>CM057233.1:34937841-37337841 GCA_029891385.1 Erythroxylum novogranatense | reverse complement strand
ATATATATAATAAAGACAAGCTTCCTCCTCCATCCACGTATAACATATATATATATATATATTACTTAATTAATTAATATGATATATATATGTATATTAATGCTTAAGTGGTGCAGTCACACTGGGGTCGGTCCTACCGGCCTATCGGGTCCCGGTATGGAAAAAACCACCGGAAACATTTTTCAGCAATATCGATGTCGCGATCTCATTGGGACATATCTCGATCTCATTGGGATCCATTTAGTCCGATTGCTCTCCATATATTGGATCTCTATCTAAAACTATTTTACGAATTCTCCGAGTCACTTTTATGCGTGTGACCCATTAGGTTCCCGGTTATGTTGGCCACTTAGATTAACACTTAATCTGAGCAAGTCATGAGCAATATCTAGCAACACATCATGACCCCCAATTGACCGGAAAGTAATTGATTTGACAAATGAACCTATATTCATCATGAACCATATCACGAACCCTTTCATAGACAATTATCGTGCAATTCGTCCTTTCACCATGCTATACCCCACTTGGTTATGAGGATGAGCAAAGTGTCAACTCTTACTAGACTGCACTGCAGATGAACCTGGAGTCATCTTAGTAGTGAAGAGTAACCTCAAGGTCTCGAACCTTTCAGACCGAGCTTGCTCATCAAAAAGCTCTCTAAGATGATACACTATGGTATGAGCATCCATAGACTCATGCTGCTTCTGCAGCTCTGGTGACATCGAGGCAAGCATAATACAAGTAGCCATGTCACTGTCTTTGAGATGCTTTTGATATACTTTCTGATCCTCATCAGAAGCATCAGCAACAGGTGGATCAGGAAGTGGAACATCTAGGACATATCCCAGTTCCTCAGATCTAAGAACAATTCTCAGATTTCTCAGCCAATCAAGAAAATTTGGTCCAGTTAATTTGTTTGAGTCCATTAGTGAGCGCAAGTTCACACTAGAAGTCATCTTCAATAACCTATAGGGAAAGAGAGAAAGAATGTTAGAATAGAATTACATGCATGATCATGAGGACTTGCATGACATGCATATGGCTCCCACTAGTTTCAAAGAATCCATAACCCTCAATACGAATCCAAGAAACATTATGACAAATTTTCCTAGTGGGTCGATATCCGACAATACTAAAAATGACCTTGGGTTTACCCAACAAGTCACCTTAGGTCAATCGGTAGGTATCAGTCATACCAATTGCATCATAGATATCCGACATTACTAAAATGACCTTGGGTTTACCCAACAAGCCACCTTAGATCAATCGGCAGGTATCGGTCATACCAGTTACATCTTAGGTGCAATTATCGACTAGTGCTATCAACTCGTGATGTATGCACGCACATTGGGTTATCAACTCTTAATGCCCGTACATCTGATGTACACTACCCAATTTCGCCTCTGTCCACGTTAACCTTGAGTTTACTTAACAAATTAACGCTTCTAGTGAAAACCGACCCATTAATTCAAAAATCTTATTTCCATGGTTCGAACATATCCGTATAGAGTGAGCTTGGGTTTACCCAACAACCCAACTCTATAAGAACTCTGGTTCTCCCCATATTAATGGAAGGCGTTAGTTTTAATATTAAATGTGAGGGTTTTCAGGTCTCATCTTCTTCTTCTCCAAGCTATAGGATTATAGTCACCATGACTATATAGAATGATTTAGGGCAATTCATCAATCACATTGAATCTATACCTAAAATCATCCATCATCCCACCTTTGCATGTTGTAGTCGACTGGTGCATGTGCTAGTCGACTGGTGCATATGCTAGTCGACTGGTACATGTGCTAGTCGACTACTATGGATTACTGTGCACGAGCTAGTCGACTGGTGCATGTGCTAGTCGACTGGTACATGTACTGGCATGCTCTCTAATCGGCTAATTTCTCAATCCGTGTAGTTCAAATTCACAATACCAAGTGTAATATCTTTTACCTTTATGTACCAATGAAACACTTTCATTGTATCATGCTTACCATGTATAATCATACTATATATGAAAAACTTGAAATCGATGAATACACTATTATTCACTTAGATTTCCAAATAATTTGAGAATATCAAATTATCACTCTAAGTATCTCTAGGTATTCTACACTTTATCAAGACTACTTCGGCACTGGTCACAAAATTTGTGACGGCCAAAACAATCAAGATAAGGGAATATACTAATGAGATGCTAATGAGACACATTTGACATCCAAAAATTGTTTGGAAACCCAATTTCAAGAAAATCAGTTTGTCAAGCATACAACATCAATTTTAACATATTTTTAATCACATTAAAAATGATCCAAGGCATTGGAACTGAAAACTACACAATTAATCATTCCAAACAAAACAGCTCCAGCAACTTTCTCAAAATTGCCAAGCTCTGTGTTTTGCTTGAAAAACTCATTGAAACAATTTCAATAACTTCTGAAAAAATTACAGAGGTTACAACATGTTCACAACATGCTCCATGAATGTTTTTAGGATTTATTTCCATCAAAAACTCAACCAACCTTAGCAACAAAGTCAATGTTAAATCTGTGTTCCTCAACATAGTTATTCCCAGCAGCACACAATAAATTCTCAAATAAATAGTAAATCACCTAGAAAACATTATTCCATTCTCATAGACATTCATAAACATCTTAGAGACATCTCGGTGAAAGAAAATCTGAAAAAAAAAATTCTATAATTTATTCTCGAATTTATAAGCATGCCTATTCATTGAATGTGCACAAACACAGCAACCAGAACATTAGGGAATAAATTAGCAAAACCATATCAAATCACATTGATAAATTCCAAGCGTCCACATACATATGCAAAAACATCTTGTGAACATATCTGGCTAAGAAAATTTCGAAAAAAAATATCTCTATACTGATTTCGAATTTGACATTTACAACATGCATCATCGTCACAAGCAATAGGCAACTCCAACCTAGTCATGATTTCTTCGTTATATACGACACAAGTGTCTCTGATACCACTGTAGGAAAATCCCGGTGTGAGAATCACATGCCTACGGTGCGGAAAACAAAAAATTTTGTTCCGGGACCTTCCCGAAAGCCAGGATCTATGTGACTATATAACAAAGTCAAACCAAAACGACCAAAGGAGACCGTCTCTAACGGTATCCACACAGAGATCGGAGAACCTAACCGGGACAAACCCTTTGACCCGGGAATAGCTAGAACAAATTAAAGAGTGCTAGCTCTTACCTTTGTCCTTGGAGAGCTTGAGAAACGATGAAGAAGAATATGCTTGGAGAAGGAGAAGAGCTTGATGATCGATGGATGAGAGATCAAATCTCTTAGGTTTTACAAAACCTTTCTTCTTCTTTTTTATCCAAAGCCAACGACCATCCACTTCATACTTTAGCTATTTTGTCTCTAGTCATTTAATACAACTAATGACAAAGCATAAAGGAGAAGCTTCTCCTCCCTTTCCACGTTAGTCTCATATATATATATATATATATATATATATATATATATAATAAAGACAAGCTTCCTCCTCCATCCACGTATAACATATGGTATACAAAAACAGTAAAAGAAAAAAGATGGAGAATACCTGAAGGAGGATATATCTGCGAGAATATATATATATATATATATATATATATATATATATATATTAACTACTTAATTAATTAATATGATATATATATGTATATTAATGCTGAAGTGGTCTAGTCACACTGGGGTCGGTCCTATCGGCCTACCGGGTCCCGGTATGGAAAAAACCACAGGAAACCTTTTTCAGCAATATCGATGTTACGATCTCATCGGGACATATCTCGATCTCATCAGGATCCATTTAGTCCGATTGCTCTCCATATATTGGATCTCTATCCAAAACTATTTTACGAATTCTCCGAATCACTCTTATGTGTGTGACCCATTAGGTTCCCGGTTATGTTGGCCACTTAGATTAACACTTAATCTGAGCAAGTCATGAGCGGTATCTAGCAACACATCATGACCCCCAATTGATCGAAAAATAATTGATTTGACGAATGAACCTATATTCATCATGAACCATATCACGAACCCTTCTATAGACAATTACCGTGCAATTCGTCCTTTCACCATGCTATACCCCACTTGGTTATGAGTATGGGCAAAGTGTCAATTCTTACCAGACTGACTATGTCAAATCTAGTCCAAGTGATTTCAGTTCTTGTCCTGGGACTCATTACTTAATATGTCAATGAAGACACTTTTCATGGTCAATTCTTACCAGACTGACTATGTCAAATCTAGTCCAAGTGATTTCAGTTCTTGTCCTGGGACTCATTACTTAATATGTCAATGAAGACACTTTTCATGACATATGTACTCTGATCAGAGATTTCCAAATAATGACCCTGACAAGAGGCCATGGGTATCATCTTCTGCTATCACAGAAGTGGTGAATCCTCTATTGGCTACTCAATTACCTTCGAATACCTCAAACTGTACCCAAGCACCACCCTACGAGCGACCTCTCAGAAGGCAACAAGGAATGGAGTCAAATCACGTAATCAAGATTCAAGATATCCTTGAGTACCTCAAGTCTAAGGATACTTGCACCATTCTATGATGAGATTATCACCGACATTAGAATAGGACATCCATGTGATGATCTCATAGCGAGTCATCCAATGTACTTACTACCTCTAGTAAGCATCCACATCTGAACCCTAAATATCTCATATTTACAGTTTACGAGATCCTTCGCTGATCAAATCAAGGAGCTTGAAATGTGCTAGTCTTTCCGGATTCTGATGTCCAGCCTCAAGAATCCTATGACTAGGATAATTTAGATCTTGACATAATTGCACATGATAGGAATCTCAGTAGTATGATCACATCATAATTTATTTCATGCTATGTTGGACCTCGAACTTTTGATGATAATTAGAAATATTAAAATGAATATTAATGAGAAAGAAATTGGTGAGACAATTTATGAATTTAAGAAAATTTGCTGAAATTAAGAAAAATTTATGAGAAAAGAATTATTTAGTTTTGAGGACTTTGATATTTGAATGAAGTTATATGGATTATGAGAGGAAAGAGAATGAGTTAATTGAAATGGGAGTGGAAAATCAAGAAATAAAGAAAGAAAGTGAGAGAATTTGAAAAAAATTAAAAGAGTTGAATTTTTGTTTGAGGCAAAATTTGAGAAAATTGTCTTCTGGAAACTTGTAGTTTATTTCAAGAGCTTTCTGTAGCTATAAAGTTTGATATTTTTCGATATCAGAAGTGAGAGTTATGATCAGTCAAAGTTCGCTTAGAGTTTGACTTTTTGAAGAAAAAGTTGACTTTTTGATTTAGGCAAAATTCGAGAAAATAATCAACATGAAAATTGTAGCCTCTGTCGA
This sequence comes from Erythroxylum novogranatense, assembly GCA_029891385.1. Lineage (NCBI taxonomy): Eukaryota > Viridiplantae > Streptophyta > Magnoliopsida > Malpighiales > Erythroxylaceae > Erythroxylum > Erythroxylum novogranatense. The sequence continues at coordinate 37,332,466 of CM057233.1, read as the reverse complement.
GAACTTTTTGTGGACATAAAGTTTGCTACTTTTCGATGTCGGGATTGAGAGATATGATTTTCTGCAGATATGCTTTGTTTTGAAAATGCTATTAAATATAGATTTGTGTGTTCTATGCTTCGAGGCCACTCGTCGTATACATTTAGTCTAAATTGGAGTAAGTAGTATTCATGAAAGTTTTAGATGATGTTTTTATCTTTCCATTGATATAAAGTTTGCAATTTTTCGATATCGGGGCTAGGAGTTATGAGCGATTAAAAAATTGGAAGTCGTTTAGGAAAAGTTGTTTTGGACAGAATCTTTGATTGAGTTTTTGACCTCTTTCGAGACCTAATTTGATTTTGAGTACTTCAGGGAAGTTGTAGAGCTTCCTTTGATCTTTTTATTGACACCAAATTTGTCAAATTCCGAGTTCAGGATCCAGAGATATGATTTTTGAAAAGTTCGGTTTTGAAGTTCCGTTACTTTGTTTTTTTTATCCGATCCCTTTCGTAATCTTTTGCTTATAATTCCTTCGTCTGACATCCGATTGATTTGATTCTTGAAACGTTGGATTCCTAAGACAATTAATTTCATTTTCTTGAAGAATTATGATTTTTAGGAGATTAAATGGAAAGAGATTGATTGAACCAAAGTAGGAGATTTGGTTATAGGTTATAAGTTGGATAATTTTTTGAACATGGTTCGGGATTTTGCGAAATTCGGGAGCTGTACAACTCCGATTGAGTTGATTATTAAGGCCAAATAAAATTAAGATATGGGGCTACAAATTATGTGAAGGGATAGAAATTTAATTTCATCCCTAAGATTGTCAATTTTTGGACTGAAGTTATGTTAATGTTCAGTCTCGGATTTTGTGAAGGTCCGATAGTATTTTGGCTATAAATTCTTCGTTTCTGATCCGAATTGAGCGCGGTCAGTGGAGTTGGATTCTTATGATCTAAAGGAACAATTTTCAAGCAGAAAGTTTGTCCAAATTATTTCGTTTACATGCTGGAAAATAGGACGCAAGCTATCAGATTTTGAAAATCCTGTGCAGGGGTATTTTGGGATTTCACTTAAAAGGAGGGGCAACTTGGTCAATTACCCCTCATTTAAGTGACATGGCAGAGAACACTTAGAGTTGTCATTTTATACACCTGAAACTCACCAAAAATGAGACAAAATAAAAGAAAGAAAAGATGAAGAAGAGAGAAGAAGGAGAGGTGCGACGGTGGAGATGAGGAGAAGAAGAAGAAGAAGAGTGATGCAAGTTTCGTTTTTTTTTCATGGGTTTCCAGCTAGATTTCGTTTATTTCAAGAGGAAAGAGATAGAAGAAGATGAAAGCTTGCCTTGGAGCTTGAAAATAACGAAAATGGTGGAGAAAATAGTAAGTGAGAGAAAGTTTCAAGTTTTGAATTTTTGATGAGTTTGTTGGTTGGTTTAGCTTAAGATGGTTATGGATTGAGTTTTCCTAAGGTTAATTGAAGAGAATAGGTTATGATTATGTTTAATTTTGGATTAATTGTGAATTGGGGGTTATGCCCAAATTTGTGAATTGGGGTTTTTGTAAATTGATGCTTTAGATAGCTTGGATTAATGATGAATTTGAGATTTCTTAAGTCAATTTTGATGTTTATGCCTTAAGTGAGGTTTATTTGAAAAATGGTAAATTGGGGGTTTAGGCCAATTTTAGAAATTGGGGATTTTTTGAAATTGTTAGATGGCTTGAAATATGATGAGTTTGTGAAATATGATAACAATTTTGAAGAAATTGTGATTTATGGTATTGAATTTGAATAATTCGGTTTAGGTCAAATTGGGAATTTGGGGAATTTAGAAATTGATGATTTAAATATCTTGGAATTAGTATGAATTGATGAGTTATGACATCAATTTTAAGGATTAAGTTATTTATGAGGTTGAATTTTGATGAAATTGCTTTAGGGAATGTTAAATTGGAAGAAAGAAAGGAGAAATGGCCAAATTAAAGCTTGGAACAAGTTTCTCGCATCGATTTGAGGTGGGTAGCATGTTTATTTTTTATTTATAGGCTGTATATGAGTTTTCAAAAAAAATGAAAAATATTTTTTAAACTATTATTTTTTTCGAACGATTATTTTTTGAAATGACTTAAGAAAATTGCATAAATTGGTTGAATTCATTGTGATTGATTTATTGAGATTTTAATATGATAATTTGTGTGACCTTGTGACTTTATGAATGTTTTGGAAATTCCTAAAGTGTTGCTTTCTTTGATTTTTACAAATTGAGCAATTCTTTATGTTTGAACAATTGAAAAATGGTTATGAGAATTGTGGTGGTGGTTATGTACGTAAATGGAACGGAGGTGAAGATATTTCTATGATTTTGACTTAGGAGGAGAAATAGTGACATAAGTGGAAATGACAAGTTTGGAAGTATACAAGTAAAGTAAAATTGAAAGGTTGAAATTGGAAACTTAGGAGGATTGTTTATGTGTTGTGATGAGGGTTATGTTTTAGTATACAAAGATATTAGTGGAATTGAGATTAAAACTTCAAGATGGTGATATGTTTACGTTTCTAAATTGACTCAAGATATATGAGTAGATTATGAAACAAATGATAGTGATATATGGAGAAGTTCTCATGGTGATGTCGATTAGTTATTAGGAATACATATCCTATAATGAGGTTACAGTGGTGAATAATGCGATTAAGTACATATGAAATATATATATGTGGATATGGGATAGGAGATGATCTATGACCCTTATAGTTAAAAATCATGAGATGAATCAGAGTTAATGAATATGTTTCTTATTTCATTGAGTTTTATTTTAAAGAGTATTGATCATGTATGGTGCGACAGAAATTGAAATTATTGAACCATCCTGAATAGTCGAAAGTGATCTTATGGAGGTATTAGGAGTAGCTAAACAACATTGACAAACATAGTGGATTGACAAAATCATGTTAACTGTGTAGATAATTGAGATAAGAAATCATAATGCGTGAATAAAATGTTCCAATTCGGGCGATAAAAAGAAGTGATAGGATTAAGTCGGAACATCATGTAGTGGCTAAGAATATAAAAATTAAGTGACTGAATGTTCAAATTGTTGACGGTTTTACAGTTATGTTTTTGTTCGACTTCACGCCCTGAAAACACTATCCTAGTGATTTCATTAGAATGCTTCATAAGAATTTAGATGACAAACGTTAACAATGGTTAAATGTTATATTGATTGGAGAGGTGGTTGACAAATGAACTCTATAGGTAGTAGAAATTAAACGCTTCAAGGAAGATGAATAAATCATGTGAATCCACGCCAAAAATATGGAACACAGTGAGACAGCTATAAGGGTTATATGTACTGATATTAAAGTGAAGCGACATTGTTATATTGAGATAGTGCTATGGATAAAAGATTTCTTAGATTCGAAATGTGGTACACATGAGTATGTTTAAGGAAATGTTATGTGATATGATGTTGGTGTTATCGACAAGTGAACTTTGTGAGTGAGTTGATTAAAAGGAGGAAATTGTTACATGCATTGTTTTTTTCTTTCAAATGATTTGACGATGTTATGGAAAAATGGTTTGATAATTTGAATGATCGTTTTATGATTTTTGGAATGTGTGAAATTTTGTGAATGTTAGAGTGTCTAATATGACACGATGTGAAAAACTTTAAGTTTTTTTTTAAATACGCCTTCGGGAGTTCCAATTTTTGAGCATGAATTATGTGTATTATATGGGTTTGGTTAAGTCCCCTTCGTAGAGTCAGTGCACTGTCTCTACTTTTTTAAAACCTTTTCCCAGTTGCCCGTTAGTGGCACGGAGCTCTGATTTCGGACTCCCTTCACGGCTACACTGGACCGCTATGCGGGAAAGTGTAGTACGTTCATTCACTTTGCAGACAGGACCGCTATGCGAGAATGTGCGAGACGCTCGCTTTGGGACCGAACCAAACCATTCGAAATGTTATGTCTTTGTTTGATTTCTTTCTAAAAGTGATGCATACGTACGTGCTTACGTTCATGTTTTCGATCATATTTATAAATTTTGAAAAGTTTTGGAATTTGAGAAATAATAGTTTGAGGGTTGAAATTGAGAAGGAAATTAGAGATTTTAGTATGAGTGTTTGTGAAAAAGTGAAAAGGATTATGAACTTATAAGTTTTTGAGAAATAAATAGCAAATGTTTTGGAAAAATGTTTTTGCTTAAGTTTCAATTTATAAGTGTATGATCCACTGAGCTGTCGAGCTCATCCCACTTTCATCCCCACCTCCAGGTTATAAGCGGGAGTTCGGATGAAAGAACGTTAAGAATTTTGTTCGTTTTTGAACACCTTGTATTTTGTGTTTTGATTCTGATATTGTTTATGGTTTAGGAAGCCATGAAAAATTGTAGCATTTTCAGTTTGGTTTGTAAATAAATGTTTGAAATTGAAGTATGGATGTGTATATGAATTATGGATTTGTGTGTATGGAATCGAGTATTGGAATCGAGTTTGTATATGATTATGAGTAGAAATGGTGAATGTATATGAATATGAGTGAATTGTATTCGAATTGAAATATGTATTGGGGAATGAGATTATGAAGTGTTCTAGATATAGGTTTGCGTTCTTTGGTGTTTGGATTAGGACGGGAGGTCCGATGTTGATTTGTGTTGTTGGATTGTGATATAGAAGTGTGTTTTTACCTCTGCAGAAATTTTTGGGCTGTCAAAATACAACCATTATGCTGCCCGATTTTAGGTAAAAATCGGGTTAAGATAAGAATAAGAATAAGAATTTAGTTTGTTAAAGATAAGTGTTTAGTTCAGAGATGAAATTTTAAGTTATTGCATGATTAGGTTTGATTCATATAAGATTGATTAGGAATGAAAGGAATGAAATATGGAAAAAAAAATTATACCGGTTTCGGATGGTTAGTCTAGTTTATCCAACGCGATAAGTTATCTATATTGTGTGCTTCTTCGGGACGTCGGATTGTGTTTCAGTTCGATACATTCGTTTTTTCGATTCGGTTCGATTTGCATTTCCGCTACGCGATCCTTCGCTTTCTTTGATTCCGCTTTCGCTTTGTTTGTCGTTATCGAATTCAATATATCCAATTTGAATTCGCCTCGTTATTCATATCCGTTTTTGCTTTTCGGTTGGGATCCGGTTCCCAGATCGGGTCCTAACATAGATGGTATCAGAGCCCAGTATTATGATCATATTTGGGCCATATGGTTAGTAAGAATGAATTTAGTGATTGTCTGAGTGAGGTTAAGAACTTTGATTGATTTTAGGCGTGTGTTAATGAACTTGAGATTTGAAGTTCATGATGGCATTATGTGATGAGAATTTTAAGATGAATTTGGATGACTCGACTTTACACATTTATGAGATGAAATAAGAAATATTGGAAGGATAGGATTAAATGATATGAAGGTATATCTGAAATATTTGGAGAATTAAATTGATTGTTGATTACGAAGGAGAAGAATGGTGATTTTAGGAATGTGATAATACAAATGAGATTGGAGATAAATTGATTTTGACTATGCTTATGCTTTAAAGAAAGAGGAAGTGAATCCTTGCAAGATGAGACAAATGATGGATGGTCCCTTAAGGTTCATTAAGATTCAGAAATAGTGATTAAGTTAAGAATGTATGTGATGGGAAATGGATAAGAAAGTAATTTGACTATGGTCAGGCAGATGTGTTACTTGATGACTAAGTATGAATTTTGAGGACGAAATTCTTTTAAGAGAGAGAGAAATGTTGGACCCCGAACTTTTGATAATAATTAGAAATATTAAAATGAATATTAATGAGAAAGAAATTGGTGAGACAATTTATGAATTTAAGAAAATTTACTGAAATTAAGAAAAATTTATGAGAAAAGAATTGTTTAGTTTTGAGGACTTTGATATTTGAATGAAGTTATATGGATTATGAGAGGAAAGAGAATGAGTTAATTGAAATGGGAGTGGAAAATCAAGAAATAAAGAAAGAAAGTGAGAGAATTTGAAAAAAATTAAGAGAGTTGACTTTTTGTTTGAGGCAAAATTTGAGAAAATTGTCTTCTGAAAACTTGTAGTTTATGTTAAGAGCTTTCTATAGCCTTAAAGTTTGATATTTTTCGATATCGGAAGTGAGAATTATGATCAGTCAAAGTTCGCTTAGAGTTTGACTTTTTGAAAAAAAAGTTGACTTTTTGATTTAGACAAAATTCGAGAAAATGATCAACATGAAAATTGTAGCCTCTGTCGAGAGCTTTTTGTGGACATAAAGTTTGCTACTTTTCGATATCGGGATTGAGAGATATGATTTTCTGCAGATATGCTTTGTTTTGAAAATGCTATTAAATATAGATTTGTGTGTTCTATGCTTCGAGGCCACTCGTCGTATAGATTTAGTCTGAATTGGAGTAAGTAGTCTTCATGAAAGTTTTAGATGATATTTTTATCTTTCCATTGATATAAAGTTTGCAATTTTTCGATATTGGGACTAGGAGTTATGAGCGATTAAAAAATTGGAAGTCGTTTAGGAAAAGCTATTTTGGACAGAATCTTTGATTGAGTTTTTGACCTCTTTCGAGACCTAATTTGATTTTGAGTACTTCATGGAAGTTGTAGAGCTTCCTTTGATCTTTTTATTGACACCAAATTTGTCAAATTCCGAGTTCGGGATCCAGAGATATGATTTTTGAAAAGTTCGGTTTTGAAGTTCCGTTACTTTTTTTTTTATCCGATCCCTTTCGTAATCTTTTGCTTATAATTCCTTCGTCCGACATCCGATTGATTTGATTCTCGAAGCGTTGAATTCCTAAGACAATTAATTTCATTTTCTTGAAGAATTATGATTTTTAGGAGATTAAATGGAAAGAGATTGATTGAACCAAAGTAGGAGATTTGGTTATAGGTTATAAGTTGGATAATTTTTTGAACATGATTCGGGATTTTGCAAAATTCGGGAGCTGTACAGCTCCGATTGAGTTGATTCTTAAGGCCAAATAAAATTAAGATATGGGGCTACAAATCATGTGATGGGATCGAAATTTAATTTCATCCCTACGATTGTCAATTTCTGGACTGAAGTTATGTTAATGTTCAGTCTCGGATTTTGTGAAGGTCCGATAGTATTTTGGCTATAAATTCTTCGTTTCTGATTCGAATTGAGCGCGGTTTGTGGCGATGGATTCGTATGATCTAAAGGAACAATTTTTAAGAAGAAAGTTTGTCCAAATTATTTCGTTTAGATGCTGGAAAACAGGACACAAGCTATCAGATTTTGAAAATCCTGTGTAGGGGTATTTTGGGATTTCACTTAAAAGGAGGGGCAACTTGGTCAATTACCCCTCGTTTAAGTGACATGGCAGAGAACACTTAGAGTTTTCATTTTATACACCTGAAACTCACCAAAAATGAGACAAAATAAAAGAAAGAAAAGATGAAGAAGAGAGAAGAAGGAGAGGTGCAACGGTGGAGATGAGGAGAAGAAGAAGAAGAGTGATGCAAGTTTCGTTTTTTTTTCATGGGTTTCCAGCTAGATTTCGTTTATTTGAAGAGGAAAGAGATAGAAGAAGATGAAAGCTTACCTTGGAGCTTGAAAATAACGAAAATGGTGGAGAAAATGGTAAGTGAGAGAAAGTTTCAAGTTTTGAATTTTTGATGAGTTTGTTGGTTGGTTTAGCTTAAGATGGTTATGGATTGAGTTTTCCTAAGGTTAATTGAAGAGAATAGGTTATGATTATGTTTAATTTTGGATTAATTGTGAATTGGGGGTTATGCCCAAATTTGTGAATTGGGGTTTTTGTAAATTGATGTTTTAGATAGCTTGGATTAATAATGAATTTGAGATTTCTTAAGTCAATTTTGATGTTTATGCCTTAAGTGAGGTTTAATTTGAAAAATGGTAAATTGGGGGTTTAGGCCAATTGTAGAAATTGGGGATTTTTTGAAATTGTTAGATGGCTTGAAATATGATGAGTTTGTGAAATATGATAACAATTTTGAAGAAATTGTGATTTATGGTATTGAATTTGAATAATTCGGTTTAGGTCAAATTGAGAATTTAGGGAATTTAGAAATTGATGATTTAAATATCTTGGAATTAGTATGAATTGATGAGTTATGACATCAATTTTAAGGATTAAGTTATTTATGAGGTTGAATTTTGATGAAATTGCTTTAGGGAATGTTAAATTGGAAGAAAGAAAGGAGAAATGGCCAAATTAAAGCTTGGAACAAGTTTCTCGCATCGATTTGAGGTGGGTAACATGTTTATTTTTTATTTATAAGCTATATATGAGTTTTCAAAAAAATAGAAAAAGAAAAATATTTTTTAAACTATTATTTTTTCGAACGATTATTTTTTTAAATGACTTAAGAAAATTGCATGAATTGGTTGAATTCGTTGTGATTGATTTATTGATATTTTAATATTTATTGAGATTTTAATATGATAATTTGTGTGACCTTGTGATTTTATGAATGTTTTGGAAATTCCTAAAGTATTGCTTTCTTTGATTTTTACAAATTGAGCAATTCTTTGTGTTTGAACAATTGAAAAATGGTTATGAGAATTGTGGTGGTGGTTATGTACGTAAATGGAACGGAGGTGAAGATACTTCTATGATTTTGACTTAGGAGGAGAAATAGTGGCATAAGTGGAAATGACAAGTTTGGAAGTATACAAGTAAAGTAAAATTGAAAGGTTGAAATTGGAAACTTAGGAGGATTGTTTATGCGTTGTGATGAGGGTTATGTTTTAGTATACAAAGATATTAGTGGAATTGAGATTAAAACTTCAAGATGGTGATATGTTTACGTTTCTAAATTGACTCAAGATAAAGTAGATTATGAAACAAATGATAGTGATATATGGAGAAGTTCTCATGGTGATGTCGATTAATTGTTAGGAATACATATCCTATAATGAGGTTACAGTGGTGAATAATGCGATTAAGTACATATGAAATATATATTTGTGGATATGGGATAGGAGATGATCTATGACCCTTATAGTTAAAAATCATGAGATGAATCGAGTAAATGAATATGTTTCTTATTTCATTGAGTTTTATTTTAAAGAGTATTGATCATGTATGTGTATGAAATTGAAATTATTGAACCATCCTAAATAGTGAAAGTGATCTTATGGAGGTATTAGGAGTAGCTAAACAACATTGACAAACATAGTGGATTGACAAAATCATGGAAACTGTGTAGATAATTGAGATAAGAAATCATAATGCGTGAATAAAATGTTCCAATTCGGGCGATAAAAAGAAGTGATAGGATTAAGTCGGAACATCATGTAGTGGCTAAGAATATAAAAATTAAGTGACTGAATGTTTGAATTGTTGACGGTCTTACAGTTATGTTTCTGTTCGACTTCACGCCCTGAAAACACTATCCTAGTGATTTCATTAGAATGCTTCATAAGAATTTAGATGACAAAGGTTAGCAATGGTTAAATGTTATATTGATTGGAGAGGTGGTTGACAAATGAACTCGATAGGTAGTAGAAATTAAACGCTTCAAGGAAGATGAATAAATCATGTGAATCCACGCCAAAAATATGGAACACAGTGAGACAGCTATAAGGGTTATATGTACTGATATTAAAGTGAAGCGACATTGTTATATTGAGATAGTACTATGGATAAAAGATTTCTTAGATTCGAAATGTGGTACACATGAGTATGTTTAAGGAAATGTTATGTGATATGATGTTGGTGTTATCGACAAGTGAACTTTGTGAGTGAGTTGATTAAAAGGAGGAAATTGTTACATGCATTGTTTTTTTCTTTCAAATGATTTGACGATGTTGTGGAAAAATGGTTTGATAATTTGAATGATCGTTTTATGATTTTTGGAATGTGTGAAATTTTGTGAATGTCAGAGTGTCTAATATGACACGATGTGAAAAACTTTAAGTTTTTTTTTAAAATACGCCTTCGGGAGTTCCAATTTTTGAGCATGAATTATGTGTATTATATGGGTTTGGTTAAGTCCCTTCAGAGAGTCGGTCACTTTCGCCTCTACTTGTTTAAAGCCTTTTTCGATCGCCCGCTAGTGGCACGGAGCTCGATTTTGGACTCCTTCACGGCTATAATGGACCGCTATGCGAGAAAGTGTAATACGTTTCTATTCACAGTACGCATGTGACCGCTTATCACGGGAATGTGCGATGCGCTCGCTTTTGGGACCGAACCAAACCATTACGAAATGTTATGTCTTTGTTTGATTTCTTTCTAAAAGTGATGCATACGTACGTGTTTACGTTCATGTTTTCGATCATATTTATAAATTTTGAAAAGTTTTGGAATTTGAGAAATAATAGTTTGAGGGTTGAAATTGAGAAGGAAATTAGAGATTTCAGTATGAGTGTTTGTGAAAAAGTGAAAAGGATTATGAACTTATAAGTTTTTTAGAAATAAATAGCAAACGTTTTGGAAAAATGTTTTGGTTATGTTTCAATTTATAAGTGTATCATCCTTTGGTGTCGAGCTCACCCACTTTCATCCCCACCTCAGGTTATAAGCGGGAGTTCGGATGAAAGAACGTTAAGGCTTCTGTTCGTTTTTGCACACCTTGTATTTTGTGTTTTGATTCTGATATTGTTTATGGCTTAGGAAGCCATGAAAAATTGTAGCATTTTCAGTTTGGTTTGAAAATAAATGTTTGAAATTGAAGTATGGATGTGTATCTGAATTGTGGATTTGTGTGTATGGAATCGAGTATTGGAATCGAGTTTGTATATGATTATGAGTAGAAATGGTGAATGTATATGAATATGAGTGAATTGTATTCGAATTGAAATATGTATTGGGGAATGAGATTATGAAGTGTTCTAGATATAGGTTTGCGTTTGCTGGTGTTTCGGATTCTGGATGGGAGGTCCGATGTTGATTTGTGTTGTTGGATTTTGATATAGAAGTGTATTTTTGCCTCTGCAGAAATTTTCGGGCTGTCAAAATACAGTCGTTATGTTGCCCGATTTTCGGTAAAAATCGGGTTAAGATAAGAATAAGAATAAGAAGTTAGTTTGTTAAAAATAAGTGTTTAGTTCAGAGATAAAATTTTAAGTTATTGCATGATTAGGTTTGATTCATATAAGATTGATTAGGAATGAAAGGAATGAAATATGGAAAAAAAATTTATACCAGTTTCGGATGGTTAGTCTAGGTTATCCAACGCGATAAGTTTTCTATACTGTGTGCTTCTCCGGGATGTCGGAATGTGTTTCAGTTCGATACATTCGTTTTTTTGATTCGGTTCGATTTGCATTTCCGCTACGCGATCCTTCACTTTCTTTGATTCCGCTTTCGCTTTGTTTGTCGTTATCAAATTCAATATATCCAATTTGAATTCGCCTCGTTATTCATATCCATTTTCGCTTTTCAGTTGGGATCCGGTTCCCGGATCGGGTCCCAACATGCTATGTCATATATCAAGGACTTCATTAATTTGCTTATAGATCAATATCCATTCATAAATAATGAACATCAAATTAATGAAATATGCCTTTCTTTATTTATTCATAAAGTATGTACACAACTTTGTACAAAATGCGCTAAAGGCGATTGCCTTTAGGGCACTACTCTAACACCACCAGATAGGGAAAAGAAATTCACAATTGATCTAGTTCCAGGTACTGCTCCTATATCTATTCCTCCATATAGGATGGCACCTATGGAATTGAAGGAGCTGAAGGCTCAGCTTCAGGAGTTACTGGAAAAGGGTTTCATAAGACCTAGCGTTTCACCTTGGGGAGCTCCAGTACTATTTGTGAAGAAGAAGGATGGGACTTTGAGATTATGCATCGATTATAGGCAGCTTAATCGGGTGACAGTGAAGAATAAATACCCACTGCCTAGAATCGATGATTTACTTGACCAGTTGCAGGGAGCTCAGGTATTTATTAAGATGGATCTGAGATTAGGGTATTACCAGTTGAAGATAGCGGAGGTTGATATACCTAAGAGTGCATTCAAGAGCAGGTTTGGGCATTATGAGTTCCTGGTGATGCCGTTTGTGTTAACTAATGTCCCGGTAGCTTTTATGACCTTGATGAATAAGGTGTTTCAGCCCTACCTGGATCGATTTGTAATTGTGTTCATTAATGATATCTTGGTGTATTCAAAGAGTAGAAAGGAGCATGATGAGCAATTGAAACTTATTTTACAGATTATAAGAGAGAAACAATTGTATGCCAAATTCAGTAAGTATGAATTTTGACTGGATCAGGTTGTATTTCTGGGACATATAGTGACTGGAGATGGCATACAGGTAGATCCAAAGAAGATAGAGGTAGTGATGAATTGGGAAGCTTCGAGAAATGTGTCAGAGATCCGAAGTTCAATAGGATTGGCTGGGTATTATCGAAGGTTTGTCGAGGGGTTTTCTCTTATCTCAGCCCCTCTAACAAAACTTTTGAGGAAGAATGTAGTGTTCAAATGGAATGAGGAGTGTCAGAAGAGCTTTGAGGAGTTGAAACATCGATTGACTACTGCACCGGTGTTGATTATTCCATCAGGGACTGGAGGATATGTGATGTACAGTGATGCATCGCATCAAGGTTTGGGATGTGTACTGATGTAGCATGACAAGGTGATCGCCTATGCATCGATAAAATTAAGGTCTCACGAGATTAATTATCCGGTACATGATTTAGAGCTAGTTGCAGTTATCTTTGCTCTAAAGATTTGGAGACATAATTTGGATAGGGAGACTTTCCAGATATATACTGATCATAAGAGTCTGAGATATTTACTGAGTCAAAAGGAGTTGAATTTGAGGCAAAGGAGATGGATTGAATTATTGAAAGATTATGATTGTACTATTGAGTACCACCCGAGGAAAGCTAATATGGTGGCAGATGCTTTGAGCAGGATGTCTAATATCAATACAGCTCAGATTTAGTTATCAAGGTTACCTAACCTAATTCATTTCAGAGCTCTAAATGTAGAGTTGAATCTGGAACAAGATGAGGCACTAATTGCTACTTTGAAGTTGAGGCCAATGCTACATGATAGAATTAGAAGAGTACAAGAAAAAGATTCTGATATGGTAAAGCTTATAGAGAAAGCGAATGTAGCATCCCATTACCGATGCGATGAGCATCGTGTTATGAGTGTAGAGTTGTTAGTGCTTAATTTGTGATCGAGTGTTTTGTGGCCTCTGATTTTAGAGAGATAGATCATTTTGCACATGCATATACATAGTGACATGCATTTATGATTGTTCCGGCATTTGATAGTGATTGTGTTTGGAAAAGTGAAATTGAGATGATTTTGTGAATTGTGATTATTAAAAATGTTGAAATAATTGGGTTAGTGAAATCTTGCGATTTTGAATTTTGGTGGAATTATTGTATTTGTATATGTTAGTAAAGTTATGGTGTATTGAAAGATATATTTATAGTTGGGAGCAAGAAATAAATTAAATGAAGTTTTGGAGATAGTTTGGTTATATTGGAAAGGGGAGAACCAAATGGAGTTAGTTCAAAAGTAACTAAGTTAGAGTTTATTCATTAAGAAAGTGACATGTGTACTTGGACTTTGTACTCTAGCTAGAGTAGGTGGTCACTATTCCTTGAGGGCTGATGGGTTAAGTCTTGTCCAAGCCTTCTTTATTCCTTTCTTTCAAAACTTCTCTCTCCGAGACATAGAGCTTTCCACCCAAAATATCTTCTAAGGGACTTTGGTGTTCTTCCTTTCTTTCACCAACCTTTCTCGCCATTGGTGTTTTCGACTCTAAGGAGAAACCAGAAGCTGATCTTTTCGTGTGGAGTTTAGGGCTTGAAGATTTGTTTGAGTTCTCGGTAGGTAAGTGTTAGAGAAATCCCTTGCTGTTAGGGATTTGTGAAATAAAGTTGAGAGATTTCTATCATCTTCATGAAAAAATGTATTTCATATGTTTGTTCATAAATACTGGGTAGTTGGGGAGAAATAAATTATGTTATAGTGTTAAATGAGTTGTTGAGAAAACTTTTGGTGTTCGGTGATATGATCTATATAAGTGGACATGTTCTAGACGGAAAAATCAGTGAAGGAAAATCGGTTGAAGCGAAAATCAGTGAAGGAAAATCAATGAAGCAAAAGCAGACGATATGGACTTGATATCGATAGATTTGGACAAAATTTCCTTCTTGAAAGTTGTAGATATCTCTTTTTCTATGAGATAGATGCCAAGTTTGTCCAATTTGAATATCAGAGTCAAAAGATATGATCTATATAAGTGGACATGTTTCGACGGAAAAATCAGTGAAGGAAAATCAGTCGAAGCGAAAATCAGTGAAGGAAAATCAGTGAAGCAAAAGCAGACGATATGGACTTGATATCGATAGATTTGGACAAAATTTCCTGCTTAAAAGTTGTAGATCTCTCTTTCTCTATGAGATAGATGCCACTTTGTCCAATTTGAATATCGGAGTCAAAAGATATGATCTATATAAGTGGATATGTTACGGACGGAAAAATCAGTGAAGCGAAAATCAGCTGAAGGAAAATCAGCTGAAGCGAAAGCAGACGATATGGACTTGATATCGATAGATTTGGACAAAATTTCCTTCTTGAAAGTTGTAGATCTCTCTTTTCTCTATGAGATAGATTCCAAGTTTGTCCAATTTGAATATCGGAGTCAAAAGATATGATCTATATAAGTGGATATGTTCTGGACAGAAAAATCAGCTGAAGCGAAAATCAGCTGAAGCGAAAATCAGCTGAAGGAAAATCAGCTGAAGCGAAAATCAGCTGAAGCGAAAATCAGCTGAAACGAAAATCAACTGAAGCAAAAATCAGCTGAAGGAAAATCAGCTGAAGCGAAAACCAGCTGAAGCAAAAATCAGACGGAAGGAAAACAGTCTGTGCATAGATCAGTGTTTTGAGGATAACTTGAGCTATAGAGCTCCAAATGACCTGATTCTTGAAGCATTGGATTCCTAACACATTTCCTTATCTCTCCACAAACAATTTATGGTTTTTAGTATTAAATTGGAAATGATTGATTGAATCAAAGTAAGGGTATTGGTGGAGGAACATGAACTAGATGTTTCTTGAACATGTTTCAAAGATATCTTGATGATATCTTGGTCTGTGGTATTCCTATTAAGGTGATACTTGATTCGTTATGAACTAGAGAAAGAGGTCTATAATTGTGATAAAGATTGAGAGTTTGAATTTTAATTTACGGGTTTGCAATTATCGAAAGAGAATCCATTATAGTTTCTAATGTGACCAAAGAGTTATGTTGTAACTAGCGGAGTATGATTAGAGTTTGAGTGAGTGAATTTGAATTTAAGGGAATGTTATTGACCTAGTGAATAGTGAATTGTGATTGTGAAGCGAGAGATAGCGATTTGGGTCTTAGTGCTGGGAAATCATGATCATGCATCATATAGTTTGAATTAAGACATGTGCATCAGTGAATTGAATTAATTGAGCAAGTGGTGATGATAATTCATTTGAATTGTTATAGAGGCGCGTTGGATCGACGGACCACGGACATTCTTTGGGACTTCCAAAGAGCTCGGAAGTTACTGGTGAGTAACCTAGTTGGTTCCTCGGTTTTATGTGATTAAATGTCTTTGTGAATGTGTGAATTAAGTGTCAAAGTGAGTGATATAAATGTGAAGTGAATGAGCTAAATGTGATAAGTGTTAGTGATTGCACCAAGTGTGATTTATAAATGTGAATACCGTGAATGAGAATCACAGTATAAAATTGTGAGTAAGTGTTTTGATTGTGATTAGCGAGTGAAGTGAGATAAATGTGTTAGAGGCATGTAAGTGTTAGTGCATGCTAAGCATGAACATAAGTGGTAATTAATCGGTTGTGGTGGAGCTTAGTGATCGAGCTTTAAGCTCGATATCGGTGAATGGGCCTAAGGCCAAAAGGAAATAGTGCATACCCGGAGGGCTCTCCTATTCCTAAAGTGAGTGGGCAGTAGTGCATACCCTGAGGGCTCTCCTACTTGCCAAAATGTGAATATTGCCGCTCAGTCACAACAACATCATAAAATGAGAAGCTGCATACATTATGCATTTGTCAATTATAGCGAAATTGTGAATCGTGTGATGTGTGCATAGTGTGAATTGATATGTGATAGTGTAACTGTGTAAATTGTGTAAAGTGTTTATAGTGTTATAAATTGTGTTAAAATATATCTATGAGATATATATTAGATGTATATGCATGAGTTGGGTGAACCATCGATGATGGTTTCTCATTGAGTTCACAAACTCACCCAATATTGCAATATATTTTTCAGGACAGCGTCAGTAGGACTCTAGCTCCCGTGTCAGACGTTTCTGCAGTGTGCGTTCGTGATCAAGTGCAGTGATGGATCGCAGGTCGGTCAGCTGGGGTGACTTCTTTTGGGACTATATTTTTGGGATGACCTAGTATAGACGTTTTTATCAGTTTCCCTTTTTGGGATTGTGGTATGATTGTAGGGGACTGATAGACTGGTCTATATTTTGGATTGATATTGTGAAATGAAAGAAATATTGTGGTTTTAAATATTAGTGAATTGCATGTTGTGGTTTATTTTATTGATGCCATGCGAGTATCTAGTGATTGTTTCGTTTAGTAGCACTTCCTTACTGTGGGATATGCGTCGGAACGACCCACGGGCGTCCGTCGTATTCCTACTGACGAGGCGCTACATTGGTGGTATCGAGCATGGTTTGGCATCTTTTGGGCATAGAGTATTTTAGGCTTGAATTTGGAGAAAGCGTAAATTGATCAGATTCTCGTTTGTTTTAGGTCATCCGTTCTTGGAGAGCAAGTGGATCAACCAGCTGACCTAGGATCCGTGGGAGCTAGTAGAGAGTCCCCTATGCCTCGTTCTGATGAGATGCCTCCCAGAGTTCCCGTTATTCGGAGAGGAGATATGATTTCTTTGCGTGGCGAGGCGTTGACTTCTATGGTAGCAAACCTGCGGAGGTCGAGGATGGTTAGAGAGGACAGAGAGTCCTCGACCAAATGGGCTGTGATTACGAGGAGCGGTTCGACTATCGATGTCTTTGCTTGAGGTTACGCATATCGGTGGTGGAAGACTGCTCGGCGGTACCACCGACCCTGCACTCTGACTTGGGAGGATTTTCTGAGAGCGTTCAAGAATAATTTCATGCCCAAGATTTATCTGGACATGAAATTGTAGGAGTTCTTAGAGCTGAGACAGGGGCAGTTGTCTGTGGCCGACTATGAGGTTCGGTTCAACCACTTGTTGGTGTATGCTTCCTCATTAGTGGCTTCTGAGGCTGACAAGTTTCGGCGTTTTGAGGGCGGACTCAATTTGGAGATCCGTACCCTGTTGGGCAGATTGGACATGAGCAGTTTCATTGAGCTGAGGGCGTTAGCTGTGAGGATTGAGCAATTGTTGAGACAGAGGCAGTCTGAGACTGGATCGGGACCTAGGGGCAAGAGGCCCGATTCTTGCGGCTAGTAGATCGGCGATGTTACTTGGTGCAAGCAGAGCCGTGGAGGTGGCTCTGGTTGGAGAGGTCGAGGCAGAGCAGAGGATCGATGATGAGATCGAGGGGAAGAAGCGGTGGTCGAGACCCGTGCCGTAGTCTATGCTATGACTTCGGCGGAGGCGCAGGAGTCTCCGGATGTCGTTCTTGGTATGCTTCGATTTATGGTTTTGAAGCATATGCATTGATGGATCTGGATCCACTCATTCATTTATTACCATTGCATATGGCATGTAGATTGCATTGTGATAGGGAGAGGTTGCGATATGGGCTGAGGTGAGTACACCTCTAGGTAGTCTGACGATGTTGGGAGAGGTCTGCAAGATATGTGTGATAGTGATTGATCGAGGCGAGTTGAGTGCGAGATCTTATAGTGCTATCCACGAGAGAGATTGATGTGATCTAGGGATGGAATGACTTCTCGCCCATAGAGTGTGATGGATTGTTTTACCAAGGAGGTTGTGTTAGAATCTCTGGTCACCGAGAAGCATTTTTGAGGTATTAGCCAGCGATGGCAGCTAGGATGATTTCGTTTCGAAAGTGCCCCGAGGTTGATGCGAGGGGTTGTGAGGCCTATTTGGCTCACGTGATTGATTCGAGTTGAGCGAGGTTTGAAGATGTTCTCGTGATCGGGGAGTTTTGGATGTGTTCCCGATGAGCTCTGGGTTTCTGCTGCCGGATCGGAGGCGAGTTTGTGATAGATCTCGTTCGAGTGCAGCCCTATATCTATACCTCCATATAGGATGGCACCGGTGGAACCGAGAGAGCTTAAGGCTCGATTCGTGGAGTTATTGGATAAGGGTTTATTAGACCCAGTGTTTGCCGTGGGAGCTCCGGTGTTGTTCGTGAAGAAGAAAGATGGGACTTTGAGGCGTGTATCGATTATAGGCGACTTAATCGGGTTCTTGTCAAGAATAAGTACCTTGCCTAGGATCGATGATCTATTTGATCAGTTGCAGGGAGCTCGAGTGTTTACCAAGCTGGACTTGAGGTCAGGGTATTATCAATTGAGGATCGCAGAGGCCGATGTGCCTAAAAGTGCGTTCAGGAGTAGGTATGGGCATTTCGAGTTCCTAGTGATGTCGTTTGGGTTGACCAATGCCCCGGCAGCCTTCATGGCTTTGATGAATA
Source organism: Erythroxylum novogranatense (assembly GCA_029891385.1). Lineage (NCBI taxonomy): Eukaryota > Viridiplantae > Streptophyta > Magnoliopsida > Malpighiales > Erythroxylaceae > Erythroxylum > Erythroxylum novogranatense. The sequence continues at coordinate 37,313,888 of CM057233.1, read as the reverse complement.
AGGTATTTCAGCCCTACCTTGATCAGTTTGTGATTGTGTTCATTGATGATATCCTAGTGTATTCGAGGAGTAGGCAGGATCATGCGGAGCATGTGAGGATCGTGTTGCAGATCATGAGAGAGAGGCATTTGTTGCCAAATTCTGAAATGTGAATTTTGGTGGATGAGGTAGTGTTCTAGGGCATATTGTGTGCGGTGAGGGTATCGGGTAGATCCTCACAAGATTGAGGCGATCTTGAGTTGGGAGGTTAGAGGCGATCGAGTTCGTGGTTTCCTCGGACTAGCAGGGTATTACCGAAGGTTTGTCGAGGAGTTTTCGGTGATTTCGACCCCTTTGACAAAACTTTTGAGGAAGAATGTGGTTTTCATATGGACAGATGAGTGTCATAGGAGCTTTGAGGAGCTTAGACATCGATTGACCACGGCACCAGTGTTGGCTTTGCCGTCAGGGTCCGGAGGATTTGAGGTATTCAGCGATGCTTCGCAGCAGGGTTTGGGTTGTGTGTTGATGCAGCATGGGAGAGTGATAGCGTATGCCTCGAGACAGTTGAGGTCTCATGAGAGGAATTATCCGGCATGACTTAGAGTTGGGCTGCGATAGTGTTTGCTTTGAAGATCTGGAGACATTATCGTATGGTGAGGCGTTCGGATCTTCACGGATCATAAGAGTTTGAGATATCTGTTGAGTCGAGAGAGCTAAACCCGAGACGAGAGGAGGTGGATTGAGCTTTTGAAGGATTATGACCGCACGATTGAGTATCATCCAGGAAGGCCAATGTGGTGGCGGATCGTTGAGTAGGAAATCTCATGTCGGCAAATTCAGATTGAGTGAGAGATTGCCCGTTTGATTGATTGAGGGCACTTAATGTGCGAGATGGATTTGGCTCAGGATGGAGCCTTAATAGCTACTACGAGATTGAGGCCGATGTTACGGGATCGGATCGGGAGAGTTCGATGTCGAGGATCCGGTGTTAGTGAGATTGATGGATAGAGTTAGAGCTGGTCGAGATTATGGGTGCTGATGTGGATGGTGAGGCGAGAGATTACGGAGGAGGCGTGTGGCTGCCTATGCGATGCATCCTGGTGTCACCAAGATGTATAATACTCTTGATCAGTTGGCCCAGAAGTATGTGGCAAAGATTATGCGACTGCATGGGGTTCCAGTATCGATTGTGTCAGATAGGGATCCCAGATTACTGAGAGGATTGGACCGTTGGCCTATAGACTGAGATTGTCTAGTGAGATGTCCCAGTTGCATGATGTGTTTCATGTGAGTATGCTCCGGAGATATCACTCAGACCCGACTCATATGATCCCGGCTTAAGAGATCGAGATAGCGAGTGATTTGAGTTATGTTGAGGAGCCGGTGCAGATTATCGGATCACGGGTCAAGCAATTGAGGAGCAGGATGATTCCATTGGTGAAAGTCCTATGGAAGAACCATTCTTCAGAGGAGGCAACATGGGAGACTGAGGAGCACATGAGGAGGCGGTACCTCATCATTCGACCGGTCAGTATGAAATTTCGGACGAAATTTTCTTTTAGGAGGGAGAATTGTAGCATCCGTTACTGGCGCGATGAGCATCGTGTTATGAGTGTAGAGTTGTTAGTGCTTAATTTGTGATCGAGTGTTTTGTGGCCTCTCGATTTTAGAGATAGATCATTTTGCACATGCATATACATAGTGACATGCATTCATGATTGTTTCGCATTTGATAGTGATTGTGTTTGGAAAAGTGAAATTGAGATGATTTTGTGAATTGTGATTATTAAAATGTTGAAATAATTGGGTTAGTGAAATCTTGCGATTTTGAATTTTGGTGGAATTATTGTATTTGTATATGTTAGTAAAGTTATGGTGTATTGAAAGATATATTTATAATTGGGAGCAAGAAATAAATTAAATGAAGTTTTGGAGATAGTTTGGTTATATTGGAAAGGGGAGAACTAAATGGAGTTAGTTCAAAAGTAACTAAGTTAGAGTTTATTCATTAAGAAAGTGACATGTGTACTTAGACTTTGTACTCTAGCTAGGAGTAGGTGGTCACTATTCCTTGAGGGCTGATGGGTTAAGTCTTGTCCAAGCCTTCTTTATTCCTTTCTTTCAAAAACTTCTCTCTCTCCAAGACATAGAGCTTTCCCACCCAAAATATCTTCTAAGGGACTTTGGTGTTCTTCCTTTCTTTCACTAACCTTTCTCTGCCATTGGTGTTTTCGACTCTAAGGAGAAACCACAAGCTGATCTTTTCGTGTGGAGTTTAGGGCTTGAAGATTTGTTTGAGTTCTCAACAGGTAAGTGTTAGAGAAATCCTTCTTTGTTAGGGATTTGTGAAATAAAGTTGAGAGATTTCTGTCATCTTCATGGAAAATGTATTTCATATGTTTGTTCATAAATACTGGGTAGTTGGGGAGAAATAAATTATGTTATAGTGTTAAATGAGTTGTTGAGAAAACTTTTGGTGTTCGGTGATATGATCTATAGTTTCTAATGTGACCAAAGAGTTATGTTGTAACTAGCGGAGTATGATTAGAGTTTGAGTGAGTGAATTTGAATTTAAGGGAATGCTATTGACCTAGTGAATAGTGAATTGTGATTGTGAAGCGAGAGATAACGATTTGGGTCTTAGTGCTGGGAAATCATGATCATGCATCATATAGTTTGAATTAAGACATGTGCATCAGTGAATTGAATTAATTTAGCAAGTGGTGATGATAATTCATTTGAATTGTTATAGAGGCGCCGTTGGATCGACAGACCACGGACATTGCTGGGACTTCTAGGCAGTAGCTCGGAAGTTACAGGTGAGTAACCTAGTTAGTTCCTCAGTTTTTATGTGATTAAATGTGTTGTGAATGTGTGTGAATTAAGTGTCAAAGTGAGTGATATAAATGTGAAGTGAATGAGCTAAATGTGATAAGTGTTAGTGATTGCACCAAGTGTGATTTATAAATGTGAATACCTGTGAATGAGAATCAACGTATAAAATTGTGAGTAAGTGTTTTGATTGTGATTAGCGAGTGAAGTGAGATAAATGTGTTAGAGACTGTGCAAGTGTTAGTGCATGTTAAGCATGAACATAAGTGGTAATTAATCAGTTGTGGCTGGAGCTTAGTGATCAGAGCTTTAAGCTCGATATCAGTGAATGGGCCTAAGGCCAAAAATAAAATAGTGCATACCCAGAGGGCTCTCCTATTCCTAAAGTGAGTGGGCAGTAGTGCATACCCTGAGGGCTCTCCTACTTGCCAAAATGTGAATATTGCCGCTCAGTCACAACAACATCATAAAATGAGAAACTGCATACATTATGCATTTGTCAAGATAGCGAAATTGTGAATCGTGTGATGTGTGCATAGTGTGAATTGATATGTGATAGTGTAGCTGTGTAAATTGTGTAAAGTGTTTATAGTGTTATAAATTGTGTTAAAATATATCTATGAGATATATATTAGATGTATATGCATGAGTTGGGTGAACCATCGATGATGGTTTCTCATTGAGTTCACAAACTCACCCTGATATTGCAATATATTTTTCAGGGAGACGTCGATGGGACTCTAGCTCCGTGTGGACGTTTACTGCGGTGTGCGTTCGTGATCAAGTGCGATGATGGATCGTGGTCGGTCATTGGGGTGACTTCTTTTGGGACTATATTTTGGGATGACCTAGTATAGGCGTTTTATCGGTTCCCTTTTGGGATTGTGGTATGATTGTAGGGGTGATAGGTAGTCTATATTTTGGATTGATATTGTGAAATGAAAGAAATATTGTGGTTTTAAATATTAGTGAATTACATGTTGTGGTTTATTTTATTGATGCCATGCGAGTATCTAGTGATTGTTTCTTTTAGTAGCACTTCCTTACTGTGGGATATGCGTCGGAACGACCCCCAGGCGTCCGTCGTACCTACGACGAGGCGCTTCAATGAAAACAAATCTGGATTCCGAGTTTAAATTGAGGGACGAGACTTTGTGGTTGAGACAGAGGTTGTGTGTACCTAATGTGGATGATTTGAAGAAGGAGATCCTTGAGGAAGCTCATATGATTGCCTATGCTATGCATCCTGGTACTACCAAGATGTATAACACATTAAAGCAACATTTTTGGTGGCCTGGAATGAAGAAGCAAGTAGTTGAGTATGTGTCTAGATGTATGATGTGTCAGCAAGTGAAGGCGGAGCACCAAGCTCCAGTAGGGAAGTTACATTTGTTGCCTATTCCAGAGTGAAAATGGGAACGAATCACTATGGACTTCATCATGGGTTTGCCAAAGACTCCGAGGCAGCATGATGCTATTTGGGTCATAGTGGATCGGTTGACTAAGTCTGCCCACTTCTTACTAGTAAGAGAGAATAACTCACTTGATCAGTTGGCCCAGAAGTATGTGAATGAGGTGGTGAGACTGCATGGAGTACCAATGTCCATAGTATCAAACAGAGATCCGAGATTTACTTCGAGATTTTGGAAGAGTTTGCAGACTGCTATAGGAATTAAATTGAACTTCAGTACAACGTTTCATCCTCAAAAAAATGGACAGAGTGAGAGGACAATTAAAACTGTTGAGGATATGCTCAGGGCTTGTGTATTGGATTTTAGAGGAGCTTGGGATCAGTATATGGCATTGATAGAGTTTGCTTACAATAACCATTACCACAGTAGTATCGGAATGGCACCGTATGAGGAACTGTACGGTAAAAAATATAGGTCGCCGTTATATTGGGATGAAGAGGGTTTGAGAATGGTGGAAGGCCCAGAGTTGATACAAGACACAGTGGATAAGGTGAAGCTGATCCGAAGCCGAATTAAAGCGGCTCAGGATAGGCAAAAGAGTTATGTGGATCAACACCGATGGGATATGGAGTACAATGTAGGAGATAGAATATTTTTTAGAGTGTCACCATGGAGGAGAGTTTTGAGATTTGGTAAAAAGGGTAAGTTGAGCCCTAGGTACATTGGTCCTTATGAGATCATCGAGAGGATAGGACCTTTGGCCTATAAGTTGGCTTTACCGAATGAGATATCTCAATTGCATAACGTGTTTCATGTGAGTATGCTCCGAAGATATCGATCAGATCCAACACATGTGATACCGGCTTAGGAGATTGAGGTTGCTAGTAACTTAAATTATATTGAGGAGCCGATCAAGATTGTGGGATCACGGATTAAACAGTTGAGGAACAAGGTTATTCCATTGGTAAAAGTCCTTTGGAGGAACCACTCAACTGAAGAAGCAACATAGGAGACAGAGGAGCATATGAGGAGACAATATCCCCACCTATTCGAGCAAGTAGGTAAGAATTTCGAGGACGAAATTTCTTTAAGGAGGGGAGAGTTGTAACATCCCATTACTTGTGGGAGGATTAGAATAGTAAATGTGAGTGACTAATAAGAGTTAGAAATACATTTCTATGTTCATGCATGATATGTCATACATTTATACATGAATAGTGAATTTATTTGCACATGAAAATAATTGTACATGCATTCATGAATAATTCCGGGTATAATTGGATTGATTTGAGAATTATGAATGTTTTTACATTGAAAATATTAGTGATTGGTGGAAATGTCATATTTGTATGTGTTGGTGAATTTAGGTGTCACCTTTGAAAACTATGGAGCATTGAGAAAGACACACACACACACACACACATATACACACACACACATATGTATAATAGGAAACAAGAAACTAAAAGAAGTTTTGGAGATAGTTGGATTGTAAAGATGACAGTCAAGGGAGTTAGTTTCAAAAGAAACTAAGTTGGAACTTGGGTATTGGCTAAGTGACAAGTTTCACTTAGGCTTTTGTATTCTTGCTAGAAGTAGGTTACTATTCTTTGAGAATTGATAGGTTAAGTTTTGTCCAAGTCCCTTCTTTATTATCATCTTTCAAGAATTTCTTTTTAAAAACACAGAGTTTTCCATCAAATACCTTCTAAGTGACTTCTGTGTTTTTCCTTTCTTTCACAAAACCTACTTTGCCATTTGTATTCTCTATCCTAAGAAAAACCAGAAGCTGATCATTTCACTCAGAGAAGTACAAAAATTTTGTGGAGATTAGGGCTTGAAGATTTTGGAGTTTCAGTAGGCAAGTAGTAAATAAATCTTTTAGAGTTGGGGATTCATGCAACAAATTGCTAGGTTTCTATCATCTGCATGAAAAATGGCATTTATGTGTTTGTTCATAAATACTGTGTTGTTGGAGGATGAAAAATCCGGTTATGGTGTTAATTAAGTGTTTGAAAGGTTATGAACATTGAGTGTTGTAAAAGTGATCTTTGGAGTTGGATGAAAGAGATAATTCGGGTAGGAGATGAGTTAAAGGTAAAGTGTTGAAAGCTGATTGTAAAAATTTGTATTATGATTTCGGGAAAAAATATAGACTTGATTTAGATAGATTCTGGCAAAGTTGCCTTCTGAAACGTTGTAGAGATTTCTTTTATCTTTTCAATGGTATATAGTATGAAATTTTTGGATATCGGAGTCAAAAGTTATGTTTCTTGTAAGTGGAGATGTTCTGGATAGAAAAGTAGAAGAAAGAAAGTAGACGATAGAAATAAGACGGAAGAAAGCAGACGATAGAAAAGTAGATGATAGAAAAGCATACCGAAGAAAGCAGACGATAGAAATAAGACAAAAGAAAAGCAGACGATAGAAAATGAGACGATAGAAATGAGACGATAGAAATGAGACGATGGAAAAGCAGACGATAGAGATAAGACGATGGAAAAGCAGACGATAGAAAATGAGACGATAGAAATCAGACGATAGAAAATGAGATGATAGAAATAAGACGATGGAAAAGCAGACTATAGAGATAAGACGATGGAAAAGCAGAAGATAGAAAATGAGATGATAGAAATCAGACAATAGAAAATGAGACGATAGAAATAAGACGATGGAAAAGTAGACGATAGAAATGAGACAATGGAAAAGCAGACGATAGAGATAAGACGATGGAAAAGCAGACGATAGAAAATGAGACGATAGAAATCAGACGATAGAAAATGAGACGATAGAGATAAGATGATGGAAAAGCAGACGATAGAAATGAGACGATGGAAAAGCAGACGATAGAAATGAGACGATGGAAAAGCAGACGATAAAAAATGAAACGATAGAAATGAGACGATAGAACTAAGATGAAAGTAAGTTAGTGAGAAATTAATTGCGATTTCAATTATTCTAAAGAGGCATAAACCTAAGTGTTAGTTATACTTAAATGAATTTTTGTATGGGGATAGTGTTGAGAGGAACCATGGAATGATACCTGAGATTTATCATGAACATGCATTGTACGTAATTATTTCATGCATGTGCATTATTGAACACCCTTAATGGTGTAAATTGTGATATCGTATATGTTATTTGTTATAGAGGAGCAACTGGAACGTCAACTTCCAGACATTTCTGGATCTTTCTGTAGGAAAATCCCGGGGTAGGCATCACATGCCCACAGTGCGGAATTTAAAATTTTGAGTCCCGGGACATTCCCGAAAGCCAGGATCCATGTGTATGTATAAACAATCAAACCATAACGACCAAAGGAGACCGTCTCTAACGGTATCCCGCAGAGGTCGGAAAACCTAACAGGACAAACTCTTTTGACCGGGAATAGCTAGACTAAAGAGAAGAGTGCTAGCTCTTACCTTAGCCTTGGAGAGCTTGAAGACTTGATGAAGGAGATGACAAAACTCTTGGATGAGAGGATGAATAACCGATGGAGAAGATGAAGATCTTTGGTTTTAATAAAACCTCGCTTCTTCTCTTGCAATCCACGAAGATCATGTTCTAAGAAGAAGAAAACTCATTTTCTCTTCTTATTCCATGTCATCGACCATCTCCATCATCTTTCATCCTCACTTTTGCCATTTTGTCATTTAGTCATTAAATGACCAATGACTAAACACTTTGAAAGAAGCTTCCATGCTTCTCCTCCATCTCCACGTATACAAGCATATAAATATATATTAATTAATTATTTAATCAATTAATTAATATATATAATTACTAAATTGGTCGATCAAGCTGGAATTGGTCCTACCTAAACTGCGAAGCCCCTTGATGAAAAATCACCGGAAGCGATTTTCAAGAATATCGATGTCGCGATCTCATCGGGACATATCTCAATCTCATCGGGATCCATTTAATCCTATTGCTCTCCGGATATCGGATCTCCGTCCAAACTATTTCTGATTCTCCGAGTCACTCTTGTCGTGTGACCCATTAGGTTCCGGTTATGTTGGCCACTTAGATTAACACTTAATCGAGCAAGTCATGAGCGGTATCTAGCAACACATCATGACCCCGATTGACCAGGAAAGTAATTGGTTTGACTAATGAAACCATATCACGAACCCTTCCATAGACAATTCTTGTGCAATTAGTCCTTTCACCATGCTATACCCCACTTGGTTTGAGTATGGGCAATGTGTCAACTCTTACTAGGTGATCGGATCAAATCTAGTCCAAGTGTAATCAGTTCTCGTCCTAGGACTCATTACTTTATATGTCCATGAAGACCCTCTTCATGACATATGTATCTTTCGGCGCCAGAGACTTCAAAGTAATGATCCCGATAAGAGGCTATGGGTATCTCTTCGCTATAGTAAGTGGTGAATCCTCTATTGGCTACTCAATTACCTTGAATACCTCAAGTCGCACTCCAATCACCACCCTATGGCGACCTCGAAAGGCAACAAGGAATGGAGTCAAAGTACAGAATCGATTACCAAGATATCCTTGAGTACCTCGAGTCTAAAGATACTTGCACCATTGCTATGATGAGATTATCAACGACATTTGTATAGGACATCCATGTGATGATCTCATAGCGGTCATCAATGTACTTACTACCACTAGTAAGCATCCACATGTCAAATCTAAATATCTCAATATTTACGGTTTTACGAGATCCTTTGCTTGATCAATCGAGGAGTTTGACGTATCTTTAGTCTATCCGGATTAACGATGTCGATCTCATTAATCCTATGACTAGGGATAATTTGAATCTTGACATAATTGCACATGATAGGAATCTCGATAGTATGATCACATCATAATTTCCTTCATGCTATGTCATGTATCAGGGACTTCATTAATTTGATTAAAGATCATTATCAATTCATAATAAAATGAACATCAAATAAATGAAATATGCCTTGCTTTATTTATTCATAAAGTTTGTACATGACTATGAACAAAATGCGCTAAAGGGGATTGCCTTTAGGGCACTACTCTAACAATCTCCCACTTGACCTAAAGCCAATCGCCTTGGTATCTAATACCATAAGCGAGTACATGAGAATCAAAATTCTTACGTGGCAGCGGCTTTGTCAGCGGATCAACAATGTTACGCTCGTAGAATTCTCTCTATCGGGACATCACCTCGAGCAATGATCTCCGAATCAAATGGTATCGGTGAGTACGTGTTTGGATCGTGATGAGACCTTGGCTCTTTTTATGCATAATAGCCCCGGTGTTGTCACAAAAAAAGCTGTATGGGTCCATCACACTAGGAACCACACCAAGTTGAAATGAACTTCTTGATCCAAACTGCTTCCTTTCTTTGCGTCGATGCGCGCAATGTACTCTGCCTCGATCGTTGAATCGTGATAGTCTCTGTTTGGAACTCTTCCAACCGATCGTTCCGCCATTTAGTGTGAAAACATAACTTTGATTGGCACTGGAGTCGTCCTTATCAGTTGAAAATGGCATCTGTATGCCCGCTCACTTGGAGACTTCCATCTCCATATATCGAAAACATCCTTAGTTCTTCGCAAGTACTTTAGGATATTCTTGTGACCACCCGATGACCCTCACCGGGATCCGATTGGTATCCGCTCGTAACACTTAGAGCATATGATACATCGGTCTCGTACATAGCATTGCGTGCATAATAGATCCTACTGCAGACGCATACGGGATCATATTCATACGCATCCTCTCATCCTGTGTCTTGGGACACATGGACTTGAGTGTTATCCATGAGTAATGGGAAGAAACCCTCTCTTGGATTGCTCCATGCTAAACCTCTTTAGCACCTTGTCTATGTCGTTGATCGTGAAAGACCAAGCAACCTCTTGATCTATCTCTATAGATCTTTATCCCGAGGATATAAGTTGCTTCTCCAAGGTCTTTCATGGAAAATTGTTTGGACAACCAAATTTTCTTGATTGCGACATTGAGACATCGTTTCCTAGCAACAATATGTCATCTACATATAACACAAGGAATACGATCGCGATTCCATTCACCTTCTTGTACACACAATGTTCATCCGGATTTTGTGAGAAACCAAACTCTTTGATTGTCTCATCAAAGCGGATATTCCAACTCTGGATGCTTGCTTCAATCCATAAATGAATTTACGAAGCTTGCATACCTTTTAGCCATCAGCGGAAATGAAGCCCTCGGGTTGTGTCATGTACACATCCTCGGCCGATTTCCATTCGGAAAGCTGTTTTCACATCCATTGCCATATCTCATAATCATAATGGCGGCGATGGCTAGAGTATCTAATGGATTTAAGCATTGCTCTTCGGTGAAGGTCTCGTCATAGTCAACTCCTTGTCTTTGACGAAAGCCTTTAACCACAAGCCTTGCTTTATAGGTAATCACATTACCATCCATGTCGCTTTTCTTCTTGAAAACCCATTTGCACCCTATAGGTTTTATCCTTGGTGCATCGACCAAAGTCCATACTTGGTTTTCATACATGGAATCCATTTGATTTCATGGCACGAAGCCATTTTAGGACTCGAACTCTTCGAACCTCTTCATAGGTAGTAGGCTCATCATCCTCTATGAGCAATACGTCATTCTGTTCACTTACGAAATCCATATCTCTCGAGGAGCAGGCGTATCCTCTTGACCTCACAATTTAGTGTGTAGTAGAAGGTTGAGCTGTTACCTCATCGTATGAGTCTGAGTTTGAGTTGACGATTGATCTGCGTCGTCCGAGCATCTTGAACTTCTTCAAGTTCAACTTTGCTCCCCTTGTCCTCTTTTAAAAGAAACTCTTTCTCTAAAAAGACAGCATGCATCGAAACAAACACCTTTTGTTCCTCAAAGAAAGTAGAATTGATATCCTCTTGTTTCTTTAGGATATCCTACGAACAAATACTTGTCGATTTTGCTTCAAGCTTATCGACCGTGTCCGCTTCACATAGCGGGACAACCCCATACTTTCAAATAAGAAAGATAAGGTTTCTTGTTAGTCCACATCTCATATGGAGTAACATCAAGCTGTCTTTGATGGAACTCTGTTTAACAAGTAAGCAATTTGTCTCAAGTGCATATCCCAAAGGATTTTGGTAGCTGTGCAAAGCCCATCATAGATCGTACCATGTCCAACAAGGTTTGATTTCTCCTTTCTGCCACACCATTATGTTGTGGTGTGTAAGGAGGGATCCATTGAGATAATATCTCATTATCTCTGAGATAATCCAAAAACTCTTGGTCTAAGTATTCACCACCACGATCGGATCGTAATGTTTTGATACTTTTACCAAGTTGTTTTTCTACTTCATTTCTGAATTGTTTGAACTTTTCAAACGCTTTAGATTTGTATCTCATCAGATACAGGTACCCATATCGAGAATAATCATCGATAAAGGTAATGAAGTAACGGCAACCACTTTTGGCATGGATGGACATCGAACCACATACATCTGAATGTATTAGGTCTAATAATCCAGTCGCTCGTTCACCCTTTCCCTTAAAAGGTAACTTAGTCATCTTGCCTAATAAACAAGATTCACATGTGTCATAAGATTCATAATCGAATGACCCTAAACTTCCACTCTTGTGGAGCTTAACGATGCGTCTCTCATTTATATGCCCAAGGCGACAATGCCATAAGTAAGTTGATTTTAAATTATCTCTTTTATGTCTTTTAGCGTCATTGACATTCATAACCGGATGTGACATTTCTAATATGTAAATTCCATTGCATAATGTACCAGTACCATAAAGCATTCCATTTGAACTAATAGAACAACCATTGTTACCAAAAGACAAATGGAAACCAAATCTATTTAAACAAGAAGCAGACAATATGTTCTTTGTTAACACGGTACAAAATAACAATCATCCAAGTTAAGTACAAGCCCTTTGGGAGTGTCAATACATAAGTCCCTACGGCTAATGCAAACAACCCTTGCTCCATTGCCAACACGCAGTCCATTTCTCCCTTTATGAGCGCCCTCTTGTCCACGAGGCCCTGCGATATCATTGCATATGTGTGAGCCACAACCGGTATCAATACCCATATGTTATGATCGAAGCGATATTAACCTCGATGACAAACATACCGAAGAAGTCGAGGCGGTGATGCCTTCTTACCTTGATTCTTCAGATAGATTTTGCGATTCGCCTCCAATGACCAGTCTTACGCAATGGAAGCGGTACCTTTTAGTGCGATCTCTTTGGTCTTCTTCTTGCCTTTCGCTGCACTTCCTTTCGACCACGAGCCTTTTCTTCTTCTGTTTCCTCTTCTTGGAACCAGAGGAAGAAGAATCCACCAATAACAACGCCTTGCTATCTTGCTTGACGACTTGTTCTCATTGTCTTGGCGGATTGATCGGCTCGGGAATTGTGGTGGATATTTGGTTCATTCGATAGTTCAACCAAACCGTGAATAACTATCGACAAACCAACAAAATTAAGTCTATACTTAACTTCGAATCCATCACAAAAGCGTAAGGCGGCCAACCTCTCAATATAGCCATTCATCTTGATGCATATTGCGCTGCAGATGAACCAGAGTCATCTTCGTTGTAAAGAGCAACCTTGAGGTCTCGAACCGTTCACCGTGCTTGCTCATCAAACAACTCTCTAAGATGAAACACTATCGTGTGAGCATCCATAGACTCGTCTACGCGCGCGGCTCGGTGACATCGATGCAAGCATAATGCGGTGGCTATGTCGCTTGTCTTTTAGATGCTACGATATGCCTTCCGATCATCATCGAAGCTCCTTGAGAAGTGGATCCGGGCGGAAAATCAAGGATGTATCCTAGATCCTCGGATCGAGAACAATTCTCGATTCTGCGGCCAATCAAGAAAATTTGGTCCGATTAATTTGTTGGCATCCATAAGTGGCGAAGATTCACACTAGTCGACATCTTGATCAACCTAAACATAGAGAGAAAGAAAGTTAGAATAGGATTAAATGTATGCTCATAAGGACTTAAATGACATACATATGGCTCCCACTAGTTTCAATAAAATCCATAACCCTCATCATGAATTCATGAAACAAAATGGCACATTGACCTAGTGGGTCGATATCCGACATTGCTAAGAATGACCTTGAGGTTAGCTCAACAAGTCACCTTAGGTCAATCGGTAGGTATCAGTCATACCAATTGCATCATCGATGACCGACATTAAGAATGACCTTGAGGTTAGCTCAACAAGCCATCTTATGTCTTGGGAGGTATCAGACATACCAATTACATCTTAGATACAACTATCGCTCAGTGCTATCAACAGTTGATGTATGCACATACATTGGGTTATCAACACTTGATGCGTGTACATCGATGTATACTACCCAATTTCGCCTCTGTCACGTTGACCTTGAGGTTAGCTCAACAAATCAACGCTTTAGGAAAACCGACCCATTAATCCGAAAATCATATTTTCATGGTTTGAACATATTAAGTATAGAGTGAGCTTGAGGTTAGCTCAATAACCCAACCTATAAGAACTACGGTTCTTACCATATTAATGGGCGTTAGTTTTCATATTTTAAATGAGGGATTTTAGGTCTCATCTTTCTAATCTCATCCAAGGATCATAGTCACCATGACTATATGGTGCGATTTAGGGCATTGCATCAATCACATTGAATTTATACTGAAAATCACCCATCATCCCACCAAGGCATGATATAAGTCGACTTGTATATGTATAAGTGGACTTATGTCTCTATATAAGTCGACTTATGCATGTGTAAGTCGAAACTTGTGCAAGCAATGCATGAACAAGTCGACTTGTACCATTGTGCAAGTCGACTTATTAATCTGATGCGCAAACAAGTCGACTTATGAACATATAAGTCGACTTGTTCATTAATGCATTGGAATTGCTATCTAATCGGCTAATTCTCAATCCAGGCATTCCCAATTCACAACACCAATATAACAAGTATATTATCCTTTATATTAATGTGCTAATGAAACATTTTCATCAATACATGCATGCCATATAGTCTAACTATATGTGAAAGCCTTGAAACCGATTAATCCATCATTAATCACTAGATTTCCACATAATTCAAGGACACCAAATTATCATGCTAAGTATCTCTAGGTAGGCTACACGTTATCAAGATTACTCCGGCACTAGTCACAAAAATTGCGACGGCCAAAATAACGAGATAACGGAATAAGCTAACGAGACGCTAAAGTGACCTATTCGATATCCAAAAATTATTGGAAACCTAAATTCAAGAATCTCAACTTGGCATGCATACCACATCAATATAACACATTTTTAATCACTATAAAAATGATTCATGGCATTGGAACAGAAAATAACACGATCAATCATTCCAAACAAAACAGCCCCAGCAAGTTTCTCAAAACTGCTAAGCTCAACATTTTGCTCAAAATGACCATTGAAACACTTTCAATAAATACTGAGAAAATTACAGAGGTTAAAACATGTTCCCAAAATGCTCCATGAATTGTTCCAGGATTTATTTCCCACAAAAACTCATTGAACCTCAGCAATCTAGCCGAACCAAAATCTGTGTTCTCCAACACAAACATTCCCATCAGCACACAAGAAATTCGGAAATAAATGGTAAATCACCTTGAAAACATTTTTCCATCCACAGAGACATTCAAAAACATCTTAGGGACATGTCTGTGAAAACCAATCCGAAAAACAATTTTTCTAGAATTTATTCTCGAATTTACAAGCATACCTGTTTCAGAAACGTTCAACAAGACAGCATCCGAAACTTGAGGGAATTAAATAGCAAAACCATATCAAATCAAATTGATAAATTCTCATCTTTCACAAACATATTCTATAACATGTTATGAACAATTCTGAGCAAGAAATTTCGAAAACATGCATCTCTATACTGATTCGAAATTCACACAAATAACATGCATCAGCAGCTCAATTCACTAAGGAACTCCGACCTAGTTATCATTTCGATTTGTTTATACAACACAAGTGGCTCGATACCACTGTAGGAAAATCCCGGTAGGCATCACATGCCCACAGTGCGAATTTAAAATTTTGAGTCCGGGACATTCCCAAAGCCAGGATCCATGTGTATGTATAAACAATCAAACCATAACGACCAAAGGAGACCGTCTCTAGCAGTATCCACGCAGAGGTCGGAAAACCTAACCGGGACAAACTCTTTTGACCTGGAATAGCTAGACTAAAGAGAAGAGTGCTAGCTCTTACCTTAGCCTTGGAGAGCTTGAAGACTTGATGAAGGAGATGACAAAACTCTTGGATGAGAGGATGAATAATCGATGGAGAAGATGAAGATCTTTGGTTTTCATAAAACCTCGCTTCTTCTCTTGCAATCCACGAAGATCATGTTCTAAGAAGAAGAAAACTCATTTTCTCTTCTTATTCCATGTCATACGACCATCTCCCATCATCTTTCATCCTCACTTTTGCCATTTGTCATTTAGTCATTAAATGACCAATGACTAAGCACTTTGAAAGAAGCTTCCATGCTTCTCCTCCATCTCCCACGTATACAAGCATATAAATATATATTAATTAATTATTTAATCAATTAATTAATATATATAATTACTAAATTGGTCGATCAAGCTGGGGTCGGTCCTCCTAAACTGCTTAGAAACGCCGTGAAAATCACCGAAGCGGTTTTCAAGAATGTCGATGTCGCGATCTCATGGGACATATCTCAATCTCATCGGGATCCATTTAATCCTATTGCTCTCCGGATATCGGATCTCCGTCCAAACTATTTCTGATTCTCCGAGTCACTCTTATCGTGTGACCCATTAGGTTCCGGTTATGTTGGCCACTTAGATTAACACTTAATCGAGCAAGTCATGAGCGGTATCTAGCAACACATCATGACCCCAATTGACCGGAAAGTAATTGGTTTGACTAATGAAACCATATCACGAACCCTTCCATAGACAATTCTTGTGCAATTAGTCCTTTCACCATGCTATACCCCACTTGGTTTGAGTATGGGCAATGTGTCAACTCTTACTAGACCGATCGGATCAAATCTAGTCCAAATGTAATCGTTCTCGTCCTAGACTCATTACTTTATATGTCATGAAGACCCTCTTCATGACATATGTATCTCGGCGCCAGAGACTTCAAAATAATGATCACGATAAGAGGCCATGGGTATCTCTTACTGCTATAATGAAGTGGTGAATCCTCTATTGGCTACTCGATTACCTTGAATACCTCAAGTGCACTCCAATCACCACCCTATGAGCGACTCTCGAAAGGCAACAAGGAATGGAGTCAAAGATGTAATCGACTCAAGATATCCTTGAGTACCTCGAGTCTAAAGATACTTGCACCATTGCTATGATGAGATTATCAACGACATTTGTATAGGACATCCATGTGATGATCTCATAGCAGGTCATCAATGTACTTACTACCACTAGTAAGCATCCACGTATCAAATCTAAATATCTCAATATTTACGGTTTTACGAGATCCACCGCTTGATCCAATCAAGGAGTTTGACATATGCTAGTCTATCCGGATTAACGATGTCCAGTATCATTAATCCTATGACTAGGATAATTTGAATCTTGACATAATTGCACATGATAGGAATCTCGATAGTATGATCACATCATAATTTCCTTCATGCTATGTCATGTATCAGGGACTTCATTAATTTGATTAAAGATCATTATCAATTCATAATAAAATGAACATCAAATAAATGAAATATGCCTTGCTTTATTTATTCATAAAGTCTGTACATGACTATGAACAAAATGCGCTAAAGGGGATTGCCTTTAGGGCACTACTCTAACACTTTCAGGCATTAGCTTCGGGAGTAACCTGTGAGTAACCTAGATGGTCTCACTCAATTAATTGTTTATTGTAGAAGATATTTTGAATGATGATATTGATGTGGTTCTATTGTGTTGATTTCGGGCAATGAAGGTCCGATGATTCTGATGTATAGATGAGTTAATTACGTGCTCCTTGTATGTGAACATGACGAAATAAGTGCTTCAAATGTGAAGGTTGTGAGTATGCATATGAATGCAAAAATGTGCTCAGCAGTTCTGTTGAATGTCAGATTAAGGTCTGACTATGAATGTGATCTAAAAGTGAATGTGCATCCATGTGATTAACTAAGGTTATGTTATGTGAAACATTCATTTCATGAATGCATGAAAGATAAAGAAAGTTATGACCGGAGTCTCCAGGATAAAGAACTTAAAGCTCAGAATGTGATTAGAGCCTTGAGCTCGATTGTGAATGTACCCGGTATCCATTAAGGGATATGGGACAAATTATGCTACTGCTCGATATCCACTAATGGATATGAGCGAATGAAAAGGCACTCGATCATAATGACAATAATAAATGAAAGTGAGTCTCACGTGCATTGCAATTCTAATTAATATGTGTGTTTCGTATAAACGATATGATTGTTCTAAAGGTGAGAGGTGATATATTATGATTATTCCATGCTGTGATTAATATGTTATATGTAATGACGTGATGTATGAATTAAGTGAACCATCGATGATGGGCACCTCATTGAGTTCGCAAAACTCACCAAAATTGCAACGTTGTCTTTTCAGGACAGTGAGACGACTTTAACTACTAAAGAGGCTCTACCAGCCGGGTAGATTGTAATTGGTGTGAGTGATCATGGCTCAAAGGTCAGTCAGTTGTGGTTTTTTTGGGTGGTTTAGATAACTTTGATGCACTTTCCTCATTCATGTAATACTATTGTATTAGGTTTCTGATGATGTACATATGGATAACGTTGAAAGTCAATGTAGACTTCGATTTTATGAAATGCAATGAGGAAAAAGAAAAGTTGGTTTTAAAATATTGTGATCTTCTTATGATGCTTTATAAGTGAATTATGTTACCATGCCATATGAAGGGAAATTAGTGATCGATCGTAGCTCGCCCTTATAGTAGGATATATATCGGAATGACCTTCGGGTATCCCAGTGTATACCCTACAGTAAGGGGGTGCTACAAGGAATCCAATTGAAAATCCCATAATGCAAAAATCACTAAAATTGATTCTATAATACTTAAACCCAAATATTTTCTAAGCTCCATGAACTAGAATCTCTCCAAAAATCTAAAAGATTCAAAATGATCTTACCTTGATTCTTCACCAAATGAAGAGATCCTTAGCTCAAATGGAAGCTCCTTTCTTCCTCTTCCTTTTTCTCTTCTTGAAAAGCTTCAAAATCTTTCTTGAAGACTAAGAAGAATTAAACCCTAACCCACTCTCTTCTTTTCTCTCAAACCACCAAACTCTCCTTCTCTTTCTCTCTCATTTTTGTTGTTCTCATCTACTTTTTCCTTCCATTCACGTGTTTCTACTTCATTTATAGGCAAGACAACACTTCTTCTTCCAATTATGCCCTTAATGATTGAGAATTGTCCCATTTGCACCTTCAATTTTGCCTTATGTCTTTTATACTTAAGTGTCTTGCCAACAATACCTTGAACATTCTAACATAACACTTTCTTCTAGAAGATGTCCCCCCCCCCATTGTCTTAAATTTCTAATGACATCAAAATCATTCGGTTCGGTTTAGTGATTCAAAAGATATACTTCAAACATTTTTGGAATACTCTTGTCCAAATCAATATACTATACACAACTTCCATCTAAAATTTAAACATCTTAGAGACTGAATTAGATTCCAAATTCTTCATACCATTTGTAGCTCCATGTCTCTAGTTTACCACAAATTAGAAATCATCTCTTTTGGAGCTCTACAAATCAAGATATCATTAAAATACTGAAGTATATTCAGTAGAATAGCATCAGTTCATACCATCTAATAATACACTCACTGTACCCATTCCACTTTTTCACTCAATTTTTCTCAATTTGATTCAGAGGGCTATGATTTTGGTAGAGATGTAGAGCAATGTCTTACTTTTGCTTCATCTTACTTTTGTTTCATCTTACTTTTGCATCGTCTTACTTTGCATCGTCTTACTTTTGCATCGTCTTACTTTTGCATCATCTTACTTTGTTTTGTCTTACTTTTGCATCTTCACATGTAACGATCATAACTTTCGACTCAGATATCCAAAAATTCTATACTATATACCGTTGGAAATACAAAAGAAAGATCTACAACTCTCAAGAAGGCAACTTTGCCAAAATCTATCTAGATTAATCCAGATTTTCTCCCGAAGTTAGAACACAAATTTTACATTCAGCTCCCAATGTACTGGACCCAGTTCTCATTTCATGACAAATTTTGAGACTCTTAGAGACAAAATTGAAATTTGATATCTTCATAAGAAATGTAGTCATATGTTTCTAGTTTAGTCCAAACAAAGAGTCTTCTCATTTGGATGACTAGAAAAAAAGTTATTGTTGGGCCCGGGTCTCGGATCCCTATTCCCGAGGTGGCCCCTCGGGCTGCACTAGCGGCGAGCTCCTAAACATTTGGACCCGATCCCAACATCCATACATAATTCGATTCACACATGCATTTTCACACACATAATAACATACACACAGTCATTGAAGCTATGAATTAAACACCCCATAAATCAAGGGCTTCATGCCATTACAATCCGAAGGAAATTCAAACAAGCATTCTCAAAGTAGCATATTACAGAGTAAAGTTTAAATTCAAAATACATGAATATGCTCCATGATGATATGCTCAGAGGGCCAACCAAAATACTAACTTAATACAAAGCTCCTAACTAGCTTGAAGTGTCCAATGCCTTGCAAGATCAACGATCGTCTTGAGTTGCACCTGAGGAGGGGAGATAATGGGGTGAGTTGCAAAGCTCAGTGGCATATACATTTATAGCCATTGGCAACGAGCCACACATTCAAGCATATATATATATTCAAGTATAGCAAGTCAACACTTAGCAATTGATTCACATTCATATAGCCATCAAAAGAATAGTTCATGCAATTCCCGCTTCACAACATAACACTTATTATGCATCATTTCTAACAAATCAATCATGCAATGCACAACAAATGGCTCGAGAGTTTGGTAAAAAGATCCGGATAAACCAAAGTTTATTCCGTAAACTATCCGAGTCTGATTTCTCAAGGATCTCGTAGCCTCAAGCGGGTAGCCGAGAGAAGGCTATACGTCATCGTGCACGTGACTATCCATCCGTTACTCTCTACCCAAACAAAGCACATAACCATTCGTTTCATGTTCAAAGCCTTTTATCAAAGCTTTCATTCTTTTCATTCTTGCGAAAAGCCATAAGGCCTATCAAAACCGTACATAATCATAATCACAATGCATTTTCAATATTTCTTGTAATTCAACACAAGCAGTGTCACACACATGCAAGCAAGCATACACATATTGCCCATACACACAACAACCATAAATATATTACCCACCTAATATCGCTCGAGAATCCGACTCACTATGGTCCTTCCTCTTGCAATTGGATCAGGTCGGCTTGGTTTCCTATAACAAACCAAGTTCCCATTCAAACAATATTCAAGGAAATAGTCAAAGCTTAAAACAAAGCAAAAGTAAAAGAACTAATAGTCTACATCCGACTTCCAACCCAATTTCCCGAATCTAAGAGGCAAATTCTGAACTTCCTTTATTCATAAAACTTGTAGCCCTCTATCTCTAGTCCACAACGAATCCAAAATCACCTCAATTGAACACTCCTATCACGCACGCCGCGGCGTGCATAATTATGTGCACTGCGGCGTGCACATCTCTTGCACGCTGCGACGTGCACACTTATGTGCACGCGGTGTGCACACCTTCGCACGCTGCGGGGTGCTCATGAGCACGTCGTGACGTGCGGGTCTAGAAATGCCTCCCGAACCTGAATTCCAGCTTTTTCTCATCCCCAATCTTCCCATCTTGCAAATACAACACATCTAAACCTTGATTAAAGTCCTAAACTTTAGTTCTAACTCATTCAAACCTTAAAAACAATCATAAGATCATCAACCCAAAGATTTCACTTAGGTTTTTCCGAAAACCCTACATAATCGGTTCTAACCTCATACAAAACAATTCTAAGATTTAATCCAACTAAAACAAGATGAAAAGAAGCTAACTTGCCATAAATGAGCTTCAAATCTGTCGAAAATCTCTAGGATCACAAAGCCTATTTTTCTCTTCTTTTTCCTCCACCTATGGCAACTTTTCTTCTTCTTCTCTCTTCTTCTATTTCTTTCTTTTCTTTCTAATTCTCTCTTTTAAGCCTAAGACAAGACCATCATACCCTTCCTAACAAAGCTTTAGCCTATCCAAGTCAAGTGATCTTCCTATTTTACCCTCACACATTTTTATCCTTTAATTCCTATTTAAAGCACATTAAACTCAATTAACCCTCAATTATCCACTAATACTCCCAAATAAATCAAACTAAGCCTTAATCACATAATTAACACAAAATTCATGCTTAATGACATAAATGAAAAAAAATTCGGGACCCAACATTTCTCCCCCTCTAAAAAGAAATTTCGTCCTCGAAATTATTACCTGAATCATTGAAGAGATACGAATACTTCTCCTTTATGGCTTCCAAAGGCTCCCATGTAGCCTCCTCTACCGAATGATTCCTCCACAGGACTTTGACTAACTGAACTGTCTTGTTCCTGAGGAATTTTTCTTTGGTATCCAAAATCTCCACTGGTAGCTCCTTATAGCTCAAATCATCCCTTAGCTGAACCTCACTAGTCTGAATGATATGAGAAGGATCCGATCTATACCTCCTCAACATGGAAACATGGAAAATATCATGAATCTGAGACAATTTCAGAGGTAACGCCAACCTGTAGGCGAGTGGTCCAATCCTCTCAAGGATCTCATAAGGACCCACATACCTCGGACTCAACTTGCCCTTCTTGCCAAACCTCATTACTCTTTTCCAAGGAGACGTCTTAAGGAACACTTTCTCATCGACTTCGAACTCCATCTCCTTTCGGTGTGCATCAATGTAGCTCTTCATCCTATCTGTCTTTTAAGCCACCGCTAACCAAATTGACTTTCTCTGTTGTAAATGCAATCAATTACGGTCTACCAGTTTTCTCTCTCCTTCTTCATCCCAACAAATCGGAGTCCTACATCTCCTTCCATACAAAGCCTCATATGGAGCCATCTGAATGCTCGAATGGTACGAATTGTTATAAGCGAATTCGACCAATGGCAAATGCTCATCCCAAGCTCCTCTAAAATCTATCACGCATGTCCTGAGCATTTCCTCAAGAGTCCGAATGGTCCTCTCAGATTGACCATCCTTCTGAGGGTGAAAAGTCGTACTAAAATTCAGCTTAGTACCCAAAGCTTCTTGCAAACTTCCCCAAAACCTTGAAGTAAACTGAGGGTCCCTATCAGACACAATCGAATCCGGAATCCCATGCAATCTCACTATCTCATCAATGTACTTCTTTGCTAGCACATGCAAAGAATCAGTCTGCTTAATTGCCAAAAAGTGAGCTGACTTGGTCAACCGATCCACAATAACCCAAATGACATCGTGCTTCCTACTAGTCCTGGGCAATTCCATCAGAAAATCTATAGTCACCCACTGCCACTTCCATTAGGAATAGCAATGACCTCAACTTGCTCGAAAGTGCACGGTGTTGACTTTAACTGGCGACACACTAGACACTTCTTGACATACTCTGCTACATCCCTCTTCATGCCTTTCCACCAAAAATGCTCTCTCAAATCCCTGTACATCCTGGTGCTACCCGGATGCATGGCAGAAGGCGCATTGTGTGCCTCATCCATAATCTCATCCTTTACCTCCTGCACATCTGGGATACACAATCTGTTCCCCACTGTCATAAGCCCATCATCTCTCACTATAACCTTGAAACTCTTACCATGCTGAATTTCCTCTCTAAGCTTGCTCAAATCTGCATCTTGAACTTGCAACTCTCTAACTTTCTCCCTAAGTATCGGTCTCACTCAGAAGTTAGTTAGAAGACAATCTGACTCCTCCTGCTTCAAGCTTATCTTAAGCTTGGCCATCTCTTCCAATAAAGGAAGATAAACTGTCCGCACATGAGCAATCGGAGACTTCCTACTCAAAGCATCCGCCACTACATTGGCCTTGCCTGGATGATACTCGATCAGCAAATCATAATCCTTAAGCAACTCGATCCATCATCGCTGTCTCAAATTCAATTCTTTCTGGCTCAACAAATACTTGAGACTCTTATGATCGGTAAAGATCCTCGTCTGAACTCCATATTGATAATGCCTCCAAATTTTCAAGGCAAAAATCACTGCTGCCAACTCCAAATCATGCGTCGGATAGTTCAACTCATAAAGTTTCAATTGCCTCGAAGCATAAGCAATCACCCTATCTCCCTGTATCAAAACACAACCAAGACCCTTCGTCGAAGCATCACTATACACGGTATAACCCTCATCACCTGATGGCAAAATCAAAATCAGAGCACTTGTCAATCTGCACTTGAGTTCCTCAAAGCTCTTATGGCATTCATCACTCCAAATAAACTTCTGATTCTTCCTCAACAACTTTGTCATCGGAGCGGCTATCATGGAGAATCCCTCCAAAAATCTCCTATAATAACCAGTCAATCCCAGAAAACTCCTCACCTCTGCTACATTCTTCGGGGCTTCCTAATTAACCACTGCTTCTATTTTCTTTGGATCCACATGCACTCCTTGCTCTGAGATTACATGTCCAAGAAATGAAACTTCTCTCAGCCAAAATTCGCATTTATCGAATTTGACATACAACTCGTTTCTCCTCAAAGTCTCCAAAGAAATACTCAAATGCTCTTCATGCTGCTCATCACTCTTGGAATAAACCAATATATCATCAATGAAGATAATGATAAACTGGTCCAAGAAAGACTTAAAGACCCGATTCATCAAATCCATAAAGGCTGCAGGGGCATTCGTCAATCCAAAAGGCATAACCAAAAACTCAAAATGCACATACCGAGTCCTGAAAGCAGACTTTGGCACATCCGACTCCTTAATCCTCAACTGATGATAACCTGATCTCAAGTCTATCTTGGAGAAAACTTTCGCCCCTTGCAATTGATCAAACAGATCATCAATGCGTGGAAGCGGATATCGGTTCTTCACTGTGACCTGATTCAGCTTCCGGTAGTCTACACACATCCTCAACGATCCATCTTTCTTCTTTACAAAAAGAACCGGAGCTCCCCCAGGTGAAGAGCTCGGCCTTATGTACCCTTTCTCCATCAACTCCTCTAATTGCTCCTTAACCTCCTTCAATTCCGCCGGAGCCATCAGGTACGGCAGAATTGAAATCAGCGCCGTATCTGAAAAGAGCTCAATGGGAAACTCAATTTCCCTAGCTGGCGGTAGTCCTGGTAATTCCTCAGGAAAAACATCCAAGAATTTCCTGACTACTGGAATATCCTCCAACTTCCCTTTATCTGCCCTGGTGTCTACCACATAGGCCAAAAATGCCTCACATCCTTTCCTCATCATCTTCTCTGCTGTCAAAGCTGAAACAATTCTGGGAGGACTCGCTTTTCTGTCCCCTGAAAATACCACTCTTCTGCTGTTATCCAATTCAAATTCCATTGTCTTCAGCTTACAATCCAGACGGGCGTTGTACCTCTCCAATGTATCCATACCCAAAATTACATCCAATCCTCCCATCTTCAGTAGCATTAAATCTACCACTAGAAGTTCTCCGCCAATACATATCTTACAGTCCCTATATACTTGACAGACAATAATATACTGGCCGATTGGAGTACTCACCATCAGCGGAGTATCCAAAGGGCTTAAATTCCTATCACACACAGGTCTACTCGAGGAAACAAACGAATGAGTAGATCCCGGATCAATCAAAGCAAGCACATCATCAGAAAATAACTTAACCGTATTAGTCACAACATCTGGAGCGGTCTCTGCATCCTCAAGAGTCATCGCAAACACCCTAGCTGGTACCTGCCCCCTCGGTCTCCCTAAAAGACTCACCCTCTTGGCTACATCAGAACTGCCCACTTCTGTAGAAGTCTTATGTCCCACAGTCTTTGTTCTCCTAGAGGCTTGCATCTGACTTCTCTCTTATCATGGAGGCTGAGGGCACTCTCTAGCAATGTGTCCCTTCTCCCCACAGTTAAAGCAAGCTCCTGTCAATCTGTAGCACTCTCCTCTATGGGATCTCTCGCAGTGCTCACACTTCGGAATGAATGACCTATCGCCATCTCCCCTTCTACTGCCGCCCACCGTTGAGACTTGGTGAGAAATAGTAGAAGTCCTCACCGGTCGAGATCGGCTCGCACCACTGCTCCTCTCTTCAGACTGAACAGGGAAGCTCCTGGCACTCCTGTCAGGCATAGGAGTACTAGTACTACCTCCCCTCTTGAACTGCTCTCTCCCTTTTCTCTTTCTGTTCACTGCACTCTTGATTTTCTCAATATTCTCAACCCTCAGTGCTACCTCAACCAACTGCTGAAAATCACAGAAGTTCTGCACTATCACTTTCTCTCTGATGGCCAAGTGCAGTCCCGACTCAAACCGACGACATCTAGCAGCCTCACTCAGCATCAGATCTGAAGCATACCTCGCCAACTGAGAGAACCGACGCTCATACTCACTAACTGTCATCTCCCTCTAGGTAAGACTGAGGAACTCCCTCTGCTTCTGCTGAATATACACCTCAAACAGATATTTCTTATTGGACCCCGCTGCTGGAGCCCAACATCGGACATGAGAGCGTGACGTGAAACATGCTAATAATATATTTAGAAAAGACCCGCGGAAGATTAATGGACTGCTGGAAAACAAACTTGAAACACACTTTCATGTGATTTAAATAAACAAAGCGAAACATGTAAATTAAGCGATTGAGGAAGGAGACCATCGGAAGTTCAATGGACCCATCGTGAACATACTTAAAACTTGTTTTCATGCTTTAAAACAAAATATCCATAATTCATGCTCCAAAGATGAGTTTCATAACACTTTTAAAATATCTCAAAACAAATTACAAGCGTGAATTGAGAGCCAAAATCTAAACCACTCTTGAACCAATGATACTTGAAATGTAACTAAAGTCTTGACTTCCAAAAATATAACATTGAAGATAACAAACATAACAAAATGAAACGGGAGTCTTGTAAGTAACTTCGTGACTCACTCGATCTCTTGATCGTCACCTGTATGGGGGAGATTAGAGGGGGTGAGCTATAAAGCTCGTGGGAACATATTTATAACATAGTAATAAGCAAAATTATTCAAAAATAACTCATTGTCGTGATACTTTTTGAAATCATAACACTTGAGTATGTATGAGTCATTGTCTTGAAAAATGCTTGATTCTTGTACAATTCATGATGCATGTCACATAATAACCAATCATACACATAACATAACATAATGGTTTGGGTTGTCCCTGGTTCGTGACGTACTACACATGCCATCGAAATGTTGATGTGTAGGCGTAGTTTCGTGAGGAATCCTTGTGAGAAATCTGTGCCCACAGTCGGGCGGCAGGAGAAGCCTTTTCGTGAGTCAATGTGCACTTGACTATTCGTGAGGGACACATGAAACCCACGTAAACATGCATTATTCATGTTCTTGTAATCTTGTTTATGGCGGCACTTGCTTGTAAACTTGTTTGTAATCTTGCTTTTCATGTATTAAGTAAAACATGATTTCATGTACTTGTATTCGTGAAAGGAGAACACCCCTTTGTAAAAAACATCTTGGTAATGATCATGAATGCAAATCACATAGAAGAATATAATCATTCATAATAACATGTAATGCAATCGTGGATGATGCAATTCAAATGCATTAATTCTTTCTTAATTTAAACGAAACAATGAGTACTTATATACTCTATTATAAACATGAACCCACCTGATTTCCTTGCTTGTTCTTGCCTAGAAATGAGTTTCCTCTTGAGCCTCTTGATCCTCTTGCCTCACTTGATCTCCTAAAATAAGAACCAAAATCTCATTTAATAACTCATGCTGAAACAATAATTTCATTCCTAACTTCCATCCAAAATTCCATAGTCTTAGAAACTAATTCAGAACTTCCTCACTTCACAAAACTTGTAGATCTATGCCTCTAATTTACAACGCCTCTAAAATCACCCCAAAAGGACTTATGTACCAAAAGATATGATCAAAATACTAAAAATATCGCTTGTTAGAAAAACTGGGCTCGCCGCGACGAGCGGCCTGGCACGTCGTGGCGTGCGGCCCTTCCTCAGCAAGTCACGGCGTGCGGCTTGGCACGTCGCGGCGTGCGGACGGGAGGGACGACTCCCGAACCAGATAAGGGCACACGTCGCGACGTGCGGACGGGAGGGACGACTCCCGAACCAGATTTCTGCCATTTTTAACCTTAAATCCTTCCCTTTCTCAACTACAACACATCTAAGCGATAAATCAAGTTATACACTTCCATTTTAAACTTATTCTAACACCAAAAACATCAACAACATAACAACCCATGCAAATCTACCAAAGTTTTCCATAAACCCTAACTTCAACGATTTCTACTCAATCCATACAAATCTAGGGTTTAATTGACCTAAACAAGAGTAGAAGAGTATAACTTACCTTAAGAAAGCTTGAAACCTTGAAATCGACAAGCGGGGCTTCCTCTTTTCTTCCTCTTCTTCCTCTCTTCGACTCCTCTTCTCCTTCTTTCTTTTCTTCTTATTCTTCTTTTCCTTTCTTTCTTTCTTTATTTCCTTAAACCTACAAGATAGGGCAAGTACTAAAATGCCCTCCATACAAGCCTTAAACATCCTAACTCATGTGCCTTGACCATTTTGCCCTCAACATTTCTACTCTTTCAAACACTTATTCCATACTAATCTCAAATAATTCAAATTTTCCATTACTACTTCCACTAAAATCAAACTATGCCATAAATCATACAACTAACATAATTCATACTTAATAACATCAAGAAAACAAAAATTTGGGGCCCAACCTTTCTCCCCCTCTTAAAAGAAATTTCGTCCTCGAAATTTACCTTAATCATCGAAAAGACTAGGATACTTCTCTTTCATGGCATCTCTAGACCCCCACGTGGCTTCTTCCACTGAATGGTTCCTCCACAGAACCTTAACTAGCTGAACTGTCTTATTCCTGAGGACCTTCTTCTTGGTGTCCAAGATCGCTACCGGAATTTCCTCATAACTCAAGTCGTCTCTCAACTGAACCTCTGAAACCTGAATGACATGAGAAGGATCTGATCTGTACCTTCTCAGCATGGAAACAGGAAAGACGTCATGAATCTGAGGCAACTCTGGCGGCAACGCCAACCTGTAAGCTAGAGGTTCGATCCTCTCAAGAATTTCATAAGGACCCACATATCTTAGACTTAACTTACCTTTCTTGCCAAACCTCATTACTCCCTTCCAAGGAGACGTCTTGAGAAACACCTTCTCACCGACTTCATACTCCATCTCCTTAGATGAGCATCGGTGAAACTCTTCATCCTATCTGAGGCGCCTTAAGCCGTTGCTTAACTAGGTTGACTTTATCAGATCATCTGGATCAACTCTGGTCAGGCCGGTTCCTCTCTCCTTCTTCATCCCAACATATCGGAGTTCTACACCTTCTTCCATACAAAGCCTCATATGGAGCCATCTGAATGCTCGAATAGTGCAATTATTATAAGCAAATTAGGACCAATGGTAAATGCTCATCCCAAGCTCCCTTGAAATCCAACACACATGCCCTGAGCATTCCCTCAAGTGTCCGAATGGTCCTCTCAGATTGACCATCCGTCTGAGGGTGAAATGCCGTACTAAAATGCAACTTAGTACCTAAAGCTTCCTGTAAGCTTCCCCAAAATCTCGATGTGAACCGAGGATCCCTGTCAGACACTATAGAATCTGGAATCTCATGTAACCTCACTACCTCAACAATGTACTTCCTGGCTAGCACATGTAACGAATCAGTCTGCCTGATTGTCAGAAAATGGGCTAACTTCATCAACCGATCCACTATAACCCATATGGCATCATGCTTCCTACTAGTCTTAGGCAAACCCATCAGACAATCCATGGTTACTCTTTGCCACTTCCACTCAGGAATGGACAATGGCCTTAACTTGCCTAAAGGTGCCTGGTGTTCAGCCTTGACTTGCTGACACACGAGACACTTACTGACATACTCTGCTACATCCCTCTTCATGCCCTTCCACCAAAAATGCTCTCTCAAATCTCTGTACATCCTGGTGCTACCTGGGTGCATAGCATAAGGCGCATTGTGTGCCTCATCCAAAATCTCATCCTTAACCTCCCTACTATATGGAATACAAAGTCTGTCCCCCACTTTCATGAGTCCATCATCTCTCACTACAACTTCAGAAACCTTACCATTCCGAATTTCCTCCCTAAGCTTGCTCAAATCTGCATCCTATACCTGCAACTCCCTAACCTTCTCCCGGAGTATTGGTCTCACTCTGAAATTAGCTAGAAGGCAATTTGGTTCCTCCTGCTTCAAGCTTATCTTAAGCTTGGCCATCTCTTCCAATAAAGGAAGATAAAGCGTATCGAACATGAGCAATGGAAGACTTTACGCTCAAAGCATCGACCACTACATTAAACTTTACGGATGGTACTCAATCAACAAATCATAGTCCTTGAGTAACTCAATCCACCTTCTCATCTCAAATTCAATTCCTTACGGCTCATTAAGTACTTGAGGCTCTTGTGATCTGTAAAGATCTGAGTGCGAACACCATAAAGATAATGCCTCCAAATCTTGAGGCAAAGATCCTGCTTGCTAACTCAAGTCATGAGTCGGGTAATTCAACTCATCTTGCTTGATTGCCTTGAAGCATATGCTATTACTACTGTCTCCTTGCATCGATACACAAGAGACCCTTCCTCGAGGCATCCTTTGTACCTTTGTATAGCCCTCATCACGGAAGGCAAAATCAGCCTTTGGAGCACTTGTCAACTTTGCTTGAGCTCCTCAAAGCTCTTATGGCACTCATCGGTCGGATGAACTTGATTCTTCCTCGATAGCTTGGTCATTGGAGGCGGTATCATGGAGAATCCTTCTACAAACCTCTGTAGTAACTTTGCGGACCCGGAAAACTTCTCACCTCTGTCATTTGTCTTGGGTGCATGCCAACTTACTCTTGCTTCAACTTTCCTCGGATCAACATGTACACCATCCTGCGAAATCACATGTCCAAGGAAAGTCACCTCATGAAGCCAAAACTCACACTTGCTGAACTTGGCATAAAGCTCTCTCTCCCTCAAAGTCTGCAATACAATCCTAAGATGCTCCTCATGATCTTCTTCACTCTTAGAATACACCAGAATGTCATCTATAAACACTATGACAAAATGATCCAGAAACTCCCTGAAGATCCTGTTCATAAGATCCATGAAAGCAACTGGAGCATTGGTCAAGCCGAATGGCATAACCAAAAACTCATAATGCCCATAACGGGTCCTGAATGTTGTCTTGCTTACATCAGACTCCTTGATTCTGAGCTTATGATAGCCTGACCTGAGATCAATCTTGGAAAAGACCCGTGCTCCCTGCAGCTGATCAAACAGATCATCTATCCGTGGCAAAGGATACTTGTTCTTAACTGTCACCTTGTTGAGTCTCCGATAGTCAATACACATCCGTCATGATCCATCCTTCTTCTTGACAAAGCAGAGCCGGTGCTCCCCAGGAGAGCGAACTCGATCGACATATCCCTTCTCTAACAGGTTCCTCAAACTGTTCCTTAAGCTCCCTCAACTCATTTGGAGTCATCACTGTAAGCGGTATCGAAATTGGCGCGATTAGGAATCAAGTCAATGGCAAACTCGATTTCCCTCTTTGGCGGCAAACTGGTAACTCATCGAGAACACATCCGGGAATTCCCTCACAATCGAAATCCTCTAACTTCCCTTCATGCACATCGGCATCCTGACATCGCCAAGAAAGCTTCACATCCTGGCCCATCATCCTTTCGGTGACATAGTGAAATCAATCTTAGCGATGGTGTCTTCTGTCCCCTCGAAGATCACCTTCTCACCATTGCCCAAATCAAACTCTACCTCTTTCGACCACAATCCGACTTGGCGGATACTTCTCCATTGTATCCATCCCGAATAACATCTAATCATCTAAGGTCTAGCGGTAGTAAGTCCACTACCAATCTAGCACCATCGATAAAAAGCTCACTTTGCTCGTACACTGGTTGATCACCACGTTCCTCCCAGAGGAGTACTAACAATCAAAGCCTATCGAAGGCACAGAACTCACACCATGCAATGCTATGCTCATGAGAAACAAAAGAGTCGTGGAACAAGAATCAATCAAAAAAATCTGCTTGAATCAAATAAGCGAGTCATACCGTGACAACCTCGAGTGCATTTGCGGCTTCCTCCACGATCATGGCGAACACTCTTGCGGTGCTTGACCCTTGGCCTTCTGGAGGAGCAGTCTTCCTTACGGTCCAGGCGCCTACCTCGATGGCGGCTGGTTCCCACTATTCTGCACGCCTTGGAGCTGGCTGTGACCCCTCTTGTCTCGATGCTGAAGACAATGCTTGGCTATATGTCCCTTCTCTCGCATCTAAAACAAACTCCAAGTGATCGAGGCACTCTTCACGATGATGTTTCCCACTTTGGTCACATAAGGGATAGTTGAACCAGCTTCTTCCCGCTCTACAGAGCACCTCCCACATTAGAGGCTTGCCACGATCGCCCTCACTGCTTGTTCTGGTAGCCCCATTGCTACCCACTTCACTCGATTTGTAGAGCTCCTCGTCCTCCTCTCGGGCATTGGAGCACTAGTACCCTTCTGAATGTCTGCTCCTGCTCTTCCTCTTCTTGTTAGCTTCATTTACGATATTCTCCGACTTCTCGGCTGGAGGCGGCATCACTGGCTTCTTTGGTAGTCACGAAATTGTGAATCGGGACTTTCTCCTAATTCCCAGTGAAGACCTCCTTGAACTTGCGGCACTTGTCTTCCTTTGTTGCCACAATATTGGCTGCATAACGGGAAAGCTGTGTGAACTTCAGCTCATACTCGCTCACACTCATGTCCCTCTGCATAAGATTCAGAAATTCCCTGGCCTTATCCTGCACATACACTCTGGATAGGTACTTCTTTCGGAACACTTCTACAAAATCCCTCCATGTCGACCTAGAAGGAACAACTTTGTTGTGAGGCGACTCCACCAATGTAGTCGTCACCACAATGCATCGACTACATAATCTAGCTTGTCCTCATCGAGCATCTCATCCGAACTAGAACCATCTCGGTCCTCTTGACGAGGCTTGACCTCTTACGGATTAGTAGTCCCTTGAAATCCTGACCCCAAACTTCCGGAGCTTGTCATCTGTCCCTCCTGTCTCTTTGGAGCTTGCATCGACATCTGAGATCTCGACCCATGACATACGTGAAAGCCTAAGCAAAGGCTTGAAGAAACTTCGGATCCATGGGAGTTCCACGAGGCATAGGAGGAGGCGGAGGAGGCACTTCTTGTTGCAAACTAGGTGCCTCACGAAATCGAACAGAATGTGTCCGGCATCTGAGGAATATGGGATTCATCCGTACTCCCAGCGAGAATGAGATCGAGTCATAGCTCCCGAGTTCTCCTTCGAGGTGGCATGTTCCTCCTTGAATAGAAAACCATTGAAAACTTGAGTTCAAGTCGACAAATTTTCAAAATATGCAAAAGCAGTTCAATCGTGTAAAACAATGCAAGTTATTTCTTGAAAGCAATGTCATGCGACCTAGATCAAAAACCTAGGCGCTCGATACTACAACATGTTGGACCCCCTTTGCGAGTGACATCGGACATGAGGCGTGACATGAAACATGCTAATAATATATTTAGAAAAGACCAGCGGAAGATTAATGGGCTGTTGGAAAACAAACTTGAAACATGCTTTCATGTGATTTAAATAAACAAATGAAACATGTAAATTAAGCGATTGAGGAAGGAGACCATCGAAAGTTCAATGGACCCATCGTGAACATACTCAAAACTTGCTTTCATGCTTTAAAACAAAAATATCCATAATTCATGCTCCAAAAGATGAGTTTCATAACACTTTTAAAAATATCTCAAAACAAATTACAAGCTGTGAATTGAGCCAAAATCTAAACCACTCTTGAACCAATGATACTTGAAATGTAACTAAAATGCGGACTTCCAAAATATAACATTGAAAATAACAAACATAACAAAATGAAACGAGAGTCTTTGCCGTAACTCGTGACTCACTCGATCTCTTGATCGTCACCTGTATGGGGGAGATTAGAGGGGGTGAGCTATAAAGCTCGTGGGAACATATTTATAACATAGTAATAAGCAAAATTATTCAAAAATAACTCATTGTCGTGATACTTGTTGAAATCATAACACTTGAGTATGTATGAGTCATTGTCTTGAAAAATGCTTGATTCTTGTACAATTCATGATGCATGTCACATAATAACCAATCATACATATAACATAACATAATGGTTTGGGTTGTCCCTAGTTCGTGACGTACTACATATGCCATCGAAATGTTGATGTGTAGACGTAGTTTCGTGAGGGAATCCTTGTGAGAAACCACATGCCACAGTCGGGCGGTGGGAGAATCCTTTTAGTGAGTCAATGTGCACTTGATTATTCGTGAGGACATCATAAACCCACATAAACATGCATTATTCATGTTCTTGTAATCTTGTTTATGGCGGCACTTGCTTGTAAACTTGTTTGTAATCTTACTTGTCATGTATTCGTAAAACATGATTTCATGTACTTGTATTCGTGAAAGGAGAACACCCCTTTGTAAAAAAATCTTAGTAATGATCATGAATGCAAATCACATAGCAGAATATAATCATTCATAATAATATGTAATGCAATCGTGGATGATGCAATTCAAATGCATTAATTCTTTCTTGATTTGAACGAAACAATGAGTACTTATATACTCTATTATAAACATGAACCCACCTGATTTCCTTGCTTGTTCTTGACTAAAAATGAGTTTCCTCTTGAGCCTCTTGATCCTCTTGAGCCTCTTGATCCTCTTGCCTCACTTGATCTCCTAAAATAAGAACCAAAATCCCATTTAATAACTCATGCTGAAACAATAATTCCATTCCTAACTTCCATCCAAAATTCCATAGTCTTAGAAACTGATTCAGAACTTCCTCACTTCACAAAACTTGTAGATCTATGCCTCTAATTTACAACGCCTCTAAAATCACCCCAAAAGGACTTATGTACCAAAAGATATGATCAAAACACTAAAAATATTGGTTCTTTGGAAAAGCTGGGCTCGCCCATGACGAAGCGGCCCAGCCTGCCGTGGCGTCGGCCCTTCCTCAAGCACGTCACGGCGTCTTGACTTGGCACCTCGGCGTGCGGCCCTTCGTAAGCTTGGCGTGCTGGGCCTTGCGCCGCGTCATGACGTGCGGACGGGAGGGACGACTCCCGAACCAGATTTCTGCCATTTTCAACCTTAAATCCTTCATTTCTCAACTACAACACATCTAATCCATAAATCAAGTTATACACTTCCATTTTAAACTTATTCTAACACCAAAAACATCAACAACACAACAACCTATGCAAATCTACCAAAGTTTTCCATAAACCCTAACTTCAACGATTTCTACTCAATCCATGCAAATCTAGGGTTTAATTGACCTAAGCAAAGTAGAAGAGTATAACTTACCTTAAGAAAGCTTCAAAACCTTGAAATCGACAAGCGGGGCTTCCTCTTTTCTTCCTCTTCTTCCTCTCTTCGACTCCTCTTCTCCTTCTTTCTTTTCTTCTTATTCTTCTTTTCCTTTTTTTCTTTCTTTATTTCCTTAAACCTACAAGATAGGGCAAGTACTAAAATGCCCCTCCATACAAGCCTTAAACATCCTAACTTACGTGCCTTGACCATTTTGCCCTCAACATTTCTACTCTTTCAAACACTTATTCCATACTAATCTCAAATAATTCAAATTTTCCATTACTACTTCCACTAAAATCAAACTATGCCATAAATCATACAACTAACATAATTCATACTTAATAACATCAAGAAAACAAAATTTTGGGGCCCAACATTTCTTCCTGAAAGCAGCAAGGAAGTCCTACCATGTCAACCCTACTGGTCTCATCTGACTCCCTAGCACAGTCTCCCACCAATGCAGAGCATCTCCCTGAAGCAAGCTCGCAGCATACACAACCCTCTCATCATCCTCACACTCCATCTGATCTAGCACTCTCTGTCTTTCTCGGCCGGTCTCGGCTTCCTCGGGATCGGTGGTCCGTAGAATCCTTTGCTCCATACTTCCTCAACTTATGCGTAACACCCCTCCCATGAGACTCGAACCGATATCGTTGGTGATATCAGAGTCCGTGCCCATGAGTGGCGTCTTACATCAGTTGATTTAAAACTCGATATACACATTTTTTGAAGCCATTGCTTCCCGTTAACACGGCAAACACGGTAAGTAATTAAAACCCGTGTTCTGATAAGCGATTCGATTATTACGGTCATCGAGAATAATTTACAATCGATCAATGCGGTAAAACATTAATACCACAATGGGCTAAGTAAAATACAATGCCTTGTTATCTGATGATTGCGGAACACAATTTACTAAGACACTAATGCGGACTCGGCTGATCGATCTCTAACCTTTACTCGTCTCTGATAAACATACTCTCGTGTCAGCAGGGGTATTCTTGAGGACTGAAAAATAGATGCAAATTTTGGGTGAGTTTTGCGAACTCGGTGAAAACCATCATCGATGGTTCACTCAAATCATGCATTACGCCCATGGCGTCTGACCACGATCGATAATAATCAATTACGATGGCGATCAATAACAATGTCGATAACGAGAAAACCATTCACGATAATTCATGCCATTACAAAAGCGGTACATATCACGAGCAGTCATTTATGCGAATGCAATGCATATGTGACTCTTTCGGTTATTGATATTGTGCCCAGTGCTCGATCGGTGTTCGGTGGGGGCGTCGGGATTTCTCCCTCGGGCTCGAGGAGAAATCTGACAGCACTTATGTAACTGGCTGACAACTGGCTGAAAAAATAAATATACAATGCGTCAAAATAATAACTTCTCGTGATGGTATGTATTCTTGTGAATGAATTCTGATCTTAGCTATGGTTATTAGTAAATTGTATTCGCAATCATCGTGATAGCAAGGCTTTATATTTATTATCGTGGTATTAATGCTTTATCGATTGATCGATTGTAATTATTATCGATGACCGTAATAATCAAATCAAGTTATATTGAACACGGATTTTATTTACTTATCTGTTTTGCGTGTGAACGGAGTTAATGGCTAAAAAAATGTATATTGAATTTTAAATCGACCGATGTAGTACGCTACTCGTGGGACACGGACTCTGGATATCACCAACGATATCGGGTTCGGTCTTAGTGTGAAGTGTTACATTTAGGTGGTATCGAGCCCAGTGATGCGTAATGTATCCGGGCACAGTTTGGAACATAGGTTTCATGCATTTGAGTCGGCGTCGTTGCGGGCCGTGGTAAGCGATCCTAGTCGAGTCGCGCGAGGATAAATCCTACGGGTGCATAAGTGTCAAGTGACTAAGTGAGAGAAGAGTGAGACGGGATTAGAGTGTAAATCCCTAAAAGGGGATAATCAACTAGGAAAGAATCAAGGAAAAATGAATGAGAAGATTGATATTATACTGGGTTAGAAACCCTCGTATGTGATAGTAGAATGACTGTGTGGGCCTAGACTAATTACGAAATTCTGAATTAAATTGACAATGTTATGGTGACAGAATAAAATGAAGATGTTGAGAACTTGGAGAGGTCCATTAGAGATATGGAAGCATATTGGTTATAGTAGATCTAAGTGAAATTAAAAGCAGGGAGGGTTAGGTAATTCTGATTACATTGTATATGTCATGAAAAGGGAAATATTGGAATTGAGTAAAATGTAGATGGTCTAATCGGGCATATCTTGATTCACGGTATTGAATTGGAGATCGATAAATATTATAAGCGAGATGATGATATGGAAAGAAGCTCGATAGAAATCTTTGTAACGGTTTATCGGCGAAAGAATCGAAAAAGTAAGATGTTCAGTGCCTATTAGAGTGAGGTAAAAGTGTACAGATAGACTGAAATGAATTCGGGAAATGGTTATGAACTAGACCGCATAAGTTTGAGACTGAAATTGTTAGGTGATTATTGTGCTTCGAGGTTGGAAATTCGTATGATAAAATCATAAAGGAAAAAAACAGACTGATGATTCTACTGATGGTGTATGGGGAAATACTGAATTAGGTGTATATGGACACGAAAATGGTAAATGGATAGGTATATAGATAGAGATAAAATGGAGTAGTATCAACGACTTTGTTGGGATATTGGGGACCGTGAACACCCGATCATGATATTTGAGAAAATGAAAAGATGGCGAATAGAGACAAGAGGGTCAAAAAGGAAGCGACAATGAGGTGATGTAGTGACACCTTCATAAAGAAATTGTAGATACACTCATTGTAGACTCAATGAAAAGGGTAAAAGATGTACGATAAAGTCAATAAGACCCTAATAGGGAATTATCGAGGTAAACAATGGTAATAAGCGTGATTAGAGAGAGAATGTGTTTAGAAGTGTTGAGCAGTGAAAAGTGAAAAGAGCGATAGGATTAATTGAGGAATCGACATCGATGATATACATACTTTGGAAAAGTGGGCGGTGAGTATTGAACTACGACAATATGTTGAACAAGTATGAAATAAATTGAATCGATTTGTGATAAATGGTATTAGTGCCATTCTCATTATAGAAAGCCTTGGAGACTGTAGATTCCTATAAGGATACCTTTGGGTTAATTTGAGGAAAGAGGCAGTATAAATCGACAATGTTGAAATGAGCGGACAATTCGGCCTACTAAACTCAACTAGTGAACAGATCATGCTTTAATGAACAGATCAATTACAGATATTGAGATTTTCAATGATTGTCAAGCAGATTATGGGTAATAGTGAGGTGTTTCTGGAAAATTAAAGTTGTAAAAATAGTGATAAGAATGGTTAAGAGTGCAGAAGTAAAGTGATAAATTTTATGATGAGTTTGATTATACAAATTAAATTGGAAAAACAATAGTGAAAAATTCAAAGAAGAAGTATGTGTACCCGATAAAAGTGTTAGAACAAGAAAGTGAACAGTTGAAGTTAGACATTCTAGTAAGCATATGTGAAAAGTGAAATTGAACAACTGTGGCTATAGAATGAAGTGATTATTGGTTCAAGTGTTTATAGTTTGAATGTTCAACAGGAAAAAGGTTTGATTATGATCGTGTTATAGAGTTCTGATTGACTGTAAGAATATACGGCTACACTGCGCAATGCCTACTGGGAGTCAAAGATCATGATGGATTTGAGACTATAATGTGTGAGAAAAAGGAAAGTGACTGAGAAAGACTGCATGGTTAGCTAAAGTGGAACCGGATCGGACAAATGAGACAGAGTAAACTGTATATCCGGATAAAGTGTGTGAACACTATAGAATAGTGAATTGTCTTACGAGAATCGAATTTGTATATAAAATGGGCATACAACAAATGACTACCTTAGGTACATTATTACTGATTATAGTGAATTGGAATTAAATGTCACTGTATTGGTACCAAAGGAATGTAAATCGTCTACGACATGATTAAGGAGGTACCAAAGACATGGAGATGTCCTCAATGGAATCTGAATTGGACTATATGGCTTTGTGGGAAAAAGTATTAGAGGAATAAAATGTAATAAGTGAATAGATTTGAAAATATTAAACTGAGCTACTTATCGGAACCATAGGTAATGGCTATTCTAGAAATGGCAAGTGAGATAGCTAAGAAAATGAGATCGCCAACTAATAGTCTTGTCGAATCCGTCTACTGTCCTAAGTGATAATGAGTTAGCCAAATTAGTAACTGAACCACGGACTGAGAGTGGTTACTGTGATCACTCCAAAAGTGAATCATTAAGTGGAAAAGTGTATAGGATTTATAGACTCATATGATTACTGTCATAGTGAACCGTTGACTGAGAATTTCGAGGACGAAATTCTTATAAGGAGGGGAGAATTGTAACATCCCACCCCCTCCTGGAAGGGTAAAATAGGAAATTTGTCGTAGGATGGGATTGATAGGGAATAATTAGTACTGTTCATGCATAATAGGATTGAT
Source organism: Erythroxylum novogranatense (assembly GCA_029891385.1). Lineage (NCBI taxonomy): Eukaryota > Viridiplantae > Streptophyta > Magnoliopsida > Malpighiales > Erythroxylaceae > Erythroxylum > Erythroxylum novogranatense. The sequence continues at coordinate 37,274,519 of CM057233.1, read as the reverse complement.
ACACAGTATCAATTGTGTACATGGAATTTCGGTATATGCATTCATGATAATTCCCGGTAATTGGGCCTAAAGCAATTTTATTGGGATTAACGTGGTAAATGGGTTTGAAAAATTATTCTGAGTGCGCTATGAAGCGTTATAGATTTTAAGGGATTTTCAGGAATTTTTCTGGAATTTTCCGGAGAAAATTCCCGGACCGGCAAAATCGCCGGTAACTGGCCTAAACATGTTTTGGGGTAGAAAAGGTGATTTTCGTGATTGAAAAATTATTTGGACTGCACCATAAATTGTTTTACATTTTTAGGGATTTTTAAGAATTTTTCTGGATTTTTCCGGAGACAATTCCCGGACCGGAAAAATCGCCAATTGGCGAATCGGTCGATTTTCGGTAGCAAAAATCGCTACCCACTGGTACTGTAATATTGAGTATATTATTTTGGGACTGAAATTAGGGTCATTGGAATTGATTGGAGTAAAATTTTGATCTGGATTATTAAATGACTATTTTGACTTTTCAAATACAAAGTAACCAATGAGAATTTGCCATTTAAAAGTCTTCATGATTGGGTAAAATAGGAAATTTGTCGTAGGATGGGATTGATAGGGAATAATTAGTACTGTTCATGCATAATAGGATTGATACACAGTATCAATTGTGTACATGGAATTTCGGTATATGCATTCATGATAATTCCCGGTAATTGGGCCTAAAGCAATTTTATTGGGATTAACGTGGTAAATGGGTTTGAAAAATTATTTTGAGTGCGCTATGAAGCGTTATAGATTTTAAGGGATTTTCAGGAATTTTTCTGGAATTTTCGGAGAAAATTTTGACCAAGCTAAAATCGTGCGATGAATCGCCTAAACATGTTTTGGGGTAGAAAAGATGATTTTCGTGATTGAAAAATTATTTGGACTGCACCATAAATTGTTTTACATTTTTAGGGATTTTTAAGAATTTTTCTGGATTTTTCCGGAGACAATTCCCGGACCGAAAAAATCGCCAATTGGCGAATCGGTCGATTTTTGGTAGCAAAAATCGCTACCCACTGGTACTGTAATATTGGGTATATTATTTTGGGACTGAAATTAGGGTCATTGGAATTGATTGGAGTAAAATTTTGATCTGGATTATTAAATGACTATTTTGACTTTTCAAATACAAAGTAACCAATGAGAATTTGCCATTTAAAAGTCTTCATGATTGCTTCCTTTCCATGCTTTCGGTGATGTGTATGTTTTAAAGAAGGAAATGAATTGTTTTTAGTGTTTTAGTTTGAAACTCATCCGAAACTCCAACTCTTCATTTGCAACCACCGAATTTTTTTCCCTTTTACTCATCTCTCTTTGCAACTTTAAGCTACCATCTCTTAATCCATCAAAGTTAGATGATGAGGAGATGCATGCTTGGTCTTGGTGGGATTAGTTTGAAAGCATAGGAAAGAATTGAAGAGAAGAAGTGAAGGTTGGAAGCTTGATAAGTAAGTTCTTTAATTCTTATGTTTAATGATGTTGTTAGCATGACTTGCATGTCATGGTTGGTAGAAGCTTTGAATGAGAGGTTGGGAGCATCTAGTATGCTTAGGGATTCATGATATTGATGTCTTTTATTGCTTGGATTAATGGGTATAAGGTTAGGGTTATGGATGAATTAAAAGTAGTATGATAGAAGTGATTATGGCTTAATTTTAAATGACATATGGATAATTATTTGAGTATTTGAATTGAGGAATTTAAGGCTGCAAATTTTTCAGTATTAACCCTAACATATGTATGATTGTAGTGATATTTAATTTGTATTTATTTTGATGTCTAGTGATGTGAAAAAGGCATTGGAAGTGGTTGAACTAAGGTTAACATTGAATCTGGAAAATTGGAATTATAATTGATGTTACTGTTTTGTTCATAAATTATTGTGTAGAAATGCAAATGAGGTAAGGTTAGTGGCCACTGAAATTTGGGATGTTGGCTTCAATTTAGGGTGAAATAGGTGTTGTTTAATTTCAATGATAGAAGGGTGAAGTGTTGAATGGAAAGTTACTGTTCCATTGCCTGTGAACAGTAACCGAAACCACAACATATGAACTTTGTTGATTTTTATGAATTAATTGAGATGGAATTAGGGAAAATGGTCTTCATGGAAGTTGTAGCATATTTGATTATCTTTCCATTGCTACTGATCTTGTTTTTTTTAGAATTGTATATTGGGAGATATGAATTGATTACTAATGACTGGTTTTGAGCATTTTGGATGAAACCTAGCTTAAGTGTGACTTTGGGAGTTTACTGATTGGAGGCAATTTTAACATTTTATGTGGACTGAATTGGTGTGAGTGAGCTTCTGAAAAGTTGTAGAGGAAGAGATTACCTTGAAAATGTTATATGGTGTGTAATTTTTAGAAGTCAGAATTGGGAGTTATGATTTTTCCAAAACTGACCCTACATTAGGTCATGAATGGCTGATCATAACAGAAACTTCCATAACAGTTTTGAAATTGTTAGAGATCGAATTGGATGTTGAGTGCTTCATGAAAATTGAAGTTTGAGATGTTATCTTTTCAGGGATATAAAGTTCTGAATTTACTGACTTGTATATAGGGAGTTATGCTTGTTGTAAGGTTACTGCCCATATTGAAGGATTTCAGGGACAGTGACATTGAATGAATTAATTGACTGGTTTAGAAATAGAATTTGATTTTAGATTGTTCATGAAAGTTGTAGAGGACATTGTGAACTTATTGACCATATTTTTGTGGTAATTTATTACTGAAGAATCAGTGAGTTATGAAATTGTAATTGTACTGCCCTGTGTTGATGGAAATTGAGTAGGCAGAAGGTTTGATGGGTTATTTGACACCTTTAGAGTTGGAATTGATTTTTATGGTCTTCTTGAGAATTGTAGAGCTTTTCATAAGCTTTCCAATGAGGTATAGTGGGTATTTTTCTGATTTGTGTGTTAAAAGTTAGCATAATTGGAAATTGGGATTTAAATCGAAAGAAAGGGAAAGGCGAGGCGAGACAAACTCGCCGTCTCATGAGGGCGACATCTCGCGAGGGCGGAGATTAAGGGGCTGGTTGCGAGGCGGCGCCTCGCCTCGCGACAAGCGAGTGTATCCGCCTCGAGGGCGGGCGTCTCGCCCAGGCGAAAGCGCGTGGGTATACTTTTTATTTATTCTTGAATTTTATTTGGTATTAATTGATCCGATTGTTCTTTTGTCAATTTCTTTCCGTCTGACGTCCGATTGACCTGATTCCAGAGGCATCGGATTCGTTGAATATTTAATTTCATATTATGAGAAAATGGGAATTTTAGACGGAATTTGGCGTAGCCCTATTGACGGAACATGTAAACCTTTGTTTTATTTAATTGAGGACTATAGAGGTCCGAATTGCGCACCGTCAGCGCCTATGGATTTCTAATTTTTGATAGAATTTTATTATGGGAAAATATTAAATTGGGACCAGGAATTCATGAACATGCATATCTCCTCAACATGAGCACAAATTTCATATTTAGTGACTCGTACTTTTTCTGATTCATATAGAAGCCCAATTGGAGCGTCGATTGATCGACGTCACAGAGGTTTTCCGGCATTAGCTCGGAAGTAATAGGTGAGTAACCTAGTTGGTTTCTCAAATTTCTGGTTGTGTACATGCTTAACGTGAATTACGTGCAAAAGTGAATTGAATGAGCTTTGTATGACTCGCATGTATGGGATTGTATTATATGATTTTCTTGTCTTGATAGATCGGGCTTTATAGCCATCATCTTGAACACCGATCGATACATTGGGCTTTATAGCCATATTGTGGGTCGAGCGATACACTGGGCTTTATAGCCATATTGTGGATTAGTGATACTTTGGGCTTTATAGCCATATTGTGAATTCTTGATACATCGGGCTTTATAGCCAAATCGCATATTTACTAAACATCGCATCGCATGCATAATTGCATGATCGGATAATGGGCGTGCCCAAGTTGCTATTATTGCGATAAGAGCTTGAGCTCTCATCTTGTCTTGACCGGACCTCGAGCCCGAGGGAGAAAATCACAGCCGTCCCCACTGAACACCGGTCGAGCACTTGGGCACAATAATGAATAATCGGAAAGAGTCACATATGCATTGTATTCGCATAAGTAATCGCTTCGTGATGGTATGTGTTCTTGTGAATGGTTTATTATTATCGCTATGGTTATTGACCGCTGATCGCTTATTGGTAATTGATGATTCTTGTACTATCTTTACGCCCATGGGCGTAATGCATGATTTGAGTGAACCATCGATGATGGTTTCTCACCGAGTTCGCAAAACTCACCCAAAATTTGTATCTATTTTTCAGGTCTGAAGAATACCCGGTCGACAGGGAGTATGTCTCTTGTAGATGAGTAAAGGTTAGAGATCGGGATCGCCAGGTATCGCATTAGTGTCTTAGTAAATTGTATTCGCAATCCTTTGTATAGCAAGGCTTTATATTATTCTTGAGCCATTGTGGTATTAATGCTTTCTTGCATTGATGATTGTAATTATTCTTGGATGACCGTAATAAGCTGGCTGGTTATATTGAACACGGATTTTATTTACTTCTTGTGTTTGCCGTGTGAGCGTGGAGTTAATAGCTAAAAAATGTATCTTGAATTTTAAATCGACTGATGTAGTACGCTACTCTCGTGGGACACGGACTCGGATATCACCAACGATATCGGGTTCGGGTCTTACGGGTGTGGGGTGTTACATTGTCGAACCGTCTCCCCTTCTTAGCTGGGACTGAAGGAGAAGGCTGTGACATTTGACCCATAACCTGAACAAATGCCTGGGTGAACGCCTGGAACAACCTCGGATCTAACGGAGGCGCTTGCTCCTGCATAACTGGCGAATCCTGAGTCTGCGATGGCATGGACTCACTACCCAACCCTACAGAAGCCTCAGCATGCCCTGGGGCTACTGACTCATCAGTCCTCTCCTCTCTAGTCGGAGAGTCAGGTGCAACAGATCCTTGCAGAACTCCTCGTGTCCTTCTACGAGATGGCATCGTACTCCTTCAAATATAAACACTAAGGATTAGCTACATGGCAATCTGAATTCCTACATGTATGCATGTCACTTAATGCAATCAATCAATGCAACAAATAATCATATAGCAAACTATTCATCCTACTATGCATTCTAAGCCGATGACACTAAACCTAGGCGCTCTGATACCAAACATGTTGGGCTCGGGTGATACGGCAACAACCTAGAATCAATGTCTAGATCACCTCCGTTTCAATGATTGTTCCCAAACCTAAATTCAATCAATCTAACAAGACCCTTCATCCCCAAAACAGCAAGGATTTGGTAACAAAGAGTATAAAGATTGTAGGAATTGAATTAATGCCACAAGTTAGAACTTACTTGATAAGTTGAATCAATCCTTAAGGTAAAACAAGCAAGAATCTCAATTCTCTCTTGAAGAATGCTTTCTAATTTTAGTGATCTCTCTAAACTCGTGTTCATGGCTAAAGCAAGGGTTTAAATACCCTTTGCAATGTAAACCCTAACAAAGATAACCTAAAAACCCTAAAGAAATCCCAAAATATCAAAAAGGCCTTCTTGAAACAAATCTGCCCAAGAATAAATCCCACATGGATTTGGGCTTCAAAACTAATTAAAATTGACTAGTCCTTGTCCAAATAGGATAAGAAAACCACAAAATAGAAGACTAACTTAGAGGGCTTAATTGGGCTTTTAAACTAGGCCCACAAGCTTGGTTCCTTAAAATAAAACATGCACATGACTTTTTTAATAAAGCACATGCACACTTAATGCAAATCAGCCCATGAAAAAGCCTAAAAGAAGTCCACATGCCCTTTATAAGATAAAATAAGCCCAAGCCCATTGATTAGACTTGTGCTTGTGAAAATTGGCTAAGTGTTAGCCCTCTTGATTTGATGCCTCCAATGTGCACACACACTTAGGTGTCTTCCTAAGCTCTTCCCCTAGCTTGATCAACAAAACTTCTTGAAGTTCTTGTGAAACAAAAGCTTGTACATAAATCTGAAATTGTGCTTTAAGCTTGTTGGAGCGTGATCTTGTAATTAGACCCATTGGCATCCTCAAGTCTCCATTGCCTTGGTGAGTTGTATCATTCTCTCCCTCCTCAAAAGGATTCGTCCTCGAATCAAGACCTACATTATCAAAGGGAGATAAATCAGAAACATTAAAAGTAGCACTAACACTATACTCTCCTGGAAAATCCACCCTATAGGCATTGTCATTGATGCGTTCAAGCACTTGAAAAGGACCATCCCCTCTAGGATCAAGCTTAGACTTCCTTTGTTTAGGAAATCTCTCCTTCCTGAAGTGCACCCAAACCCAATCTCGAGTTCAAACTTCATCTCCCTACACCTCGATTGGCTCTTTCGAGCATACTCCTTGTTCTTTTCCTCAATGTGCTGCCTAGCTTTCTCATGTATTGTCTTAACCAATTCAGCCTTTGCTGCCCATCTACATTAACAATCTCATTCAAGGGTAAAGGCAACAAATCCAATGGAGTTAATGGGTTAAAACCATACACAATCTCAAATGGAGAATAACTGTAGAAGAATGAATGCTTCTATTATATGCAAACTCAATCAAAGGCAAACAATCTTCCCAAGTTTTCAAATTTTACCCACAACAAAGACTTAATAAAGATCCTATGGTTCTATTAACCACTTCAGTTTGTCCATCTATTTGGGGATGACAAGTTGTAGAAAACAAAAGCTTTGTTCCCAATTTATTCCATAGAACACGCCAAAAGTGAGTTAAAAACTTAGAATCCCTATCTGAAACAATGGTTCTAGGAATGCCATGCAACCTAACATCCCTAAAAAACAAATCAGTAACATGTGTAGCATCATCAGATTTATGACATGCAATAAAATGAGCCATTTTACTAAATCTATCAACTACAACAAAGATGTTATCACGTCCTTTCCTAATCATAGGCAATCCTAACACAAAATCCATAGATATATCAATCCAAGGACTAATAGGGACAGGTAGAGGCGTGTACAACCCATGTGGTTGCACCTTGGACTTGGCTTGCCTACACGCTACACAACTAGAGCAAACTCGTTCAACATCGTTTTTCATGTTAGGCCAATAAAAATGCTCCTGTAAAATGTCAAATATTGTAGCAATACCAAAATGTCCCATTAAACCTCCATCATGAGACTCCTTAGCAAGCATCTCATGCATAGAACAAGTAGGAATACATAGTTTATTATCTCTAAACAAATATCCATCATTCCTATAAAACTTTTGAAAAGCAACTTGTTCACATGCATCATACACATTAGCAAAGTCAGAATCTGATTTGTACAAATCTTTTATATACTCAAATCCAATCAACTTAGAACTAAGAGAAGAGATTAGAGCATACCTCCTAGACAATGCATCAGAGATCACATTTTCTTTACCTTGCTTGTATTTCACAACATATGGGAATGTCTCTATGAACTCCAGCCACTTAGCATGTCTTTTATTTAACTTACCTTGGCCCTTAAGATGCTTCAAACTCTCATGATCAGTGTGAATCACGAATTCAGGGAAAACATCTCCATACTCCTGCAAAAGAGAAACAACACTACTAGGCAAACAAGGGTCAAGGTCAAATTCATTAAAATAAGTTTGCTTGTACAAAAGTACAAACAAACATCTCCTTTCCACACAAGCAACCCTTACATCTCTCATTTTTGCATAGAAGTTTTGTTTCTTTCTACTCTCTCTCTCTCATTTAGGCCTTTTAATTGAATTTCTTTTGAGGCCTCTTTCCCCACTTTTCTTCTCTCAGTCTCGGCCTCACTTTCTCTCTTTTCTTTTGATTTAGATTTCTGCTCCCCTTTGCAAGGTTCTCAACCTTCCCTCAATTTTTGTATTATCATGCTTTTCTTGAAGTTTTTGTCTGTCTTTGTTGCATTCCTCCATACTCCTTTTTAATTGCATTTGGTCCTCATATACCTCTTTTGGTGCCAATGGAGCAAGAACAAATTCTGATCTCCATAATAAATGAATACCTATTCTTAAAACCATCATGTAACACTCTTCATCATATTGCCAAGGTCGACCAAGAATAAATGACAAGCATGCATAGTACAACATCACAAAGTACTTGATCGTAATACTTTCCAATGGAGAAAGATACAAGGACTTGTTTATTTACCTTGATTTCCCCCATGTCATTCAGCCATTGTAGTCTATACGGCCTAGGGTGTTTCAAGCACTCCAACCCTAGTTTTTCCACCATCAATGTACTAGCCACATTAGTGCAGCTTCCCCCATCAATGATCAAACTACAAAATCTTCTCATTCACTAGGCATCTAGAATGAAAAATATTTTCCCTTTGCTCAATTCCATCTTCCTTCACTTGAGCATTCAAAACTCGCCTAGTAACAAGTAATTCACCCCTAGGTGCATCCTCAACTTCCACATCAGAACAATCTTCCAACTCAGGCATGGAAGCCAAATCATCTTCTTCATCTTCAGACACAACTTCTCCTCCTCTCACAAACATTGTTTTCTTGTTCGGGCATTGAGAAGCAATATGACCAACACCAAGACATTTAAAGCATTTAATAGTCCTATGCTTTTCAGAATTGGAACTAGAAGAACTTGGAGTTTTAAAAGTACCTTTTGGATCTCGCCTTGTTCTTCTCTTCCTTTAGCTTGTCTTTTCCTTCTCATTTTCTTGGACCATTTCGAGTTCCAATTTGTAGTAGAGCTTGGGTAAGAAGCCTTGTTGGAGCTTTTGTACTTGAGTTGCCTCTCCACCTTCATGGCCATATTCACCATCTCCTCTAACTCCACATAACGGTGCAATTCAATAACATTGGCAATGTCTTTGTTCAAACCAGCCAAGAAACGTGCCATGGTGGCTTCTCTTTCTTCTTCTACATTAGCCCTAATCATGGCTATCTCCATCTCCTTATGGTACTCTTCTACACTTTTGGTGCCTTGTCTCAAAGTTTGGAGCCTTTGATGGAGCTCCCTATAGAAGTAACTAGGCACAAACCTCTTCTTCATGACCCTCTTCATTTCAGCCCAAGTATCAATACGATCCTCTCCATTCCTTCTTTGTTCAAAACAAGTGATCCCACCAAATAAGTGCATAATCATGAAATTCCACGGCGAAGCTTCACCTTCTTCTCCTCGAATAGTTATGGCATTCAAAATCATCTCCACCTTTCTTTCCCATTCTAAGTAAGCTTCGGATCATTCTTACCTTGGAAAGATGGTATTTTCATCTTGATCTCGCCTAAGTTTCTATCCACACGCCGATTCTGTCTTCTCCTCAGAAGATCCGATTCTGCGGCGCGATGAGCATCGTGTTATGAGTGTAGAGTTGTTAGTGCTTAATTTGTGATCGAGTGTTTTGTGGCCTCGATTTTAGAGATAGATCATTTTGCACATGCATATACATAGTGACATGTATTCATGATTGTTCCGCATTTGATAGTGATTGTGTTTGGAAAAGTGAAATTGAGATGATTTTGTGAATTGTGATTATTTAAAATGTTGAAATAATTGGGTTAATGAAATCTTGCGATTATGAATTTTGGTGAAATTATTGTATTTGTATATGCTGGTAAATTTATGGTGTATTGGAAGATATATTTATAGTTGGGAGCAAGAATTAATTAAATGAAGTGTTGGAGATAGTTTGGTTATATTGGAAAGGGGAGAACTAAATGGAGTTAGTTCAAAAGTAACTAAGTTATAGTTTATTCTTTAAGAAAGTGACATGTGTACTTGGACTTTGTATCCTAGCTAGGAGTAGGTGGTCATTATTCCTTGAGGGCTGATGGGTTAAGTCTTGTCCAAGCCTTCTTTATTCATTTTCTTCCTAAAACTTTTCTCTCGAAGACATAGAGCTTTCCTACCCAAATTATCTTCTAAGGGACTTTGGTGTTCTTTCTTTCTTTCACCAACCTTTCTCTACCTTTGGTGTTGTCGACTCTAAGGAGAATCCATAAGCTGATCTTTTCGTGTGGAGTTTAGAGCTTGAAGATCTGTTTGAGTTCTCAACAGTAAGTGTTAGAGAAACCCCTCATTGTTAGAGATTTATGAAATAAAGTTGAGAGATTTACATCGTTTTCATGGAAAGATGTATTTCATGTGTTTGTTCATAAATCCTGGGTAGTTGGGAGGAATAAATTCTGTTATAGTGTTAAATGAGTGGTTGAGAAAACTTTTAGTGTTCGTGATATGTCCAGACGGAAAAATCAGTGAAGCGAAAACCATTTGAAAGGAAAATCAACTTAGCGAAAATCAGGTGAAGGAAAATCAGCTGAAGCAAAAGCAGATGATATGGACGTGATATCGATAGATTTAGACAAAATTTTCTTCTTGAAAGTTGTAGATCTTTCTTTTTTCTATGAGATAGATGTCGAGTTTGTCCAATTTGGATATTGGAGTCAAAAGATATGATCTATATAAGTGGACATGTTCGAAGCGAAAACCAGCTGAAAGGAAAATCAGTGAAGCGAAAATCAGTGAAGGAAAATCAGTGAAGGAAAAGCAGACGATATGGACGTGATATCGATAGATTTAGACAAAATTTCCTTCTTGAAAGTTGTAGATCTTTCTTCTCTCTATGAGATAGATGTCGAGTTTGTCCAATTTGGATATTGGAGTCAAAAGATATGATCTATATAAGTGGACATGTTCGAAGCGAAAACCAATTGAAAGGAAAATCATTTGAAGCGAAAATCAGTGAAGGAAAATCAGCTGAAGCAAAAGCAGACGATATGGACATGATATCGATAGATTTAGACAAAATTTCCTTCTTGAAAGTTGTAGATCTTTCTTTTCTATGAGATAGATGTCAAGTTTGTCCAATTTGGATATTGAGTCAAAAGATATGATCTATATAAGTGGACATGTTCTGGGCAGAAAAAAATCAGCTAAAGCAAAAATCGAAGGAAGGAAAAATCAATTTGAAGCGAAAACCGGTGAAGCGAAAACCAGCTGAAGCAAAAACCAGCTGAAGCAAAAATCAGCTGAAGCGAAAATCAGCTGAAGCAAAAATCAGCTGAAGCAAAAATCAGCTGAAGCGAAAATCAGCTGAAGCAAAAATCAGCTGAAGCGAAAACCGGTGAAGCAAAAATCGACGGAAGGAAAACGATGCGTGCATAGATCGTTGTTTTGAGGATAACTTGAGTTATAGAACCCAAATGACCTGATTCTTGAAGCATTGGATTCCTAACACATTTCTTAATCTCTCCACAAACAATTTATGGGTTTTAGTATTAAATTGGAAATGATTAAGTGAGTCAAAGTAAGGGTATTGGTGGAGGGAACATGAACTAGATGTTTTACTGAACATGTTTCAGTGATGTGATGATATCTTGGTCTATGGTATTCCAGTTAAGGTGATACTTGATTCGTTATGAACTAGAGAAAGAGGTCTATCATTGTGATAAAGATTGAGAGTTTGAATTTTGATTTACGGGATTGCAAGTATCGAAAGAGAGTCCATTATAGTTTTCTAATGTGACCAAAGAGTTACGTTGTAACTAGCGAGTATGATTAGAGTTTGAGTGAGTGAAATTGAATTAAAGGGAATGCTATTGACCTAGTGAATAGTGAATTTTGGTTGTAAAGTGAGCGATAGCGAATTGAGTTTAGTGCCGGTAGAATCATGAACATGCATCATACAAGTTTGAATTAAAGACATGTGCATTATTGAATATCTTTAATTGAGCACCTAGTGATGAGAAATTGTTTGATTGTTTTAGAGGCTCTGTTGGATCGTCAGACCACGGATATTGCTAGGACTTCCAGCAGTAGCTCGGAGTTACTGGTGAGTAACCTAGTTGGTTCCTCACTTTTAAGTGATTATATGTCTTTGTGAATATGTATAAATTAAGTGTAAGGTGAGTGATATACATGTGAAGTGAATGAGCTAAATGCGATAAGTGTTAGTGATTGTACCAAGTGTGATCTACATAAATGTGAATTCATGTGAATGAGAATCAGTGTATATAATTGTGAATAAGAGCTCTGATTGTGACAAGTGAGTGAAGTGAGATAAATGTGCTAGTGAATGTGTAAGTGTGAGCGCATGCCTAGCATGATATGAGCGGTAAAATTTACCGTTGTGACTAGAGCACGATGATTGAGCTTTGAGCTCGATTATCGTGAGAGGGCCTAGAGCCAAATCGGCGATAGTGCATACCAGAGGGCTCTCCTACTTGCCTAAATTGTGATCATTGTGAAAAGGAATAGTGCATACCGGAGGGCTCTCCTATCCCTAAAGTGAGTGGGCAAGTAGTGCATACCCTGAGGGCTCTCCTACTTGCCAAAAATGTGAATATAAATGCTCAGTCACAACAATGTCATAACAAGAGACTTTGCATACATATGCATATGAGTGTATAGTGTGATGGAGAATGCGAGTGACATACGAAAAATGTGGATTGATATGTGATTTTGTAATTGTGTAAATTGTGAAGTGTAATGTGAGAATTTTGTGGCGGTGTAAAGTGCGCATTGTAATATGCGTGTGATATAATATAATGTGTAAATTGTGAATAGTGTTTATAAAGCGTTAAAGTGTAATTTGAGATATAGTATAGGTATATGCATGTGTTGGATGAACCATCAATGATGGTTTCTCATTGAGTTCGCAAACTCACCCAACATTGCAATATATTTTTCAGGACAGCGTCGGTAGGACTCTAGCTCCCGGGATAGACGTTTCTGCAGTGAGTGTTCGTGATCAAGGGCAGCGATGGATCATAGGTCGGTCAGCTGGGGTGACTTCTTTTGGGAACATTATTTTGGGATGACTTAGTATAGAGCGCTTGTATCGGTTTCCTTTTGAGATGTATTTAGCCTGTAGGGAACTGATAGACTGGTCTATATTTTGGGATTGATGTTATAAATGAATGATTATTATGGTTTTAAATTTCAGTGATTTTCATATTGTGGAATTTAGTGTATTGATGCCATGCGAGTGTTTAGAGATTGTTTTCGTAGTAGCACTTCCTTATCGTGGGATATGCGTCGGAACGACCCACGGACGTCCCAATGTGTACCCTGCGGTGAGGGGGCGCTACATTAGGTGGTATCAGAGCATAGTTTGGCATCTTTTGGGCATAGTGTGTTTTAGGCCTGAATTTCAGTGCAAAAAGCGGTAATTGATCGAATTCTTATGTGTTGTAGGTCATCCGTTCTTGGGGATCAAGTGGATCAACCAGCTGACCTAGGATCTGTGGGAGCTAGTAGAGAGTCCCCTATGCCTCATTCTAATGAGTTGCCTCCCAGAGTTCCCGTGAGACGGGAGCGGAGGTTCGATAAATGCGCAAGGTGGCGGTTGACTTTATGGCGAGCACTGACCTGCGGAGGTCAAGGATGGTTAGAGAGGACTGAGAGAGTCCTGGATTAGATGAGTTGTGATGCAGAGGAGCGTTTTGACTATGCAGTGTCATTGCTTCAGGGTCCAGCTTACCGTTGGTGGAAGACTGTTCCGGGCAGTTCTTCCAGGCCCTGTTTATTGACTTGGGATGATTTCCTGCGGGCATTCAGAGATAATTTCATGCCCAAGGATTATCTAGAGATGAAGATGCAGGAATTTTTTGAGCTGAGACAGGGGCAGATGTCAGTGGCAGATTATGAGGTTCAGTTTAATGAGTTAGTGGGATATGCCTCTTCTGTGGTCGCTTCAGAGTCTGACAGATGCAGGAAGTTTGAGGGTGGACTCAATTTTGAGATCCGTTCTCGGCTAGCCAGAGCGGATATGGATTCCTTTATTGATTGAGGCATTGCGGTGAGAGTTGAGCAGACTCGAGGCGAGACGAGCCGAGTCTCTGGTCAGGCCCCAGGGCAAAAGACCGAAGCGGTAGTCGAGGCGGAGAGTAGAGGATCTAGTAAGCGCCAAGCCAGGACTTTCGTGTCGTCTGCGAGTGAGTGCAGGCAGATGAAAGGTAGAGGCGATTTTCTCACTGGTTTCGATGGCGGCCGTAGTGGTGCTAGAGGCTCGGGACGAGTATCCCGTGTGTGAGTTCTGCGAGAGGAGGCATAGTGGAGAGTCTTTGGAGGCTCTGGAGCTTGTCTCAAGTGTGGTTCAATGGACCACCACCCGAGAGTGTCCTTTCACTTGTGGAGGCCCATCTGCATGACGGGTAGATCTGGCGGTGTGACCACGGTGCAGCAGAGCCGTGGAGGTGGATCAGGTTGAGAGGTCGAGGCGAGGCCGAGGCCGAGCAGAGGATCGATGGTGAGATCGAGGGACAGAGCGTGGGCGGCGGTCCTGTGCCGTAGTCTATGCTATGACTCGGCAGGAGGCTGGAGTCTCAGGATGTTATTCTTGGTATGCTTCTAATTTCGGTTTTGAAGCATATGCATTGATGGATCTGGATCCACTCATTCATTTATTGCACCGCATGTGGCATGTAGATTACATTGTGATAAAGAGAGATTGCGGTGTGGGCTAGAGGTGAGTACACCTCTCAGTAGTCTGACGATGTTGGGAGAGGTGCTGTAAGGGATGTGTGATAGTGATTGATCAGCAGAGTTGAGTGCGAGATCTCATAGTGCTATCCTCGAGAGAGATTGATGTGATCCTAGGTATGGGTGGCTTCTTCGCCCATAGAGTCGTGATGGATTGTTATACCAAGGAGGTTGTGTTGGAATCTCTGGTCACCGAGAGTTTTTGAGGTATTAGTCGCGGTGCCGTAGGATGATTTCTTTTATGAGTGCCCCGAGATTGATGCAGAGAGGATGTGAGGCCTATTTGGCCCATGTGATCGATTCTAGAGTTGAGTAGAGATTAGAGGATGTCCACGTGATCGTGGAGTTTCGGATGTGTTCCCGATGAGTTACTGGGTTTGCCACGGATCGGAGACGAGTTTGGGATAGACCTCGCGTGCAGTCGCCCTATATCTATTCCTCCATATAGGATGGCACCGGTGGAACCGAGGGAGCTTAAGGCTCGATTGGGCCAGGAGTTATTAGATAAGGGTTCATTAGACCCGGTGTTTCGCCTTGGGAGCTCCGGTGTTGTTTGTGAAGAAGAAAGATGGGACATTGAGGTTGTGTATCGATTATAGGCGACTTAATCGGGTTATGTCAAGAATAAGTACCCACCGCCAGGATCGATGATTTATTTGATCGATTGCGAGGAGCTCGAGTGTTTACTAAGTTAGACTTGAAATCGTGGTATTATCGGTTGAGGATACGGAGGCCGATGTGCCCAAGAGTGCGTTAAGGAGTAGGTATGGGCATTTCGAGTTCTTAGTGATGCCGTTGGGTTGACTAATGCCGGAAGCCTTCATGGCCTCGATGAATAAGATCTTTCAGCCTACCTTGATCGGTTTGTGATTGTGTTTATCGACGATATCCTAGTGTATTCGAGGTCCGAGAGAGGAGCATGCGAGCATCCGAGGACCAGATTGCAGATTATGAGAGAGAGGGTTGTATGCCAAATTTGCGAAATGTGAATTACGCTTGATGAGGTGGTGTTCCTAGGACACATAGTGTCCGGTGAGGGTATCCGTGGATCCTCACAAGATTGAGGCAAGGCAGAGTTGGGAGGTTCCGAGGAACGTGTCGAGCCGAGGAGTTTCTGACTAGCAGGATATTACCGGAGGTTTGTCGAGGGGTTCTCAGTGATCTCGGCCCCTTTGACGAAACTTCTGAGGAAGAGTGTGGTTTTCCGATGGACAGATGAGTGTCAGAGGAGCTTTGAGGAGCTCAGGCAGCGTTTGACTACGGCACCGATGTTGGCGTTGCCATCGAGTCCGGAGGATATGTGGTATTCAAATGATGCGTCGCAATAGGTTTGGGTTGTGTGCCGATGCAACATGGTAGAGTGATAAGCGTATGCCTCGAGATGATTGAGGTCTCACGAGAGGAATTACCCAAAGGCATGATTTAGAGTTGGCTGCAGTTGTGTTTGCCCTGAAGATCTGGAGACATTACTTGTATGGGGAGACGTTCCAGATCTTCACGGATCATAAAAGCTTGAGGTATCTGTTGAGTCAGCGAGAGTTGAATCTGAGACAGAGGAGATGGACTGAGTTGTTGAAGGATTACGATCGCACTATCGAGTACCACCTGGGGAAGGCCAATGTGGTGGCCGATGCCTTGAGTAGGAGATCGCATGGTAGTGTAGCTCAGATTCAGGTGTCGAGGTTGCCGTGCCTAGTTCAGTTGAGAGCACTTAATGTGCAGATGGATTTGGCTCAGGATGGAGCCTTGACAGCTACTCTGAGATTGAGACCGATGTTGCAGGATCGGATCCGGCGCCTTCGGGATCGGGACCCAGTGTTAGTGAGATTGATGGATGAGTCGAGGTGGTTGATCGCTGAATTTGAGTTGAGAGATGGGACTCTTTCGATGGGTCGAGATTGTGTGTGCCTAATGTGGGTGAGCCGAGACAAGAGATTTTAGAGGAGGCGATGTAGCCGCTTATGCGATGCACCCCGAGTCACCAAGATGTATAATACTCTCAAGTTGCATTTTGGTGGCGGTATGAAGAGACAAGTGGCGAGTTTGTTTTCGATGTTTGACGTGCAAGAAAGTTAAGGCCGAGCACCAGCCCCATGGGTAAGTTGCATTCGCTGCCCATTCCGGAGTGGAAGTGGAGCGAATCACTATGGATTTTATTATGGGGTCGCTGAGGACGCCGAGGCAAGATGATGCGATCTGGGTCATAGTGGACCGATTGACCAAGTCGGCTCATTTCTTGCCAAAGGCTTGAGAGAACAATACTCTCGATCAATTGGCTCGAAGTATGTGATGTAGATTGTGCGATCGCATGGGGTCCCAGTGTCTATAGTGTCCGATCGGGATCCGTGATTTACTTCGAGGTTACGGAGGAGCCTGCGATATTGGGTTCGAGGGTGAACTTTAGTATGCTGCTTCATCCTCGCATGATGGGCGAGTGAGAGGACTATCAAGACTGCTGAGGATATGCCGAGAGCTTGTGTATTAGAGTTCAAAGGTGCTTGGGATCAATACTTGGCTCGATTGAGTTTCGCGTACAATAATCGCATCAGAGCGAGATTGGGATGGCACCGATGAGGCCTTGTATGGCGGCCGTGCAGATCACCTCTTTACTTTGGGATGAAGAGGGTGTGAGGATGCTTGAGGGCCCCGAGCTGATCCGGGATCTGTGGATAACGTGAGAGTGATTAGGAGTCGATTAAAGCTGCTCAGATAGATGTAAGAGTTATGTGGATCAAGATCGACGAGAGATAGAGTATGTTGTGGGTGATAGAGTGTTCCTTCGAGTGTCTCCTTGGAGAGGAGTTCGAGGTTTGGCCGTAGGGCAAGTTGAGTCCCCGTTATATCGGCCCGTATGAGATTACTGAGAGGATTGGACCATTAGCCTATAGATTGGCGTTGCTTAGTGAGATGTCCCAGCTTACGATGTTTTTCATGTGAGTATGCTCCGGAGATACCGCCGCGGACCGTCGCGATGTGATTCCGCTCAAGAGATTGAGATAGCGAGTGATATGAGTTATATTGAGGAGCCAGACAGATTATCGGATCATGGGTCAAGCAATTGAGGAGCAGGTGATTCCATTGGTGAAAGTCCTATGGAAGAACCATTCTTCGAGAGGAGGCAACTTGGGAGATCGAGGAGCACATGAGGAGGGTAGACCTCATCTGCTCGACCGGTCAGTATGAAATTTCGGGACTAAATTTTCTTTTAGGAGGGAGAATTCTAGATCCCGCTATCGATGCGATGAGCATCGTGTTATGAGTGTAGAGTTGTTAGTGCTTAATTTGTGATCGAGTGTTTTGTGGCCTCGATTTTAGAGATAGATCATTTTGCACATGCATATACATAGTGACATGTATTCATGATTGTTCCGCATTTGATAGTGATTGTGTTTGGAAAAGTGAAATTGAGATGATTTTGTGAATTGTGATTATTTAAAATGTTGAAATAATTGGGTTAATGAAATCTTGCGATTATGAATTTTGGTGAAATTATTGTATTTGTATATGCTGGTAAATTTATGGTGTATTGGAAGATATATTTATAGTTGGGAGCAAGAATTAATTAAATGAAGTGTTGGAGATAGTTTGGTTATATTGGAAAGGGGAGAACTAAATGGAGTTAGTTCAAAAGTAACTAAGTTATAGTTTATTCTTTAAGAAAGTGACATGTGTACTTGGACTTTGTACCCTAGCTAGGAGTAGGTGGTCACTATTCCTTGAGGGCTGATGGGTTAAGTCTTGTCCAAGCCTTCTTTATTCATTTTCTTCCTAAAACTTTTCTCTCGAGACATAGAGCTTTCTACCCAAATTATCTTCTAAGGGACTTTGGTGTTCTTTCTTTCTTTCACCAACCTTTCTCTACCTTTGGTGTTGTCGACTCTAAGGAGAATCCATAAGCTGATCTTTTCGTGTGGAGTTTAGAGCTTGAAGATCTGTTTGAGTTCTCAACAGTAAGTGTTAGAGAAACCCCCTCACGTTAGAGATTTATGAAATAAAGTTGAGAGATTTCGTCGTTTTCATGGAAAGATGTATTTCATATGTTTGTTCATAAATCCTGGTAGTTGGGGAGGAATAAATTCTGTTATAGTGTTAAATGAGTGGTTGAGAAAACTTTTAGTGTTCGTGATATGTCCCGGACAGAAAAATCATTTGAAGCGAAAACCAATTGAAAGGAAAATCATTGAAGCTTAAAATCACCAAGGAAAATCACCAAGCAAAAGCAGACGATATGGACGTGATATCGATAGATTAAGACAAAATTTCCTTCTTAAAAGTTGTAGATCTTTCTTTTTCTATGAGATAGATGTCGAGTTTGTCCAATTTGGATATTGGAGTCAAAAGATATGATCTATAGAAGTGGACATGTTTCGAAGCGAAAACCAGTTGAAAGGAAAATCAGTGAAGCGAAAATCACCAAGGAAAATCAGCTGAAGCAAAAGCAGACGATATGGACGTGATATCGATAGATTTAGACAAAATTTCCTTCTTAAAAGTTGTAGATCTTTCTTTTCTATGAGATAGATGTCGATTTTGTCCAATTTGGATATTGAGTCAAAAGATATGATCTATATAAGTGGACATGTTCGAAGTTTAAACCAAGTGAAAGGAAAATCAGTGAAGCTTAAAATCAGTCAAGGAAAATCACCAAGCAAAAGCGCACGATATGGATGTGATATCGATAGATTTAGACAAAATTTCCTTCTTGAAAGTTATAGATCTTTCTTTTCTATGAGATAGATGTCAGTTTGTCCAATTTGAATATTGAGTCAAAAGATATGATCTATATAAGTGGACATGTTCGCAAGAAAAAAATCACCAAGCAAAATCGAAGGAAGGAAAATCATTCAAGTTTAAAACACCAAGCGAAAACCGGTGAAGGAAAACCAGCTGAAGCAAAAATCAGCTGAAGCGAAAATCAGCTGAAGCAAAAATCAGCTGAAGCAAAAATCAGCTGAAGCGAAAATCAGTTGAAGCAAAAATCAGTCAAGCAAAACCACCAAGCGAAAACCATTGAAGCAAAAATCGACGGAAGGAAAACAAATCGTGCATAGATCAGTGTTTTGAGGATAACTTGAGTTATAGAACTCCAAATGACCTGATTCTTGAAGCATTGGATTCCTAACACATTTCTTAATCTCTCCACAAACAATTTATGGGTTTTAGTATTAAATTGGAAATGATTAAGTGAGTCAAAGTAAGGGTATTGGTGGAGGGAACATGAACTAGATGTTTTACTGAACATGTTTCAGTGATGTGATGATATCTTGGTCTATGGTATTCCAGTTAAGGTGATACTTGATTCGTTATGAACTAGAGAAAGAGGTCTATCATTATGATAAAGATTGAGAGTTTGAATTTTGATTTACGGATTGCAAGTATCGAAGAGAGTCCATTATAGTTTCTAATGTGACCAAAGAGTTACGTTGTAACTAGCGGAGTATGATTAGAGTTTGAGTGAGTGAAATTGAATTAAAGGGAATGCTATTGATCTAGTGAATAGTGAATTTTGGTTGTAAAGTGAGCGATAGCCGAATTGGGTTTAGTGCTTGGGTAGAATCATGAACATGCATCATACAAGTTTGAATTAAAGACATGTGCATTATTGAATATCTTTAATCGAGCACCTAGTGATGAGAAATTGTTTGATTGTTTTAGAGGCTCCGCTGGATCGCCGCACCACGGATATTGCCTGGGACTTCAGGCAAGAGTTCTGAAGTTACTGGTGAGTAACCTAGTTGGTTCCTCACTTTTAAGTGATTATATGTCTTTGTGAATATGTATAAATTAAGTGTAAAGGTGAGTGATATACATGTGAAGTGAATGAGCTAAATGCGATAAGTGTTAGTGATTGTACCAAGTGTGATCTACATAAATGTGAATTCATGTGAATGAGAATCGGTGTATATAATTGTGAATAAGAGCTCGATTGTGACAAGTGAGTGAAGTGAGATAAATGTGCTAGTGACTGTAAGTGTGAGCGCATGCCTAGCATGATACGAAGGTAAAATTTACCGTTGTGACTAGAGCACGTTGATTCGAGCTTTGAGCTCGATTATTAGTGAGAGGGCCTAGAGCCAAATCGGCGATAGTGCATACCCAGAGGGCTCTCCTCCTTGCCTAAATCAGGATCATTGTGAAAAGGAATAGTGCATACCTGGAGGGCTCTCCTATCCCTAAAGTGAGTGGGCGAAGGCATACCCCGAGGGCTCTCCTACTTGCCAAAATGTGAATATAAATGCTCACCACAACAATGTCATAACAAGAGACTTTGCATACATATGCATCCGAGTGTATAGTGTGATGGAGAATGCGAGTGACATACAAAAATGTGGATTGATATGTGATTTTGTAATTGTGTAAATTGTGAAGTGTAATGTGAGAATTTTGTGATAGTGTAAAGTGCGCATTGTAATAT
This sequence comes from Erythroxylum novogranatense, assembly GCA_029891385.1. Lineage (NCBI taxonomy): Eukaryota > Viridiplantae > Streptophyta > Magnoliopsida > Malpighiales > Erythroxylaceae > Erythroxylum > Erythroxylum novogranatense. The sequence continues at coordinate 37,253,627 of CM057233.1, read as the reverse complement.
TGCGTGTGATATAATATAATGTAAATTGTGAATAGTGTTTATAAAGCGTTAAAGTGTAATTTGAGATATAGTATAGGTATATGCATGTGTTGGATGAACAATCAATGATGGTTTTCATTGAGTTCACAAACTCACCCAACATTGCAATATATTTTCAGACGGCGTCGGTAGGACTCTAGCTCCCGGATAGACGCTTCGCAGTGAGTGTTCGTGATCAAGGCAGCGATGGATCATAGCTCTGGCCACCGGGGTGACTTCTTTTGGGAACATTGTTTTGGGATGACTTAGTATAGACGTTTGTATCAGTTTCCCTTTTGAGATGTATTTAGCCTGTAGGGAACTGATAGACTGGTCTATATTTTGGGATTGATGTTATAAATGAATGATTATTATGGTTTTAAATTTCAATGATTTTCATATTGTGGAATTTAGTGTATTGATGCCATGCGAGTGTTTAGAGATTGTTTTCGTAGTAGCACTTCCTTATCGTGGGATATGCGTCGGAATGACCCACGGGCGTCCCAATGTGTACCCTGCGGTGAGGGGGCGCTACATCTCCCCTTGCATTGTCTCAGCCTCTATAACCTCTTCCTCTTCCTCTATCATTCCGTCCCCCTCTTCCACCAAATCTGGCCCTATGCCAATCTTCTTCATCTTCCCCATCATCATATTCATCTTCATACTCATAGCGCACAGGAGTTGGCTCCCTAGCATTTTGCCTCCTTGTTGCACCATTAGATGAAGCCTCTCGTTGTAAATTCCTAATGGCTTGATCTTGTCTATCAAATTTATCACTGACATCCCTGAACATGTTCTCAATCCTTTGGAATTGATGTTGCATAGCCTCCAAAGTAAAGAATGTGTGTTGATCAGCCTCACTATTCTTTTCATCCTTGTCACTACCTTTACTATCCTTTGAATTGGTCATGATGTAAACCTGCAAAACACGTTAGAATAGCTCCTCACACACTCCCTCACGTGTTTCTCTCTAAATCAGATTGGATACCCTCGTGTTTCACTCAAGAAGATGGTTTTTACCCTCAATTGAGCTTACACACTCTTGCCTTTTACCACTTTAGATTCTAGCACAGTTTTACTTATCCGAATCAATCACTACCAACCAAATAAGCACAACAGCAACTTAATTCAATATAAAACAACGAATACCTAAAGAAAGGAAGAAAACACAAAACTAGATGCAATTTATGGTAAAGAAAGCAAGGAAGACAAAAATAAACACATACTACATGGAGAAAACGTATGTGAATGATTTTTAGTGCCAATTGAGCAATATGAAACAAGATTACTCAATTCAAGTGTAATGGAAACAAAAGGATAGCAAACAAAAAAAAAAGCAACCAAAGAGTGCAAAAAAAGACGAAACTAGGAATTAAACTCAACCTTAAACTTGAATTAACAAGAACATTCCAATCTGCCCCAATTACTCAAGAACTTAAAGATAAGCAATTATGTCAAAGACACACGTTTTGAGCAAGGAAAGTAAATTTTGAAACAAAAACGTGTTTCTTGATGCAAAAAAACAAGTCTTGATGAGTTTCTTAAATGAAGGATGTGTTCTTGATGAATCTTGAATAATAAAGAAACAAAATTAAAGAATTCTTGAATGATCAAATTCGTTTCTTGATGAATCTTGTAAGCAAATCAACTCAAACTCACAAAGATTCACAATCTTGATTTTCTTTTTCTTTTTCTTTTTCTTTTCTTTTTTTTTTACTTCTTTCTTTCTTTCTTTTCTTTCTTTTCTTCTTTTTCTTTCTTTCTTTCTTTCTTTTCTTTCTTTTCTTCTTTCTTTTCCTTCTTTCCTTCTTTTCTTGATTTTCTTTCTTTCTTTCTTTCTTTCTTTTCTTTCTTTCCTTTCTTTCTTTCTTTTCTTTTCTTTCTTTCTTTCTTTCTTTCTTTCTTTCTTTTTTTCTTTCAATTTCAATGATAAACTAACTATAATAATCAAAAACAAACAGAAAAATAAAGATAAAGATTGAATTTAAAACCTAGGCTTTGATACCAAAGATGATACGACAACAACCTAGAATCAATGTCTAGATCACCTCCGTTTCAATGATTGTTCCCAAACCTAAATTCAATCAATCTAACAAGACCCTTCACCCCTAAAACAGCAAGGATTTGGTAACAAAGAGTATAAAGATTGTAGGAATTGAATTAACGCCACAAGTTAGAACTTACTTGATAAGTTGAATCAATCCTTAAGGTAAAACAAGCAAGAATCTCAATTCTCTCTTGAAGAATGCTTTCTAATTTTATTGATATCTCTAAACTCGTGTTCATGGCTAAAGCAAGGGTTTAAATACCCTTTGCAATGTAAACCCTAACAAAGATAACCTAAAAACCCTAAAGAAAGTCCAAAATATCAAAAAGGCCTTCTTGAAACAAATCTGCCAAGAATAAATCCCACATGGATTTGGGCTTCAAAACTAATTAAAATTGACTAGTCCTTGTCCAAATAGGATAAGAAAACCATAAAATAGAAGACTAACTTAGAGGGCTAATTGGGTTTTAAACTAGGCCCACAAGCTTGGTTCCTTAAAATAAAACATGCACATGACTTTTTTAATAAAACACATGCACACTTAATGCAAATCAGCCCATGAAAAAGCCTAAAAGAAGTCCACATGCCCTTTATAAGATAAAATAAGCCCAAGCTCATTGATTAGACTTGTGCTTGTGAAAATTGGCTAAGTGTTAGCCCTCTTAATTTGATGCCTCCAATGTGCACACACACTTAGGTGTCTTCCTAAGCTCTTCCCCAAGCTTGATCAACAAAACTTCTTGAAGTTCTTGTGAAACAAAAGCTTGTACATAAATCTGAAATTGTGCTTTAAGCTTGTTGGAGCGTGACCTTGTAATTGGACCCATTGGCATCCTCAAGTCTCCATTGCCTTGGTGAGTTGTATCATTGGTGAGTTGTAATGAGAAGATTTGTAGCCTGATCATTGATGGGGGAAGTTGCACTAATGTGGCTAGTACATTGATGGTAGAAAAACTAGGGTTGGAGTGCTTTAAACACCCTAGTCAGATAGACTACAATGGTCGAATGACATGGGGAAATCAAGGTAAATAAACAAGTCCTCAGTATCTTTCTCCATTAGAAAGTATTTTGATCAAGTACTTTGTGATGTTGTACCTATGCATGCTAGTCATTTATTGCTCGGTCGACCTTGGCAATATGATAGAAGAGTGTTACATGATGGTTTTAAGAATAGGTATTCATTTACTATGGAGATCGAATTTGTTCTTGCTCCATTGGCACCAAAAGAGGTATATAAGGACCAAATGCAATTAAAAAGGAGTATGGAGGCAATGCAACAAAGATAGGACAAAAAACTTCAAGAAAAGCATGATAATACAAAAATTGAGGGGAAGGTTGAGAACCTTGCAAAAGGAGAGCAGAAATCTAAATCAAAAGAAAAGAGGGAAAGTGAGGCTGAGACTGAGAGAAGAAAAGTGGGAAAAAAGGCCTCAAAAGAAATTGAATTAAAAGGCCCAAATGAGAGAGAGGGTAGAAAGAAACAAAACTTCTATGCAAAAGTGAGAGATGTAAGGGTTGCTTGTGTGGAAAGGAGATGTTTGTTTGTACATTTGTACAAGCAAGCTTGTTTTAATGAATCTGACCTTGACCCTTGTTTACCTAGTAGTGTTGTTTCTCTTTTGCAGGAGTATGGAGATGTTCTCCCTGAGGAGTTGCCTAAGGAATTGCCGCCTATTAGAGGAATAGAACATCATATTGACTTCATGCCTGGGGCGCAGATTCCAAATAGATCAGCTTATAGGGCTAATCCTGAAGAAACTAAGGAACTCCAAAAGCAAGTGGAAGAATTGCTACAAAAGGGACACATCAGGGAGAGTCTTAGTCCTTGTGTCGTGCTGTGATATTGGTTCCAAAGAAGGATGGAGTTGGCGATGTGTGGATTGCAGAGTCATAACAAGATAACAGTAAAGTATCGCCATCCTATACCTAGATTGGATGATATGATTGATGAATTGCATGGTGCATGTGTGTTTACCAAAATTGATCTTATGAGTGGTTACCATCGATTAGAATGAAAATTGGTGATGAATGAAAACCGCTTTTAAAACAAAACATGGTTTATATGAGTGGCTTGTGATGCCTTTTGGCTTAACTAATGCTCCTAGTACATTTATGCGCTTGATGAATCATGTTTTGAGGTCATTTATTGGTAAGTTTGTTATGGTATATTTTGATGACATATTGATTTATAGCAAAAGCATTAATGAGCATATTGAGCATCTTAGGCTTGTGTTAGATGCACTTAGGCGTAAAAGTTGTATGCTAAGTTAAAGAAGTGTACATTTTGCATGGATCGTGTCATATTTCTTGGTTATGTTGTTTCTTCTAATGGAATTGAGGTGGACCAAGAAAAGGTCAAGGCAATTAGGAGTGGCCGAGACCTACAAGTGTTACTCAAAGTGAGATCTTTTCATGGACTTGTTAGTTTCTATAGGAGGTTTGTGAAAGATTTTAGTTCCATTCAGCTCTATTGACCGAGATTGTTAAAAAGAGGTAGGATTTAAGTGGGAGAGGCTAAAAATTTCTTTTAACACTTTGAAAGAAAACTTTGTTCTGCACCTATTTTGAGTTTACTTGATTTTTCTTCTACTTTTGAGATTGAATGTGATGCCTCGGGATAGGTATTGGTGTTGTTTTATTGCAGGAAGGCGCCCCATTGCCTATTTTAGTGAGAAATTGAATGGTGCTCAAATGAAGTATTCCACTTATGACAAGGAGCTATATGCATTGGTAAGAGCTCTACAAACTTGGCAACATTATCTATGGCCAAAGGAATTTATGATTCACACTGATCATGAGAGTTTGAAGCATCTTAAGGGCCAAGGTAAGTTAAATAAAAGACATGCTAAGTAGTTGGAGTTCATAGAGACATTCCCATATGTTGTGAAATACAAGCAAGGTAAAGAAAATGTGATCGCTGATGCATTGTCTAGAGGTATGCTCTAATCTCTTCTCTTAGTTCTAAGTTGATTGGGTTTGAGTATATAAAAGATTTGTACAAATCAGATTCTCGACTTTGCTAATGTGTATGATGCATGTGAACAAGTTGCTTTTCAAAAGTTTTATAGGAATGATGGATATTTGTTTAGAGATAATAAACTATGTATTCCTACTTGTTCTATGCGTGAGATGCTTGCTAGGAGTCTCATAATGGAGGTTTAATGGGACATTTTGGTATTGCTAAAACACTTAACATATTACAGGAGCATTTTATTGGCCTAACATGAAAAAGGATGTTGAAAGAGTTTGCTCTAGTTGTGTAGCGTGTAGGCAAGCCAAGTCCAAGGTGCAACCACATGGGTTGTACACGCCTCTACCGTCCCTATTAGTCCTTGGATTGATATATCTATGGATTTTGTGTTAGGATTGCCTAGACTAGGAAAGGACGTGATAGCATCTTTGTTGTAGTTGATAGATTTAGTAAAATGGCTCATTTTATCGCATGTCATAAATCGATGATGCTACACATGTTGCTGATTTGTTTTTAGGGATGTTGTTAGGTTGCATGGCATTCCTAGAACCATTGTTTCAGATAGGGATTCTAAGTTTTTAAGTCACTTTTGGCGTGTTCTATGGAATAAATTGGGAACAAAACTTTTGTTTTCTACAACTTGTCATCCCCAAACAGATGGACAAACTGAAGTGGTTAATAGAACCTTAGGATCTTTATTGTGTGCTGTTGTGGGTAAAATTTTGAAAGCTTAGGAAGATTGTTTGCCTTTGATTGAGTTTGCATATAATCGAAGCATTCATTCTTCTACAGGTTATTCTCCATTTGAGATTGTGTATGGTTTTAACCCATTAACTCCATTGGATTTGTTGCCTTTACCCTTGAATGAGATTGTTAATGTAGATGGGCAGCAAAGGGTCGAATTGGTTAAGACAATACATGCCAAAGCTAGTGATTGAGCCCAAGTTTATTAAATAAATTGGCTACATTTTTACTGCTCTTAATGTACCTTTTGACTCTTAATTTGTGACATTGTGCTTTAATTTGTCCTATCATAATGAGCTTACACTTCATACAATTTGATAGTAAAATTGTCATAAATTAACATTAATTCTATCATAATTTTTGAAGGACAATTGATTCTGCCATATTGCTGTTTAATTTGTAGGGGAAAAGAAGAGTCAAACCATTAAGAGAAGTCAACACGTCGCGGCGCAAGAAGGAATTAGCACGCCGCGATGCAACATCCCATCTCGTCGCAGCGAGCGATCCAGAAAATGCACGCCGCGGCGCCTACGAGCTCCTCGCCGCGACGAGGATTAAATGAAGCACGCCGCGACGCTTCGAGTACACGCCGTGGTGAGCGATCCAGAACAGCACGTCGCGGCGCCTAAAATCCATCTCGTCGCGGCAAGCAGATAAATACCCGGACTTCATTTGAGAACGTCTCTCACTGTTTTGACCCGGCCCACGTCCATCATTTATAAACTTGCTATTTTTAGGTCAAAAGACGGATATTCTTCAGGACAGACTCTGGAAGCAGCCACCATCATTTTCCATCTTCGATCATCTCCGCTACATCACAGTCCGCATTTTCTGCTATCATAGAAGTCGTCCAATCTCCACAAGTTGTGAGAGAGTCCGGAGTTATGAGCAGCTAAACCCATTTCCTCTTGAAGATGTAGCAGCAGTTTGAGTTCACTGGTTTTAAAAGGGGAGTAATCACTTAGTGTCTGAAGTTTAGTTATGGTTTTGTAAGCTCTGAGTTATAGATTGCATGGTTATAGCTAGATTAGCATTGTTATAGTTTAACCGTGTGCTGAACACTACGTTGAGATTTGGACAAAATGATTTGTAGAATGTTTGATGCTTGATATATGAAGTTTCATATATGTCGTTGGATATTGCATTTACTGTCTTCTTCTGCCTAGTTGTGTTTGATTAAGATTGTTGTGTTTTATCCAATTGACCGATTGCATTTATTTGTCCATTTTCACACTAAAGGTTTTTAACAAAGATTTAAATAATGGAGTTCATTAATTAAATCTTTGGACTAAAAGAGTCCTTTAGGTTGATCTTTCAAAACTTAGTGGATTATGTCCCCGAAAATCATTTTTGAATGTTGATAGCATACCATTTTCAAGAGGATTTTATCAATTTTATTTCTATCTGATTTTGTTAATTGCATTATTCCTAAAATTCCTAAAATATTCTTTTATACTTTTTATCCATCTTGATTACTTTATCATTTTGACTAAAATACCAAACCCCATTTTATCAACTTCGATTGCAATTTTTGACATTTAGGCTAGTTTAGACCATTTTTATTTGGTTCCAATTAAGTGAGACGACCCGAGGTTGCATTCTATACCGCAATCTTGGAATTTTTTTTATTTGACCGGTTTCCAAGGATCGATCGTAAGATCGCATCGACAGAGCCGCGATCAGCTAGGCAGCACATTGAGGAAAAGAACAAGAAGTATGCTCAAAGAGCCAATCAAGGGCGTAGGGTGATGAAGTTTGAACCTGGAGATTGGGTTTGGGTGCACTTCAGAAGGAGAGATTTCCTAAACAAAGGAAGTCCAAGCTTGATCCTAGAGGGATGGTCCTTTTCAAGTGCTTGAACGCATCAATGACAATGCCTATAGGTGGATTTGCCAGAGAGTATAGTGTTAGTGCTACTTTTAATGTTTCGATTTATCTCCTTTGATAATGTAGGTCTTGATTCGAGGACTAATCGTTTTGAGGAGGAGGAATGATACAACTCACCAAGGCAATGGAGACTTGAGGATGCCAATGGGTCCAATTACAAGGTCACGCCCAACAAGCTTAAAGCACAATTTCAGATTTATGTACAAGCTTTTGTTTCACAAGAACTTCAAGAAGTTTTGTTGATCAAGCTTGGGGAAGAGCTTAGGAAGACACCTAAGTGTGTGTGCACATTGGAGGCATCAAACCAAGAGGGCTAACACTTAGCCAATTTTCACAAACACAAGTCTAATAAATGGGCTTGGGCTTATTTTATCTTATAAAGGGCATGTGGACTTCTTTTAGGCTTTTTCATGGGCTGATTTGCATTAAGTGTGCATGTGCTTCATTAAAAAAGTCATGTGCATGTTTTATTTTAAGGAACCAAGCTTGTGGGCCTAGTTTAAAAACCCAATTCGCCCCTCTTAAGTTAGTCTTCTATTTTGTGGTTTTCTTATCTTATTTGGACAATGACTTGTTAATTTTAATTAGTTTTGAAACCCAAATCCATGTGGGATTTATTCTTGGGCAGATTTATTTCAAGAAGGCCTTTTTGATATTTTGGGCTTTCTTTAGGGTTTTTAGGTCATCTTTGTTAGGGTTTACATTGCAAAGGGTATTTAAACCCTTACTTTAGCCATGAACACGAGTTTTAGAGAGATCAATAAAATTAGAAAGATTCTTGCTTGTTTTACCTTAAGGATTGATTCAACTTATCAAGTAAGTTCTAACTTGTGGCGTTAATTCAATTCCTACAATCTTTATACTCTTTGTTACCAAATCCTTGCTGTTTTGGGGGTGAAGGGTCTTGTTAGATTGATTGAATTTAGGTTTGAGAACAATCATTGAAACGGAGGTGATCTAGACATTAATTCTAGGTTGTGCACCAGCGGCGAGCTCCTAAACATTCGGACTCGATCCCAACATCCATACATAATTCGATTCACACATGCATTTTCGCACACATAATAACATACACACAGTCATTGAAGCTATGAATTAAACACCCCATAAATCAAGGGCTTCATGCCATTACAATCCGAAGGAAATTCAAACAAGCATTCTCAAAGTAGTATATTACAGAGTAAAGTTTAAATTCAAAATACATGAATATGCTCCATGATGATATGCTCGGAGGGCCAACCAAAATACTAACTTAATACAAAGCTCCTAACTAGCTTGAAGTGTCCGATGCCTTGCAAGATCAACGATCGTCTTGAGTTGCACTTGAGGAGGGGAGATAATGGGGTGAGCTGCGAAGCTCAGTGACATATACATTTATAGTCATTGGCAACGAGCCACACATTCAAGCATATATATATATATTCAAGTATAGCAAGTCAACACTTAGCAATTAATTCACATTCATATAGCCATCAAAAGAATAGGTCATGCAATTCCCGCTTCACAACATAACACTTATTATGCATCATTTCTAACAAATCAATCATGCAATGCACAACAAATGGCTCGAGAGTTCTATAAAACGATCCGGATAAACCGAAGTTTATTCCGTAAACTATCCGAGTCCTATTTCTCAAGAATCTCGTGACCTCAAGCGGGCAGCCGGGAGAAGGCTATACGTCGACGTGCACGTGACTATCCATCCGTTACTCTCTCACCCAAACAAATCACATAACCATTCGTTTCATGTTCAAAGCCTTTTATCAAAGCTTTCATTCTTTTCATTCTTGCGAAAAGCCATAAGGCCTATCAAAACCGTACATAATCATAATCACTGTGCATTTTCAATATTTCTTGTAATTCAACACAAGCAGTGTCACACACATGCAAGCAAGCATACACATATTGCCCATACACACAACAACCATAAATATATTACCCACCTAATATCGCTCGAGAATCCGACTCACTGTGGTCCTTCCTCTTACGATTGGATCAGGTCGGCTTGGTTTCCTATAACAAACCAAGTTCCCATTCAAACAATATTCAAAGAAATAGTCAAAGCTTAAAACAAAGCAAAAGTAAAAGTAGTCTACATCCGACTTCCAACCCAATTTCCCGAATCTAAGAGGAAAATTCTGAACTTCCTTTATTCATAAAACTTGTAGCCCTCTATCTCTAGTCCACAACGAATCCAAAATCACCTCAATTGGAAATCCGTAGCAAAAGATATGCCTAACATACCAAAAGTTCTCTTTGCTGGAAACAGGGGCTCGCCGAGTAGAAGGCTCGTTCGCCGCGACGAACGGCCTGTGCTTGCATGCACACCGCAGCGAACACTCCTCTCACGCACGCCGCGGCGTACACAATTATGTGCACCGCGGCGTGCACAATTATGTGCACCGTGGCGTGCACATCTCTTGCACGCCGCTACGCAAGCTGGCAAGGCGTCTTGGTTTCATGAGCACGTCGCGACGCTTGGTCTGAAACGCCTCCGAACTCAATTCCAATTTTTCTCATCCCCAATCTTCCCATCTTGCAAATGCAACACATCTAAACCTTGATTCAAGTCCTAAACTTCAGTTCTAACTCATTCAAACCTTAAAAACAATCATAAGATCATCAACCCAAAGATTTCACTTAGGTTTTTCCGAAACCCTACACAATCGGTTCTAACCTCATACAAAACGATTCTAAGGTTTAATCCAACTGAAACAAGATGAAAAGAAGCTAACTTACCAGAAATGAGCTTCAAATCTGTCGGAAATCTCTAGGATCACAAAGCCTGTTTTTCTCTTCTTCTTCCTCCACCTACGGCAACTTTTCTTCTTCTTCTATTTCTTTCTTTTCTTTCTAATTCTCTCTTTTAAGCCTAAGACAAAGACCATCATACCCTTCCTAACAAAGCTTTAGCCTATCCAACTCAAGTGATCTTCCTATTTTACCCTCACACATTTTTATCCTTTAATTCCTATTTAAACCACATTAAACTCAATTAACCCTCAATTATCCACTAATACTCCCAAATAAATCAAACTAAGCCTTAATCACATAATTAACACAAAATTCATGCTTATTGACATAAATGAAAAAAAATTCGGGACCCAACAATTATGGCTAACAGACTGAAGCATACTCAGTGAACATTTTCCAAATCATTACCAAATTTGTTTTCAAATCCTTCCTTATCACAACTCATACCCAAATCACCCTCTCTACTCCCTCTACTTCTCATTTCCAATAAAAACACATTTAAAAACTATCATACCCGGAAGTTGTTAATGAATGCATGTACATTTATTTTTGTGTAGAGATTCAATATTTATGCGCATATATGCTAACACAATGCATGAGCAAGAAATGCATTTTCTTAACCCCTCTTCGAGCTCACATTTATTGAAATTTCGAGTCCTACCCCTTAGTATGGAAAAAGGGATGTTACATTTGTTCCTTTAATTTTAGTTGTATTTAATGTATAATAAATTCTATAAATGCAAAATATATATAAAACTTTTAACTGTAAATATTTTGTTTCGAGTTTCACTTTTACTTAGTTGTGTTCCTCAATATGAATTCTTGTTATAATCTTATAAAGTTATGTTCTTATATTATTCTTACTAGATGAAGTTTCGATGTAATTATTCTTTATCATATGAAGTAAATTGGAACATTTTAAGTATTTTGCATTATTATTAGTTTTATACATGTGTATAAATAAACTACATTTTCTTATATTAATTATAGTTATTGTTTATATGCGAACATGTGAAAAGTAATATTAATATAAATGAAGAGAAAGTTGTTATTTCAAATTTATACTATTATAATTTTTGGGGACATAGTTTATCTAAAATTACAAATTATATAGTTTATCTAAAATTAAAATTATATATATACAAGATTAAGGGACCATTTTATAATTTAAGAAATTAAGAGACTATTTTATAACTTTAAAATTACTCAAAACTGCATCCATCATCAACTAGTACCATTATTGTATCTGCATAAGAACTAAATCCAATAATAGTCTTGATATGGTATTAATAACATTGACTTACATGAGCCATTATATATAATGTTATAACAAAAGTTGAAATATATTTATTATTTTATGTATATTTCAATATATCTAAAATAATTTAACGAATAAAAATGTTATATTTTTATAGTAATTGCAAAATAACTCAAACTTTGCTCAAATTTGAAATTATAACTTGAACTTCAAAACGTAGCAATTAAATGTTTAAACTTTCAATTTTTTAGAATTTTAACCCGACATTAACGTGTTTGTTAACTTTGCTGATGTGGCTTGCCACGTATTCCAAAAACCCTAAGTATTAATGCACTTAAGCTAAAATTAACACAAGTAATGAAGATTAATGCAGTGATGTCATTTAATTACATAACTAAAACATCGTTTAAAAAAATGACGTAGTTTAATTCTTAAATCAGTTTACGTGACCTCAACGCCCTCACCTTTAATTTTCAATTTGTTCCAGTCGATTTCAGTTTGTTCTCCTGATGTCCCAAGTCACTCTGGCATTGTTGTGCACCAGTAAGCTCTTCGTTTTCAATTCATTCTCTTGACGTCCTTACGTAGCATCCCACTCCCGCCAGACCCGAACCCGATATCGATGGTGATATCCGAGCCTGCGTCCCGCGAGGGTGGCGTACTAGAGCACTCAAATCCGCTCAGAAATTCCGTCAAATAATTTTGTACTTTTTGAAAACAAATGAGTGCGCAGAAATCATTCAACAACTTGGGCCCGCGATACAAAAACATTTTTTTCATCAAAATACTATTTCAGAAACAAATACAATCCAGAATTAATCAATTGGCCCTATGTAATAACAGTACAAATATGCGGAAATATAAATTTACACATAAATCAAAATAACACAAAAGCAGACGCGAACTGATCCCGACTTCAAATTCTGACTCTCTTGCAGTAATCATACTCTCGTTTCACTAACGGGGTAATCGCCAATTCCTGAAAAATAATTGCAATGTTGAGTAAGTTTGCGAACTCAATGAGAAACCATCATCGATGGTTCACCCAACTCATGCATATACATATACATTACCAAATATTACAATTCACACAATCATACAACTCATATGCGCTATCATTTCACAAATCATATCCAATCATTCATATACAGATATGCAATGTACATGTGACTCTTTTCATTTTATTACGGTGTTGTAACCGAACGCCTATCAATGATCAATATTCAATAGACGCGTCTAGGGAGTAGGAGAGCCCTCAGGGTATGCACTAACTCTCCTCTAGCTCGAGGCTTGGTATTACGTTGGGCTTGAAGCCCTGATCATTGAGCCTGTGGCTCTAACAAATATGTTGGGCTCGAGGCCCTGATTGCGTTGAGCTTTAAGCTCTGAAAATCGTTGGCTGCTCCGGTCACAACTTTCATTATCTGATCATGGCATTATGCATGAATGCACATGTTCCAATTTCCATTTACATTCATTTACATTTCATTATCCAATTCCCATTCCTTCGGATTTTTAGTCTGGCATTTCAGTCATATGCCTTTACAACTTATTTCATTTATGCATTCATAGCCATATACACACACAATAGCACTTCAATAACACATATTCAACATTTCAGATACACATGGTCCGAAATCAATCCAATCAAACACACATATATCCATCCTTAACTCCTCATGGCATAATTGCATAAAATTAAACACATCAAGGTTGAGAAACCAAATAGGTTACTCACCTGCACTTCCGAGCTACAGCCTGGAAGTCCCAGCAATTGCCGTGGAATTGTTCCATCGGTGCCTCTAAAACAATCAAATAATTACCCAATTACTAATGCACAGTCAAAGATAATTTGATGATGCACATGCTTTAAATAAAAGACACACGATGCCTATTCATGACCTTTCCCGATGTTATTTTTCAAATTCCACTTTCTTTGACAAATTCTAATTTTTCACTCAATCCCAATTCAGTAACATAATACGGAACTCCCCAATTTCAATTCTAATATTCAATCAATTTATCACATCATACTCGCTAGGGTATTATCTCACAGTCAATAGCACTATTCTCTAAGTCAAATTCATCCTTTATGCTCAGTTCCTAAAATTCCCAGTAGCAATGAATTTACTTTCAAAGTTTCACATTATACCCAATTACCAAGTACAATCTTTAGGTTGCAATATAATCACATTCTTAACTGTCTTTCACTAATTGCAATCTCAAAAACCTGAATTCAAACTCTCATTCTTTTCCTCAATTGTAGACCTCTTTATCTAGATCACAACGAATCAAACCTCACCTCAATTGGAGGTCTACACCAAAAGTTATGACTTAAAAACCAAACTACCTCCCTTCAGAAAACAGGGGCTCGCCGCGGCATCATGACCCTCGCCGCGGTGTCTAATGGGGGCTCGCCAAGGCGGCATCTCCATCTGCTTTCGCCATGGCAATAATTAACAACATTAATTCGCCGCGGCGAGGACATAAGGAAATTCCTCGCCGTGTCGTGGCACAGCGCCATGACGTCTTGTAAACTCAATCGTCTTCTCCGACTAGTTTTCTCCCATTTCCTCTCTCTAAAATCAGTATTAATTCACTCCAACTACCCAATCTTTAACATTTAACCACAATAAATGCATTTAGCTAACAAATCAACAACATTAAACCCATTAACTTACCAATTAAGCATAAAACCTCAGATCTTCCGCAATCCAAGTTCCTTCCTCTAACAGCCACGGTGAACTCTCAAACTCCAACAGATCGTCATTTTCTCTCAAGGTTTCAAGCTATTCTTCTATCACAGTGAAGGAGCAAACAAAATCTCCAAGGAAGAATCGAAGATCACAAGGGAAGGATGAACGATCGTGCCCTAAGAGAGAAAAAGTTCTTTTTCTTCAAATCTCAAAACTTAAGGCATTTATATGTAGACAAATAAGCCTCTTGTCTTTTTCCTCTCAAAACATTTAAATTTCTTTCTCTTTTCAATTTCATTTCCATTCAAATTTCATCTCCAAATTTCAATGGTTCGTCATATTAATTTCTAGAATCATATGCCTAATCTTTCAGAGCCATTTGACAGTCATTTAGGTCTACACAATCAATCAATTTACCACGAAAAATTTTCGGTCCGGACATTATCTCCCAAATTCCCCGGAAAATTTCTGAAGAGTCGCTATCAATTGGCAGTTACTCAAATACTGTTCCAACTCAATAATTAAACTCAATTATTCCTCAATTCTCATTAAATCATAATCGAATCTAATTATCTCATAATTTCACAATTCATATCATATTCACAATCAAAAGCCGGGAAACTGTCATGAATGCATTTACTTATATGTGTATGTGCTAAAAGACTCAGTCCTCTATAATTAGAGGCCAAATGAATGTTTACATTTCAAATATGCAAATGCAACAACCTAACCAGTTTACCCTTCCCATCGGGGACAGGATGCTACACCTTAGCTCTTCGTAGCTAACTGCATTGTGATGCAAGAACAAAATGAGCTTTTTACTATATGAGAGCAAAATGAGTTTCTTACAATGTGAGAAGGGCCAAGGGCGTCAAGAGAACAAACTGAAAACGAAATGTGAGGGCATCGAGATAACAAACTGAAACGAAAGTATGCGAGAAGGGTTGAGAGTGTTAGGAGAACAAACTGAAAGTAAAGGGAACAAACTGAAAAAGAAAGGAACAAATTGAAAATAAAGCACAAGGTCATCGGGGCTACATAAACTGATCTAAGGATTAAATTGCATCATTTTTTTTGAAATAACGTCATTTTAGTTATGTGATTAAATAACGTCGTTTCATTAATCTTATCACTTATATTAATTTTAACTAACGTATATTAATATTAGGGTTTATGGAACATGTGCTAAGTCACATAAGCAAAGTTAACGGAAATAATAACGTTGGGTTAAAATTGAAAAAAAAAATCAGCATTTAATTACCACGTTCTAAAATTCGGACTATAATTATAAAATTGAGCAAAGTTTGTGATCTTTTTTGGTAATGAAATATTTTTTATACACATTTGGAACGAGGATTTAAATCTTTTCAAGCAACCTTCCAACTACTCTCCTCTAAAATGTGCAAATATGTGAATTGTTAATTAAAAAAAAGAAAAGTTATAAGCTTGAATAAGTGCCTTCAACTTTAATACGCTACTAATGTGAAATTACAAGTTTTAAAATTTAATCCAAAAGAAACCCCTGATTCCCTCTCCACGTAACCATCTCCCCATTTCTCAAAATTTCCCCTCCAAACCCGCCTTTAAAAAACACACCTTCCTCCCTCAGCTTCGGATCCAGACCTAACGCTGCTTCGTTATCCCAACCTTAGCTTCGGATCCGAACCTCAATTTTGTTCCTCTGTTCGTTGAAAAATTCGCTCACTATTTCCATAGCTTTATCTCTCTCTCTCTCTCTCGCGCTGAGCTCAAGGTCACCTCTTCACATCTCCCCGATTCAAACACTAATCCATCTTTGAAATTGACAATCTCTGAGGAGCTCGAGTGGAGGCGTCTAGCGAAAATTGTAAACCTCGAACTTCCTTTTTCTGCCCTGAAACCCTAAATTGGGCGAAGACTAAATTGCATTTAACATTGGAATTTTCCCCAGTCTTCTGGTGCCTCAGAGGTGGGCAGCTTTGTTTCAACTTCATGTTCCTAATTTTTGTTTGCGATTGTGTTTGGGTGGAAATGGTTTATGCCGAAAGGGATTGTGTCACTCTGTCATCTCTCGATCTAGCGTCATTTTGGTACCAAATTTGAGATTTTGTACGAATTTGGGGGTTTTGGGTTGTCTTTGGTTGCTTGTAAATGAGAAGGGAAAAGGAAAAGGAATGAAAATCTCACGCTTTAGTATCAGTTCAAGTGAGGTAAGGCTTAGTTTGACTGAAGTTCTGTCATTTACTTCTCTTTATTTCTCTGTATGCGTGTCGGAGAGATAGCGAGCTAGTGGTGAACAAGGCTGTGGGATACGTAGCAACGTAATTTGAGTAAATTTTCTTTTTTCCTTTCTTTATGTTTAGACGTACTGACAATGAATACAAGGGTTCTTCTGCTTGAGATTTCGCCAATTCAAGTACTGTCATTTGTTGATTTATTTCCCTGTTTACGGGTCTTGGCTTGGGATATGCCCGGCATTAGGTATTCACTGTACTGGCCACATCAGCATTTGGTGTACGTCATGCTATTATCTATGTCCTTCGGTTGCTGCACGATTTATCAGTGAATTCTCAAAGGAGCCATGAGACATTTATAGAAAGTAAATCTGAGTTCACCATTTGTATGTACTTTACAAAGTGGTGTGAATTACACAAATATACTTGGTGCTTGAAAGTAAATCTGAGTTCACCATTTGTATATACTTTACAAAGTGGTGTGAATTACACAAATATACTCGGTACTTTGATTATCTGCATTGTAAGGGATGCCAGAATTTTTAACTTGGTTTTAAGATCAGGAATATTATGACCACATGATCTGTCAGATGCTGTATAAGCTTGGATCTGTAAGGTTTTACCGACTATTGCTTGATTTAACAGTGAATTCCCAAAGTAGCCATGGGACATTTATAGAAAGTAAATCTGAGTTCACCATTTGTATGTAATTTACAAAATAGTGTGAAATTACTAAGAGATTGATGCAGGTTAAGAAATTGGCTTGAAGAAATATACTTTGTGCTTTTTCCTGCTCAATGATTATTTGCATCCTAAGGAGATGCCAGAATTTTTGACTTGGTTCTAAAATCATGAATATTATGACCAGAATGATCTGTCAGATGCTGTATGAGCTTGGATCTGTTGTTTCATAAGTTTTGAAACTAAAATGCAGCTTGTCATATGCATTATGCATACGACAGGCTAAATTTAGGAACATTGGTGGGTTCTTTGTTTTATAGAGTTTTGGCTCAATGATTGATGGTAAGCAATTGTTAGTAATTTGCTTTTTAGTAGGCCTTGCAAGATTTCATTGTATGATAATTTAGTTGTACTTGAATACTGAGGTTGGTAGTAAGTTAGAGACCAAAAGAGATCTATGTAGAAATTCGTCAAGGTGGAAGTATTTTGGAGGCTTATTTTCTTGTCCTGTTGAGTTTAGATTGTGTCCCTAGCTGCTCAAATAGGCAAGGGAGATTTATGTGTTTGGAGGTGAAAGATCTTACTGTGTTTGTGAAACAGAAAGAATAAAAATTGTAATTATTTTGAAGTGGTCCATTTTGTGACTGGAAAAACTTCATTGATTTTACCGCCCTGTCCTACTTAGTTGGGAGTTTTAGTTTTTCTTTTTCTTCAATGGCATAAGAGTTACAGTTATGTAGCACAGAGCGGGGAGGGAGAAAATGGGCTGAGAAGGAGAAAGGGAAATAGGGGAAGAAGAAAACAGAAGATGTAAGTAGGGGGGAGAGAGAAATGTTAATGTAGGTGTGGGAGGAAGAGAGAACAGTAAGCAGAGTAGGATTCCTGTCTAATTCAATTATGAAAAGTTTCTAAGAATAGAAATACAAACCTATACATAGGAGTTAACTCAAACATCATAGGATAAAAAGTTACTGAAAAAAGTTAATGAGATATAAAATAACAGAACAACCCTAAATACCAGAAAATAGCAAAGGGAAAGTGAAAGTGTGAAAGAAAAAGGAAATAAATTTATAAATCATTAATGGAGGATTTGGGGTGTGTAGATGAGAGTCAACACTTTGCTGATAGTTATTAGTGTGTTAGGGTTATTTGAGTTGATATATCATAGTCATTTCTATGGCAACTCATAATGTTTTTCTCTATTTCCTCAATAATTTCTTTGGCCATTGATATAATGTGATATTATTACCCTTTATTGAGGTCTTTGATTGTTTTATGCAGTATGGGCTTTTGAGTGGCAGGGAGATTGCAGTAAGAGTGTCTCTTAAATGAAAGAGAAGAGGTTTGGAGATTATTGATCCTGATAAAGATTTCAGCATTTATTTTTTCGTTAATCAGTTATTTGTATGCATAAATTTGGGCTTATTTGTGTTCCTTTTAGATCGTGATTCTGCACTCACAGAATTAAGCTGCTAAAAAATTGTGGAGTGGGTTATCTATGCCTGGCAACGAAGTTGGAGATAGGATACATAATTTCTTTGGCCAGGAGAAGTTCTCCCAGGGTCAACACCACTCGCAAGTCATTGATGGGAGCTGGTCCGGGCTAAGTAACAGTTTGTGGACTGGAAATCACAGACAGATCGGCACAACTCATATCTCTAACTTAAAGAATCACAATATACAGCCATCAGGTATAAATTGTGCAAACCATTAGAAGTTGGGCTACTATATCCTAAAGTGGCTCTATATTTTGTTTCTGTCATTTATTTATCACTACAAGTAGGGGTGGCCTCGAATCTGGTGCAGAACCCTGTTGGGTGATGTTGTTTTGACAGTGGGCCTTTTGGGCTTTCAGGCAGGCCACCCTGGCTCAATCCTGGCCCGAAGTCCACTCAACCCAGGCCAACCCTAATTATGACACTAAGGACGTCTTGATTTGAGCTTTATGCATGAGATACGATTAAGATATTATGTTTTATTAAGTATATTCTTTTGTTTTGACATTAGCTGATTATGAAAGAGGACATGGCAGCCAGCCATCAATCATGCAGCATGGTATTGACTTTTCGCCGGCAACATTGCAGCCTGAGTTTGCCAGAAGTCAATCCCAAAACCAAGAGACAATGCTGAATGGATTTATGCATGGGCATCAGGTTTTTACATCGAGGCAGAATGATGCAAACTTTTTGGGAATGGAAACAGAAACTGATCGACATAATTTAACATCCAGAGGAGTTTCAATTCTTGACTCACAGGTAGGGAATGGTTACGGGCTTAACCAGAAAAATACAAGGGTAGATTCTAGTGAATCTCCAGTCAACTTTGACTTTTTTGGAGGGCAACAGCAAATGAATGACCATCATCCAGGTATGCAGCAGTCTTCACCAAAGCAACATCCAAGCATGAACGACATGCAACTTTTACAGCAACAATATTTATTTAAACAAATGCAAGAAATTCAGAGGCAGCAGCACCAACTTCAGAAGCAACAATTGCAGCGGCAAGAAACAAGGCAACTTAATTCTGTAAATGCACAACAGGCAGCTAGCAATGATTCACAGGCTTTGATTAATGGCATTCCAGTACATGATACATCTAACTATTCATGGCACCCTGAACTTATGACTGGTAGTCCAAACTGGCATCACCGTGGTGTGCCTCCAGTTTTGCAAGCATCATCAAGTGGATCTGTATTCCCTTTGGAGCATGGCCAGGCATCACGTTTGATGGGTATGGTTCCTCAACAGGTTGATCAGTCTCTTTATGGTGTTCCTATCTCTGGAACAAGGGTAACTCCGAGTCACTTTTCAACCCTGCAAACAGAGAAGACTACAATGCAACAGATATCAAGCAGCAGCAATTCATCTCCAGCTAATCCTTATTCTGGATTTTCAGAACAAGTTGGCACTCAGGAAGGGAATTCATTGTTCAGACAGGGATACCAGGGCAGAGGAATGATTGGCAGTGCTGGCAATCAAGGTGTAAATAGTGGATTTAGTTTGGAAAGCTTGCAGAAAATAAATGCACATCAAAGCAATGGGCTTATGCCGGATTTTCTTGGGAGGCAAGAGGTGGTTGGTCCATTAGGAATGTTAGAGGAGAAAACTATGACGCAAGTTCCTCCTTCAAAAACTGTGTCTACCTTGGATCCTACTGAAGAAAAGATTTTGTTTGGCTCAGATGACAACTTGTGGGAAGCCTTTGGTAAGGGCGCTAATGTTGGTTCAGGTGGTAATAACATGTTTGATGGTTCAGATTGTTTTAGCACATTCCCTTCTCTGCAGAGTGGGAGCTGGAGTGCTCTCATGCAGTCTGCTGTAGCAGAAACCTCTAGTGCTGATGCGGGTTTGCAAGAAGAGTGGAGTGGTGTAGCTTTCAGGAGTAATCAACCTCCAGATGGGACTCAGCAGATGCCAGCTGCTAATAACAGTAATAAACACCACTCATTTCAATGGGCCAGTAATGGTTTGCAGACTGCCCCTGTTCTGAATTCTAGCGGTTTATCACCATCTGGTGACTCCAACAATGGAGTTCAGCAATTAGGGGTCAAAACTTCTCCAGAACAGAACAATAGGTTGCAGAATATTTCCTCCCAGAAATTTACCGCTCAGGTTCCTGTGGAAGGATTAAAATGGTCAGATCCTGGCCTTTTACACCAGGAAATTGATGTAGGCAATAATGCATACGAAAATGGTTCTCATTCTTCAGATGTAAAGTCAAAAGTAAACAACTTTCCTGGTTCATGGACAGGTCATGGTACACCACCATATATAGTTGACCAACAAAGTGACAGACCTAGTAGCTGGAACTACAATAATTCAGTGTCATTCAGCTCAGGTGTTGCTATTAAAGATCCGCACACTGAAAGCTTAGCACAAACTTCCCAGAGTACTGATGAGAAGAGTTCTGTGTATGGGGCAAGGGGTCATATTGGGAGCCCGCAGGTTAATAGAGAAAATTCTAACCACAGTCAGGTTGCTGCAGTGCCGTATTCAGGCACCATCAAGCCCAATCGGGAAAGCAGCCAGCAGCTTTCGAACAGTAATAGTATTGATGTTTGGAAGCATTTTGATTCTTCAGTGAATGCTAAAGTAAACGAGATTCCAAGAAAGTATCAAGCTCATATGGATAAAACCCGTCCAACTCTTCATTCTTTTGGAAATAATAATTTGCAAAATGGGGCAGTTGAAGCTCATGATTCACAGAATGTTAATACGATGGAAAATGCAACTAATAAATTCGAAAATATGTCTCACCAGACCTCAAGTGCTGGTGGCAGAGAAAATTCGTGGTTTAATGCCAATGATTCTGGTACTTTTCCTGGAAGCAAACAGAAGTCTTCCAGTCATGTTGCTCGGAAGCCTTCTGGAATTCGTAAATTTCAATATCATCCCATGGGTGATTTAGAGGTTGATATTGACCCTTCTCAAGAAGCAAGAAATACTGTGCATTCTCAGTCGGTGCACGAGGTTTCACAAGGATTAAAAGCTCAAGACCTAGGATACATTGGGCGGTCAAACTTTCCGAGTCATTTGGCTAGAAACTCAATGGTAAGTGAGAAGCTGACTGTTGCTTCATGGGAGTATATCATGTTTTCCATACTAAATAATCCTGCAGGTGTCAGAATCTTTTGATTATTTCATTTTTCATTTATTTACAGGGTCATTCAACCAGTTTTCATGAAGAAAATGCAGTCAACAAAACCGCAACATCAAGGTAGTTGGATAATTTTTATCTGCCTTCTAGTTTTTGCATTTTTTTAGCTATCATATGGTTGGTCAATTTTGTTTTTTGTTATGCTCTATTTGTATTTCAATTCTTGCTTATAGAATTTGTCATTGATACGAGTTATATTTGCATGGTTCTATCATTTTCCTCCTGGCCTTCTGAAAATCTTATTATATGGTTGGAATTTTTATTTTGAAAGTTGAATGATATGTATACTGCAGTCAAACTATGCTTGAGCTACTTCAAAAGGTGGACCAAGCTAGGGAGCATGGTAATGTGATGCGGCCCAGCTCTTCCAACAACACTCAATCCTCTGAGATGCCTCAAGCAGAGACATCTGATGGATCACTTCAGAAAAATCAATCTTCTGTTTCTCAAGGATTTGGTTTACAACTGGCTCCCCCATCTCATTTTTTATCCCATCCAGAGCATGCATTACCTTCTGGGAACTCATCTCAGACAAAGCATAATCAAACTAATAGCATTGGTCCTATTATAGGAGAGAAGAACCGTGCCTGGCTGGCTTCTGCATCCTCTGTCCAGTCAGTACCTCTTTCAAGTGAAACATCTCAAAGAGAATTAAGGACTAACATGCTTGCTGCAACTGGACAAAATAATAAGCATTTCCAGAAAGAGAGATCTGCTACCTTTTCTCCTGGCTTCCCTTATGTGAGAAGTTACGATGAGAATCAGCAAATGGATGATAGGTCTGGACAGTCAACTTACAATCCGTCTGTGAATCTATCTATAGATAGGTTTACTCCTCAGCTAAAACAGATTGAGAAGTCTATCAATAGAGCTCAAACCAGTGAACCAGCATTGTCATCATTGCCAGGCACATCCAAAAGTACAGCTGATAATGACATTGCTTCCTCTAATGAGGTCTCTCATTTGGTTACTCATAACCAAAACCATGCGAGTGGTTCTACCCAACAATTTCCAGTCTTGGAAGCTGCTCCAGCTTCTCAGCAGGACCACTTGTCTGGTTTCTCTCTGGATGGGGTCCCTACAAAAGTGTCTCCTGCTATTTGGAACAGTGCTTCATTGCAGCAGCGTCCATTTGGCAGTCAGCCTTTCAGATTATCATCCAATATGCTGAAGTCCAATGTTGAATCAATTGACAGTTTAGAGACAACCTTTTCCCAACCGCAGAAGCTAGAAGATCAAAATGCACAAAGAGGAGGGAACAGTCTAACTGAATATGTTGGATTTCCAAATTCACATGGTTTCGTTGGGAAGGAGCAGCAATCAAAAGGAAACCTAGAGCAGCATGTTTCACCTGAGAATGATTCTGGGCAGAAGAGAATTAGTACGTCACATGGAAAAGAAGCTGTTTTAGATTATTCTGATGACACACCTCCTTCAAAACCTGGCAGTACTCAAAAAATAATTGAAGCTTTTGGCCAATCGCTAATACCCAATAATACTTTGCATCCAAATTACAACTTAATGCATCAGTATCAGGGCATGAAAGATTCAGAAGTTGATCCGACTTTGAGGAGTTTGAAGAGGTTTAGAGGTCCTGATGGTGCTGTGGATGCAAAGGTGGTGGCTCCCCAAGGGGGACATCCACTTTATGGAAACCATAATATGGTCGGAGATTCATCAGCAAGCAATACCTTAAATGCATCAGGAGATTCTAAGATACTAAACTTTACATCAAAACCAACTGATTGTTGTGATAAAAGTGAATCCTCTTGTGATGTTCCTGCATTTGGACGTAATGACCCTCATAATTTTGTCAATAGTAATGTTGAAGCTCCTTTTAGAGGTGAGAATTCTAATGTCAGTCCCCAAATGGCTCCATCTTGGTTTGATCGATATGGAACTTTTAAAAATGGGCAGACATTATCCATACACGGTGCACCAAAAAATGCCTCCATGAAAACTGCAGAACTGCCTTTCCCTGTTGGAAGGCCGTCTGATAAGTTGCATGCCCATGGTTATATGCCGCAAGGAAATGCTACTGCTGATGGTGGGCAGTATGGAGTCTTTCAAAAGTGCTCGAATCATGCACTGTCAGTAACTGAGAATTTTACTTCACCTCAGTTATTACATTCTGAAGATGCGGATACTGGTACTGATATGTTGGTTGGGAGACTTAAAAAGCGTAAATGTGCTACTTCCGGACTTCTATCTTGGCAAAAGGAAGTGACACAGTGTCTCCAAAAGCTTCACAATATTAGGTGATTGACATATACTGCACTATGATCTTAGGATTTCATAATGCAATGCTGTTTTTACTCTAGAAATTGCAGAGTTGAATCATATTTTCTTTGTTTTGTATTGTCGTAACTTATGGGTTACTTCTTTTTTCTTTTATAACTGCAGTACAGCAGAAATGGATTGGGCTCTGGCAGTAAACCGGCTGAGTGAGAAGGTAATACTCAGTACTTGGTCTAACCAATTCTACTCAACAATTGCTGAGCTTGCTCTTTTGTTTTCGTTTTCCTAAGTATGTAAATGAGGAGAAAAAGGGAAGTTGTGGGAGAATGGATCAGTTATTTATCTCCTCTTACGACTTTCCTCCTTGTCTTTTCACCATCCAAACAAATATTCACTTTTAGTTAGTGTGGCAGCTCCAATTGTTTCATGTCCAATGGCAGGTTGAAGAGGAGACTGAAATGTTAGAAGATGGAGTCCTTAGATCTAGAAGAAGGCTTATACTGACAACACAGCTAATGCAACTGCTCTTTCACCCTCCTCTCGCATCAATTATGTCTGCAGATGCTGTTTCACATTGTGAGAGTGTTTCAAACTTCGCTGCTAGAACAACAATGGGAAATGCATGCAGTGCCCTCTGCACTGGAACTGATACTCCTGTCCAATCGCAAAGTGGAAATATGTAAGCATTGCCATCAAATTGGTCAAAGTTTTATGGTTTGGTGAAATGAGTCCTGTTTATCCTTGTATCACCTTTTTGTTGTATAATGATTGTCCTTGTTTCTTCCTGTTCTCAGCCTCACAGAGAAGGTTAAAACATCGGACAGGATGAGTGATGAGTACTCAAAGATTATGGAAGATTTTGTGAGCAGAGCTAAGAAGATAGAAAATGTGGTGCTGAGGTAAATCTTTGAGTGTCCAATTCTTGTAGTCAGTTGGTTGCTACATCTCAGTTTCTTTTATATCCGGCCCTTTTCATTCTTTTTAGCCTTTTTTAGGGAGCATTTGGATGTTTTTTGGGCTTATCCTTTTCCCATGTTAAACAATGGAGCCCTGAAGCCTAACTCTGCTAATACATCAGTAGGCCACAGAAAAAGTTTAATCTAGTTATATTTAGCTGTATCAAAATGTTCCTTTTTATCCCAAATTAGATTGCCTTGTATGCTGCCACCATCTTTAAGTTCTGCATGGTGTCTGATGAATAGGATTTAGAGGCACTGGATAGGAGCATTATATATATATATATATATATATATATATATATAATTTTATTTTTCCATTTTGAAAAGGTTAATCGTTTTGTTCTTGGAGACTGGGTGGGTGGGAGTTTTGGTTGTCAGCATTATTTTTATTTGTTTGACCTTTGGCAAGCATGGTTTATGGATGCGGATTTTCACGAAACACTTCCCTAGAAATCACACTGCACTTTTTCTTCAATGAGCATTGTTGTTTAACCTAAATTTGTTGATATTCTTAAACTCATAAATTTTAGGATGCATATGATCTCAGAGAAACTCTTACAGATGACATGTAAAACAATTTATGAAAAAGTAAGAAGTTTGTGTAGCAAACACAAGCCTAGATGTAAATGATACAATTGAAAAGAGTCGTTACAGAAGATGCATTATGTGTTCAAAACGTTACTCATTTTTTATACTTGTGCAGAAATGTAGTCAATCTCAAATTACCACAGCCTCTTTTATGATGGTTTTTTTTCATAGTGTGCATTTTGTTTACGACTAATGATGCAGATTGGATCAGAGTTTATCACTTTCGGATTTGAGACTTGAATGTCAAGACCTAGGGAAAGTTTCTGTTATTAATCGATTTGCCAAGTTCCATGGCCGGAACCAAGCGGATGTCTCTGAGATGTCATCATCTTCTGCAGTTGTTCGGAAATCCTGCCCTCAGAGATATGTTACTGCTCTTCCTATGCCTAGGAATCTCCCTGACGGGGTACAATGTCTTTCACTTTGATAATTAATTAATTGATTTTCTCTCTTTATTTCCCAGTGATCTCCAGTCCAAAATCTCTCTTGCTTCTTTAACATTTTTTCAATCTTATTTACTGGCAAGTGGCAACAGGCTCACCGTAGAAACCCTTGAGTGAGTAGTGAGAATATAGAGAGTTGGATACTAGACTCCATGAAAAAGATGGAGGCCGTCTAATCTTTTCAATCTGGGCACTGTTGTGTTCTCATTCTTAAGAAAAATGACAAGATCGTGTATGCAAAATTGGATTGCCTCTTCCTTTTATTTAATTGCAAAGCAGGAGAAAGTGCAACTCAAAACTTATAAAATATCTCTTATTTTATCTTCTCATGCTTGCCTACTTACCCAGTAAATAATTGCATAGCATGAGGGGCAGTCAACTTCTTTAGATTGATGGGAGTGTTCTTTTCTTTCTTTCTTTCTTTCATTTGGATTTTTCTGTCACTATCGTTTTCCAGTTTTGGGGACATACTGTTGAGTTGAATATCCATTGACTATAATAGACTTTCTTTCAGAAGTCAAATTTATTCCTATTAATATTACCTTCATGTTGTCTTTCTTCTGGTAAGGATTGGAGAGTTTTCTTGATTGCTTCTGTTCTTCGATTAATTTAAGTGTCACTACTCTTATCTCTGTTTTCGTCTGTAACTTATGTTCTACTTTTACTCCTTTCTTCTTGCCTGACAAGTGTTTGTTTTTTCAATAGTCTTTAGTCACTGTTGTTGTCCCTTTATTTTCTCACTGAGCTACACAAACTTATCTATGTCCAGTTTCAAAGGTGCCCAATCCTTTAACTTCACATGATTATGGACATATTGTATGCTGCAATGTGATTTATAAAATCATTGCAAAAATGCTCAACAAAAGATCAAGGAGAATATTGCTTGAATTCATCAATCCATGCCAATGTGCTTATGTCCATGGAAAGAACATTATTGACAAGATCATTATGGCTTAAAGCTGTAACTTTTTTGATGTGCCTTGAAAATTGACTTTACCAAGTTTTTTAATTCTTTGAGCTAGAACTTTGTTCTCTTCTCTCTACATTCCATTGGGCTGCCTAGCATCTTCATAATAAGTTAAGACCTGCATCACTTCTATAACCTACTTAATTTTCATAAATAGTGAACCTTCAAACATTACTAAAGCTTTAAGAGGTATTAGTTAATCACCTTAACTCTTTGTCATTTACATGGAGGTCTTCTATAAACTCACCAATCTTAAGATTACAAAAGAACCCAGATTCAGTTATCATAACAAGTGTGGTAAGTTGGAAATATTCCAATTATCCTTTGCTGATGATTCAATATTACTTTGAAGTGTCAACTCTATTACTATTGATTTACCCATTTATGTCTTTAGAGGAATTCAAGGACTTATCAAGTTTGTCTTTTAATCCTAACAAAAGCTAATTCATCCTTTCTGTTGGTTCTGATCTTAGTGTAGGAACTGTTCTTATCTCTAAGGGGTCGAACCAATGACAACCCTTCCCTATCTCTGTGAAGAAACTCACAAAGAGGGACTACTCCCCTCTATTGAACTCCATTAAAATGCGGCTTAACAACTAGTACAATAACTGTTTACCTTAAGGTGGAAGGCTTTAACTTATCCAATCTATACTTTCCAACCTCTATACTTATTGGATCTTGTATATTGTATTGCCTGTGATAAAAGATATTGATTGGCTATTCAGGGACTTTCTTTGGAGTGGATCAAACAAAAAACTCAAAATTCCTAAAGTGAGATTGGCAATTGTTTGCCAAGATAAAATCCACGAAGGGTTGAGAATTGCATCAATCTGCATTATGAGTAAAATAAAGCTCATTAAGAGGCAATGGAGGCTTTGTTCAAAGGGTGAGAACCTCTAGGTAAGATGGACACAACTACACTTGTTCAAGGGATCAAATGTCTAAAATGTCAAAGCAACTCCTGAAATATCTTGTACCCTTAGTCAAATAATGAAAATGCAAAGAATAGTGCATCCATACGTTAAACACATGATTGGAGATGGTTGCCACACCTAATTCTAGTTTGATCATTAGTATAGTAGAAGGCCTCTCTATATGTTGACTTAGGTCTTAACACCTGAAACTTATAATACCATCCAACACCAAGGTTCATGCATTCTTCAAGACAAATTCTTAGCATTGGCCCTTTCACTCAATATTGATGAGACAAGAAGCCCTGAACTCTTTGGCCATTTATTTCCCTGATCAATCAATACCTGACAAAATAGAATGGACCTTGGATAAATCTGCAAGCTTCACCACTAAATTTTGTAGGAAGCTACTGAATGGTTATCAGTCCCTGGTATCTGGTTAGAAGATGATATGAGATGTAATTATATGTCCCTCTCATTCTTTTATCTTATTACTGGAAATGAATCAAAAGTTAGGAACCAAAGACACCATCAAATTTAACATCACCAATCGAGTGTGTTCTTTATATAAGGAAGCTCTTGGGACATTAAACCATTTACTATTCAATTGTACCTTCTCTGCTCAGTAATGGAGAAACCTTCTCATGCTTTTCAAACTATAATTTTTCAACTTAAAATGGTCACATATAATCTCTGTTTTGGAAATCGGATCGGACCGGTTGATCTGACCGGTTTAACTAGTGACCGGTCAGCTATCTTGTCCGGTTTAACCAAAAAAATCAGTTTTTAATTGACCCAGTCTGAACCGGTCAAAACTGGTTAATTGACCGGTCGAACTGGTCCGACAATTTTTTTTTTTTTTTGGTATATTTTTTTATTTTTTAAAATATTTTTAATATTATATATAATTAAATTTAATTATTGCATAATTATGACGTCACACCAATTCGATCGGTGGTTGAACCTGTCAAATCAGTCAAACCGATGATCAATAAAACCTCCAATTCGATGACCGATTCGAATTTCAAAAGATTGCGTATAATAAAATAGATCCCTCGAGTGTCCTTCGGTTGTAAAGAGGGTGGAAAAAAAATAAAATAGATCCCTCGAGTGTCCTTCGGTTGTAAAGAGGGTGGAAAAAATTTTCAAAGCTGCATTTAAGGCGTTGGTTTATTATATTTGGCGCGACTGGAACTATAGAATCATCGGCTTTAGCACTGATGCAGAAACATTGTTTTTATAAATGCCTAATGAGAAACATGTTCTAATCCAGCCAAAGTCATTTCCAACATATTAAAGTTTGTTAAGAAACTCAAATTTAGAGTTTTTTTTTTAAAAAAAATTTAGGTAAATTTTTTAGATCAATTAATGAGTCTATTTTTAGTCTCTTTTGTTTTGTATTTTACACATAATTTCTACAATACCTACAAATTTATCTTCACATTTATTTTCGAGTTATATAATATTATTTGACTTTTTATATATTTTAATATTTATTTTTATATTAATTTTACTTATGTTATAATCTATATAAAAATTTGATTAGATATATTTTATTTATGTTTCATATGGTTTAAAATTATATAATAATTAATATATTATATTTTGCATATTGTTTAATGTACTTTACATAATATTTATATGCATAAATAATTTTATTACAAAATAAAATATATTTAAAATTAAAAGTACTTTTTTTTATGTTGTCGTTAGCTATCGTATAAAGTTTCTTTCAAAAAGTTTCTTTTTAAATGACAGTCAAACAATCTACTAACTTCTTAGAAAAATTCTTTCAAAAAATATCTAATGAAAAAAACTCTATTATCATGATCCCAACCAATCAGATATTGAGCTGTCTCCCCCAATTTGTTATAATAACTGACAATTGTCTTGACGCCTCCTTGCTTGCTAGTATTTATTGTTTTGCGACGATCCGGTACTACTTAATATTAGCGCTTGAGGAGTAAGTGACTTATGTCTGTTGGAATTTTGAAGAAAATAAGAGAAGATGAAGAGATGAGATAAGAAAAGTTTAAACAATATATAACACTCCCATATAATTTATTATTAAACTTGGTTGTCTTATATAGGCAAAATTTAAACAACTAAGTAAAATTTTCAGCTACTAAATCTAATTTATAAGATAACATTAGATATAATCTAAGACTTATTTTAAGATAATCTAAGACCTATTTTAAAGGAATTTAAACAACTCTAAAAATTTGAATTTATTTCCAACATTCCTCTTAATTCAAATTTTTTGAATGGAGCACTTCTTCCCATTTTCGTAATATTCGCAAGACTTCTCTTCACCTATTGATGCACTTCTCATCAACTCAGAATGATTATGTGAAGACTTCTCTTCACCTATTGATGCACTTCTCATCAACCTACAATGATTATGTGAAGCACTTCTCTTCACCTATTGATGCACTTCTCATCAACCTGCAATGATTATGTGAAGCACTTCTTTT
The DNA here is from genome assembly GCA_029891385.1 of Erythroxylum novogranatense. Classification (NCBI taxonomy): domain Eukaryota; kingdom Viridiplantae; phylum Streptophyta; class Magnoliopsida; order Malpighiales; family Erythroxylaceae; genus Erythroxylum; species Erythroxylum novogranatense. The sequence continues at coordinate 37,223,122 of CM057233.1, read as the reverse complement.
CACCAATTTTTCATTGATGCCCTTCTTACCAACATACAATCATTAGAGCACGTCTCTCTAAACTTCTCAATAGAGCACTTCTCTCTATTCTTCAACATGAGCACTTCTATCATTACTTATCTCCATAGAGTACTTCTATCTAAATTTTTTATCTGTGAAGCACCTTCTCTTCACTGTATGATGCACTTTCTCATCATCTTACCATTGTTGAGCACTTTCTCTCAACTAGTTCTAAAAAGAGTTTTTTCTTCAATCACTTGGCTTTCCTTTATGCTAACAATATTCCTCTTCATGACCCGGCTTGTTGCAATATATACAATGAAGATTGCTTCCTTCCTTCTTCGATAATGGAACTTTTGCTAGATAAGCGCCCTTTACCATTCTCACAGTCCCTCAAGGATCTAAGTCTCTGATACCATGTTGGAATTTTGAAGAAAATAAGAGAAGATGAAGAGATGAGATAAGAAAAGTTTAAACAATATATAACACTCCCATACAATTTATTATTAAACTTGGTTGCCTTATATAGGCAAAATTCAAACAACTAAGTAAAATTTTCAGCTACTAAATATAATTTATAAGATAACATTAGATATAATCTAAGACTTATTCTAAGATAATCTAAGACCTATTTTAAAGGAATTTAAACAACTCTAAAAATTTGAATTTATTTCTAACAATGTCCTGACTTTATTCTTGTAACTTTTGTTAATTCTCTATTCATTCAATGTAATTAATTATCTAAAAAAAAGGAGAATTGGTAAGTGCAATTTGTCAAAATAAGTAAATTTCAAGATCTTCCATATTTATATTCCCCTTATGTATTAATATGGTTTAGATAAGAAATGACATGCATTTCATTTACATTTCAAAAAGAAAAAATAAATATCCGCTTGGTTTGGGGCGAGGCTCGCATCATTGGGTTTTGTCCCCTTTGGTCACGTCGGGTTCTAGATTTAGCCACTTCCTCGTGGGGAGTCGAACCTGTGACCTCTGCACCTAACAAAATCTTGAGGTCACAGGTTCGACTTCCTACGAGGGAGGAGTTAAATCTAGAACCTGATGTGACCAAATGAGACAAAACTCAATAGTGCGGGCCCCACCTCAAATCACTGTTAATAAGATGTTATCTTAATATATTAAATAATATTATCTTCTTTGTTTCAATTTTTTTTTTGGTGCTTAAATTTTATTTTAAAAGATGAAAACTGAGATTACATCAAATTGGAATATTATTGATAATAACTACAAATTTTGGATAAAGTGAAATATGAATGCAATGAATAAAGAGATGAAGTTAAATGTCGGATTTACTTAAAGAGTTGAAGTTTAAGTAAAAGACGGATTATGATTTGTTTTAGATAAACATTTTTATAAAATATGATACGATTAAGGTTAGAGTGGGAAAATTAAAGGACGCCCCTACCTCTCGGAAGAATCAATTGTTTCTTCTTACTTTTTTCTCATTATTTAATCTTTTTTTAAATTTTGTATTGAAACAAAAGTCCTGTATGATTAAACTCAATTATTTTGATTCAAATAGATTTCAGATTCTTGTTGTAACCTTGTGAGATTTTGTTCTTAATTTTTATTCATGTTTTAATTAAAGTATTTTTAATATTAATTGATATGAAAATTAATTTAACATTAATTATTTATTATTCTATAACTAATGATCTAAAAGATTGATAGAAGTAACAAATAAGTTACTTATAAAATTGTATATTTAACTTATGATGAACAAGAAACTAAGCTGAATAATTACAACTATTTTGATGATTTAATTTAGAGTTTACTTTTTTACTAAGTTTATTGCTATCGTTTATTTGATATGAAATGCTATCACATCCAATTAATAGATGATAAGTTTTGGTTTAGATTCTAAGTTTGAATCAATTAATTTAGAAAAATTTGAGTCTGATTATAACTATCCTAATATGTTTAAAATTATTTGCTTGAATTATGAAAATATTCCTTTTAGATCAATAATCAACGTTATAATTAGATGAGATCTTTCCTTGAATCAAAGTTTATAATCTTGAATTTATTCCTTTTATATCCATTTGGTTTAATTTGAATTTTATTAATTTTAATTAATTAGTTACTTAATCAAAATTCCTAGTTTTATTTTATTATTTAAAACTAAGAAATTAATGTTTAATTTTCTTGATATTCGATTTGATTTCATGACTACTAAAAAATTAGAGAATTAGAACAATTTTGAGGGCTTTAACAACCCGATCACATTAATTAAATTATGTATTTGCAGCTAATAAATTTAAATAAAGTGAATTTAATTATCAAAATATCTTCACCAAAATTAACTTTAATTTTAAGATTTGTTTTGAAAAAATTTTGTTGTCTTTTCTCCTCTCTTCCTTATAAAAATTTACTCGGTCCTGTTAACTAAAAGTTAAAAAAATTAATTTTACAACAAATATAAAAGTATAAATATTTATTATTTTAATAATTATTAATTAATATTATCAAATTAAAAATAAATAATTTAAAATAATTTAATCCAATTCTAAATTAAGAAGAATAAGATGCTCACATATATATCAACATGAAACAAAGTCTCCAAAAATTATTATTTATATAAATAGAAAGTGAGAGTAAATTTAAGTCTTACCTAAATCTTATTGTAATCGTCACATCTAGTTTGAAGTTTTCAATAAAACAGAATATAAAAAGTTTAATAATATGTAGTCTTATTCTTATATAATAGAAGTTATTTTCGATAAACCCATATGTAGATATGATAATAAAAAATGATGTAAATTAAATAATAAATAAGTAAAACTGACATGCTAAATAATTATGTAAATAAAATTATAATAAATACATAAATAATAATAACAATAATAATAATAATAAATAAAAAGTTAGTAAATAAAATATGAAATACGTAATTTCCAATATGAATAAAAGTATAAATAAATAGATCTAAATCTCCCAAACACCACCCCCACTGTACAGGCACCAGAGAAATGGCTTCTCACAGCAACTCGTCGGCGGCGAATGATCCCCGCCAACCTGCGGCGGCGAAGCCTTACATACCGCCTGTGATTCAACTTCAAGATCTTCCTGTCGATTACGCGGGTTTCATTGCTGTAATATTCGGCGTCGCTGGCGTTATGTTCAGGGTTCGCATCCGCATAAATCAAATTTTACTTTCTGAGCAAAACCCATAGATATTCAATAACTGGATGTTTGCCTCTACAACTGATATCATTTTGTTCTTTAGCTTATGTTACTGGAATTTTTTCTGAACTGTTCTTGGTAAGTTTGAATATGTTAGATTTGATTCTAGTTCTTAACATGAAGTTATTGTTATTGCGCAGTACAAACTTTTCTCCTGGCTTGCTATCATATTCAGTGCGCAATCTCTTGTCAATATGAGGAACCTTGAGAATGACCTTAAGCAGATCTCCATGGCCACCATGTAAATTCAGATCTTCTGTCCTGCTTATACGTTGACCAAGTGTTTGTTTCACTTTCTCTTCTTATTTCCTGCTTGCTTTCATGTTATTGATCTATGCTTTATAAATTAGACGGTGTTTGGTACATTCCATTGTTTGGTCGTGCAAATATTGTGATGTAATAGAATCTTCGTACCATGCTTCAAATCAAGCCTTTCACTCATGTCCTCTACATGTCGAGGCTTCCCTCATGTAATTTCCTTGCATTATACCATCCATTCCATTCCAATTCCAATTTCAACTCCATTATCTCCTGCTAACACCTCTTTAGCTAAACTCTGTTCAGTTTTTCTTGATATAGTAAACTTATGTGCAAGGGTTTCATGGAGATACGTGTAGTATGTCTAGGCTTTCAAAATTTTCACAGAAGGTATGAGCTACAGAGCTAGTAGTGAAGATTTGATCCATGAAGGTAGTGTTTAATTGTTAGGAACCTCTAGCTTAATAAGCTAGAGACTAGTATATTATTGATAGTAAACCAGTGGTAACACTGCTATTACAAGAGGATCCGAAGATCACTCACTAACTAGAGCAATGGCTGCTCCTCAGGGAAAGAATTTCTTCTTTCTCTGTCACAATATTCTTCTCACTTTTCTGAATGACCCTACTCTCTCCCTGCCCCCCTACTTAGCTAACCACCCGTACATTCTGTTGTTCCCCATCCATGTGCCACATTCCTAACTAACTTGTGCAGCGTTGTCCACATCATCATTGCCCACAGCCCCCCTCTCTTTTTCGTCTTGCCATATCCTAGGTTTGTTGACAGTACTAATCCTAACATTGCCCCCTCCTAGAAGATCAGCCTTGTCCTCAAGGCTGAAATGAGGAAATTGACTCCGAAGAACACTTTCATCTTCCCAAGTAGCATTCTCTATAGACTTGCCCTTCCACTGAACCAACCATTGCCCAATTGAGTGAACCCCTTCGTAAACTTGCCAAGAACCGTGTAAGGGTGCTGGACTTTGGTCCCTCCTCTATTATTTTGCTGCACGGCTTTATTGTCAACTTTGCCACACAACTCGATCATCGACCATCATGTTGAAACCGCATTGTCATTTCCTTCCAATCTACTATGACTTTCCCTAAGGTCTTCACCAAGCAACCCCAATATGACTTCCATTCCTCCAAATCCAGCATATACGCCTCCACCTTTAAATCCAAATTCCTCAATTTGAATAGGAACCCGATACACCTTCCTTTTGTCATCACCTTGTGACCATCGCCCAAACCGATTCCCAAAGTTCGTAAGCACGGTCATCAAACCCAAACCAAGAGCCAATTCGGGAGATGAAGTTGTGGTTAGCCCCACTATCCACTAATACCACAATAGGAACCCCAAAATTTTTCCCTCCAAACCTCATGGTTTTGGTTTCGACGTGAACATTGTATACTCGAAAACTCTCATAACCCGACACTCCAATGCCACATCGTCCCCTTCGTCTTCTTCCTCCATCTCAACTGCAACTATTTCCCCTCCCTCATTTAGAGTCTCATTTTCGTCCAATACCAACAACCGAAGTTGTCTTTCGGCGCACTGATGTAAGGGGTGAAAACGTTCCCCACACCGAAAACACAGCCCTTTTGCCTTGCGGTCCATAAGCTCTTGGTAAGAGATATGGCGCAACCCTCGGTTTTTCTCAGCTAGTGGCCTCCTGTCAGCGTCGACCCTCCCCACCTGCGACGCCGGAGTTGTTTGAATTGAAGCCTGGGCGTTAGGGCGATACCCAGGATCGTCGCGGGTGCGACCCGCTCCGTATTCCCCTCCCACCTCTATTTCCCTCCCTCATTTAGAGTCTCATTTTCGTCCAATACCAACAACAAGTTGTCTTTCACAAGACTGATGTAAGGGTGAAAACGTTCCCACACCGAAAAACATGTTCTTTTGCCTTGCGGTCCATAAGCTCTTGGTAAGAGATATGGCGCAACCTCGGTTTTCTCATTGGTGGCCTCCTGTCAGCGTCGACCCTCCCCACCTGCGACGCCGGAGTTGTTTGAATTGAAGCCTGGGCGTTAGGGCGATACCCAGGATCGTCGTGGGTGCGACCCGCTCCGTATTCCCCTCCCACCTCTATTTCCCCTCCCTCATTTAGAGTCTCATTTTCGTCCAATACCAACAACCGAAGTTGTCTTTCGGCGCACTGATGTAAGGGGTGAAAACGTTCCCCACACCGAAAACACAGCCCTTTTGCCTTGCGGTCCATAAGCTCTTGGTAAGAGATATGGCGCAACCCTTGGTTTTTCTCAGCTGGTGGCCTCCTATCAGTGTCGACCCTCCCCAACTGCGACGCCGGAGTTGTTTGAATCGAAGCCTGGGCGTTAGGGCGATACCCAGGATCGTCGCGGGTGCGACCCGCTCCGTATTCCCCTCCCACCTGCGCTCGACCCATGGAGCCGGAGAGACCCGGGCCCAGTCGACTCGGGTTGGCCCGAAAAAGGGTCTGGTTCTTAAATCCATCTTCCCGACGTTGACCCCATGGACGATATCGCAATCTCCACCCTTCCTCACCGCACACTTTCTCTTCCACCGCTCTGGCGATTTTCATCAGTTGGTACCGATTTTCCGGGTTGAAGGTGCGCACCCTCCTCCTGATATTTGATCTCAGCCCACTCATAAAGTATCCCATGAACTGTTCTTCCGGAAGTCGATCGACTTGAGATGAGACGAATTCAAAGGCTTCAATGTATTCATCCACGGTTTCGGTTTGTCGAAGATCGGAGAGTTCCTCATAAGGGTTCTCAAACCTCCTTCCTCCATAACGATCAATCAACGCTTTCTTAAAAGTCTCCCAACTCAAAGCTGTCTCCGTCTCTCGTAAAAGGTTAAACCAGTGGATAGTTGAGCCCTCCATGCTTAAGAGGGCGAGTTTGATCTTTACTTCCTCCGAAGTATGGTGGACCTCGAAGTATACTTCTGCTCTGGTTATCCATCCGACGGGGTCAGACCCATCGAACATGGGTAGCTCCACTTTTCGTACCGACATCCTGTACTCGTCCATGTCCGCAGAAGACTCCCCAAGTGGTCTAGAATGCTGCGGAAATTGATTGTTTCGATCTCCCAGTGGCGTTTGCTCATTCCTTACTGTATCGCTCCCCTGGCCTTCCTCGGGTCTCTTACCCATAATCTTATTCATCTCCAACAGTAGTGCTCGTTGCATTTCCCCCATCGCCATCCGCATGGACGACTGGATTTCTTCCATCCCAGCCTCCAAATGCGCCATACGGGATTCCAACGTCTCCACTCTATCGTTCATTTTGGGTGGCATCCAGGTGAGTTACAACTTCTCAAACCTCCACAGAAACTGATCCTCTCTCCCGGGGTTGGGAAATCCGGCAGGTCGGACCAATGTTAGGAGCCTCTAGCTTAATAAGCTAGAGACTAGTATATTATTGATAGTAAACCAGTGGTAACACTGCTATTACAAGAGGATCCGAAGATCACTCACTAACCAGAGCAATGGCTGCTCCTCAGGGAAAGAATTTCTTCTTTCTCTGTCACAATATTCTTCTCACTTTTCTGAATGACCCTACTCTCTCCCTGCCCCCCTACTTAGCTAACTACCCGTACATTCTGTTATTCCCCATCCATGTGCCACATTCCTAACTAACTTGTGCAGCGTTGTCCACATCATCATTGCCCAAATCATTATCATTGCCCACAGCCCCCCTCTCTTTTTCGTCTTGCCATATCCTAGGTTTGTTGACAGTACTAATCCTAACATTAATCACATCAAATACTTGGGCATAGAGCAATGTTATTTGGATTAATCATATATAGAAAAGTGTCACATGTGAAATAATAAAAAGAGCTAGGTGGACTAAATTTAAATTTTGGACTCCTATGGTATTGAAAATTTATAATCAAGTCCATTAACAACAAAACTGTTGACTTTTTTACTTCAATGTTCTAGATAAGATTGACAATTTAAGTATTTATTCAGATAGCACTGTTACAAGGAAAAATACTTCTAACTTTTATGAGAGCTACTTCTAAATTATTGATAAAAAATGTAATAAGTTCCTACTTAATGTTATTTAAGAAGGTCCTGAGTGGAATTTTCAATTTCACAAGCTAATGGCATTTTTCATCGGTTCAAACCACATGATTTTTGTATGATATTCCCATTTTCGGGAGTGGCTAAAAGCAGTTGGTAATGTTGCTATCAATCTAGGTGGAAAGTTTTTCAGGTTAACTCACTAAACATGGAGATTTAGTTTTGAATTTTGAGGACCGATGAAGAGAGATATATTTTATTGGATGATTAACGTCTTATTATACCTGTTTGAGGATTATTTAATTTTCACCTGATCATTTAGATAGAGTGTTTCCTCAATTAACATTCATAGACATCCATAAATTTACTGGCTCTAATGGTAGGGCAACTGTACATAGGTGCAAGTTTATATTTCAGTCACTCTCTCTTGTTTCTGTTCTTCTTCGAGCAAACTTTAACATTTCCATACAAACTTGGTCCAACTAGTTACATATGATGGGTCAATTTTTTGCTCTGATCCATTGTCTATATTCAACAATAAATAACAGTTCTTACAATTTTTCTTGGACACACTTGATTAACTTCATTTCATTTTTCAAAACCAGGTTTGCAATCATGGGGTTGGTCACAAACTACTTAGGCCCATCTCGACCCAGTTCACAAAGTTGAGAGGTCCTGGATCAGAGTTTAAGCTATATGTTTTCGCAGAGTACTGGTCTTTTTTATCTATGAATAAGATTGATTGTGGGAGCAATGAAACTGAAATTTGATGTGATGCATGTGAAGGGATTAGTAGTCCAACAGTTTGAAGTTCTCATACTTACCCTATCATGTAATTTGTCCTTCCTGCGACTTGTTCTCTTATCTGTTTGCGTAACTAATTTTCTTTGTCATGGAGTTTTAGGATTTGGTTGTAAGATGAGAAGGAAATGAATGTATACATGGAGTGGAATTTATCAGTGTTTAGTGCTGCAATCTATTGCTTAGCATTGGCAAAATGGTCTGGCCTAGACTGAACTGAAGTCAATAGAATAAGTTTTGAGTTGGCTGGATTCGGTCTCAAGCTTGGAGCCTTGGGGAGTCCCAAACAATGACTAGTTTAATGACATTGTTTTGATTAGTTATATCAAAACGATATTATTTTGATCTCAAATTTAATCTGATCAGATTAGATTCGAATCGTGAAAATAGGGTCTAATTTAGTCCGGCTCAACTTAGTCGATAGCCGATTATTAGTTTAGTGCAGGGAATCAGTCATTATCCAATCACTTAAGCATAACATGACAAATGATGCAGCTGTAAGAAACCTTGGATTTGGCTACCCCTTCCATTTACAGGAACCAGGATTAGAATCAAATTGGGATAGAATTCGGCTTTACCGAGAAAGTCTCTCGTAAATTGTCCTAGCTAAGGTCAATTCTGAGCAAGAAAAGCTCTAAATTAGTAATTGTGAATGGCACTGGCGAAACTTAAATCCATTCTACTACGGTTTTTAGAAGTGGTGTCACTCTAAACTCCCTAAGTTTCAGGTTTAAAGCATCACGGCACTGGAATGACCAACATAAATTATTACTTTAAGTTCGGGTGCTGAACTAAATTCAGAAACATACGAAACTAACTGACTGTAATAATCGATGACCACAAAGTGCCTCAGCTAAGTCTAAGAGATTACACTTACTGCCTGTTTGATTCAGCTTTTGGAGATTCTAAAAGTATTTTTTTTTATCGCAAAAGTTATTTTTGAGAAAAGATGGGTGTATGGCTGCAAACTTCAAAAACACTTTTAAAGTAGAAATAACTTTTGAAAAAGTTAAAATACAACTTTTTGAAAAGTTAAAATTTGGAGCTTGCTTTTCTGAGAAGCTATTTTTTTGTAAGTTCCGTCACTTACGTATATAAATTCATCAGCGTGTTTGTGTTGACCGTCTGCATTGAACAATTTTATTTAAATTTTATTTAAATATTTATAAAATAATTTTATTACAAAATTATTTTAAATATTATATGTATTTTAAATATTATTTAACATACATTCTGCGTTAATGAACAATTTGTTAGTATATTTTAAATATTATTTAACATAAATAATTTTATTATAAAATAAAATATAGTTAAAATTAATAAAAGTACTTTTTATTTTTATGTTACCAAATAATTTATTTACTGTATAAAGTTTTTTTAAAATAATTTTTTTTAATTGACAACCAAACAGTCAATTAGCTTTTAAAAAAAACTCTTCTGACAAAAATTTTACTAATAAAAACTCTACTGATAAAAACTCTATTAATAAAAGCTCAACCAAACGGGCGCTTAGTAGTCGAGAACCTGAAATCCAGCAACAGCAGAATTGTCAATGGAAAATTTTCCCTTTAGCTGTCATGGAATCCAAGGCCACGGCCTACTCGTGCCGTTTCCATCTTACTAAGGGTACGTTACACTGTTCACGAAACTAGGTTACTAGTTAAGCATGGAAGCAAGTTCAGTATGTTGAGAATAGAGTTTGTACATTCCTGAATTTAGACGACTGAGTACTCCCATGTTTTCCGAGGGGAAGGCACATTAAAGTTAAAATTTATAAAATAATTACTGTATAATTGAAATTATGATTAGATCATAATTATGAGATTCAATTTGTATTTACGTATTATTCCTTAATTTTTCTATTTGTAGTTTCATCAAAATGAGAAATTGATGAAATAGTAAAACTAATATGTATTATGTTTCTTTCTTATAAAGAAAGTAACTGATCTCATAAATTAAAATGTGGAGATACTTATACAAATGTGTGAGTGCTTATTAAAGAATAAGTTTACTAAAATAACCTAATTATGAAAACCTTAAATAGAATATCACTTATGCATATATGAATTTCTTCATTTTGATGATTGCATAATTGATCATTAGACTTTAAAATATCAAGGTTTCTCATATAGAGCTAGTGTCCTATTTAGAGTAGCTCAGTCGGTAGTACTTCATTACAATATGAATCATATGGAGGTAGCTAAGTAAGTCAATAAATGAATCGTCAACTCAAAATAAATATAAAATATTCCGTTGTTCTTAATTAGCAGTGATTTAAGAAATTCTCTATCTAGGGTGAGTTTAAATTTGAAAAGGTGTTTTACAATTATCAATTATAAATTAATTAATAATTATTAAGGATGAACATGATTGGATTTTTAAAAGTAGATACTATATCTAAACTTTATGTCTAATTGAAATATTGAATGATGAAATGATTAAATTATACATCATAATCATGCACTAATAAGTTTAATCAAATTATTTTGATATTTTAATATTTGAGTGTTGTGACATATTATTAGACGTCAATTTTGATATATGATTATAAATTATTTAATTTGATAATTAAAGATAAATTAAAAGAGTTTTAGTTGATCTAATTCTAATTATGAATTATAAATTTAAATTAGAATTATAATTTATAATTATTGTTAACAAATTAGGAACCTAATGAGTTCTACATAAAGAGTAGCTAAAAGATAAATTTCAATTTAAATTGAGTTAACTTAATTGTGAAGTTTAAGAAACTTTAGAGATCAAAGATGAGATATTTGATTTTGCTTAAATTAAATTAAATTATAATTAGAATTGACTTTAATTATAATTAGAATATTTAATTTCAATGAAGAACATTTTCTATTAATAGGAAACAAGTATAAGAGAAGTAGCACTCCTACTTATTTCCTCCCAAAAGTTGAGTTTCTTTTTTCTTTTTACTCTATTGATACCGTTAAAAGCTGGATGCTTTGATAGTTTGTGATTGACACTTTAAAAAGATTTTAGTAGAAATTTCGAGTAGGTATGATTTATTTATTTTACGATTTATAATCTTCAAGTTATTCAATTATTAATATTCGATTGAAAAATCATTAAAAATTTTATATTTCTATTGCTTCCGTGATTTAATCACGGTTGGTTGCTTAACAAAGGACTCACATTGCTTAAGCTGGCTTGATAAACATCCGATCAAATGAGTAGTCTACATTGCTTTTGGCAGCATTATAAAGCTTAACTAGCAACTTTTTAGAACTAGCATCAAGACTTGGAGCTTGCATCTCAGCCACTTTGATGGGTTGTCAGTGGAGATGTTATTGAAGGATATGCCAACTAATACCTAATTGAATTCCTAGAAAGAGTATAAAATTTTGGAAAAATAGTAGAATGGGCACCTCAAGCAAAGATGTTGCCTTACCTGTTACAATTTATAATAGACTTACGGGCCTATACGAGAAGGAAAGTTAGACCACATATAAGTCCAAGTGAGTTTCCATCCTAAAATCAATTGGTGATTGGTGGAGTAGCTCACTAGACTTATATATTAGTTTTCTTTCCTTTCTTTTTTCAATGTGAGACAAACTTTTACTTTATATTTCAACACACCCTCCTCACGTGTGGATATAACACGTGACATAATCTATCAATTCGAGTGGTTAACGACTAATATAAGAGCAACATGTCTTTGATACCATGTTATAATTTATAATGAGCCTACGAGCCCACACGAGAAGAAAAATTAGATCACATATAAGTCCAAGTGAGATTCCATCATAAAACCAATTGGTGATAGGTGGAGTAGTCCACTAGACTTATATGTTAGTTTTCTTTCTTCTCTTTTTTCAATGTGGGACAAACTCTCACTTTATATTTCAACATTACCCTCCCATTGTTTGTTTCTTCAGCCACTACAATTGGAACTCAACCCTGGAAGGGTTAGGCATGGACTTGCATTTTCAATATTAACCTCATCTTTTTGATTAGTTTCTTATCAAGAGAAACATTTGTAATGCCTGGAAGGCTTGCTTAGGATTAGATATAGATGAAAGTGGGATTATCACAAGACATAAAGTTAAGACAAAGCTGCAAATGTTCTTTCAGACAGTAATACATATAAAAGCTAATTCACTGAGAATAAATATAATTGGCCTTGACGAGTTTTGGCGAAGGTGAATCATCAACGAGGAACTTGATGATTTTCATTGAGCAACTCAAGTCCTGAAGTTGTTTCCTGCTTATTTCATATTCATTTTGATTTCTTGTCTGAAGTGTTTAGTTATTAGTCTTCATAAATAATTTCTTCGGGATTTGGTTCTACAATTAAAAGCTTTCAGCCCTGATTTTTTTTATAAAGTTTGGGCTAGCTAGTATTGCAAAATTCATGTAACATAATCATCCTATATAATTATGGGTTAATTATAAAAAAATACCGAACTTTACTCAGTTTGGCAATAGTAACTCAAGCTTTAAAAAGTCACGTTAAAATGTTTCAGCTTTCAATTTGTTGTGAAAATAGACAAACATTAAGTTTTCTGTTACATTGCTAACGTAATAAACCATTTCAGAATTTTTAAATGCCAAGTGTCAAATATGTGGCATAATTTTTTGCAACTCATTTCTTCAAAAATCAATTAAACTAAAAATGACTTTATATTTTCTTCGTTCTTACGTCTTCATGATGCAACTCTTCTTCTCTCTTACAAATGTGTGTCGAATGTTGCTCTCTTGCAATTGTGTGTGAACTATCACTCTTTAGAGTGTCGTTATTATCTTATGATTGGGTGCGATTAGGAGTGTCTGTCTCTTATGATTGAGAGCTAAGTTCATCTAACGCTAAATTAGATTATCGACGTTTGATCTATTGCCACAATCCTCTTTGTTTATAAATTTCTCTCATTTTTCATAGGAAAAATTCCTTTTAAGCTACCATATAAAGGTGTCTAGCAACTTATATCACCATTTATTTGTTTACATCTACTTGGTGGAGATTTGTGGCTTAAGCTAAGGAGGAATGGGTTATTATGAGGGTGAATTTATCCTAATACATCCATGTAGTTGATGAATTCATTTATTAAACCTAAGACTATCCCATATTTGTTTTCTATGCTTGAAAGTTATTTAAAACTTAATCTAATGGTGTAATTTGTTAATGGGTTGTTATGTTTCTTACCATATTTGTGGTTAGAGTAATTACAACAAGTGATATTGTTTAACAATTTTCAACTTCGTATATACTATTACTAGAACTAACCAGTGAAACGTTAAGAAATTTGATTTCACTTGGTCACCATTTACTGCAAGTAGTTTCAAAGAACATATGCTTCTTGAATTTAATGTTATTGAGTTTGGTTGTTTGATCTTTCGCAATTGTTGTTATTCTTCTATTCAATTTCAAGCATCCGCAGTTCTTTCCAATAACCTTTTTGCTTCCTTCTTATCAAAGCTTCCTTCGTATGGAAGCATCAAATTCTTTCCAATAATTTATTATTCTATTATTGAATTTTGTTCAATTCCATTGTTGAATTTGATTAGTTAATTATATCTTGATTTGTTATGCTTGTTATTTTCCATAAACATCTTGTAATTCACCATATAGAAAGCATTTTTAACGTCAAATTTTTAAGATCTCATATAAGATTAGTGACACATGATAGAAGAATTCTCATTAAATTCATCTTGGCTATAGGTGTAAACATTTATTAATAATCTATTAAATATGTCTGTGGGAACCCTTTTACTACCGGTTGAGATTTTAGTCTTTTAAGTCATTTGCCCTATGCCTCATAGTAAGAAACATTTACATCCTACATGTCTTTTATTCAAAGATCAACAAGCTCCCAACTTCCATTTTTGGCTTTAGCTTTCATCTTTTCTCTTATAGTTTTTTCTTTTTAAGATCATTACATGTTTCAAGTCCTTAACATGCTTTGAATAAAGTTGTGGTCATTTTTCAAAATATTTAACTATATGTAATAATGTTTCCATAATTTTAAGATTAATTACACTTTTACTTATTTTTCACAGTTGAAATCGAATATTGTTGATATTGAGAGCTCAGATGTTTCAAATTGTGTTATTTCACTATTGAAACAAATGACTAGGGATCGTCTTTCAAGTTGCAAAAATATTATAAATATTTTCTTTCTGATGTGGAGGTAAGAAGATATGTTCCTAAATGAATGTCTAAAGAAAAATTGAATAGTATATATGATTATTGGGTTGACCCAAAAACTCAAATTTGTTGTCTTTGTCTTAACATTTGCTTCAATTAATCTTGTTCGATGATTTAACGACTATGTTATCTTTTTTTTCTTTATTTAAGAAAATTGTGAGAAGACAAAGAATAGTAGAGGAAAAAAAATACTTCATAATCAAGGGTCAAAGACATGTATAGTTGTCCGAAATGAATATGTAAGATCTTTGATTGCAAGTTATACTTATATTAATAGACACTACATTATTTATTGTGTCTTGTATTTTTCTTTCATAAAATAGAGTGAGAAGGAACTACATAGACAAGAGTGTGATAAGATCACACAGTATAAAATCACTCACTATAAGGAAAAGCAAAGGATAAGTGTTAGAAGAAGCAGAAAACAACTATATAAGTATAAAATTTATTCAATATTTTAATTCATTTATTAATGCAATAGTAAGTACTAATATTTGGATTGAATATTGGCTTTCTTTTTTAAAATTTTTTGGAATAAGATGCAAGAGTTATTAGATAATTCTATGTCTGAGGGGAATGAACTCAGTGTAAAGGACATTTGTGATATAACACTTGGTACATGTTCTAGCTATATGAATGATCTTGGCTATACCTTTAAGCTAAATGTTTTAACCTCAACATATAAAACAATCATTTAACACCTTCAAGAGGAAAACAACAACTTAAGGCTACATTATAAGCTGAAGAAATAAGGGGACGAGAAACTCGAGCAAAATTAGCAAAATATAATATGTTATTAGAAAATTACTTGGCTCGGATTATGATATAAATGAAAAAAAAGTGAAGGGAATTAATTCTATCGTCAATACTTTTTTCTTTCAATTTTTGTATGTACTATAATTTAAATTTAATACTTTTTTGGATTACAAAGTAGATGAAGATGAAACTTACGAATGATTATATTGTGAATGATAAAGTTATTTGTAATAAGGATATTAAACAAATTCCCTAGCATATTCTGTATAGAGTGATTTACTTCTACTAATCTTCCTTACCAATTGTAAGTAGTTGACCTCCTACTAATCTTCTTTATCAATTGTAAGTAGTTAACCCAATCTGTTATAACCCTACCATATATAACTCTTATATGTCTTAACTATAAAGCAATAGACTGCCGCTACCAGTTGATAGTGTGAAAAGCTCAATTGTGTTTCAATATGATGTTTGCTTTAATTAGAACCAAATACTTATTATATCAACACTCATAATATTTTTAGTTGATTTTAACTAAGCTTTTGGATGATTATAGGTTCATTGATATGGACAATACTAAGTAATAGTTGAAGTTATGCTATACTATTTTGTAATCTCAACATTATAATTTGTAAACTGATCTTTTAATTATTTTTGTATAAGAATTGTTAAAGTTGTCATTAATATCTTGTATAGGAAGAACATTTTTGTTGGTATAATTTAATGATATTTATATTATTTTATTTTATATATACAATGTTAGTTATTTTGAATTAATAATATTTTATTCAATTTATTTGTATAATAAATTTACAATAAAAATATATCATACATTATATACAAAACATATTGTTCAATATTATGGATTAAAATGTAACAAATAATATATCGCAACATTATTAAAAACATAACAAACAATATTTGACTGAGCTGTATAAAGCATAGCAAATAATATTTGGCTACTAAGAATATTTGACTAAGTTTTATTTTTGTCGTCAGTCACTTGTCACCAAAATTTTTTCCTCCAAGATTCAAATTTTATTTATAAATTTTTTGATAGCCAATAGTTTTATCTATGATTTTGAAAATATCACCTATAGTTTTTGGTTACAAAGATTTGACAACGTCTTGTGCAACGAATAAAAATGTAACAAATAGCTATAAGAAATGCTTTTTAGATATTTAGCTACATTTTATAGCCAAAAATCAACTTTATTGTAGTGTGGACCGGATAAAATCTAGCATCTAATAAAGATATTAATTTGTTGATAAATTAATAATTTATTAATTTATAAATTGTCTTTAACATTTAGTAAACATTCATTTAATCAACCATAAACTTGTCATGTTTTCAGCAATAAATCGTAGCTTTTAGTTGGAATTGAAAATTTAATTTTAAAATTTTTATAAAATTAGTGATGATAAGATCCAACTAAATTTAAATTTTGAAGAAAAAGATAGGGTCATTTTAAGAAAATATCATACTCAGTGATCTATGTATCTATAATTTTATCAAACTATTAATTTATAGTATGAATGGTCTATAGAAAAGTATTATATATCTTGTTAATTTATTGAAGATATTAATTTAACCTATTAGTCCAAGTTATTAGATAATAGAAATCGATTATTTATTTTTAAGGTTTCATTGTAGATAATATTGTTGTTGAACTCTTCAGGACACGGAAGGAGTACTAGTAACCAGAGAGCCCATTTAGCCTGCAATTAGACTCTTGTTCTTAGTTATGTTCTCCTTGAAGTCAGCCTTTTGAGTATATTGTTATGGAGGTAGGGAGGGGGAAGAAGCATTTCTTTCGACTTGCACAGGGGCAGTCAATTAAGATACAGCTCCTTGTAGCGTTGCCTGTACAGATTGATGGTGAACCTGGTCTCAACGGCCTTGTACTTTAGCTGCATTTCATCATGGGCGGGTACTCCATCCTCCCTCTACCTTTCCTGGTTTGGAATAATCCAACTTTTCACCACTATCATTAGAATGTGCAAGTGATGAACTTAAAAAATCCTTAGTTAATACCAGCCCTTTCCTAATTTTACCCTCCTAGGTGTCAAATTTGTAGAAGGAATCTGCCCAGAATAAGGAGTCACTATCGCCTTGGCTACAAGGGAACTGGACTTGAAAGATACATCAAGTTGGACAGGTTTCCTTCTCTCCCTTCCTCTACCATCATTTGATCCAAATGGAGATTTTGAAAAGGGTTAGGCTTGGTATCATCAATATAACTAGAATAGTTAGATTAAAGTCATAACTACCTTCTCTACTTCTTTTTACTGCTTAGCATTTCTGACTATTCCTTCCTATAATGCTCATGTCTCCCACGACTCGCATTATAATCATCAATTTCTTTAATAAAAAACTCACGCACATCTCACATGGCCTCTATATCATGTAACCTTCTCTGATTCTCAATCATCTCATCATGATAATGGGGTAAGCCGTGCCAATTCTCATATGTCTGTGAATTCGAATCGAAATCCCTAGAAGTAGAACCGTGATTAAGATCATTTGACATCAGAAGATCTATCAGAATTGCATCCAAATTGCAAACCCTAGTTTGAGTTCTTCAAATGACATCGTTTTATTATCATAAAGAAACGATGTTGTTTCATTAATGTAACTCACCTCTCCTAATGACGATGACGTGTTTGATTAATAAGGATCTCCTGACATATGACAATGTTACGTCAGTAAAGAAAATGGTGAGATTAACGTCAGGTTAGAATTTAAAATTTTAAAATTTAAGCATTTTATTGCTAATTTTTAAAATTCGAGTTATAATTAAAAATTTGAGAAAAATTTGTGTTTTTTTTTTTTTCAGTTAACCCTGGATTATATGACCATATGCGACTATCTTGTTCATAGCACATATTAGACACATTATTATGGGAAGTGTTTTGTATAGGTCCTACTATCTTGGAATCTAAACCTATTATTTTTCCACTTTTGTTTTCTGAACTTATTAAATATTGAAAATCTAACCCTAAATTCATAAAAGGTAAAGCCGCACGCCACTGGGATATTTGTACCTGCAATGCTTTATAAAACTGGCGCTAGCTATTTCATTGGTGTGCATTTTGGCACAGAATTACAACCTTTTGCTGAATGTTCTGGTAAACATGTTGAGGTATACTGATCTATATGTGGGTTTGTTTGATGCCTTCATAGCTCGTTTCCTTTTGATGATCTTGTCTTGTCTTGGTTGGTGTATAAACTATCAAGAACTTAGGTACATGCATATTATCATTTAAACTGTTTGCAGCTTATCAGACGATGCTTGAACGAAACTCGTTTTCTTGGTCTGGTTTTTATGTTGCAGAGGACTGCGGAGGAACCCCTTGGTCATGCTGCTGCCATAATCACCAATGTTCTCGAGAATGCAGAAACTAATCATGTCATCATCGCTTCACAAAAGCGAGCATTTCTTCAGGAAGTGGAACTTAGGCTGTCGTAGAGATCACCTGTCTCCATGTTGAGGAATTATGGTTTTCGGCTCCTGCAACTTTATGCAATGTTGCATATTATATGCCGCTGGTTGTGTTTCTGCTTCAAATGTCATAAATTTTGGTTCGAGTTTGGATTTTCTTTTGTACTTCATTTGAAAGATAGATTAAACAGGAAAAGCCCCCATGTAAAATATCAATCAAAAGGGGGAATTTTGTTTCTGTTTTACAGGACGTACTTTGTTATGTTCATTGTAAATAGAAATGATGCTGCTTAGAGTTTCTCTCTCCCTCTCTCGTTTTATGTATCAGACAATACATCTGTGGTGATTTGGTTTGACAAGTTACGAGGTGACGAATATGTTGAAATTCAACTGTGATCAAATCATGGACAAAGCAAAAAACAAAATTTTTACCGATTTAGAGCAGATCTTGATAATTGAATAAACTTAAAAAAATAGAAAACAAATTAGAAATTGTACCTTGTTTATTTTCTTGTTGAAAAACCTTTAAAAATTTACAGATTGATCAATCACAAACTGTTCAAATATTCAGCCTCTGATGATATCCAATTAGCAATTCTCAAGACTAATTTTGAGAGGAAGAAGACAAAGTGTTAGCTTCTAAAATGGTCTTCCTTTTTTAAATAAAAAATCATAAGGGTCTTTAATTAAAATTAAATTTCTTTAATTATAATTAAAATCAAATTTAATTCTAATTAATTTAATTTTAATAAAATCAAATATTTTATATTTCATCCCCAAAGTTTCTAAAGCTTTATAAGTAAGTCTAACTTAATTAAATTGATTTTCTTTCACAAATTGTTATTTGATATATGACCTATTAGGTTCCTAATAAATTAGCAATGATTATAAATTATAATTCTAATTCTCAATTAGAATTAGAAAAATTAAAATAATTCATAATCATAAATCATGATTTATGTTTAACAACATATCATAATTACTCAAATATCAACAATGTCAAAGTAATTGACTTAACATGTCCATGCATGACTATGATGTATAATTTAATCCTTTCGTCATTCAATATTCTAATTGGATGAGTATAGATACATTGTCTACTCTTATCATCCAATTATGTTCATTCTTACTAATTAGTAATTGATTTGTAATTAAAATTTGAAAACATCTTTTCAAATGTTAATTCACTCTAGTTAGAGAATTTCATAAATCATTACTAATCAAGAACAGTAGAATATTCTCTCTAATTGCTTTAGAGTGACGAATCCTATATTAACTTACTCAACTATCTTCATATAGTTCATATTATATTCAATTACTACAGATTGAATAATCCTAGGACGATTTATAAGTATTATCAAAACACAATAATTCTCACACGAGATATTTTGATAATCTCAAGTCTGAGGATCAATTATACAACCATCATTATGAGATAATCTATAGATATATAAGTAATATTCCAACCGAAATTATCATATTTAGGTCAGTTCACTGACTTATTCTCTAATAATCACCTACACATTATTTTAAGGATCTCTATACTTTAATTTATGAGATCAATGACTTTCTTCATAAGAAAGAAACATAATATATGCTAGTTATCTTGTTTCAACAATATCTTGTCTTGATGAAACTACAACTAGACATTTAGGAATAATACATAAGTGTAAATTGAATCTCATAATTATGATTTCATCATAATTTCAATTGCACAATAATTATTCTAAGGATTTTACCTTTAGTATTAAAACATAAAATATTAATCCATAAAGATAAATAAAACATTTTCATTAATTTAAAATAATGTCATACATTAATTTGCATCCAATTGATTTACTGCAAGGACATAAACTAGCAATCTCTCACTTAAACTAAAGCCAATCTCCTATTAATCTAATACCATATCCATCCATATGCTGATCATGTCTCTTTTGAGACAATGGCTTAGTAAGAGGATCTGATAGATTCCCTTCAGTGGGAACTCGCTCCAATGCTATGTCTTTTCGCTCCATTATCTTTGTGATCAAGTGAAACTTTCTAAGTACATGTTTGGACCGTTGATGAGATTTGGGTTCCTTTGCTTACGTAATAGCACCGTTGTTGTCACAATACAATACTATAGGCTCAACAATGTTAGGAACCACTCCAAGTTCAGTGATGAACTTTTTGCTCCAAATTGCTTCCTTTACCGTCTTGACACTGAAATGTACTCTGCTTCGGTCATTGAATTTACAATGGTCTGTTGTTTGGAACTCTTTCAACTTACTGCACCACCATTTAGAATGAAGATGTACCCTAGCTGTGATCTACCATCATCGGGATCTGACTAGAAATTAGCATATGAATATCCTTAAACTCTCAGTTCATCTCCTCCATAGACCAAGAAAACATCTTTAGTACTTCTTAAGTACTTTAAGATATTTTTCACAGCCATCCAGTGACCTCACTAGTATTAGACTGAAACTTGCTCATTATTCTCAAAGCATAAGAAACATCTAGTCTAATACATAGCATCACATACATGATTGATCCAATTGTCGAAGCACATAGAATACAATCCATTTTATCTCTCTCCTCTTGTGTCTTTGGACATATACTATGTGAGAGAGAAAACCCATGCGATATGGTTAAGAATCTCCTCTTGGAATTCTCCATGCTAAACCTCTTTAGCACTTTATCTATGTATGTGGATTGGGACAATCCAAGAAACCTCTTTAACCTATCTCTATAAATCTTTATTCTCAGAATATAGATTGCTTCTCCCATATCCTTCATAGAGAAGTTCTTGGACAACCAAATCTTTACAGATTGTAGCATAGGTATGTCATTTCCAATTAGCAATATGTCATCCACATATAGTACCAAGAAAATGATTGCATTCCCACTAACCTTCTTACAGACACATGGTTCATCCACATTTTTAATAAAATCAAACTCTTTGACTGTCTCATCAAAAAGAATGTTCTAACTCTGTGATGCTTGCTTAAGTCCATAAATGGACCTTTGCAACTTGCATACTTGATTAGAAAATCTCTTGGATTCAAAACATTTAGATTGTGTCATAAACATATCCTCAAAACATTTAGATTGTGTCATAAACATATCCTCCTCCAAATTTTCATTGAGAAATATAGTTTTGACATCCATCTGCCAGATTTTATAATAATGATATGCTGTTATGGCTAATAAGATCCTGATGGATTTTAGCATAGCTATTGGTGAAAAGGTTTCATTAAAAGCAACTCCTTATTTTTGTTTGTAACCTTTAGCCACTAACCTTGCTCTTTACATATGTACATTATCATCCATATCAGTTTTTCTCTTAAAAACCCACTTGCATCCAATAGGCAGAATACCAATAGGTGCATTAACCAAAGTCTACCTGGCTAGTGTACATGGATTCTATTTCAGATCTCATGGCTTCTTGCCATTTAAAAGAATCAATGTTAGACATCTCTTCTTTAAAATTAGTAGGCTCTTCATGTATGAGTGATATATTATCCTTTCCCGGCTCAATATGTAGATCTAATCTAATGGGAGGATGACATATTCTATTATTTTTTTGTAGACTATGTGTCTTTTGAGCTCTCGGTTGTATATCATATGTATCAACTTAAGGTTCTTGTTCTATTTTCATGTGAATTTGTAGCTCTTAAACTTCTCTAAGTTCAACCTCACTCCCACTACTTTATTTTAGAATAAACTATCTTTCTAAGAATGTAACATGTCTTAAGACAAACACCTTTTGCTTAATTGGATGATAAAATTGATAACTGAAACTCTCTTTCTAATACCCCATAAATTTGCATTTATCTGATTTAGCTTGAAGTTTATCAGATATAGCACGCTTCACATCCCCAAATCTTTAAGTGTGATAATACAGGTCTTCTACCAATCTATATCTCATATTATGTCTTATCAACTGATTTAGATGGAACTCTGTTTAGAAGATATATTGAGGTTTTAATTGTGTATCCCCAAAAGGACATAGGAAGGACTGCATGACTTATCATGGAACTTATCATATCTAATAGTCTACGATTTCTCCTTTCAGAAACTCCATTATGTTTTGGAGTTGTAGGAGTAGACCATTGTGAGAGAATCACATTCTCTTTTAAGTAACCAAGAAACTCGTGATCTAAGTATTCACCACCTCGATCTGATCTAAGTGTCATAATACTTTTGCCAGTTTGTTTCTCAACCCTTAGTCTAAATTCTTTGAACTTTGTAAATGATTCAGATTTTTTTTCATCAAGTACACATAACCATATCTAGAATGAACATCTGTGAATGTAATGAAATACGAGAATCCACCTCTAGCATTTGCGGGCATAGGCCTACATACATCTGAATGTATTAATTCTAGTAACTAGCATGTTGTCCCTTTCTCTTGAAGGATAGTTTGGTCATCTTTCCCATTAAACAAGATTCACAAGTTTCATACGATTTATAACAAAAGGATCAAAATATCCTGCTTTAGGTAATTTTGTGATTCTAGTTTCATTGATATAACCTAACCTACAATGCCATAAATAAGATGGAGTTTCGTTACTTAATTTTCTTTTCTTACTATTTATATTAAGAATTAGCCTTTCAAAATCTAACTCATACAAACCATTTGTAAGTAATCCAGATCCATAATAAACATCATCTTTATAGAAAGAACAACTATTATGCTTAATTACAAAGACAAATCCACTCAAATCCAACTAAGAAATAGAAATGATGTTTCTTGTAATAACAGGAACATAATAACAATTATCAAGTTCTAATACAAGGTCAGAAGGCAAAGTTAAATTACATGTTGCTACATGTTCCTACAGCTAATGTAGCAACTCTTGCTCCATTTCTAAATTGCAGGTCCACTTCGCTTTTCTTCAACGATTTACTCCTTATTAACATCTGTATGTTATTACATATGTGAGAATATAACCAGTATCTAATACCCAAGAAAGTAGAACAGAAGTAGAAAGATTGATCCCAATCACAAACATACCTGAAGAGACAACTTCCTTAAGCTTCTTATCTTTCAGGCTAGCAAGATAAGATGGGCAGTTCTTCTTCCAATATCCGTCGACTCCTCAATGAAAACATGTGCCTTTGTCATTGCTCTTCTTCTTAGCACCTCCTTTGGCCTTTATTACATCAGTAGATGCCTTTTGGTTTTTATTATTATTCTTCTTAAAGCCATTTTTCTTACTTTTATAAGAACCAACAAAAGTACAGAACTGGGTTCCTTCTTAAGGCACCCTTCTGTAGTCTTGAGCATGTGCAACAGTTTAGGAAATGTCATGTCCTTTTGGTTCATATTGAAGTTCATGATGAATTGTGAAAAGCTCAAACTTAGAGACTATAACACTAGATTAACGCTTAATTTGTGGTCCATGACAGAACCTAATTGGCCAATTTTTTACCCAATCATCTTTATCACATGAAGGTTGACTAAAGATCCTTCTGTCATCTTGCATTAAATTAGTGCCTTGGAGATTCGATATCTCTTTACCCTACTTTATGTACCAAATAACTCTTTAAGATGCAGTATCATAGTAGGTGCATCCATGTTCTTATGCTACCTCTGAAGTTCAAGAGACATGCAAGCTAATATCACACATGTAGCTTGTTCAACGTCATCAACGTAACATTGATATTTCTCTCAATCTTCTTTAATTGCATCTGAACAAGGTTATGATGGAGCAGGAATATCAAGAACGTATAACTTCTTTTCTTACTTAAGAACTATTTTTAAGTTTTATAACTAATCCGAAAAGTTGGGTCCAGTCAGCTTGTTAGCATCCATGATGCTCCTCAAGTCAGGTTGGTGCTCATCTTCAAATTCAATAACCGAAAAACATAAAAGGAGCATATATTAGTTTATATCCAAAATCAAATAAAATGAGGACTTTAAAATTATTTGATTACTCTCATTATTTTATTCAAAATAATAGCCCTTACTATTATATCAAAAAATTATCAAATAATTTCCTAATGGGCTAGAATCCTATTTAAAATTAATTGATCATGCTTAACAAACCAACTAAAATTAAATTAGCTAGAAAAATACTTTTCAATCACATCTCATGTGACTCTTAGAATCATTAGGTGACAACTTTTGCCAAAATATATCACATATATTATTCCTAATCATGGGTTTACTCACCTAAATCATACAAATTTAGTTAAAGAGGACTCATTAATTTAAGATAAAACATATCCGAGTTAAAGTGACATTGAGTTTACTCAACAAGCCAAGCAATAAATAGAATTCTGATTTTATTCTCAAACAATGGAAGGCAACTATCATGTTCCTAACATATATTTAATATTTTATTGAGGATTTAAAATTTTAAAATTTTCCAATCTCATCAAAATAATATAATCTCATTATAATTATAATTTCAAACATAATCTAATTATGAAATAAATTATTTAAAAAATTTCTTGATTCTAATTGTTGATTTGATAATAAATTTAACTTAATAATTCAACTCTTGAAAATTTAAATTAAATTCCAAAATTTTAAAATTCCCTTTCAAAACAATTTTCAAATTTTAGTAAAACATTTTTCAATCTTATTACGAGTAGAAATTAATTTAATCTCTATTAAATTAATTAAATTGACAATTTAAGGTTTTATAAACATTAAAAAACAAATAAAAGAGGGATGGGAAGATAAGCGGCAAGACACGCGTGCACGGTCAACGGAGTTGATCGCTCGTGCATTCAAGAAGGTGTGTGTGTGACTTACGCGCCCATCGTCATCTTCGTGGAGTTCGAGATCCTCTCGTCGTAAATAACTCTGTCTTACTGTTTTCTTACAAACGCCAACAGATTGTTTAAAAAATCGCGTGAGTCGAAGAAGTCGTGGAAGTTATGGTCCCCACCTCGGTACCGCCGTTTTACTAGCCGATTGATTATTAACGAGCATAGCGTTTTACACGCTTCTAATTAATATACTTCCACTTATAGCAAACGCTTATCATTATTTTATCCTTTATTAATATATCCTTTATTTATATTTATATTCTTTAATAATTAACAATCGGTTTAAATAATAATATCATATTATTATTATTATTATTATATATATAAGTACTCAGATTTGTAAATTAAATAATATTTGAAATGATTTGTAAATTAATTGAATATATTAATTTCTATTAATATAATCAGTCTTTTTATTATAATTATGACTTGTTTTATTGGTGTTTTATTGTTATTATTATTATTAATATTCTTAATATATGATTATTGTTATTATTATTATTAATAGTACTATTATGTTTTATAATAATAATAAATTTTAATTGTTATTGTGAAAACAATTTATTATAATTATAATTACAATTATGTTGTTATTATTATGATTACAATTATTATTATAATGATTATTATAATTGTTATAATAATCATTATTAAATTCAAATTATTTCTATATGAATTCATTATATTAATTTCCATTATTTTGAAATCTTATGATAATAATGGAAATTATTATAAAGTGTATTATTATTATTATTATTATTATTATTATTATTATTATTATTATTATTATTATTATTATTATTATTATTATTATTATTATTATTATTATATATGTATTTATGAAGTTTTATTATTACAATTATTATTATTAGTATTAGCATTAAATTATTATTGTTAGTATTAAATTTTTTAATCATATTAATTTCGACTATTATTATTATTATTATGAGATTTGTTATAATTACTAACTTATTCTTATAAATGTTATATATACCTTAATTGTCAAATTTGTTAATTCCGAGATTTTATTATTATTGAATATTGATGAGCGTCCAGCCTTCTTAAGACTCGCGAGGGCGAAGCACGGCCTCGACCTAGCGAGCCAGCATGCCTCGACCTAGCGAGCCAGCAACATTATAATACACTTCCACTGTCCGTGTATTATAAGTATATATATTATAAGTACATAATTCTTATTATTTATTATTATTATTATTATTATTATTATTATTATTATTATTATTATTATCATTATTATTATCTAAATCTTGTTATTATTATGTCATCGATTATTATTATTATTATCCAAATGTTATTATTATTATGTCATTGATTATTATTATTAATATTAATATTATTATTATTATTATTATTATTATTATTATTATCTTATTATTATTATTATGATTGTTATTATTATTATTATTATTATGATTATTATTATTATTATTATTATTATTATTATTACTAATATTATAATTATTATTAGTATTATTTAATCTTATTATTAGTATTATTTTGTAAATCTTATTCTTCTTCTTATTATTGACATTATTAGTGGGGTTATATAATAATAATAATAATAATAATAATGAATTGTTATTATTATTATTATTATTATTATTATTATTATTATATAAATAACTATCATCATCATCATTATTATAAATATTATTACTATTATTATATAACTATTGCAATGATTATATTATTATTATTAGTATTACTATTATTATGTAATTATTAGGAAAAGTTTTAATTATTCTTATTACTATTACTATTATCATTATTATTATTATTATTATGTTATTAATAATGTAAATTTGCTTGTTATAATAATCATATAATGTATAAATAGTAATTATTGTATTTAAGTGATGTTTATGATTAGGTCTGTAATTTAGTATATTACTTATTATTGTTCAAATAAACTAAATGTGTTATTAATTTATATAAGTTATAATTATTAGAAATAGCTAATATTAAATAAGAACAATGCTAACGTATTTAATAATACATGAGATTAGACAAAATAAAACTTCAAATAAAAATAAATTTTGAATTATGAATTTTATTGTAAACATTATGAATATTAGTATTATCCTAATAACAATTATGTTGTTATTATTATGATTAGAATTATGATTATAATGATTATTATAATTGTTATAATAATCATTATTAAATTCAAATTATTTCTATATGAATTCATTATATTAATTTCCAATATTTTCGAAATCTTATGATAATAATGGAAATTATTATAAAGTATTATTATTATTATTATTATTATTATTATTATTATTATTATTATTATTATTATTATTATTATTATTATTATTATTATTATTATTATTATTATTATTATTATTATTATTATTATTATTATTATTATTATTATTATTATTATTATTATATATGTATTTATGAAGTTTTATTATTACAATTATTATTATTAGTATTAGCATTAAATTATTATTGTTAGTAATAAAATTTTTAATCATATTAATTTTGATTATTTTATTATTATGAGATTTGTTATAATAACTAACTTAATCTTATAAATGTTATATATACCTTAATTGTCAAATTTGTTAATTAGAGACGATTGTATTATAAGTATATATATTATAGTATATAATAATAATAATAATTATTATTAATTTGTTATTATTATTATTATTATTATTATTATTATTATTATTATCTTATTATTATTATTATCATTATTATTATTATTATCTAATTATAATTATTATTATGAAAAGCTTTTAAACATTTTTACGTATATTTAAAATCACAATAATTGTGTAATTAATTTATATTTGTGATAAATTAATAGAATAGGTACTATTAACTAATGAATAAGCACGTATTATTATAATAAAATTATTTGACAAAAGTAAACTGAAAATGAAAATAAATTGTTAGTATTTAGATATAAATTCGCCAATTATTAAAAATAGGTAAGAGACCTCCTACAATTAATTAAAATCAATAAACTTCTCAAGTCCACATACTCTAAATGTGAATGCTTGACGTTCAGAGAAATCACCATTGACGACATCACACTCACCACTCAATCTGCGTGAAAAACCTCACCTACTCAATGCGTCTAAAACCTTGCAATTACTTTGATCGTTGGCTAGTCCGACGTTGGGGATTGCTTCTCTTAGTCACGCGTCGGTTCGTCTTTGTGTTTTTGTTGTGGATTGAAGACGATAGAGTGTCGTATTGTTATTGTTAGTAAGGTAATCTCTCTCTTAAATTTCCCTTATTATTAATAGTTGATTGTTTGGAGTTGAATATGGTTTACTTTACCGATTTAGCTAATTTTTAACTTACTATGTCTACCAATGGTCATATGAAAGAATGCATGTATATTGTTTGATGAAATACCTCACCCTTTTAATGCATGTATACTGTGTGTTTAAACTTGAAAGAATATGTTTTCGGTGGCATCTGAAGGTGAGGAGGGTTTGTTGAAGACGTTTTGGACCGTTCCCCTTCCTGTTCAAGATGGCTAAAAATCACTTATCTTTGTACCATGTATATCTTTAAAGACCTCTTATACACGAGAACTTTGAACTTACAA
Organism: Erythroxylum novogranatense; assembly: GCA_029891385.1. Classification (NCBI taxonomy): domain Eukaryota; kingdom Viridiplantae; phylum Streptophyta; class Magnoliopsida; order Malpighiales; family Erythroxylaceae; genus Erythroxylum; species Erythroxylum novogranatense. The sequence goes on along the minus strand of CM057233.1, from coordinate 37,194,122 downwards.
AATACTCCCAACACGTTGAAGAATGGTTCCATAACTTATACATGCATTCTCTTTTATAGAGGAAAGTGGAGAAATGTTAGTGGTTAGAAATTAAGATTGGAAAAAAGGGAGTACACTTTGTTGAGATAATGATTTTAAGCACCGAGTTTTTTATAACATTAAAGACATATTAGTGAAAGTTAAAAGGGTGAAAATTGAATCCTTGTAAAGGGGTTGTTTAAATGCTATAGGACATGACCTAAACATGGATTGAGACATGATCCATGTTTGAGTTTAACAAATAAACATAACGTAGACCACAAACATGTCTTAGACTATGGATCTCCGTTTATTAAAGGCATTTAACTATACAAATGAATGATTTGTAGTATTAGCATGTCTTACACCATGGTCAACGATCAAATTTTAGTAATGTAATGACTTTTCTTAGGCTTTTGACATGTTTCTTCAATTTCTAACCTAATGCCTCATCTAGTTTCCTATTTGAGAGTATGCTTGGGTTCCTAACGTTTTAAGGCAAAAATGAAAACCACAACAACCAAAACCACTAAAACCTTTTAACCTCTTCCTTAGTACCTTAACTTCTTGCTCTATGACTTCCTATAAGAGATTAGATAGTTCTTGATAACATGATTCATTATTATGCTTGACATATTTTCTTTGTCATCCAAGACCGATGTTGGGAAAAAAACTAATTCTCCTCTAATCTTTAGGATTGGTTAAACTTTCGCATAATTTATGATTGGTCCAACTATATCAAAGTAGAGTCGAAATTATTCATTTTTCATGCGTAATTATTTGGAATCTGAATTTGTCAAATATGCAGCTTCGACCGTCACAATGCCCCCTCGAAGAGGTAGACAATCAGAGGAAAGCATTGAAGCTCAGGTGAGAGGGGACAATGCGATGGACATTGCAAGTGTGTATGATGCCCCTTTTCCCATTTATTCCGAGGAAGAAGGAGAGAGGTATAGGGAATTCCATAGTAAGAGCATTGAAGTTCCAACGTATTTTAATTTTGAGGTGCTAGATCAAATATGATTGACTGATATATTTATGACATTATGTCGGAGAGGTACATGGGACAATTTTGTCCGAATGAATTACCCTGTTTACCGTGACTTGACACTCGAGTTTTTCACCTCGTTGAGGTTTGCCGCAATCAAACCGAAGAAATTGTTTTTTAGGTTACGAGGGCAGCTGTGTTATGTGGATGAGAGGATGTTACGGTTACTATTTGGGTTTGTAGAAGGGCATATTGATGAGGGGCATCAGTCGTTCACGGTGAGTTCGTATTGGAAACATTTAACAGAGTTGGATGCGTATGATCCACACATTGCATCCAATTCACAAATTATTAACGCGGAATTGAAGCTGCTGCATAAATTCATGTGTGGTGCTGTGTTCGGGAAGCAGCAAAGTACAAAATGCTCGAGAAAGGAGCTTTTCCTCTTATGGTGTATCGAGCATGGACATAAGCCGGACATGTTTGCTTATTTTTCTAAAACGTTGATCGATATAGCTGGGAGAAACGATATAGCTGGGAGACTGGGGAATAGCTTGGGAATGGGTTATGTATCGACTGCAGTGGCTGCCTGGTTGAGGATTGATCTTAGTGACTTAAACATGCTGAATAAGCATTTTTTCGATGTACCGTACCTAACAAGGTGCGAGATTATTGTGGACAAAACCATGCAGCTACGAGATCCTTCAACTCGTACAGCTTTGAAGCGCAGGTTGGTAGCTGCAGAGTCAAGTTCTAGATGCCAGGCTACTGAACGACACTCGGAGAATGAGACGCAACAACAACAACCACCACAGCTGTTGCCAATTCAACAGGACAACGATCAACATTCGCTACCTGATTGGGGCATGGTTTCGCAACAGCTGCTAGATAACCAAAAGCTCATCCTTGATAACCAACAAATAATGCTTGAGAACCACATACGTACGCAGCAGCAGTTGGAAAACATGACGGAGCAGATGAGTGGGTTGAATGAGCGATGGTTATATCTTAATAATCGAGTGGACAATGTTAACAGCCATCTGTGTTATGTTGCTCAACGTATGCAAAAGGCTTGGGAGCCCAGAGGCCTCGACGTTCCGTCGCCATCTTCATCTGTTGAACCAAGTGATGAAGGTCCAACTGATGAAGGTTCTGCTCCCTGAATACTGGAAGTAAGACACTTGCGCTCTTTCTAAGATAATGATGCTTCTGATCCTCAATATTTGTCTCAAATATGCTTTCATTTTGTAAGAACACTTTGTCACAACTTGATGCATGCATGGCTATAATTCGGTTGTAATTTAGAGATGCGTTCTTGTTTGAAATTGCCTTTTTGTCTTCAAGAAAATTCTTTATGTTACTTTCAGCTACTCTTTTCCAAATGCTGATGAAGGTTCTGCTCCCTGAATTCTGGAAGCAAGACACTTGCGCTCTTTCTAAGATAATGATGCTTCTGATCCTCAATATTTGTCTCAAATATGCTTTCATTTTGTAAGAACACTTTGTCACAACTTGATGCATGCATGGCTATAATTCGGTTGTAATTTAGAGATGCGTTCTTGTTTGAAATTGCCTTTTTGTCTTCAAGAAAATTCTTCATGTTACTTTCAGCTACTCTTTTCCAAATGCATTCATCTGTGTATTCTTGACTATCATTAATTAGGTTACAACAATGTCACTTAAATGCTTCTGGTTATTATTCATCCCATCGAATCCTAATTGCAGAGGAGGGATTCCAGACATCTGTGATTGTACAAAGGTTGCAGCTTGGAGCAGACTGCAACTTCTAGTTTGCTGTTGGATTGCAAATAACCCTGTTTTGGATTGAATTTAGTAGTGGAGGAAGATTTAATCATCAGGTCATGCTTCGTTTTTGGAGATCGTTTCCAAGCTGTATGTGTTTATTTGCAGTTCTTATTATGTCAATTAAGTTGATATTGCAGTGTTTATTTTTTTCACGAAATAAGTAACAACCACTCGCGATAAAACACCAATATTGAACAATACATTGACCAATTGGTAAGGAATCGAGGTCAACATCATTTGAGGTACAATATAGCACCAAGTTTGATCACGTGAGGCAACAATAATTGTTGTTTTATTAGGCCCTATTGTCCACCTAGAATAATAATATGACATGAAAACTTTCGTGAACAACCAAATAAATGTAGGGCTAAGCACTATATCTTTGATTGCATTCAGTTGAATTAAGCAATACATCTTTGATTGCATTCAATTGAATACGTGAGTAACTTGAAGCAACTTGAAGCAAATATAATCTAAACCTAACCCTGTTCGCCCTGCCCACCGTATGCAACTAACCTATAACGCAGAAATATTGTTATATCGTTATCTCAAAAAAATTTACAAGTACATTATATACGAGAGTTATAAGAATACTAATATTAATATCACACATATTACTCATAATCGTTTGTTACAAATGTTTAAGATTTATAATTATTAGTATATATACATTTATCGAACAAAATAATAATATTACGTTAATATGATAAGAATAGTTCAATTATTATTAGAAATTAAGTCTTTAATGATTAGCGAGAAGATTGTTAATGATGAAAGCGTTTATAATAATTACAACATAAATTAATATAATTAATACATTTAATTTTCATACCGACTATAATCATAATAACACGAACAATACTTTCAAGCGAATACTATTAATAATAATAATCATAAACTGTATAAATAAATATATTATTATAAGAATCGAATAATACACGTTATTAATATGACGATTTGTATAATGTTATGAATACTAAAAAGCAATTTGCATAATACCAATAATAATTTAGATTTGGATTACGAAGGTTAGTAATAAGAATAATAATATATACAAACTATATAATAATTGCAATAATAATAAAATGACAATAATGCATTTGAATTGTATTACAAACAAATTATTCAAGAATAATATTAATACTGATTACATAATAGTAATACATTGGAATTAAGTGTTAACATACATTTAAGAAGTAACACATACTAAATCTTTTCTTTTCATCATCAATTCCAACTTACAAGCATTTTCATCAATTCTAACGGACAACCATTTACATCCTGCGAAGTGCGAGTGGAATAATGACCAAATCCTTCAATTTCCCTAACTACCGATAACTTATAATTAATAAGAAAGAAAATAGTGTCACCCAAATGGGAAAAGATTAGTCCACGTATTTCATATAGCAATCTTTTGGCCAACTATGCCTCTTTGTTGGAACAAGCGTCATCACCAGAAAACACGACGACCTATCAAGATCAAACAAAGTCTTTCATTCTTCTCTATCATAGCTGTCAAATGGAATGCAATCAATAAATTTAGCCTTAAGATATGGCATGTGTTCTCACAAGGATCAATGATAGTGAACGCGGCCGGCATGTAAAGTCAAATACCAGATGAACCTTCGGTTGGAAAATTAGCAGGCTCGAGCATAATCATATTCCATTTGATTCGCATGCTATATCGAATTGCATGATTATGTTGCTCAGATGCATGAGTTTTCTCAGCTGCTGCATCCTGTGCGACAAATCATATAAGACAAGGAAAAGACAAGAAAATTGGTTTGATCAACCAAAATTTACCTCCATTGTTTGGGAACTTTGCAGAGAAAAGAATAAATGATTGGACCTCACCCCAAGTACATAAAAGCGAGACTTTGCGGAAGATCCGGATGCACGAATAGGAACAGCAGATGGAGCAACATCATCCGAAGGAGACACATCATAACCTACATGCTTTAAATGTAAAAGTTGTAAACATCATAACGGATGCATAACCTACATGAAATGACAAGAAAGAGAAACCACAATTGAAATACCAGCGGAATGAGGTGCTTCGCCACCCAACCATGGGGAAACTAATCATCTGCAATTACAATTGGGGATGGTGAAGGTTGATGGCGTCTACTGCTGATAGAGTAACTATCCCTGCGGGGTGTTTCTTCCCATTCCCATCTTCCATCATCCCATTCAGATCTGCCTGCAAAATCAACATCTTGCTATCAGAGTAGACAAGAGGTCAGAAAAGTCTGGTTGTTTTCTCCAATCCATAAATCAAAAATATCAGGTTATTTTCCCCAATTCATAAAACAGAGAAGTCAAGTTATTTTCTCCAACCCATAAAACATACCAAAATCAATTGTATTGTGAAGAACTCAATCTCTTAATCAGTTTTGGTGACAAGATGATGATATTCATTTCGGGAGAAATTCGTCATATGCAATATTTTGCTAAACAAAATGTTAAAAGACCATGTTCAATAAATCATTGCTCATGAAGTTGGCATAATAATAAATCATTGCTCATGAAGATTTGGAAATGTCATTTGCAATTAAAAATTGCTTGTCCACTGTCAGAACATTGCCCTACTGTATGCTTTACATCAAACATTGTTTACTTGTAACACAAATCACGGTCGACTGGTATATGGTGCGTCGTACTTACTTGGTGATGAGAATCATCTTATGCACACACATAATCTTTTGTCACGAAGGCAACTATGGCAGTTATGAATGGAAATACCAACTCATAAATTGTTGATATCTGTGACATTAGCATTTCCAAATGTCTACATACTGTTAATCAATATACATGGGTAGCAATTCAAACAAAACAACACATGTAATCCAGTTATACATGCAATTATCCTACATAATTGAAATCAACCTCAAAACGTGTGTTCCAATTACCATAAGTAAATCAGTCATGCTCATTGCAGGTGGGATATCAATACTAACTTGATGTTGACTTCTTCCTGTATCATTCACCTAACATGATAATGGTTTCAAAGTTTAATAAAACATTCCACACATACAATATTAAAACCAAATAAATAATTAAGTTGCATGATACCGGTAAGGTTATTACGTAATTATCTTGTCAGATAACCTTGTTGACTTCACCATTTCAACACATGCACGCTGCAGTTCACGAGGGCAATAACAAATGTTTCAGAATGGCAAAATTACATTCATTCAAATGCATGAAACCACTAAGATAAAATGAGAACTTGAACTGCGATTTTCCTAGCCGATCGTCATGATTGGAACCCAAAGTTATTAGGTCCTTACAAATACCCGGTATGCTTGTGGTTTCCCTCATCAATGAATGAAATCAAATTTAGTTACAAAACAAATTGGCCCAACACTAGCAAACATTATCATTCGTCAATTACAACTTTGATGTTGCGGTAATAAAGTCGCCCAGTTGCTGCAGAACATCTCAGTTTGAAGGGAAGTATCTGCAGATTCCTGAAAACAATCGATTTCGCTACATTAACGTAACATAATAACCCTTCCATTTATATACCTCATTTCAATCCAATGTTAACAGCAGTTATACCTGCGTGTTGGAAAGGGGGATAGCGGTCGAATCAGCAACATTGGTTAACGTCTTGCACTTGTTTGCATTCTTCCGCTTCTTTGAACTTTTTTCTACTCCACTCCGCAATCTCTTACTTGATGTCGGCTTGTTCTTCATTTTCAGACCTCTTATGTCATTAATGTCAGAACGGTGGATAGCGACTTCATTCAAAGACATTTATATCAGTATATGAGCCTGACCGTTGGCTTAAGTCTTGCTCTTGTGGTCTGTGGATCTCTTCATTAACTATTTCCTCACGGTGCAATGTCTCATCAACCATCTTCAACATGTTCCAGAGATTATCTTTGACAACATGATACGTATCTCTCCTCTCAGCTGCCCTTGTGACCAATCGCATGCTTAATGTACACAAGTCTTTATACCTGAAAGTAGGCAACTCGTACGAATCCATGTTAGTATCATTGACAGTAGGCTCCCTTTGTGCAATCGTCCAACTTTTTGCTCTCCTTGTCCATCTTTTCATAATATACCTCGAAGGGATTGTCGAAATATTCTTCAAGCTATACACCTTCAACACATGCCGGCATAAAATGCCAGCAAACTCAAACTTCCCACAACTACAATGAACGTCGTCATTACACAATTCATATCGACCAAATGGGAGTAGTTCTTCCCGGCAACACTAATTATATATTTCTCTACGATTCCATCCTCAGAGCAAAGAGTGAAACTATAATCATGACAATGATTCCATTCATCTTGGAACCATTTAAAGACTTCTGGCGTGTACACAGTTGATGCATGGTGTAAGATTTTCACCGGTGCTGACAATGTTGGCTTGCTCGCATTACTTCTGAAATCTGCTTTTAACTCCTCATATCGACGATCATCAAGCAGTCGTTGGAAGTGGTTAAAAAATTGTCTTAAGTTATGCTGGTAACTTACATATCTTTTGATCAAACTGTTCATGCTCTCACTGCGTTGCGTGGTCATCATGTCTGCACAGAAAATTTTTCGCCCATACACCAGAGCCCATTTTTCCTTTAGGCCATACAAACGTTTCAACCAGTCATTATCTTGAAGTTCATATTTTTCCAACATTTGCGCCCACGCAACGCAGAACTCGTCTTCTTCTTCGTACTCATATATGCAGGCGCTAAAATCCCTTGCGAACTCTTTAAACTTACAAAATATACCACTCAAATGTATGACAGCATTTTGATATATGTGCCAAATACAAAGTCGATGGTGAGTATTTGGCCATGTTGACGCTAACGCCTTTGCCATTGCCGCATCTTGATCTGTCAGAATTGTGGTAGGCTTTTTCTCAGACATTGCTCTCGAAATGTCTCAAATAGCCTTGAAATGTTTGCTAGTTTCATCATACACAGTGCACCACCAAATAATGTTATGCGCTTATGATGATTAATACCGACAAACAAGGCAAGTGGACGACCGTCACCATTCTTCTTGTATGTCGTATCGAAACAAACAACATCACCAAAATCTACGTAGTCATTCCTCATTTTTCCGTCACACCAAAAAATGTTCGTAATCATATCATCTTCGTCCACTTGAATGGCATAAAAGAAATTAGGGTCTTCCACCTGCATCTTATACAAACATGCAAACAGCTCACCTGTATCTCCCCTTTTCATGCCTCCCGTTCGTTTAGACCTCAAGTAATTCCTGTAATCATCTGTTATAAAGCCAACATTTTCTCTACCACCGGCTTGTCTGGCCATAAGATCATGCGATTGTTTCGGTCGAATTCCCACAGCATTCGCCATTTCAATGTTCATTGCCGCGACTGCAGAGATTTGCCTGTGACTTCTATGCAAATGTGTTTTATTCGGCGAAGAAAGGTAGTGGTTGTGATCCTCAACAAACTCAGTGACTTCAAATTTCCCAGTTTGCAAACTATGCACTTTCATTCTTACCTCACAACCAAATCTTGTTTCCGGACGTGGGGTTCTTACATACAAATCTCTTTTGTCGGCCATCCGTTTTCCTTCAACACTACAAACAAAAAGCCTGCAAATTATCTTACCACTTTTGTCTTTATTACTTTTGCTTCTTCTAATCCCAAATCCCACTTGCTTTGCATAAGTTAAATAAAAATCATAAGCATCCGGTTCTGTCTCGAACTGCATGCCAATTTTAAGACTAACTCTCTTCCAACCAACGGTATGCGTTCATATCACTTTCATAATTTAAGCGGCGACATGGCGCCGATCTACCTTCCATGTTGACACTGTTAAATTAAAAAGAACCACCATTATTTTCACAATATAGGAATACGATTGATAACAAATTCTTATAAAACAATTAATAATCACATTCTTGGAATACAAAATAAGAAGACAGTTAATAACATATTCTTACAATACAATTAATAATCATATCGAATATAATAACAACCCATAATGTTTCACAACAATCCACGACTGCCATCAACCACATAACACAGTCAACTTCAACAATCCCATATTAATTACCACAAACAAAAACATTCCATTATTTATTAACAGAAACAGTTATTATGAACAGAACAACAAACAAGTATTTATTAACACAAATAGTTTCTAGTAACAGAATCAACTTCAACAATCCCATATTAATTACCACAGAAACATTCCATTATTTATTAACAGAAACAGTTATTATGAACAGAACAACAAACAAGTATTTATTAACACAAATAGTTTCTAGTAACAGAATCATCAAACAAGTATTTATTAACACAAATAGTTTCTAGTAACAGAATCATTCCAGTATTTATTAACAGAAACAACATTGTTAAAATGAAACATTCCAGTCTTTTAAAGCAGTCTTTTAAACCAGTATTTATTAACTGTCACATTCCAAATATATCACCTTAAAAACGAAAACGTAAAATTGAAAGATAGAAGTTATATCACAAGCATAATATAAATCACAACATTTCTTTAACTAGCAGCTTCTAAATTTGGAATATGAAAACACAGATAATTGACAAGTTTCTACAAAACATTGACAAATGGTTTACAATTTTTGTACCTCACGAAATGGCTGAAAACTGTATCAGAGCTCTGCAGAAAACGCAGGTTGGTGAGGAAGAAGATGCTCTGCTTTTGGCTGCATGAACAGTAACAAAGTTTCAACAAATGATATAACCAAATTTGTTCATTGGCGGGAAGAGTTGGAGATAATTAATTGGAAATGACAAGTGTTACAGTAATCATTGTTGTTAATAAATGCCTTCATAATTTATTCAGATTCCATATCTTTATTAATTTTCGTTTTAATTGGTTAATAGAGTGAAATGAAAGAATTTGTTAATTTTCCTCTATTTCAATAATTATAATAACTAATTGAATTACATAATTGAATGACATAAATCACGACGTAAAATAATAAGGCGGAATTATTAATAATTTAATATTACAATTAAATTATATATAAGATTTATAATACTGAATGTATATATACTCCACTCGAAAATTTAATAATACACTTTATAATAATGAAGATTTTAATAATATTATGAATAATAATTAACAAATTTAATAATAACAATAATCATAATCGGGCATGTAATAATAATAATATAAAGTGTATTGTTATTATGATTATATTTATATGTATTCATAAATTTTTCGATGATGATGATTATTATTATTTTATTATTATTAATATTATACTAATAACTTAAATACTTAGGGAATTAATAATAAGGATAATACTAATATTCATAATGTTTACAATAAAATTCATAATTCAAAATTTATTTTTATTTGAAGTTTTATTTTTGTCTAATTTCATGTATTATTAAATACGTTAGCTTGTTACATTATTTAATATTAGCTATTTCTAATAATTATAACTTATATAAATTAATAACACATTTAGTTTATTTGAACAATAATAAGTAATATACTAAATTACAGACCTAATCATAAACATCACTTAAATACAATAATTACTATTTATACATTATATGATTATTATAACAAGCAAATTTACATTATTAATAACATAATAATAATAATAATAATGATAATAGTAATAGTAATAAGAATAATTAAAAATTTTCCGTAATAATTACATAATAATAGTAATAATAATAATAATAATAATATAATCATTGCAATAGTTATATAATAATAGTAATAATAATTATAATAATGATGATGATGATAGTTATTTATATAATAATAATAATAATAATAATAATAATAATATTATTATTATTATTATTATTATAACCCACTAATAATGTCCATAATAACAAGAAGAATAAGATTTACAAAATAATACTAATAATAAGATTAAATAATACTAATAATAATTATAATATTAGTAGTAATAATAATAATAATAATAACAAACATAATAATAATAATAAGATAATAATAATAATAATATTATTATTATTAATCAATGACATAATAATAATAACATTTGGATAATAATAATAATAATCAATGACATAATAATAACAAGATTTAGATAATAATAATAATAATAATAATAATAATAATAATAATAATAATAATAATAAGAATTATGTACTTAGAATATATATACTTATAATACACGGACAGTGGAAGTGTATTATAATGTTGCTGGCTCGCGAGGGCGAGGAACCTCGCCCTAGCGAGCCACCATGTTGCTGGCTCGCGAGGGTGAGGAACGGCCTCGACCTCGCGAGTCTTAAGAAGGCTGGACGCTCATCAATATTCAATAATAATAAAATCTCAGAATTAACAAATTTGACAATTAAGGTATACCTGAATATTACTGTTGACATATACCTGTCGTTAAATCACTGACGCAACGGAAAGCCAAACTTTTACCAATTTCAAGTAAATCCTAGTAATTGAATAAACTTGAATAAAATAGAAAATGAATTAGAAATTGTACATTGTTTGTCTTTTTGTTGTAAAACTTTGAAATTTTTTCGATTGATCAATCGCGAGTTTTTCAAATGTCTAGTCTATGATAATATCCATGAAGCAATTCTCAAGACTAATTTTGAGAGGAAGAAGATAAAATGTTAGCTTCTAAAATGTTTTCCTTTTAAATAGAAAAATCATAAGGGTCTTTAATCAAAATTAAATTTCTTTAATTATAATTAAAATCAAATTCAAATTAATTTAATTTTAATAAAATCAAATATCTCATATTTGATCCCAAAAGATTTTCAAACTTTATAATTAAGTCCAACTTACTTAAATTGATTTTTATTTCACAAATTGCTTTTGTGTTATTTATTAGGTTCTCATAAATTGACAATGATTATAAATTACAATTCCAATTCTCAATTAGAATTAGAAAATTTAAATTTTCTTTTAATTTATCTTTGATTCTCTAATTATATGATTCATAATTATAAATCATAATTGACCTCTAACAATATGTCATGATTACCCAAATATTAGGAATGTCAAAGTGATTGACTTAACCTGTCCATGCATGGCTATGATGTATAATTTAATTATTTCGTCATTCAATATTATAATTGGACAGAGTATAGATACAATGTCTACTCTTATCATCCAATCATGTTTGTTCTTACCGATTAGTAATTGATTTATAATTGAAATTTGAAAATACATTCTTAAATATCAATTCACTCTGGCCAAAGAATTCCATATATCATTACTAATCAAGAACAGTAGAATATTCTCTCTAATTATTTTAGAGTGATGAATTCTATATTGAATTACTCAACTATCTCCATAAGGTTCATACTGTATCTAATTACTACCGACTGAATTATCCTAGAATGATTCATAAATAGCATCAAAACACAGTAATTCCTATACGATATAACTTGGTAATCTCAAGTCTGATAATCAATTATACAACCATTATTATGAGAAATATAAGTAATATTCCATAAAGACATAAGTAATATTCCATCCAAAATTCTCATAATTGGGTTAGTTCAGTGACTTATTCTCTAATAATCACTCACATTAGTTTAAATATCTCTATACTTTAATTATGAGATCAATTACTTTCTTTACAAAAGACACATAATTTATGTTAGTTTTACCATTTCAATAATATCTCATCTTTACGAAGCTACAACTAAGAACAATTAGAAATAATACATAAGTATAAATTGAATCTCATAATTATGATTTTATTATAATTTCAATTACAGTAATTATTCCAAAGATTCTATTTTAGTATTAAAACATAAAATATTAATTAAATTAATGCATAAAAATAAATAAAGCCTTTTCATTAATTCAAAATAATGTCATACATTAATTTACATCAAGTTAATTTGCATAAACTAACGGGATAAATTATGTTTTTAAGTATAATTTTGTTTACACTGAAGAGCAACACGTCTGGAGATATTTCTGCACAAGAAGAAATTATTGGAACAACCAAGTTAATCCCACTAGAATTGTCGTATGGAAGTTTTAAATATGGTTTGACATAACCATATATGCACGGTGGATAATTTACAGCTTGGTTTTTGAGAAGGCGATTAATCCCATCTTCTATGCACAGTCCTAATACATCCTTGCTTTGCCTTCTTCCAGATCCTGCTCAAACGTGCTCTGGTATTTGGCCATGCAGTTTTTGTGCGTGCCCCTATCATGAAAGGCGCAGAAGTCGACCTCGAGTATGTAATTCTGTTCTTTGATGTTCTTGCATTCTCCTTTTGGATACTATCCAAGCGTTGATTACAGAAGGGAGACCTGAAGTAGGACATTAGGGTAGGTGATGAGCTATTCAATCCTCTGATAGCCCTATTGATTTGATTGGTTACAGCTCTAAGCTCGTAGGAGTCGTAGAGGGTGCTATCGTTGTAGCGCGGACTGAACCTGAACATCTCTGGTTTAACGCTCTGATTTGTGGTCTCCTCTGGTTGAGCCATTGCAACCTCAGTTCCTAGACTCTGTCAATGGAAGTCTCTTTGTTATGAAATCTTCGCCATTTATGAGAAACTTTGTTTATGGTGTTTTGGCGTTTATGTCTGAATGGATTTGTTATATTTTTGGCTGATCAGGGTAACCTTGGTAAGAGTACCTGCTCTCCAAAGAAATTTGCTTAGTAGTTTACGTCTCCTGCAGAAACAGAGTATGATGATGATTGATTGTATTACCAAGCATCGAGAAGGGAGCAAAAGCTCCAGATTCCTATTGTGTCCTTTTGCAGTCTATATTTCTGGAATTTGTATTATATCAATGAGTATAAATTATATATTAACTTATCATAAATTCATTAAAAATGTTTAATATTATTAAATAAAATAAATACCAAATATTCTATGTAATCTCTGTATATGAAAAAGTACCTGTACATGAAAAACTACAGGCTCTTACTTTTTCATATATTTAATACCATGCATGTTTGTTAAGTTGTCTTTTTGCGCATTGAACATTAGGATTCGAACTCCTGTCTTAAGAGACAGGGGCAATACCTTATTCTCTCGCTACCACAAACGAAATGATCTATGTAGCATGGAGACGGCAAAATGGAGCCGTGTCCGACAGTGTCAAACACCCACTGACACGCGATGGACACATGTCCAACACATATCTGTACATGTTGAAATTAAAAAATAATTTTTATCGGCTATTACACAATTCGGATATATTTGGAGACCACTTGGACACGACTTAATGGAATATATACTTCATAGAATATATGCTCTATGTTTTTTATTAGGAGATTATAAAGTATCAAATATGCATGAACTATCAAGATATTAGAAGTCTTGAAACACATCAATCAATATATATCATATTATGAATTCTAATTTTTTTCTTAATTCTAAAATTTATTATATATATATATATATATATATATATATATATATATACCGTGTTCACCAAATTTTAGAAGTTGGTATGTCCCCATATCCGTGTCCGTGTTGTGTTGTGTGTCCGTGTCTGTTCTTCTTAGGAAATGATTTAACAAATGAAGTCCTCGTTGATGGGTGGTTTCATGCAGGAAAAGCATAAATGCTTTAAGGAAATGTAACAGCGAGCATTAAGTATAGTCTTGATAGCACTGACCTGCGTTTGGTTAGTGTCCACAGGGGTGAGGACAGTGGACAAAGACGCTAAAGTCCTGTCCGTCATCATGTTTGGTTGCTATCTGTGACGTAATTTGTCCTGTCCTAAAAAGACATGGACACAAAATTTGTGTCCGTTCCTCATCTGTGGTACAGAAAAAATCTGTCCAATGGACAAATTTTGGAAATGACGGAACTACCCTGGTTTTTTAACGTCTGAAACCTAAACGCAGCTCTCCTCCTTCGGCTTCGTCTTCATCTTTTTTGCAGCTCTCCTCCTTCCTTCAGCTTCGTCTCCACTGCCAAACGCACGGTAAGCTATTTTTTTTGTCCAGATTCTTGTCTTCTCTTCCCCCTTCTTACCCTTGTATATGAATCTTTTCCCTTCTAACGCATATGTGAGTGTTTCCTTTTGCGTCTGTGCTGCCAGATTTCTCTCCAACGACATCCGGACGTCGCCAACCCCGCCTGCTACCATCGTCCGTTTCTTTTAGGTTAGACACAATTTTGAAACTCCTCGTTGTTGTTTTTTATTGCTATGGGTGATGGGATCTGCCGTGTCTGGTTCGTTCTTCATTATAATGCACTGATTATAATGGCCTTAATCATTCTCCATTGTTAGTTATTTATACCAAATTATGCTCTTGATTTTGATTAAACTTCCCATTCAATTCATTAGGCTTTGGTGCTTTCTTACATTTGAAATACCATTTGTTTAATCTGTATTGATTTAAAAGGAGATGTGAGGAACTACTTCATTTAGCTAGTAAACTGATAAAGGACGAAGGAGATAAGCATTGAGATAGAAGAATATGTTATAGCTTATTCCCCCAGGGAATCCTTGAAGAAGGAATAAACCATATCTTTAAGTTGTGAATGAGAAGAGATCTGTGATTATATTGATTTAGATTAGTTTGAACTATAAAAGTGTCACAAGTTTGACTTGACAATTGGATTCCAAAGCTTAAATTTAGAAAGTGAATTGAGGGACAATGTATTTACATGGGCTTTAAAATCTCAACTTATATGCTTTTGAGATCCATTGTCGGCATCTAGGGCATGATTGTGAGTTTGTTACTTCTCTATAGAGTATGTCGTAGGTAAGTTTTGATATTTTATCAAAATAGTAAATGTATTTCATGACAAGGTGGAACCTTTATTTTTTTACAATCTAGTGCTAGTATATACATTATTTAATGTGGAAATTCAAGTGAAGTGTAGGGATTTTGAGAGCGGGAAGGTCTTGCAAGCTGAATCTTTCCCTTTAAAAATCAAACTAATTTAAATTCATTATTCTCAAAATGCCTACTACATAATACTTTTTTGTCAATCTTTCATTTATATTAGCCGTATGTTCACAACTAAATAAGCTAGTTAAGAGTAGTAGCATTTATGAAATTAATACTTGTCATGAAAAATCTAGTGGTTTACTAATGCAAGTTGCTAAATACTGTGTTTGTGTCTAGTCTGTAGTGGCTACAAGATGCATATAGTTCTCTATGCTAATTGTAATGTATAGCAAGATTCAAGAAGTACCTATAGAAGGCAAATGTTCATAGCTAAATAGGTTGTTTTAAGTAATTGAATTTTATTTTGACTACTCATCTATTGTTGCTAAATATTAATAGTTAGTTAACCTTAACTATTATTACGATGTTACATTGTGATTAATGGTATAGTGGCTAGAAATAACATCATTCTTCTCACATTGACAAATGTCGTTGAAAAACTTAAAGCCTAAAATTCTTTTCATGATATGGTAACTTGAACAAAGACTAAAATTCTGATGCCAAATGATGTGAGCTACTTGCACCAATAATGATGTCATTCATGTTTGAATTTGTGGAGGTCACAGTTTACCTTCTAAGGTCTTCTGCTCAATTTGGTTTGGTTTAATGTCAAGTTGGCAGGTAAATGTAAAGTAACTTTACATACACATCCTTGATTATTATGTCAAATATTTATCTTCCATTAATTCATGTTATATGGTCGGTTCCTTTTTCTAGCTTACAACCTTGCTAATCATTTGTTTTTTTTTTCTCTTGCAACCTAACTCTCTTGCATATGTTTAGAATGTTCTCTGTGATCATTGTTGGTCCAATTTGTAAATGAGCAGGCATGAACATGGGAGTTTTATGTTTTGGTGGTCGATCTTAACTACGAATGTCAACCCCCCAACCCTAAATATGTTAAGGAAATATCTAAACCTTCCAACCCTGTATACAGTATAGGAAAATCCCGGTGTGTGCATCAAATGCACACGGTGCGAAAAAATTTTTTTTTTGTTCCAGGACCTTCCCGAAAGCCAGGATCCATGTGTCTATATAACAAACTCAAACCATAAAGGCCAAAGGAAACCATCTCTAATGGTATCCACGCAGAGATCGGAGAACCTAACCGGGGCAAACCCTTTGACCCAGGAATAGGTAGAACAAAGTAAAGACTGCTAGATCTTACCTTTGTTCTTGGAGAGCTATGGAGAAACGATGAAGAGAAGCTTGGAGAGGAGAAAATGAAGCTTGAAGATGAGATGATCGTTAGCTTAAGAAGAAGAACTCTTTCCTCTTTTAAAACCTAAGCCTTTGATTGTTCAAGAACCATCTACAAAACCCACGATCACTATCATCTTCAAGCCTTCATTTTTGTCATCTTATATTCATTTGTATTTAACAATTAAAGACTCATTAAATGCAAAGTGGTGAAGAGGCTAACACGTTAGCCTTTATATATATATATATATAATGAAGTGAAACATGTCCTCTCCTACTCCTTGCCACGTTAATCACACACACACACACACACACACACACACACATATATATATATATATATATATATTACTTAATTAATTAATAAGATATATATATATAAATGCTGAAGTGATCCAGTCACACTGGGGTCGGTCCTACCGGCCTATCGGGTCCCAGTATGGAAAAACCACCGGAAACCTTTTTCAGCAATATCGATGTCGCGATCTCATCGGGACATATCTCGATCTCATCGGGATCTATTTAATCTTATTGCTCTCCATTTATTGGATCTCTGTCCAAAATTATTTTACAAATTCTCCGAATCACTCTTATGCGTGTGACCCATTAGGTTCTCGGTTATGTTGACCACTTAGATTAACACTTAATCTGAGCAAGTCATGAGCGGTATCTAGCAAAACATCATGACCCCCAATTGATCGGAAAGTAATTGGTTTGACGAATGAACATATATTCATCATGAACCATATCACGAACCTTTTCATAGACAATTATTGTGCAATTCGTCCTTTCACCATGCTATACCCCACTTGGTTATGAGTATGGACAAAGTGTCAACTCTTACTAGACTGACTACATCAAATCTAGTCCAAGTGATATCAGTTCTTGTCCTGTGACTCATTACTTTATATGTCACTGAAGACACTCTTCATGAAATACGTACTCCGGCCAGAGATTTCCATGTAATGACCCTGACAAGAGGCCATGGGTATCATCTTCTGCTATCACAGAAGTGGTGAATCCTTTATTGGCTACTCAATTACTTTTGAATACCTCATGTTGTACCCAATCACCACCCTATGAGCGACTTATGTAAGGCAACAAGGAGTGGAGTCAAAGCACAGAATCAGTATCCAAGATATCCTTGAGTACCTAAAGTCTAAGGATATTTGCACCATTGCTATGATGAGATTATCACTGACATTAGAATATGACATCCATGTGATGATCTCATAGCAGGTCATCCAATGTACTTACTGTTGGAAAATCCCGGTGTGAGCATCACATGCCCACGGTGCGAAAAACAAAAAAAAATTTATTCCGGGACCTTCCCTTAAGCCAGGATCCATGTGTCTATACAACAAACTTAAACCATAACGGCCAAAGGAGACCGTCTCTAACGGTATCCACGCAGAGATCGGAGAACCTAACCGGGACAAACCCTTTGACCCGGGAATAGCTAGAGCAAGTTAAAGACTGCTAGATCTTACCTTATTCTTGGAGAGCTTGGAAATAAACAATGAAGAAGAAGAAGGAGAGCTTGAGAGGTGATGATCTTGATGAAAGATGAAGAAGAGATCAAAGCCTTAGGATTTTAGAAACTCTTTCTCAAAACCCACGATGATCTCCTCCTTTCATTTCTCCATCTACCTTTCTCAAAGATGAAGAAAAATGAGCATCGTATGCCCTCTATTCCTTCACCAACGAGCATCACCTTTCATCCTTTATTTTTTTGTCATTTAGTCATTTAATGACTTTGGTGACAAGGCATGAAAGGAGAAGCTTCTAATGCTTCTTCCTTTCCTCCTTTCCACGTACACAACTTATATATATATATATTAATTAATTAATTCTTTAATTAATTAATTAATTAATTATATATAAATAAATGCTGAAGTGGTCCAGTCACACTGGGTCGGTCTCTACTACTCACAGGGTCCTTGTATGGGAAAACCCCCAGAAACATTTTTCAGCAATATCGATGTCGCGATCTCATCGGGACATATCTCGATCTCATCGGGATCCATTTAGTCCTTTTGCTCTCCATATATTAGAACTCTGTCCAAAACTATTTTACAAATTCTCCGAGACACTCTTATGCGTGTGACCCATTAGGTTCCTGGTTATGTTGGCCACTTAGATCAACACTTAATCTAAGCAAGTCATGAGCGGTATCTAGCAACACATCATGACCCCCAATTGACCGGAAAGTAATTGGTTTGATGAATGTATATGTATTCATCATGAACCATATCACGAACCTTTCCATAGACAATTACCGTGCAATTCGTCCTTTCACCATGCTATACCCCACTTGGTTATGAGTATGGGCAAAGTGTCAACTCTTTACTAGATTGACTACGTCAAATCTAAACCAAGTGATTTCAGTTCTTGTCCTGGGACTCATTACTTTATATGTCAATGAAGACATTCTTCATGACATATATGCTCCGACAGAGACTTCAAGTAATGACCGACAAGAGGCCATGGGTATCATCTTTCGTTATCACGAAGTGGTGAATCCTCTATGGCTAACTCAATTACCTTGAATACCTCAAGTCGTACTCCAATCACCACCTATAAGCGACCTCTGTAAGGCAACAAGGAATGGAGTCAAAGCACGTAATCAGATATCAAGATATCCTTGAGCACCTCAAGTCTAAGGATACTTGCACCATTGCTATGATGAGATTATCACTGACATTAGAATAGGACATCCATGTGATGATCTCATAGCAGGTCATCCAATGTACTTACTACCTCTAGTAAGCATCCACATCTCAACCCTAAATATCTCATATTTACAGTTTATGAGATCCACTGCTTGATCAAATCAAGGAGTTTGAGATGTGCTAGTCTTTCCGGATTACCGATGTCCAATCTCAGTAATCCTATGACTAGGGATAATTTAGATACTGACATAATTGCACATGATAGGAATCTCAGTAGTATGATCACATCACAATTTCCTTCATGCTATGTCATATATCATGGACTTCCTTAATTTGCTTATAGATCAATATCAGTTCATAAATAATGAACAACAAATTAATGAAATATGCCTTTCTTTATTTATTCATAAAGAATGTACACAACTTTGTACAAAATGCGTTAAAGGCGATTGCCTTCAGGGCACTACTCTAACAATCTCCCACTTGACCTAAAGCCAATCGCCTTGATATCTAATACCATAGGCGAGTACATGAGAATCAAAGTTCTTCTATGACAATGGCTTTGTCAACGGATTAGCAATATTCTGCTCTGTGGGAATTCTCTCGATCTGGACATCACCTCGTCCTATGATCTCCCTTATCAAGTGATATCTGAGTACGTGTTTGGATCGTTGATGAGACCTTGGTTCTTTCGTCTTGAATAGCCCCATTGTTGTCACAATACAAACTGTATGGGCCCATCATCTTAGGAATCACACCAAGTTCAAGAATGAACTTCTTGATCAAATCGCCTTCCTTCGCTTCATACGAGCGGCAATGTCTTTGTAGGAAAATCCCGGAGGTACATCACATGTCTGCGTGAAACAAAAATTTTGTTCCGGGACTTTCCGAATCCTGGATCCGGTATCGGTATGAAGACATCAACCTAAGCCAAAGAGACTATCTCTAAAGGTTATCCACGCAGAGATCGAAAATCTAACAGGACAAACCCTTTTGACCGGGGCAATAGAAACAGTTAAAGGCTGCTAGACCCTACCTACGTCTGGAGAGCTTGAATCAACGTTGAAGGAGGATGAAGCTTGCTTGGAGATGAAGAAGAGAAGTGAAGATCGTTGATGATGAGAGAAACAATTTCTCTAAGGTTTCACAAAACCTTTCTCATTCATCAAAGGCCACGAAGATGATCTTCAAAAGCCATAAGAAAAACTCCTTTTTCTTCCTTCTTTTAAACCATCCACCGATCATCACCATCTTCATCTTACATGCTTTTGTCATTTTGTCATTTAGTAATTAAATGAAGATGATGACTAGGCATCTTAAAGGAAGCTTCCATGCTTCCTCTCCTCCCATCCACGTGTTTACATATATATATATATTAATTAATTATTTAATTAATTAATCATATATATATATATATATATATTCTTTGAAGTAGTCCGGTCACACTGGGTGGGTCCTACCTACCCTCTTGGGCCCCGATCTTTGGCTTGACTCTGAAACCTTTCTTAGCAATATCGATGTCGCGATCTCATTGGGACATATCCCAATCTCATCGGGATCCATTTTATCCTAATGCTCTCCATAATTGGAACTCGTCCAATTACTATTTTCTGATTCTCTGAAACACTCTTATCGTGTGACCCTTTAGGCTCCGGTTATGTTGGCCACTTAGATTAACAATTAATCGAGCAAGTCATGAGCGGTATCTAGCAACACATCATGACCCCAATTGACCGGAAAGTAATCGGTTTGATGTATTCATCACGAACCGGATCACGAACCCTTCCATGACAATTCTGTGCAATTCGTCCTTTCACCATCCTATACCCCACTTGGTTATGAGTATGGTCAAAGTGTCAACTCTCACTAGATCGAGTCTAGCCCAGTGATATCGGTTCTTGTCACGGGACTCATTATTGTATATGTCAATGAAGACACTCTTCATGACATACATCCTTGACCTTAGTAATGATCTGACAAGAGGCCGTGGGTATCTCTTACGCTAATCCAAGTGGTGAATCCTTTATTGGCTACTCAATTATCTTGAATACCTCAAGTTGTACCCAAGCACCACCCTATGAGTTACCTCTGGAAGGCAACAAGGAATGGAGTCAAAGCACAGGATCAGTATCCAAGATATCCTTGAGTACCTCAAGTCTAAGGATACTTGCACCATTGCTATGATGAGATTATCACTGACACTTAGATAAGATATCCATGTGATGATCTCATGGCAGGTCATCCAATGAACTTACTATCGCTAGTAAGCATCCACATGTCAATTCTAAATATCTCATATTTACGTTTTCGAGATCCTTGCTTGATCCAATCGAGGAATATGACATGTGCTAGTCTATCCGGATTAATGATGTCCGGTCTCATTAATCCTATGACTAGGAGAATTTAGATCTTGACATAATTGCACATGATAGGAATCTCGGTAGTATGATCACATCATAATTTCCTTCATGCTATGTCATATATCATGGACTTCATTAATTTGATTAAAGATCAAATCAATTCATAAACAATGTTTATGAATATCAAATTAATGAATAATGCCTTTTCTTTATTTATTCATAAAGTCCGCATACGACTTTGAATAAAGCGCGTTAAAGGGATTGCCTTTAGGGCACAAATAAACAGTACCGACCTTGAACAAGTCGACTTATCCAATGAACAAGTCGACTTATCGGTACCGAACATGTGTAAGTCGACTTACACATGGTACAAGTCGACTTATCACTTACAAATCTCCCACTTGACCTAAAGCCAATCGCCTTAGTATCTAATACCATAAACGAGTCCATGAGAATCACAATTCTCCTGTGACAATGGCTTTGTCAACGGAACAGCAACACTTTGCTCTGTGGGAATTCTCTCTATCAGGATATCATCTCGACTAATGATCTCCCAAATCGGCGAAGTACGAGTTCGGATCGTCGATAAGACCTTGGTTCCTTTGCCTGCGCACTAGCCCCATTGTATCACAATACAATCCTATGGGCCCATCACAGCTAGGGACCAGATCAAGTTCAGTAATGAATTTCTTGATCCAAACCGCTTCCTTTGCGCATCTCATGCGGCAATGTACTCTGTCTCGGTTGATGAATCAGCAGCCCTCTCTTATTTAGAACTTTTCAAACTGACCGCCACGCTATTCAGTGTGAATGTATATAACTTGATTGTGATTCAGAATCATCCTTATCAGATTAAATACTAGCATCTGAATGCCCGCTAACTTGGAGATTTTCATCTCCATAGATCAAGAAAACATCCTTAGTGCTTCGCAAGTACTTGAGGATATTCTTGACAGCCACCCAGTGACCCTCACCAGGATCCAATTGGTATCTGCTCGTAACACTTAGAGCATACGATACATCGGGCCTCGTACATAGCATTGTTCCATGCTAAACCTCTTTAGCATCTCGTCTATGCACGATGATTGTGAAAGACCAAGCAACCTTTTGATTTATCTCTATAAATCTATATCCCAAGGATATAAGTTGCTTCACCAAGGTCTTTCATCGCAAATTGATTGGACAACCAAATCTTAACTGATTGTAGCATAGAGACATCGTTTCTTAGTAACAGTATGTCATCTACATACAACACAAGGAATACGATTGCAGTCCCATTAACCTTCTTATACACACAATGATCATCCGGATTTTGTGAGAAATCAAACTCTTTGAGTACCTCATCAAAACGGATATTCGAACTCCTGGATGCTTGCTTCAATCCAAACCTGGATTTCTGAAGCTTGCATACCTTTTCGCCATCTATGGAAGTGAAGCCCTCAGGTTGTGTCATACACATCCTCGGGTAGATTTCCTCTCAGGAAAGCTGTCCTCACATCCATTTGCCATATCTCATAATCATAATGAGTGGCAATGGCTAGGAGTATCCTAATGGATTTAAGCATTGCTACCGGGCTTAAGGTTTTGTCATAGTCAACTCTTTGTCTGTGACGAAATCCTTTAACCAGAAGCATTGCTTTATAGGTAATCAAATTACCATCCATGTTGGTTTTCTTCTGAAAACTCCTTTGCACCCTGTGGGTTTTATCCCTTCAGGTGTAACAACCAAAGTCCATACTTGGTTTTCATACATGGAATCCATTTCAGATTTCATGGCACAAAGCCATGTTCCAGACTCTGAACTTTTCAGAACCTGTTCATAGGTAGTAGGTGCATCATCTCATATAAGCAATACGTCATTCTGTTCCCCACGAGAAATCCATATTTCTCAGGAACAAAGCGTATCCTACTTAACCTACGAAATTCGTGTGTAATAGAAGGTTGAACTGTTACCTCATCTATATGAGTTCTGATTTGATTGAGCAGTTGATCTATGTTTGTTCGAGCATCTTGAACTTCGCAAGTTCAACTTTGCTCCCCATCGTCCTCTTGTAAAAGAAACTCTTTCTTTAAGAAAACAGCATGCTTGGAAATAAACAACTTTTGTTCCTCGGAAGGTAGAATTGATATTCCACGAACAAACACTTGTCGACTTTACATCAAATGTATCGATCGTGTCCGCTTCACGAAGCGTGACAATCCCAAACTTTCGATGAGAAAGATAGGGCTTTCAGTTAGTCCATATCTCCATATGGAGTAACCACAACTGTCTTTAATGGAACTCGTTTAGCAAGTAAACAATTGTCTCAAGCGATATTCCCAAAGCGTGCAAAACCTATCATCAATCGCACTGGGACTAATAAGGTTCGATTTCTCCTTTCACCACACTATTGTCTTTGCGGCGTGCAAGGTGGAGTATCTTGAGATAAAATCCCATTATCTACGAGATAATCCAAAGCTGTTGGTATAAGCATTTTCCACCACGATCAGATCGTAATGTATTCATACTTTTACCAAGTTAGTTTTCTACTTCATTTCTGAATTATTTGAACGTTTCAAACGCTTCAGATTTGTATCTCATCAGATACAGATACCTATATCGTGAATAATCACCGATAAAAGTAATGAAGTAAAAACAACCACTTATGGCATGGATGGACATCGGACCACATACATCCGAATGTATTAGGTCTAATATTCCATTCACTCGTTCACCCTTTCCTTTAAAGGATAACTTAGTCATCTTTC
This sequence comes from Erythroxylum novogranatense, assembly GCA_029891385.1. NCBI lineage: Eukaryota > Viridiplantae > Streptophyta > Magnoliopsida > Malpighiales > Erythroxylaceae > Erythroxylum > Erythroxylum novogranatense. Next base: position 37,169,472 of record CM057233.1, on the reverse strand, counting down.
CTAATAAACAAGATTCGCATGTGTCATATGATTCATAATCAAATGACCCTAAACATCCACTCTTATGGAGCTTAGCGATGCGTGTCTCATTTATATGGCCTGTCGACAATGCCATAAGTAAGTTGATTTTAAATTATCTCGACTATGTCTTTCCGCGTCATTGACATTCATAACTGGATATGACATATCTAATATGTCAATTCAATTGCATAATGTACCAGTACCATAGAGCATTCCATTCGAACTAATAGAACAACCATTGCTTCTACAAGTCAAATGGAAATCAGCTCTAATTAAACATAAAACATACAATATGTTCTTTGTTTAAAACGGGTACAAAATGACAATCATCCAATTTGAATATAAGCCCACTAGGGAGTAACAAGACATAAGTGTCTACGGCTAATGTAGCAACTCTTGCTGCATTACCTACACGAAGGTCTAGTTCTCCTTGAATGAGCTTTCTACTGTCCCTGAGGCCCTGCATATCATTTCATACGTATGAGCCACATCCGGTATCAAATACCGATATGTTTGGATCAGGAATAGTATTAACCTCAATGACAAACATAATTGAAGGAGTAGAGGCATCTGATGCCTTCTTCTGCTTCAAGGACTCCAGATAGATTTTACAGTTTCGCCTCTAGTGGCCAGTCTTGCCACAATGAAAGCAAAATGCTTTTGGGGCAGTTTCTTTGGTTTTTCCTTGAGGGCACTTCCATTTGGTTTCTTGGCCTTTTTCTTCTTTGAACCAGAAGAAGAAGCATCCACCATTAGCACTTGCTTGCTATCCTTCGATAGCACTGCTTTCATTTGTCTTGAGCAGATTGATCACCAGAATTGTTGTGGATATTTGGTTTATCCGATAGTTTATCACAAACCGTGAATAACCATCGACAATCCAACTAGAATTAAGTCTCTACTTAACTCATAATCCATTACAAATCCTAAGACGGCCAATCTCTCAATATAGCCATTCATCTTCGAGGGCATACCGCATGGCGAGATATCCTGGAGCTATCTTTAATAGTGAAGAGAAGCCTTGAGGTCTCGAACATTTCGAATGAGCTTACTCATCAAACAGCTCCCTAAGATGAAATACTATAGTGTGTGCATCCATAGACTCGTGCTGCTTCTGCAGCTCTAGTGACATCAAGGCAAGCATAAAGCAAGTATCCATATCACTGTCCTTTAGATGCTTACAATATGCTTTCGATCCTTATCGAAGCATCGACAAAGAGTAATGGAAGTGGAACATCTAGGACGTATCCCAGTTCCTCAGATCTAAGAACAATTCTCAGATTCCTCAGCCAATCAAGAAAATTTAGACCAGAATAGAGAGCGAAAATTCACACAGAAAGACTTCTTCAATCAACCTAGCGCGATAGAGAGAAGGAATGATAAAACAGAATCGCCTGCATGATCATAAGGACTTGCATGACATGCATATGGCTCCCACTAGTTTTCTAGAATCCATAACCCTCTTTACGAATCCAGAGAAACAAAGTGACATAATGTCCTAGTGGGTCGATATCCGACATTGCTAAGAATGACCTTGGGTTTACCCAACAAGCCACAACTTAGGTCAATCGGTAGGTATCGGTCATACCAATTGTATCATCGATAACCGACATTAAGAATGACCTTGGGTTTACCCAACAAGCCACCTTATGTCTCGGGAGGTATCAGTTATACCAATTACATCTTAGACACAACTATCGCTCAGTGCTATCAACTTGTTGATGTATGCACTTACATTGGGTATCAACTCTTTGATGCGCATACATCTGATGTATGCTACCCAATTTCGCCTTTGTCCACGTTGACCTTGAGTTTACTCAACAAACCAACGCTTTCAGTGAAAACCAACCCATTAATCCGAAAATCTTATTTTCATGGTTCGAACATATCCGTATAGAGTGAGCTTGGGTTTACCCAACAACCCAACCCTATAAGAACTCTGGTTCTTACCATATTAATGGAAGGCGTTAGTTTTCATATTCGAGGAGGATTTGAGTTCTCGACTCCAAGTGAAGGATCATAGTCGCCAGGACTATATGGAATGATTTAGGTTTCATCAATCACATTGAATCAATCCTTATAATCATCCATCATCCCACCTATGCATGCCACAAGTCGACTTTCATCAAATGCAAGTCGACTTATGCTTCTGCCCACACACAAGTCGACTTGTATGACACAAGTCGACTTATGTCATCTGCCCATGAACAAGTGGACTTACAAGTCTTGAACAAGTCGACTTATTCTTCAAACAAGTCGACTTATCCAGAAAACAAGTCGACTTATTAATCGAACAAGTTGACTTATGTCCCATATAAGTCGACTTATCCAGGGAATTTTGTTAAAATCTCTAATCGGCTAATCCTCAATCAATACAATTCCAATTCTCAACACCATCATACCTAGGGTAATATCTGTGAATTGATGCCTCAATGAACACTTCATTGATTCATGAATGCCTTAAATAGTCAAACTATATGAAAAACTTGAAATGAGTCAAAACTCATTAATTTCCAAATAATTTAGGAACACCCTAATTATCAACCTAAGCATCTCTAGCTAGCACATACATTATCAAATTTACTTCAGCACATGCCATAAAAAATATGACGGTCAAAACAAACAAGATAATGCAACATGCTAACGAGACGCTAATGTGATCAATTCGGCATTCAAAAATTCTTGGAAATGCAACTTCAAGCAATTCAGTTTGGCAATCATGATACATCAAGATAACACATTTTTAATCACGTTAAAAATGGTTCAAGGCATTGGAACTGAAAAAGCACACTCAATCAAGCCAAGCAAATCAGTCCCAACAATTTTCACAAAACTGTCCAGTTCTGTACATTGCTCGAAATGATCAATGAAACAATTTCAATAAATCATGAGAAAATTATATAGGTTATTACATGTTCAGAAAATGCTACATGAATTTTTTCATGATTTTAGGCCATCAAAAACTCAGTCAACCTAAATAACAAAACCGATTCAAAATCTGTGTTCATCAGCACAGCAATTCCCAACAGCATATAATAAATTCGTGAATAAATATCCAATCACCTTGAAATCCAATTTCCATGCTCACAGACATTAACCAACATCTTAGAGACATGTAGGTGAAGGAAAATCCGAAAACCATTTTTCTAGAATTTATTCTCGATTTTATACTCATGCCTGTTGCAGAATCGTTTCACAAAACAGCATCTGTAACCTTAGGGAATTAATTAGCAAAACTATATCAAATCAAATCGATAAATTCTGAAAATTCATAGACATATTCTCTAACATGTTATGAACAATTCTGGGCAGAAAAATTTCGAAAAGCATATCACAATATAAATTCGAAATCTGAACAGATAGCATGCATCAACAGAAAATTCCATTAGGGTTTCTGATCTCGCTTAGGTTTTAGCTTCATACGGGATACCAGACGCTCTGATACCACTGTAGGAAAATCCCAGGAGGTACATCACATGTACCGGCAGCGGAAACAAAAATTTTTGTTCCCAGGACTTTCCCGAATCCCAGGATCCAGGTATCGGTATGAAGACATCAACCTAAATAGCCAAAAGAGACTATCTCTAAAGGTTATCCACGCAGAGATCAGAAAATCTAACCGGGACAAACCCTTTTGACCCGGGAACAGCTAGAACAGATTAAAGGCTGCTAGACCCTACCTCTGTCCTGGAGAGCTTGAATCAACGTTGAAGGAGGATGAAGCTTGCTTGGAGATGAAGAAGAGAAGTGAAGATCGTTGATGATGAGAGAAACAATTTCTCTAAGGTTTCACAAAACCTTTCTCATTCATCAAAGGCCACGAAGATGATCTTCAAAAGCCATAAGAAAAACTCCTTTTTCTTCCTTCTTTTAAACCATCCACCGATCATCACCATCTTCATCTTACATGCTTTTGTCATTTTGTCATTTAGTAATTAAATGAAGATGATGACTAGGCATCTTAAAGGAAGCTTCCATGCTTCCTCTCCTCCCATCCACGTGTTTATATATATATATATATTAATTAATTATTTAATTAATTAATCATATATATATATGTATATATATATTGCTGAAGTAGTCCAGTCACACTGGGGTCGGTCCTACAAACTCTTTGGGCCCGTCTTTGGCTTGACTCCTAAACCTTTCTTAGCAATATCGATGTCGCGATCTCATCGGGACATATCCCAATCTCATCGGGATCCATTTAATCCTAATGCTCTCCATAATTGGAACTCTGTCCAATTACTATTTTACAGATTCTCTGAAACACTCTTATGCGTGTGACCCTTTAGGCTCCCGGTTATGTTGGCCACTTAGATTAACAATTAATCTGAGCAAGTCATGAGCGGTATCTAGCAACACATCATGACCCCCAATTGACCGGAAAGTAATCGGTTTGATGTATTCATCACGAACCAGATCACGAACCCTTCCATAGACAATTACCGTGCAATTCGTCCTTTCACCATCCTATACCCCACTTGGTTATGAGTATGGTCAAAGTGTCAACTCTCACTAGATCGAGTCTAGCCCAGTGATATCGGTTCTTGTCACGGGACTCATTCATTGTATATGTCAATGAAGACACTCTTCATGACATACATCTTTCGCTAGCCTTAGTAATGATCTGACAAGAGGCCGTGGGTATCTCTTACGCTAATCCGAAGTGGTGAATCCTTTATTGGCTACTCAATTATCTTGAATACCTCAAGTTGTACCCAAGCACCACCATGAGTTACCTCGGAAGGCAACAAGGAATGGAGTCAAAGCAGGATCAAGTATCAAGATATCCTTGAGTACCTCAAGTCTAAGGATACTTGCACCATTCTATGATGAGATTATCAACGACACTTAGATAAGATATCCATGTGATGATCTCATGGCGGGTCATCAATGAACTTACTACCGCTAGTAAGCATCCACGTATCAATTCTAAATATCTCATATTTACAGTTTCGAGATCCTTTGCTTGATCCAATCAAGGAATATGACATGTGCTAGTCTATCCGGATTAATGATGTCGGTCTCATTAATCCTATGACTAGGAGAATTTAGATCTTGACATAATTGCACATGATAGGAATCTCGGTAGTATGATCACATCATAATTTCCTTCATGCTATGTCATATATCATGGACTTCATTAATTTGATTAAAGATCAAATCAATTCATAAACAATGTTTATGAATATCAAATTAATGAATAATGCCTTTTCTTTATTTATTCATAAAATGCACTACGACTTTGAATAAAAGCAGCTAAAGGGATTGCCTTTAGGGCACAAATAAGCAATCTGAGCCTTGAACAAGTCGACTTATCCAATGAACAAGTCGACTTATCGGTACCGAACATGTGTAAGTCGACTTACACATGGTACAAGTCGACTTATCACTTACATGTACTCTGCCTCGGTTGTTGAATCGACAGTCGTCTTTTGTTTGGAACTCTTCCAACTAACTGCCCCACCGTTCAGTGTGAATACATAACCTGATTGGGATTTGTAATCATCCTTATCATATTGAAAACTGGCATCTGTATACCCGCTCACCTGGAGATCTCCATCCCCATATATCAAGAAAACATCCTTAGTCCTTCGCAAGTACTTAAGGATATTCTTGATACCACCCTGATGACCCTCACGGGATCCGATTGGTATCGCTCGTAACACTTAGAGTATATGATACATCGGGTCTCGTACATAGCATAGCATACATGATAGATCCTACAGCAGATGCATACGGGATCATATTCATGCGCATCCTCTCATCTTGTGTCTTAGGACACATAGATTTCGAGAGTGTTATCCTATGAGTCACGGGAAGATACCTCTCTTGGATTGCTCCATGCTAAACCTCTTTAGCATCTTGTCATGTCGTTGATTGTGAAAGACCAAACAACCTTTTTTATCTATCTCTATAGATCCTTATCCCAAGGATATAAGTTGCTTCACCAAGGTCTTTCATGGCAAATTGTTTGGACAACCAAATTTTGACTGATTGCAGCATCGAGACATCGTTTCCTTGTAATAATATGTCATCCACATATAGCACAAGGAATACGATTCTGATCCCATTAACCTTCTTATACACACGTTTTCATCCGGATTTTGTGAGAAACCAAACTCTTTGATTACCTCATCAAATCGGATATTCCAACTCTGGATGCTTGCTTGATCCATAGATGGATTTACGAAGCTTGCATACCATTTCGCCATCATAGGAGGTGAAGCCCTCGGGTTGTGTCATATACACATCCTCAGCTAGATTTCCATTTAGGAAAGCTGTCTTCACATCCATTTTCCATATTTCATAATCATAATAAGTGGCAATGGCTAGGAGTATTCTAATGGATTTAAGCATTGCTCTGGGAAATTTCAAGGTTTCGTCGTAGTCAACTCCTTGTCTTTGTGAAATCCTTTAGCCACAAGCTTCTTTATAGGTAATTACATTACCATCCATGTCGGTTTTCTTTTTGAAAACTCATTTACACCCTATGGGTTTTATTCCTTCGGGTGCATCAACCAAAGTCCATACTTGGTTTTCATACATGGAATCCATTTCGGTCTTCATGGCATGAAGTCATTTCTCAGACTCTGAACTCTTCAGAACCTCTTCATAGGTAGTAGGCTCATCATCTTCTATGAGCAATACGTCATTCTGTTCACTTAGAAATCCATATCTCTGGGGAACAGGCGTATCCTCACGTGACCTCTGAATTTTGTGTGTTGTAGAAGGTTGAACTATTACTTCATCTGTATGAGTCACGCGATTTGAGTTGACGATTGATCTGCGTCATTGCGCATCTTGAACTTCTTCAAGTTCAATTTTGCTCCCCTTGTCTTCTTGTAAACGAAACTCTTTCTCTAAAGACAGCATGCTTTGAAACAAACACCTTTGTTCCTCGGCATGGTAGAACCGATATCCCATTGTTTCTTTAAGATATCCTACGAACAAACATTTGTCAGACTTTGCATCAAGTTTATCGTGTGTCCGCTTCACATAAGCGGGACAGCCCCAAACTTCCAAATGAGTAAGATAGGGTCTTTTGTTAGTCCACATCTCATATGGAGTAACATCAACTGTCTTTGATGGAACTCTGTTTAGCAAGTAAACAGCTGTCTCGATTGCATACCCCCAAAAGGATTTTGGTAACTTTGCAAAGCCCATCATTGATCGTACCATGTCTAACAAGGTTCGATTTCTTCTTTCTGCCACACCATTATGCTGTGGTGTGTACGGAGGAGTTCATTGAGATAAAATCCCATTATCTCTGAGATAATCTAAGAATTCTTGGTCTAAGTATTCCCCACCACGATCAGATCGTAATGTCTTGATACTTTTCCCAAGTTGGTTTTCTACTTCATTTTCGAATTGTTTGAACTTTTCAAATGCTTGATTTGTATCTCATCGATCATGATACCCATATCGAGAATAATCATCGATAAAGGTAATGAAGTAAAGATAACCACTTCGACATGGATGGACATCGGACCACATACATCCGAATGTATTAGGTCTAATACTCCATTCATTGTTCACCCTTTCCTTAAAGGGTAACTTAGTCATCTTGCCTAATAAACAAGATTCATGTGTCATATGATTCATAATCAAATGACCTAAACTCCTACTCTTATGGAGCTTAGCTATCGTCTCTCATTTATATGGCCAAGCGACAATGCCATAAGTAAGTTGACTTTAAATTATCTCGTTTATGTCTTTTCGTGTCATTGACATTCATAATTGGATGTGACATATCTAATATGTAAATTCCATTGCATAATGTACCAGTACCATAAAGCATTCCATTCAAACTAATAGAACAACCATTGTTACTAAAAGTCAAATGGAAACCACTCTATTTAAACAAGAAATGCATAATATGTTCTTTGTTATCAGTACAAAATAACATTCATCCAATTTAATTACAAGTCCGATGGGGAGTGACAAAAGTAAGTGCCTACGGCTAATGCAAAGAACTCTTGCTCCATTTCCCCAAGCAGTCTACCTCTCCCTTCACGAGCCGCTCTCGTCACGAGGCCTCGCATATCATTGCATATGTGTGAGCCCAACGGTATCTAATACCCATATGTTATGATCGTAAAGCAGTATTAACCTCAATGACAAACATACCGAAGAAGCCGAGGCATCGATGCCTTCTTACCTTCGATTCTTCCAGATAGACTTTACAATTTCGTTTCGGTGGCGGTCTTGCCCTGATGGAAACAAGTTCCTTTAGCGCAATCTCTTTGGTTTTCTTCTTGGTTGTACTTCCTATTTTCGATCTTCATCGAAGCTTCACCAAATAGTGGATCAGAAGTGGAACATTTAGGACAAATCTAGTTCCTCGGACACGAGAACAATTCTCGATTTCTTATCCAATCGAAAATTTGGTCCAGATTAATTTGTTCGAGTCCATAAGTGAGCGCAAATTCACACTAGAGGTCATCTTCAATCAACCTAAAGGGATAGAGAGAAAGAATGTTAGAATAGAATTAAATGCATGATCATAAGGACTTGCATGACATGCATATGGCTCCCACTAGTTTCCAAGAATCCATAACCCTCATTACGAATCCAAGAAACATTATGACAAAATGTCCTAGTGGGTCGATATCCGACATCACTAAAATGACCTTGGGTTTACCCAACAAGCCACCTTAGGTCAAGCGGTAGGTATCGGTCATACCAATTGCATCATAGATATCCGACATTACTAAAATGACCTTGGGTTTACCCAGCAAGCCACCTTAGATCAATCAGCAGGTATCAGGCATACCACTTGATTCATAGATGCAACTATCGATTAGTGCTATCAACTCGTGATGTATGCACACACATCAGGTTATCAACTCTTGATGCGCGTACATCTGATGTACACTACCCAATTTCGCCTCTGTCCACGTTGACCTTGAGTTTACTCAACAAATCAACGCTTCTAGTGAAAACCGACCCATTAATCTGAAAATCTTATTTTCATGGTTCAACATATCCATTATCTGATGAGCTTGGGTTTACCCAACAACCCAACTCTATAAGAACTCTGGTTCTCCCCATATTAATGGAAGGCGTTAGTTTTCATATTATTTGTGAGGATTTTCAGGTCTCATCTACTTCTCCTCCAAGCTATAGGATTATAGTCACCATGACTATATGGAATGATTTAGGGCAATTCATCAATCACATTGAATCTATACCTAAAATCATCCATCATCCCACCTATGCATGTTATAAGTCGACTTGTGTATGTATAAGTCGATTTATGCCTCTGTATAAGTCGACTTATGCAAGTGTTAGTCGACTTATGAAACTGTGCACGAACAAGTCGACTTGTAACATTGTGCAAGTCGACTTATACGTCTACAGTGCACAGACAAGTCAACTTGTGCATGTGTAAGTCGACTTATCCGTGTGGAATTGCTATCTAATCGGCTAATTTCTCAATCCGTGCAGTTCAAATTCACAACACCAAGTCTAATACACTTTACCTTGATATACCAATGAAACACTTTCATTGTTGCTTACCATATATAGTCAAACTATACATGAAAAACTTGAAATTGATGAATACACTCTTATTCATTTAGATTTCCAAATAATTTTGCGAATATCAAACTATCACCCTAAGTATCTCTAGGTAGTCTACACGTTATCAACAAGGTTTAATACTCCAGTCGCTCGTTCACCCTTTCCCTTAAAGGGTAACTTAGTCATCTTGCCTAATAAACAAGATTCACATGTTTCATATGATTTATAATCAAATGAACCTAAACTACCATTCTTATGGAGCTTAGCTATGCGTCTCTCATTTATATGACCAAGGCGACAATGCCATAAGTAAGTTGATTTTAAATTATCTCGTTTATGTCTTTTCGTGTCATTGACATTCATAATTGGATGTGACATATCTAATATGTAAATTCCATTGTATAATGTACCAGTACCATAAAGCATTCCATTCAAACTAATAGAACAACCATTGTTACTAAAAGTCAAATGGAAACCATTCTATTTAAACAAGAGCAGCATAATATGTTCTTTGTTAATACAGTACAAAATAGCATTCATCCAATTTAATTACAAGCCCACTGGAGAGTGACAAAAAATAAGTGCCTACGGCTAATGCAGCAATTCTTGCTCCATTTCCTACACGTAGGTCTATCTCTCCCTTCATAAGTCATCTCATCGTCCACGAGGCCCCTGCATATCATTGCATATGTGTGAGCCCTGACCGTATCTAATACCCATATGTTATGGTCGTAAAGCAGTATTAACCTCAATGACAAACATACCTGAAGGAGCAGAGGCATCTGATGCCTTCTTCTGCTTCAATTCTTCCAGATAGACTTTACAGTTTCGCTTCCAGTGGCCAGTCTTGCCACAATGGAAACAAGTTCCTTTTGGAGCAGTCTTTTTGGTTTTCTTTTTTGTTGTACTTCCTTTTGGTTTCTTAGACCTTTTTTTCTTTAGATTCTTTTTCTTTGAACCAGAAGAAGAAGAGGCCACCATAAGCACTTGCTTGCTATCTTTCTTGATAGCTTGCTCTGCTGTCTTGAGCAGATTGATCAACTCAGGGATTGTCGTGGATATTTGGTTCATCCGATAGTTTAACACAAACTGTGAATAACTATCAGACAATCCAACTAGAATTAAGTCAACACTTAATTCATAATCCATAACAAAACCTAAGACATCCAACCTCTCAATATACCCATTCATCTTCAGTGCATACTACACTGCAGATGAACCTAGAGTCATCTTAGTAGTGAAGAGTAGCCTCGAGGTCTCGAGCCTTTCAGACCGAGCTTGCTCATCGAAAAGCTCCCTAAGATGAAACACTATGGTATTAGCATCCATAGACTCATGCTGCTTCTGCAGCTCTGGTGACATAAATGCGAGCATAATGCAGGTAGCTATGTCACTGTCTTTGAGATGCTTACGATAAGCTTTCTGATCCTCATCAGAAGCATCAACAGCAGGTGGATCAGGAAGTGGAACATCGAGGACATAGCCCAGTTCCTCATATCTGAGAACAATTCTCATATTTCTCAGCCAATCAAGAAAGTTGGGTCCAGTTAATTTGTTGGAGTCCATAAGTGAGCGCAGATTCACACTAGAAGTCATCTTCAATCAACCTAAAGAGAAAGAGAGAAAGAATGTTAGAATAGAATTACATGCATGATCATAAGGACTTGCATAACATGCATATGGCTCCCACTAGTTTCAAAGAATCCATAACCCTCACTACGAATCCAAAAAACATTATGACAAAAAGTCCTAGTGGGTCAATATCCGACATTACTAAAATGACCTTGGGTTTATCCAACAAGCCACCTTAGGTCAATCGGTAGGTATCAGTCATACCAATTGCATCATAGATAGCCAACATTACTAAAATGACCTTGGGTTTACCCAACAAGCTACCTTAGATCAATCGGCAGGTATCGGTCATACCAATTGCATCATAGATGCAACTATCGACTAGTGTTATCAACTCGTGATGTATGCACACACATTGGGTTATCAACTCTTGATGCGCGTACATCTGATGTACACTACCCAATTTCGCCTCTGTCTACGTTGACCTTGAGTTTACTCAACAAATCAACACTTCTAGTGAAAACCGACCCATTAATCCGAAAATCTTATTTTCATGGTTCGAACATATCCGTATAGAGTGAGCTTGGGTTTACCCAACAACCCGAACTCTATAAGAACTCTGGTTCTCCCTATATTAATGGAAGGCGTTAGTTTTCATATTATGTGTGAGGGTTTTCAAACTCTAGTCTCATCTTCTTCTTCTCCAAGCTGTAGGATTATAGTCACCATGACTATATGGAATGATTTAGGGCATTTCATCAATCACATTGAATCTATCCCTAAAATCATCCATCATCCCACCTTTGCATGTTGTTAGTCGACTGGTGCATATGTTAGTCGACTAGTGCATGTGTTAGTCGACTACTTTTGACTACTGTGCACGAACTAGTCGACTAGTGCATGTGCTAGTCGACTACTTTTGACTACTGTGCACGAGCTAGTCGACTGGTGCACGTGCTAGTCGACTAGTGCATGTGCTAGTCGACTACTTTTTGGCATGCTCTCTAATCGGCTAATTTCTCAATCTGTGTAGTTCAAATTCACAATACCAAGTATAATATACTTTACTTTGATGTACCAATGAAACACTTTCATTGTATCATGCTTATCATGTATAATCATACTATACATGAAAAACTTGAAATTGATGAATACATTATTATTCACTTAGATTTTCAAATAATTTGAGAATATCAAACTATCACCCTAAGTATCTCTAGCTAGTCTACACTTTATCAAGACTACTTCGGCACTGGTCACAAAATTTGTGACGGCCAAAACAATTAAGACAACGAAATACACTAACGAGACGCTAATGTGACATATTTGACATCCAAAATTTTTTTGGAAAACCAATTTCAAGAAAATCATTTTGGCAAGCATACAACATCAATGTAACACATTTTTAACCACATTAAAAATGATCCAAGGCATTGGAATTGAGAAACACACAATCAATCATTCCAAACAAAACAGCACCAGCAACTTTCTCAAAACTGCCAAGCTCTGTCTTTTGCTTGAAAAACTCATTGAAACAATTTCAATAAATTCTGAGAAAATTACAGAGGTTAAAAAATGTTCACAACATGCTCCATGAATTTTTTCAGCATTTATTTCCAACAAAAACTTAACCAACCTTAGCAACAAAGCCAATGTTGAATCTGTGTTCCTCAACACAGTTATTCCCAGCAGCACACAATAAATTCTCAAATAAATAGTAAATCACCTCGAAAATATTTTTCCACCCTCATAGACATTCATAAACATCTTAGAGAAAATTTGGTGAAAGAAAATACGAAAAAATGTTTCTATAATTTATTCTCGAATTTATAAGCATGCCTGTTCAAGGAATGTGCACAAACACAGCAACCAGAACATTAGGGAATAAATTAGCAAAACCATATCAAATCACATTGATAAATTCTGGTCTTCCACAGACATATTCAACAACATCTTATGAGCACATCTGGGCAAGAAAATTTCTAAAACTATATGTCTATACTGATTTCGAAATTAACACAGTCAACATTCATCATCGTCACAAGCAATAGGCAACTCCGACCTTGTTATGATTTCTTCGTTATATACGACACAAGTGGCTATGATACCACTGTAAGAAAATCTCGGTGTGTGCATCACATGCACACGGTGCGGAAAACAAAAAAAAAATATTCCGGGACCTTCCCGAAAGCCAGGATCCATGTGTCTATATAACAAACTCAAACCATAACGGCCAAAGGAGACCGTCTCTAACGGTATCCACGCAGAGATCGGAAAACCTAACCGAGGCAAACCCTTTGACCCGGGAATAGGTAGAATAAAGTAAAGACTGCTAGATCTTACCTTTGTTCTTGGAGAGCTATGGAGAAACGATGAAGAGAAGCTTGGAGAGGAGAAAATGAAGCTTGAAGATGAGATGATCGTTTGCTTAAGAAGAAGAACTCTTTCTTCTTTTAAAACCTAAGCCTTTGATTGTTCAAGAACCATCTACAAAACCCACGATCACTATCATCTTCAAGCCTTCATTTTTGTCATCTTATATTCATTTGTCTTTAACAATTAAAGACTCATTAAATGCAAAGTGGTGACAAGGCTAACACGTTAGCCTTTATATATATATATATATAATGAAGTGAAACATGTCCTCTCCTACTCCTTGCCACGTTAATCACACACACACACACACACACACACACACACATATATATATATTAATTACTTAATTAATTAATAAGATATATATATATATAAATGCTGAAGTGGTCCAATCACACTGGGGTCGGTCCTACTGGCCTACCGAGTCCCGGTATGAAAAAACTACCGGAAACCTTTTTCAGCAATATCGATGTCGCGATCTCATCGGGACATATCTCGATCTCATCGGGATCCATTTAATCCTATTGCTCTCCATTTATTGGATCTCTGTCCAAAACTATTTTACAAATTCTCCGAATCACTCTTATGCGTGTGACCCATTAGGTTCCCGGTTATGTTGGCCACTTAGATTAACACTTAATCTGAGCAAGTCATGAGCGGTATCTAGCAACACATCATGACCCCCAATTGACCGGAAAGTAATTGGTTTGACGAATGAACATATATTCATCATGAACCATATCACGAACCTTTCCATAGACAATTACTGTGCAATTCGTCCTTTCACCATGCTATACCCCACTTGGTTATGAGTATGGACAAAGTGTCAACTCTTACTAGACTGACTACATCAAATCTAGTCCAAGTGATATCAGTTCTTGTCCTGGGACTCATTACTTTATATGTCACTGAAGACACTCTTCATGACATACGTACTCCAACCAGAGATTTTCAAGTAATGACCCTGACAAGAGGCCATGGGTATCATCTTCTGCTATCACAGAAGTGGTGAATCCTTTATTGGCTACTCAATTACCTTCGAATACCTCAAGTTGTACCCAATCACCACCCTATGAGCAACCTATGTAAGGCAACAAGGAATGGAGTCAAAACACAGAATCAGTATCTAAGATATCCTTGAGTACCTCAAGTCTAAGGATATTTGCACCATTGTTATGATGAGATTATCACTGACATTAGAATAGGAAATCCATGTGATGATCTCATAGCAGGTCATCCAATGTACTTACTACCTCTAGCAAGCATTCACATCTCAACCCTAAATATCTCATATTTACAGTTTCTGAAATCTACTGCTTGATCAAATCAAGGAGCTTGAGATGTGCTAGTCTCTCCGGATTACCGATGTCCAGTTTCAGTAATCCTACGACTAGGGATAATTTAGATACTGACATAATTACAAATGATAGGAATCTCAGTAGTATGACCACATCATAATTTCCTTCATGCTATGTCATATATCATGGACTTCATTAATTTGCTTATAGATTAATATCCATTCATAACTAATGAACATCAAATTAATGAAATATGTCTTTCTTTATTTATTCATAAAGTATGTACACAACATTGTACAAAATGCGCTAAAGACGATTGCCTTTAGGGCACTACTCTAACATACAGTTGAATAATACTTCATAAGATTTTCTGATTGGCCAAACCAAAGGTTGCGTCTTTGAGATATCATGTTTCATCATTTTTGGTGAATCAACAGATGAAGGTCAGTTTTTGTGTGGATTTTTTGTGCATCTACGTTCTTTCCTAGATAAAACTGCAAGTTAGCACTGCATCCATCTTCTTCCATCATGTGTCATTGTTGTCTTTGTTTAATCATCAGTTGAGATAAGTGGTCCATCTTCATTTAATCATCAGTTTTTTTTCTGGCTTGATTGTGCGGATAATCATCAGTTTTTGTTTTTTACTGGGTTGAAGTACTGGTTTAATCATCAATTAAGATAAAATTCTCATACATTGATGTTGTCAAACCTTTCACAATCAATTAAGGTAAAAATCTGGGAACCATTCATATTACTTTAGTTAGTTTAAATAAATATAGAGTTGTTTCCTTTTTGGCAAGTAATCAATCAAGTAAGTGACTTGGTGGGCATATAGTACTTCCCTACTAAACCTGATAAGGAAGATCAGCATTAGGTTTCAAGTGGAATCAAATTGGATTAATTTTCTTAAAAATAAAATGTATTAGGATTCAGGAACAACTTTAGCACTTGAATGAATGAATTATTTAGTTTTTGATAGACCACCATCTCATAATATTTCTTTAAACAATCATAAAGTATTAATTTAAGAATCAGTGAGTATCACAATAATCTAGTCATCATTGTAACACCCAAATACCCCCTGGGAGGATACATGGATGCCACCCAAGACAGAACAAACAAAATCAAACATTACACATATGCATTGTTAGTTTAACACACATATAATACATCTCAGACTTTCCGGAAACAAATCCAAAGAATATGTACAGGCCCAAATAAACCAAATAAAATACATATTAGAGTGACACAAAAACTCTGACTCCTTTGGCCATTGCGGTTGACTTGTCCCAATCCTTAATCTCTTTGCTCTGTACTCTACTGCAGGGCAAATCTACCGTCTTAAGCTTATAGCTTAGTGAGTAATCATTATCTAATTTAACCAATTTCTTTTCACAATAACGATATAAGCATGCATTCGTAGATTAATACTCGGGCAAAATGCACTTCATAATGATGTTATCATTAATGAACAAAACAAATCAAAAGTCCATAAAATAGAAGTGGGTAACGGACTTATCGGAAGATCAAGTCTCGACACCGAAGTGTCCATATCGAAGACACCAAAGTGTCACAGAAGATCAAGTCTCGACACGAAGTGTCCATATCGAAGACACCGAAGTGTCACAGAAGACCAAGTCTCGACCCGAAGTGTCACGAAGCGCTCTGAGACCCTTCTAGGCACGCCTATTTACCCACAACTCGGACTAATAGCTTAAACCGAACAAAGTCATTTCGCTAATTCATGTGCAAAGCAAGTAGCACTTCGATGATAGAAACATCGACAAACGCCTCGGAAAATCATTGTCCAAATTGAACACAACACTTCAATATCACAATCATCAATCAATACCTCGGACCTTCATGTCCGGAAGTCTAAATTACTTATCGATATTCTTGACATTGCATAAAATTTATTTACCAGGACTATGTTACTACTAACAAACTTTACTGTCGGAATTACTTACTTCAATCACCCTTATTGTTTATTGCCTCGGCGTGCAAAGAATATGCGGAATCAATCGATCTATGCGGTCCTCTATCACAAAAATAACTATTGTACATAAGTACAAATTTACTAAAGTCTCTTGCATATGTATCATGCATGTTCATGACAAATTTTCGGGATTAATCAAGAACGTACTCTATCGATCCGGATGTAGTCAAATGCACTAATTTACTTTATTAAAAATGTCCAAATTCATATACAAATCAAATATTTTAATATATAGTATAACGGCTAGTAGTAAATAACGGCTAGTAAATAACGGTCATAAAAATTGTTCTATAAATAGAGATCACCTCTATAATTTCCTTCATCCCTCCACATTCTTTCTTTCTTACCTCACAATTTCTTCTGCATTTAAAACCACATTTCAAAATGTTGTCCGCTATCGCATGTTTTTGTATCTGCTTATCTTTCTGTATCTTTGTTTGATTCTTAGTGTTAGTATAGAGCCAAAAGAAGCTCGCCTTTTTTCTCTTCTTAGTAGTTCTATGATCCTTATCGCCGCTTATTGGCGTAAGATTTGAGAATTAATGGTATATTTATGGGAATAAAGGAATTGAGATTTCTCTATTTTCTATTCATAAATACGTATCGATTGTTCACAAATACGGATATTTATTCATCGTAGTAATAATGCTCACTATGCACTATTACTATTTACTATTTACTATTTACTATTTACTATTTACTATTTACTATTTACTATTCACTATTCACTATTCACTATTACTATTTACTATTTACTATTTACTATTTACTATTTACTATTCACTATTCACTATTACTATTTACTATTTACTATTTACTATTCAAACCTTTGTTCAATCGATTAATCGTTCATCGTCTCTACCTTACGAAAATCATCGTTCATTTCATTTTTTTTCTTTTCCTCTCAATTTCCTTAGCAATTCACTTAAATTTCTAACCTATCGAATCGTTAGAAACAACTTACACTCCAAAGATCATAAAACTAATGATCGTAAACAAAACAAAACCATGAACACCATAAAACTGAAAACTCAAAACCAGTAAACCAAAACAACAACAAGGATGTAATTCGTATGAAAACAGAGGGTGAGTACTTACTAATTTCATAACACTTCGACAGTGAGAGTGAGCTGAAATATTGGCGGTGAAGAACAAAGGTCCGAATTCTGATTATTGGGTTTCTTGTTTGCAGATTAAACACATTTATAAGCCGTATGCTTAACAGCTATATCTTATCTAAATCGTCCATTTACTCTTATTTTATTCATATAATAGTACTGTTAAAACCAATTACACACTTATGATTTTCGGAATCACCTAATACCCAGAAGTTCCAAACAACTTCCAAACTTCACCAAAAATTCCGTCATAAAATAAAACTTCAAAATAATTGTTCAAAAAAATACTAATCCCTTACCAACACTTTCTAAAAAATCATTGACGTATCCGAAAAATACTATCAATATAAAAAAATATCTTACTATTGTCCGAATCACTCCGAAGTTTCATGAAACCAATGTACCCGGAAAATGCCATGAATGCATGCCAAAATACTGAAGCACAATTGAATACATATTCCAAAAATAAGCATAATACTTATGCACAATTTAATACATATTCCAATAGTAAGCATATTTCGTACTAAATGTCGTTAATATTCTAACCCCTACTTTGGGGCGTTACAATCATAGTATAGTAAATACTTGAGTTTAAATAAAAGAAAATCTCCATAACAATAACAGAAATAATATGATAGAAGAAAATATATATAAATGATCAATAGAAACCTAGAACCAAATCTAGTTGAACCAAAGCATCAAATAAGTTAGATTTTGCTTAATGAACAGCATAAAATGATGTGATATGAAGCATAGCATGGTGTTAGTTGAAGTACTCACACGAGATCATGTGTTATGTGACACAATTATGCCATGTAATAAGAACTAACATCATTTCTTTGGTTTCTATTAGGCAATCTAATCGAGATGGATGGTAGGGGTCATGAAAGTAAACTAAAAACATAAGGAGTGATTAATATTTTATAAAACTTGGTGCTTGAATTGATGAAATTTAAAGCACATGAAAGTCATATATTATACGTTTAGTGGGTAATTTGTTAGTAGGATAACATGTTGAAGTGAAAATGCTATTATGTTTTAGAGGCCTGTTATAGGAAATAGGGATTTAATAAGTTGATAGGAAATCACATCTATATATATTTTCTAATTCTTTCTTCTCATTAACTAACACGCAAGTTGCTCTCTATAGTAGGCATACAGAAGTTTGTAAGGAACAGAAGATTAACTTGTATTCTCTTTCACTTATTTTTGTTTCTTGTTTACTGTATCATTCTGCACTTTTAAGACCTAAAAACACATATTAATTGTGATGTCAAATGGAATTTGATGTGAGTTTTGCACTGCGAATCCAGATGTTAACCAGAACTCGAGTTGTGAAAATACCATTTTAGCATTCTTTACAACTTATTAAGTCAAATTCTCATATCCTATCTTCTAAATGTCTCTGCCAAAATTTGAATTCCACTCAATCAAAGGTTTGATAAGAGTTTTGGTTCCAAATTTAGATGGATGCACAGAGTAATAATTTCCTGTTTTTCAATGAAAAGAAATAAGACTTGGTATAAGATGGAAGAATTCTTATTGAATAGATGGTTATCATTCGTGTCTATTCTGATTCAAAAGTTGCCAATATAGCATCACCTACGTAGTTGTCAAGCTTTTTAATCAATTAATTTTGTTGATCTTGGTATGCAAAGAACGGTCCAAGTAGCAGTTCCATTAAAGATTTGAAGTATATTTGTATATATATGTTTAGATCTAAAAAAAGTTAAAGATACTCGGTGCAATGATGACTTTAAACTTAGCAGTTCATTTTACAAATATAAACATATTTCTATTTGTAAAATATAAATATGTTTATATTTATATTTGTAAAATATAAATATGTAAATATAAATATATAATGATGTGATTTCATATTTCATCTGACTTTCTTAAGCTGTGTTTGCATCTCTAACATTGTCTAATTTAACATTATGCAATTAGTTAACGAGAAATTTTGTATGATGGAATTCTTAACATAGGGTTGCCTTGGTGCTCTAGATGGGACCTATTTAGACATAATAGTTCCTCTAGCAGACAAACTCAGATACAGAGGTAGGAAAGGGAGAATATGCACTAATATTTTAGGAGTATGTGATAAGGACTTAAACTTTGTCTATGTCCTTGTTGGATGGGAGGGTTCAGCAGCTGATTCAAGGGTTTTGCATGATCCTGTAAGTAGGCCGAATGGACTTCAAGTTTCGAGGGGTATGTAAGAAACGAATTGTTAGAAATTTGCAATTTATTTTGTTAAGATATGATTGCATATCCAAAGGTAATTGTGTTTGTTGCTTATAGGAAATTACTACTTAGTAGATGCTGGCTATACCAATGGTCCTGGTTTTCTTGCACCTTTTAGAGGGACAAGATACCATATTCAAGAGTGAGCAAGAGATGGAAGGGCACCTAAGAATGCAGAAGAACTTTTTAATAAGAGACACTCTTCTACCAGAAATGTGATTGAACGTGCATTTGGTTTACTGAAAAAAAGATGGAAAATCCTACGAAATCCATATTTTTATGCTGCACCTACTCATGTGCACATCATTCTTGCATGCTTCCTTCTGCACAATTTTATTAGGTTACATATGAGTGAAGATCCAGCAGAGCTTAGTCCTTTTAAAGATGAGGATATGCTAATTGGAGAAGATACACCGTTACCAGAATTTGTGGATCGTGTTGAGACAAGTAATGAATGGAGTCAATGGAGAGAGGATTTAGCTAACAACATGTTTGATGACTGGAGAATAAACCATTAAATTTTTTTTGGCCAATAACTATTAAATTGTTTACTCGTATATTTGGATGGCGTTCATTGTAACTGAATTGAGGCATTGCTTAAATTTTTCTTGATATTGTTGACTCTCATTGTGTTGAATTACATGTTTCATTTAAGTTAATGTCGTCTTCTTTCATTTCATGCACATTTGAAATTACATGTTAATTATTCATTGATGGAAATGATTTGCAATAGTTTGGGTTATGACATTGCATGGTTTAGGTGCAATGTCACGGGTTTGGACAGATGATGAAACAGATGCATTTATTACCTTCTTGGAGGAGGCGGTGGTTGCTGGACAGAGAACCGATAATGGGCAATTTAAGCCTGGGACTTTCCAACTTCTTGTTAGACTGATGGTTGAGAAGTTTCCTGGGTGTGGCATTGAGAAGAGGCATGTGCAAAATAAACTCAAGAGGTTGAAGAAAAAATATCAGACAGCCTATGACATGCTGAACTGTAGTGGGCTTGGGTGGAATGAAAGCAAACAATGTGTCGAGGTTGACAGCAAGCAAGTGTTGGAGGAATGGATGAGGGTAAGTTGTTAATACACGCATCATGATAATAGTTATTGTTTATCATGCTAACGACAGGGTGCATTTGGTTTACAGAAGCACCCTAATAAGTTCTATACTCCTGGGAAGCCGTTTCTAATGTACCCAAGACTTGAGTCTATCTTTGGGAAAGACAGAGCCACAGGGGCCGCTGCTCAAGACGCGGTCGATGCTGCTACTCAGTTTGAAGCTGATGAAATGGAAGCCGATACAACAGTAGCTTCACCTGTTCATGCTTCCCCATTGACTGAACCAGGTGTAGCAGACACTCCTGCGACAACTGCAATCGTCCATGTAGCTGGTTCTGTCACCTCTTCTTCCAACACTGACGCAAACCTACCAACTAAAGCGAAAAGGAAGATGAGGGACAGTGAAGTGTTAGAAACCATTGCTGACACACTTGCCCGTGCAACGGAATGCAGTGTTAGGAGTGCACAAATCATTGCAGATGCTATGGAGAGGCGGGGACAACAAATTCCCCAGCTAGGTGACGAGCTTGGGAGTTTGGGTTTCTCCACCGAAGACGTTGTTACGATTACAATGATCTTCTCGCAGAATCCTCATGCTTGGAATCTTTTTTGGGGTTTAAATGCAGAACAAAAGCAAGCTTATGTGCGGAGGCTCTTACGTTAAGATGTCTGATTTTATGTTAGGTTCTTCAATGTGTCTGTTAATCTTAAATATTATATGGTCATGTATGATGATAACTATGCGTGTAACTTAACTTATTTGTGGTCCTGTCAAGTGATGTTAACTGATGTGATATACTTTTGACTGTATTTGTCTACATGTTTATCAATGATGAATGGTTGTTTTATTAAATATTTAATTTATTTAATTTCTACACGTTTATGAATGATTAGAGTATGATTCATTTACAGGTACATCACTATGGGCAGGTACAACTTCTATGTGGTATTCGTTGGACGTCAAGTTGGAATTTTCACAAATTGGGATGAAGTGAAATTGGTAACTGAGGGTTATCCTAATGCTAAATTCAAGGGGTTTAGGACATTGGTTGAGGCAGAAAATGCTTTTGCCATGGATCAAAATAGGCGCAGTCGTTCAAATGAAGACATTGTTCCTATCGCCAATGACCTCTCATCAATCCCGCATCAATTTCCACTACCAACAACTGAAGAACTAAATGAAGTTGCTACTTTAAAACAACAAATGGCTATGAATCAAGCATTGTTACTAATTGCCATTGGAGTAATTTTGGGATTTATTATCAACAACCTTCTTGACAAATTTTAAAACTTGAATGTAATTAATGTTTATGAATGCTTAGATTTTTAATTAAATTACTATGTATTAGGATTTCTTGCTTGTCAAACTTATTTGAACCTATTATGTAATCAATTATATGAATGCTTAGATATTTTATTAAATTATTTTGCCCTCAATAATGTTCATAATAATAATAATAATAAATAAATAAATAAAATTAATAATAATAATACTAATAATAATCATTAAATTATTACCATACCAATGATAATGATGATGACATAATTTTACTTAATATTCATATTCATATTAATTTTACTATTTTGTGATTACGAAATTATAATAATAACATAATTAATATTATTAGAGTTGCAAATAAACTTTAAATAAATATTTTTACACTTATAAAATAACCAATGAATTATACTAACAACAATTACAAAATTAATATTAATTGTATCAATAATAATTGTTATAAAAAATTATAATTAATAAGATAATTAATGTTATTAGAGTTGCAAATACACTTAATATAAATATTGACACAATTATGAAATAACCAATGAATTACATCTTTCCAATACATTATACTGCAGGGGCATTTTTGTCATTAAACATTTTTTTTGTTCTGTCCACCGCAACCAAACACCTTTCTGTCCTCAGGACGAAGACAATTTTCTCTGTTCTGTCCACCCCAACCAAACATCTCACTGTCTTCAATTCTTGTTCTGCCATGTCCTGTCCTGTCCTGTCTTG
Organism: Erythroxylum novogranatense; assembly: GCA_029891385.1. Lineage (NCBI taxonomy): Eukaryota > Viridiplantae > Streptophyta > Magnoliopsida > Malpighiales > Erythroxylaceae > Erythroxylum > Erythroxylum novogranatense. The sequence goes on along the minus strand of CM057233.1, from coordinate 37,146,241 downwards.
TCCCGTCCCTGCATGTTGAAGACGCTAACCAAACAGACAGTGAATGTGGCATTAGAGAATGGCTGCTAAATGGAGCACTAAAGATTATAGATAAGAACATATCAAGCAATCTCATGGTGAATATGCAGCTGTGGAAAACCTAGAGAACTCCTCACGACGCCCTCTTCTAACATTAGTTAAGATCGTTAGAAAGTCTTTTTTTTTTAGAAACGAAGGAACTTATAGTCGTTATTCTTTGGATGTGCACTGAGTAAACTTTTGAATTAACGCACTAGCTTGCAAATCACGCCAACCAAGTACTCCGCACTAGACAAATCCTATACGATAGATTCAATCGAGAAAGCGTAAGTAGGGAGATTCGAATACAAGACCTTTTAGCTCCATGTCTTCCACAAACTCGACCACTTCCTAGGAGGCCTCACAACTTCATATTATTGTTTTTCCCAACTTAGGGACACTTGTTATGATTTGGGTATACTTATAAACAAGTTATTTTTTATTTTTTTAATAATTCAAATTATTTATAATTATTAAAATGAATAATCAAAATTGAATTTCAAACATTATATTTGAAATCTAAATTTTGCATTTGGCATTGAAAAATAACAAAAAGCAATAAGTTAGACATGAAAACTCCATAAACTAAAAACATTGATAAATCTCCATTTTCTCCATCAATCACCGTTACTTTGACAATTTAAATAATTCGTAAAGTCTCTAATAGTTAAATTTTCTTATGCTATTATTTGATATTTTATGTTTAACATGAACAATAGTTAATTGAAATTATTACAGTAGTTATTAAATATAACAATTAAATGATTATTAAATACTATATTATTTTGAATTAAAAATTCTTGTCAATTATTATGAAAAATTCTCATCATATGTAATTGATTAAAAAATTTTTAATTATTAAAATCAGTAATAAAAAATAAGAAATATATATTTAGTTTTAAACAATAGTTGATCCAGAAAACCTAACTGATCAACCAGCTAATTGTCAAATGGCAGGAAAACAAAATGAAATCCGAAACAATAGTAAAACACAAAAAATGAGAAGTTGGACAAGCAAAATGCTTTAGATTAAAATGTTTAAAGGCAACACAGATGTATTCATCTACATCACACAACCAAGATCAACATTTTATTTAGGGCATAAGAAGACAATGAGAATGGCATACTTCCAATGCTTGGCATAGAGTCTTAGTGGTTCTTCTCCATCTTTCACAACCTATCAAAAACAAGAACACTTTGTGCAAGAGAGAGCTAATAGTACAAGACCCAATATTCTTTTTCACACCTACACATCATATATACACAATCCCACCATATGTTATATCTTATAACCTGTTCTACCTTAAGAGGTAGAATATGATAATTATGTCATTTTTTTAAGGATGTTATGAATTATAATTTAATGGGTCAACATATAGTTATTAGGGTACTACCATGTGCCTCAAATGTAATTAGTAAATTATTAATCATCCCATTATGATTATTAATCATACATTAGGCAATTCAACTAATGGTTATGCATATGGAATTAATGTTGCAATTATATTAATCCACATATTTCTAACATTCTCCTACTTGGACAATATAATCAAACTACCATACCAATCTCCATCATCAAAAGCAGTCAAATAAACCATATGCAATATTATATCAATATGATATATATACTACACATCATTTGGCCCTAAAGATGTTCAAATACCACAATAACTATTAAAACAACATGCATGCAGTACAACAAATGAGACTTTACATTTGCCTCCTTTTGTACTTGTCATTTCATCAAACTACATACATGAATCAACATATATATGTCAGTATTAACAAGAAATGATTGTAAACATCATTATGCATGTTTCATATATAAAAGTCATAAGTAATCCATATAAAGTATTAACATGTTCAATACAAAATAGCAAACTCTCACTAATTTTATATAACTAAGCTCCTAACAATCCCATGCATGAGACATGTTTTACAAGCACACATATAGGTAAACCTTTTGTAAATGGATTTGTTAACATACTAGCTGTAGGCGTATACTCAACAATAATAAAGGATTTAATAACTTTCTCTTTAACAAAATAGTACTTCATATCAATATGTTTCAAGTAAGAAGTACTTCTAGTGTTCTTAGAGAAAGCTACAGCTGCGGAATTATCACAATACAATTTCAATGAACTCAAAATAGAGTTTACAATATCCAATGCTGAAATAAAATTCTGCAACCATATTGCTTGACAAGCTACCTCATATCATGCCATATAATCTGCCTCCATTATTGAGGACGTCGTGTGTCTTTGCTTGACACTTTTCCATAATAAAGCTCCTCCAATCATCATAAAGATGTATCCTGAAGTTGACTTTTTATCATCCACACATCCTACATAAGCAGCATCACTGAACCCAACTATATCAAGAGTGTCAATTCGTCGATAAGTCAATATATAATCCTTGATACCCTGAAGATACCACATAACCTTCTTAGCCACTTTCCAATGGCTAAGTCCAGGATCACTCAAGTATCTACCCAACAGACCTACAATAAAAGCAATATCAGGGAGTGTGCATATTTAAGCATACATCAAGCTACCTACAAGTAATGCATAAGGAACGACTTTCATTTCATCTCTTTCTTTATCATTTTGTGGACATTGGGCCTTTGAGAATTTGTCACCCTTCACTATTGGTGCCTTTCCAAGAGAACAAGAATGCATATTGAATCTTTTCAAGATCCAATCAATGAAATTTTTTTGAGACAATCGAAGAATCTCATTAGCTCTATCTCGGAGAATTTGAATTCCAAGTACATAAAAGGCCTTACCAAGATCCTTCATATCAAAATGACTAAATAACAATTGTTTTGTCTCAAATGATAAATCAATATCATTAGTAGCAGGTAGAATGTCATCAACATATAGTACTATAAAAATGAAACTGCTCCCACTAAACTTCATATATATACATTGATCAACTACATTCTCCTTGAAGCCATTTGCAGTGACAATCTTATCAAACTTGAGATACCACTACCTTGATGCTTGTTTTAACCCATAGATAGACTTCTTAAGCTTGCAAACCATGTATTTTTTACTAGTTATCTCAAAACCAACTGGTTGAGTCATATAAACATCTTTATATATCTCTCCATTCAAGAAGGTGGTTCTCACATCTATTTGATTGAGTTTCAAATCAAAATGAGCAATTATAGCTATTACGATTCAAAGTGAATCCTTAGTAGAAACTAGTGAGAAGGTTTCCTTGTAATCAATCCCTTCTCTCTGGCTATAGCCTTTGGCCACAAGTCTAGCCTTATACCTTTCTACTTGTCTACTTGAGTCATGTTTGATTTTGTAAACCCATTTGCATCCAATGAGTTTGCAACCTTTAGATAGTTCAACTAACTCCCAAACTCTATTTTGTGACATGGAACTCAACTCATCTTCCATTGCATTCATCTATAAAACATATTAAGGATTATTCATGGCTTCTTGAAAACTAACTGGTTCAATATTATCTCCCACATCGAACTCATATTCCTACAAATAGATAATATAGTCATCAGGAATGGTAGGTCTACGTGTTCTTTGTGATCTACGTGTTCTTTGTGATCTCTTGACAACAATTTCATCATTCCCAACATCAATGACTTCATCTTGTGCTTGATTTTGAGGTTCATTATGAGATGCTATTAGAATCTGTTGAATCACAAGGTCATCAGTAAGAGCATAAGCAAAGGGTACAGGGACTAGAATACGTTTTTCCTTGAATACAATTTCTCTTAACCCTTGACTTGAACCAATTCATATTCAAAATAGATAGCTCTATCTGATTCTATAATTATGGTCTGAGATGGGCAATAGAATCTCGATCCCCTTGATCTGACGGTGCAGCCTACAAAGTAACCACTAATGATTTTCGGATCAAACTTATTAGATTGCAGATTGTAGGGCCTTACTTATGCTTTGCATCCCCAAATATGAAAATGACGTAAGCTTGGTTTCTTTCTTGTCCATAACTCATATGGAGTCTTTATGAATGATTTGCTAGGTATTTGATTCAAGATATAAGTAGTTGTCTTCAATGCCTTACCCCAAAAAAATTTAGGCAAACTAGAATGAATCAACATGCACCGCAACATATCAAGAAGTGTGCGGTTTCTTCTTTCAGCAATTCCATTCTGCTGAGGTGCTCCTGGCGTTGTATATTTTGCTTCAATTCCACATTTTTGCAAGCATCTAGCAAAAGACCTTGGATTTCTTCCACTCTCATCATAACACCCATAATACTCTGCACCTATGTCAGAGATAACTACCTTAATTTTCTTTCCCTTTTGAAACTCAACTTTTGTCTTGAAAATCTTAAATGCTTCCAAAGATTCAGATTTTTCCAACCTCTTCATTATGTCTCTAGAAATATGGCCTAAATGTTTGTGTCATAACATAAAAGATAACAAATCCAACCTCATACATAAAATCAACAACAATAATAAGAGAAGAGGAAGAAGCAACAGTAACAACATCATTCAACTCAAGTTTGCATAAATTTTCACATAAATTTCCATTTTCCACCAAAAGAGAGTTACAATACAGAGTCAATTTTCCAATTCCAAAAAGAAAACTATAACCTAGTCTATCCAAAATGGATACAAAAATCAAATTCCTCCTAATAGAAAGTAAATAAGCGACATCATGTAACACCAAAAGATGTCCTGTATTCAACTGTAGTCTAATTATCCTAAAAAGTTCAACTTTGACTTTAGTATCATCTTCCATGTAAATATGTTGGTCAGAACTAGTTGGCCTTCTTCGACTTGTCTGTTTCTGCAAGGAATTCGTAACATAAATTGTTGTTCCAGTATCTAAGCACCAAGTATTTAAAGGCACATCAATAACATTGGACTCTAAACAAACCATCTCAAGACAATTACCTTTCTTCTCTAAATGAGCTTTGAGTTTTTGACAATTAGCTTTCTTGTGCCCAAAACTCTGACAAAAGTTGCATTTCCCTTTGAAAAACTTTATTTTGATTAACAGAAGATGAGCCCACCTATCCACTTCCTTTAGGACCAACAGCTTTCTTCTTGAAAGATTTTTGTGTAAGGTTCTGATCATGCATCTCATATATAATATATGTCAAATATACACAACGGAAAATAAAACAAAACCTCAAAAATCAGATTTACTCATGCATATAGATATAGAAAACAAAAACATGAAATGTAATATGTTTACATAACTTTCTGACAATCTCCTTTGTTCTTTAAACTTCTTCACGTTGGGTTGTCATAAACCACAACGATCAATATAGACCGTCTCTAATGAAAGTTCACATGAAGATAAAAGGATGAAACCTTACTAGGAGATGACTAGAGTTCTTTTTTGTGTGTTAGCAAAACAAGAACTCTTGTGAAAGTTAAAGAGAAAAAGAGTGTGTGTGTAAGAAAGAACCTTTCTTTTCCCTTTTGTCTTACACAAGATGCACGAAAATTATCTCTATTTTCTGCACGATTTAGCCTTCCATAACTCCCATCACTAATTTTTATTTTTTAATAAAAAAGAAAATAAACATATCAGGGTAGGCATCGTCCCTGACCCCCATCTGGGTCGACTGGTCGACCCAAATGTATCTCCCTCTCTCGACCTTAGTTTTTGACAATTTTAGAGACGTATATCAGGGTAGGCATCGTCCTTGATCCCCATCTGGGTCGACGGGTCGACTCCAATGTTTCTCCCTCTCTTGACCTTAGTTTTTGATGATTTTAGAGGCGTTTTCTTCCATGCTTCACGCTTTATGATTTCCGATATCCATTTTAGTCAAAAGTGCTCCAAAATTCAAAAACAACAAACTCATTTTGGCCATGGAAGAAAACATGAAACCTTTCACAATCACACCCAAAAACTATGATTCTTTTGCCCAAAACAAAGGTAAAAGGCTACAACATCAACCAGCAACATTTTATGAACCTCAACGTAACATTCTGAAGTCATTTATGCCAAAAAAAGAGTTGAAAATATGGGTATATCGAAAAAAATGAGCCCTAAAATAAAATGACATGGCTCTGATACCAATAGTTAAAAAATAACACATAATGAGAATGACAAAGACTGCGTTTCACACATATGAGGGGCATTATGAATTCGTGGTCATACCCTTTGGACTAAAAAATGCCCCTAACACTTTTCAAAGTCTAGTGAATGATCTTTTTCAAAGAAGGTTTAAATTGGTCTGAAGCAGCAAGGGATGCCTTCCATAAATTAAAGGTAGCCATGTTATCTCCACTAGTTCTGAAGCTCCCAGATTTTTCACAACAATTAGTTGTCGAAAGTGATGCTTGTGGTCTAGGAATTGGTGCGATTTTATCTCAACAAGGCCATCGCATTGCCTACTTTAGCGAAGCATTAAAAGGGTCAGCATTGGCCTTGCCAAAATATGAAAAGGAAATGCTCGCTATCATCAAAGCCATTCGTAAATGGCGTCCATATTTTCTTGGGCGTGCTTTCATTGTCAAAACAGATCAAAAGAGCCTCAAGTATCTCCTAGAGCAACGAATCTCAACTTTGGTTCAAGCTAGATGGCTCCCAAAACTCCTAGGCTATGATTATGTTACAGAGTATAGACGTGGACGTGAGAACCAAGGAGCTACTACCCTATCTAGGAAGGTTGAATTCCAAATGATGGCAGTATCCTTGCCTCATGCAGACTGGTGGCTGCAGACTGGTGGCTTACTCTACAACAAGAGGTGCAATATGACTCTGTTCTAATTGTTCTCAACTACCAGCCATTCTCGCATATTGCCATGCCTCCCCTATTGGGGGCCAATTTGGACACCATAAAACATTGGAACGAATTCAAAACAGTTTCATTTGGCCTGGGTTACGCAATTCAGTTTTGTTACATTGTGATGCATGTCAACACTTTAAGAATGACATTTTGCATCCAGCTGGTCTCCTTCAACCACTACCGATCCCAACTAAGGTATGAACTGACATCTCCATAGATTTTATAAAAGGATTACCATCATCACAAGGGTTTTGGTCATTATAGTGGTGGTCGATAGACTCACCAAATATAGCCACTTTGTTCCTATTTGTCATCCCTATACAACAACCACCGTGACTAAGGCGTTTATCTCCAATATTATCAAATTGCACAAAGTGCCTCAATCCATTGTATATGACAGGGAAAAAAAATTTGTGAGTGCTTTTTAGTCAAATCACTTTAAGTTGCAGGGAACATAACTCAAAATGAGTTCAAGTTGCCACCCACAAACGGATGGTCAGATCGAGGTTACTAACCGTATCCTCTAGCAATATTTGTGGTTCTTCACAGGAAATCAAACCTGAAAATGTATTGACTAGTTTTTGGGGGTTGAGTTTAGTTATAATACAAGCGGACATTCAGCTACCAAAATTACTCCTTATGATGTTGTATATGGTAGTCCTCCTCCAAACTTACTTCCTTACATTCCAAGGACAACTCAAGTACAAGTTATGGATGAACATTTGCGTGATTGGACTACCATTTTGCAAGACTTGAAACGAAATTTGGTTATGGCACAAGAGAGGATGAAGAACTGCCAAGAGAGGATGAAGAACCAAGCGGATCAATATCATGGAGAGGTACAATTTCAGGTGGGCGATTATGTTTATTTGAAGCTCCAGCCCTACTACCAATCTTCAGTAGCTTTTCGCAACTTGGTGAAATTATCTCCTAGGTTCTTTGAACCTTTTGAAATATTGGTTAAAGTTGGGACGGTTGCATTTCTTTTGACTTTGCCACCGGGAGCCCAAATACATAATGTGTTTCATGTAACTCTCGTACAAAGATATTTGGGGAACATACCTCCAACCTTGCCAGCTTTACCACACATTCAAGATGAATTAGTCATACTACCAATACCAGAGAAAAGTGTTAGATCGCAGAACCATTCAGAAAGGGAAATATAGCCTAATCTAGTGTTTGGTTACTGTCCTCAAGGGTGGGGACAGTGGACAAAGATAAAAAAGTACTGTCCAAAGCATTGTTTGGTTGGTGTCTTCAAGAATTTGTGGACCGTCCGCAGTGGACACGGACTGAAAATTCAGTCCATTCCAAAAGTGCGGGACGGAGACGCAAATGCATCGGACTAAAGCAGAAAATTCTAAAATAACCCTGTTTTAGACGAAACGTCGAAACCTATTCACGTCTAGGTCGCACATCGTCTTCTTCCTTTGGCTTCTCCCAAGTCTTTGTCATCTGTCGCACCTCCTTGTCTCTGTCGCACCTCCTGTTCTTCTTTCTCCGTCGTCTGCAGAACCGTTTCTCTCCTTCGACAGTCGAGCCTCTCTTGTGGGTAAGAAGCTTTTCATCCCATCGTGCTGCCGCGAGTTCCTCTTCTCCGATTAACCCACCGTCGCCATCCTCGCATCCCAGGCAAGCCACCGTCGCCTATGGTGCTGTCGGCGATGGTGAGGGAGTCACCACGCGTCCACCAACGTCATCGCTGCAACTGGGAGGCGCGACGACGTTGAGGGATGAACCACCGAAGCACCGCCTCATCACCGTCGCAGACCCTTCAGCCGAAAGGAGTCGCTCCTCCACCTGGAATCGCCCCTGCGCCGCCTGGATCTGTGCTGCCGGCGACTGGATCCACGGCGGCGATTGAAAATCATATTATAATCATATGATTTGTCCAATTACTATATCTCTTCTTTGTAAATGTTTCTCAATTTGTAGCTAGCTTATAACTTTTAGCCGTATATATGAATTTGACTATTTTTATATAAGAATATTATAATGTGATGTTAATGGTGTACAGAAGGTGATGTGTAGCCTATATTCTCATCTCACTAATATTTTCTAAATCCAAATTTTTTGTTTGTTTCATTGAGGAGAAAGAAGCAATTGTTACTAATAGAAATGACATAATTTGAGGAACAAATGGCATGTACTAGTGACTTTTTACTAATTGCTGTTGGGGTCATTTTGGGATTCATCATTAAGGAGATTCTAGCTAAATTTATGTAAATTACTATGTATTTGAATTTCTTGGTTGTCAAACTTATTTGAACCTATTATGTAATGTTCAGATGTTTTATGTAATTTTTGTCCTAACTAATGTTTATTATTATAATCATAATAAGAAGAATAATCCGTAATTGCGTTTAATTACAAACTATTAATAATTAGTTTAATTTTATAAACTAATACTAACAAATAATAACGTTGTATTATAATTATTAGTAATACTAATAATTATTCTTGTTATTTGATTACATAATTTAGAATAAATCTCACTAATAATAACAATAATTAATCACAATAATAATATTACTTAAAATAACATAACTAATTTTGTTCAACGAATATCATACTAAAATTAATAACATTAACAAATAGAAGTCATAATAGGTATAATAATAATAATAATAATAATAATAATAATCATAATCATAATCATAATAATAATAATTTGATAAATTTGAATAATTATAAATTTTATTACACTACAAGTGAGTAATACCATAATTAAATATTGTAATGTAAATAATTATACAATGATAAAATAATAAATGAATTACAACAACTCTTCTTATTATACTACAAGGCATTTTGTCATTAACATTGTTTCTTAACTTACGTCTCGCAACCAAACACATTTTCGCCCTCGTGACAAGGACAATATTCTTTGTCATCTCGCCCATCGCAACCAAACATCTCACTGTCTTCAGTTCTTGTCCTGTCTCGTCCAACTCTGTCCTGTCTCGTCCTGTCTCTACCTGCTGCAGACACTAACCAAACGCAGGGTAAGACTGAAGTTTTGATTGAGTGCATAAGGACTTCGGAGGATGATGTCACTTGGAAAAATCTATGGTATTTTTCACGCACTTATCCCGACTTCATCCTTGCGGACAAGGACGTATTCCTCTATCCCAAAATATTCTTTGCATCCAAGTCATTCATTCATTGTGAATGGATGGCTTGAATGCAAAGGGGACAGGGCCAGGGTATTTTGGGACAGAGGATCTCAAGGCTTGCGGACAAGGGGGAATGATATGTGCATAAGTGATGCATGGGTCTTGATGAGCGACATTGGTGTACATAGTCAGAGTTAGTTAAACCAGGTCCTATTCTATTGCTCTTAAGTTTTGGTTGTTAGTTGACTTGATTGTTAATTGACTTCAAATTAGTAGCTCTAAAATAGTAGTTAATTATTAGTCAATTACTTTATTATGGCCGAATAAGTAGCCAGCATCTTCTATTTGTTTGTTGAAAACTGTTAGTTGATTGAGTCACTGTTGTTGCCTTGCATGTTTTGCCATGGCAATATAGAAGGAAAGATACAAGATTTGTGCCAATTCTGTTTCTTCTTCCTCTGTTTCTAATCTCTTAAAGTCTACGAAAAATTCTCTACCACATTGTCTCGAATGCATAACTATATGAAAGAATCCATAATGCTTATAGGATTGGTCATAGACCAGATACAGTCACAAACAGGCAACATACCGGTCAGAATTGTGCTTTACTTACAGTTTCTAAGCTAAAGCTGATAAAGCTGCGACCAGCTTCGTACCTTCAAGCATTTTACTAGTTCCATGTACAGAAAAATTTTACACAAATCCTTTCCTGTGCAGCAATTAGTGAAAATGCAACTAAATCCTTTCATCTGCAGCAGCTAGTGAAAATGCTCTACCTGCAACTAAATCCTAATGTGCAGCTGTTAGTGAATATGCGACCCTTTCCCACGCATTTTGTACAACATAGAAAAGAGTGAAATATTAAACACTCGATCCACAAAATTTTTATAGAGCCGATTTTAGTTTAGATTGACGAATTCGGCAGTGGCCTGGAAGACCAACAACAGAAGTATTTTCTGAATTAGCTGTACGGATTGATCCAGAGGGTGATGCAGCAGAAATCTGCCAGGTAACCCATATATATAATCTCTACCTTTCAAACTGGGATCATAACCTCATAATACTATACAATTCTCCGTCCTCTGGCCACCCAGATTGCAACTAGCTGCTATTAGGTAGTCCTTTACCACGTGGCATTTTCTTTGATCCCGCTGCCATATTCACAAAATCAAAAGGATATACAAATGTTAGCGTCATATTGCGCAAATAAATCCTAAACGTATAATTGCTTAAAGTGAGTTTCTATGTAATCATCCAATAAAAATAATTGATGTTCATCTGAATATAGCACATCCAGCACATCAAACTGATAGCATTTTGATGTTCATTTAGATGTAAGATCCTTAATATATGCATATCACATACATACACACACAGTTAGAGAGAGGGGGCTTACAATCTTCAACGTCCTTCATCTGGTAAAAATGAGGGGCTATTTCCACCAACCAATCTGGTTTTAGTTCGGTTACCTGCAGTCATCCCCCATATTTAGTTGGTCCAAACCAATGTCACTTAAACGGAAGAAGTGTATGAAGTAGTAGATTTAAAATGGAATGCAAACTTGCCTGCCTCATGTACTCCTTTGTAGTAAGAACCAACTCGTGGTATACAACCCACCTTGGGAGTACCTGAAAGAAGCAAGTCAATACATAGATCTCCAAGCTTTGGTTTCGCAAAATGGGCAAAAAGATCTCTCTATAAACAGCTGTACTACGGTTCCTTTCACACAAGGAGCGACAGTAAACAACTTTTAGACAAGCATTAAAGAGTTCCAAGAGATAACAATATCTGATAGAAAGTACATAATTGGCTCCCATGTTGCAACTTTAAAGCAAAATCATTCCAACAATTAGCTTCCTACTTCTTTAACGAGAAAACAAGGATGGAATTGCATGGCTCACCTGTGCCAAGCCTGAGCTGGGGTGTATAAAAACAGTCTGTGGATATTTCACTGTTCTGTAAGACCCATTCTTTTGAAGCCTTGCACAGTGAGGGAAGAAACCTAGAAGTAACAGTCAAATATGAAATACATCACTAGTGACCAAAACAAGTACTCATGGTTCCCAGTCATAACACCAGAAAGTAACCTGTGAATTACCTGATGTTATGGACTTCTTTATGGAATCTAAATCATTGGGACCGGAAGTTAGCTCAATTTCAATTCTCTCCAAAAGACCTTCCAGCTGGTCACGTATATCTCTAGCTCGTTTCATACTCCTAACCTTAAAAAATCAAAATAATCAATAAGAAACATACACAGCCAGCAGCAAACTATCGAAAGCTTCTTGAAAAGCTAGGATGGAATTCTAACATTGGCTACATATTAAGGTACTAAAACATATAAACTAGCTTTTATCTTTTGTTTGTTTGTACGTGCCAGATAGGCTGAAACTAACAGAGAAAGGAAGTGCGCAATGTTGATGAAAGAAAAATCAAATTAGAGAAGTGACATCATTGCCATTGTAGTCAGCAGATAAAAAAGGCAGCTATACTTCATGAAAGTGGAGTTTAGTGCCTCTTCACAGAAGAAGGAAAAATATTAGTTTTGGATAAATCAAAGATGGTAAATTAAGACTTATTACAATAAACATCATGACTTCATAGCTCTGATAAACAAATGCAGATATATAGAAGGGGACATAGAGAGGAACTCTAATGTTCACTGCCAAACAACTAAAGGAATGGAGAAAAGGGCCCAAGCAGAATACATGATTGAGAATAGGATACTAAAACGGAAGATCTTGACAATAAAGTATTATACCTGAATATAATTTTCATAGCACCACTGAGTTGAGTAATTAGTTTCCTTCCAAGAACTATAAACCTAAATAGAACAAGAATAAGGAGGGTTAATAAACCACTATCGAAAAGCTATACGCAAGTGAATGCAAAATCTATAACCAATAATTTTCATACATTAATATATTGCATTTTGCAACTTGAATATTGAAATACAACTTGACCATCAACCAATAAGCTTTACTAAGATTTTCATAGAACATTTGATCCAGAAACAAATGAAGAACATAAATAGAGAACTAATACCAATAAGTACATCTATGAAGACGATAAGATATAAGCAAGATGGTGCTTGTTCAATTGAAATTATATCTAATTGCTTGTGCGTCTGCAAGACCGTACTTGTATGAAAAAATAAGTGCATATAACCTGATTGACAATGGAGGCATAGCTAACCTTGAGAAGAGCAATATGATCACCAACATTTCCTGTGTGGAAGTTCAGTCTGGCATTGTCAGCATGAACTTGTTTATCTTTTGGACGATAGAAGATTGAATTGCCCACAGAAAGCATAGCAGCAATGGAAATGATCTCATCTGAACACTTGTATTTATCCGAAGCAACTATCATTTTAGACAGCATTGGGTCAAGTGGAAATTCAGCCATCTTTCTACCAACTTTTGTCAACTCGCCAAGTTTATTCAGTGCACTCAATGCAAAGAGCAATTCTAGTGCTTTTAGCAGTGCCTCAGAAGGTGGTGGGTCCATGAAGTCAAAATTTAGTAAGTCATGAATGCCAAGACTCTTCAAAGTGAGCACAACATTGGCCAGGTTAGTCCTCTGTATCTCTGGTACAGTGTTATCATCCAAGTCATGGTGATAATTGTAGGCAGTGTAGAGACGAAAACATTTTCCTGGACCTGTTCGACCTGACCTACCAGCACGCTGATTTGCAGAAGCTTTTGAAATAGGAGCGACCAGCAAAGACTCCATGCCAGATCTTGGATTAAATGATTTCATCTTGCAAAAACCAGGATCAATGACATACTTAATGCCATCAATTGTTAAAGATGTTTCTGCAATATTTGTTGCAAGGACAACCTTTCGTGCCCCTTCTGGAGTGGGTTCAAAAATTTTTGCCTGAAGATCAGTTGGTAAGTTTGCATATATCGGGCAGATAATAAGTTCTGCAATTTTTGTCCCCAAGCCTCTTGTCCTGTGCTTTAGAATTTCCTCAGCTGTTTCAATTTCTTCCTGACCAGTGAAGAATACTAGAATATCTCCAGATGGCTGCTGCACATGAATTTGAAGTACGGTTACTATTGCAGCATCCAAATAATCAGCTTCTGGGGCTTTAGTATAGTGTATCTCGACTGGAAATCTTCTCCCTGGAATTTTAAAAATTGGAGCAGAATCAAAGTAATCACTGAATTTCTCAGCATCAAGTGTGGCACTTGAGATGAGCAACTTCAAATCTGGACGAAACCGGGCAATATCCTATAATGCAGTTTACATATTGATCAGTCAAGAAGCAGTTAACACAAACTCAAACATTTGCTTTTGGAAACACTTTCTGATGTACGACATAATGCAACAGATTCCACAATTAGTTGACAAACCGAATCAGTATGTATCAATTATGGCTAGATATACATATCTCGCTTTGATAAAGTAATAATCCTTACTTACCTTTACCAATCCAAATAGTATGTCAGTCGACAGAGTTCTTTCATGTGCCTCATCTACCATCACAACACTAGAAACATAGTACATAGTTATGAAATGGTAAAACATGCGAAACAGATAAACAGCAAAATTTAGCATACCTGTAGCTTGCAAGATCTGGTTCACCAAGGAATTCTCGCAAGAGCATCCCATCGGTCATATATTTGATTATAGTCTTTTCTGAAGTACAATCTTCAAAACGAATAGAATAGCCAACCTGAAGAAAACATGGAACTTATATTTTGCAGCAGACAACAGTTGATTAAAAACACCAACTGCAAAGAAATCATGTGCGAAAATAGAGACATATACACGTGCTAGTATCATAGGATTGAAAGTTGCATAAAAGCCATATGAAGTTATCCTGGAAAATTTTTGATGATAAAGAACAAACGGAAATGTTGAAGAAAATAACAAATAAATGTACATACCTCATGCCCAAGTTTGATACCCATTTCTTGAGAAACCCGAGCAGCCACACTCATAGCTGCCACTCGTCGTGGTTGCGTACAACCAACCTGCAACCAAGTTGATATGAGTTAAGCTGATTGGAGAAAAAATTATACTTGCAACAATACTATGCATACTTATTTCAAGTTCTCAGAAGGTACATAAGTTCTAAAAGACCTCAGCACTATCATCGTAATTTTCCACTTCTACTAATACGTTACAAGAACCTGTGATATAAATGGTTCACAGGCTTTGTTGTCATTCACAGTACAGATTTTTTTTTTAAGATTTAGATATAAGTTCAAAAAAATTTTATTCCATTTTTGGCAGACAATTATCAGAAAGATCACTAATATAACAAATTCCTTGTTGAGGCAAAGCAATAGTTAAAGCTTAGTATAAAGGCAACTATAGTACATATTCCACGCTTAGGTAGGTAAACTCCATGAGACAGACAGAATCTACACTCATTATCCTTGCATCAAGAAGCATATATTATTTGTTTCGAGGACAGGTAAAGCTATACACAGCCTTGTACTCACGAAAGGATTCTCTATAAGAAAGGTCAAACAGATTTACCCTAAATCAATTGTGTTTAAGATCTTATGGGAGTCTAGGAATCAGTCTTAATTTGGATGCACATTAGTTTGCCGAATATTCACATTGAATGTGAGAACTCAGTATATAGGATCACGAGTCAGAACTCAACTCATAGAATGGGTTGAAAAAGCATATTTGATTTGAAGGACTGTCATAAACATCTTTTTTAAAACCAAAATCTTAGATATCCACAAGAAAACAAGTATCCTACCCATTCTATCTTCTCAACTGAAAAACTAAGATGAAGTAACAGGTTTCTTAGCTAGTAAATCAGTTTCAATGAATAAGTATGTGTCCAGATTAATCTTGCAGGTCATGGACACAATTTTAAGGAAATTCCTCCCTCTTTCCAAGCTCCTGCTAGAAGTAAAGATTCATCGCTATACTCACTCTATCATTTTCGAAGTTAAGGAGAACATAACTATCACAAGGTATTGACCATTAATTAAGAATAATTTTATACCTTCCCACGCTTTGTGTAACCAGCTTCATGAAGGTATTGGGGTATCTGGGTGGTCTTCCCTGAACCAGTTTCCCCTACAATGACAAGCACCTGCAATATAAATTAAAAAGAAAATATTTAGCATCCAGATAGGAATTTATATGGAAATATTGCAATACAAATTTGGATTCTTCTATCATTTCCTATTTCTTTTCTTTTCTGGTCCAGTGTGTGAGGAGGGAGGAAGAGTGACTGCCTGCCTATTAGTCACGGTATTCTGAATTGCCCATCATAAGATTAAATATAACTTTTGGAAGAAATAAAATGCATGTAACTTATCAAAAGCAGTAAAAGACAGTATATAACGAAATCCTGTTCTATTCTTACAAAGAGAAACTATATTTTGGTGTTCTTCACCCCCATGCAACCAAAATGATGCAGTAAATCCTTCATTAGACGTGAATGAACACCAATGGAAAATGGTAAGCAAATTTTTCTTTTGAACATGCAGATGAGTACAGAGATGTTACTTCCAAGAGCAAATCATAAACCTAAGCCATACTGTTGTATGCCTAGAGAGATGTTTTTCCAGTTCAATACAACTTAGTGAGTGAATATACCAAAGCACACCTTAACCATGATAGCGACATGGTCATCAGAAGCAAGAGTGGATTAATGAATTTTTACTCAAGGACAAGAATCTGATAAGGAAAAATTTAAAACCTGATGTACATCAAGAGCTTGGAGAAGTTCATCTCGATATGGATAAATAGGTAGAGTTTTTCTCTCCTCCTGAAATTAAAATAATTTATCAGTAAATCACATGCACCATATTTGTAACATATCTACATTAGACTACATGATATAGCTCCTATTAGACTACCAGGCAAGAAATAATTCTTACGACCGCCACCAGTCATCTTTTTTACTCGATTTCCTGGTAGAATAATGAAACTCTTGAAGGAAAATTCCAAATTTCTGAATATTACTCCGATATGCCAAAGTCTTTTTAACAATCCAAGAATTCACAGAGCTTATTACATGGCAGGACAACCTTAAGAATTTGTTTAACAGTCCACCAATTCACAGAGCTTGTTACATGGCAGGTACAACCTTAAGAATTTTTTAACAGTCCAAGAATTCACAGAGCTTGTCCCATGGTATACAATTCCAACTTCCAAATACAAATAAATTGCACGAAAAACTACTTACATGATTATTAACTTGAATCTTCCAATAATAATGGTGGATTAATATATGTTTGATCACACTTTTCATCCATTGAGTAGGTAAAACATTCATAATTGTATGTATGTGTCCATATTTGCATGCCACTGAAAATTCTAATTCCTTCTATGTACTTGAAGAGTTTTTAGAAAGGAAAAAAAAAATCAATAGAGGGGATCGCTTTAACAAAAAAGCCAAAGACAAAAGACACACCTGAAGCTTCTCCAGAGCTGACTTTGCTTTAGATTGGTCAACCAGTTCACCGTGCAGCTCATCGTCAAACTACATAAAGGTAAAATGAAACTATAAGAAACAACAGAAAAAACTAGTACAAAAATCAAGAAGTTAGACAAGCATGACTCAATAAACTAAGAAACTAATGAATATACCTTGTCACCATCCATCACAGTTGCCTTGATAAAGTCAATTTGGTCCTCAAACACAAACCTAAATAAATCATAAAATCTCTGACAATTAGAGTTTCATACTAGCAAGTTGATTCAACTTCAACAAAGAAACCAAACGAAACTCATAGAAAATTATATAGCATGCAATACTAAAATGAACCTGAGTTTAAATTTCATAATCCATACTTACTGATAGTCATCAGATGTTTGTTTTTTATTTTTTGAACCAAACTTTAGTGTTGCTTTCCCTGCAACATAACAATCTCAGAATTAGAGTTCTAATAACCCAATTAAACATTCTCACATGCATTAGATATAGTAATTGGATTAATCATATTCACAAGAATTACCTATCTGAAATTCTTCCCAAGCCTCCTGTTCAGCAAATGGGTTCATTTTCTCCCCTACACTCGGGTCCCTATGATTTAATTTCAGAAATAGATTAGGGTAAAAGGCAAAGATTTTGAGAGTATAGGACTACAATACTTAAATCTCTAATTCTCCAGCCGCATATAACATATGCAGTTTATGTACACATTTGATCATCTCAACAATTGGAAGCACAATATTATCAAACTGACCTATAACGCTGCAAAGCCACAGCAAATCTCTTCTCCTGATTAACACCCCCTTCTTGATCATATGCTTCGGGCATTCGATACTAGAGCTCCCACAAGAGATATTTACCATGAATAATTAAATTAGCCACAAGAACCACAAGAAACAAATTTCATTAAGACATAGAACACTAGCATAAACACAGTTTCAAATCATTATCATTCACCTTCAAGAGTTCCTTTTACATTACGATTAATAACTATGGTTCTAATTAAAGAACTGTAACCCACAAAAATATTAAGATGAAAGAGAATAAAAACTCACGAGAAGGAACAGAAAGTGTCGCATATAGCTATCTAACAAAGAAAAATAATGAGAAGTACTCAATGTGATCACCTATCCACTGTTCAATTACTTATGCCATGAATATAAATAAGAACAAATATTGAGCCATCTCATTTCTCAAATTAATCCACCTAAATGAAGATAAGTTGTCCTCTGTATAGACAAAGAATAACTTAAAATTTTCCACTTCTTTTCTAGCCTAAGTAATGGAATGGAAAACATTATCAAAATCCTCTGAAATCAGTCAAGGTAAAAAAGTAACCGCAAAGGACTCATAAGAAACCCCACGATTATAAAAAATGTCTTGCAAGCCAGTTGTGGCAAATTTATATGGAAAGTCAAACAGAAAGAATGGAACTATCTACCAAGAGAGATACATGATTTATAGTCACTGCAATTCTCAAATTGAACAGGTATCAAACTTTTAGCAGGATACTGATCAGTCAATCCTTTGCTACTATACAATTATGAAAATAAAACTCAAAATAGAAAAAATTTCACAACTATAAGTGAGCTAGACGTGAAAACTACATGAAAAAGAATACACTGTTAGGGCACATGTGTGTGGACAGAGGAGATAATATATTACACTAGACAATTAAAGAGATAAAAAACCCAAATTTCTGGTTTTGTGGAAGTAATCTCCACAGTAAAAAAAATTTGGTCGTACTAGTTGGGGTAGTTAATAAAACAGCTTACAATCTGGGACTTGGTCATGATATGCACAGTGGAAATATGAACAGAAAACTATTAACTACTTGAAGTATAATAGCAAAAATGTTTAATTAGCCAGAATCATCATGAAAAAATTTGCAACATACGTACTTTTTCCGAATTGAAATCAAACATAATATTAACATCTGTTACCTCATTTGAGTCATCAACATCTTCTGATCTCTTCTTCACAAGCTCATAGATTTGCTTCTTGTATCTGCCACAATAAGAAATCCACAATTTTTACCAGTAAATAATGCCAAAACAACTAGCCCCAAAAATTGTATGGTAAGAATGGCACTTAACGGCAAGTTCTGGGAATATTTAACTAGTCCAAAATCATGCATGATAAACTCTAATTACATGTGAATGTATATTCAAGTGCATATGTAGAGTATAAGGTAAAGTGAACATCCCAGACACACTAAATGAAACACCAATAGCTAAAGTAAAAACTCATGCCAAGGAAAATAAGAAGTAACAAAAAATGTATCTAGGACCAACATGCATCCCAGGCAAAGAATTCAAGCATTACCTTAATTCACGGTACTCTGCTTCAGTAAGCTTAACACCGTCAAACAAGTATTGTTCATCTTCAATCTCATCTCTGAAATAAATGAGTATAACTTCTTATCGTCCAATGCATAAACAATCAAAGATTTACAATAAAAAGAAACAAACTCACCAGAAAAATACAAGTACTTCGAAAAATTGCATAAAGCTTACCCGAAACATCAAATAATAAATGATGACATTCCAATAAAAGAAGGTTTTCTGGCACGGAATCATCTATAAACCAGTAAAGAAAAAGCATTATGTCTAAAGATACCTAAGTTCTTCCAACTTCTTTTGCTCTCTCTTCTTCAGATACTCTTGTCTTGACACCTTTCTGCAGATTGAATCAATGATAAGGGGAACTTCACTGTTTAGAATTGAAAGAAATTAAAATGAACAAGAGATGCTCAGGACAAACCTCAAAGTATCAAGGCCATCCCTCTCCAAAACATCTGATCTCCGAATTGCTTCTTCTGTCAGACAAGAAGAAACAACAGTATCAGCTATAGCCAGAAAGTGCAATACGACTGGAAGTATGAATGAATGGTTACATGAGGCATTTAAGAAGTTATACCTTCCTCTCTTTTGGTTAACTTTTGATCCGTTAGCTGTCATGAGACACTCAAACAAATAAGATCAACAGCATTAATATGAAACAATGACAAGGTTTCTCATTGATGATTGCAAGCACATATTTCTAGCATCCTAATACACTGAGGTCAAGAGATTTGTTTGAAAGAAACCAAGCATGGTCTAAAGCAAGAATGCGTTTCAAAACCAGCAGATGCTTCAATAAACAAAAGAACAAGTAATCAGTAAAACATCAACACCAGTCACATCTGGTCAATGCATATGAGCAAAACCAATGAAATTTATCCGGAAGGCTGAAAAATTATCTTCCAGTCCAAAATAACAAAATTCATATGATATCTGTTAGAACAGTATGCAACTATACCACCTTTTGCAACTTCACTATTAAAAAAGTGACAATTTGACAACTGACAGGTTTGTCAATCATTTGAATTTCAAATGCATAGCATCCTGGAAAATAGCTAGAAAACATGGATGATCATATCAGAGTCATAGCACATATCAAGAATAGTAACATGTATAAGAAACTATCAACTTACTGCAAAAGGTATGATGTTTTCATCAAAAGCAAGTGCAAATGGAAAATAAGGAAAGGTTCTAGATGACTACAACATTAAGAGCATAAATTTGGCAACACTAGATAAATTATTAATTTTCGTATGTACCTTCCGAGTGCTTGCCGCATCCCGTTCTCTGATATGTTTTTCTAATTCCTCCCTTTCTCTTTGATCGCGCAACCTTTCTTCCTCTGACTGTGTATGAGAGATATATTACCAATATTTACAGCTTTGTAATTTAATTCAAGAAAAACTACACATCAAATAGAATACTATTCCTGAGTAGAATAAATTTTTAATGAACTTAGTAAGGTATAAAACCATTTCTGAGAATTTTAAAAAAATCAAATTGGTTAAGGTAACAAATATATAAGAACCAACATTTGTACAATTCAACGTACATCAGAACCATCATCCTCATATTCAGAAGTCCTTCTTTTAACCCTTCTCCCTTGTTCCCCCAAGTTAACCACCTGCAGCATTGAATAGAGTCAAACAAAAAGAAAGACATGCTGTTAGAAGTGGCACTGATCAGCAGCTTACCATATAGGGGAAAAAAAAATTGAATCTTAGTAAGGGTATAGGGGCTCTGCCTCATTGTCACTATCTTCTTCACTTTCCATCTTCTTCCTGAACCGCTTCGTAACTTTATCAGCTCTTTTGGTTTCAGGAGCTGGTAAGCCTGAAGATTTCTTGTCAGCACTAACACTAACACCACCACCATCACCACCACCACCAACACCACCACCACCACCACCACCATCACTATCACCATCACCATCACCAGCATCCAAAAGTGCATAAGTTTTCTGTTTCCTTGCATAGATGGCAGCTTCCCTCTCTTGTTGTACATAAAGCTGTAGAGCAACAATTGAACATAACTTTCCAGGATATAATAACACTCACCATAAAATTGTAGAATTTTTCCAAACTTGCAACTCTAAGTACAAAACAACAACTTACGTTTACAGCAGATGTTTTACGGGGAACTCTAGTAAATATGTCTTCAGCGAAAGAATGAGTCTCAGCTGATGCTGAAAAATCACAATTCTCTTTTAGCTTGCCCACCAAATCTGCTGGTGATTTGGCTTGTTTTGCTACAACAAAAACAACTATAAGTAAATTCCTATAACTACCATCTTGAAGAAAAGGATGGCCCTTTCAATATTTTCAATTCAATGCAATTCATTCCCATTCATTTGTTAGGGAAACTTACATAAACTAATAACGTACTGAATGACAGTTGGCTGTGAATAGCCAAGCAATGAAATTAGCTGGTCAGACACCCATCTCTTCAAATTACCGTCATCCATTTCGACTGCATCGCACAAAATCAGAAACCCCCTTTAACCACAAAATACACTGTAAAAGTATTGTAAAGTAATTGAATTCTCGGAACTGAAGAATAAAATGAAAAAGTATAAGTATGCAAGTTTCTGAAACGTGAAAAGCTAAAACATGGGGTTTGATTAATGACGAGTTCAGAGAACTCGCCCGACATACAATTCTAGAATTATTATAAGCAAAGTGGTCTTTTCTCTTTTATGTTAAAAGCTCGAACCTTGATTGGGCTCGAATAGCTTAGAATCCCAATAAAAAGTTTAGAGTTTCGTACCGTACCCGGCAGAAGGTACCGCGCTAGCCCGGAAACGGAACGACACCATGCCCAGTGGTATCGTTCCGTTTCCGGGCTAGTGCGGTACTTTCGAGTTTCGTACCGTACCCGGCAGAAGGTACCACACTAGCCCGGAAACGGAACGACACCATGCCCAGTGGTATCGTTCCGGTGATTTCGCATGGTACCGGCTGGAATTAAAAATACCACCGGTACCGTAAATTTCAGAAAGTTTAAGGACTATTATGTAAAAAAAGATTTCCTCACTGTCATGGCTCACGCACGCACAGCACAAACACACCGCTGTCGTCTCTTCCTCAGTCAGTCAGCCCTCACACACAACACACCACGCCAAGTAGAACAGACCAGAGGAATGAATATTCAAAGTTGCGTTGTCTTACCTGGTCTCGGGGATTTGGGAAGAGATAAATCAAAGAGCTTTCAGGGAGAAATCCAGAGAGCTAATATCTTCAATCAGATCAGAATAGATATACACTTGCGTCGGAGGAATACTGCGATTGACGAAAGCGTGAAACGTATCTGGATCTTGGGATGTCGCCTGAAACGTTAGCTGGTTTTTGGTCGTTAAATACCAGAATCGACTCAACAAAGACGTACTAGCTCCTGAGTTATCTTAGGTTAATATAAAGCTTAAATGCTTAACTTGAATTGGTTACTTCTATCAATATTTTGATTAGTACGAGCTCTTTCTGGCTTTCTAACATGTTAAATTTGTCCAAAGTTATTAATCTTTTTTTAACCTACTCCATTTATTCTAAAATTGTTTTTATTCATCATTCTTCTTAGTTTTAAGCAGATTTTGAATGTATATTTTTTCACCCAATTTTGTTAAAGTAATCATCGGGTCAATTTTTAACTAAAGTCTCTTCCACACAATTTTGATTACAATTTCAAGAATTCTATCGTTCCATTTCGTTTTAATACTTTTTTCAATTTATTCCCACCTTAAATATCTTAATTTAGATTTAACATTTTCTATCGACAACACATGATACAGAAAACAAAATCATCACTGTATAGAACAATTAATTTAGCAAGTATAAGAAAATATAAAACATAACTATAATGACATGGATAAAAGCATAATAAGCAATAAATCTTTTGTGCACCCTTATTAAAAGCATTACTAGAATGACATAGGCAAAAATATAATAAGCATAACATATTGAACTCTGACAATATCACTTCCTTAGTGATTATTTAACGCAAAAGAGAAAAGATGAGTGCAGTTTCATATTGGACAACTGAAAAGGTAAAACAACATTCTGAACTTAATTATTGCAAGATGGACCTATAAATTGAGAATGATGAACTTAATTATTGCAAGATGGACCTATAAATTGAGAATGATGCTGTTGAAACTTCGTGTTTAAGGCTAGAAATAAGGGGAAAACGAAATGAAAGTATTAGGGTATAGGGATTTTACCCTTTTTTATTATTGCAAATATACTTTTTTAGGAATTAAATTTTAATTTTACCCTTAAATTTTTACATTTTCTATTTTGTTCCTTAATATATGTTAAAATTTCCTAAATTGTGGTCGTCTTCACCATCTCTTCTTCTTCTACCTCCTATTTTTCTCATTTTTCAACCACTTTTTCTCCTTTCTTTTTCCATGACTTCAAAATTATTATCTCAGATAATCACAATATACTTTCTAAATGTAAACTAGTTTAGGAAGATTAAAAATCACAAATAAAAAGCATAAAATTGTTGTTAGAAAAGTTTCACCAATTTGAAGTTCTTTATCTTTTTAACGGATTTTTGGATTGTTAATTTCTACAATTTGTCACTAATTTACTACAAAGCAAACAAAATGAGGAAATACATGAGAAAAGCTTCATGCGCAAGAAAAATGGTGCATTTTTATATACACTTACCAACTAAAAAAATAAAGAAGAAGAAGAAGACAACTTTTTGTTAGGTTTCTTATTACCCATTTGTTGTCTTCTAATTTATAGTCTCCTCTATTTAAATTTTTTTATGGGTTGGGTTAGTTTTGTTAAAGTTGGGGTCTCTTTTCTTTTCATGGGCTTTACAATTATTCCCCTTAAAAAAAATTATCATCAAAATTAAATTACATACTTAAGGATCTAAACAAATGATGATATTGACATTGAACTTCATCTTTTACCACCCAAATAGGCAATCTTGGAGACCGATGATGACTCTACAAAACTCGCACTATTAAAATTACCCGTCTCCTTAAGTTCTTAATTTGTCTATCTAATATCTTTATTGGCTTTTCATTATAAGTCATATCATTTGCAACTTCGAACTTAGGCCTCGATGTAACATGGCTAGGATCCAATTGGTACTGTCTCAATATTGACATGTGGAACACATCATAAGTATATGATAACTCTAGAGGTAAGGCTAATATGTAAGCTAACAACCCCATAAGTTGTACGATTTCATATGACCCATTGTATCTCGAACTCAACTTCCCTCTCCTACCATACCTTAAAATCCTCTTAAAGGTAATATCCATAGAAATACCATCTCCAACATATTACTCTATCTCTTGATGATGTTAATCGGTATAATACTTTTGTCGATCTTGAGCTGCCTTAAAGTATTGTCTTACCACCTCTATTTTCTCCATCGTCTCTTAAAACCACTCTGGTCCCTTTGACAATCTGTCACGCTCTATTTCTTAACGTATTGGATCTCTACATCACTTACCATATAATGCCTCAAATGGAGCCATATTGATGCTAGCATGATAACTATTATATGCAAACTCCATCAAAGGTAGATATATATATATATATCCCAACTACCCTCAAAGTTCAACACACAAGCTCTCATCATGTCCTCCAATGTCTTAATTGTACGCTCTAATTGTCCATCTGATTGAAATTGAAATGTAATGCTCAAATTTAACCTAGTCTCCAAAATTGTTTGTAAGCTCTTCCATAACTGGAAAGTAAACCATAGATCTCGATATGATATAATGGATATTGAAACCCTGTGTAACATTATTTATTTAGTATATATACTAAGAGCGAATGGGATGGACGACCATGCAATCCATCCCATTCGTTCATTTAATCTGACGGCCTATATTGATCGATCCGCTTCATCCATTTAATCCAAATGATTTATATTTTCTGCTTTTTCATTTAATCTAACGGCCTATATTCAGTCAGATCTCCTTCTTCGTCCATTTATTTAATCCAGACTGTTTATTGAATGTTGTGTCTTCGCGCGATATACACGTAATCTTCTGTTGTAATATTTTGTGAGGCGACCGCGCAGACGACCGCACAATGCGTGCCCTTGTGACTGCTTATATGTGTTCATATCTGTTCATTCATGTTGTGTCCTTTCTCTCTCTTATTTTTCCTCTACATACTTGCGTTCCTCGCTTTCTCCAAATTGTTGTCGCCGAAAGAGTATCGATGGTTTCTCTGTTCGTGTTGTCGTAGTTGTTGTTCTTTATTCGTTGGTCAACAACATCCGACGTCCGATTGGTGAACATCGATACTCTTTAGCATGAACAATAAGCTGCGATGACCACGACAATCATCACGAGATAAGAGAAAAGAAGATTTACAAATTCTGATTTCAGTTGCTCTTAGGTTTCGCCGTGTTACTTGTAAATCTTCTTAACGCTTTTCTTATCTCTCTTATCTCTCGTCGGTTTGCTATCGTGGTTGTCGAAATGTTGTTCTGTCTGCCTCGTGGATCGTTGTTGCTTTGTCGAAAGAGTATCGGTCTTCACCAACTTGACGTCCGATCTTGTAACCGCTTAGTCTCAGTTTCCAGTTGCTATTAGTTTTTGCTTCATGTTGCTTTTTGTCCTCTGTTGCTTGTAAATCTTTTTTAAGGTTTTTTTTGTTTTTTTTGTGTGTGTACAGTTGTTTCCGGATTTCGCTATTTTTTTTGTAGTGCAGACTTGGATATGAGGATATTTATCAGATATTGTAGCTTTATAAATTGCAAAGCTGCTACTTCACCAGCAGAAAGGAACTCCTCTGTCAAACCATTTCTCATGTCAGAAAGGAACCAGGAATCATCTACTTTAATCGAGAAAGGATGCCTCGAACAAAGAAGGCGTAGTGCGAGACTTGGGACGAGTATCGGTGGTTTCGACGTGAACCTAGGACGTGAACCTAGCATAAGGTTGTTTAAGGTTGTTCACCAACCGGACGTCGGAGGTTGTAATCGCATCGTCTCCGTTTCGATTGTTCTTTGCTTGTAAATCTTGTTAAAGCTTTTTTGTTTTGGTGTGTGAGATGTTTTCGAGGGCTACAATAGACTTGGATATGAGGAGATTTATCATGTTGTCATCGGTAATACGATGGCTCGAATAAAGATCGTGAGTCGAGACTTCGAAAAGAGTGCCCCAAACAGAGAAGGCGTAGTCTTGACTTGGATATGAGGAGATTTATCATAAATTGCAAAGTGTTATTTCACCACCAAAGATCCTCTTTCCTTGTACATATATTTTCTCATGTCGAAAGGAACTCCTCTGTCAAAATGAAGTTTTAGGATTATCACCAGAATCATCCGCTTTAATCAAAATGGATGCGCGCAACAAAGAAGGTGTAGTGGACTTTGATATGAAGCGATTCATCGTCGATCTCTATCCATATAGCTACGAAGGTCGCAGACTTTGTAAAGTTTTATTAAGTATATATATAGAGCGAATGGGATGGGCGACCATGCAATCCATCCCATTCGCTCATTTAATCTGTTAGAAGGCGAAGTGCGATTTGAATAATCTAGTAATCGTGCTATTTTTCAAGAATGTGACATCTTTGCTTTGTAAAGTTTTATGTCTTAGTTTCGCTTCTTCGCAACTTTTTCGCTTTATGTCTTACTTGACCGCTTTTCACTTTTCAATATCTTACTTTGATCGTTTCACTCAGATCGTCTCGCCTCAATTCGGAGGTGATTTGCTTTGCTTTGCTTTCCATCGTCTGCTTTTCTCACCTCTAACAGACGAAGAAGAGAAAAACAGGTGGAGTTGAGAAACTAGACGAAGTTTAAAATCGATGGAGTTGAAAAAGTAGACGAAGTTTAAAATATAACCGGAGTTGAAAAAGTAGACGAAGTTAACAATACAGACGGAGAATACAAAAGTGAGGCGAAGACATAAAGATGCATTTAAAAGCGACGATACTGAACAAAAATGAGGCGAAATAAAAGGCATTTAATCGTAAAAGCGAGGCGGGTTTTCACTTTTCAAGATCTTACTTTGATCGTTTCACTTCTATCGTCTCGCTTCTTAATTGAGAGGTGATTTGCTTCTTCTACCGTCTGGCTTCTTAATTCGGAGGTGATTTGCTTTGCTTTGCTTTCAATCGTCTGTTTTTCTCACCTCTAATGCACGAAGAAGGGAAAAGCAGGCGAAGTTAAAAATCATTGGAGTTGAAAAAGTGAACAAAGTTATAAATATGAGCGAGTTCAAAAAGTAGACGAAGTTAAAATCGATGGAGTTGAAAAAGTAGACGAAGTTATAAATATAGACGGAGTTGAAAAGTAGAGCGAAGTTAAAAATATAAACGGAGTTGAAAAAGTAGACCAAGTTAACAATACATGACGGAGAATACAAAAGTCGGCGAAGACATAAAGATGCATTTAAAAGCGTATTTATATGAACAAAAATGACCATAAGTTCAAAGTTTTGCAATTTATATTTTTCTCAAGATAATATCGATACACAACTGAAAAATCTCATATAGAAAGTAAGTGACTAATTTTACCTTGTCCTCTGCAAGTACTTTAGAGACATGCGTGTGTATTGGGATGGGAGTTGAGAAAGTAGACGAAGTTAAAAATCGATGGATTGAAAAAGTAGACGAAGTTATAAATATAGACGGAGTTGAAAAAGTTGACGAAGTTTAAAATATAAACGGAGTTCAAAAAGTAGACGAAGTTAACAATACAGACGGAGAATACAAAAGTCAGACGAAGACATAAAGACAGACGAAAAGCAGACGATACGAACAAAAACAGACGATGTAATGTGTTTTCATTAAGTCATGCATTTGTAATGTGTTTTCAGAAATGGAAAGTTCGTTGAAACAGAGTATCGATGGTGTGGTTATTATCTATCGATCATGTACAAAACTTGAGGCTAAGTTTGCTGGAATTTTAGAGAGATGAAGTTAGAGTGAGAAAATGTTCAGAAACAGAGGTGAACAGAGTATAAAACAATATGTATACAACTTCTGTAAATCCACGATACTTATAGCTGCTTATTAACTGTCATCTAACAACTAACTCAACTGACTTTTCTTGAATTCTTTATTCTTTATGTCTTCTTTATTTCGTACGTCACTACATGGCTGAACATATGCGTCTTTTATGTCTAAATTTCTGAGACAATGCTACTACAGATGGGTGGACAAGCAGTTGAACACGAAGGTTATAAATAAGAGTCGAAGTCAACATATTATTTATGCTTTCGCATTCTCCGTCTATTTTTGTTCGTTTGTTTTTCATTAAAATCATATATGTCAAGTCATTTTGACTTAACATGCGATTCAATAGGTTCCGTCTGCATAGATGTTTCCTCTCGCGTAGATTGAGTTTTCAATTAATAGGTACAATCTTCTAGCCGCTATAATAATGTGAAACACTGCCAATAGCGTGTTGCCGAAGTAAACCAGAACAGAGATTCACGTTTCAATTCATACGTGATAAGACTTTTGGACACCGTCATATTTATTTATTTGTGGCAAGGAAATACACGGTAACCCCCAAAATGTATGAATCACTTTCAGATCTGTTTTTCTTCTATGCAATAATCTTCTAACTGGTATGATAATGTCGATTCCTGCCAAATACCAATAACGTATTCCAGAAGTAAGCAAAATGAGGACTGCAAAGAGAAGAGGACCAGAACACAGATTGACGTTTCAATTCATAGGTGATAGATTTCTTACCGCTACTTCGACAGTGTTTACCTTTTACAATTATTTTATGTTTTCGCAAGAGGAAGACGACCGTAATGAGATTGCTTAATTGTTGACACAACACTTTCACATCTGTTTTTCTTCTATGCAATAATCTTCTAACTGGTATGATAATGTCGATTCCTGCCAAATACCAATAACGTATTCCAGAAGTAAGCAAAATGAGGACTGCAAAGAGAAGAGGACCAGGACAGAGATTGACGTTTCAATTCATAGGTGAAAGATTTCTTACCTGCTACTCCTGACAGGTTGACCTTCTACAATTATTTTCTGTTTTTCGCAAGAGGAAGACGACCGTAAGCAGATTGCTTGATTCTTGACAGAACATGTTATTCAATTGAGTTATGTAACTAACTCAAACTGATTCGTAATTCACACGTGGTTTGGTTTCGTCTGTTTTGCATCGTCTGTTTTTACTCCCGTCTACTTTTGCACAACTTTCGTCTGCTTTTGCTTCCATCTGCTTTTCAACTTGTGTTTGCTTTTCAACTTCCGTCTTGTTTTCATCGTCTCCTTTTTCATCATTATTTGTACTTCATCGAAATCATTTATGTTAAGTCGTTTTGACTTAACAATCTCCTCCTTTTTAACTGCAGAGATTTCTTCTGTCAGGTAGATTGACGTTTGAATTAATAGGTAATGTCAAACACTTCCAATAGCGTATTGCAGAAGTAAACACCAGAACAGAGATTAAGAAGACCTGCTTTTCTTGTATGGAATAATGTTCTAACTGGTATAATAATGTCGATTCTCGCTAAAAACGTATTGAAGAAGTAAGCAAACATGAAGCGTAATTAGAGAAGAAGAGCACCAGAGTAGAGATCGACGTTTCAATTCATAGGTGATAAAATTATTATACACGTGCTACTCGGGACAGGTTGACCTTCTACAATTATTTTCTCTTCTTCGGAAATTACTATCATTGTTTTCCTTTACTTTTCTTCCTGACAGGTTCACCTTCTACGATCATTTGCTCTTCTTTCGAAGCTCGCCTTTTTGCATCCCTTTATCAATCAATCATTCAAGGGCCATTTCTTTGGCATCAAAATAACTTAGAACGAAATTTGATCTGTCGCACGCACACGGTAACTCCCAAAATGTATGAATCATTTTCACATCTCTTTTTCTTGTATCCAATAATCTTCTAACTGCTATGATAATGTCGATTCCTGCCAAATGCCAATAACCTATTCCAGAAATAAGCAAAATGAGGACTACAGAGAGAAGAAGAGGACCATAACAGAGATTGACGTTTCAATTCATAAGTGATAAACTGATTCGTAATTCACACGTGGTTTGCTTTCGTCTGCTTTTGACCGTCTGTTTTTACTCCGGTCTACTTTTGCACAACTTTCGTCTGTTTTTGCTTCCGTCTGGTTTTGCTTCCATCTGCTTTTCAACTTGTGTTTGCTTTTGAACTTCCGTCTTATTTTCATCGTCTCCTTTTTCATCATTATTTGTACTTCATCGAAATCATTTATGTCAAGTTGTTTTGACTTAACAATCTCTTCCTTTTAACTGCGAAGTTTCTTGTGTCGTGGATTGACGCTTCAATTAATCGTATAATGTCAAACACCGCCAGCAGACAGACATTGTAAGTAAACACCGAACAAAGATTAACGTTTTAATTCAAAGGTCGACCGTCATAATTTTTACTTGTGGCAAGGAAAGACACAGTAACGCCTAAAATGTATGAACGGAAGACCGCTTTTCTTGTATGGAATAATCTTCTAACTAGTATAATAATGTCGATTCTGCCAAAACATATCGAAGAAGTAAGCAAACATGAATGTAATTAGAGAAGAAGAGCACCGAGTAGAGATCGACGCTTCAATTCATAGGTGATAAAATTATTATACACGCTCTACTCGGGACAGTTGACCTTCTACAATTATTTTCTCTTCTTGGAAATTACTATCATTGTTTGCCTTTACTTTTCTTCCGACAGTGCACCTTCTACAATCATTTCCTTTTCTTAGAAGCTTGCCTTTTGCATCCCTTTGTCAATCAATCATTCAAGAGCAATTTCTTTGGCATCAAAATAACTTAGAACGAAATTTGATCTGTCAGCACAGACTCATTGACACCTTTATATTCTAACTTCTTACTGTTCTCCTCTCTTAACCCTTAAACCAAATCTATCCCAACCAATGAAACATTTTCTCCACCCAAACTTTACTTCTCTCAACTACCCTCTTCTTTTAGTTATCAAATTCACCGTTCTATATTCGATGCATTTATACTCCATTTTGTCGGTTCGTGCTTATTCTCTCTGCATTCTTGGAGTACTAAGGTATATATGTTTAGGTTAAATAAATTTTTGTAAAAATTCTCATTGTTGTTAATTATTAACCTGAATAGAGCATATTCTCCTTTCTACGTTAGATTGCATGTATACTCTATTTTTGTAGTTAAATGAAATAATTTTTTAATATAAATTCGCTTTAGTTATTTAAATGGTTTGTATTCATGTTTGCTCGACATATTGTTTATTAGGTCATAAACAAAATGTTTTTTAATGTTTCTTGTGATACGCTTTATAATATATATTCAATTTTATTGTTTCTAGATATATATATATCGATATAGCTATATAGATATATATTGATATATATACATATATATATCAATGTATATAGGCCTGTATATATATATCTGAGAATTCATTTTGACCGAAGATCATGAATGGATAGATCAAGGACGTTTATATTATGTCGATTCCTCAGGTATTTACATATGGATAGAAATGCTAAAAGACGTCAAAATTATGCTCAAATGCCAAATGAAAAAAAAACAAGAATTGTTGCGACGACGTAGAGAAAATCGAGCTGCGAAAAACACAACTTCCACTTCATCTACACTTCAGCAAAGAATTACTCCTCAACAGAAGGAATCTTTCATTAATATCGAACCTTCCACCAGTCAACTTCCAAGTTATGAACCCTCTTACATAAATGAAGGTACCTTTTTTACAATATATTGAAACTATTTCCAACCTAACTACTCCACATCATTATAATGTCCTTTTTATACGTTTGAAGGGATAAATCATCACACATCTCCTTTAACATTAACATTCTTGCAGAATTTACTATTGAAGTTTAACGGCTCCCTTCATTCCAGATTGTCAATATTGTAACACAAAACGATTTTACCTTGAACCTCCGCTGCTTTGTTGTTCGTCAGACAAATTTCTATTGTTGCTCCTCAGATGCCTTATGCTTTAAAGTCTTTATTTCTAAATAGCGACGAAGAATCCCAACATTTCAGAAAGAATGTTCGTACATATAATAACAATGTAGCTTTCACTTCCTATGGAGCCAGATATGATCGTGAGCTGACAAAAAACACAATGGGAGTTTATACATTCCGTGTTCAAGGACAAGTTTACCATTTCCTTGACAGTTTAGTGTCGACAAGCAATAAAGTATCTGGAATCCAACTTTATTTCTTTGATACGGATGAAGAACTACAACAAAGGCTCGGCAGTTCTGATAAACTTCGTGAAAGTACGTTGAAACTGATTATGACAATTCTTGAAGATAACCCTTATGCTAGGTTCTTTCACCGTCTTAAAGATATTCCTTCCCTTGAAAATCACCAGATTGTTCTGAGATGTTATTCGGTCTTGATCGGTAGCGTATAATCTTCCCATGCATCACAAGTAAATGCTTATATGATCAAACCGATGATGAACAAGATGATAAATCTCCTCATATCCAAGTCTACAGTCACTCAGGTCGGAGCTATAGAATTCAATCTTATTATGCATGCTACGATCCGCTTCAATACCCACTTCTGTTTCCACGGGGTGAATCAGATGGCATCCTCGCATTAAGCGGTTAAATTCTCAAACAAACAAAGACCAATGGTTACGATCAAACAAGCGGTGCTCCTTTAAACACTTTTATCAAGCAAATGAATTATTTGCTCTCGAAAACATAGGTTAGTTGTGTGCTTATTGCCTTGGTTCGAGATATTGTCTAATTGGGCAAAACTAATTTATCATTTTTTCTTACTATTACTAATTACTCAAGGACCGAACTCCAAACATGGCGTAGTATCTACCGAGAGTATTATCGCTATCGACTTCAAATGAGAAGTTATGATGAATCCATGCTTATCCATGACTTAAGACTACTACAACAATTCGTTGTTGGTTCTTATATAAAGATTGAAACATCACGGCTTGAATTCCATAGGAAAAACAGAAGCGAAATATGATCGTAAATTTTGCAGGTGTTTTAGATAGCGTTAATATTGGTCAAACTGAAGTTTCTACAATTGGTCATGAAGTTGTCCTCCCACTTCATTTATCGGCGCCCAAGGACATGAAACGGCGTTATCTAGATGCAATGGCTCGTGCAAAAATATGGCAAACCAGATATTTTTCTCACTATAACTTGCAACCCTATGTGGAAGGAAATACAAGAGAATCTTAAATTCCATGAAAAGCACAAGATGACAGATTTATTGTCCGAGTGTTGTATGAAATTTGAAATTTGAAAATGACTTGATCAAAAAGGAATATTCGGAGATGTTGCGCATTTGTTTACGTAATTGAATTTCAAAAGCGTGGATTCCCTCATGCTCACTTGCTTCTAATACTTCAACCACAATTTAAGTCGTTGAATCCGATTCCTATGATCAAATCATATCAGCTGAAATACCTAATCCCGATCATAATTCCAGATTATATTCTCTTGTCATTAAGCACATGATCCACGGTCCTTGTGGTTTTATGAACAAGCAGTGCCTTTGCATGAGAAATGGTGTATGCAAAAGTCATTACCCCAAGGATTTTACTCCTTTCACTGTCCATGGCGAAGACAGTTATCCGTGCTATAGACGTAGAGATAATGGAAGAAAAGTTAAAATATCCAGACATGAGGTTGATAATAGATGGGTGGTTCCTCATAACCCGTACCTTCTGATGTTGCTTGACTGCCACATTAATGTTGAAATATGTTCCATCGTGAAGCTTGTTAAATATTTATACAAATATGTATTTAAGGGCCACGACCTTGTCAACTTTAGCGTCAACGAACAAGAAACCAGGTCTGATATTGACGAAATCACTAATTTCCAAGAAGGCCGTTGGATTTCACCCCCCGAAGCTTTATGGCGCATATATGAATTCCGCCTTGCAGAGATTAATCCATCCATCTATATACTCCAAGTTCACCTTGCAGATCAACAATCTGCTTCCTTCATAAAAGATGCTAATTTGTCTTATTTATCGAGGAATATTGACTTCTCCAAAACAATCCTTACGGAATTTTTTAGGACCAATTCAACAAATCAAAAGGCTGCAGAAATGAAATGTCTGTATGCGGATTTCTCTCAACATTTTGTTTGGAATCAAAAAACAAGGACGTGGTCGGAAAGAAAGCGGAGAAAAGTCATAGGACGATTAGTTACTGTTGACCCTCGAGAAGGAGAAAGGTATTACTTAAGATTATTGCTCGCAAATGTTAGAGGACCAACGTCGTTTGACAACTTGTTAACTGTTGATGGTGAAAAGGTGAACTGTTTCAGGGATGCTGCACTGCAATTAGGATTGCTAGCATCTGACTCTTACATACAACAAACACTTGACGAAGCTGTCATATTTCAAATGCCAACATCCTCGATTGTTATTTGCTACACTCTTGTTCTATTGTTCACCGCAAACCTAGGGAACTCGGGAAACTTTCGAGACCACCGCTTCGACTACCTATATGCTTATTCATCCTCTAATACGATACATATGATGATATTACAAAATGGCTCTTCAAGATATCAATAAATCTCGAACAAATGGGAAAAAGCTTAATGATTATCATTTCATCGAACATGAATTTCAGATCGACATCACGCAACAAACTAAGGAGGTAGAAAGTGAGATGAATATAGAGATTGATGAACAGGACTTCTTATTACAATCAAAACTAAACAACAAAGAAAAGCACGTATTTGATTTAATAATGAATTCATTCTCACTTCAACGATCGTAGTTATTTTATTGATGGTCCCGGGAACAGTAAAACTTTCTTATATCGAGCTCTTCTTGCAAATTTACGATCACAGAGACACATTGCAATAGCGATGGCGACATCAGCGTTGTCGTCAATTCTTCCCAAGCGGTAGGACAGCTCACTCAAGATTTAAAATCCCCTTGATTTATCAAAGCAAAAGTTTGTCATTGAGCAAACAGAAAGCGGTGTTGCAAAATTGATATTTGAATCAAGCCTTATTTTATGGGACGAGGCTTCCATGGCAAAATGAGAAGCCATCAAGCATTTAACGGTTTACTACAAGATATAATGAACTCCGATCAGCCTTTGGAGGTAAAATTGTTGTATTTGGTGGTGACTTTCGCCAAACATTGCCAGTTATTCACCAAGCAACGAAACAACAACTCATTGATTCAAGTCTTCTAAATTCACATCTCTGGCGCCATATCTCTAAACTCTGTTTAACGACAAATATGAGAGCTATCTCAAATCCACATTTTTGTGATTTCTTATTGCGGGTTGGAGAAGGCTCTGAACCAATGGATGAACAAGATCAAATATGTTTACCAGATGAACTCATTATTCCTTACGACAACAAGGATGAATCTGTTCATAGGTTGCTTCTTTTTTCATTAAATTACATACTAATCTTTTTTTCCATTACGATTATACTTTCCTAATATACAGTTGTGCTTACTAGGTTACTGGAAAACGTTTTCCCTGACCTAAGCTTATATTCATCCGACCGTATCAGATGATAAACAGATGCGTGCTATGTCCAACGAATAATTGTGTTGATGAAATTAATGACATCATGATTCAAAAATTAACAGGAGATTTGCATTCATATGTGAGTTTTCACAAGACGGTTGATCGTAGACATCAAGCTGATTATCAAGATTTTCTCAATTCTTTGAACCCTAAAGGACTACCTCCTCATAAACTTTTCACGAAAGAAGGCTCTCCAATTATGCTTCGAGAAATTTAAATCCAACTAAGCATTATGCAATGGAACAAGGTTGATATGCAGACAGCTAAAAGATCATACAATTTCAGTTGAAATTGTTTTTGGACCTCACAAAGGAAAAATCAT
The DNA here is from genome assembly GCA_029891385.1 of Erythroxylum novogranatense. Lineage (NCBI taxonomy): Eukaryota > Viridiplantae > Streptophyta > Magnoliopsida > Malpighiales > Erythroxylaceae > Erythroxylum > Erythroxylum novogranatense. The sequence goes on along the minus strand of CM057233.1, from coordinate 37,109,760 downwards.
TTTTATACCTAAGATTCCCTTGCAATCTCCGGAGAACGAAAAAAATGGAATTGCTTTCATCAGAACACAATTTTCAATTCGTCTGTGTTTTGCAATGACTATAAACAAATCCCAAGGTCAAACACTTGATCATGTTGGAATTTATCTCCACAACTCGTATTCTCACACAGACGATTATATGTAGCTCTGTCAAGGCGCGAACTCTGAATCGCTTAAAGTTCTTATTATTCCCGAACTTTTCAATCTTTAGACTTCAAAAAAGACAAGGAATATTGTTTTTCGTGAAATTTTTGAATTAGTCAAATTATAAAACATCAAATTTCCTCACAAGACAAGGTATATTATTTGTTTGTTATCTCAGTTCACATAATTTGATTTTATAGGCATAATTATTTGTCTTCGCTTGACCATCCAACATTTTCTTTCAAAGATGGATAATCGCTTATTGATGAAGAATATTTTGCACGAGCGCAATCATGGTCTTGTCAAGTGATGGTCCAACAAAAACAACAGGTCGTTGCTTCGGTTAATTCACCGACTAAAAGACAAAAGTTTGTCTTGTGCGATTCTTAGGTATATCAATTACACTTTTTTCCTTTCACATTTTATCAACTTACCTATCAATAATTTCTTCATAATTAACAGGGATCGCAAGTTGAGGGTATCATATTCAACAATGATATACAAAGAATTGGAGACATCTTACACCGTGTCGAATATATCATTTCTAATGCAATTGTCAAATCAATTCCCTTCAAGATCAAACTGAAAATTTGAACATACAAGGATTCTTACAAGTCGCACGGTCATCGAACTCGTCACACAAGACGATGCAATCATCCTCTCGATTTTCAACTTCACGCCTTTCCAAAGTCTTATGGATTATGTGGACGACAAGCAAAATCTGTTGGTTAGATGCTTAATACATTTTTTCATACAATCTTACAAAACTTTCCACTTAGTGATTACATTAATCTTTAACACATGATAGATATTATAGCCGTCGTCGTTGAAGTGTTGGAAAAAAGATGTCATGAGAGACTAAAAGCTTCAATCGTCAAAAATTTGTTATCATGAATAAAGAGTAATTCTCACTCTGTATCTTTGTTACTATTTTGTGTCGTAGATGAACAAATTTAACATCTTCTCGTAATCTCTTGTTTTTTTAGGGATCAGCGGTCATACTATCGCTTTGGAATTGTTTTGTTGAGAACGAGGGCGAAGATTATGGAATTACTTCACTCTCATCCAGTTATTGTTTGCATTTAATCTCAAAGTGAATTTCTTTAACGGTATTTTTCCTTGCTCATAATAACACATCTTACTTTGTCCCTTTTCATTCTATCTCAAAAATGATTTTGAAATGTTAGTTGTTGCATTGTCAACGTGGTTCGACTCACCATCCTCGCTGAGCCACCCATACAAGAAGTTGTCGATCTCAAAATTGGTAATCCATTATGTTACGCATAACCTTTCTAACATTTTGTTACAAATTATATAGGAATTTTAAAATCTCTTTCTTTTGTCGCCTATATAATTATTATATTACAAGCACAACGAAATAACAACCACATCAAAACCTTGTCGGTGGAAAATCTTACTTTACATATAATCCTCAGATATCTTCTCGGATCTCACCGTAATATCACCAAGATCATGTCTTTAGATTCTACCCCTAAGGTAATCGATCTGCATATTCCAAAGGACATATTGAATTTGAAACTTCTTCCTCCGAACATTGTTATCGACTTTTCCTTAGATATCATGGATTGAAGCCAAAATTTCCTTTCAAAGACATTTTACAAAAATTTTGGTATATGGCATGCAACAAATGCTTCCGGTCTACAAATGCAGATCCAAGTTCTCTTTACTTGTAATTACTGTAGAGAAAACGCATAGCAGAGCCAAGGTTTCTGCCTTCTATTTGCAATCTTCGATTTGTTGCTTATTCCTTTCGTGTCTATTCCTTTTGATGTAGTGATCGGAATTGAGCGCGGTCGGTGGCGTTGGATTCGTATGATTGAGAGGAACATTTCTCGAGAAGGAAGTTTTGACAAACTCCTTCAGATTGATAGTGCGAATCAACCTGCAAGTGAGCATGACATAAAGTAACAATGGAAGGGCAAAATGGTCATTTGACCATCATTTAATGAAACACTTGATGAGTTGTCGTTTTTGGCTATTCAAAGCCACGAAAGTGGCTGGAGAGTTCTGGAAAAATATAGAAGAGGAGAAGAAAATAAGAAGAGAGGGAAAAAGAAGAGGAACTAGCCAAATGGTAAGAGGCGAGCATGTGGAAGCTATAAAACCTTGAGGTCATGGGTTCGAGCCGTGGCTCACCCATGACCAAAGAGGACAATACTGATTAAGGTTGGATGTCACAGATAACCCATGAAACACTCGCCGCAAAGATAACTCGCAAACACCTACGGGTGGGGGGTGGGGTCCAACATGTATGACACAAGTCGACTTATGTCATCTGCCCATGAACAAGTCGACTTACACTGAGATCTTGAACAAGTCGACTTATTCTATCTACAAGTCGACTTATCCAAAAATCTTGAACAAGTCGACTTATACCATATACAAGTCGACTTATTCAGGGAATTTTGCTAAAATCTCTAATCGGCTAATTCCTCAATGAGTACAATTCCAATTCACAACACCATCATACCTAGGCTAATATCTGTGAATTGATGCCTCAATGAACACTTCATTGATTCATGAATGCCTTAAATAGTCAAACTATATGAAAAGCTTGAAATGAGTCAAAACTCATTAATTTCCAAATAATTTAGGAACACCCAAATCATCATCCTAAGCATCTCTAGCTAGCACATACATTATCAAATTTACTTCAGCACATGCCATAAAAAATATGACGGTCAAAACAAACAAGATAATGCAAGATACTACCGAGACGCTAATGTGATCAATTCGGCATTCAAAATTCTTGGAAAACAACTTCAAGCAATTCAGTTTGGCAATCATACTACATCAAGATAACACATTTTTAATCACATTAAAATGGTTCAAGGCATTGAACTGAAAAGCACACTCAATCAAGCCAAGCAAAACAGTCCCAACAATTTTTCACAAAACTGTCCAGTTCTGTACATTGCTCGAAATGATCAATGAAACAATTTCAATAAATTCTGAGAAAATTACATAGGTTACTACATGTTCAGAACATGCTACATGAATTTTTTTAGGATTTTAGGCCATCAAAAACTCAGTCAACCTAAATAACAAAACCGATTCAAAATCTGTGTTTATCAGCACAGCAATTCCCAACAGCATAGAATAAATTCGTGAATAAATATCCAAACACCTTTAAATCCAATTTCCATGCTCACAGACATTCACCAACATCTTAGAGACATGTAGGTGAAGGAAAATCCGAAAAAACATTTTTCTAGAATTTATTCTCGATTTTATACTCATGCCTGTTCCAGAATCGTTTCACAAAACAACATCTGTAACCTTAGGGAATTAATTAGCAAAACTATATCAAATCAAATCGATAAATTCTCAAATTTCATAGACATATTCTCTAACATGTTATGAACAATTCTGGGTAGAAAAATTTCGAAAACAATATCACAATATAAATTCGAAATCTGAACAGATAGCATGCATCAACAGAAAATTCCATTAGGGTTTCTGATCTCGCTTAGGTTTTAGCTTCATACGGATACCAGACGCCTGATACCACTGTAGGAAAATCCCGGAGGTACATCATATGTACCGCAGTGGAAAACAAAATTTTGTTCCCAGGACTTTCCCAATCCCAGGATCCAGGTATCCGATGAAGACATCAACCTAAATAGCCAAAAGAGACTATCTCTAAAGGTGATCCACGCAGAGATCAGAAAATCTAACCGAGTCAAACCCCTTTGACCCGGGAATAGCTAGAACAGATTAAAGCCTGCTAGAGCCTACCTCTGTCCTGGAGAGCTTCAGAAAACGTTGAAGGAGGATGAAGCTTGCTTGGAGATGAAGAAGAGAAGTGAAGATCGTTGATGATGAGAGACAATTTCTCTAAGGTTTCACAAAACCTTTCTCATTCATCAAAGGCCACGAAGATGATCTTCAAAAGCCATAAGAAAAACTCATTTTTTCTTCCTTCTTAAACCATCCACCGATCATCACCATCTTCATCTTACATGCTTTTGTCATTTTGTCATTAAATGACTTGATGACTAAGCAACTTTGGAAGCTTCCATTCCCTTCTTTTATCCTCCACGTTTTCAACATATATATATATATATTTATTATTTATTTATTTAATTAATCATATATATATATGTATATAATTGCTTAAGCGGTCCAGTCACACTGGGGTCGGTCCTACCGGCCTCATCGGCCCTTGAGGTCAAACAAATTCAAAACGCTTTCTTAGCAATATTGATGTCGCGATCTCATCGGACATATCCCAATCCCATTAGATCCATTTAATCCATTTGCTTCCATAATTGGAACTCACCCAATTACTATTTTACTGATTCTCTAAAACACTCTTATGTGTGACCCTTTAGTTCTCCGGTTATGTTGGCCACTTAGATTAACACTTAAACTAAGAAAGTCATGAGCGGTATCTAGCAACACATCACGACCCCAATTGACCGGAAAGTAATCGGTTTGATGAATTCATCACGAACCGATCACAAACCCTTCCATAGACAATTACTGCGTGCAATTCGTCCTTTCACCATCCTATACCCCACTTGGTTATGAGTATGGTCAAAGTGTCAACTCTCACTAGACCGAGTCTAGCCCAAGTGATATCGTTCACGCCCGGGACTCATTACTTTATATGTCAATGAAGACACTCTTCATGACATACATGCCGCCATTTTAGTAATGATCCCATAAGAGGCTATGGGTATCTCTTCGCTAATCCGTAAGTGGTGAATCCTTTATTGGCTACTCAATTATCTTCGAATACCTCAAGTCGCACCAAGCACCACCCTATGAGTTACCTCCGAAGGCAACAAGGAATGGAGTCAGTACGTGATCAAGATTCAAGATATCCTCGAGTACCTCAAGTCTAAGGATACTTGCACCATTGCTATGATGAGATTATCACCGACACTTAGATAAGATATCCATGTGATGATCTCATGACAGTCATCCAATGAACTTACTACCGCTAGTAAGCATCCACATGTCAATTCTAAATATCTCATATTTACAGCTTCGAGATCCACCGCTTGATCCAATCAAGGAATATGACATGTGCTAGTCTATCCGGATTAATGATGTCCGGCCTCATTAATCCTATGACTAGGAGAATTCGACATCGACATAATTGCACATGATAGGAATCTCAGAGTATGAACACATCATAATTTCCTTCATGCTATGTCATATATCATGGACTTCATTAATTCGATTAAAGATCAAATCAATTCATAAACAATGTTTATGAATATCAAATTAATGAATAATGCCTTTTCTTTATTTATTCATAAAGTCCGCACACGACTTTGAATAAAACGCGCTAAAGGGATTGCCTTTAGGGCACAAATAAACAAGATCGATTTGAACAAGTCGACTTATCCAATGAACAAGTCGACTTATCGACATCGAAATATGTAAGTCGACTTACACATGGTACAAGTCGACTTATCACTTACAAAATAGCAACAAATGTCACTAATTAAGTACGAATGCCTTTCGCATAAACTTTTGTTCCTTTAATTGTAATTTAGCTTATTGTCTCAGAACTCACAAAAAATTAATCTTGATTTCGACTTGTATTTATAACTTTCGCTCAGAATCGCTTTTGATTCTTTCTTCTTGAATCTTGAAAGAAACAGTTATTCAATTGACTCTTACCTTGTTCTTCGAGAGCTTCGAGAAGATGATGGAGGAAGCTTCGAGAAGAAGAAGCTTCAAGATGATCAATAGAGAAGAGATCCACATAAGTCGTATACACACATATATATATATATATATGATAACAAATTAGACAAGAAAAACAAAACATAGAGAATACAATAACAACTTGTTCTTCTCCCCTATTTGTTATAATAAGAAACGATTAACTGTGATGACTCGCATAAATTTCACAAGATCTTCTCGCATATCTATCATCCCGCCTCGCATGTCTCATCATCATCTCCATTCGATTCATTATTTTCTTCGTTCTTTGACTTCGACGTAAACTTTGTACTTCATTATGCGCGTCGGAAGGCAAAGAAGGTTGATCATCATCTGCTACGAGTTCTAGAAACGTAAGTGTAGTATCATATGCGTCTGCAGATTGGATGTAGTCCTCTGCTTTCCTTTTTGACCCACCTTTTGTTATCTTCCGAACAAGCCTAACTTCTTCTTGAGGCATAAACTCTTTCAACGAAGGTCCTCCACATGATTTTCTCCTTCCATTGATCCGCATATCTGAGCTCACTTGAGATCTGCAACTTGTTGCAGGAGACTTCTTCAGAACTCCTCCTCGTCGCCCTAGCTTTGTTCTCGTAATCTTCATTTCTACTGCTGAGATGCTTCAAGTCAATTTGCTTATAGTACCTAAATTGATAGTGCTTTTACAGCACTCTCGTGTTTTTCCACTTCCAAGACGTAATTCCGATTCTCGAAAATTTTGTCAATAGCATGCCGACGGATAACTAGTTGTATGTTTCATTTGTTTCACCATATAATGAAAGATCAGAAATGGTAAATTTACTGGTGTGTGGTTCAGCAGATAGAATAAGCACTGCTCATCGAAGGTAGTTACCAAGTGTCTTGAACCCGCTTCGTACGATGCAGTTGAACAAAATCGCATGAAGAACCCTAGCTTTCGGGACCGGACTTGAGGTCTTCCTTTCCGATGGGTCATTCACTCCATAAAGTGTTTACTAACATCTGCTTCCTTTAAACCGCCTATTGTTATCCATTTTGATTGGTAGAAAGCTTTTCTCCAACGGATGAACATCCAAATACTTCTCAATCAAGTCCATTGTAACAATAATGGTAACTCCATCTACCGTTGAGACAATAGTCTTTTCCACCATCTGCATACTTCCAAAATCAAATACCGATTTGGATACACATCCTCTCGATGAAGAAATTTCTCCAACCGGCTCCAATAATCTCCGGCTCGATATCCATTGTATCTCTTCGTAGAGATTCAAGTCCACATGCCTTCCATACATCATAGCTCCTCCATTGCTTCTCATTTGAAAATGATTCGATACTCGTTCTTCAATGGTAATCTCGCTCGATAGGATTTTGAGAGACGAGAGATAAAACGTCTCAAGGCTAATGGTACTCGAACCGTTTTCGCCCTTAGTATATATACTTAATAAACCAACCATGGAGGAGAGGAAGCCATGGAAAGAGAAAGAGCGTTGTGAGTGGTGCGTGAAGGTAGAAACTTCGAGAGTGAAGGGACAGATTTAATTTAGAGACACCCAACCGCCGAAATTTTCCTTCGAACTTTCCTTGTACGAAGTTACCAGTGTAACTTATCGCTCTTAACGCCGTTATTCTCGACGCCCTTTTAACTCGATTGTGGCTTCGCTTAAACCATTAAGTGAAGAACGGTTGAGTAAATCGCATTTAAATCTCAACATGGTTAAATATATTATAAAATCAAACCAAAGGGCTTATATTTCTAGGACAATAAATTCATATTTACGTAAACTTGAAAAGCATTTAAAAGTGACAAGTCCGCTTGTTTCAAGGTTCAAGAAGCAAGATTGAAGAAGCGATTGACCACCAAGGTTATAAATAAGAGTCAAGTCAACATATTATTTCGCTTCGCATTCTCCGCCTCTTTTCTACTTCGCCTGCTTTTGTTCATCTTTTATTCATTAAAATCGATATGTGAAGTCATTTTGACGTATGCCAAAATAGAAATTGACGCTTCAATTCATATGTGATAGACTTCGGACACCGCCATAATTATTTATTTGTGGCAAGGAAATACACGCTAACCCCAAAATGTATTGATCACTTTCACATCTGTTTTTGTTGTATCCAATAATCTTCTAACTACTATGATAATGACGATTCCGCCAAATGCCGTTGACGCTTCAATTCATAGGTAATAGGTTTCTCACGCGCTACTCCCGATGATTGACCTTCTACAATTATTTTACGCTTTTCGCAAGATGAAGACGACGAGAACAGTAGATTGCTTGAATCTTGAAAGAACCAGTTATTCAATTGACTTTTGTAACTAACTCAAACTGATTCTTAATTCCCACGTGCTTTGCTTTCTCTCGCTTTCCATCGCCCCGCTTTTACTCCCGCTCTACTTTTGCACAACTTTCGCCTACTTTGGCTTCCGCCCGGTTTTGCTTCAGACCTTTTCAACTCGAGTTTGCTTTTAAACTTCCGCCTTGTTTTCATCGTCTCCTTTTTCATCATTATTTGTACTTGACTCTTCCTTTCAATTCTATCTCCGCCATAGTCCACATCGCAATATCCGATTAACTCGAAATCTTAACCTTTCTCAAACATTAAGCAAAGATAAGTAGTACTGCGACATATCTTAAAATTCTTTTAACAAAGAATAAGATGAGACTCTAGGATCCTCCGAAATCTCGCACACAAGCTGCCTCAGATTGCGCCTTTTAACAGCAATAATCGGTTGAGTTCAGAATTAATCGAACTCGACTCTTGTGTCTACATCAAGCGTCTCGTCTGCTTTTTTTTGCGTCTGCGTCTCGCTTCGCTTGCGTCTGGTCGCTTTCGCTTCAAGGCTCTGCACTGCGCCTTCTTCACCGTGTCTTGGTTCATCTATTTCAACTTCGTCTCGTGTTTTGGCTATTTGAACTTCGCCTCGTGTCGGAATTCATTTGTGTCAACTTCTGCTCAGGTTGACTTCAACTGCTTCAACTTCGCTCGTGTTTATTTCGTCGTGTCCGACTTTCGCTCTGCTTTTGTTTTTCTTTTATTTGATCTCTTTTATTATATATCAAAATCATATTCACGTAAAGTCATCTTGACTTAACAAAGTGAGCGATAAAAGTATTTCTACCGAATAACCCATGACCTACATTGTACAACCAAGAATATTGGTTGGACAACAATGGTGTTGCCAAAATAATTAAAATACACAAGAAAGAATCATTTAAACCAGTTCGCTCCATGATATCCCTACTTTTTATCACTATTTTCGACTACCTTTTTCTCATTCATTTCTATCAGTGGCATTAAATGTTTGTTTAACTACAGAAACTACAAACAACTCAAAATGCAAAAAACTAAGAGCATGTTAACAAGGAGAATAATATGCAATAGATAACAAAAAACTTCTAATATTGTCAATAAATATTGAATAGTTGCAATCAACTTGTAAAGTCTTTCTTTCTCAATCATACCCTGACCTTAACCATCAATATAATTACAGATAAATAGACTCGCCTAAGCATTTTCCTCATTTTTCTGGTGAATGGGAAAACCAATCCCATTTCTAATGAATGTAGCAGATTCTTTTCAGTTTCTTTCATCTAGCCAATTAGAATCTTGTTTAACAATAAATTTGATCATAAGTTTAGCCTAAAGAACAAGGACATTGACTGAAGCATAGTGTCACACCCATCTCCCAAGACAATAATGCGATGGAGCATGGACTTTCTTTAGAAAGAAATACCAGTTTGATGAGCAAAAGGAAAACAGAACATACCACGATACAACTATGTGCTGAACATACAAGCTTCTGCATGTCATTAACACGATGTTAGGCTCTATAGAGATACATTAAAAGTGTGTCAAGTCCCTCCCTAACAGACAAAGTCAACTCCTTCTCACGTGACACCTCTAGGTATATCAGTAGTAATAAATGTAAATGAGCAAGTTGATGTAACTTGTTAAAAGCCAACAAAACAAGCAATGATCACAATACAAAAAACAATGTTAGCACTGATGAAGTTCTTTAGTGCCGCCTCAATTAAATCGGCTCTAGTAGGTGGATTAAACGAAAACGCTCATCTACTACAAGATTCTACACTGTTTTTTAAGAAAATGGCCCTTTGATAGTAACCAATGTATCATCCACAATGTCTTCAAGTAAGGTAGGAGGATGCAAACGCCAATACCTATTCCTTGGTACCGATAAAACAAGATCAATTAATATGGTTAAGCAGAGAAAGGACATGGTTACATCATATAAACAAGTGTGCTATTAGACCACTCATATTCAGAGACATAACATAAACAATCTAAGATGCTTGAATGATGGGGTTAATCAACAGGAATTTTATTTTCTGCAAAATCAAGACAAAATTGATGGTCACGCCATCTTAAGTAAACAGTTGCACGAAAAATTTATTAAGAAAAACACAAGATAGATATCACATCAATAATGCAAGTGTCACACAAGATCATAAAATATACCAACAAAGGACCAATGATTTGGATCTTGCATTATAAACCAAAACAGCTCCAAGGCTGCATTATCTCAGACTATAAAAAGTGATACGTTGCTTCCTCAAAGTACAAATCAAAAAGCAATAGAAACCCAACTTTAGCGTGAACAAAGGACATCATTTCTTTCGACATTTCACCTTCACACTCAAGCTCCTCCACCAAAGAGATGGTTTCAACAACAATCAAACTCACGCCTTCTATTTCAACCAAAGAAAGAACATGAACTCAATCACACGTCAATACAATACTTAGAAACAATATTAGAATGCACGACAAGGGGGAGTTGAATTGTCTATTCCCCTTTTTGAAAATTCTTTCAAAGCCATTTGTTAGAAGTACAAAAAAATTCTTTTCAGAATTTTGATACATTCTAATTGCTCAAAACTTTGTTTAACAATTATGTAATGATAACGCTTTAATCTTAAATTCTCTTAGAAAAGTATTTAAACACTTGTTACACAAAAATAGCTCTCGACTAAATTTGCACTTAATGCTTTTACGATCACTTTTTCTCACGTTGTCTAACTTTACAATCTTCGACTTCGACTTGAATTTATAGCCTTCGTCTCGAATTGCTTCTTGATTCTTGTTTCTTGAATCTTTAAAGAAACGGTTAATCAGTTCAGTTTTGTAACTAAATCGACCGACTTTGCGTACGCTTTCTATCTGGCGTCCTGTCTGCTTTTCTTAGCGTTGCGTCTCCGCCTGGTTTTCTTTGCGCTTGTATGCGCCTCTTCGCTTTCCTTTACGCCTGCATGACTTCGCCTCGTCTTGACGTCGTCGTGTTCGACTTCACCAGATTCGACATCTTTCGTGTTCGACTTTCGTCTGTTCGACTTCGTCGTGTTGACATCGTTCGTGTTCGACTGCTCAGATTGACTTCGTCTCTGCTCGACTTCGTCGTCTGACTTCCTTTTATTTGTTTTCTTTGTTATACATCAAAATCATTTTAAGTAAAGCCATTTGGACTAAACAATCTTCGCTTTTCGATGATAACAAATTATATACAAGAGAAAATATAAAATGTTATGAAAAGAAATAAAAAACTTATCTTCTAAACTTCTTCTTTGACTTTTCCTTTCTTCATCAAATACATTTACACCTTCTTTCTCGACATCCTCTTCTCGTCCGCTCTCTTCTCCCTTTGTTCATTCTGTTCTCCCCTATTTGTTATAATAAAAATCATTAGGGCGACGACTCTTGAAGAGTTACGTCATCATCTTCTTCAGATCATTTACTAGTCTCCTTCATCTCATCAATTCCCAGCGTAATTCATCGAGTTCATCTTGGTAGTCACCGGTAAGGACGATTGATCTTCATCCGCCGAGGGAACAATGAACGGAATTGTAGTAGTATAAGCATCGAGATGGAGTGTACTCTTCATTAAGCACAATAGACGGTGGATCTAATAAATGTATCGACTTCAGAAGATCTAAGTCAAATGGGAGCAAAAGATCAAGAATCGCCTTCCTTGTAGGGTAACGCTTCTTCTTGAATAGAGCGGTGTATTAAATAGGGTCTAATACGCAGAATCGTTCGAACAAGGAATTCAAATGAATGTCCCGTGATTATTCTTCCCCACTAGACAATCTTCTTGCTTATCAAGATAACTGCAGACTTGCATCATCTTTATTTTCTATAGAAAGGCATGCCTCATTTATTTTCCGCACTTCTTTTCGCTATTTGATGCGTGGATGATCATCACTATCTTCTTCAGGAAATAGCTTCGATTTTCCTTTATCGAAATTCAATGGATATCGTGGCTGTATGTCTGGTACAACCTTTATTATAGTCTCATATGTATTTGGATAAATAGTGCACAGTCGAGAGGACATTTGAGTAGGGTATGGCCTCAGAAAGATACCTTAAAGTATCATAGAAGTTCCTTTCGTCTTCATTCAAAATGTGCCATGACTCACTATTTATCAAAATAGGTTGGAAGACGCCTTTATTTGTCTTGGGTTGGCTAAAGAGAGCGATTGCAGATTCTTCTTGTCACAAACTCAACCACCGACTTCAAGCTTATCCTTTCTTAAAATTCTGAATAGTCATGAACGATCAGACTAGATTCAACAGATACTTCGATTGGTATCCTCACTGAAGTTGAATCTGCTGTAACTTCAAGTTGATCATTAACAAGAGTAGTCAACCAGTTAAGCTCCTTTGGTTGCTTGACAGGATTTCTTGAAGTCCGCTTTGCTCATTTGCTTTTTCTTTGCAGCAAAGATCGAGATTTCTTTCTTCCGACTAACTTTCCTACCACCTTAATCGCCTCTGTTAGTCTTCAAGTTTTCTCCGCTGAGCTTTTTCTCTTCGCTTCCGCCTTTCTCTTCTTCTTGGTCTCCTTGGTTTTGTTGGTGTATCCTCTTCCGAATAGAGACTAAGGATCTTCTTCTGCTGAGGTACACAAGATGAAGAGGATTACGCCTCGCTCTGTTCTCCGCATTCTTTTCTTCTTGTTGCTCGACAAATCAATCCTCGGTGTTCTCTTTGCCTTCTTTATAGCTTGACTTACTTAGACTTTCTCCTTGTCTTTTTAGCCCACCTTGTTTCGTCCTTCGGATTGGCTTTCTTCGATTTGAGGACTCTTTGTTTTATCGCTGGTCTTCCGACAGTTTCCTTATTTTATCCGCAGCGATCCGATACTCACTGACCTTCAAAACTTGGCCGAGTCTTCTTCGTGCACGTTCCCCTCATCCTTGTTCTTCTTGAAGAGTCGATTGCATTTTGATAAGCGTGTTCGCACCCATTCGCCGTAGTATGTGTGCATCAATCTTACTCTTCACATCAATAGTCCTTCTATATCCTCGATGTAGAACGATACCAATTCCTTAAAATCCTTGTCGAAGCATCCCATAGGGTAACTATTTGAATCCTTCATCCCTTAATCATGTAATGAAGGATTAAGAACGGTAATTCAATGGGATTGCGATTTAGCAAGTAAAACAAGCATTGTTCATCCAACTTAGTCACCAAATGCCTTGAACTCGCTTCCGGGTAAAATGCAATTAAATGTAATTGCATGAGAATCCTCCCCTTCGGAACCAAACTAGAGGTCTTCCTCTCCCATGGATCATTGGCTCCATATAATTGTTTTCTGACATCTTCCTCTCTCATACCGACTTCGGACATCCATCCGGCCTTGGTAGAGAGAGTCCTACCAACTGACGGACAATTGGTCACCTTCTTTATTAACTCCTTTGTCACAACAATGGATATACCATCTACTGATGATACTACAGTGTTGTCTACTAACTGAGCATTCTTCCAAAAATCGAAAACCTCATTTGTGTATACTGGTTCTCGTACCTCAAAGAAGTTCCTCCAACCAGCACTTACAATCTCTGGTTCCACATCCATACCATCATTCCTCAATGACTCGAAATCCATGTGTCTTCCGTATATCATGGCTTCCTCCATTGTTTCACAACGAAAACCGACTCACGAGCTTTTTAGGGTTGGATGTTTGAGAGAATTGGGAAAGCAAAATGAACCGTCTAGAGATGAGAATAACCGTAAAGATTTTGCTTTTAGGCTACTTGTACAGATATAGTCCGTGTGTTCTAGACTCATTAAAATCCTCGACACTATCACACTTTCCTCCGTAACTCTTATGAGAGAAGTTACCAACAGAGATCCTGCTTTTACGACGCCGTTAGTTTTGTCGTTACTTTAGCTCGACTGTTCACTTCAAATCACGTTTTGCAAACTTTGAAATATGTTTAAAAGAGACATGACAGCTATCATACTCATATCAAACTCATCTTTGATCAAGCTTTCAAAATTAATGCACAACTTTTTTCTCAGAAGACCGAATATAATATCATCTAGGTAAAATTGTACTAAAATAAACTCATTCTTACAATTCTTCCTAAACAACATCTTATCAACTTGACCTCTTGTGAAACCACACTCTAAGATAAAAGTACTAAAACGATCATACCAAGCTGTAGTACTAAGACGATCATAGCAAGCTCTAGGAGCTTCCTTTAAACCATATAACGCTTTATGAAATCTACAAACATGATCTCGATTCCTAACATCCTCAAAAGCAGGAGGTTGCTTAACATACATCTCTCGATCGATCATCCTTCTCCCACAGTTCTTCAAATGCAATTGTAGTAACATATGAGTCTGTTTTTGGCTTCCGTCTGCTTTTCTACTTCGTCTTTTTTTTTTCTTTCTCCGCTTTTTTCTACTTGTCTGCTTTTTATAACTTTAAATGCAGTAACTATTTCTTCATTCTTTCTTCTTGAAGCAGTTATCCGGTTGAGTTCAGAACAAACTCAAACCGATTCTTGAATGTGCTTCCGTCTGCTTTGTCAACTTCATCTGTGTTGTTAACTTTGTCTCTGTTTTTACAATTCTTTAACCATCTCCTTCAACTCGTTGACTTCTTTGCATTACTCCTTCAATTCGCTACGTAGATGATTTATTCCTGTTTTGCAAGTCAAAGGGTAATGTGGATCGATCATCCTTCTCCCTCTGTCTTCAAATGCAATTGTAGTAACATATGCGTCTACTTTTCTACTTCGTCTGTTTTTTTCTTTCTCCGTCTGTTTTTCTACTTCGTCTGTTTTTGATTCTCCGTCTGTTTTTCTACTTCGTCTGTTTTTCATTATCCGTCTGTTTTTCTACTTAGTCTGTTTTTCTTTCTCCGTCTATCTTTCTTTCTCTGTCTGTTTTTCTACTGAGTATTTGTTCTTAATCAAAATCATAAATGTGAAGTCATTTTGACTTAACAGTTGGTTCACGACCTTCTGATGTTATTGTTATTTGCAATATCAGTTTCTAATGATTTTTTTCATGATTATTCAATTAATGATTAATTTTCAACTTCATTCATATATTTATTCTCATTTGCAATATCAGTTTCTAAATATTTTTATCATGATTATTAAATTCATTATTATTATTCAACTTCATTCATATATTCATATTTTTTTATATTATCATAATAACGGTTCGTTGCATATTTGTTTTTATTAATATAAGCTTAAAAATTTTATTATACCTAATAGGAATAATACTATTTACATTTCGATATTAAATAATACTGAATCAATAATATATATATTTCTTCTGATAATCTAATGGAAAATCTTCAACACCTTGGCGAAAAAATGATAAACGCGAATCACTAATAGATATATTTCTTATGATATCTACACATATAATCATAATAACATTTCATCGCATATTTTTCTCCCTACACATGTTAACTATTTTTTACGTATCTCAAGGAAAATCGTTTCTGTTTCACTCTATCATCTTCCAGTACTGCCCCTCATTTGATACTATGCAAATCTTAAACTTTAATTTTATTACCCAATTTTTCGACCCAATCTTCTCGTGCAATATTTTATCTTGTCTCTTCGCGCGATATACACGCAATCTTCTGACCCAATCTTCTGATGCAATATTTTGTCAGGCAGCGGCGTCGTGCAATGCATGTCCTTGTGACTACTTATATCTGTTTCTATCTTTTCATTCATTCATATTGTCATTCTGCTCGTTGTTTGTCGCTATACACACAATCTCGACCCAATCATCTCGATGCAATATTTTGTCAGCGACCACTCCCACTTGCATCACAATGCATGCCCTCGGATCGCTTATATATAGTGTCTTCTTGCTCATTGCCTCACCTTCTCTTGTATCTTCCATTCAGCGGTCTTTGGTGATATTACGTTGGTTTCTGTGTTAGTTGCAAATCTTCTTTACCAATTGCTCTTACTTTTCGCTTCTGTTACGCTTATTCCTCTGTTACTTGTAAATCTTCTTTAAGCCTTTTTTTAGTGCATGGATGTTTTGGAGTTTCTCTGTTGTTGCTGTTGACTTTTGTTGATATCGAAAGAATATGAGTGTTCACCAACTCTCCGCGTACAAGAGACTTGGATATGAGGAGATTTATCATGTTGTCATCCTGAAAAAGGATGGTTCAAATAAAGAAGACGTACTAGAGACTTGGATATGAGGAGATTTATCATGTCTATCATTCTCCACGTCGATCGTCAGTGTCCTTGTGGTCCAATAGGAAGATTGTAACAATCTTGATCTTTCTTGTAGTCATTCATAATGTGTTAATCAGTTTTTGAGTGACACAAACTTCGAGCATCTACATTAAGGGCAGACAAATCTCAAAAAGGATTCCGGAAATAAAGAATGCCTACTACAGAATTGGATATGACGACATTTATCATGTTGTTTATATCGTCGGTGTCATCCATATAGCATCTACTTTTGATTCAATAGGAAGATTGTAAATCCGTTCATCAAGATTGTACTTTGAAGAATTGTAATATTAGATAGCATAATATGGTAACTGCTTCGTCTCGGTTTCCAGTTCCTCTGACATATCGCTTCGTGTTATTTAAGACGATAGAAGTAAAGAATTTAATCAAACAAGTTGTACCTTGTGTATTTCCCTTTCCATGGTCATTCGTTAGGAATGTAACCATGTTCAAGTTCAATTTACATGAACATCCAAGATGAGAAATCTCGAAGCGCGGCGTCCTCCATTGTTTTCCTAATATCGGGATCAATTCTATTACGCATTCGAGTTTCCTACCCAAAGGTCCATTATGTTTTATAGCAAATTTGATGTAGTTCGTCAAAGCTCGTTACTTCTCTCACAAGAAAATTGAGCTTCCGCCCGCTTTTCGATTAAATGCGCTTTTGTGCTTCATTCATTTGTGTTCAGAATACGCTTTTAAATGCATCTTTATGTCTTCGTCTGACGTTTGTATTCTCCATGGTAATTCGTTAGGGGATGTAGCCTTGTTCAAGTTCAATGTAGATGAATGCTTCCTACTCCAGTATCCATTATGTTTTATAGCAAATTTGATGTAGTTCGTCAAAGCTCATTACTTCTCTCGAGAAGAAAATTGAACTTAAATACGCTTTTCGATTCTCCGCCAGGCTTTGGCGCTCGCGCTTTTAAATGCATCTTTATATCTTTGTCTAATTTTCTTATTGTCCGTCTGTATTGTTAACTTCGTCTACTTTTTCAACTCCTTGTATATTTTTTAACTTCGTCTACTTTTTCAACTCCGTCTATATTTATAACTTCGTCTACTTTTTCAACTCCATCTATTTTTAAGTTCGTCTACTTTCTCAACTAGAATAAGCAAATCACCTCCCAATTAAGAAGCGAGACGATAGAAGTGAAACGAACAAAGTCAGATATTGAAAATCGAAATGCAGACTGAAGTAAGACATAAAGCACAAAAAGTTAGAGCTTAAAACTTTACAAAGCGATATGTCACATTCTTGAAAAATAGCACGAAGAGATATGTGCAGTCACTATACTATTCAAAGCTGAACTACGCCTCCTAAAACTTTACAAAGCTCAGACTTCCTAGCTATATGGATGAGATCGACGATGAATCGCTCATATCCAAGTCTCAGATTACGCCTTCTTTGTTGCACGATCCATTTTCCGATTAAAGTAGATGATTCTGGTGATAATCCTGAAACCTCTCGCTTGACAGAGGAGTTCCTTTCGACATGAGAAAATATATGTACAAGGAAAGAGAATGCCAACTCCTCTCCTGCTCAACTCCGTCTTCTTTTGAAGTTCCGCTCGCTTTTAATAGCTCTTACCCAAAAACTGATTCACACATTATGAATGACTACAAGAAAGATCAACATTGTTACAATCTTTCCATTAGATTATCCGTCAAAGATAACAACATTCTTCATTCAGTGCTTTCTATTTTCTTAGAATCTGCTTCTTTTTTATACAGAATCTTGAAACTCAAACGGGGTTTGAATCTTATTTTTGCTTCTCTTCTTCATCTCATTCTTTCCACCATTTTTCCACACTCAATGCTTTCAACTGCTTCTTGATTCTTGTTTCTTGAATCTTTAAAGAAGCAGTTAATCATTGACTTCAGAATTAACTCGAATCGACTCTTGCATCTACTTTTGATTCTTCTCTGCGTCGTTATTCACGTCTTTGTTCTGTTTTACTATTTGCATCTGCTCGCTTTAGTATTCGTGATCTCGCTCGCTTTGTTGAAGATTTTCCATTAGATTATCTATCCAAGATAACAACCGCTTTTGTTTTCATCTACTGAACTTTAAATCTGCTTTTTCTTCTTTAATCGCTTTTCAACGCCTTACTAATTAAACGTATTTTTGCTTCTTTGAGCTTGTTCTTGTTCTTCTTTATTTAAAGCAGTTCAGTTGATGTCATTTCCAATTCCGATTAAATTTCACTTACCAATTCCATAATTCTTCTTGGAGTATACGAATTGACTAATCCTTCTTGGAAAACATGTAACCCCAAAAATCTACAAAGCAGATATCGAGACGTCTTTGCGTTATATCGAATAATCTTCTAACCGCTATAATAATGTCAAATACTACCAATAACGTATTGCAGAAGTGTTTTTCTTCTTTCGTCTGCTTTTCAACGTCTTACTACTTCAACGTATTTTTGCTTCTTTGAGCTTGCTCTTGTTATTCTTTATTTAAAATACTTCAGTTGATGTCATTTCCAACTCGGATTAAATTTGACTTACCAATTCCATAATTCTTCTTGGAGTATACGAATTGACTAATCAAATCTACAAAGCAGATATCGAGACGCCTTTTCGTTATATCGAATAATCTTCTAACTGCTATAATAATGTCAAATACTACCAATAACGATTGCAAAAGTAAACAAACTAGGAAAATCATTTGAGTAATTGACCTTTATTTAATAAGACGCAACTCTTCAAGTCTCACCTTCCATATGGTCCCCTAACAACTCTATATTTAAACTTTATATCCTTTCTCCTCTAACTTCACCAAACAATTCTCGCCTCTTTATTTCCCTTCTTCTTGTTTAACCTAAATACATCACATTCTCCATTCCGAAAGATAGCAATAATCAAGGTTATTTCTTCTATTTCAACAAACAAAGAACAACTGCTCAAGTCAAGAACCGATTCTTTTCTCGATTACTTTTTCATCCTAATTTTTCAATTTATAATGTGAACAAAACCCTTTCTTTATCTTTACGCAACATTTTTATAGGTTCCTCCTTATTCTATGCTGCATTTTGCCACTCCAACCTTCGCCTTATTCTTGACACTAATTTCTTTATTTTAATGCCGATATGAATTCCATTTACTTGAAAGTTAAAAGATATTTGAAAATGCCATAAAGGAGACATATAATCGCCAAAATCAGCTAGATGAGTTACTTATCCAATACCATGCGCTGGATAAAATGGAACATAATAATTCAGATGCACTTCGCTACCTCGAGATGTATGAAACTAGTCGAATCATAAAGATAGCCAATGATCTCAAAGAAGTAAACTTCCAGACTAGGAAATTTATGAAGCACACATTAAAAAACTTATAGATTAACATATCTTTATACTGCAGACGTCAGTAGTAGACATGTAAACTATTTTTATCTTATCTGAAAGAAAGTTATTTCATCTTAGTTCTTCTCCCAACCGATGATTATTTCATTACATTTTCAAATTATTTTTTATTTAACTGTCATCTTAAATTTTGCCCTGCGTATAAATTCATCTTTGGGCATTTTATGCAAGATTTCTTGCATGTTAACTCGCTAGTAATCTTATTAACATACAACTTGGTTGGCTTGTCCAAGTAGTATGTTTTTTGTATTGGTAAGAAATGAGCTAATTTAGTCAACCAATCCATAATCACCCAAATTGAATCATGTCTACGTATGGTCCTCGATAACGCCACCACAAAATCTACTATAACCTTCTCCCACTTTGACGAAGGAATGGCTAAGGGTCTTAATTATCCCACTAATGCCTGATGCTTTGCCTTACTCTGCTAACTAGTCAAACACCTCAACATAAACTTTGCCACATCTTTCTTCATCGTTAACCACCAGTAATAAGGTCTCAATTTCTGATACATTTTTATAATACCAGAATGCACAATATATGGTGCACTATAAGCTTCCTTCATAATCTCCTCTCTTATTCCATCTATATCTAGTACACAAACTCACCTCCCAATCACCAACACTTTACATGCTCTCGCTGAAAAGTTAGTCTTGCTACTCTATTGCGCACTCTCTCTCATCCATATTAGATAAGAATCCTTAAATTGTGCCTTTCTAATCCTATCTCCCAAATTCGGTCGATCCTGTAATGTTGTCAATAAATCACTCATATAATCAATCTCTAATTTTTTGTCCAGTGCTCTCATCTCCGCCAATGGTGTTATAATATGTCCACTTAAAATAGCCATCACACCCAAGCTCTTCGTACTTAAAGCATCTGTCATTACATTAGTCTTCCGTAGATGGTAATCAATTATACATTCATAATCATCCAACAGCTTGATCTTCTCTGCCTTAAGTTTAGCTCCCTATAAGTTAAGATATAAGTAAGGCTCTTTTGATCTGTACAGATTCAGAATATCTTCTCTTACAGATAATGTCTCCAAATCCTAAGAGTATACACAATTGTCGCTAACTTTAGATTATGAGTAGAATAATTTAACTCAGGCAATCTCAATTAACGAGAGGAATAAGCTATCACTTTCTTATATTATATCAATACACACCCCAAACTTACCCTCGAAGCATCAGTTTACACCTTTAAAACCTCCACTATTCGATAGAGCACACAAATTGGACTAAAAGTTAATATTTGTTTAAGCCTCAAAACTCTCTTGACATTGATTGGTCCACTAAAACTGAATTCCTTTTTTTAGCAGCTTAGTCAATGGACTAGTTATCATTGAAAATCCTTCTATAAATCTCCAATAATACCTATCAAGCACTAAAAACTCCTCACCTCTGATGTATTTTTAGGTGTCTCTCACTCTATAATTGCCCTTGCCTTAGTAGGATCAAGCATCACTCCCTATCGGGACATGATATGCTCAAGGAAAACTACCCGTTCCATCTAGAACCCACACTTACTCAATTTTGCATATAATTGTCTCTCCTTTAAAATTTGTAACACAATCCTCAAATGTTGCTCATGCTTCTCTTTACTCACTGAATACACCAAGATATCATTAATGAACACTATCACAAATTGATCCAAATACTCCTAAAAAGTCTTATTCATCAATGTAATGAATGTGGCTGGTGCATTAGTCAACTTGAAAAGCATCACTAGGAACTCATGGAGGCCATAACAAATACGAAAAATTATCTTAGAAATAATTGACTCAACTATTCTCAACGGTAAAGTCTATCTCCTGTTGAGGTGGTAAACCTTGTAAATCATTTAAAAATACTTGCGAAAATTCTCCTACAACCGGAATATCCTCTAATTCAAGAATCAACTCCCTTATATTATAATATGAGATAGATATGTTTCATGTCCATCCAATATTAGTTGTCTAGCAATTATGGCCAAGATCACAAATAACAGAACCACCACAAATATCACCTTCAATTTACTCAAAGACTCTATCATCACCTCCTTCACATAACAATCAATTATAACTTGATGTTGTGCCAACTAATCCGTCCTAATAATTACATCAAACTCTCTTAAATCCACTCCACTCCACCAATCTCCATTAGCATTTACTACCACATAGTCTCCTATTGGTAGCCACACTCTTAGGTTATATCCTGATGGACTAAACTCCCCTAAAACTCTAAAGGCAAACTCTAAGGAAATATAAAAATGTGTAAATCTTGAGTATATTAACACATAATCCTTAATATCAAATGAGGAAATCATATGGCATCATTAGTTGCAGGTGCCTCTTCCATTTTCATATGGTATATCCCCGCTTAAGTTTGATCTTGTGTCGAGGATGTCCCGCTAGTACCTATATTCACTATTGGTGTGCGTCTAACTTCTCTATCACCACCTATACTACCAATTTTACCCAAACTTCTACCTAAACCAAAGGCACCAATTTGATCATGTACTATTTTCTCTACCCGCATTCCTCAACTCCTCCCTACTATTGGATAGATCCTTTGTAAATTCCCCACTCTTTATAAATATAACAAACCTGACTGATCTTAGTATACCCCTAACATGGTCCTCTGTAAACTCTCCCACAAGTAGCAGAACCATGTAACCCTCCAACTCCTTTACTAAAAGCTCTTTTGATACCTATGACTAACCCTTCTATCTGTTCCAACCGGTGGTGCACTAGTAATGCTATGCTATCCTGAATCTCTGCTAGCTCCCATAACTCCACCAAACATGCAGAAGCTACCACTCCTACTCGATGTAGCATCAACTCTCCTAGATCCCCCTGCACTAACAGACCATGAATGACTAACTCTCCTTATAATAGACTGACTCCCCTCTCCATAATGACTCTCTAATTGCCTCTTTAGCTCTTCTCTCCTTCTGCCTTGTTCTATCACATCCTCTATTATGAGTGCAGTCTCTAGTAACTTTTTAAAATCAGAAGTAGCTGCTCCCAAACTTAAGCTAATCTCTGTTGTTAAGCCCTACTTAAATTGGTAACATTTATCCTTTGGATTTGTCACAACCTCTAATGCATACTTATACAAAGCCACAAAGCGAGCCTTAAACTCTAACATCAACATCTTCTCTATTTGAATCAAACTCATAAACTCCATCTGTGAAATATATTTGCCAATAAACTCTCTCTCGAATTCCTGCCAACTGATCTCTTGTGTCTCAAAAGATCTCTTCACTAACTTCCACCAAGTCAATGCGTTATCTTGAAATAATGTAACAATGTACTACAACCTTCTTTCTAAGATACACTCCAAACTATCTAAAACTAACTATGTCTGCTCCCACTATGCCTCAACCTCCTTAAGTCAGTAGTACCTTGAAACTCTATTACACCTATGTTATGGATTTGTTCATAATTGTGGTTCACCCTAAAATTACTTTATATTAGACTCATAGTAATAGTGTATTTTATCATGTAAAAGGACTGCATCATCTAATATGGCACTGACATCTCTCTTCCTACTTGTTTCACTCTCACATTCCCCTTATTAGGCACATCCAGGGCACGAATCAAATGGCCTAATTTCCCAGTCGACTAATAAGCCAAAAAGATCTTACGAGTGCTTATTAAAAATCCAAATTATTTGATTAAGTGTCCTAATGCATACAGAATATGTGGCTATTGAAATGTATGGGCCATGTAAGTGTCATGAAGCTTAGGATTATTAACAATACAGACTTGGGCCAAGTTGGTTGGATCACGTCACAAGCTTGCTTGAGAATAGGTTATAGAGTTGTTATTTTTATTTCAACAATTTCGGCTACTTAGTTGCAACTAGTTATAGAGTCCTAATCCTCATGGATATGATCTATGGATTAGGAGAAGAAGTTATTTTCCTTTGTAGTTAAACTCACACAAAGTGATAATAAAGGGAGCTCATTCCAGAAAGCAAATAAGACTTTTGTAATAAAATAAGATTATACTTAGAGTAAGAATGAACCATAATATTTTAGTTAGAATAAGCAAATAAGATTTTTGTAATGAAAGAGGATTATATTTATGGTGAGAATGAACCATAATATTTTAGTTGGAATAAGCTCCCTCTATTATCACTCTACAAGAGTTTAAATATAAAGGAAAATGACAACTTCTCCTAATTCGTAGATCATATCCCTAAGGATTAGGACTCTACAACTAGTTACAACCAAGTAGTCAAAATTATTGAAATAAAAATAACAACTCTATGACTTATTGTTAAGAAAGCTTATGACATGATCTAACCAACTTAGACCAAATCTTTATTGCCAACAATCTTCCAAGCTTTATGATACTTGCATGGACCAAGCATTTCCATAACCACGTATTATGCATTCATCGGGACACTTAATTAAAAGATTTTGGATTCCTAATGGGTACTCTTTAAGATCTTCTTATCTTATCAATAACTTCCCCTTGTACTTGAGCCTTGTATAAGAAGATTAAGTTTATGAATTTATCTCTCACTGCTTGAGTGTTTTCCCACGTAACATCATCCACAGGAAGTCTCTGTTATTTGATTAAGCTTTCTTTAATACTTTTCTTCCCTTATTTGACCTAACGTGTGTCCAATATAACCTCTAGTTGCAAGATAAGTTCACCAGCACCAGCAATAGGTGGAATTCAGTACCTAAGGAGTGACACATGGAAGACTAGGTGAATACGAGAATTAGCTGGTAGTGTAAGCTTATAGGCCAATTTTCTGATCTTTTTTACAATTTGATATGGACCATAAAATTGGCTTATAAGCTTTTAGTAAGTTTGTTTAAACACTGACTGTTGGCGACAATGATGGAGCTTGAGAATAACCCATTATCCCACTTGGTATTCGATGTTCCGTCACTTGGAATCACCTTATTGCTTCATTATATTACTTGCTACATGTAAATTGACTTTGAGCTCTTATAGTAATGCATCTTGAGAAGCAAGACTTTGGTCCACTTTATATACTGGGCAATGGATTTAATCATTATGTGGAATTATTGGTGGCGCTCTTCCATATAAAGCTTGAAAGGGAGTCATTTATGTGGAGGCATGATAGGCAGTATTATACTAGAATTCTACCCATGGAAGGAAAGAATGTCACTTTCACAGTTGCTAAGACGCAAAACAACAGAGATATTGTTCAATGTAGGGGTTCACCACCTCTAGCTACCCATCCATTTAAGGATGATATGCAAAGCATATCTTCAATTATGTGTCATGCATCTTAAAGAATTCTCACAAAAATGACTAGTGAATACTGGTTCACAATCACTTATGGTGGATCGAGGCATTCTATAAAGCTTTACCAATCTTTCCACAAATGTTTCAACTACAATTTTTATTGTATACAGATGAGATAAGGCCAAGAAATGTATTATTTTCTCAGACAATCAACAACAACAAGAATGGTATTCTTGCCATTTGAAGGTGAAAGGTCTTCTACAAAATCCAGGGTGATATCATCCTAAACTTAACAAAGAATTGGCAGTGGTTAGAGAAGGTTGCCTGGTGGCAAAATGATAGCTTTATTTTGTTAGCATATGCCACAAGAAGCAATATAGTCTTTCACCAACCGATACATTAATGGCTAATAAAAGTGTTAAGTTGGTCTCTTACATCTTCTTATTACCCCATAATGCCCTCCAGCTGGTGAATCATGGAACTCACGTAAGAGTTGTTGGATGATGAAAGAATTTGGACCACATAGTTCTTGTAACAAACCAATCCACTGCACCATGTGTATGGAACACCTAGTTGTTCTATTGCTAGCTTACTTATTTTCTACATGTATAGATGGTTGTGTGCTTCGACTTTGACTGTGTCCTATAATGTAGTTTGAGACACAAACAAAGAATTAAGATTAGGATCGCTCGACACTCAAGATAGAGCATCTGTTGCACTATTCTCATGGCTCGGTTTGTATGTGATCTCATAATCATAGCCAAGTTATTTAGTCACCCATTTTTGATGCTTTGGTGTTTTGCATCACAACAACCACAAAATTGATTATAAGTGACAGTACATTGAATACCAAGTAGGAGAATAAGTTTTTCTTAAGCTCCATCATTATCACCAATAATCAGTGTTTAAAAGAGCTTATCAAAAGCTTGCAAACCAATTTTATGGTCCGTATCAGATTGCAAAAAAGATTGGAAAAGTGGCCTACAAGCTTACAAAAATAGTTAATTCTCGCATTAACCTGGTCTTCTATGTTGCACTCCTTAAAAGGAAGATAGGAGACAACCTTACACCAAGTATTGAATTGCCACCTGTTACTAGCGATGGTAAACTTATCATGCAACCAAAGGCTATATTGGGCATATGTTAGGTCAAAAAAGGGAAGAAGTTTCTTGAAGAAGCTTAATCAAATGGAAGAGACTTCCTGTGGATGATGTTACGTGAGAAAACACTTGAGCAGTGAGATAAATTCATAAACATAAATATAAGGGGGAGGCGATGATAAGCCAAGAAGATCTCAAAGAGTGCCCATTAGAAATCCAAAATATTTTGATTAAGTGTCCATATGCATGCATAATACATGGCTATTGAAATGCATGGGCTATGCAAGTGTCATAAAGCTTGGAGGATTATTGGCAGTAAAGACTTGCCTAAGTTAGACGGATCACATCACAAGCTTGCTTGAGAATAGTTTATAGAGTTGTTATTTTATCTTAATAATTTTGACCACTTGGTTGCAACTAACTATGTCCTTAGGGATATGATATACAGATAAGGAAAAGTTGTTATTTTCCTTTGTATTTAAACTCTTGCAAAGTAATAATAAAGGGAGCTTATTCCAACTAAAATATTGTAGTTCATTCTTACCCTAAGTAGAATCCTATCTCATTACAAAAGTCTTATTTGCTTTGATTGGGACCTATCATCAACCCTATGCTAGCAGTATCATCGCCTGAAGCCATCCTAGATAAGACACATATCATTAGTTTTTTTTCACTTAATTTGTTCGTAGAAATGTAAACTCGCTTTGATATCACCTAAATATGACACTCTAATAATTCTTAAATTATAATTTATCCAAATTGTTTCATAATTATATCATTAAGTACCAAAATCTTCATTAGTTCTAAAAATGATGTTCATTAGTCATAAAAATTATCTGTACAAGCACAACTTTCCTAACTGTCACATTCAAAAGTATATACTATAAAACAACTTTACTCAATTTAATATGCTTGCCCCACCTAGACTCCACTTTGTCAATCATATGCATTAGGGTTATCGACAATATCTGTATCTTCTAAAAAAAATACTAGCAAGGGGTGATCTATCTACTTAGTAAGGGTAACTGAGTGTATCCTTAAAATCAAATAACTCAATATAGATAGAAATTATTCAATTGATTAAAACATACATATTATTATGAAATACACAACAATACTCATCCTATCTAAACACTCAACAAACATCCAAAATTTTATCGTTAGTAATGATTAATAATAACACTATTTTATTATTGTCATTTATGTTTTTACCTCATTATTAACTAAATTGTTAAGGCCTTGCTTAACTTAGTAGGCTTATATTCAATGGTTTGTCAGCTCATCTTTACTCATCATAATCACTCACTAAGTAGAAACAAAAATTAGATGTATAAATATTAATATAAGTTACCTTATTTTCTCAATCTAATCCAATACCTTAATATCACTCTGATGCCTGGCCATCAACAAATGATATTCCTAAGACTCAAGATATATCGGTACCATTCTGGTGCCTAGCCATCAGCGCAGAACATTCCTAATGCTCAGGATGCCCTGGTACCTGCTCTATAGAACTGGTACCTAGCTATTGCTAGCTCATATTTAAACAACTCATCAATATATGACCATCAAATATAACTTATCTTAGGTAAGCCACAGATTCATAATTTACACAATTTATTATCAACCTATGATAAGTTGATCTTTATTTAATTTCATTAACATGATTTATTTACCCTAATATTCTTATTTATACTCATCTGAAAATCTTAATTATCAAAATTCTCATCGAATTATCAAGTGATACACATTATAATATATAATAAAATATAAATGCGAAATATTTTGTACTTTTAAAACATTTATATAATAAATAAACACAATTCATATGCTTTAGATATATATATATATATATGTAATTATTAATCATTAATTTAATTAATGACTAATTTAAAATATAATTCACTATAAAATAACTTATTAATAACAAAATCCAAAGTTTTACTGAACCATACATTATTTTAAGAGTGCGTTTAAGATTATCCTTATTTGATTTTCGAATCAATTAATTAACAAGTCCAATATACTCCTTAATCTATGCGTAGACATTACAAAATTCTATTAAACTTATTTGAGGAAAATTTTCAACACAAAGTGACACTTAATAAACCAAAATTATTCCCTCTTTCACTTTATTCTTAATTATTAAAATATCATTACTTTACCTTACTATCATAATTACTAAAATTTTTTAACTATTAAAAGTCCCATTGTACTCTTTTTATTATTGCAAAATACCATTCTAGGAATTAAATTCCAATTTTATCCTTAAGTTTTTACATTTCCTATTTTGCCTCTTAATATATCTTAAATTTTCCTAAATTGTCTTCTTCTTCTTTACTATCTTCTATTCTCCTACCTCCTCTTTTCTCATTTTTCAGCTACCTTTTCTCTATTTTTTATTTTCTCATGACTTTAAGATTATTGTCTCAAACAATCATAATATACTTTCTAACTATAAACTAGTTTGTGATGATTAAAAAACACAAATAAAAGGCATCTAATTGTTGTTAGAAAAATTTTACCCATGTGGAGTTCTATGCCTTTCTGAAGGATTTTTTGAGTTATTAATCTCCACAATTTCTATACTAATTTACTGTAAAACAAACAAAATGTGGGAATACATGAGAAACGCTTCATATATAGGAGAAAAATGGTGTATTTTTTTCAAACTTTCCAGCTAAAAAAATAGAGAAAAAGATGAAGACAACTTTTCGTTGAGTTTCTTATTACCCATTTGTTGTCTTCTTAATTTATACTCTCCTTTGTTTTAATTGTTTTGTGGGCTAGGCCAGTTTTGTTAGATTTGGGCTCTCCTTTTATTTTTGTGGGCTTTATCAATAGTTTAATACCTCATAGGTTCCTTTAGATGCACTAATTAAATCACAATCTAGGATATATATTCAGTTGATTAGGGACAAATAAGGATTTGGGTGGAATTGTGGATCTAAAAAGGAATAACAAATATCTGTGCCAAAACGTAGGTACTGAGGCAAACATGGTCCCTAGTATATGTCTACATACATATATACAA
Organism: Erythroxylum novogranatense; assembly: GCA_029891385.1. Lineage (NCBI taxonomy): Eukaryota > Viridiplantae > Streptophyta > Magnoliopsida > Malpighiales > Erythroxylaceae > Erythroxylum > Erythroxylum novogranatense. Next base: position 37,080,646 of record CM057233.1, on the reverse strand, counting down.
AAGTGGGGATGAAAAAGGATAATGCAACATTGCTTCTTTATGGTATTATTAACCAAGAAGCAACTAGAACACCAAATAAGATCGTATTGGCACAAGGCATGTAATATATCATAAGTCACCATGTAAAAATTTATATGATATTTTTGCCTCAGAGGCACAAGATGTCAAATGTACGTAGTTTTGTCTTTGTAAAATGTCCTAGGCCAAAGTTCAAAAATGTCTAGCTTGTTGTACTAAATGCCATTGTGCTTATAAATGGATATTGGAATCATTCAAAAAATAAATTAATACTCAATGATGCCTATAAGAAGCAATTATAATCTTCGAATACATACTATAGCATTCAAATATCCCCTATTAAATCTAGTATCACTCTATTTAATTCCTTTTTTAAGCTACAATACTAGTATAAATGTAATATCCCATTACCTGCTGGGAGGCTAGAATAATAAATATGAGTGATTAATGAGAGATTGGAAATGCATTTTTCATGCCCATGCATAAAATGTCATACACGTACACATGAATAGTGAAATTTTACACATGAAAATAATTTTACATGCATTCATAGATAATTTCGGGTATAATTGGATCGAGTTGTGTTATTTTCAAGAATTTTGAAATTTGTTCTTATTGGAAATTTTATTGGTTAGTGGAGTTGGTATTTTTTAATTTTGGTGAATTTAGGAATAATTTTCAAAAATTATGAATTTTAGGAAAAATAGGGGAAAATCAAAAGAATATTGGAGATAATTAGATTGTAAAGATGAGAGTTGAAGAAATTAGTTCAAAAGGAACTTGGTTAGACCATAGACATTAGGAAAGTGACAAGTGTCACTAACTTAGTTAAGTGGCTTTGGTAAATTGTTAGAAGTAAGTTATAGTTATTTGAGATTTGAAAAGGGGCTTAGGGTTATTTTCAGATACCATCATCGTAACCACTTTTTTTCAAATTTCTTTCCAATACATAAAGTTGCTCACCAAAATCCTTTTGAGAGATTTCTTGTTTTTCCTTATCCCACATCTCTACCACACTGCTATTTGTCTTTTCTGCCTAAGAAAAACCAGAAACTGGTTATTTTACACAGTTGAATACGTGAATTTGCATGGAGTTTAGGGCTTGAAAATAATTGAAGATTTTGGAGTTTTCAACAAGTAAGTAGTGAATAAATCCTTTAAAGTTGGGAAATTATGAAATAAATTTGATGAATTACTGTTAGCTGCATAATCATGGAATTTACGTGTATATATTCATGAACACAATGTTAATGGGATGAAAAATATAGATATAGTGTTATTTATTATTTGATGGATTGTTAGTGATCAGGTGATATAGAAATAATTTTTGGAGTTAGATAGAGAAATAAAATGGTGTATGAGGTTAGTGTAGAAGATTATATATGAAAAGGGGATATGCTTTGTTTCTTCACTATGCATATGTGTGTGTGTGTGTGTGTGTGTGTGTGTGTGTGTATGTGTGTGTGTGTGTAGATGAAAGCTTTAGAGATGATCAAGAAAATGATTTTTGAGTTGAAGAGTAGTTGTAAAATGATGGTCTGAGATGGGAACGAATGTATAAATAAAAGTTGAAAAGAAGATAGACAATATGGACAATAGTTGAAAATACAGAGAATGGTGGCAATACATGGATAAGATAAACCATCGACCTTTGGCTTGCGATAATTTTTGACTAAATTTGTATATTTAAGGGTAGTGTGAAATAGTGGTAAATGAGTTGAATGAAATAGAGTAGAAAGACTAGAAATAAAAATTTGAAGTGTTGGATTTTAGAAAATGGAAGTCTGGAAATTTTCTGGGAATGAATAGTTGAGAGTTGAATCTTCGATCTGAACTTCCATGAATTTAACGTATTAATTTAGGCTGATTTTGACAAAGTTGTCTTCTAAAAAGTTGTAGTTTAGCTTTCTAGTTTTTCAACAGTATATAGTATGAATTTTTTGGATATTGGAGTCAAAAATTATGGTCCTTATAAGTGGAAATACTCAAGAGTATATAATGTATCGTTTGGTGAGGACGTATCATTTGGTGAGGACGCTTCATCTAGTGAGGCCACTTCATCTGGTGAGGATGCATCGTCTGGTGAGGGCGCATCGTCTAGTGAGGACGCATCGTCTGGTGAGGACATATCGTCTGGTGACGCCATATCGTTTGGTGATGACGTCATATCGTCTAGTGCATTGTTCATCTGATCCTTTCGTCTGGTCCCATTTTTGACCCTGGAGATGATAGAATTTGTCTTCAAGGTCTTCATGAAGGTTGTAGATCTTAAAGTCCTCTTTCAAACCAACTAAAGAACACCTTAATCCGATATCTCTAGGGAAAGTTATTACAATTTTCTCAATTCGTCTGACCCTATGATCTGGTGCAATTCTGACCCTTTAGATGACAAAATCTCACTTCAAAGTCTTCATGAAAGATGTAGTTATTGAAGTCCTCTTTCAAACCCTTTAATAATGACCTTGATCTGATATCCCTAGAGCAAGTTATGCCTTTTGTCCCGAAATAGGTTCAATATGGTTGAGGATATAATCTTGTTTGATTTCCTTCGACTATAACTTTGTCATCCGACCTCCAAATGAAGTGATTATTAGACCAATAGATTCCTAACACATTTTTCGATCTCTCCAAAAAAAATTGGTAACATTCTGAATCGATTGAAAATGATTGATCAAATGAAAGTGTGGAATATGTTGGAACATTGAAATAGGATTATCTTACTGAACATATTTCAGTATTTTGATTATATTTGGACCTGTAGGTTTGCAAATGAGATTATTTTTAATTTAGAGTAAACTAGAGAAATAGGGCTAAAAATCATGTAAAAAATCAAATTGTAATTCTATTTCTAAGATGTTCAATTTCTAGTTGGAAGTTGTATATAATTTAATGTTTTGGATGAGAGCAGTCTGAAAATGTTCGAGATATATCTTCCAAATTATTGAACCAAATTGAGTGATTTTGGTGTCAATAAAAACATAAGACATAGAGGAACACTTTTCTAGAGGAGAGTATGACCAAATTACATCAGTTTTGCCTTCTGATTAAACATAAATGGTAGACTCGAAAGTGTGTCTAAGAAAATTCTGAAGTGATTCAATGAGAAATGAATTGTGAATTTAATGGTGTTAGTGAGACATAAACCTAAGTATAAATTATACTTATATGGGATTTGATATGAGAATGATTTTGTGATGAAACTAATGGATAAATACCTGGGATTGTCATGAACATGCATTGTACATATTTTATTACATACATGTGCATGATTGTACAAATTGTGATGGATGTGTATATGCTATTTGATATAGATGAGAAACTGGAACGTCAATCTCTAGATGTCAGAACTTCCAGGCGTTAGCTTTAGGAGCGACTTGTGAGTAACCTAGACAGTTTCTCTCAATTATTTTTTGCTTAAATTATGTTTTGACTGATAAATGGATGTGAATTGAGTTATGTTGATTTCCTGACAGAAGGTCCGATGAATGTGAAATGTGGAGTGTCTATTGAAGTGCTGCTTGAATATGAATGTGAAGAACTATATGTTTCATAATATAATCGATTGCGATAGATGCATTCCATGCATGAGTGCACAATCAGATAATGGCAGTTGTGACCAGACCAGCCACCGATCAAAGCTTAAAGCTCAAAATGTGAAAAGAGCCTCGAGCTCAGCCAGTGATTAAGAGCCTAAGGCTCATTATGTAAAATGAGCCCTGTATCATCATCAGATAATGGATAGTTATTAATGAGCTTGGTATCCAAAATGGATGTGAGACAACTTAGACACTCGGTCACAACAGACAACTTAGACACTCGGTCACAACAACATAACAATGGGAAAAGAGTCTCATGTGCATTTCATATGCATTTTTAACAAGTATGTGGATTGTTTGAAATGACAAATTGATTTGCTCTTAAATGTAAATGTGATATGTGTTCATTATGCAAAGTTGTGAATTATATGTTATGTGAATTATTGTGCTGCATGAATTGAGTGAACCATCGATGATGGCTACCTCATTGAGTTCGCAAAACTCATCAAAATTGCAATGTTGTCTTTTCAGGACCAAGAGACGACTCTAACAACTGAAAGGCTCTACCAGCTGTGTGGATTGTGATTTGGCAAGAGAAGTTATGGCTCAAAGGTCGGTCAGCTAGAATTTTAGGATGGCTCAGATAGATTTTATATATTTTCCTCTTTCATGTAGTACTTTTGTACTAGGGTTTGAGGATGCACCTGTAGTAAAGGTTGAAAGATACAATATAGACTTTCGGTTTTATGCAATGAAATGAGGAAAAGGTTGATTTTTAAAATATTGTGATTTTCTTTTGATGCCTATAAGGGATTAATGTTATGATGCCATGTGAAGTGAATGTAGTAATCGAACGTAGCGTACTATTATCGTAGGATATGCACCGGAATGACCTCTGGGTGTCCCAGTGTATACCTTACGGTAAAAGGGACGTTACAATAAATGTATGGTCAATAGATTGATTGAGTTGGAATTGTTACCCTAACTTTGGTGACCAATTCCAAACTGGCTTTTTTACCCAACCCAACCAATATATCTTGTCAGTGTTTTAGACATGGGAAAGCTACAAGGATCCCTTGTAGTATGTTAAAAATGAAAAACTTCTTAAAAGCTAATATGTTGGAAACCAACTGTAATTGAATCACGAGTGCAACAGAAAAATATTTTTTTTATGATTTCCCCCGATAATTGATTAACTTGAATAATAAAAAACGAATCATAAAATAAGAAATTGTACCTGATTCATTTTTTTATTGAAATCATTTGAAAGCTTTTTAATATGTCAACCATAAGTTGTTCACTTGTCCAGCCTTTAATGATATCCATATAACAACTTCTCAACTCTTAAGATTAATTAAGCTAAAGTGCTAACTCTCTTATGCTTATTCCTATTTATAGAAAAAAATTAGGAATTTTAAAATTTCTATTAAAATTAAATACCTCAATTATAATTAAATCTAAACTCTAAGTACAATTAATTTAATTTTAATAAAATTAAATATCTCATATTTGATCCATAAAGTTTCTTATACTTTATAATTAAGTCTAACTTGATTAAAATTTGATTTTTCTTTATAAATTGCTCTTAATATGTGACACATTAGGTTCCTAATATATTGAAATTGATTATACTTATAATTATAATTCATAATTATAATAAAATAAATTAAAACCCTTTTAATTTATCTTTAATTCTCCAACAAAATAATTTACAACTATAGATCAAGATTGATATCTAGCAACATATCATAACTACCCAAATATTAGAAATGTTAAAGTGATTTAACTTAAATTGTCCATGCATAGTTATAATGTATAATTTAATCCTTTTGTCATCTAATGTTCTAATTGGAATGAGTATGAATATAGTATCTATTCTTTTGTATCTATTAGTTTTTGTTCTTGCTAATTAGTAACTAATTTAGTTTTTGTCTCTAATTATTTTATAGTGATGAATTCATGTACTACCAACAGAATTATTTTAGGACAGTTCATAAGTGCATCAAAAAGCAATAACTTCCACATGAGATATCTTGGTAATCTCAAGTCTAATTATTTTAGGACAGTTTATAAGTAGCATCGAAACACAATAATTCTCACATGAGATACCTTGGTAATCTTAAGTAGAAGTATTAATTATACAACCATTATTATAAGAAAATCTACAGACACATAAATAATATTTCATTTGGGATCCTCATAGTCGGGCCAGTTCAATGAACTTATTCTCTAATAAGCACCAACACATTAGTTTAAGTATCGCTATACTTTAATTTAAAAGATTAATTACTTTCTTTATAATAAAGAGACATAATTTGTACTAGTTTTATCGTTTCATCATTAACTTTTCTTGATAAAACTATAACTAGGAATATTTAGGAATAATGCATAAATGTAAATTGAATATCATAATTAGCTCTCATCATAATTTCAACTATATAGTAATTATTTTAGGATTTTACCTTTATTATTAAAACATCAAATGCAATTAACTTAATACATAAAGATAAAGAATGTCTTTATTACTTATTTTGTCACTAAACTACAACCAATCGATTGGATATAAGGCATAAACTAACATAATAATCTTTGGTTTATTATACAAAAGTTCTAAATCACAGATGTGATCTATTGAAATCGATATGGTATACCCTTTAGATACATTATTCTTTAATAAGTGAACCATGTGAAACTGTACTATAAAAGACATGACAAATTCAAATTTTAAAAGGATACTATACAAATCAGCAGATCTCACTATTCGATTGAGGAAAGTACCATCAATTAAGTCTCAATCATAAAATCAATTTTTATATTTTAGTAAATACTAGTAAGGAGTGTCAAGTGAAATATACGTACTCTATTGTAGCTAAACTATTTATAATCATTTGAATTTTTTATAATTGCACTTTGAAACAATAATTAAACACAAATAACATGCAAAGTATTTTAAAGCATAATAAGAGTCGACTTATTGTGGCAAGCAACAAGTTCACTTTCTTAGGTCTGGAATAGGGAAAACACGATTTATTTCTAGTCTAAAAGCATATTTTGAATCTCAACATTTACAATAGAATACATAAGCGTTCAAATTGACCCTCATGTTTTTAAAACATTCAAAACTAACTCTAAGTAGATTAAAATTTAACAGTGTTAACTTTTCTCAGTTAAATGTCATGTTAATACTAACATGACATTATTTTTTATTTTATAAAATAAAAGTGGGCTTAATGTCAAGTGACAAATGGGGCCCACTATGTTAAATGTGAATTGTATAAATATCGGCGATGACAATATGGCTTGAGCCTGGCCTAAAGTCAACAGGTCAGGCCCAAGTTGATTAGCCATGAGCCTGAATTTCTTAGCCTAATTAGGCCATGGGTCAAGCTTCAACTAGGGTTGTCCACATTTGATTGAGAGTGACAAAATGACATTTTTTGAATCTTTTAAAAATTAATAAATAACAACATGGCTCATTGACATCCTTATGTGGCGGTGAGACCTACTTTTTATAAAAAAAATATGTACTGACATGACATTTACTATAGAGAGTTGACTTTGTCAAATTTTCTATCTATTTAGGATTTATTTCGAACGTTTTGAAAACTTTATGATTTAATTTAAATGCTTCAAAATATTCAGATTTAAGTTATATTTTGTAGTAAATGTTGAGGTTTAAAATATACATTTGATTAGAGACAGATTTAGGCAATAGGAGGATGGGTTTCAAGCTTTTAGTTTTGATTTCTTTTCATGCATTTAAGTAATCGGACAAATTTTGTAGCATTAAATTTGGGCTGGGTCGAATTGGACCTTGGCCTAATTTTCACACCAATTTTGGACTGCTTATATTACGTCGTTTAGTAAGACAAATGTTGAGCTTCTGGGCTCGAAATTTCATTTCAGTTAGAAATCAATACTAATGCTTCGATAATCATGACTCGAATTAAATAAAAAGAATAGTTGTATAGATATTTTATAGTTTTTATTTTCATTTTAAAATCCTTTTGAAATAAAATAAAACTACTTAATTATTAACATTAATCTATTTATACTTATATTAAAACATTAATTGAATATTAAATAAATTTTGGAAAATAAAATATTTTATTAATTAATTTACAAATAGTTGCATTTTAATATTATATAAAATTTATTAATAAAATTTTATTATGATATATTTAAATAATTAATTATATCAATAAAATATATCAAATTTTATTTTAGGAACTAATAATTTTATTAATATACTTTTAAATTATGAAAATTAACATTATTCTTTATAATTGAATATTGAATTATTCTATGAGGAATTATTTTGAAATTTATGTATTTTAAAACATCTTAAAGCTAAATATATTTATAATAAATAATTCAAAATTTCAAATAATAATTAAATTATATGAATAACTACAAATTAAATAATTACATATTATATTTTAATTAATAATCAAATAGTTCAAAACATTTTAGTTAAATAGATTGAACTAGTTGAATTTTTAATGATTGATAATGATTTCTAACATACCCGTTAAGCTTTCTACTAGTGTTGTGCTGTGTTTTTTAGCTATGCAATCGTTGTTAATGTTGTAGTCTCTATGTATTAGTCATAAAAATGACTAATGTTCTCGGATTTTCATGGTCTTTGAGTGGGTTAAATTCAATTTACGTCTGCTACAGCTTGTTTTGGTTTCTATTTGTGATAATGGTGTGTACTTTTGCTTTCTTGGGCTTGGTAGGTGTTTATTTTTAAGGTTTTGAGTATTCTATGGTTGATAAATTGATGGGTTTTGAGTATTTAGTGTTATTGATCTTAGCTAAGGATTGGATGTCTCTACATTTTAACTTCATTTAGTAACATGAGATTATTTCTACTATTACTTTAATTGCTAGGAGTGTTGCTTCTACTCTAAGTATATCAAGGTAATTGAGACTTTTGATAACTTATTTGTGCTCATGACTTGTTCTTTTGTGTTATTGACTCCCAACAATATACTCCTAATTTATAGTATAAAACTCTAGTCTATATAGTTAATTCTTAGTATAAAAGCTTTAGTCTATATAGCAAGAGAAACATAAGTTACCCAACAGTGAGAGATAACCTCCATATAATTAACTCTACTAAAAAATATGAAAATAATTACTAAAATACCTATGAATAAGGAGAATATCAAACAAAATTTGCTCTAAATCATCAAATTATACACAGATTTTAGAGAAGACATTGTAGAATGAGAAAGAGAGCATAAGTTAAATTCAAATCACAACACTTAAAAGGGTATTTTATTTACCAAAAATCATCTTACTACCAGACTTTGGCAACAGATTAAGAATGATGTATACGTTTCAACTTCAGAGTGCAAATATAATAATAGCAACAATAATATAATATCAATAAATACAAAAAGAAGCTAGCAGGCAAACAAAAGGTCGTATCTGTCAATATGTCAATATCCGAAATCTATTGTATAGAATACTACTACTTCCCAAGCAATCGACGGGCACGCTGGTTTGCACCCCTAACTCGCATATTTAGAGTATCAACATCATTCTCTGCATGATCCAAAGCTTTGGTTTGCCTGAGCAGCACATAAATTATACTCAAACTTGTCAGGGAAAATAGTCCTAATAGTCCCTCAATTTTACTTAAATATCTTATCAGGTTCTAATTTTACTTTTTAGATCAAATTTATAACAGAAAAATGTTCAAATATGAATAACCAAATGCAATCCTTCTAAAGTTTAACGAGTAATTTAAGCACTACCCAACTTGCTACTATTGGTTCAAAAGTTTTATAGAAAAGTAAAGGAAAATATTGATAGGTCCAAAATCAAAATCCTTTCTTTGCCACAACCCAACAATAGATGGAAGTCAGAAGCATTGAGTCAATGCTTTGGGAATCAGAAGATATGTAAAGCTGGTGGTGGCATAGATTTTGTCTAATATTACTACAGACATGATGATTCTACTTACCATGTTGTGATTGCGTTGCTTCGAAATTGTAGTTACGAGGTTGAATATTTTCTCCGACAATGACCTTCCCTCCTCTGCTAGTAGTAGTTGCAGCGACCGCAAACAAGGTTCCTTCTCTAATCTTCTTTTGAATCTTTTATGCTTGTGTTAAAGCAAGTCTCTTAGAAGCTCTGTTTTGAAAATCGGACCAGATCGGTCGGTTATATCGGTTTGACAGGTAACCGGTCGATTATCCGGTTCGGTTCACTCTTTAAAACCAGTTCTCAATTGAATCAGTAAGAACCGGTCAAAACCGGTCAATTGACTGATCCGATATGTCAAACCGGACCGGTCCGATCACTGGTTCAATAAATTTTTTATTTTTTATTTTTTTGGGTATATTTTTGTAATTTTTAAATATTATTAATATTATATATAATTAAATATAATTATTGCGTAATTATGACATCATACTAGTTCGACCGGTGGTTAAACCAGTCAAACTGATAATCAGTAAAACCTCTGATTCGATGACCGATCCGAGTTTCAAAACATTGCTAGAAGGTTGTGAGATGAGAATCGAAATGTTAAGCTTGAGTGTCTTGCTGTTCTTTCTATTATATATTAATTGTTGTCGGAGGTTCTGAGTTTGTTTCTATTAGGTTTGCCTTTTCCCCCTAATTTTCTGGTAATCAAACTACAACATTCTTTACAACTAGTCTCTATCTTTTTGAGTTACTGACTAAAGCTCACTAATTTCTTTGGTTTCATGAGAAATTATAGTTTATGGTAATAAGGTGTCACTTTTTTCTCTGCATCCATGTTCTTCCACCATTGGCTTCTGTTGTGCTTATCTAATAATTTATGAGAAAAATGGGGTTAGGAGGTTTTGCTTCTTCTTACTTGTATGTATTGCCTCTGTTAAATAAAAAAAACCCCATTTCTAACATAGTTTCATCTCTATTTGTAATTTTGATGTATTCATTAGGTGGAAGTTGTTAGTTGCAAATAGGTAGCAACATAAGCAGTATTACTTATTAAACGCTAGACTTGCTTAATACGTAATGTAAGTTTGGTTTTAAGTTCTTTCCGCAGAAAACAACAGGATGTAGATGTAGATGCAGATGGAGAGAGACAGAGGGAGGGACAGCATGTTTGTTCTGAGAATACTTTTTTGGTGTTATTATCAAGACATTTAATAACCCTCTATAGAAAAAGACTTTTTTACATTAGAAACTTGTTATACGATTCTCTTTAATTGGGAACACCAACACTATGCCGCAACTTATAGGGCAGTCCTTTTACCTACAAGTATAAGACAGGTGGGAGCTCGTTGGTACGTTCTAATCCTCTCCCATCAGTCTTTTCCTATTGCTTTCCATTACTATCCTGCTCCTTTTGCCTTACACGACTTTCTTTATAAGACAAGACTTTTATTTTATGGTTATAACGTATTTTATTCAACATCCTCTAGAAAATTTTCTCTCTATAGACTCTCTCCTTATCGTTATCGGGCACAAAGTCCATTTCTCCTGCCAGAGCTATTCAACTTTGACGAGAACGTTTTGTGTTTCTATAGGTATTTTTACTTGGACCACGTATTGTATTATGAGTTTCAACAAATTTTTATGCGCTAATCAGTCATGTCTTTTGTTTTCATGCTAGTATTCTTTGTGTATTACTGAGGCTCACTTCGGTTCGTAAATTATTTATTATTATCTTAATTTTATTTTATTTCTATTTAATTATTTATTAATTTTTTGTATTATTATTAGTTCTTTATTATTATTTGCATTATTATTATTATTATTACTATTATTATTATTATTATTGTTATTATTATTATTATTATTAACTTTTCAAGGAGTAATTAGGATAGTATCTATAGGAAGCGTAAAAGACATGAGATAGGAGGAATGCCTTTAAATAGAGCAGATGGAATCAGTGTAAGCGATTTGGTGGGTGCAACATATAGGAATAAAAAAGGAGATGACTTTATAAGAATAGGCTCTTGTAATATTGAGACTTTTACAATAAAGTTCTTAAAATTAGTAGAGATTTTGGATAAATATAGGATACAAATAGTCTGCATTCAAGAGACTAAGTGGTCAGGAGCTAAAGCAAGGCAAATAGGGGATTTTAAACTATAGTACTCGAGAAGTACACGGAAGCATAATGGGATAGGCATCTTAGTGGCCAAAGAACTTATAAACCGAGTGGTGAGGATCACAAGGGTCAATGATAAGATTATAGTGACAAAAATTATTTTTAGTAATGTAGTTCTTAATGTAATATGTGCTTATACACCTCAAGTTGGTTCAGATATACAACAAAAACATCTATTTTAGGCAGGATGGGGTGCTTCTACAAATCTTTAATACAGAGCAGATCATCATAGGAGGTAATTTTAATGGACATATAGAGGTTGTTTCAGACAAATATACAAGAACTCATGGGAGCTTCGGATACAATATTAGAAATGATAGTGGGAATGTTATATTGGACATGACCATAGCATATGAATTAGTAATAGTAAATTCCTTATTTAAGAAAAACGAAGCGCACTTGGTGACGTTTCAGAATAACACGATCAAGACATAAATTAATTATTTTCTTGTCAGGAAAAAAGCCAAATCATGATGCAAAAATAGTAAAATCCTTCCAGCCACATGCCTATCAACTCAACATAAATTATTAGTTTTGGATTTAGAAACTAAAGATGGAGGTCACAGCAATTTACCAAGCAATGTAGTAAAATTGGATGGTGGAGGCCAAAGGGGGACATGGTAGAACAATTTAGGACTCAAGTTCGGTATAATACAATATGGTCTGTGAGTAGAGATGCTAATTAGATGTGGGAGGGAGTAATCTGTCACAAAACCCCTAGGAGTATCCAAAAGGCAGGGGGCAAGTGAATGAAATCTTGGTGGTAGTCAGACAAGGCCTAAGGGAAGGTAAAGACAAAAAAGAGAGGTTTTAAAGATCTTTTAATAAGTACAAAAAAGGCAAAGCGAGAAACTAATAGAATAAGGTATAAATTGGCAAAATACCGAATGAATGGCAATTGAGTAGGTTGATATTTTATACAAGGCCAAAGGAGATATCCAACAATATCACAACTATAAACGCATCAAATTACTAAGTCATACTATGAAGCTTTGGGAGAAGGTAATTGAAAAAAAAATTCAGAAAGCTACTTCTATATCGGCCAACTAATTTGAATTTATGCATGATAAGTTCACGACAGAAGTAATACATCTATTTCGTAAACTAATGAAATGTTACAGAAAACGAAAACGAGATTTATATATAGTTTTTATTAATTTGGATAAGGTATATGACAAAATTCCTAGAGAACTCTTATAGAGGTGTTTGGTGGCAAAGGACATTCCTATAACTTATATCAGCGTAATTAGGGATATGTATGAAGGAGCATTGACTAACGTAAGAACGATAAAAGGTAATACAGAAGCGTTTTCTATTGGTATTAGACTACACTAAAGCTCTACTTTAAGCCCTTTTTTATTCACATTAGTATTAAATAAACTTACCAAACATATTCAAGCAAAAGTACCTTAGTGTAAGTTATTTGTTGGCGATAGTTGATAAGACAAAAGAAGGGGTCAATTTCAACTTAGAATGTTAAAGAGTAACATTAGAATTGAAAGGTTTTAGAATAAGCAGGACTAAAACGGAATATTTAAAATGTAACTTTTGGAGAAGTCAGATGGTAAATAAGGTGACAGTAACAATTAGTACTGATGTCATACCATTGAAATCGAGTTTTAAATATTTCAAGTTCATCATTCAAAAAGATGACAATATCGATGCTGATATAGTACTTCGTATTAGATCTGGGTGGGCAAATGACAAAATGCATCAAAAGTTTTATGTGATAAAAAGATTCCTTTTAAAATTCAAAGGAAAGTTTTATAAAATGGTGATTTAGCCAACCATGTTATATGGAACAAAGTGTTGGCCTACTAAACGTAGATATACAAGATAGTTATTGATAGCAAAAATGTGTATGCTTCATTAGATATATGACATTATTTAAAGAGATAAGGTCCGAAATCGTGTGATGAGAGACAAACTACAAGTGGCTAGTATTGCCGAAAAGTTGAGAGAGACCAAACTTAGATGGTTTGGGCATGTATGCAAGAGACCATCTGATGCTCCAATATGAAGCTGTGAGAAAATAACCCTTAATAATTACAAGATAAGAAAAATGAGACCTTACAAGAACTGAAAGGAAGTGATCAAGAAAGATATGTCAAAGTTGGCCCTTACTAAAATAGTAGCTATAAATAGAAAAGTCTGGCGTAATCGGATAAGAGTAAAAATATACCCTTTAAAATTCACCAATACAATTAAGTTAGTAGGAAATGTTTACCTAAAAACCTACGTAGTTATTGCGTAGGAAGTCCAACCTAATGTACTTTTTGCCTTTTCTAGTTGTAACTCTTGTATAAGGTTTTCGGGCCTACAACATGGCTTTTTAGGACAGGTGTATATGGAAAGATTCCGTGAGGTCATCTAAAACTATAAGATTGTCATACCTTTAGAGTCTTTGAGCAAGGACTCCTAGCTTAACTAGAGACAAGAAGAGCTAGACTTTGCAACTTTCCAAGTACTAGCAAATCTAGACACCATCAAGTATATCCTTGGTTATATTTTAATTTTCTTTTATTTATGTATTTATTGTAATTTTATTTACAAAATAATTTAACATACCAATTTTACTTATTTACTCTTTAACCTACACTACTCTTTTATTGTCACATCTACATGTGAGTTTACTGAAAACAACCTCTCTATTATGTAGGAGTAGGGCTGCGTACTATTAAACATCGTTTTATTACGAAACTTTAGACTAGGTATGATGATGATGATGATGATATTGGATGTTTATGATGCGCTCAAAAGAAGACTAACCTGTCAATTTCAATCCCCATATCAACAGCCATATCTTTAAGCTCTCCCAACAGATTACTCAGATCTGAAAGTGCATCATCTTGCTCTGCCTTTTCTACCTGTTTACATTATCATGCAATATAGAAAGATATTAGCAAACAAATACTCAAAGTAGCAATAGTTTTATTTCAAGTTTTGGGTCCTATAGGCATTGATTGAAAGAGAGATGAAATAAACAAATGAATACTTAATTCCTAGTAATTTAAGTTTGCTAACAAACGAAGAATCAGCATTTCCTCAGGGTTGAAAACAGGCACAAACCTCAACTTTCTGTATTGCATTGGTTGGTTCAAGTAGAACTGCTCGAGAGTCAGACCTTCCTTTGGATGCTGGATTCAAGCCCAACTTCTCTCTCTGCTCCAGATGGCCAACCATTGTTTTTGCTGTATTAAAATCTGCCAGAGCAAAAATAAAACAAATGTTAAGAAATAGAAAGCAAAGTTCTAAAAATTTCAATTATAAACTTCTTATTTCTTGGAACAAAGCAACTTTTATTATTTCCCTCAATAAAACTTTTACTGATAACATAGGAGGAACAACCATAAAAGAAATTGAAGACACAAATTGACATGCATTCCGGAGAATAACTGTGTCAAGTTTTTGCAACATTATGATTTCATTGTATGGTTCAAAAAATGGTTGAACATCTAGATTGAGGCAAATATGCAGACAAAATATACAACCTCTTGCGATGGCAGGGCCAGTTATTGGAGGAGTCTTCTTTGGTGTCCATTTCTTGGAAAATATGCCCCCAAGGCTGCCCAAAAGTTTCTCGCCCTGAAATCATTATAAAGAATCCATGAAAATTTTCCATAAGATCCATTAGTTGATATGGAAATCAATGGGAAAGCAGCATTACTGAAAAGGAATGATAAATAAGATGGATGGCTATTTCCTTTATATAAAAGGAAATAGTCATGGAAAGACTGCAATATGCTCAAAAGCATTTAAAAGATTCCAACCAATCAGCAAAGGGAAAAGGGAAAAGGGGAAACTGTTTCCGTTGAAACTCTTTTTCACCCCCTCTTAAGATGGGGGCAGGAATCGGAATCAAGTGCCTAAAAACTCAAAGCTACAAAAAGAAAACAAGTCTATGAAAAAATACCGAGCATGCTGTAAATGAATCCTAGTTACCTACACCTCTCTCCTAATTTGTACAACTATTAGGAAGTAAGGAATTAAGTATTTGTCTTTATGCTTTTCTTTTCTTCGTCAAGTTCACTGCACTTCAGCAGAATCAAGTAGAAACTCAAAGAGATCTGTATGGCATGAAAGATTGACAAGGAAGAACCTTCTTGCATTGTGTTTGTACAAATGCATATTTTGCAGACCAGCAAGTACTCGATTTAGTCCTTAAAATAAAATTGAATATATAGTGGAAAGGGGAAAACATGGGGCATAAGATATTCGTAGCACTCAAAGTAAAAAAATTTCTGTATAAATATTAAGAAAAATTACAAAGTTAACAATTCTATATGCTTGAAGATTCGCACCAAAAAAAAATTTCAAGCAGTAGCCCATCACAGGAAACTTGTGACAGTGAATTAAAATTCAGCATATTTCAACAACATAATTTAAAAGAGTCATTTAGAAGAGCAGTATTGAAATTGTTCAAGCGCAATCAATTGGATGGAAAATAAGAGTAGAATGCATTATTCAAATTCCGTGCATACTCTCTTAAGTTATAAACAAACTTCTTAAAAGCTAAACATATAAACTTATGAAAACAGATCATACCCGACTAAGATCATGATCCATTTCAACCGCAATGTTATGCGTCTTGATAATTTGCTCCCCCTGTTGATGCAGTGTAATCAAAGTTTTAGTGGCATCTTCCCTTATTTCCTCTGCAATTTTTAGGCACCCATTAACAGCCTTCGTAGTCTCTTCAGCTTTGTAGACAGCATAATTCTCTAATTCTTGCACCGGTTGGTTTTCTAATCCTCCATCATCGCAGAAATCATTCGTATACTTGTTTCTTGCAGTTGACTTGAAGGAGTATGAAGATGTAGAGGACATAATTTTTTTATCATCATTATCGAAAGGATTTGTGCTGAAATTTGTTGCTAAAATGTGTTCTGAAGAAGTTTTCTTCGATGGTTTTAGAGTTTCTTCACAATCCAGGTCATCATCAGAATCAAAAGGGTTAGAGGGAGCAGGAAAAGGATATTCAAGATCAACTTTGTTTTGCTTAAGATCCTTTATGGGAGATTTCTTTATACCCAACATTCTCACTATATGTAAGAAAGCAAAATCCAACCAAGCAACTGGGATCTAATCAACTCAATTCCTGCAGGAAGTTAAGAAAATATGAATATGGGAGATTAAGTCGCATGAAATGCATGTCTATAAGTAAAAATCTGAAATGTTCTGCTGCTGCATTCCATGAAGGAGCGTTAAAATTTCAGTACATCGAAACAGCAGATGAGTTTTATCAGATAATAAGACAGAATTGCCACAAGACACAAATATAACAATACCAAACAAGAACAATCTCTATTATTGCAGAAAATAGTACAAATGAGCGATAAAGGAAAATAGATACACTATTAATATTTTTACCAAAGAAGGGATAATAAGAGCACAGAACTGGTGAAACCAATGTTTACCAAAACCATTTCTTTCTTCTTTTATGTTTGATTCAACCAAACCAAAGGTATTATTTTTGTCCAGAAATACTTGGAAAATTTTCCATGAAAGAAACCAAACGTCTCAAGCATAGTAAAAACACAATCATGGTGTGAAGAAGGGAACCCAAGTATATATATCAACCACAGAAGTGTCTCAATCTTCAATTCATTTGACACACTAGGAATTTTTTTATGTTTTAGTTTTCCCACCAATAAAACAAAAACAGAGCGTGAAATTTCAGTAAAAAAGACTTGGATTCGAAAACGGAAAGGAACTAATCCCACAAAAGCAACAGCAAAGAAGTTTCTGAATGTATGGCTTCATCAGCTAATCAGAGCAAATGCACGCGAGGTAATGCAAGAGACGAAGAGGGAAATAAGGAGTTCCATAACAACAGGAACACTAGAACAAGTTTGTCTAAGTAACATTGAAAGCAATCCAGAAAAAAGGAATCTGAGAAGAAGAAAAAAGGACAGTAAATATGCTCGTAGAAAAGCGAAACAAGAACGTTGTAAGAAAATGCAATGGCCAAAAATGACTTAAAACCAACCAAAGTGAAGAAGAAGAAGAAGAAGAAGAAGAAGATTTCTTGCCTTTTTTTTCTTTTGACTCTTTCCTTCCTCTCTATTTTCGTTTTCAGGAACAGTTCGTTGACGTTATTTCAAATTTCAAATTTCAAATTTCATAAGATCCAATAGCCGGAGAGTTGCTTGGGTAAAAATAAATACTGTGTGCCCCCTCGATCCAGAAGAATTAAATCTCAAGTTTGACTTATTTGTTTTTTTAAATCTTAGGTTATATATATCACAAGTCTCGAATCCATTATCCAATTTTACTATTTCCAACCGCATTTAATTATCAAAACTAATATTTTAAAAATTAAACCATATATCAAATTTATTAAAGAAAAGATTTAAGGTTTAAAGATTCAATTAGTATTAAACTAATAAATAATAATTAAGAAGTAAAAATTATAAGAATAAATAAAATCATACTAGACAGGTTGTTGAAGGTAACTCACGAGTCATTTGGTTGGCTTCGTTCAATGTCTTTCTACATTTTTGTAGCCTTAAACGCTCGAGTTGAGCCACACTCATGCCTCTTTGGGGATGATATTTCTTGCAAGGTGGGCATTTTCTACGTTTCCTTTATGGGGTACTATTATTTATAGATCTAGATTGATGAAAGGATTCGGTTTTAGTGGATTTTAGAGAAGAATAAAAATGTTTGTAGCCATTGACAAAAGTTTTTTTTGAGATAAAACAAACAAATCGCTAGTGTTTTTAACCTAAGATAAGAGAGGGGTGAAAGAGAAAATGAAGCGAGGAGAAAACAAAGAAAAGAGAAACAAACAGTTGAAATTTCTAAAAAACAAAGTGAAAAGTGAAGACCAAGTTTTTTTTTGGCTTCAACTAGTTCTTAGATAAATCAGCCGATTTAAGGATAAATCGACCAATTTTTATATATAGAAGTTATTAAATACAAGCCGGATAATTGACCAGTTCAGACTATTTTAAGTTGAACCGATTGATTTGGTTCAGTTTTTAAAACATTAGTAAAAACAATATCATTTTAACTATTGAATAAGGTGGTTGGATAGAGTTGAACAAGATAAAATTAGACAGAAGATTCGAAATCTGCATCATATATGTATTCCACATATTTTTAATAATTACTTAATAATTGGTAAAAAAGAGTATTGTAATTTATAGATAAAATGAAATTCATACTTTTAATAAAATCCTAATTATTATATTTCTTATTAGTAGTGAGTCAATTAACTACTTAACGAATTTATAGTTTCAAATGTAAAAGCAACTTTCAAACATATGTAATAATATATTCTGCTAACATCTTCTTAATAATTTAAAATAAAATAATTATTAAAATAAAATAATAAATTTTACATAATTAATAAATTGATAGTTTAAAATATAAATAATCATTGAGCATATGCAATAGATTGTTAAATATTTCATGAATTAATGATTTAACATTAAATAATAAATTTAACTTAAATAGCTATTGAAAATCAAAATCAAATATTAAAATATCCATAAATAATTATTAAGATCTTATGGGTCAATTTAACCTCTAAAACTATAAGACATTTTGGTATGCGAACTACATGCCAATATGTACATTTATGATAATTATAAGATGTGTTTGGAACGTGTCTAAGACTATTTTTACAAAGGCTAACTAGCACCGGATAAGGACATGGAATTGGAGTTAATCTTATTCCAGATAGACAAGTTTAAGAAGCAAAAGCTAACTTAAGCAATTTAGAAACAAGCTGATTCAATGTTTAAGGTGAACTGATTGAGGACAAGTTGAAATAGAGTTTTAATATCCCTACACTCTTATGCTATGTTCTAAAACTCGGACCGGTCATCGAACCGGTGGCCTTATTGGTTACTAGTTTGATCGGTTCGACCGGTTCAACCGCCGGTCGAACCGGTATGACGTAATAATTATGCAATAATTATACTTAATTATATATAATATTAAAAATATTTTAAAAAAATTCAAATAATAAAAAAATAATTATCGAACCAGTCGGACCGGACCGGACCGGTCCGACCGGTCAATTGACCGGTTCAGACTGGGCCAATTTATACCCGATTTTGAAGAATCAATCGGACCGGACCACCGACCGGTCAGGTCCGGGTTTTTAAACATAGCTCTTATGGAAATAAATTTTTACTATACTCAAACTTCTTACATGTAACCATAGTTTATAAATAAGTCTTTGGAATTTTGTTAGAGTTTTGGTCATACTTCTCATTTTATCATCTTTCTCAAACTAAGAAAGAATCTATCTCCTTACCCGTAGACGTAGTTCACATAAATTGAGTTAATCAAGTAAATTATTGTATTCTTTACTTCCATATTTCATATATATATATCTACATTTCTTTTGTTTATGTGATAATTGGTGTCACAGCTAAGGTTTGTTGTCAAAATGTCTCTGCACAACCTTGATATTTAGAAGTACAATGCATAAAATGATTTCACTCTATAGAAGGTAAAAATGGGAGCAATTCTTATTTAGTAAAGGTGTGCAATAACATTGGATGAAGGAGAAAAGAAACTGCCAGAGAATTTGGAACATAGAAGAAGAAATCAAATTTTCCATAGGCACATAGTAAATACTGTTAAGTTTTGGTGAGAAGTTCCAAAGAAAGGTGGTTAATGAAACTAGTCTTGCTTCATTGTTAAAACGACTTAAATAAAGTATTAAATTATCTCTTATTAAATAATTATATCAACAGTAGCATTTATACACATTGATGAAGTCAAAAATAAACAAGTGAAATATTATAATAAAAATTTTGATAAGGTCATCTTGGATTTACAATGTGTTGAAGTTTAAATTAAGGATGAGGAACAATCAATATTCATGTTGTGTTTCTTACCAAATTCATATGAAAATTTTGTTAATAATATGTTGTATGGAAGATAATATATTTCTATCAATTAGGCCCAATTTCGATCCATTTTATATATGCCAAAACAAAATTTCTACATTTCTTTGAACTGCAGGATAAAATAGAAAAATTTTGCAACACATTTTCAACATACTTTTATTGTGATAAGTTCAACAAACTTGCTCTCTTTTCCCTTCAAATTTTCATCCTTGTGATTAGGCAAAGTCAACTTGCATTCTATTGGCAGCATACTTTAAAATTAATGCTAATGCATTACCTAATTCAAATGCTAAGAAGGATTATGTGAAGCAGGTTCCTTACTCAATTATACTTAGTAGTACAATGTATGTCATGGTATATAAAGGCCCAAATCTAGCACATATAATCTTGATAAGGCTCCACAGAAAGTTGATAAGTGGATGACACAACACCTGAGAGGTAGGATTGATATTTGCTTGGTTTATGGTTCGCATGATTGGAGTAGAGTATTTATGGATATAAATATTACAATTATGATGGAAATCTTTTAAGTAGAATATTATTGAGCTATTATATGTTTATCATGTTTAGATATACGGTCAATTGAAAAATAATACTTTAGTTGACAATTATGTTGTCTGCAATAAAAGAAAAACTCATTTCATTAATAAAAGGGGTTAAACAAGGTATGTGGTTATGTTGTCTTATTGGTAGTTTAGGTGTGGACATACTGGACATTGTCATTTACTGTGATAGT
Source organism: Erythroxylum novogranatense (assembly GCA_029891385.1). NCBI lineage: Eukaryota > Viridiplantae > Streptophyta > Magnoliopsida > Malpighiales > Erythroxylaceae > Erythroxylum > Erythroxylum novogranatense. The sequence continues at coordinate 37,059,367 of CM057233.1, read as the reverse complement.
CAGAGTGTAGTGAGATTCGTTAAAAATCTTGTCTATTATAAGAGATAAAAGCATATTGATATTAGGTTGAATTGTACTTAAGATTTCATTAAGGAAAGAGTGTTTTCTATATAGAAAATAGACATAATTGAGAATATAGTATATATGTTAACAAAGTCGTTACTTGTAGAGAAGTTCAAGCATAGGTCAAACTTAGTGATTTTTTACATAACTAAATGCCCTAAGAGGGCTTATATGATAAGGAGTAGATCTTGATTAAAAGTTAGATAATTCAAGGTGGAGAATGATGAGATATGCTTTGAATTTAGTGAATAGTGAAATTACAGAGGATAATAAGTACATATAAGGACATGGAATTGGTGTTAGTCTCATTCTATATAGACAAGAATAAGAAGTAAAAGCTAATTGATGCCAAAATTAAAAGTGAATGAACATCGAACTCGTCATTGGTTTCATATGTAAACAGTCTAGAAGTAAATTAGTGCTAATGTTGAAGGTGAATTGACGTTAGATTCGTGATATATTTTTTACGATAAGTTAAAATAAAATTTTAATTACCCGTAGTTGTAGGTTATATAAATTGACTAAATTACGTAAGTTTTGTTTCATATATATTAATTCCATTTATACGATAAATATTTTAAAATTTTAGTCTTCTTATGTTGTTTAAATATTTTATATAAAATTATTCAATAATAAAATATGAATGTATTTAATTATATATTAATAATAAAAATTCATCTAATTATACAATAGTCCCTTACTCTTCAATTATAATATAATTATTAGTATATTTACTAGTATTATGGTCAACTTTTTCATCTTAAGAACTACCTAATTGGACAAACTAATTATTAATATGGATGATTCATTTATAATATTAGTAAGTTTAGAATATTAAACACTACTAGTACAATATAGTAACTTTTGAATATATACCCCACACACACATATAATATTTTGGATTATTTTTTATAAATAATGATCATTGGTAATTACTTTATAATTTTTAGATTTAAGATTTCACGTCACATCTTCTCCTTATGTTTTTAAAGACAAAATTTTGACGTTATGCGATCTATATACTTATTATATTCAGAACTCAAAATGCTAAAGAAAAAGGAAAAGTAAATTTGTTAAATTATTGGAAACTAATACAAGTTAACTATTGTGTATGACTCCTATAAATGGAGAGATTTTTTAAAGTATGTTTAGAGGTTGGTGGTAACAAGCTAGGTTGGGCTAGGCCAAACTTGGGTAGCTTATCACCTAAGCCTAACTCAAGGTCTGATCAGGCCTAGTAGCATGATAGGCTCAAAGTTTGTAGCCTGAGCTCATGCTTGGCTAGGCTCGAAGCTTGATTGGGATAAGCTAGGCCTAAAAATTGTAAAACACACTCAATTTTGTCCAAAATAACCTAAACATGAAAAAGTTTCTTCCTTTAACCAATGGAACTTCTTCAAAATAATTAAGAATGGACTAATAAATCGTGTCCACATCAAAAGCATTATAGATACAATACAAACAAGTATTTTTCAAACTATCTAAAATAGATCTTAGACAAGAAGTAATGATAAAAGCAACCATAGTCTATCAAACAAGTAACTATTTAAAGAAGATATGGTAAAGCAACCATAGGCTATCAAACAAGAACTATTTAAAGAAGCTATGGTAGAACTTGAGTTTATTTAAACACATCATACAATTGGGAAATGACATGGAGTTTTCTTTGTTAATCTATAAAATACCACATATGAAAGTTTAACTATTTAATTCTTTTATTTTTTTGCAAGATTTAGTGGTAATCCAAATAAGTTGCATGTAAAGAAAAAGTAAATCTAATAACAAAGCTTAAAGAAAACAAACCAACTATAGAAGAAAATGGGCTAGCTAATCATTATAATCAAGATTTCCAATAATTTACACTACTTCATCTACATATAAAAATTATTATGTAAATCATGCTCAATCATATAACAATTTTATTAAATGAATGCATGATATACCTTCATTATCAAATGTTTCTTTGAAAAACTATTTGTTGAATGAATGGTCTCTATTTTATTCATATTCTTTATATTGTCACATTATAAAAAATTAAACATAATGTAAAATGATGGATGGTCATTAAACTTATAAGAAATAAATAACTAACATATTATAAAATATAGAGTTCACCTTTAATATTTTTAGCACTTAACCAACTTAAGGCATATATTAGGGCTTCCACAATTTTAGGATGAAGTCGATTATAGTGAAAACTCACTATGCGATTATTAGTACTAAAAGCATACTCAAAGCAATTACAAATACTAGAATTGATAATAAGTCGCTTCCAGTTACTTACATAATCAAATATTAAACTCCATATAGTGCCCACCATGATAATATATCAAAATTTTCCTCAATCATGGTCACAATAGTTGCTTGCAAATATTTATCCAACTTCATTACATTATAGGAAACTCTAACCCTCTTTTCCTTTAAGAATTCCTTAAGAAGAAGAGTCAAAATTCCAAATGTGTTGGATGATGATGATGTATCTACAAAAGATGAACTTGATGTTAAACTATTATGATCCAACACTTTGTCCATTTTTAGTTGATAATCATTAAAAAAAATATCATAAGTGTTTAATTATATCATTATATTCTTCAGTTTGATCATCATATAATTGTCAATAAACAAAATTAATTTCCTTCCATTTTGTACCTCAACTCTAACACAAAAATAACTTCCATAATATAATTAATGATAGACCAATAAAAATGTGAAGTTGGATACATTGTTCTAGAGAACAACTTAGTACCAGTATGAAATAACACGAAATTCTCACAAATTGCTTTTGCCAACCTTCATTCTTCTTATTTTAGAAAAAAAGTATATTGAGAATCTCATTGTATCAACTTGGTAAACACTATAATTTTCTTACTTTCCGACTATAGCATCTTGAGTATAGAATTCCCTCTTATCAAACAATTTAAAACTAACTTTTTATTGGATAGAATACATAATTGACTTGTAATTTCTTTAAACTTTTCAACCAATTTAGGTGTTACACTCTAATATACTATAATATTATGGAGCCTCGAACCCTTATTTGATTACCTCTAAGCCATCCTTAATTATCAAATACACTATATGCACACAAAAAAGCATATGGAATAATCTCTTGTCCATCAACATGCTCCCAACTTTCAAATTAGTCTTTACTTTTTCAATTATAACATTTTTTTGCTACACATATCCAAAGTTATCGTTGAGAGATTTATGTTGGTGTTATAATTCATTAAGCAATTAACCAATACAGTTATTAACCTCTTGCTTGTATTTGGTTCCAAAACATAAATGGAGCTGTTATTTCAATTAATGATATCATAATTAATGAAAAATGATAACAAAATTAAAGAATATTATTTACCTTAAGATTCGATTGCGTAAAGTCTAATCATAATCAACATACTATGTTATCACTTCTGTATAACCTTTCTTTTGATCAATAGTTGTCCGTATGTCTGATGTAATGATAACTCATCCTTGATTAACTAACATCTTCAATATCAAAGTATTTTGTTATTTATTTATCTTAAAATATTTGTCTTCTTGGTATTACAAGTTGACATTTTGAATGTTTGTTAAAGTGAAATAGCGAACATCATGTAGTTTTGATTATCCACAATCTAAAGTAGATATTCATTCTTTATGGTCGTCTTCGCAAGCAAAAGCTTAGATCTCTCAAAATTATAAGTCATAAAAATCATTTCATTTTATCTTTTTATTAGGTTAGGTGTAAAAAAAGTTTAACCCACTAATACTATATTTCTTTTATTATATGAATCCAAATGCCTTTTTAAATGAGAAGCTCCACCTTTAGAACCTCTAATGAAAATCTCAAGGAAACATTTGCACTCCACCTTATCAACTCCATCACTTGATTTAGTTTTCTAATAATTTGATTCCAAACATCACTTTTATCTTCAAATAATTGATTCCTTCGGTATAGATTATTTCTTCATTTGTTACATGACTAGGTACCAAATTGGAACTCTCCATTATATTGATTTATGTTATTAAAGGATCAACTTCATCCATTTGATATAATTATGAATCATTTCGTGATACAGATATATATGGTAACTTGGATTAAAGATTAGTTAGCCACTATATCATTTTCTGTATGTAAAAAATGATTATGTTCTGATCAATTGAGGTAACAGTAGAAAACTTGATTGATTTGTTTGGACCAGGACAAGTTATATGAAAATATTTTTGTAATTTATGTGAAGACATGGAAAGAAATTTCATTCATGAAGAGTGGAACAAAATTTATCATCTACCATTAATGACTTTATAAAACCCAAATCAAGAAATTGACAATCTTATCAAATATGGAAGACTTGATTTTATATATGTATGATGGGAGGAAAAAATAGGGTATTGAAGTAGTTGCTTAATTGTTACTACTAATTGTGATAGTTGAAATTAAAGTTTAGAGACAAAATTAACCAAATGAATGGATCCACATCAAGTAAATGGTTATTGAAACATGACCCTAGCTCACTATTTGCCATCAAGACTATAAAATTTGTGCCCTAAAATTACTGTATGTTTTGTCTATTAGATTGTCACCAACTTATCAGAATATGGCATCGCTTCCTAGTGTCAATATTAGCCATAAATTTATAACAAATAATATATATCAAATCAACATTTCATTAACATCTCCACTTTCTAAACAAACTCTCTCATTATAGCTATAAGGATATGCATATGTCTTTTTTTTTGTTTAGAAAGAGTAGTTTAAATCAAGATCAAACTAACAATCTCAAAGAAGTTTTCAAGTCATAAAAATAGTTTGATAGAAATGAGCATTGCATTTACAACTTAGATTTTCTTAGACAAGACATCTCTAAAAATAACAAAAAAAGCTAATTGTTTAGTATAAATGATCGACATTTATTAAGTTGCACAAAGGAAGGTGTATGTCCATTCATACCATTTCTAATTAGGTACATTAAAGTAGCCTACTCTGGGAATTAAATAGAAAGGGTGAGGGGATAAAAACACAACCATAACACTAAATTATGTTATATCTAGTTAGTAGTACTAAAGAGGCATTTAATATAAGTTCCAGCAAATATGTATGAAGTTACTTCTATATATCAACAGATGTTATTGCTCCTACCTCTTTTAGGAAGTAATTCTGATGAAATACATGGCTTATGCATGAAGTATATACATGATGTACCTACTAGGAAAATTTTTGAAGGAGCCTTTAATGGAACCAATGGTAATTGGTAAATATGTGCAACTATGATATACACTGTAACATCCCGTCACTGATGGGATTGATCAAATAGTAAATTTGGAATGGGTCGTGTTTTTGTACACAAAATTGTACATACACTTGTGACAATTCCCGGCTTTAGTGTTTTTGTGAAAAATATGAATTTGGAGTGATTTATGTGAATTCTTTTGATTATTGCAAGGTGTGTATCGATGAGATTTTCGGTACTGAAAATGACTGCCTTTTGGATGCTCCAATTAAAGATATGATTTAGAAATTTTGTTTAACGTGGAAAAAAACTGTGATTGGGAAGGTTATGACCGTCAAAGCAAATGAATTGACTGAATTGGAATTTGTTAGGCATGAAAGCGAGTGTTTCTGAAAGAATTGAACTTTAATTCGGTCCCTACGAATCCGAATTTTGAAGTGGAGTTGTAAAGTGATAAGAATTTGGATAAGGGCAATTTGGGCAAAATACTTAAGAGTATGAGACTTGAGGTTTAAGAAAGGGGCGAAATGGACTGTACATTATTAAAATGGGTATAAAAAGGAGAAATTTAGTTTGAAAAAGGAAAAAAGAAAGAAAGGAAGATGTCGTGGAGAAGAAGAGGGAGAGAAGGGGAACTCGATCTCTTATGGAAATCTGGAAGAGCTTATAGAATTTGTGAGCAAATCAAGTAAGTCTTAGCCTCTTTCTTCTTATTCAATTGATTGATTCTTGTTTTTCTGTGTTAAGAGTATAGATTTGGGTGTTTTATCAGTTGGGTTTAGGGTTATCGTTTATGGAAGGATTTGGATTGTTTGATGATTAATATGGGTTTAAATGGGTTGGAAATGGAGTATGAGTGATATTTAAGTGTTTAGAATGAAGTAGGGGTTGAATTAATTGGAAGAGTTGGTTTGAAAATGGTGAAAATTTGGGTTCGGGAAAGGAGACGGCTTGCACGTCGTGGCGCGCGAATTTCCACACGTCGCGGCGAAGAAAGGCCGCATGTCGCGACGTGAGAAAGGCAGCACGCGCGATGAAGGAATTTCCCCTCGCCGCGGCGAGGACTCCTTTTTTCTGATTTCATTGTGATTTTTGAAAACAAACTGACTGACGTGAGTATCAATTGAACTCTGACTATTAAGGAAGACTTTGAGGGTGAAATATTGGGTTAGTGCCGAGAATGTCACTAAAGTGCGTGATACGTGTATTTTTGTAAACTACTACATGAGTTTCATTCTGAAAGGGCAATGTGTAAACTTAGACTGTTTGAATTGTGATAGGAGCATTTGGAAAGTCAACCTCTGATATTGCTGGAACTTCCAGGCGTTAGCGCGGAAGCTAGGTGAGTGACCTAGACGGTTCTTAAAGCATTAAATGCTATCATTCAGTGATCTAGTTTCTTAGAAGTAAAATGAAGAGGTATTATTGAATGTAAACTCCGGATCAAAAGTCCAGAGTATTGAAGTGATCGTATACGGAAACGATACGAGAATGTGATAGTGTAATCGTATTTGTGATGTGAAAATCTGAAACAGATTAGAAATGTTTGCGATATAGAAACGTGATATTAAAGTGATTTAATTGTGATGCATACCGTTCATTTATGAACATAAAATCTATTGATGAAAGTTGCGATCAAAGCAGCCACTGATTAGAGCTTTCAGCTCAACGTTATAACTGGGCTTCGAGCCATATAGTGATGTAGAGCTGCAAGCTCAGCTACTGAATAAGAGCCTTGAGCTCAAAAAGGGAATAGTGCATACCCGGAGGGCTCTCCTATCCCTAAGATGCGTGAGAAGTTGTGCATACCCAGAGGGCTCTCCTACTCTTATAAATGTCTGTAATATATTGTTCAGAGCGAAAAGCTCAATGATTGATAAGTTAGTGCATACCCAGAGGGCTCTCCTACTCATAGAAAAGACGGTGATATACTGTTCAGAGCGAAAAGCTCAATGTTTGATGTGATAGTGCATACCCAGAGGGATCTCCTATCCTTAAGATGCGTGAGAAGTAGTGCATACCCTGAGGGCTCTCCTACCCCTGAGACGCGCTCACTGATTAATGTGCCCTTATCGGAACAGTATAAATGCTTGGTCACCACACTAATATAAATTGCTAATGGGTTACTGACTGAAATTATTCTGATAATGTGTGATTATTGATAATGGGTTACAGACGACAATCATTCTGATATGTTTGAAATAGTGATAGGCGAAATGCCATACACTGATGTGAAAACAATTATGGGATACTCTTAATTATAGAATGTACGACTGATTGTGATATGCTTAGTATCGTACAGAATATTAAAGCTTTTGGCTCAACGTGCGGAAATGAACTTCGAGTTCATGACTGATTCTGAGCCTTAGGCTCAGCATATAATGAACCCGGTATCCAATATTGGATAAGGGTCCGATATTATTGATCCTTTCGATGGGACAGTTTAGGCTCTAAGTCTCAGACAATGATAATTGGATAATAAGCGAGTTAAATACATGAATTTAGAGTTCTGTAAATGTGTAATGTGGAATTTTTGGGGAAATTATATTCGAGACAGAAATAGAATTGTAAATGAGCTCTGAGAGAAACAATGAGAATATAAGTTCTTATTGAATTCTGTATTTTAGTAAGTGGACCATCGATGATGGTCACTCATTGAGTTTGCAAAAACTCATCCAAATTTGCAATTATTTTTCAAGACTCAAAAGAATACCCCATCAGGTAACCGACATGTAGAGAGCGTGGAGTACCAGTTGAGGACGGGATCAGTTACGTCTGCATTAGAGTGAAGACTTTGCTTTTATGTATTTGTGTATTTTGTAAACTGTTTTCCGCAACAAGCATATATGTATGTATATGATGGTTTCAAAACCAAAATTTTGTACTGTGTTTTTGACTGAGTGATGTAGCATCCCATCTTAATAGGGTGCGGATTCGGATATCACAATCGATGTCGGGTCCTGGTCTTACAGGAGTGGGGTGTTACATTTAGTGGTATCAGAGCCCAGAAGTACGAACTTACATGGGCATTCTCTGAACACAAGTCAAATCGTATACAGTAAAGATATGTTAGAGCAGACCTTAGCAACTGATCCCAGGCCTGAGTCCTATGGGTATGAGTAATACGCTTGAACGAGTATTACGTGTTTCAAGGTGAGGAAGGAAATGATATATCAGCATATGAGTCATCGTGGATTATGGGCAATTGGGAATGGGAAAAGTAAAACTGTAAAGGGCGCGAGGCCCGAGAGGCCAAGGCCCCTTTTCAGGACGCGAGGCCCGAGAGGCTGAGGTCCTGCAAATTGTAAACGATAATACACTGTACTGTAGTCATAAACCCTTGAATGTGATAGTAATGTGAAGACAGTGGTATGGGCTGATTTAGAAAATGCGTGATATCAATTGAGTAATGAGACTTAAAGTACATAAATATGGTTGTAAGAAAATGAAATTTGCGATAGTCTAGAAAGATTAAATTTCGGTATGAAAGAGATATCGGTAAAGAGTGATCAGGGGTATGATTGAATATAAAATTATGCTTTTGATTAATCAAAACTCAGTGAGGACTAGACAATTATGATTCTGATGAATTTTTCGATAAATTAGGATATGTGGAAATGAGAAAAAGATAGATAAATATTTACTGAAATAGTACTGATATGAGCATGATTGAATGTATTGTAGTGTAAGTGAGTAAATCAAGTCAAAAGAAAATGAAATGTGACATAGTCTGGATACGGTCAAATGTAGTTATGAGAAGCATATTGATTAAAAGGATCAGGATGATCATGTATTATGACTCTGACTTGTATGATTGATAAAATGAGAATATTTTGGAAACGAGGAAAAAGTATGTGATCTGATAAGATCTATATAGATGGATAGTATTCATGTAGTAGAAAATATAGGGTATAGATATGAGACTAAAATGCTTTGCCTTCAAAGGGAATAGAGAAGTAAAGTTATTGACAAAGCTGAATTGGAAATGGTATGATTAAGGTGTACAAGCCAGGCTAATAAAGAGATAATAAAGTAGACGTGGGCTTTAAGTGTGACAATAGATTGGGTACTGAGATTGCATTTCTTGATGCTTCTGCAATTATAATGCTAAATGGATTGAGACTATACGCTTGGACGATATAATTAGTGGGACGATTTTTGCTAATGATTGGAAACCAAATTCATGATATGTCACTATAGGGATAATGAGATATGTGCTTTGATTTAAATTGTTTTATGTATGCACTTCGGTAATGATGATGACTCAAAAGAGAAGAATGAAAGCACTCAAAATTTGTATGACGAGATGTTGTTTACAAAAAGGAGTTAAATGATGGAAAGCCGAAAATAATTTATGTTAATATGTGTATTAGTATGAGGAACGAGTACAGAGTATGTTTCGGGTCACCAAATCACAAGGGGACCCTCCTTATGAGCAGAACAAGAATAGGAATGATTTTTAAAGTATATAGCAATGTTGGTATCATTAGTGATTGTGAATGATTGAAATACGAGATAAATGTATCTCTAAATGAGATAGTCAGAGTTTAAATGAAATTTACTGGTGGTATAGTGTAAGAGATTACTTTATAGTTCATTGGGCCTTAGTATCGGGAATATATTGACCTAAGAGGACATGATACAAACTAATCCCTACAAGGTAATAGGAAAAGTGAAAATTAATTCTCTGGTATTAGCAAAAAGGACCTATCTGTACTTTTGGACGCTAGGTGAATGACAACATCGAGGTTTGTTAGAGTGGGGTTTTGATCTTTGAGTGTAGGCTTTCCTTGACAAGTAGCTGAGATCATAAACCCTTCTCGCAATTCAACAATAGAATCGGGTATCTCCATCACAGGAGGTTATGTTTTAAATTGATTGTAATGAGTGGTGTAACCAGTATAAACGAACAGACATTGGTATGAGTTAATGGGGAACCTTCGATAATTAGAAAGAACTGAGGAAATCTGTTGAGAAATAGGAAGTTCAATGAGAAATTTAGGATAACTTGTGATCGTACTACTGTACAGAGGAATTTGGTACTCAGGGAACTATGAGTGTTAACCATGCTCTGATAAGATTACGTTCTTGAGATTAATGGGATCCAAGCAAAAGGATATCAACAAATGATTAAAATCTTAGTGAAGATAAATTTATGATTGCGAGGAAATTGATTGAATTGTATAGCATGATTCTAGTATAGTTAAAGATGAATAACCGCCTGAGCTAAAGTTAAAACCGTGATTTAGAAACTTCTACAACAGTAATTGGATTGAAAGTGTAGACTCATGATGTGGACAGAATCATATGAACTATACAGTGACTAGACAGATTAGTAGAGATAATCGTATGACTAGAAATTGGAAAGATTAAAGGATTGGGTTGAGGAATTTATGTTCCAATAAATTGTATCAAACAGAGCATTGCATAGCAAAGTACCATATTTATGGATATTGGGTTGCTAAGACTAGTGCAATACAGTGGGTATAGTGACGAGTTATTTTGGGACAAGAGAAATGGAAGAAAACCCAAATTATGGATTTGGGGAATGTTAATGATATCGACATATGTGTATTACCGTATAAGAAAAGGGTCCTAGTAAGGGGACCCCAAGGGAGCAAATTGTGGCTAAGAATGTGGAAGGGAGTGAATATGTTCGAACAAATTTCGGCAGTGTAGGTGATGCATTCTATCCCAAAAATGCATGAAAAATGAAAGAGTTGTGATTGAGGCGCCTATTTGTAACATCTCCACATAGAGCTATGCTCCGTGCCAGTATTTTGATTTGACTGAGCTTACAGGACGGTATTTCATTTATGTGTGAGACTCAATCACAACGATAAAATGAATATGAACCTTACTGATGGCATTACAAGTGAATGTATGGCTAGAATTGTTTCAATCCGATTCATTTGGGTAGTGGTAATTGGGAATAATGCGTTGAGTTTTCTGAATACTCACCAAAGGTGTATGACAGAAGTATGATCTCTCAATAACGAAAAGAAGGATATATGAGATAAAAGTACCCCTACCTTGTTCTATGTCAAAATGAATTTCGAGGACGAAATTTTTATTAGGCGGGGAGAATTGTAACATCCCCTCACTGATGGGATTGATCAAATAATAAATTTGGAATGGGTCGTGTTTTTGTACACAAAATTGTACATGCACTTGTAACAATTCCCGGCTTTAGTGTTTTTGTGAAAAATATGAATTTGGAGTGATTTATGTGAATTCTTCTGATTATTGCAAGGTGTGTACCGATGAGATTTTCGTACTGAAAATGACTGCCTTTTGGACGCTCCAATTAAAGATATGATTTAGAAATTTTCTTTAACGTGGAAAAAAACTGTGATTGGGAAGGTTATGACCGTCAAAGCAAATGAATTGATTGAATTGGAATTTGTTAGGCATGAAAGCGAGTGTTTCTGAAAGAATTGAACTTTAATTCGGTCCTTACGAATCCGAATTCTGAAGTGGAGTTGTAAAGTGATAAGAATTTGGATAAGGGCAATTTGGGCAAAATACTTAAGAGTATGAGACTTGAGGTTTAAGAAAGGGGCTAAATGGACTGTACATTATTAAAATGGGTATAAAAAGGAGAAATTTAGTTTGAAAAAGGAAAAAAAGAAAGAAAGGAAGATGCCGTGGAGAAGAAGAGGGAGAGAAGGGGAACTCGATCTCTTATGGAAATCTGGAAGAGCTTATATAATTTGTGAGCAAATCAAGTAAGTCTTAGCCTCTTTCTTCTTATTCAATTGATTGATTCTTGTTTTTCTGTGTTAAGAGTATAGATTTGGGTGTTTTATTAGTTGGGTTTAGGGTTATCGTTTATGGAAGGATTTGGATTGTTTGATGATTAATATGGGTTTAAATGGATTGGAAATGGAGTATGAGTAATATTTAAGTGTTTAGAATGAAGTAGGGGTTGAATTAATTGGAAGAGTTGGTTTGAAAATGATGAAAATCTGGGTTCGGGGAAGGAGACGGCCTGCACGTCGTGGCGTGCAAATTTCCGCACGTCGCGGCGAAGAAAAGCCGCACGTCGCGACGTGAGAAAGACAGCACGCTGCGGCGAGGACTCCTTTTTTCTGATTTCATTGTGATTTCTGAAAACAAATTGACTGACGTGAGTATCAATTGAACTCTGACTATTAAGGAAGACTTTGAGGGTGAAATATTGGGTTAGTGCCGGGAATGTCACTAAAGTGCGTGATACGTGTATTTGTGTAAACTGTTACATGAGTTTCATTCTGAAAGGGCAATGTGTAAACTTAGAGTGTTTGAATTGTGATAGGAGCATTTGGAAAGTCAACCTCTGATATTGCTGGAACTTCCAGGCGTTAGCGCGGAAGCCATGTGAGTGACCTAGACGGTTCTTAAAGCATTAAATGCTATCATTCAATGATCTAGTTTCTTAGAAGTAAAATGAAGAGGTATTATTGAATGTGAACTCCGGATCGAAAGTCCGGAGTATTGAAGTGATAGTATACGGAAAAGATATGAGAATGTGATAGTGTAATCGTATTTGTGATGTGAAAATCTGAAACAGATTAGAAATGTTTGCGATATAGAAACGTGATATTAAAGTGATTTAATTATGATGCATACCGTTCATTTATGAACGTAAAATCTATTGATGAAAGCTGCGATCAAAGCAGCCACTGATTAGAGCTTTCAGCTCAACGTTATAACTGGGCTTCGAGCCATATAGTGATGTAGAGCTGCAAGCTCAACTACTGAATAAGAGCCTTGAGCTCAAAAAGGGAATAGTACATAACCAGAGGGCTCTTTTTGTAACATCCCACCCCCGACAGGAAGGGTAAAATAGTAAATTTGGCATAGGATTGGTACACAGTATCATTTGTGCACATGAAATTACTGTACATGCATACATGACATTCCTTGTTTTCGTGCCTAATGTAATTTTAGTGTGATTCACGTGGTTTTTGGGTTTAAAAAAATTATTCTGAGTGCGTCATTGAGTGTTTTATATTTTAAGGAATTTTCAGGAATTTTTCTAGAATTTTTCGGGTTACTTGCCCGAATTGGAAAATTTTTCAACTGGCTGACCGAGTGAGTTTTTTGTACTGAAAAGGACTGCCTAATGGCATTGGATGATTTGGATAAATGATTTTAGGGATTATGATTGAGCCATTAGCATTGATTGATTTGTATTAGGGTTAAAAGGTATTAATTAATGTTAACTTAGATTTTTGTCTTTTTCTCCCTTACATGCCAAGTGTCCCTTTTATTAATGAACTTTGTCCTCTTCTACTCATCACCTACGACTTTCTCTTGGCCATTTTATAAACAAAATCAATTAGAGAGCCAATTATTCACCTCTCATCCGAAACCTTGCTTCTTCTTCCTTGGTGTGTTTTCTCCTCCCTCGAATGTTTCTTTTCCATCCCATATAAGAGGCTTTTCCTTGCTACTTGCTTGCCTCTCTTTATTCTCAACCAAGACCAAGCTCAAGCCTTAAGTTGATGATGATCTTTGGGGATACAAGTGAAGGCCGTAGGTGAGGTATCAAGTTAGGAAGTTGTGGTGATTTTGAAGACTTGGAGAAGTGAAGAGTTTACAGCTTGTGAGGTGAGAATTGATGTTTATATTTCTTCTTTTGGTAGTTAAAAGCATTCATGGGGATCCTTTATGCATTTATTTGATCATGAAAGTGGTAGTTTTGTATGGGTTTACATGCATGCTTGTGTGAGGGAATTGGATATGGTAGGTAAAGACTGTGAATGTAATGTTGTCAATGATGTTTATGATGTTTAATGAATGGAAATAAAAGTATGGAAGTGGTGTATGTGGTTGCTGCCAATTATGCTCTATTATATAAGTATATGTTGTGATGAATTTGTGGCTAAATTAGAGGTGTAAATGGATGTTTAGTGATGTTTTCTTTGTATTAGAAGTGATAGGAGTTAAGTTGAAGATGAAAGCTGGAAAATGGGTATTGAACCTATTGCAATGTTTTCAGCATAACTCATTGTGTGGTTATGCAAATGAGGTGTGGTTTGTGCCAAATGAAACTTTGGCTTCTTGGATACAATTTTGTGTGAAATAGGTGTTGTCTAATTGTTGACTTAAGAGGTTGAATTTTGGCTTGAAAAGTTACTGTTGTGATCAGTATGAACAGTAGTCGAACCAAAAGACCTAGAGTTTTGATGATATGATTTTTCTAAATTAATTGAGATGGAATTAGGGAAAATGGTCTAAATGAAAGTTGAAGCTTATTAAGTTAGCTTTCCATTCCCACTAATTTTGATATTTTTAGATCTGTATATTGGGAGATATGCACTATGGAATATTGACTGATATTATGCATTTTGTGGAAACCTAGACTAAGTGTGGATTTGGTGCACATTCTGATTATTAGCAATTTTAGCAATTTCTGTGAATTGAATTGGCTTGAGTGATCTTCTAAAGAGTTGTATAGAAAACAATTATCTTGAAAATGGTATATAGCATGTAATATTTGGAGATCAGATGTGGGAGTAATAAATTTTCAAAATCTGTACCTGCATGAGGTTATTGATCACGCCTGATCAAGAAATTGCATGAAAGTTTTAAGCTTGTTAGAGATGGAATTGGCTTTGAAGCCCTTCATGAGAAGTGTAGCATTGTGTTTGATCTTTCCATAGGTATAAATTATGCATTTATTTGACATTTGTGCAAGGAGATATACTATTTAGAACATTACTGTCCAGATTGAGTACTTGCAGGGGCAGCAGCATTCACTGAATTGTTTGACCTAGTTAACCATTGAATTTGATTTCATATTGTCATGAAACTTGTAGATCACATTGTGATCTTTCTGAACATATTTATTGTGTAATTTTTTGACTAAAGAGAATGAAAGTTACTGAATTTACAAGATACTGTACTGTGTTGAGTGACTTTGAGTGAGCAGTAGCTTTCATGGGATTTTTGACACCCTTAGGTGTGGAATTAATTTGAATGGTCTAAATGAAACTTGTAGAGGGTGTCATTATCTTTCCAACAATATATGGTTTGCAATTTTCTGAATTATGTACAAAAAGTTATAGAAGATTGAAATTCGGTTGAAAAAACAGGAAAAAAAGGAGGAAATAAGGGCTTATAGATATAGATATATTAATTGTTTTATTTGAATTTTGATTTCTTTCGTGAATAACTTTTTCGTCCGACGTCCGATTGACCTGATTCTTGAGGCATCGGATTCATTGATTATTTAATTTCATTTTTTAAGAAATTGGGGATTTGTGGACGGAAAATTGTCGTGGGCCCGGGTAACGGAGCCTTTACTCACTGTTTTATTTAATTAGGGACCTATACAGGATCAAATTGAGCGTCGTCAGCGCCATTGGATTTCAAATTTTTAAACGGATTTTTCTAATGGAAAAAAATGGGAATAGGGCCAGGAATATCATGAACATGCATTTTACACTTACATGTGCATCATTACTAGTTCGGATTAAACAATTAGTGATCGTTTTATTCTCTGGTTCTTATAGAGGCCCAACTGGAGCGTCGATCGACCGACATAGCAGAGACTTCCCGGCATTAGCTCGGAAGTAATAGGTGAGTAACCTAGTTGGTTTCTCAACCTATATGTGTTTAATTTCATGTACGATTGCCATGTGGAGTTAAGGAAGGATTATGTGTGTTTGTTTTGATTGATTTCGAACCACAGGTGTTCGAAATATTTGGAATATGTTATAGAAGTGTTAAATGTGCATAATTGAAAGTGAATTGGTTAAGTGCGAAATTGGACTTAGTGTATTAGGTTGTGACATAAATTATTGTAAAACGAGGCATATGCATTCATGCATAATTGTATGATCAGATAATGACAGTTGTGACTGGTGGAACCAACGTAATTCCGAGCTTCAGCTCGATGATCAGGGCTATACCCAACGTATATGAGAGCTTTAAACTCAACGCACAGGACCTCTGGTCCAATGTTTACAGAGCCACTGGCTCAATGTATCAGGGCATATCACGCCCAACGAGTATCAGAGCCTCAGGCTCAACGCAATATGCCCGTCACTGGGACAATTCAGGCGCACGGTCACAACAACGAAATGAAAATAGAAAAGTGTCACATGTGCATCATATATATGAATGATAAAATGTGATTTGTGTGAAAGGCGATACGCCTTATATGTGTAAAATTGGCAATGCATGGGATAATTTGGAATGCGTTAATATGTGCTATGATATGAATTGATTGTATATGCATGCGTTAGGTGGACCATCGATGATGGTTTCTCATTGAGTTCGCAAACTCACCCAACATTGCAATTATTTTTCAGGTATTGAAGAGTACCCCGTTAGTGGAACGGGAGTATGATTACTGCAAGGGAGTCGGTGTTTGAAGTCGGGATCAATTCACGTCTGCATTTGTGTCATTTTGAATTATGTGTAAATTTATATTCCGCAAAAACAAGTACTGAATTGTTTGAGGGCCCTAATTGATAAATATTGTATTGAAATGTGATCTTTGATAAAGTGTATGACTGAAAAGGGTTTTCGTATCACAGCCCGAACTGCTTATTATTTTTTCAAGACTCGATCGCTTTCAAAAACAAAAATATCATAATGAGTTTTTTTTTTAACTGCATTGACTGCTCTAGCATACCACCCTCGCGGGTCGCGAGCTCGAATATCACCGTCGATGTTGGGTTCGGGTCTCGCGGAAGTGAGGTGTTACATTTGTGGTATCAGAGCCCAGCAATACGAATGTATCTGGGCACAGTCTGAAACATAGGTCAAGTTGCATACATTTGAGTCGTGTCGTTGCAAACCGTAGTAACTGATCCCTAGTTTGTGTCGCACGAGGATAAATCCTACGTGTGCATACGTGTTAAGTGACTAAGTGAGAGAAAAGTAAGACCGTATTAGAATGTAAGTCCATGAATGTGTATGGGCAATGAGGAAGGGGAAAAAGGAAACATCAATAATGAGAATTATAATATATTGTGGTTAGAATGACTATGTTGGCTTAGACTGATTAAGGAAAGAAGTGATATTACAATGAATTCCCGGATTAAAGTGGCAATATGATGGCGACAGAAACGAATATGTCTAGAACTTGGAGAGGTCCACTGGAGATATGAGAAGCATACTGGTTATAGTAGGACTAAGTAAGATGAAAAGTCCGGGATGATGAGGTAATTAGAGTTCTGACTTGTATCTTCGACGAAATGGGAACTGGAAATGAGCAAAGAGTATATGGTCCGATCAGGCAGATATTGATTCACTGCATTGGTGTTAGACATCAGTAGATATCATAGAGATGATGATAGTGAGATTGTAATAAGAGAAATATTGTACCGTAACGGTCTACTTAGAACTGAAAGAGTGCCTAGTAGGGTAAGAAAAAGTAGAAATGGTGAGATAAAAGTGTACAGATAAACTGAAATGAACTCGTGAAACGGGTATGATTATGAGCGCATAAGCTTGAGACTGAAATGGTTATGCGAATTTGGTGCTAAGAGTTTGGAAATCAGTATAATAAGATCGTAAGGGAAAAAAACAGACCGACAATTTCTACTGATTGTATATCGGGAAATTCTGGATTGGGTGAAAAGATGTATATGGACCCAGCAATGGTAAATGGATGGGTAAATAGATAGAGATACAGTGGAGTTGTATCACCGATTTTGTTGTATTTTGGGGACTGTGAATACCCTATTATAGATTGTTTGAGGAAGATAAAGAGATGTGTAACAATAAGGAGATGACATTGTATAAACTAAGTGGATATGACCGTAAAAGGTCAAGCTGATACATGAATGATATGGGAATGAAACTAGGGAAATGAAAATAAATAAATAAACAATGATAGTGATGTATGAAAAGAGTTGTCGCATTTAAGTCGATTTACCGTTGGGAGTATCTATTGGACAGTAAAGTTGATCATGATTAATGAAACGTATGTGAAAGATACATGGAAATCATAGAGGAGATGATCGGTGATTGATTAGAGTGGATATAAGTGTAAGGTTCATAATTAAGAGGACTGAATGTACCTTTATGAGAGGAAATGAAAAAAAAATTATGGCATCAGTCCTCTATTTGAGGATTAGCATAAACGGAAAGGAGTTTTATGGAAGTCTGAATTGTATAGGTTACTAATTGGCTTTCGGATAAGATTAAATAAGTTCTGGTGAGGTGCAGATTATGGAATAAGTGTTAAAGAAAGTGTTTATGTGACTGTCACATGGAACCTTAGTGCAAGGACTGTTCTGATCTTTAAATTAAGGCATAAAATTGTTCTGAGTGAGATAGTGCGTATAGTTGAGAATGATTGAAAAGCAATTAGAGACACTAATTGGCTGATGAGATTTTCGTGAACGGTATAATGATGGTAGCAAGACTAATGGTCAAACGAAAAGAAGTATGGATGAAATCAAAAGTGAAATTGAGTCATATCTCAAGAGGAGATCTAGACATAACAGGTGAAATATACAACTGAGGTTTTCTGCATTGTGTGTACAGAAATGTAAAGTATCTAACGACGTGAGTGGAAGGTTAATTTGAGGAAATTCTACTGCAATGTGAATTGCATGAGTCTCCATATGTGATGCAAAACTATTGGGAGATCTTGAAATGAAATTTTGAAAAATAATAGCAACCCACAAAGTGAAATACTCAAATGAGATGGAATTGATGGAAGTCCAAGTGCGGATGACTAGGTATTGACATATATCGATGTGGATGACGGGAAATCAATTGAAAAGAGAAAATGAGTAGAGACAAGAAGTTCTAAAGGGAAATTGACAATGACGTGATGTAGTGTTATCTTCATAAAGGGATTACAAATACGCTGCTTGTGGACTCACTGAAAAAATTGAATGATGTATGGTAAAGTCAACAAGACCCTAATAGGGAATTATGTGAGGTAAGTAAATGGGAGTGACTAAACGGAATGTGTTTGAAAGCGTTGAACAGTGAAAAGTAAAGTAAAAAAAAAGAACTATATGAATAATTGAGGAATTTGGTACTGATGATAAGCATACCCTTGGAGAGTGGACAGTGTGTGATGAACTGAGACAATATGTTAAAACGGTATAAGATAAATTGAATTGACTTTGATAAATGGTATTAGTGTTATGATCGCAACTGTTTAAAGCCTTGGAGACCTTAGATTCCTATAAGGATACATTGTGTTTATTCGAGGAAAGAGACGGGTATAAATGACTACTATACCGACAATTTGAAATAAATGCAGACAATCGATCGCTAAACTCAAATAGTGAATCGATAAGGCCGCATTGAACAGATCAATTACAGATATTGGGATTTTCAAAGAATGTCAAGTAGATTATGGGTAATTGTGAAGTGTTCCTGGAAAATTGAGGTTGTAGATTTAGTGGTATTGAATAGGGGTAAGAAAGGTCAATAGTTCAGGAATCAAACTGGTGATTCCCATCCTGAATCTGAAGATTCAAGTGTAATCGGGAGAATGGTATTGAATGATTCAAAGAATAAGCATGTATCGGGATTGAACAAAGGAATTGATGAACAAGAAAGTGAACAATCGAAGCTAGACATTCTAGTAAGAATATGCGCGAATAGTGAAATTGAGTTACTACGAGTATAGAATGAAGTGATTATTGACGCGCGTGCTTATAGGTTTGAATGTTCAACAGGAAAAATGCTTAAGTGGTTTGGGTTTCACAAGATTTTGATCGTGTTATAGAGTGTTGAGTTACTGTAGGGATACACTGCTACACTGCACAGTGCCTAACGGGAGTCAAAGACCATAATGGTGTAAGCGATCTAGAAGGGGGGTTGAATAGATCTTTAAAATTCTTTGAAAATTTCTACAATAAAATCAGAAGTTAATTCACACAATAGTAATTTAAACAAATTTAAATACAAAGAGTAGGGAAGAAGATCAAACACTATTTTTATAGAGGTTCGGTCTTTAAGACCCACGCCCTCTACCTAAACTCCCACTTAGGATTTTGCAAACCACTTTATTACACACTTTGTAGTTCAGTGTGAACTCTTACAATCCCGCTTGATTTCCGGCTCAAGCTACCTTTACACTTGATTTGTCTTCTGGCACAAATCTTACCAATACCGCTTGATTTTCGGCTCAAGCAACCTTTACAGATGATTTGTCTTCCGGCACAAATCCTACCAACAATACTTGATTTTCTACTGTTACCTCACACGTGACCTTTCACTAGTCACTCAATTTGTAAAAGAAATAGGATAAAGATCTAAGAACAAGTGCTCAATACAAATGTAAACAAAGTAAGAATAATGATGAGCAATTTGGAGCAAGATAAGAGTATTTTGGCTTGTAGAACTTGTGTATTCTCTTCATCAATTATCCACCCTTTATATAAGAAGAAATATAGTTGTTGGGACTTATTCTAGCCGTTGCTAGATTGAAATGATCGTTCCTTAATAATCTCCCTTCTATTTTTGGCGAATTGGACCGTTGGAATTAATGTGTTGTACCCATAAGTCGACTTGTCGAGTTGTATAAGTCGACTTGTGACCATAAGTCGAGTTGTATAAGTCGACTTATGACAATATTTTACGTAAACTTGCATCTCCGCTCTTCTATAAGTCGACTTGTGGTCCACGATAAATCAACTTGTATGCTGTTAGTCGACTTGTGTTGACATATCTTCATATATTAGTCGACATATGATGTTCTAGTCGACTTATGTAAGCTTCAACGGTAATATCCACTCAAATCTTCTATAATCTTCATTATTTAAGCCTCTTTCACTTATAGGAAACTTCCATCTTGATTCTTCAATGATTTATCACTTGTCCATCTTGATTTGCACAATAATAATCCCAAAATACCTGAAACAATTTCTTAACCAACTCTATACATTTTATTTTTATCAAAACATAAGTGAGATTTAATTTGTCAACCACCATTGGTCCAACAATCTCCCCTTTTTTGATAATGACAAAACACTTAGAAATTGTTTAAGAAATGAAAATAAAAAAACATTGATCAAGGTTTTTATACCTTGTCATTCTGGTTAGAAGTCTCCCCCTCAATCATATAAATCATTGAATTTAATAACCTTGTAAGATAAACTCAAATTAAAGACAATTTAATATACATACTCCCCCTTAATCAAGTAACTAAAGAATATACAATTTCTAATTTTTCTCCCCCTTTTTGTCATAATCAAAACAACTAATACAAACCAACAATAGATGAAATATCGCAATCACATAAGTCATCAAACAAAAATAGTCTCAAGTAGCAAGCAAATGCAAAATAATATGAAATATTGGTCTAGGCACATCATCAAGAATAAATCTCAAAAGTAAAAGAGAATGTGATTTCGGAGATTTGATGAAAAAGAGAATTTTTAAAGAAGACCCAGATAACTTGTATTTGACTGGCAATTCATAAGCAAACATAAAGAAAATGCAAGTTATAACATAACAGTCCAACAATTCGACTTATCCTGAAATACAAATATCAGAAAGTCATAAGAAGCACCACACACTAGAAATAGCATAAGAATTCGTGTAGACATAAGTCGACTTGTTTACCTCCATAAGTCGACTTATCCTCAAATTTCTTCATTCCCAAAGGTTGTGTATATCATAGGTCGACTTATTGACCCACATAAGTCGACTTTGTTGTTGTCTCTACTCATATGCCTTGAACTTCCACTATCAGTGTACCATGTGCTTGGTGGATCTTCATTCCTTACTTGTACCTACAACTGCAACATCCTTTCTTTTCATTGGTACCCAAGCCATCTTGGGTCCATTTTGGTTAGTCATATAAACCACATTAGGTGGTGTTGTACCTTTAATTACCCAAATTTTCTTAACTTTGATACATCTCCTAATAGTTTTACATGCAATTTCTATATGACCATCTTTCAAGCATCTAGCATATTGAGCAATTTTTCCATCCTTGGTAAATTTGAAAATTAAAGAACAATTTCTATTATAAGGATCATATCCCAAACCATGTTTAGAAATAGAATATCTTTGTAAAGACAACATCTCTTCAAACTTTGCATTTCCACCAGCAAATTTTCCAACCACATAAGAAAACTCCTTTCTAAGTCTATCAAGCTCACAAATAAGATTTTCCTTTTCACCAAGACATGCAGAATGATCTTCCTTAGGACTATCTAAATCATCAATAGTCTCATGTAAGACACTATTTTCAGCAACCAATTCTCTTATTTTCTTTCTCAATTTCTTGTTGATTTCAATAGCTTCTTCAAAATCAATTTGCAAAGCATTAAAAGACTCTATAAGATCTTGATCAAAGAAAGTTACCTCATCTTCATCATCACTTGTTGAGGAGCTATTGGCCATAAGCGCTAGGTTGTTTTCATCATTGCTTTGATATGCTTCCTCATCATCACTCCACGTGGCTATAAGGCTAGCTTTCTTTTTCCCTTTGTCATTTTTCTGGAGATTTGAATTTAAGGATGAGCTTTTCTTTTCGTCATAACCCTTGGATCTTCTTTCCATGGCAAATTTCTTCCTTTCTCCATTTCTTCCGCCACTTAATTCTTTTCTTCGATTTTTGAGAAGTCCCTTGAACTTCTTTAAATTTCTAGCGTACATAGCTATTTCTTTGTCTTCCTCGTCTTCATCTATTTCCTCATCACTTTCATCAACAAAAGAAGTGTTAGTTTTAAAAATAATTGATTTTTGTGACTTATCTCTACCTCCTCTTGATTTGAGAATGATCTCATAGTTGATGAGTGATCCCACCAAGGCGTTGAATTCCAAGTGATTAAGATCCTTGGACTCCATAATAGCGGTGACTTGTGAATCCCATTCTTTCGGTAGAGAGCGAAGAATCTTCTTCACCTTCTCGCTATCCGTCATGTGCTTTTCAAGATTTCCTAATTCATTGATAATTTCTGCAAAACGATCAAGCATATTGGAAATAAACTCACCTTCTTTCATGACAAACATTTCATAGTCATGGAGAAGCATGTTAATCTTCGTTTTCCGGACTTGGTTGGTTCCTTCATGGGTGATACGTAGTCTTTCCCACATTTCTTTGGCGCTGGTACACGAGTTAACTCGGTTTCTTTCCTCAACTGTGAGAGCGCAATAGATTAGCTTCATCGCTTTAGCGTTGATGTAGGCTTGCCTCCAGTCATTGTCATCGTATTCCAGCTTCGTTTTTAACTCACCATTTTCTTTTAACGGTGGTTGTGGACCGAAGATAATTATCTTCCAATATTCTACTCCCTCGCTAATGATGTGGTACTTCATAGGATTTTTCCAAGAAGAATAATTAGTACCATTAAATAAAGGAGGGCGATTATTAGTATTACCTTCTTCCGCTAAGTTATTGTGTGCCATCCCGGATACTTCGCTCGATACCAATTGTAAGCGATCTAGAAGGGGTTGAATAGATCTTTAAAATTTTTGAAAATTTTACAATAAAATCGAAGTTAATTCACACAATAGTAATTTAAACAAATTTAAATACAAAGAGTAGGAAGAAGATCAAACACTGTTTTTATAGAGATTCGGTGCTAAGACCTACGTCCTCTACCTAAGCTCCCACTTAGGATTTTGCAAACCACTTTATTATACACTTTGTAGTTCAGTGTGAACTCTTACAATCCCGCTTGATTTCTGGCTCAAGCTACCTTTACACATGATTTGTCTTCCGGCACAAATCTTACCAATACCGCTTGATTTTCGGCTCAAGCAACCTTTACAGATGATTTGTCTTCCGGCATAAATCCTACCAACAATACTTGATTTCCGGCTCAAGCTACCTCACACGTGATCTTTCACTAGTCACTCAATTTGTAAAAGAAATAGGATAAAGATCTAAGAACAAGTGCTCAATACAAATGTAAACAAAGTAAGAATAATGATGAGCAATTTGGAGCAAGATAAGAGTATTTTGGCTTGTAGAACTTGTGTATTCTCTTCATCAATCATCCACCCTTTATATAAGAAGAAATATAGTTGTTGGGACTTATTCTAGCCGTTGCTAGATTGAAATGACCGTTCCTTAATAATCTCCCTTCCATTTTTGGCTAATTGGACCGTTGGAATTAATGTGTTGTACCCATAAGTCGACTTGTCGAGTTGTATAAGTCGACTTGTGACCATAAGTCAACTTGTCGAGTTGTATAAGTCGACTTGTGACAACATTTTACGTAAACTTGCATCTCCGCTCTTCTATAAGTCGACTTGTGATTTGTAAGTCGACTTGTGGTCCACGATAAATCGACTTGTATGCTGTTAGTCGACTTGTGTTGACATATCTTCATATATTAGTCGACATATGATGTTCTAGTCGACTTATGTAAGCTTCAACGGTAATATCCACTCAAATCTTCTATAATCTTCATTATTTAAGCCTCTTTCATTTATAGGAAACTTCCATCTTGATTCTTCAATGATTTATCACTTGTCCATCTTGATTTGCACAATAATAATCCCAAAATACCTTAAACAATTTCTTAACCAATTCTATACATTTTATTATTATCAAAACATAAGTTGGATTTAATTTGTCAACCACCATTGGTCCAACAAATGGATTTGAGACTGTGATGAGTGAAACAAAGGAAACGGACTCAGGAAAGCCGAATGGGTTAGTAGAGGTGGAACTGGATCGGACAAATGAAATAGAGTAAAATACATATCCGAATAGAGTGCGTGAACACTATAGAACATTGAATTGTCTAAGGAGAGTTGAATTTGAACTAAGAGTCAATGGATTATAAAGAATAACTGCATTAGGTAAAGTATCACCGGTTATAGCGAAATGGAGCTAAGTGTCATTGTATTGGTACCAAAGGAAAGTGAAGCGACAAGGACAAGATAAAGGATGTTATTGTAAGTATCACCTTGAAAAGATGTACTCAATGGAATACGAATTAGACTGCATGGTACTAGAGAAAAAGGTATTGAATTTTATAAATATGATACGTGAACAGGTTCGGAAATAATGAACTGAGTCATAGCATTGGAACCAAAGGTAATGGCTATTCTGAAAATGGCAAGTGGGATAGTAAGATAGCCAACTGACAGCCTTGTTGAATCCGTCTACTGTAATGAGTGTTAATGAGTTAGCCAAAAAGGTGACGGAACAACTGACTAAATGTGGTTACTGTGACCTTTCGGAAAATGAATCATTGAGTGGAAAAGTGTATGGGACATGTAGGGACATTTGATAACTGTCATTGAACTGTTGACTAAGAATTTCGAGGACGAAAATTTTATAAGGAGGGGGGGAATTGTAACATCTCACCCCCGACAGGAAAGGTAAAATAGTAAACTTGGCATAGGATTGGTACACAGTATCATTTGTGCACATGAAATTACTGTACATGTATACATGACATTCTCGGTTTTCGTGCCTAATGTAATTTTAGTATGATTCACGTGGTTTTTTGGGTTTAAAAAAATTATTCTGAGTGCGCCATTGAGTGTTTTATATTTTAAGAGATTTTCAGGAATTTTTTGGGTTACTTGCTTGACCGATAAATTTTCAACCTGGCCGATCGAGTGAGTTTTCAGATCGAAAAGGACTGCCTAATGGCATTGGATGATTTGGATAAATGATTTTAGGGATTATGATTGAGTCATTAGCATTGATTGATTTGTATTAGGGTTAAAAGGTATTAATTAATGTTAACTTAGATTTTTGTCTTTTTCTCCCTTACATGCCAAGTGTCCCTTTTATTACTGAACTTTGTCCTCTTCTACTCATCACCTACGACTTTCTCTTGGCCATTTTATAAACAAAATCAATTAGAGAGCCAATTATTCACCTCTCATCCGAAACCTTGCTTCTTCTTCCTTGGTATGTTTTCTCCTCCCTCGAATGTTTCTTTTCCATCCCATATAAGAGACTTTTCCTTGCTACTTGCTTGCCTCTCTTTATTCTCAACCAAGACCAAGCTCAAGCCTTGAGTTGATGATGATCTTTGGGGATACAAGTGAAGGTCGTAGGTGAGGTATCAAGTTAGGAAGTTGTGGTGATTTTGAAGACTTGGAGAAGTGAAGAGTTTACAACTTGTGAGGTGAGAATTGATGTTTATATTTCTTCTTTTGGTAGTTAGAAGCATTCATGGGGATCCTTTATGCATTTATTTGATCATGAAAGTGGTAGTTTTGTATGGGTTTACATGCATGCTTGTGTGAGGGAATTGGATATGGTAGGTAAAGAATGTGAATGTAATGTTGTCAATGATGTTTATGATGTTTAATGAATGGAAATAAAAGTATGGAAGTGGTGTATGTGGTTGCTGCCAATTATGCTCTATTATATAAGTATATGTTGTGATGAATTTGTGGCTAAATTAGAGGTGTAAATGGATATTTAGTGATGTGTTCTTTGTATTAGAAGTGATAGGAATTAAGTTGAAGATGAAAGCTAGAAAATGGGTATTGAACCTATTGCAATTTTTTGAGCATAAATCATTGTGTCGTTATGCAAATGAGGTGAGGTTTGTGCCAAATGAAACTTTGGCTTCTTGGCTACAATTTTATGTGAAATAGGTGTTGTCTAATTGTTGACTTAAGAGGTTGAATTTTGGCTTGGAAAGTTACTGTTGTGATCAGTATGAACAGTAATCGAACCAAAAGACCTAGAGTTTTGATGATTTTTCTAAATTAATTGAGATGGAATTAGGGAAAATGGTCTAAATGAAAGTTTAAGCTTATTAAGTTAGCTTTCCATTCCCACTAATTTTGATATTTTTATATCTGTATATTGGGATATATGCACTGTGGAATATTGACTGATATTATGCATTTTGTGGAAACCTAGACTAAGTGTGGATTTGGTGCACATTCTGATTAGTAGCAATTTTAGCAATTTATGTGAATTGAGTTGGCTTGAGTGATCTTCTGAAAGAGTTGTATAGGAAACAATTATCTTGAAAATGGTATATAGCATGTAATATTTGGAGATCGGATGTGGGAGTAATGAATTTTCAAAATCAGACTGCATGAGGTTATTATTTCACATACGATCAAGAAATTGCATGAAAGTTTTAAGCTTGTTAGAGATGGAATTGGCTTTGAAGCCCTTCATGAGAAGTGTAGCATTGTATTTGATCTTTCCATAGGTATAAATTATGTATTTATTTGACATTTTGCAAGGAGATATACTGTTAACATTCTTGTCAGATTGAGTACTTGCGAGGGCGTGAGATTCACCGAATTGTTTGACCTAGTTAACCATTGAATTTGATTTCATATTGTTCATGAAAGTTGTAGATCACATTGTGATCTTTCTGAGCATATTTATTGTGTAATTTTTGACTGAAGAGAATGAAAGTTACTGAATTTACAAGATCTTGTCTTGTGTTGAGTGACTTTGAGTGAGCGATAGTTTTCATGGGATTTTGACACCCTTGGGGTGGAATTAATTTGAATGGTCTAAATGAAACTTGTAGAGGGTTGCATTATTTTTACAACAAGGTATGGTTTGCAATTTTTTGAATTGTGTACAAAAAGTTATAGAGGATTGAAATTCGGTTGGAAAAACAAGAAAAAAAAGGAGGAAATAAGGGCTTATAGATATAGATATATTAATTGTTTTATTTGAATTTTGGTTTCTTTTGTGAATAACTTTTTCGTCCGACTTCCGATTGACCTGATTCTTGAGGCATCGGATTCATTGATTATTTAATTTCATTTTTTGAGAAATTAGGGATTTGTGGACGGAAAATTGTCGTGGGCCCGGGTAACGGAGCCTTTACTCACTGTTTTATTTAATTGGGGACCTATACAGGACCAAATTGAGCGCCATCAGCGCCATTAGATTTCAAATTTTTAAACTGATTTTTCTAATGGAAAAAAATGAGAATAGGGCCGGGAATATCATGAACATGCATTTTACACTTACATGTGCATCATTACTAGTTCGGATTGAACAATTAGTGATCGTTTTATTCTCTGGTTCTTATAGAGGCCCAACTAGAGCGTCGATCGACTGACGTAGCAGAGACTTCCCGGCATTAGCTCGAAAGTAATAGGTGAGTAACCTAGTTGGTCTCTCAACCTATATGTGTTTAATTTCATGTACGATTGCCATGTGGAGTTAAGGAAGGATTATGTGTGTTTGTTTGATTGATTTGAACCACTGTGTTCAAATATTTGGAATGTGTTATAGAAGTGTTAAATGTGCATAATTGAAAGTGAATTGGTTAAGGCGAAATTGGACTTAGTGTATTAGGTTGTGACACAAATTATTGTAAACGAAGCATATGCATTCATGCATAATTGCATGATCGATAATGGCGGTTGTGACCGGTGGAGCTAACGTAATTTCGAAGCTTATTTCGATGATCGTGGCTATGCTTAACGATATGAGAGCTTTAAGCTCAACGCACAGACCTATGGTCCATCGTTTACAGAGCCACCGGCTCAATATATCGAGGCATATCACGCCTAACCAAAGATCGAGCCTCGGGCTCAACGCAATATGCGAATCCACATGGGACAATTCAGGCGCACGGTCACAACAACGAAATGAAAATGGAAAAGTGTCACATGTGCATCATATATATGAATGATAAAATGTGATTTGTGTGAAAGGTGATACGCCTTATATGTGTAAAATTGGCAATGCATGGGATAATTTGGAATGCGTTAATATGTGCTATGATATGAATTGATTGTATATGCATGCGTTGGGTGGACCATCGATGATGGTTTCTCTTTGAGTTCGGAAACTCACCCAATATTGCAATTATTTTTCAAGTATTGAAGAGTACCCCGTTAGTGGAATGGGAGTATGATTACTGCAAGGGAGTCGGTGTTTGAAGTCGGGATCAGTTCACGTCTGCATTTGTGTCATTTTGAATTATGTAAATTTATATTCCGCAAAAAATAGTCTTGAATTGTTCGAGGGCCCTAATTGATAAATATTGTATTGAAATGTGATCTTTGATAAAGTGTATGACTGAAAAGGGTTTTCGTATCACGGCCCGAACTGCTTATTATTTTCAAGACTCGACTGTTTTCAAAAACAAAAATATCATAATGAGTTTTTTTTAAACTGCATTGACTGCTCTAACATACCACCCTCGCGGGTCGCGGGCTCGGATATCACCGTCGATGTCGGGTTCGGGTCGTGGGGTGCTACACTCCTATCCCTAAGATGCGTGAGAAGTAGTGCATACCCAGAGGGCTCTCCTACTCTTATAAATGACTGTAATATACTGTTCAGAGCGAAAAGCTCAATGATTGATGAGTTAGTGCATACCCAGAGGGCTCTCCTACTCGTAGAAAAGACGGTGATATACTGTTCAGAGCGAAAAGCTCAATGTTTGATGTGATAGTGCATACCCAGAGGGCTCTCCTATCCTTAAGACGCGTGGGAAGTAGTGCATACCCTGAGGGTTCTCCTACCCCTGAGACGCGCTCACTGATTAATATGCCCTTATCATAACAGTATAAATGCTTGGTCACCACACTAATATAAATTGCTAATGGGTTACTGACTGAAATTATTCTGATAATGTGTGATTATTGATAATGGGTTACAGACTACAATCATTCTGATATGTTTGAAATAGTGATAGGCGAAATGCCATACACTGATGTGAAAACAGTTATGGGATACTCTTAATTATAGAATGTACGACTGATTGTGATATGCTTAGTATCGTACAGAATATTAGAGCTTTTGGCTCAACGTGTGGAAATGAACTTCGAGTTCATGACTGATTCTGAGCCTTAGGCTCAGCATATAATGAACCCGGTATCTAATATTGGATAAGGGTCCGATATTATTGATCCCTTCGATGGGACAGTTTAAGCTCTAAGTCTCAGACAATGATAATTGGATAATAAGCGAGTTAAATACATGAATTTAGAGTTCTGTAAATGTGTAATGTGGAATTTTTGGGGAAATTATATTCGAGACAGAAATAGAATTGTAAATGAGCTCTGAGAGAAACAATGAGAATATAAGTTCTTATTGAATTCTGTATTTTAGTAAGTGGACCATCGATGATGGTCACTCATTGAGTTTGCAAAAACTCATCTAAATTTGCAATTATTTTTCAGGACTCAAAAGAATACCCCGTTGTAAGTGTAAGTCGACTTGTACACTCTGGTAAGTCGACTTACACGTGAAAAGTACCGGTAAGTCGACTTATTTAAGGCAGTGATTGTTCAATTGTGCCCTAAAGGCAATCCCTTTAGCTGTTTTATTCAAAGTCGTGCGGACTTTATGAATAAATAAATAAAGGCATATTTCATTAATTTGATATTCATGAACATTGTTTATGAATTGATATTGATCTTTAATCGAATTAATGAAGTCCTTGATATATGACATAGCATGAAGGAAATTATGATGTGATCATACTATTAAGATTCCTATCATGTGCAATTATGTCAAGATTCAAATTATCCTAGTCATAGGATTAACGAGACCGACATCGTTAATCCGGATAGACTAAGACATGTCAAACTCCTTGATTGGATCAAGCGGTGGATCTCGAAGCTGTAAATATTGAGATATTTAGATTTGACATGTGAATGCTTACTAAGGGTAGTAAGTACATTGGATGACCTGCTATGAGATCATCACATGGATATCTTATTCTAATGTCGTGATAATCTCATCATAGCAATGGTGCAAGTATCCTTAGACTTGAGGTACTCAAGGATATCTTGAATCTCGATTCGTGCTTTGACTCCATTCCTTGTTGCCTTCCGCAGGTCGCCCATAGGGTGGTGCTTGGGTACAACTTGAGGTATTCAAGGTAATTGAGTAGCCAATAAAGGATTCACCACTTCGGAATAGCGAGCAGATACCCATGGCCTCTTGTCGGGATCATTACTGGAAGTCTTTGCCAAAGCACATATGTCATGAAGAGTGTCTTGAGGGACATATAAAGTAATGAGTCCTAGACGCGAACCGATATCACTGGGCTAGACTTAGTCTAGTGAGAGTTGACACATTGCCCATACTCATAACCAAGTGGGGTATAGGATGGTGAAAGGACTAATTGCACAAGAATTATCATGGAAGGGTTCGTGATCTGGTTCGTGATGAATTCATCAAACCAATTACTTTCCGGTCAATTGGGGTTCATGATGTGTTGCTAGACGCCGCTCATGACTTGCTCAGATTAAGTGTTAATCTAAGTGGCCAACATAATCGGGAACCTAAAGGGTCACACGCATAAGAGTGATTCAGAGAATCTGTAAAATAGTATTGGACTGAGTTCCAATTATGGAGAGCATTAGGATTAAATGGATCCCGATGAGATCGAAATATGTCCCGATGAGATCGCGACATCGATATTGCTAAGAAAGGTTTCCGGAGCTTTTTCAGTACCGGAGCCCGGTAGGCCGGTAGGACCGACCCCAGTTGGACTGGACCTTTGCAATTATATATCAATTAATTAATTAAGTAATTAATTAATTAATCATATATAATATATAAGCATTAGCCTTCGTTGGAAATGGAGAAGGAGGATGAGCTTTGAAAAGTCAAAGCATCCTTTAGTTAATTCATTAAATAATGAATGGCCAAACACCATCCACGTGCATCTCCTTCCACCAAGTTCTTTTGTTGTCTTTTAAATTAGTTAAGAGACAAATAAGAAGCTAAGTTTGTGGATGGTGGCCGGAGTGTTGAGAGGAGAGATAAGAGATAGAAAAGCTTAAAGGTTAAGCGATTTAAAAGGCTATCTCTCATCTCTCTCATTCTTGCTATCTGAACTCTCACCCTCCTTGCCTTTTCATGTTTTATTTATGAGATAAATAAAGAGAAGGCTTGAGAGGGTGATGGTGGATGGTCGATGGTGGCCTTAGGATTAGAAGAAAAAGGTAACCTTAAGTGTTAAGGTAAGCTTGAAAAGGGTTTTCATATTCTTCTTTCTTAAGCCATCATCAACTTCTCTTCTTCCAAGAGTGTTCCAACGCTCAATCCTAGCTCTCTAGAGGACAAAGGTAAGGTCTAGCAGCTTTAATTTGTTCTAGCTATTCCGGGTCAAAGGGTTTGTCCGGTTAGGTTTTTCGATCTCTGCGTGGATACCTTTAGAGATAGTCTCTATTGGCTATTCTGGTTTGAGTCTTCATACCGACACCTGGATCCTGGCTTACGGGAACGTCCCGGCAACAAAAATTTTTGTTTTCCGCACCGCGAGTATGTGATACTTGCACCAGGACTTTCCTACAGTGGTATCAGAGCCACTTGTGTCGTGTATGAAGATAAAACCCTAGCTAGATCGGAAGCCCTATGTGAATTTGATGTTGATGCATGTATGCTGTTCAGATTTCGAAATTCTATAGAGATAGGTTTTTCGAAAATTTTCTGCCCAGAATTGTTCATAACATGTTATAGAATATGTCTGTGAAAGATGAGAATTTATCGATTTGATTTGATATAGTTTTGCTAATTGTTTCCCTAAGGTTCCAGATGCTTTTTTTTTTTAAACATTCTGTGAACAGGCATGAGTATAAATTCGATAATAAATTCTAGAAAAAAAAAATTTCGGATTTTTCTTCACCTACATGTCTCTAAGATGTTTGTGAATGTCTATGAGGATGGAAAATGGTTTTCAAGGTGATTGACTATTTATTTTCGAATTTATTCTATGCTGTTGGGAATTACTGTGTAGATGAACACAGATTCTGAATCAGTTTTGTTGCTTAGGTTGATTGAAGTTTTTGATGGCTATAAATCCTGAAAATTTTCATGAAGCATGTTCTGAACATTTAGAAACCTATGTAATTTTCTCAGAATTTATTGAAATTGTTTCAATGATCATTTCGAGCAATATGCAGAACTGGGCAGTTTTGTGAAAATTTCTGTGACTGTTTTGCTTGGCATGATTGTTTGTGTAATTTTCAGTTCCAATGCCTTGGACCATTTTTAATGTAATTATAAATGTGTTATCTTGATGTGGTATGCTTTCCAAACTGAATTTCATGAAATTGGTTTTCCAATAATTTTCGGATGTCAAATAGGTCACATTAGTGTCTCGTTAGTATATTTCGTTGTTTTGATTGTTTTGGCCGTCACAAATTTTTGTGACAAGTGCCGAAGTAGTTTTGATAGTGTGTAGACTAACTAGAGATGCTTAGGGTGATTATTTGATGTTTTTGAATTATGTGGAATTCTAAGTGATTAATAGTGGATTAATCTGTTTCAAGATTTTCATCTATAGTATGACTATATGGCAAGCATGATACAATGAAAATGTTTCATTAGCACATCAATATAAAGGACAATATACTTAGTATATTGGTATTGTGAATTGGAAATGAACCGATTGAGAAATTAGCCGATTTGTTAGCAATTCTTAGTAAAAGTCGACTTGCACATCAGAACAAGTCGACTTCTACACGCGCAGGAGTATAAGTCGACGTGCAACTGGTAAGTCGACTTGTACAGGACCAGATGCATAAGTCGACTTGTAGGATACAAGACGACTTGATGGAGCACAGGAGCATAAGGCGACTTACATTCTCATGTAACTTGACTTATAACATGCGTAGGTGGGATGATGGATGATTATAAGGAGAGATTCAATGCGATTGATGAAACCTAAATCATTCCATATAGTCATGATGACTATAATCCTAAAGCTTAGATGAGACTAGAGTTTCAAATCCCTCCTCGGAATATGAAAACTAACGCCTTCCATTAATATGGTAAGAACCAGAGTTCTTATAGGGTTGGGTTGTTGGGTAAACCCAAGCTCGCTCTATATGGATATGTTCGAACCATGAAAATAAGATTTTCGGATTAATGGGTTGGTTTTCACTAGAAGCGTTGGTTTGTTGAGTAAACTCAAGGTCAACGTGGACAGAGGCGAAATTGGGTAGTGTACATCAGATGTATACGCATCAAAGAGTTGATAACCCAATGTAAGTGCATACATCAACAAGTTGATAGCACTGGACGATAGTTGTGTCTAAGATGTAATTGGTATATCTGATACCTCCCGAGACATAAGGTGGCTTGTTGGGTAAACCCAAGGTCATGCTTAATGTCGGTTATCGATGATGCAATTGGTATGACCGATACCTACCGATTGACCTAAGGTGTGGCTTGTTGGGTAAACCCAAGGTCATTCTTAGCAATGTCGGATATCGACCCACTAGGACTTTATGTCATATTGTTTCTTTGGATTCGTAAAGAGGGTTATGGATTCTTGGAAACTAGTGGGAGCCATACGCATGTCATGCAAGTCCTTATGAGCATGCAGGCATTTCTAATCTATTCTAGCATTCGTTCTCTCTCTTTCCGTTTAGGTTAGTTGAAGATGTCTTTCAGTGTGTTTTTACGCTCACCTTTTCTGGACTTAATTTTCTCGATTGGCTGAGAAATCAGAGAATTGTTCTCAAATTTGAGGAACTGGACTATGTCCTTGATGTTCCACTTCCTGATACACTTGCTGTTGATGTTTCTGATGAAGATCAGAAAGTAGGAAGTGTAGCCAAAAGAAAAACCAAAATATCTACCCCAAAAGGAATTTGCTTCCCTTATGGCAAGACTGGTCACTGGAGGCTAAATCAAAGTCTATTCGAGTCCCGAAGCGTAAGAAGGCATCAGATGCCTCGACTCCTTCGGATATGTTTGTCATTGAGGTTAACACCGCTTTTGATCACAACATATGGGTATTAGATACGGTTGCCAGAACCTCACACATATGCAATGATATGCAGGGCCTCAGAGACTGTAGACAGCTCATAAAAGGGGAACTTGACCTTCGTGTTGGTAATGGAGCAAGAGTTGCTACATTAGCCGTAGACACTTATGTTTTGTTCCTCCCCGGTGGGCCTGTACTCAAGTTGGATGATTGTCATTTTGTACTGTTTTTAACAAAGAACATATTATATGTTTCTTGTTTAAATAGAGCAGGTTTCCATTGGACTTTTAGTAGCAATGGTTGTTCTATTAGTTCGAATGGAATACTCTATGGTACTGGTACATTATGCAATGGATTTGACATATTAGATATGTCACATCCAATTATGAATGTCAATGACACCAAACGGCATAAAAGAGATAATTTAAACTCAACTCACTTATGGCATTGTCGGCTTGGCCATATAAATGAGACACACATCGCTAAGCTCCATGAAAGTGGCAGTTTAGGGTCATTTGATTATGAATCATATGACACATGCGAATCTTGTTTATTAGGCAAGATGACTAAGTTACCCTTTAAGGGAAAGGATGAACGATTGGAGTATTAGACCTGATACATTCAGATGTATGTGGTCCGATGTCCATCCATGCCAGAAGTGGTTGTTTTTACTTCATTACCTTTATCGATAATTATTCTCGGTATGGGTACCTGTATCTGATGAGATACAAACCTGAAGCGTTTGAAAAGTTCAAACAATTCAGACATGAAGTAGAAAAGCAGCTTGGTAAAAGTATCATGGCATTACGATCCGATCGTGGTGGGGAATACTTAGACCAACAGGTTCTGGATTATCTCAGAGATAATGGGATTTTATCTCAATCGACTCCACCTTGCACGCCGCAGCATAATGGTGTGGCTGAAAGGAGAAATCGAACCTTGTTAGACATGGTGCGATTGATGATAGGTTTTGCACAGTTTTTGGAGTATGTGCTTGAGACAATTGTTTACTTGCTAAACAGAGTTCCCTCTAAGACAGTTGATGTTACTCCATATGAGATGTGGACTAACAGAAAATCCTATCTTTCTCATCTGAAAGTTTGGGGTTGTCCTGCTTACGTGAAGCGGACACAGTCAGATACACTTGATGTAAAAGCTGACAAATGTTTGTTCGTAGGATATACCTTGCTGAGGAACAAAAGTGTTTGTTTCAAAGCATGCTGTTTTCTTAGAGAAAGAGTTTCTTTTACAAAAAGACAGTGGGAGCAAAGTCGAACTTGAAGAAGTTCAAGATGCTCGAACAAACGCAGATCAACTGCCTGAACCTGAAACTGTAATTCATACAGATGAGGTAACAGTTCAACCTTCTACTACACACGTAATTCGTAGGTCAAGTAGGATACGCTCTGTTCCCGAGAGGTATGGATTTCTCGTGTGTGAACAGAATGACGTATTGCTCATAGAGGATGATGAGCCTACTACCTATGAAGAGGTTACCAAGAGTTGAGTCCAAAATGGCTTCATGCTATGAAATCTGAAATGGATTCCATATACGAAAACCAAGTATGGACTTTGGTTGATGCACCTGAAGGGATAAAACCTAAAGGGTGCAAATGGGTTTTCAAGAAGAAAACCGACATGGATGGTAATATGATTACCTATAAAGCAAGGCATGTGGCCAAAGGCTTTCGTCAAAGACAAGGAGTTGACTATGACGAGACCTTCAGTCCAGTAGCAATTCTTAAATCCATTAGGATACTCCTAGCCATTGCCGCTCATTATGATTATGAGATATGGCAAATGGATGTGAAGACAACTTTCCTGAATGGAAATCTGACTGAGGATGTGTATATGACACAACCTGAGGGCCTCATCTCCTATGATGGCGAAAAGGTATGCAAGCTTCAGAAATCCATTTATGGATTAAAGCAAGCATCCAGGAGTTAGAATATCCGTTTTAATGAGACAATCAAAGAGTTTGGTTTCTCACAAAATCCGGATGGACATTGTGTGTACAAGAAGGTTTATGGGACTGCAATCGTATTCCTTGTGTTATATGTAGATGACATATTGTTACTAGGAAACGATATCTCTATGCTACAATCTGTTAAGATTTGGTTGTCCAAACAATTTGTCATGAAAGACCTCGGTAAAGCAATAAAGATTTATAGAGATAAATCAAAGGTTGCTTGGTCTTTCACATTCAACGTACATAGATAAGATGCTAAAGAAGTTTAGCATGGTACAATGCTATGTATGAGATCCGATGTATCAAATGCTCTAAACGTTACGAGTAGATACCAATCGGAGCCTAGTGAGGGTCACTGGGTGGCTGTCAAGAATATCCTTAAGTACTTGCGAAGCACTAAGGATGTTTTCTTGATATATGGAGATGGAAATCTCCAAGTGAGCGGCATATAGATGCCAATTCCAATCGATCAAGATGATTCTCAAGCATAATCAAAGTTATATGCATTCACCTTGAGCAGTGAGCATCGGTTGGAAAGAGTTCCAAATGTAAGGCATCGTCGATTCAACAACCGAGGCAGAGTACATTGCCGCATGAGATGCGCAGAGGAAGCAGTTTGGATCAAGAAGTTCATTACTGAACTTGGTGTGGTTCCTAGCTGTGATGGGCCCGTACGATTGTATTGTGATACAATGGGGCTAGTGCGCAGGCAAAGGAACCAAGATCTCATCAACAATCCAAACACGTACTCCGTCGATTCCATCTGATTCGGGAGATCATTGGTCGGGATGATGTCCTGATAGAGAGAATTCCCACAGAGCAAAGTGTTGCTGAACGGTTGACAAAGCCATTGTCACAGAAGAATTGTGATTCTTCTGTACTCGCTTATGGTATTAGATACTCAGGCGATTGGCTTTAGGTCAAGTGGGAGATTTGTAAGTGTAAGTCGACTTGTACACTCTGGTAAGTCGACTTACACGTGAAAAGTACCGGTAAGTCGACTTATTTAAGGATTCAGATCGTTTCAATTGTGCCCTAAAGGCAATCCCTTTAGCGCTTTTATTCAAAGTCGTGTGCACTTTATGAATAAATAAATAAAGGCATATTTCATTAATTTGATATTCATGAACATTGTTTATGAATTGATATTGATCGTTAATCGAATTAATGAAGTCCTTGATATATGACATAGCATGAAGGAAATTATGATGTGATCATACTATTGAGATTCCTATCATGTGCAATTATGTCAAGATCTAAATTATCCTAGTCATAGGATTAACGAGACCGACATCGTTAATCCGGATAGACTAACATATGTCAAACTCCTTGATTGGATCAAGCGGTGGATCTCGTAAACCGTAAATATTGAGATATTTAGATTTGACATGTGAATGCTTACTAAGAGTAGTAAGTACATTGGATGACTGTTATGAGATCATCACATGGATATCTTATTCTAATGTCGTTGATAATCTCATCATAGCAATGATGCAAGTATTCTTAGACTTGAGGTACTCGAGGATATCTTGAATCTCGATTCGTGCTTTGACTCCATTCCTTGTTGCCTTCCGAGGTCGCCATAGGGTGGTGCTTGGAGTGCGACTTGAGGTATTCAAGGTAATTGAGTAGCCAATAAAGGATTCACCACTTCTGGAATAGCAGAACAGATACCCATGGCCTCTTGTCAGGATCATTACTTGGAAGTCTTTGGCCAAAGCACATATGTCATGAAGAGTGTCTTCAGGGACATATAAAGTAATGAGTCCTAGGACGAGAACTGATATCACTGGGCTAGACTTAGTCTAGTGAGAGTTGACACATTGCCCATACTCATAACCAAGTGGGGTATAGGATGGTGAAAGGACGAATTGCACGGTAATTGTCTATGGAAGGGTTCGTGATCTGGTTCGTGATGAATTCATCAAACCAATTACTTTCCGGTCAATTGGAGGTCATGATGTGTTGCTAGACGCCGCTCATGACTTGCTCAGATTAAGTGTTAATCTAAGTGGCCAACATAACCGGGAACCTAAAGGGTCACACGCATAAGAGTGATTCAGAGAATCTGTAAAATAGTATTGGACTGAGTTCCAATTATGGAGAGCATTAGGATTAAATGGATCCCGATGAGATTGAAATATGTCCCGATGAGATCGCGACATCGATATTGTTAAGAAAGGTTTCCGGAGCTTTTTCAGTACCGGGGCCCGGTAGGCCGGTAGGACCGACCCCAGTTGGACTGGACCTTAGCAATTATATATCAATTAATTAATTAATTAATTAATTAATTAATTATATATAATATATAAGCATTAGCCTTCGTTGGAAATGGAGAAGGAGGATGAGCTTTGAAAAGTCAAAGCATCCTTTAGTTAATTCATTAAATAAAGAATGGCCAAACATCATCCACGTGCATCTCCTTCCACCAAGTTCTTTTGTTGTCTTTTAAATTAGTTAAGAGACAAATAAGAAGCTAAGTTTGTGGATGGTGGCCGTGAGTGTTGAGAGGAGAGATAAGAGATAGAAAAGCTTAAAGGTTAAGCGATTTAAAAAGGCTATCTCTCATCTCTCTCATTCTTAAGCTATACGAACTCTCACCCTCCTTGCCTTTTCATGTTTTTATTTATGAGATAAATAAAGAGAAGGCTTGAGAGGGTGATGGTGGATGGTCGATGGTGGCCTTAGGATTAGAAGAAAAAGGTAACCTTAAGTGTTAAGGTAAGCTTGAAAAGGGTTTTCATATTCTTCTTTCTTAAGCCATCATCAACTTCTCTTCTTCCAAGAGTGTTCCAACGTTCAATCCTAGCTCTCCAGAGGACAAAGGTAAGGTCTAGCAGCTTTTAATTTGTTCTAGCTATTCCGGGTCAAAGGGTTTGTCCGGTTAGGTTTCGATCTCTGCGTGGATACCTTTAGAGATAGTCTCTATTGGCTATTCTGGTTTGAGTCTTCATACCGACACCTGGATCCTGGCTTACGGGAACGTCCCGGCAACAAAAATTTTTGTTTTCCGCACCGCGAGTATGTGATACTTGCACCGGGACTTTCCTACACCCGTCAGGTAACCGACATGTAGAGAGCGTGGAGTGCCAGTTGAGGACGGGATCAGTTGCGTCTACATTAGAGTGAAGACTTTGCTTTTATGTATTTGTGTATTTTGTAAACTGTTTTCCGCAACAAGCATATATGTATGTATATGATGGTTTCAAAACCAAATTTTTGTACTGTGTTTTTGACTGAGTGATGTAGCATCCCATCCTAATAGGGTGCAGATTCGGATATCACCATCAATGTCGGGTCCGGGTCTTACGGGAGTGGGGTGTTACATACAAACTCTTTCTTTCCTAGATGAAAAAGAAGGTATTGCAAATGCATGAATAAGAACATAACCAACCAAATATTTCAAGTGCTCATTAGTTTTCTTTACTAGTATGATATACAAACTCTTTCTTTCCTAGATGAAAAAGAAGTTATTGCAAATGCATGAATAAGAACATAACCAACCAAATATTTCAAGTGCTCATTAGTTTTCTTTACTAGATATATCACAACATGGAAAACAATCTAGTATTTTACCTTCTCGTTTTGTTTTTTCCTAATTATTCTAGATTTAACGAGACTTCCTAGTCATTGGTATGTGAATCCCAAAATTCACTCATATAAGGAATAAAGAACACAAACTAAGTACAGAGTAAAAATACCACAAAAATATTCTAATAAAAGCAAATATATATGAACCAGTTGAGGTTTCTATTCTCAAAACATATTGTCTACATTGAAAACCTTATTCATATATCAACTAAATTTCCTAATTTGGTTAATCAACAAAAAATAAACACACACACCTATAAGAGGCCATGTACAAAAATATACATGAAGGCTAAAATATACAATTCTACATAAAAATAGTTACAATAAATAAGTTCACCTTACTTGTATTAGAAATTTTATGTAAAATTGTAAGTTAGAAATATAAAGGGAAAAAAAACTAAAAACTACAATTCTTAGAGAAAGCAATAATTGCACTTAAACATGCAAGACAAATTAAACGACATCTAAACATATTTTGACCCAACATAAACAAAATACTAAAGAAACTTGGCGACAAACAATAGCGACAATGAAGAGAAAGGTGGCAGCAGAAAATAAATGTAGAGAGGTGACAATGAGAGGCAGTGGCAGTGACTAAGGAATAGTGACAAAGATGAGAAGACACAATAGAAGTGAGTTGGGGTGGGCTATAGGCGACGTTGTAATTCAAATATTCAACAACAACAAAATTGAGCAACATCATTTTAATGTGGATGAGGTTTTAAATTCTTTAGCTGAACATAACCTGGGCCATAGACGTGGCTTAGGTTATGTTCAGTTCTGGAAATCAAAATTGAAGGCACAAGCTGAATACACAGATGTGTTAAAGTGGTAGAGTAGTTTTCGTGAAAGAAGGGGTTTGAGATATGGTTGTGACATAGATTATACCCATATGTGCATGGAAGTAAGAGGATCCACTATCTAGGGACATGGGTATGGCTGAGCCCATGCTAGGTTCTAGGAAGAGATAGTGATGTTAGACATTTTTGCCCCAAAGGACAATTTTGTCAATGTTTCTGAAGTTGGACTAACATTAATTGCAATATTGGTTTTTAAATAAATTACTGGTTAAGTTACGTCATTTGATTCAGATAAAGATAATAAAGTGGCCCAATAAATGATCTAAATTAATGGGTCGAAGTCCGGGTAGAAAATGGGTCCCGATCAGTGTGGACCGAGTCCATATCGACCTTGTGATGGGGAAGCCCGATATGGAAGCTATATATATAGGTTAGGTCTCCTGTAGTTACATATAAGCATAAAGAGAACGTTCACGAGCATAAGGTTCCTGACCCGTTAAGGAAGCTCGGAACGCTGAGGAAACAGCAGAAAGGCCTAACCCGTGCGTCGGTGAACGCTTTCCGTAAAGGACTCGGGAGATTCGGAGACGTTTAGAGCTCGAAATCGACATCGGAATCCGAGATGGAACCGAATCCAAGTATTTCGCGTTACCTTCGTTTTTTATCCTTTCACGTGATCCTGGAGTACGTAATAAGGTCTCCTCTACGTACTAACACGTGGTATCAGAGCGGTTATGTGATCGGATTGCCGAAAACGAAGATTTTCCGGTTTTTATCTCTTTTTGGTTTTCGGTTGTTTTTGATTCGTTTTTCAGCTTTTTTGCGTGATTGATTGCGTAAAAGTAGTATACATAGGTTAGCTACGGAAAATGGGCCGAACGGAGTTCCGGGACGCCGAAAATTGCTTCCGACGTTGGAGTTGAGGAAGACCGTCGGTGACACACGTAGTTCCACGGAGCGACGGTACGCGCGACTCGCGGCTCCCCACTGACCCGTGTGGAACGGCGGGCGCGTGTGCCGCACGCGCCCATCTAGGTCGTCCATGCGGCGACGCATGTGGCCGGGTCGATGCGCGCCACGTGGCGCGCGTGTATGGCACGCAGCGACGATGGCAATAAGATAAAGTCAGCGTCTTTGTGCACGCGCGTCGCTACTACGCACAACCGACGCCAAGAATGACGCCGGATTACTGATATCCTAAAAACCAAAATTTCCAAATTTCCCGTAAAGCTTCCCTGGGGTGTTTTGGGTCAGTTTCCCGGTCCGGGAATTTTATAAAGCAACCTTTTTCTATTTTTCTGGATTTATTACATTTGTGATAAATTAAAGTTTAACTCTAGAAAAAGGAATTAAGGTATTCTGAATCCGATTTTGATTGAATTTTCGTGCTTCGGACTTTGTATGAGTGAGATACATGAGGTGTCGTGTCTCGAGTCTCATTTTCAGTGTTTAGGAATGCATGATAATCAATCGAAAATAGGAATTGAAACATTCTGAAGCCATTTTTGAGTGAATTTTTGTGCAATGAACTTGCCATAAGGGAAATACGTGACATAGTCATATCTTAGGAGGTCGGTTCAGTATCTGGTAATACACGATAGTCACTCTATTGAGATTTTTCGTTTACGAAAGTCTCAAATCAAGTTTTCAGAGAATGTCTTCAGCACGTGTGTGTGCCAATAAGAATGTGCATTCGGAGTTTTTGCATTTATTGAGGTTGCATTGTCACATACAATATGTCCATAAAGAATGTGAGGATGACATAAAGATGTATCCCTTGTGTTTGGGGATTTTTTGGATGCTGATGAGAATGAAGTCACCAAAGTGGCCTTTCGAGTTAGTATTTTGGATTGTTTTGTTTACATGTTGAGGGATGTCTCTGATTTTATGTTTGGTTATTCTACCCAAAAGTGTTGGCCTTACATAAAATTTTGAGATGTACATAAAGGAATTAGATGGAGGAAGGTTGTTGCTCAACTGCTCTATTCACCCAAAGGTGGTAGTGTCAGGGGAGTTGATAGTCTATACTCCGATCGTTTTTATGTGTGAAAGTCTAATTGCATATATTATGTATTCAGCCCAAAGGTGTTTCATAATATGTGTAATCGGGTTTTTAGGAAAGATACTATCAATGGCTTTAGTATCGATGTTGTCCTACATTTGTGTTGATTTAAAGTTCATCATCATGAAGTCACCTTTTCAATCAACTAAATCAGTGTCGTCATTGAAACCCTTGCTGGTTTCAATATAAAGAATTGGACAGAGGATGTTTTGAAGGTTATGGAGATAGCTGTAGTTGAAATGGCCATATGGAAGAGTAAGCCATCTCCAATTACATCCATGAGCTGTTAAGCTCATAAAGTAACCTATGAAGCCTAGGATTGGTCTAACAGATTACATCTGTTGACCATTAAGAATCCATACCTAACCATCTGCAAAGTGAACTTCCGAACACAGATATAGTGAAGGAGTTTCTTGATAAAGTCTCCCAGAGGTACATAGTCTTATCCAGTGTTGAGACATGCGCCTTAATGAAAGTATTATTCTCTATAAAGTATACAGAGGAAAAGGGGAGTAATGGACTGCTTATCAAGAATGATTCATTTTCACAGTAGGTGAAAATGTTGAGACTTCAATACTTTGATATCTCATTGTGTTGCTAAGGTGGAGAAACTATAGTAGTTACTCCTACAGTCCTGGAAGCAGCTTAAGGGAAGACAGAGATGAAGTTCATTAAGTTCAAAGGTAGAAAGCTCAAATCTTCTCCACTTGCTGAAGCTGGTGAAAGCCAGTTCCAGTATATGTCCTTGAACATGAAGACATAAAGAATCCAGTAATATGAGGTTTAAAGGGAAGGTTATGACCATCAGGTTACTCTTTGGTTTATCAATTATGAATTTAATTTGCGATAGTTGCATTAAGTATCAGTGACTATTCAGTGGAACATCTGATCAAGGTGGTTCCACAATGCAGTAATTCATATCCAGGATGAAACCAAATAAGGGAAGGAGGAACTGATGGTGCATAACAATAAAGATGTGGAAGTGATATCTATAAGGGGCGTATATGTTGAACTTTAAAGTAAGGTTCATTAGGGTATACACGACACATTTTATATGTGATCTTTGATCAATTAAGGACATTGAAGGTTGACGTTTTGCATTTAGTACTTCTGTTATACAGTTGTGGTTTAATGTAAAACATCAAGATGCAACTTTCTTGTCATACAGTTTGTATAGAATGTGTTTTATCCCGGATTAGATATATACTTCTTCGTATCATGCTAAACAAGGTATGAAGGACCTGATGAATGAGAAGTCATACATGGTATGACATAAAGGTTAAGTCACATTTCCAGAGCTAGGATTGAGAGAGTGATTAAGGAAAGCATTTTCCAATTCTAGATTAAGATGATCTGGAACATGTACTGACGGTCACAGGGGTAAGTTGGCTAATAGACACTGGGTCAACTCATACTTCTAACTTGTTGAGTCTGACACATAAATATTTCGGTAGACCTCATATAATTGCATAGTGCAACTATAAAGTATTCTGACATGTCTTGGTGATTTTTCACATCAAAGTCATGTGTTCTTGCTTAAAGTCTGAAGGTTGAGAACCAGCTGGGAAAATTCATCAAGATAGTCAGATTTGACTGTGGAGGAGAAT
The DNA here is from genome assembly GCA_029891385.1 of Erythroxylum novogranatense. NCBI lineage: Eukaryota > Viridiplantae > Streptophyta > Magnoliopsida > Malpighiales > Erythroxylaceae > Erythroxylum > Erythroxylum novogranatense. The sequence continues at coordinate 37,014,495 of CM057233.1, read as the reverse complement.
ATCATGGCAAACATGATGATTTGGGACTTTAACAAGTCTGTTTACCAGATATATAAGTTCAGTAGGAATAGGCTACATATTTTACTGTAGATAAGAAGGGACCAGAATAGTAGAATCACGAACAACCAAGTTTCTGGAACACCATGTCTATGATGGTGGGTCTTTTGACCTTTCAGACGATAGTAGGGTGGATACTACAGTTGTCAAGTATCCAGTACTCATACAGTTAGATCTAGTGGATCTAGATCTTTGTACCGTACCTGTACAGGAATAGGAACTCATACCTACATACAGAGGGACTCCTGGGGGTACAAGATCTAATAAGGTTAAGTACATCCACTGGAATGAGACAACTTGCTATTCCATCTGACAACATAGTCTGCCAGGTGTACTAGGCTATGTTATTAGACATATTACGGATCGATTCATTCGCTACGTGTCATTTACGGACCCAATGCGGATGTGTGGTGGGATGCGATGAATGACGAGATGCAAGCCATGAAGCATAATAAGGTCAGGGGAGCTAGTTGATTTGCATCAGGAACTGCAAGCTCGTCAGTTGTAAATAAAGTTTGAGACCTAAAGGATTTCAGGATAAGGTTCATGGTTTGATGACTTGCTCAATTGCATAAAGGGTCACTCAGAGAAAAAGGTTGACTTTGTGTTACCTTTTCCTTCGTATCCTCGTAGGATACATTTTGAGTGATAAAGGCAATTGTAGCTTATGATGATAAAGAATTCCATCAGAAGGTTGTCATAACCATCTTCCTGAGTAAAAACCTTTATGAAGTGGTCTATGAGGTACAATCTGTAGGGTCGTCCCAGGATCCAAACAGTACTGACATGGTTTGTGAGTTATGCAGGTCAATATATAGTTTACAGTAAACCTCCTGAAGGTGACACCTTACACTTGGTGAGGTTATGGCCTCTTCCAGCTTCTTAGAAAATAAAGTTATAGGATGCCTGTACTATGAAGTTGAGGGGAGTTAAGGGGAGCAAGTTATCTTCCTATCACAGCATAAGGATGGTAAATTGCTCACATCAAGTCACTTGATCATGTTGTATGAAGAAAAGCAACTTTTGGTCAAGAACCTTGACATAAGGACCATAGTATAGCATCTTCTATCCTAGGTATTCAAATTTACCAGGACATATCTCAACACTCAACAGATCTCTCAAAGAATGCATACATTAAGTAAGTGTTACAAAGGTTTCATACAGTAGACAGTAAACCTGTAGTAACACCAGTCTCTCACAGTGAGAGATGATCTTTATTACAGTACCCAAAGAATAAAGTGAAAAGAGAGATTATGAGGAATGTTTCGTATTCTAGTACGGTGGATAATTGATGTATGCTCAGTTATGTACTAGATAGGATATTGCATTTACTGTTTGACTATTTGGTCAATATCTGGTTAACCCAGTTATAGACTTTCGAAATACAGTCAAGTGAGTATTGAGATAGTTGAAGGAATCAAGGATTATAAGTTGACATATAGTAAAGTCATCAGACTGAACCTCGTAGGGAATTCAAGTTTAAAGATAGTTATGTGTTCGGATGATCGAAAGTTCACTTAAGGTTACAGTTCAAGTTTGCAGATGATACATTGTCGTAGAAGTGTGTCATAGAGACACGTGTAACTTCCTCAACTAGGCATGCAGAGTGCATGCCAAAAGGCTACTTAACAGACGGTTTAACTCAGAAATTTAATTTCTGAGTGGTCTGTGGTCCATTCAGTGGCTAGACCCATCTGGTGTTACTACTGTGGCATTCTTCTTACAGTGTTGTTTAATGACAACGAAGAATATCACAGGGTCATAGCAGTTAAAGATCAATTAGTTGGTCTTAAGGTGTTGACATGAAAAGTGACATCAAGGTTTGGAGCATATAAGGACTGAGGAATTCTAAGTCGATCCTTTAATGTAGGACTTCACCCACTTGTGTTTGTAACACAAGTATATAGTATGGGTGTTGTGATGTCGTTAGACACTGCCGGTTAGGGGATCGTTAGGTTTGCTCCATGTACATTTGTACAATTTACAGTATTATGATAGTATGATGATTATGATAGAGGTGATCATCATTTATCCTTAGTATTAAGTGTCATCATACATTGTCATAGTAAGTGTTAAAGTCTTAAGATTTGTGTCAATCTTAAGCATTTGAAGGTCACTGGGCATATATACAGATTGACCTTGTGCCTATGTCATTTAGACACATACAGTTTAACATAGCTAGCTATAAAGTTTGACATGACATAGGGGGATATAAGTTTTTAATCCCATAAAGAGTTCTCTAATGCAGTTTAGCATTCAGTTGGAGAACATAAAGAATTTCTCTAATGCTGTTTAGCATAAAGCCAGAGAAATTGAGACCGACAAACGAAGATGATACAATTTAGATCATAAAGGTATCATCGTAGTTTGCCACACTCCATTTTCCCATTCATGTTATTGGGATATTAGGTATTTGTGATTGTATTGGATCTGTGTCACATATGACACATGCATTTGATACTTTCCGGTACCGAAAGCCTTGCGGGATAGAATGATGGACTTTCGTTATCTTTGGATCAAATGTTTTGTTTTCAAAATTTTAGACGTCTATACAGTTGCGTGGCTTACCGGGTTTTTTAATTGTTTTTAAACTAAAGTCTACCGTAATTAATGATAGTCCAAAGGGGAGATTGTTAGACATTTTTGCCCCAAAGGGCAATTTTGTCAATGTCTCTGAAGTTGGACTAACATTAATTGCAATTTTAGTTTTTAAATAAATTACCGGTTAAGTTACGTCATTTGATCCGGATAAATATAATAAAGTGGCCCAATAAATGATCTAAATTAATGGGTCGAAGTTCGGGTAGAAAATGGGTCCCGATCAGTGTAGACCGGGTCCATATTGGCCTTGTGATGGGGAAGCCCGATATGGAAGCTATATATATAGGTTAGGTCTCCTACTGTTACATATAAGCATAAAGAGAACGTTCACGAACATAAGGTTCTTGACCCGTTAAGGAAGCTCGGAACGTTGAGGAAACTGCAAAAAAGCCTAGCCCGTGCATCGGTGAACGCTTTCCGTAAAGGACTCGGGAGATTCAGAGACATTTGGAGCTCGAAATCGGCATCGAAATCCGAGATGGAACTGAATCCAAGTATTCCGTATTACCTTTGTTTTTGATCCTTTCACGTGATCCTGGGGTACGTAATAAGGTCTCCTGTACGTACTAACAAGTGAAATATACAGCCTAAGAGACAGTTGTGTTTGTAATATACAACCTTATTTAGAAATATGCTTTTAGTGAAATTTAAGCTCTAAAAGATTCTAGGACTTATTGTAATTATGGTTAAGTTTGATAAAGAGAGGAGTTAGGCTAAATTATACCAACTAGAAATTATAATTAGTTATACTCGTGTAAGCTTAGTTTATATAAAGGAAATTATTAATCTTCACCAAGTGGAGAGTTATTGATCAATAGTAAAATTAGTCGCTCTAGGCTCCTGATAATGCAGACACATCTAATTGTTCGAACCTTATTAAAAAAAATTCATATTCTTGCTTTTTTTTGTTTCATATTATTAGAGTGTTCCATATTGACTAAACATGAAAACCGTAAAGGATTTATAAATGGTAAGGGTCAACTATAGTTCTAGTTATTTGGACAATGGTTGACCCAAGCCCAATTTTTGTTAGTGGACTCTACACTCTACCCATATTAAAAATTCGATATGGTATCAGAGCAGGTTTGGTCCAGATTATTAATTTCCTGGTTGTCCGTCTGGATGCCCAGTCCCAGTGGCCTGGTCCGGTTACCACTGCGCATATTTCAAGTGACAACTGAATGTCTAGTCTCAGTTGCACTTGAGGGGGAGTGTTAGAGTGTCCCATATTGACTAAACATGAAAATGGTAAAGGGTTTATAAATGGTAAGGGTCAACTATCCAAATAACTAGTTCTAGTTATTTGGACAATGGTTGACCCAAGCCTAATTCTTGTTAGTGGACTCTACACACTACCCATATTAAAAATTCAATACATATAAATATATTCTTGCTACATACACATCATTTCTCTACAAGTATTATTATAACACAATAGAGGTACCAATGACTTTGGTTATAAGATTTAAAGTGGGACAGTTTAATGAAATTAGGAACTTCAATTTATGATAATAAAGAGTAAACGATTTGTGGCCACAAGGCTTACTGAAAGGGATACAGGAAAATAAGTTGGCAGACATTAAAAAGCTCAGCTAAGAGGGGTTGTAGGCTTGAGCAGTTGGAACTGTTCAATTATGTCTAGTATATGAGGTAATGTATCATGTTACAGATATTATATCCTTTCTGGAGATTTGGAAGAAGCTGGGGATGTGATATATATCGAAGTCTCACATAAACAAGATGTCTCTAAAGCATATACTATATATAATGGAAATGTTACAGGGAATAGATCTAGAACAAAATATCAATGTAAATAGATCTAAATAGTTAGTAACTTACTAAGGATCAGGATGACTATTATATACGAGAATAAAGCAATGATCTTGTTTTATTCTTTTCCCTATTTCTTATGAATATTTAGTAATTATAGTCACATCAGGTAACAAGATAGTTGGTGTGGAGGATATCATCATTTTACTATTAACAGAGACTTAATACTAGTGAAATCTCTTAAGTTAAAGGGTTATAAGTGAGAAAAAAATCAAGATCATAGGAGAAAGCAAGGAAAGATGACACATCTAAGTGGAATTTTGGACATATAAGGAGGGACTGCCCAAACAAAAAGAAAAAGAGGGATGAAAGGATAGTTGATGTTTTGCTAAGGTTTACGAATATAATGCAGAGTGAGGACTCAAATTGCAGTAATGGAGATATGCTCTACATTTCAACCATTCAACTTTAAGATTTATGGATTTTGGATACATGATGCTTACATCATATAACACAAAACAAGGATTAGTTTTTTCCATACATGTTAGGCAACTTTGGGACCGTTCAATTGGGAGATGATAAATCCTAGAAATTATTATAATAAGATATGTCATAATTGAGATGTTTAATGGAATTATTAGGACATAATTCCATATATATCACATTTGAGGAAGAACCTAATCTATTGGAAAGTTTAAATGTGATTGATTTTGGATATAAAATGGATGGAAGTAATATTAAGGTGGCAAAGGATGTCATGATTGTGATGAAAGGGATAAAATTGATAAAAGTATCTACAAAATAACTGGGAGGACAATTGTAAATGAAGAAGCTACAAAGGAAGATAGTATTGTGTTATGACACATGCAACTAGGTGATCTCGATGAGAAAAATATGACAAAACTTCATAAGGGGTTTATTAAAGAAAAACATTGGAAGGTAGACTTCTACAAGTTTCATATGTTTGGTAAAAAAAGTCTAAGGCAACTTTTAAGGATCTAGTGTTTAGGGAGTGACATATATTTAGGCAAACATACGGAGAGAATATGTCATAATCAATAAAGGATATTAATAAGTTGGTACAAATGAAACTGAAAAGACCTAAAATAGGAGTTCAGATCCTCTGTCCAATTTTATGGTGTCTTATTCCGTCCCATAAATCTCAGTCATTTATTTATGCGAGACCCGTGTTTATTTATGCGAGACCCATGCAGGATCCACATAAATGAATGACTAAAATTCATGGGACACAATAAGATACCATAAAATTGGACAAGAGATCTGGACTCCTAATACAGATGCTAAGAAGCTGAAAATTTAGTTTAGGAGATAGAATAATGTTAAAAAGAAAGTATCATCATATTATAGTCAAGAATAGAGTGAGATGGACTATCAAGCCACTAAAGACATATGGTTAGGAAAACTCGATCGTATATGCTCTTATCGTCACTGGTGAGAATCTAACTACCTTTTAAAGAACTAGGAAAAACCAAGAGAAAGATTAATGAATGTTATAATGGAAGATGTTAGGTTTTATAAGGTCAAAGAATTGGGATCATTTGAAACATCTTGTTAGAAAATATTCACACTTCAAAAAATGTAGCAAACATGTTGACAAAGATGGTAATCAAGGAAAAGTTCAAGCATTATTTGGACTTTACTAATTTCTCAAGATACTAGACATGGTCACAATCCAACCTTTATAAAATATACTTGCCAAGGTGTAGGTAATTGTATATGGCTAATATATATGAATGTGCAATCTTAGAACATGATAGATTAGACAAGGTGAAGATTGTTGCATATGACTCTTGTATGTGAGTGCAATCTTAGACTATTTATACATATAGGTGTTTTCTTTGGATGAACATGTCCTAAAATGGAGGCATGGCCCATTGCATGAACTAGCTTAATTAAGATCACTGTTTTCTAAACTTTACATAATAATTACCGCTCAAAATTACAGTAGGCTTGGTAACTTTTGATGAGGTCTTGTGTCACAAGTAGGCTTGACTTCCGCCATTGGACCTTCATTAGAACTGATTCTCAACAAAGTAATGGGCGTTCTTGTCTAATCACTCATCATTTTTGCATTACGTAATTATAATTAAACAGACAAATTTTCTCCCCTTTTACTTTCTGCAGATGAGATTCTCGGTGTAAGATCCTCTATGTCAACTCTATATATCAGAGGGTCTCATCCATGCATTAAATCCTCTGGCATAGAACTAGCGCACTGAGAATCTCATACCCCAATTTTCGGGGATGTAATCATCTGATCCACCAATCCTGTACCAATCCTGTGTCAACTCATCTTAACCATCCATTTATATAAGTCCTACATAAATAGATGGTTCAGATGAATTGACACAAGATTAGTACAGGATTGGCAGACCAGAGGATTTGAGGGGCAATTTTCGGGAGCTGTCCCAGTTAGGCACATGAAACATATCATAAAGTACTCCAATCCAGTTTCTTATTTTTCAGATCAGACACTCCAATCCAAGCCAGAATCAGAATGGATGCGGTACAAAGTTCATGATGTGATACTGCTGTGGCGAAACTTCCAAGAAAGACCTGTGAATGTTTTCAAGTTTCAAAACAAAAATCTACCATGGAATACCAACGCCTAAATGACCAGTAAATGAGAAGCCTTCCATATTCATGTCTGGGGTATAAGCTCACATGAATCAAATAAACATAAAGCCTAAAGACTCCCTACAAAGTCAAAAAGAAAATGCACTCAACTAAACTGCAAAAAGGACAAGTCATTGGGTTAACAAATGTATAAATACACAACTCGACACACTATACACAACGATATATAATCTATAATAGCTTAAGCAAGTTCATGTTGCACCGAGCTCCATATAAATTTGGTGTATATCTCTCTTTCCCCTGTATTCAAACAGAAAAATGGTGACCAAGAAGCATAGAGTTGGTGTGTATCTCTCCTTTACTTGTATGAATCAGAAACATGGTGACAAAGCAACGGATAAAAAGAATATGCAGAAATAGACTTCCCATTTCCACTGTCAACTGGTGTACATGGTCTTGAAAGTTAATGCTTTCATGCTCCTGGCCTTGCAGCCTGCAGGAAAGAGGTCCTCCCTACATAAGAAAAACTGAAGCATCACAGTCAACCACCACACAGGTTCCAGTTTTCCTGTCTTTGCATGCTTTGCTCTAAAGCTATAACTGGATCTATCCCCCCTTGAACATCCACATACAAACTTATTAGGGATTAGTATAGCATGCTTACACAATAAGGAACAGCATCTTGGGTGTGGCCAAATATCTAGGGAAGAAGAAGTTCAACAAGATACAAACCTCAACGTAGATTTCAAAGTGATATAAGCCAACTCTTCTGATGCAATCGATTTCTATACTTTATTCAGATTCCTGATGGAGGCAAAAGATGTCTTCTTGTCTTTTTGAATCTTGATTACAGAACAAGAACACGCTTGCTCAGAAATGCAATAATCACCTCGCTTGTAACTAAAACACTAGAAATTAAGATTGACTACCTGTGCCTCTAATTCTGCTATTCTCTGTAAAGAGGCCTGTTCAATGACAGCACGACGTTTGCATTCTTCTTCAAGCAAGCTTGTCATTTTGTACCTCAACTCAGCCATTTCCTGTGCTAGGTCCTCAGTTTCTTCCTTTGCCTTCAATTTTTCCACTTTCAATTCCTCCTGATACCAGTCCACATGTTATTCTCGGGATAGTGTACTCTGCTTAAACAATAAAATAATAAAATCTGCAGGGAATAAAATTCAACACAAATGCAAGTTCTATTTATCTGCCTCCCATCAGGGAGGAATGTTCTGCATCACCATGAGAGAAAAAACATACCTTATGCTGCTTTATAAGAATTTCATATTCACTAATCTGACGTGACATACTCTCCATCAGGTCTTCCAAATTTGATTCCTGAGCCAAAGAGCTTGCCAGCTTTGAAATGATTGAACACATGACTTCTCTGCTTGAAAATTATGATGATAGCATTAATTATAACGATAACCATATTAACTAAACACAATCAAGGATGGTGTTTCTAAAGACAAGAATAACTAATCTAACACTAGAAAAACTGCTTAAATCATGTCTATCCATCCTTTTAGTCTCAGCTTATAGAATTGAAATGAAGACCATATCATCATTCCCACATTTGACACTAAAGTACAATTTGGTCCCATTCTTTGACAGGATGCACTTTTTCTTACTCTTTTTTTTTCTCTGTCATCATTGTTATATTTGAAGAGAGGCTGCAGTAAATTGAGCTGACTAGAATAAATCTGAAAGTGAATAGCTTGGCACAGGCTTAAACATAACTTAAGCTTCACATATTCAGTCCATATTGTGTTGCTTGCATATAACAGAAATAGAAAATGGACTAATTGTTTTCGTAAAAATAGCAAAAGATCAGGTTACAACATAATTAAAATTTCAAAGGGCAGAAAACAGTATTAGACCAACTTTTGTTGAGCAAGTATACCAAAACAATCAATCTACTCATCTGAGTTAATCCAATCTTAAACTAATAATCATGATATCAAATATTAAGAAGGTAACAATTCATGTCTAGTGCATAAATAAAAGAGAGCAATTTCAGAATTCATTGTTTCAACCATTATCATCATTAAGCTATTCAAAGAATTTGTAAAACAGGGATAGTATTGAAATCAAAAACTAAAACTTTAATAGGCAGAAAAAATAAATATCTGCGCTCTAAAATCCAAGGAAAAAAGTACCTCATTTCTGTTGATATATTGTCTTTGTTCTCAAGTTCACATAAGAATGACGGATCAAGGTGTGCTCTGTCTCTATTTTCCAGGCAATCTTCAATTTTCTGAAGGAATAACCTACAACTGACTTCAGAATTAAAAAGCTTATCCATCAGTTTTGTATTTTCTTTTCCCAAAGACTCTATGACTCCTCCATCATCACAAATATGACTCTCAAGTTCCTTAATTAAACCAATCATCCTTGCATTTTCTTTAGTGGTTTCTTCCAGCAACTTTTTAACTTCAAAGCAAGTTTGCTCTAAAGTTATGATATCAAGCTTCATACTCTCGATTTCACATTGAGAATCTAATGTCAGAGACGAAAATGATTCCTCCAGTTTCTCAATGCACCAAGCTGATTTTTGCAATTCCAGTTCTTTGCTCTCAAGTTCCTTTTTCAACGATAAGCAATCTGAATTGGATTTATTGAGTTCCTCCTCTAAATGGCCAACCTTTGCCTGTAAATTTTCCAATCCTGCCAATTTTAACTCAAGGTCATGCGCATGCTCTTCTAGACCATACGCGACTGCATTCCTTGCATTTAGTTGATCCTGCAGGTAATCTGTGAGGGATGTCATTATCCAGTGAAGTAACATTTAATTGCATATGAGGTTCATTCAATAACGACAATTTTGCAAACATGTTGCCTATAAGATTGGTTATAAAAATGGTGTAGATTATATCATTCATATTAAAATTATCCTAAATTTTAGACCAGATTAAAATTCTTAAGACCTGAATATTATTTTTCACAGTAGCAAGAAAAAATAATCATGACCTATCTCCTGAAAGCAGTTCAATAACTCTCTTTCCAACTGTTGAATGTGCTTCCTGTCGTGAATATGAGCTTCAGATAATGAATTGACATGCTGTTCTAATCTCTGCATCATGTAAAGTCTAAGGTTAGATGTCTCGATTGATTTTTTATGTGATACACCTCTAATATCTTGTTGCAAGTTGTAAGACACAGGGTTGTTATGCTTGGTTATCCACAATCAAAACTATTACACTAAAAGCAATAAATATGGCATCCTACAAAGTAGTACTCCAACCAAATATTATTTCAGAGAAGTAAAACTACAGGTCCTCCAGCAATAGCCTGCCCAATTAAACAAAACAAAAGTCTAATAATAAAAAATGAAAACCTCTAAATGTCAGAAAGCATCGGTCCAAAAGAAGTTGAATTATTTGCTTATGTTACTTGATTAATCTAGGGAAGAAACTTGTTAAATCCCCATTAGATGCTTACATTGCAATGTTCAATGGAGCAAAGGCAAAGTCAAATAAATATATTACCTTAATTAGTTCAAAGCTCTGAGATTGTGAATCTCTTAACTCGTCCTTTTCTTTGCGTAGCTGCACTCAGAACCACATAAAACAAAAGATCAATGCCTTACTAATATATCAAGCCTGATTAAAACCCAGTAAAAACTTTCTAATACTAGCGAGCTTTGCCACAGAAAATCACAAGTTATTTAAGCCTTTAAGGAATGAAAATGGTTATAAATAAATATATTTATAAAATGCTTAAGCTGCAAATATGACAAGTCATGGCCAAACAGCACATGCAGTAATAGTTTTGAAGAAATAATACACATACGCAGAAACCAGTATTACGGCATAACTTCTACAAATTCAGCAAATTTTAGGAATCCAGACTCTTGGAGTTGCTTTACGTTTTTTACCAAGAGAAAGAAAAAGGGTATTAATCTTACCTCTTTACATCTTAACTCAATCCGCAAAAGCTCATCAACGTCAAAAGAATTGTCAATGTCACTCCTGGAACTTGTTGACATCTTAGCAGCCCAAACCTGAACAGGCACACTGACACCAAAAAGAATAGAAACGAAAAATATAAAAGTCAGAATAACGTAATTAAAAATTTTGAAATTAACAAAATTTAAATCAACGATTCAACCCTACATACAGAATGAATGACACAAACAAAGAACTTTAACATGCTGCACAACGACCAACTCAAGGTAAAATTCCAAAGCTCAAAATCAAAAAGACAGAAATAAGAGATTGGCACAGAAAATGAGACAGAAATGAACCGAGTTTGAATGGAGTGTAAACCTGAACGAGAATTAAAAAGAAATCCCTGATTGATTGGAAATGGGAGATTAGGGCTTGTGATATATGAAAGCCAAAAGAATTGAAATTTTGAATTTGAAGGAAAAAGCAACAAATTTAAAAGTGTTTGAGTCGGGTGGGGTATCGAATTATACAATATTATATACAGCTAAGCTCAGTTAGCGGACAGCTTTTGCGTGTCGTTTTGTTTTATTTTAAAATAATTGTAAAGGATGAAAGTTTAATACGGTACAGTTTTGACATCAGGCATTAAAGAAACCTTCTTGTATAATTTATTATTTATGAAGGATATTTAATTTTATTTATTATAATTATTTATAAAATTAATGATACTTTTATATATATATAAAGATATTAACATCTTCACATTTTGTTATAAATTTGATTTTATTTTTATTTCATACTTAAATTTAAAATGTAGAATAATGTTGTTAAATGTTCCTCCTCTCAATTTTAAGCCACATTAAAAAAGAGCAATGCTCTCAAGTCTTTTGAAGAAAAACTATGAGAATTTTCTTATCAGCTTCCTGCAATTCTGTATTTTTATTTTATCATGTGGAAATTTATAAATACGTTTTTCAAAACCCATTTTTACTAAGGATAATAATTTTGACTCGTGGATCTAAATTTAATTGTTTTAATGGGCCGATCTATGGGCCAAGTTCAAACTTAGACAAACTCAAAATTTAATTATTCTAAGCAAAACAACATCGTTTTACTTAAAAGAGATGAGTCTCGGGTAAGCTTAGATCTAGACTATCCAAACCCTAATCTAATTAAAAAATAAATTATTCTATATTTTTAATTTTTAAAAAATTATTTTAAAAAACTTAGTGGATGGCCAGCTTAATCTTGGCGGGATCCCTAATTTTTACTCTAATTTGTTGCGGTTTGAACCCATTAAATGATTAATGACCAAAAGAAACCTCACTTGAAAACAAAAGAAAATAGTTCTTTTACAGTTCTAAATTCCTAACACCTTGGTCAGTGACGGAGTCAGAAATTTAATATAGGAGAATCCGAATATTAATTTTTTAAAATTTTAGAGCTCGACACCATTGACCCTTAAATAACTATATATATATATATATATATATATATATATATATATATATATATATATATATATATATATATATATATATATATATTAAAAATAATTTTTAAAAAACTTTAAGGGCCCAGTACACCACTGAACCCCATGTAGCTCCGTCGTTGACCTTGGTTAAGTGTTATTTACTACTATGCATGCTGCTTAAATTATTTTGATGTTTTGGAAAAGAAAGCCAGAGCTTAAAATCATTGACATCATCATACTATATTTATAACCATGTCCATGTCTTAAGCCTAATTTATTACTTCTTATTGATTACTATACCATTTTATATGGTTAATCACAAACAAGTCTTAAATACATTGATACCTCTTTGTTGGCAAATTTTCACATAAATTTGACTGTTATAAATTTAAGCTTACAAGTTTGTTCAAAGAGCAAAATTAGCTTACTAATTATTTTATAATTTCCTATAAAATTTTAGGGTTAATTATACAAAACCTTCTTGTGATTAGATTTTGTTTAACTTCACTTCTTATTTTGAAAAAATTATCATATACTCCATAAAATTTAATTTTTATTTTATTCATTTTACGTTAGCTTTTTAATAAAAATAATGTCTGAAGATACAAGTGAAATAAAACTAGATTTTAGGGAATAAGTAATAATTTTAAAATTTAAAGATTAAAGTATATATATATATATATATATATATATATATATATATATATATATATATATATATATATATATATATATATATATATATATATATATATATATATATATATATATATATATATATATATATATAGCCAAGAAATTTAGTATAATTAATCTAAACTTTTAATACAATATTATAATTTAAAATTATTTATTCTTCATCAGTATAATTTACTGTAATCCTTCTAAGTCTTATCAATTACATTTGGCAGTTTTGACAAAGACACTTTTATAAACAATCGAATTATATAAACTCTTTAAATTATTTTTTACAATATGCCAACTCCATATAAGAGTTTAGTGTGGTTAACCTTATAAATAATAAGTACCATATTCAAAAAAAAAAAAAAACCTAACTTGGTCGTTCAACTTAAGGGAGAGGTGCATAAAACTCCTGCAACTTTTTTTTCAAAGTAACCTTAAACTTTCTAAAATTTTATCTTTTAATTATGAATTAACTAAGAGATTGAGTTTGTACAACAAGTTTCGCCTCTATGGCAACGTGTCAAGCTGTAGTTTTTTGTTAATATGTATTTACATTATTGTTCTACAATTGCAAATTATTTCTTCAAGTGAGGGAGTGTTTAAACGCAACGTTTAGTTTAATATGTAAACACGATATTTTGATAAATCTAAAGGAAAATTTTTAAGTTCCCAATGCTAATGTTTGTAAGAATTTATGAACCTTAAGCATGAACTCGTCATTTTGATAGTTACAAAATGGGAAAAAAAATGATAGAGAGTCGAGGAGGAGGAAGAGATTGGCCATAGAGGAATTAGGAAGGATACCTTCATGATAGAGGAGTAGGAACAAGTTTCTTGTTGGCTTGGTGTGGATAATTAGTCCATAATGAGGAAATTTAGCAAATTTCCTGTTTACTAGGGTTTCAATTTCTACTTAAATTGGGGTTTTCAGTTTTTATAGAATCAAGTATTATTAAATTAGCGATTTAATGCATAAATAGGAATTCATAAAGACGTTGGCAACTAAAGAGTGGAGGAAGACAAGATATTTATGACAGAAGAGTGGGAGGAAGACTATTGTGACAATAGTCATTCTTGTATGTATGTTGTGGCTTTAAAGGATTAGGTGCGATACCTTCTCGAGAGAGGACATTCTTCTTGGCATGGTGTGGCTAATTGATCCACAATGAGGTAACTTAGTGAATTTTCCAATTTTTAAGGTTTCAATTTATGCTTAAATTGGGGATTTCAATTTCTATAGGATCTATTATTATTAAATTGGCAATTTAATCTATAAATAAGATTTCATGAAGATGTTGGCGACTAAGGAAAGGAAGAAGATAAGATATTCGTGATAGAGGAGTAGGAGAAAGACATTCATAATAATAGCCATTTTAGTGTGCATGAGGATTAGAAGGAAAATCTTCATGAAAAAGGAGATTTTCGTTGGTATGGTGTGGCTAATTGATCCACAGTGAAGTAAATTAGTGATTTTCTTAATTTTTAGGGTTACATTTCCTATATAAAATGGGATATCAATTTTAACGAAAGATGTTCTTATTAAATTGGGAATTTACGGTTGAATAACTAATTGCTCTTTTAATTCGTATTTTATCAAGATGTGTTGCTCTTTTAATTAGTATTTTATCAAGATGTGATATACCATTGAAAAAGACAATTTTTTTACTATAGGAGATAAATTGATAGACATATTTATTTCAATACATTGATGGCAGTAAAATATTAGTTGAAGTTATTATCCCTGACAAATTATATTCATTTAGTATTGTTGGGACTACTAGCTATAATTGGTATGATAGATTGAACAAAATGTATTATAGGTATCTAAATAAACATGAAGAGGGTGGGTGGATTAAGATTGTATATGATTTAAAAAATGTGATTTGATTTATATTATTGTTAAAAACAATGAAAGGGTGGAGGTTTATTTTGAAGTTGAGTATAATAAAGAGAAAGCATCAAATGTAGATAATGTAGATAATGATAACGATAAAGAGATCCTACAAATGCTGAAGAAGAAGATAACCATTACAAAAAGGATGAATACTTGTCCTAAGAGTAAGTTATATAGATGATAGAGCAAACTTTAAAAAAATAAATTGTATTATTAAATGATAATGATGATAATGGTGTGCTTATTAAGGATATTGAGCATGATATTTTGAATAATGCGCATGATGATGAGCCTGTTATTTTGAATTTAGACCATAAATTTGTAAATCTTGAGCATGATGATGTTGTTGCTAGCATGATAATGTTAATATTGTGCATGATGGTGTGAATATTGAGCATAATGTGTGTAATGCAGAAAATCTACATAATGCTTTTGCTAATGATAATGTGCCTAATGCTTCAATGGTTAGATCTTGGAGGCTAGGTAAAACTTAGAGTTAGTATATTCCCTTAAGCCACTTGATGGACAAAGATGTTGGGCCCAATATGAAGCTATTGAGTCACTTGTAATTAGGAGAATGCCTGGTGAAACTAAAAAGAAAAAATTTTTTTTAAGCAACCTAAAATAGGAAAAGCTACTAGACATGGAAGAAGCATGACTTGCACTAAATGTGGTTAAAATAAGGGTATAACCAAAGATTATGCAAAAGTTAAAAAAAAAGACATTTCTTATTAATTATGGAACTAATTAATTATGAAACTTATTTTTATATTACCATTTCTTCACTAACTAATTAATGTTTAAAATATATATATAAGTACTAGGATTATCTAGTACCAATGCAAGGAGAAAACAAGGCTTCAATTCTAAAATTTAGCACTTATTGCATTAACAAATGTTACATATGCTGTAAAGACCCGTGAAGATAAAAAAGCATACAAATAAGCATTAGAGGAAAAGGAAGAGGCAGAGTATAAGGAAGAGGTAGAGGCATTATTAGTGACAAGCACAGAAGGAGAAAGATGAGCATATATGAAGTACACTTCAATGAGTCAACTTGCTCAATTGAGTATCATGCAAGTTAACTGAAATTTAGAATATGTTAATATTAGTATTTCAATTTTTGTTTTAAGTAACCATGTTCATTTTCAAGTTTAAGCAACATGAAGATAATGTTTAGATCATAAAGCCTGGCAGTTCAAAAAAATCCATTACTACAAATTCTAATAAAAAAATCAAATTGACTTTAAGCTAAAAGGATTGCAATGGAATGGTGGAATGGTATCACTTTATTTGCCTTATGCAAAAAAAGGGATGCTAAGAGAAGCAGGCTTGGAGAGAAACTGAAACTTGATTTTTGAACTTGTAGTGAAAATTTCTTTATGAACTTCTTCCATTTCAAAACTCATTGAAATTTGAAGTTGAGTGAACTTGAGATTGCTTGAAATTTGAAGTTGTTAAATTGCTTATTATTGTGACAAGTTAGTGAAATGGAAGTTAGTTAAAAGGATGTTGGAGTTGTTATAGTACTTATGCCATTTGGGAGTTGGTTAAGTGTTAAAATTGCCATTTTAGAGTTGTTATAGATATCATATTCATTTGGTTTACCAACAATTAAATACAAGATGAGCTACAAATATCACTATAAAATCTAATAATATTTTTATAAACATAATAAATTCTTAATCTAACAAGACAGACTTAACAAATTATTATGGCACAAAATCAAATTTTATGAAGTTCATATTCTTCAAATTTTCAATACTATAGTTATAAAAATAGCTACAAATATTACAACATATACTTTATAATTATATATCACCTTTTGTAATCTTCTCAAATATTATAAATTTCAATACTGCTTTCACTTATGCTAATTCACCTTGTGGCTCATGCACATCAAAATTAAAAATTAAAAACAAGGCTCAAGACGTTAAAAATAAGTATAACTTAATAATATTTATTGCAACACTATTACAACAACCATCAAAATAAAGCGTATAGTACAAAGTCAATCTCGCAATAAAGTCATGGTTAAAAGAGGAATTTTTAGAAATTTAAAGTTATTTTCGCAAAAAAAAAAAAAGGTTTTTGTGAGATTTTTGTATCTAAGTTGCCAATAAAAGCCTAAAATGCCCATGCTGATGACCAATGCCTGATATGGTAAACCGAACATCCAAGCTAACTAGTCAGTCCCATGTTGCCACTTAAGCCATAGAATCGCTAACTGCCAGCTTCCTCAACAAGTGAAAGTTGAGAAAAAGTTCTAGTGGGCCTAACAACGTAACTACTTCAAACATTGCACTAAATTAAGCTCCCTTGCTTGTCTTAAGAGGCTGAATCCCAAAGTCTTAGCCGAATTAGGCACGCAATAAACACATTGCTAGTCATGACAATTATGTGTTAAGATGCCAAGATTCTTGTTGTTCTCCAACAAGTGGTCTAAATCTAATCGGTAATATAACGACCCAATTGTTCCGACAGAGAGAAGAACCTATGATTAGCTTTTTCTGGTGGAGCGCTCCTAAAGAGCATTGAGTACTTAACAAGTGGTCTAAATCACAATTAAAAATGAATTGTAAGGATGGCAAAGTCGTGTAAGGCTAGACGTATTATGCCTAGCATGACACTTAAGGTAAAAATCGTTTTTAATTAGATTATGATCTCAACAATGAGATATGGTATCTTCAAGCTTCTTGCGCTGGTATTATCTTTCTGAACTAAATCCTTACAAGCAAAACTAGTTGAAGTGGTCCATATACAATGACCCGTCTGCTTAGACTTGGTAGGTTGGATTTTCCTGGATTACATTGGTGGCTTAAAGGAAGTAAGTGAGATGGGTTGTCATGTTATATGGTAGGTGACTAAACAACCACCTTCAGCTCACTCACATGCTAGCTTTGTGCATATTATAAAATTGTTTTGCCTTCTATCTGCCTCTCCCATTACTTTACACAAAGCTTCAATTTTTCAACACCTTGCTCATTTCTCTTTGATGCCAAGTAAAAATGATGACCCAATTACAAAGACTAACTTGTCTTTGAGGAAAGTACTGTTCAGTTCTGATTTTTAGTAACATAACTTTCAATTACAGTGTTGGGGCTTTCCAGGCTTTATAGATTAGTATGCCTGAAAGCTGAAAACAAATAGACTTATTGTTTAACTACAGTGAAAAGAAAAAAAGTAAATTTGGAAACCATACAGGAAATGAAGTCACTGAAACAAGTTGTAACACCGAGTTCAAGATTTGACTAAGTTAAAGAGGCGGCCATCAGGATGAATACCTTTTGAGCGGTTTTTACTTTTGAATGTGTAAAGAATTAATGAATCTGTACACTCTGGAAGCTTTGTTTCTGACCTTTGTGGAAGGAGTAGAGAATTCAGTTGGAGATCATACTCACAAGCGCTTCATGCTTGTGGTTGCTTGCGATCCACCATGAATTGAACCCAACAAGCCCATTGCTTTCTTCTTCTGCAGAAGCAGGGAGATTAAGGTCAAGGAGGTCCCTGATTGCTGGACTTGGTTCTTGATTTGTGATGTTGTTCCTAGCCTCAGAGGTCCCAACTAAATGAGACCTCTTGTGTCCTCCCAATGCTTGTCCTGACGGGAACACTTTGAAACAAATTGGGCACTCATGTCCTTTACTCTTCTTTGCCCCATAAATTATCTCCGGCTTCTTGTCACAGTCAGTGGTCGAGTTAACAGTTGGACTACCTTTTTTGGTAAGCTTACTATCTGCTGTTGGTTCCGGAGAGACTTCTGTGTCAATGCTAGTTTCACTGCTGTCAATTTTGGAAGCAAAGCAACCTTTGATCTTCTTGTGGCTAGCTCTATGGCCTCCTAGAGCTTGGTACGAGTGAAAGACCTTGTTGCAAGTGGCACACTCGAATTTGCTACCTTTAACAGGGCTCTTGTAAGCTTCAGAATCCAGAGCATCAGTTGTTGGCTTCAACTCTGTATCAAGATAATCACCTAACTTCCTTTTGCCTAAATTACACTTACCGAGCACAGTTTCAGCGTGAGCTAATCCAAATTCCTTTGAACTAGCTCCCAATTCTATACCAGATTCATCATCTATTTGAGACTTACTAATTCTGTCATTCTTGATCGACCCTTTCCGAGAAAAGTTAGAAGCAGAGAGTTCTGATCTTCCATTCTCCAAATTCTTGTCACTAGACGTCTTCACTTTCATGGTCTCGCTACCGTTGAAAGTAGAAGTCTTGCCCTCGACTTTGGAATTTGCTCGATTGGGTTCTAAGAAAGCAGAATTGTTATCAGAGGACTCACCGACAGAATTCAAGCCACCCCATTGACCAACATCCTTGGAAAGCATCATCAAGCACATGGCCACTTCTTCTTGTTCTTGCTCAATCTCAGAAGCAGAAGAGGAAGCGTTATTAGCAAACGACAGAGAAGAAGAGTTTGCAGTGCCCAAGTACTTTGTTCTTCTTTTCGATCTCTTTCTTCGATTAGGAGCGGCAGTTTCATTGTCAGATTGGCTATCCACGACCAGCTTCTGGTTGTTGGCACTGGTCCAAGAATCTTGCTGCTCTTCTAAGCTATTGTTGTTAGACAATCTTTCTCTGTCTACTGAGTGACACTTCATGTGACCAAACAAAGCCTTCCAAGATTGGAAAACCTTGCCACACTCCTTGCATATCTTATCAAATGCTGAGCTATCTTCACCAGCATGATCTTCCGATCTCCATGTCTTCTTTGGCTTCTCCCTAAGGCCATAACCAGAAGCTTCAGTACCAGGGTTATTGCTGTTAGTGTTAGCTCCTCCATCATTGTTGGTGAGAGGTGGGAGCTTTTTCTTGGTGATCTTAGTACCATCAGTTAGAGCTGAAACGTCATTAATCATGTGAGATCTCATGTGACCACCCAAGGATCTACCACAAGGAAAGCCCTTGCTGCAGAACCTACATACATGCTTAAACTCTTGGTCCTCTGCCATGGATTTCAACCCCAGAATTCAGGGAAGAGCTAAAAACAGATCAATTGAAGCAGAGGACCGGTGTGAGAAAACGATGACAGGATGATCAAAAAAGCCAAGTGACAGCTAAAAGAGGTAGACTAAATCCTGTCGGATGGCAATTTTTCTTGCTTTCTGAGCTGCCCATCTCCCAATATAGATTGTATAAAACTCAAGTGCTACAACAAGATCTAGATGCACAGAAAAGCAAGCAAAAAGAGAGATTGAGAGAGAGAGATGCTGAAGTGAATGTGTAGCAGGCAGCTGCTTGACTTGTTGGGAAGCTGAAAAAGATGACAATTAGAAGAGAAGGTGGTGGGTCTGGTTGTTGCCTTTGTTTGGTAATGATGAGCAGTGAACAATGCAAAGAAAGCATAAACACAGAGAGGGAGAGAGAGAAAAGGAAGAGAGAATAGAAAAGAGTTCACCAAGTCTATTCAGGATGAGAAATCCATGCATGGAAGCAAGGGTTAAAAGAGAGAGAGAGAGTGGTGGAATCAGCACGTGTACTGAACTTGACCATTAATCCAATGGCTAACACGAGCCTAACTTGAGCAGCCCCTCCGGCTTTAAAACCCAGTTTAACTTACAACCAACCAACCAACTAACCAACGAACTGCCCTCACCCTTTTTCTCCTTGTTTTTTTCAAACTATTCCTTTCTTTGTCTTGGCATCAAGGAAGGAATAGCTGATCAAGTCTCCATCTTTCTCTCATAGATGCTTAAGCATCCAAGTAAAACTTTCATTTCACCTCGCTTTACCTACATTTTCATTCAACCTTTTTTATTGCTTTCTTGGAATTTTAATTTTAATCAGTATCATCGCAGCAGCAGTTAAGATCTCCAAGGCCTCATCCTGCTGACAACATTCGGTATTCATATACACGCATCATGCAACATGACTCATTATTTGTATTTCATTTTCATAGAAAAGAAACAAATAAGGCTTCTTATCCTCTACAATCTCAGGATTTTCAGTATCTTTCTCGTGATAAAATATGGGCTATCTGATGTTGACTATGGGTACAGGATCCACACCTTTTACACTTATATTATCAATGTTCGAATAGCATTTTATAGATGAACATCACATCCTAGCCAAGCCAAGTAGAGCTAAGCCTTTGATCCCACCCAATTCTGCCTTCAGTAGATCCTATGCACACGTTCAATAAATGATCAGAAATTGGGCAAAGTACACTAGAGTGCACAAGTTGCGAGAAGACATTGCTCAGGATATTAATTGACTTGACTTGGGCATCTGTAATTTTCCAAGCTGTCTTTTCTTAAAGACTTGGTTTATATTGCAAATGGAGGTGCTTTGGATGTTAGCTCCTCTAGTTCGGCTAAACACAAGAAGCCGGCGATGATGGTGAGCAAGCCGGCTTTTCTTGCTCATCCCGTAACCCGTATGTCTTATTAGCAAAACTTGTGAATCTTTGTACCTTCCTGGTGAGAAAATTCCTGCATTTGTGCCCTTCTTGCCGGCACTCTCGTACAATGTGAAGCTGTTTGTTGTCTCTGGTTTTCTTCCACCTGTTGTTTGTTTTGAAGAACACAGGCTCGTATAGATCATACATGTCTCATTCCCAAAACTTAAGCCGAATGAGATATCTTTTCTATGCATCCTGTAATTGCTTAAATCCATTCAATTAACTCAAACTTTATTGTTTAAAAATTGTTAAAGCATTGAACTATAGGTTAGACAAATATTATAATTGCCCTCTTCTTATTAAATATTTCTAATTTGTGTGTGCATGTGCATGTGCTTGTGCATGGTCATTATATGTGCTCATATATAGTGGCCAGTGAGTCTTTATCAGTACTGTGCATTGTCTCAGTCAATTATTGATTAACTACTTCAGCTGTATGATTAGTAGTTTAGATCCTAGGTGGGTTTGATGATCAAAGAATAAAAGTGATATTTGGTAAAGAATAAATCCATTCAAGGCAGGTTACTGAACTCTAAGCTTCTAAATGAAGAGAGTTCAAGTTTACTGATTAGTTTTAGTTAGAGGCTTTAATCAATTAAATCATCATCAGCTCCATCACTTGAGCTGATCAAGAAAAGAATTAAGATGAAAGAAACGAGACTGAAATGATGCCATATGGTTAACTAATGGTTGACTTAACTATAGGTTGTGAGAGTAGCATCCCAGTAGTACTGTTATGTGATCTGAGACATGCCAGCCTGAATAACCATCCCCTTTATGTATATAATATATTTAGATTGGAAAAAGGGGATGGTTTAGGAATTATAAAACCACCGTTAACACTAAAACTGGCTAAATCCTATATAGCAATAATGTATAATTGTATCTTACAACTATTGGACAATGGAACATCACAAAAGCCGAAATAGAAAATCTGTACGAGACTTGCATAGATTTGGCAACAGAAGCGTTCACTTGTGAGTGAAGGCAAGGACGATGGTGCTGGCTAAAAGTGATTGCTCAAATGAACAAGTAGTCTGACTTAAGAAAAAGATTTTGACACCTCTTTCTTTGCTTGCACCATACTTTGTGCCATGTTATATCAAGCCTAAGACTAAGATCTATGGATGCCCTGCTTTGGCTTTGGCTTATCTTTCTATTATAACAGTATCATCACCATCCAATGACCAACCTTGGAACCACCTTTTTTTTTTTTTGCCGTGGAGGCCACTGAGCTTGTCCAGTTCTTACTATCTTTTTATAACTTTTCCATCCCATCAATTTCTTCCTTGTCACAACCTACGGAATTTCCATTGGCTTTCTCATGTCCATTCTCCCTTTAGATTATCGCTATTGTCAAAGAACAAATAGAAATATTTAGCATCAAGTTGGAGGACCACTAGCAATAAGCGATGGAAAGAGTTGTTTATGGAATAACTAATCGTACGTGCTCAATAGTTTTTGTTGCCTGAACACTAATATCATCTTAGAACAATTTGTTTAATGGAAACCAAGAGCAGAAGTCTACAACCTATCCCCAGTTGGCAACTGGAGGAGTGGAAAGTATGAACAAGATGTTGGTTGCGTGAGCCATGTGGCTTCCTTAAACCTGCAAAGGCTTAGCCAATTTGTTAGAATGCATCATTTGGGAGACAATCTTCCTTTGCTTAATGTATCAGCCATGGTTTTCACCGACATCAATAATATAATATACAAAAGATGATTAAAGAGTTCATAATTAGCAGATTATGAAGCTATGATAACACCATGCATGCCCTTTTCTGGTTGGACCATTCTTACTCTTTTAGAGCTTTTTGTAGCTCAAAGTCAGGTAACCTAACCAGTTAGCATGAATTTATACAACAGTTCAGGAGTAGAGAAAGAGCAGCTGGGACGAGCAGCAAAGTACATGTTTCTTAGCCCAAAACACTTTTCCCTTAATTCATGGCTTTATTTCGTGCAAATGTATGCATGCGTTAGAAAACAAATATATTAAAGAAGAAAGTTGATAAGTAAAATTTTTCTGTTGCCCACAATCAAATTATAGTTCATTTCCCAAACACCCACAAGTAAAAAGAGTGCCTTACTAGCTAGAGCATATTAAATGAGAAAAGATCTTCTGTCTAATATTACTCTGTCTTATTCTGTCTCATAGAATATTAATCATTTATTTTGCGGGACTTACACGAGACCCATGCGGAACTTACATAAATGAATGACTAAGATTTATTGAATACAATAAGATACTATAATATTGGACAGAAAATCTGGAGTTAGATTAAACTCCGTATCTTCAACATTATACCCTATTCAATAAAGTTGCATGTAGGTGGGTAATGATGGTGCATGTGTTGGTGAGAAAGTTTGCACCAGCAATGCTTGGAGAGTACTCCTTATTGTGAATGAAAGATCGAGGAGAGCAAGCGAAAGATTATGTTCAGAAGATAATGAAGATGCCCCCTAAGATCTATGGGACCCATCTTTTACTTAAGTCAGTCGAACGGAAGAGGTGGTTTAAAGTCAGTATACCGGCGCTTTAACTTTAGTGTACATTTGTTGGTTTTAGTTGGCTAAGTTGTATATTTGCAAATTCCTCGTATAAAGCACGACATGTGAGTGTTAGGATCAAAAGATTGTTCGGTAAAGAGGGGGTTGATGTGAGTGGTTCAGCACTCTTATCCTTTAACTAGAGGTCTCGAGTTCGAGTTTTAGGAATAGAAAAATTTGTTTGGCCAGCATTTTATTTCTTACAGGCTGACTCGGTGTTAGCGGGGATTAGTCTAAAAATGACTGACTTAAAAACGTCTTTTCATAAGTTGAGACCCTTTTAGTATACCTCGCAGGCTTACAAAAAAAGAGACAGAGATGGTTTGCTTTCCACTCCACTTTGGAGCCCATAATTTTATATCTCAATCAATCTCTAAATTCAAATCCTTTGCCTGTTGTTCAGTATTCCGAACTCTCTTGTTCAAACACCGGCACAAAGCTAACCCACCAACTTGGTATGTAAATCTACTGCCTAGAGTTAAGCATCAATTCTCTAGATGTCAACATCTAAAATAGTGTCCCTTTAGGGGTGACTTAGGAGGTTCTTGAGAATTTCCTAAAGTGCTTCTATGTGTCAAAATTAAGAACTTGAACTAAAATTCTTTTGAAGGCTTCTCAAGTAATTTTAAATGTCAAAGGCTGGAATTCGTTAGAAGTATAACAAACTTTAATAAGCACTTAAATCTCATTTGAATTGCCAATTCTTAAATAAAAAAAATTTAACTAATACATGTTCAAAGTGCAAATAGTAGTGCCAGTGTCAGCCTGGGCAAGAGCCAGCAGGGCACCTGCCCCGGGCCTATTATGAGAGGGGGCTCCATCAACATTCTCCTCTCTAAGAAGTGAAGACGTGATGCACTAATTTTTAAGTTTTAACTCTGGTAAAGACTTTTCCAACAGCAACAGACTCCTCTCCACGACTCCAACAGCAACATGCAAGTGACGCAACAGCCTCCTCCCTCCCAAGACACCAACAACAACACGCAAAACTCCTTAGAACGTTGGCTTTAATGATTGTAACGTTATAAGTTAACGTTAATTTATATACGTTGACTTATGATTTTAACGTTAAACAGTTAACGTTATAATTTTTTTTAATGTAAAGGTAACTTTGTGATCCATGTTTATAAATAGTCTTAAAATATTTAGATGTATTCTTACTTTCTAATTTCTTTATTTCTATCAAGATATGTATTTAAAGTACTCAAACTAAAAATTAGTAGCAAAAAATTTTACGATTCTGTCTTCTGAATTATGAGTATAATTTAAAGGTAAAGTTTCTAAATTTTTAATATATTTTTACTCTTTGTTTTGAATTAAAAATATTACAAATGACTTTGCCAAATGAGTTCATATCGTCAGTTGAAATATTAGAATTTGTTCAAGCTGCAAATTATTATCCAAATGTTTCAATTGCTTATCGAATTCTATTGACTATACCTGTGACTGTAGCATCAGCTGAGAGAAGTTTTTCAAAGTTAAAATTATTGAAAACCTATTTGAGGTCATCAATGTAACAAGAAAGGTTGAATGATTTAGTTATGTTATGTATTGAAAAAGATATGTTGGACAATATTGATCTTGATAGTTGATAATATTATTAATGATTTTGCATCTAAAATTGCACGGAGAAATTGTTTTTTTTTTTTTTATAAATCATGATTCTATTTGTATTTGTTAGTGTTATGATCATTTAATATTTAGTTGATTATGTAAACTTATAAATTGAGTAATTTATGTTTCATACAAATATGTAAATTTAAGTATATTGTCGATTTATTGGAGCAATTTTTTTTAATTTCACCCCGGGCCTATAAAATTATAGGAACGGCCCTGAGTAGTGCTTGTTAGTTGTCTTGTTATAAGAGAAAAAGAAAACATCTAAATTGTTAGGTTTAAGAAAAACTGATAATAATTTAAACCATAAAAAAATATTATTGTTGTTGCAAAAGGAAATCACTTTTGCATATATCATTCACTACTCACGCTGGATTGAGGCTAGCATATCCTCACTTTCTTTTTGAACTAGGGTATACTACTAGCATATGCTACTATCCTGGCACTTGTTTGTTATTTCTTACTTAAAGATGCATTGTTTTTCTTAACTCCCATTGTGAAAGGTAAGGATAAAAGGTGTTGCTTCACACAGAAAAGTAACTTCTCAAGATCTTGATCAAGTTGATATCAGTAATAATTAAGCAAAATTATTGTCGGTTGAAGCATAGCTTCACGTTTAAGGTCTTTAATACATTTTTGCAAGATAAGACAACGTTGCTACATGGTAACCTGGAAGAATGAGTTTACAGAATTGAAGGGCGGTGTACACTTTTTTCAAAATGGTGGCAGTTTTAGTAAAAACTCAAATTGATTTGGATGTAGAAACTAAGTCGGTGAAATAACCTTTCTGTCCGATTGTCGCCTTGGGGTTACTTCAAAAATTTAACCAAATATTGTGTATAGTGCAACCTCGGGTCGTTCTCTTGAGGAACCAAAAGTGAAATTAATTTCCTAAGTTACTAGATGTAATGCAAATTAAACTATAAAATGGGGTTAATTTTAACAATTACCGCTAAAATTTGCAACGAATGAAAATAAACGCAAAGGACTTGTTTTTGGTATTTTAAAAATTGAAATGAGAAATATGAAATGACAACGAGTGAATTAAATAAGAAAACAAACACAAGTAATTAAACGCAATCTTCCATTTCAATAACGCAGGCAATCATCACTAAAAAAAGATATGAGAGTTAAAACAATTGAACCAAAAATTAAAATCGAACTTTAATCTAACAACCGAGCCACCTCGAATTGTTACAAAAATATTTTCCAATAATTCCAATTTACTACCTGCCACCAGGCTAGTAAAATAGAACTTAGGATTGTAACACCCCACTCTCGCGTGACCCGAACCCGACATCGTTGGTGATATCCGAGTCCGTGCCCCGCGAGGGTGACATGCTACATCAGTCAGTCGAAACTCAGTATCAAAATGTTTTTTTTATTTACACTCATGTGCGCGGAATAGACAGTAAACAATCTGAGCCCACGTTCATAAATAAACATTTTCAGTTATTACAATCATTCAATAATAATTTATAAAAATCATTTAATGAACAAAAAACCAAAACCAAATTGGGCTCACTATAAATACAGCGCATTCTTTTACAGAGATTTCGGCATATAACTAATGAGACACTAATGCAAACGCAAACTGATCCCGACCTCTATCTGTCCTTTGCATACGGTAGACATACTCCCTTGTCAAACGGGGTACTCTTCAAGACCTGAAAAATATTTGCAAATTTTGGGTGAGTTTTGCGAACTCAATGAGGAACCATCATTGATGGTTCGCCCAATTCATGCATCGCTTAATTGCGTCACAGTAATAACACAGCACACAGGCAATCACAGTTTAGTTTGCAATAACACAGTTAGAAGTACCATATCACTACATACAAGCAAATCGCAATTGAATAAGGCACTCATGCCTTTTTCCCATTTCAAGTAGTCAATCAAGTATATATGCAATGCATATGTGACACTTTCCCATTTTATTGCAGTGTTGTGACCGAGCGCTTAAACAGTGAACAGTATTCAGTAGACGCGTCTAAGGAGTAGGAGAGCCATCTGGGTATGCACTAACTCCCTTCGAGCTCAAGGCTCTTTTTCAGTGATCGAGCTCAAGGCTCTTTTCAGTATCAGTGATCGAGCTCAAGGCTCTTTTCAGTATCAGTGTTCGAGCTCAAGGCTCTTTTCAGTATCAGTGGCGTCTCAGGTCACAACTATTATTATCCGTTTAAGTATTTGTATATAGAATGCAACATGCTCAATGTATCACAATTCACATTGTCACTAAAACCCATTTATCAAAGTATACACAATATCATACAGTCACAAAATCACATTGCAGTCCAATCCAATTTATCATAATCAAACATATCATTCTCAATCATACAGATTTTCATACAGTCACAATTTATCACATTCACAGCCAGTTTACACTTCATTGCCCAATTCCCATTCCTTCGGTTCAACATTTCAGTCATAATCAGTTTTCACATAAACACCATTATTCTCTACAGAATTATCAGTACAGAATTATAAACAATCAGAAATTGAGGAACCAACTAGGTTACTCACCTGTACTTTCGAGCTAATACCTGAAAGTGTTGGACCCTACTATCGGAGCCCAATATCGGTCGTGAGAGCGTGGCGGGAAACTTGTTGATTATACATGTTTTAGAAAAGACCCGCGGAAGAGTAATGGGCCTACTGAAAAACATACTTGAAACCTGCTTTCATATGATTTAATAAACAAGGCTAAACATGTAAATTAAACGGTTGAGAAAGGAGACCATCGGAAGTTCAATGGACCCATCGTGAAACTTTCATGCTTTAAAACAAACATATCTATAATTCATGCTCCAAAAGATGAGTTTCATAAAGCTTTACGAAGATCTCAAAACAAATTACAACTTTGAATTCAAGAGCCAAAAATATAAAACACTCTTGAACCAATGATACTTGAAATGAAACTAAAGTCTTGACTTCCAAAATATAACATTTATAAATAAACGTAACAAAATGAAACTGGAGTGTTGTTGCACTCGTGACTCACTCGATCTCTTGCTCGTCACCGAATGGGGAGATTAGAGGTGAGCTATAAAGCTCGTGGGAACATATTTATAATATAGCAATAAGCAAAAGTATTAAAAAATAACTCATTGTCGTGGTACTTGTTGAAATCATAATACTTGAGCATGTATGATTCATAGCTTGAAAATGCTTAATTCTTGAACAATTCATGATGCATGTCACAAAACAAATCATAAACACATAACATAACATAATGGTTTGGGTTGTCCCTGGTTCATGACGTACTACACATGCCATCGAAATGTTGATGTGTAGACGTAGTTTCGTGAGGGAATCCTTGTGAGAAACCCTGTGCCACAGTCGGGCAGGCGGGAGAAGCCTTTTCGTGAGTCAATGTGCACTTGACTATTCGTGAGGGACACCGCAAACCCACATAAGTATGCATGATTCATATTCTTGTAAACTTGTTTGCCAAACTGGCACTTGCTTGTAATCTTGCTTGTCATGTATTTCGTAAAACTTGAATTCATGTACTTGTATTCGTGAAAGGAGAAAAACCCCCTTTTTGGAATTCTTTTCATAATTCATGAATGCAAATCACATAACAACCTATAATCATTCATAATAGTATGTAATGCAATCGTGATGATGCGATTTAAATGCATTAGATCTTGCTTGATTTGAACTAAACAATGAGTAACTTATATACTTTATTATAAACATGAACCCACCTGATTTCCTTGCTTGTTCTTGCCTAGGAATGAGTTTCCTCTTGAGCCTCTTGATCCTCTTGCCTCTCTTGTTCTCCTAAAATAAGAACTAAAATTCCATTTAATAACTCGTGCTGAAACAATATTTCCATTCTTAACTTCCATCCAAAATTCTATAGTCGTAGAAACTAATTCATAACTTCATCACTTCACAAAACTTGTAGATCTATGACTCTAGTTCACAACGCCTAAAAAATCACCCCAAAAGGACTTCTGTAGCAAAATATATGATCAAAATACGAAAAATATCACTTGCTGGAAAAAAAACTGGGCTCGCCGCGACGAGGCCCGCTCGTCGTGACGAGAAGCCTGGCACGCAGCGGTGTGTGGCCTGGCACGTCGCGGCGCTGACCCTCTATCGTCGACGTCATGGCGCGGGCTGCTCGACACGTCGCGACGTGTGGTCTTCAGACGCCTTGGCGTCTTGACCTCACGTCGCGACGTGCGGACGGGAGCTTCATCTCCCAAACCCAGTTTCCGCCATTTTCAACCTTAAAAACCTTCCATTCTTCTACTACAACACCTCTAAGCCATAAACCAATTCATATACTACCATTCTGAACTTATTCTAGCACCAAAACATCAAAAACACAACAACCCATGCAAATCTACAAATCTTTTCCATACACCCTAACTCCAACGATTTCTACTCATACAACCTATTCTAGGTTTCCAACCATCTCAAACATAGATAAAAGAGTTAATCTTACCTTAAGGATGCTTGAAATCTGTCGGAAAACGCCTGAAACTAACTTCCTCTTCTTCTCCCTCACTCTGCCGACTCTCTTCTTCGTTCTTCTCTTCTTCTTTCTATTTCTTTTCTTCTTTCTTTATTTCTTTTTAACTCCTAAAACCTACAAGGAAAAGCAAAGACTATTGTAACATCCCCTCTCCTATAGGAAGGGTATTTTGGTAATTAGGTTGGGTTCGGGATATGTAATTATATCTCGGCATGCGCATACAGCATATAGTCTCTATAATTACTGACGGGTTGCACATGCACATAGTATACATGCATTCATGTCATTTTTAAACTTAGGGTTGAAATTGAACTCTTGTGTGAAATTAATGGGGTAATTGAGTTTGGAAAATTATTTGGACTGTGCCATAAATCGTTTTACATTTTAGGGATTTTAGGAATTTTCTGGATTTTAGGAAACAATTCTGGGATCGTAAAATCGCCAATTAGCGAATCGATCAATTCTCGGTAGCAAAGATCGCTACCAGTGCACAAGAATATTGGGTATATTATTTTGGGACCGAAAGTAGGGTCATTAGAGTTAATGGAGTAAAATTTTGATTGGATTAAATAGTAATAATTTGACTTTTCTTATTAAAAGAAGCCAATCACATGTTGCCATTTTTATAGTCACATTTAATGCTCCTCCTCATGCTATTTCGGATGTGTGATGTTAAAGGGAATGAAGAGATAATTGTGTAGGTTTTGTTTAGAAGCCATCCGAAAACACTCAAACCTTCTCCATCAAACCATCGCAAGTTTGGCTCTTCTTTTCTCCATGTTCTCCATAGCATCAAGCTATTTTCTTTACTCTCATCAAAGCTAGATGATGAGTTTGGTATATGCTTGGAAAGGAAAAGGGTGGTAGCTTGATATAAAGGTTAGAAGGTAAAAGTTGGAAGTAGAAGCTTTGAAGGAGAATTGTGTTAGGTAAGTTTCATTTAAGTATTTGAGTTTAATGATGTCTTTCATATGGATTGATAGTGTGGGGTAGTTAATAAATGGGTTTAAAGCATGTATTAGGTTTAGGTAGGCATTAAAGTGATGGTTATTATGATTTGATGAAAAAGGGATGAGGCTAGGTGAAGATGCATTGAAGTTAATGTTATAGTTTGATTTTGGATTGAATAGGGATAATTAATTGAGTATTTGAATTGAGGAATTTAGTGCTGCCAATTTTCAGTGTTAGCCCTAATATATGTATGATGGTATTAATATTTAATTTGTATTTATTTTGATGTTTAGTGATGTGAAAAAGATATTGGAAGTGTTTTGAACTAAGGTTAACATTGAATCTGGAAAATGAGATTTGTAATAGATGTTACTGTTTTATTCATAACTTATTGTGTAGAAATGCAAATGAGGTAAGGTTAGTGGCCACTGAAACTTTGGGATGTTGGCTTTAATTTAGTGTGAAATAGGTGTTGTTGAATTTCAATGATAGAAGGGTGAAATTTTGCATGGAAAGTTACTGTTCCATTGCCTGTGAACAGTAACCGCAACCATGACATCTGAGTTTTGTTGATTTGTATGAATTAATTGAGATGGAATTAGGGAGAATGGTCTTCATGGAAGTTGTAGTATAATTGATTATCTTTCCATTGCTACTGATCTTGCTATTTTTGGAATTGTGTGTTGGGAGATATGAATTGATTACTAATGGCTGGTTTTGAGCATTTTGGATGAAACCTAGTTTAAGTGTGATTTTGTGAGTTTACTGATTTGAGGCAATTTTAACATTTTATGTGGACTGAATTGGTGTGAGTGAGCTTCTGAAAAGTTGTAGAGGAAGAGATTATCTTGAAATTGATATTTGGTATGTAATTTTAGAAGTCAGAATTGGGAGATATGATTTTCAAAACTGATCCTACATTAGGTTATGAATGGCTGATGACAACAGAAACTTCCATAACAGTTTTCAAATGGTTAGAGATCGAATTGGATGATGAGTGCTTCATGAAAATTAAGTTTAAGATGTTATCTTTACAGGGATATAAAGTTATGATTTTATTGACTTGTATACTGGAAGTTATGCTTGTTGTAAGGTTACTGCCCAAATTGAAGGTTTTCAGGGACAGTAACATTAGATGAATTAATTGACTTGGTTTGCAATAGAATTTGATTTTGGGTTGTTCATGAAAGTTGTTGAGGACATTGTGAACTTGTTGACCATATTTTGTGGTAATTTATTACTGAAGAATCAGTGAGTTATGACATTGAAAATGTACTGCCCTGTATTGATGAAAAGTTAGTAGGCAGAAGGTTTGATGGGTTATTTGATACCCTTAGGGTTGGATTTGATTTTTGGTCTTCTTGAGAGTTGTAGAGCTTTGCATAAGCTTTCCAATGAGGTATAGTGGGTATTTTCTGAATTGTGTGCTAAAAGTTAGAGTGGATGGAAATTAAGATTGAAATCTGGAAAAAAAAAAAAAGCGAGGTGGCGGTGAAAACTTCGCCTCATGAGGGCGACGTCTCGCCTCATGAGGCGAGTTTAGAGGCTGGTCGCGAGGCGACGCCTCGCCTCGCGATTTAAGTGAGGCGATTCGCCTCATGGGCGGCGTCTCGCCTCATGACGCGAGCGTTCGATATATATGTATATATAATTATTTTATTTTGATTATTATTTGTTATTAAAAGGTACAATTGTTCTTTTGTCAATTTCTTTCCGTCCGACGTCCGATTGACCTGATTCAGAGGCATCGGATTCGTTGAATATTTAATTTTATTTTCTGAGAAATCGGGAATTTTAGGCGGAATTTGACGTAGCCCCTATCGACGGAACTTGTAAACACTTTTTATTTAATTGGGGACCTATAGAGGTCCGAATTGCACCGTCGGCGCCTATGGATTTCTAATTTTCATAGAATTTTATTATGGGAAATATTGGATTAGGGCGGGATTGCCATGAACATGCATTATATACATTTTCTCGATTTCATGTGCATTGTTTAATCATTTACACCAATGGTAATAGTTATTCATTTAATTTGTTATAGAGGCTCCAGTGGACCATCGTTCCACGAATTGGCAGAGACTTCGGCGTTAGCGTGGAAGTTATTAGGTGAGTAACCTAGTTGGTTATTCAATCTATGTGTTAGCTGTGAATTGATTGCCTACGGGAATACATGAATTATTGTTGTGACTGGCGCCTACGGGATTACATGAATTATAAGCATGATTGATTGCCCTACGGGGATTATGTGGTATTCTTGATGTGAATTTACATGAGGTAACTGTTTAATTGGATTGAATATTGGATCGTGAAATACCATGTTTCTTGTTGTGAAACATGTGCATTCACGCACAAATACATCACATCGTTAAAAGGAAAATTGTGAACCGAGGCGCCATCAGATCGAACCGAGCCTAGAGCTCGATATCTTGAACCAAGCCTCGAGCTCGACGGAGATAATTCTCCCAGACGCCGCGTCTATCTTGATCATCATTATGCGCTTCGGTCACAATCTGAAATGAACTGGAAAAGAGTCACATGTGCATTGCATAATTGGATTCTATATCGACAATATTTTAGCGGGTGTATATTCTTGTCTTTGTGGTGTAATTATTTCGCGGATTGTATTCATGTTGTGTTTTGTATAATTATCGCGTGTATCTTTGTTTCATGCTTATATGATGCATGAATTGGGAGAACCATCGATGATGGTTTCTCATTGAGTTCGCAAACTCACCCAAAATTGCAACTTATTTTTCAGGCCTAGCATAGCAGATAGCTCCCTCGTGATTTGTAGAGTAGTATCTGATGGATTGGCGAGAAAAGCAATGGCTCAAAGGTCGGTCCATTGGGCTTTTTTGGAGACCGATAGTTAGATCTGGTTATTATACGAGACAGTATGTGAAACATGTGTAACTTAAAAAGTCTTGTGATTGTGAATTATTAAGTTTTGAATGAATGAAATGGAATCTAGTTTGGTTTTAAAAGTAGCCGTTTCTTATTCTTGTCTTATGATTGTGATGCCATGAGGAGTGTAGTGGTTGTTGTCGGTAGTGGTCTCTTGTCGTAGGATATGTATCGGAATGACTACTGGCGTTACAGTGGATACCCTATGGTAAGGGC
Source organism: Erythroxylum novogranatense (assembly GCA_029891385.1). Classification (NCBI taxonomy): domain Eukaryota; kingdom Viridiplantae; phylum Streptophyta; class Magnoliopsida; order Malpighiales; family Erythroxylaceae; genus Erythroxylum; species Erythroxylum novogranatense. The sequence continues at coordinate 36,980,397 of CM057233.1, read as the reverse complement.
GCTACATTTGGTGGTATCGAGCATGGTTTGGCATCTTTGGGAATAGTAACAAGATAGGTATGAATCGGATGGGCTGTTGAAACCGATCGAATTTTGTTTTGTTTTAGGTCTTGATGCTAGGTGATCAGTTGAGCGGTCGGTGACCGAGGATCCGTGGGAGCAAGTAGGAGTCTTCTATGCCTCGTCTTGAGGAGTTGCCTCCTCGAGTTCCGTGAGGGAAAGGAGGTATGACTTCTTTGCGTGGCGGGTCATGAATTTTATGGCAAGTCTGAGACCCGTAGAGGCCGAGGATGGTTGGAGAGGATGAGAGAGTCTTCGATCAGATGGATGCGAACTCGATGAGAGGTTCGATTATGCAAGATATCCGCATTGCGAGGCCCAGCATATAAGTGGTGGAAGACTGTGCCAGGCAGTACCACCAGGCCTTGCTTGTTGACATGGGCTGAGTTTCTGAGGGCCTTCAGGATAATTATATGCCCAAGGTCTATCTTGATATGAAGATGCAGGAGTTTCTGGAACTAAAGCAGGGTAGGATGTCGGTGGCTGATTATGAGGTAAAATTTAATGAGCTGATAGATTATGCTACTGTGATGGTCCCGACCGAGGTTGATAAGTGCGGAGGTTCGAGAATGGCCTCAACACCGAGATCCGTATCGAGTTGGCTTGGTGGGACATGGGTACATTCATTGAGTTGAAATTGCACGCCGTTAAGTGGAAGCGGTGATGAGACGAGACAGTGAGATTGGGTCCCGGTAAGCGGCCCAATGATAGTCGAGCGCTCTGGCGAGGAGCTTTAGTAAGCGCCGAGCGGGACTTTCAGTCTCCGGAGGTTCGAGACGATCTGGATTTGGGCGAGAGGGAGATTTGGATCGACTGGTAGTGGTAGTGGCGAGGCTCTGGCGATTTCTCCAGTGTGCCCGCATTGTGATAGAAGACACGATGGGGAGTGTTGGTGGCTTATGGGGCTTGTTTGAGGTGCGGCTCGATCGAGCATCGTCGTGGATTGCCTCGATACATTGAGAGTTCAACTCTTTGGTAGTGGGACGAGTCGGGAGTAGTATGTTGCATGTGAGTAGAGTAGAGGGTGGATCCGGACGGAGGGCCGAGGTAGAGGCCGTGGTAGAGCCGAGGGTCCTTTGAGAATCGAGGGTCGGGCACGACCACAGCCCCAAAGCGAGTATACGCCATGACGCTGCAGGAGGCCCAGATTCCCCGATGTTGTGGTGGTATGCTTCTCCTTTCGATATTGAGGCATTTGCATTCTTTGGATCCTGGATCCACGCATTCTTTATTGCACCTCATATGGCATGTAGATTGCATGGGGATAGGGAGATGTTATAGTATGGGCTGAGGTGAGTACACCTCTAGGTACTACTATCGCATTGGGAGAGGTCTGCAGGGATGCTCGATTGATTGATCAGCAAGATTGAGGCGGACCTTATAGTGTTGCCTCCGAGAGATCGATGTCATTCGGGATGGATTGGCTTATCGCTCATAGGGCTATCATGGACTGCTATACCAAGGAGGTTGTTTTGGAGTCTCTGGTCACCCTAGAAGCGATGTTGAGAGGAGTTAGCCGGCAAAGGCGGCCGGATGATCTCTTTCCTTAGTGCCACGAGGTTGATGCGAGGAGGTTGTGAGGCCTATCGGCTCATGTGATTGACACCGAGTTGAAGCAGAGGCTTGAGGATATTCCGTGGTTAGGAATTTCGGATGTGTTTCTGATGAGTTACTGGGTTTGCCACCGGATCGGGAGACGAGTTTACCATTGACCTCGCCTGTGTACCGCTCCTATATCTATACCTCCATATAGGATGGCACCTGTGGGCGAGGGAGTTGAAGGTTCGATTGCGGGAGTTCTTTGGAGAAGGGTTCATTAGACCTAGTGTTTCACCATGGGAGCTCCAGTTTTGTTTGTGAAGAAAAGGATGGGACTTTGAGGTGTGCATCGATTATAGGCAATTGAATCGGTGACGAGAAAGAACAAGTACCTTGCGCTAGGATCGATGACTTATTTGATCGATTGCGAGGAGCTCGGTGTTCACCAAGTTAGATCTGCGATCTGGTTACTATCGATTGAAGATTGCGAGGCCGATGTGCCTAAGAGTGCATTTAGAGCGGTATGGGCATTTCGAGTTTCTAGTGATGCCGTTTGGGTTGACAAATGCCCGGCAGCTTTTTATGGCCTTGATGAATAAGGTATTTCAGCCTACTGGATCGGTTTGTTATAGTTTTCATTGATGACATCCTAGTGTATTCAAGGGATGAGCAGAGCATAGTGAGCATTTGAGGATTGTGTTACGAGCGATGAGGAGAGATAGTTGTTCGCCAAATTCAGCAAATGTGAATTTTGGTTTGGATCAGTGATCTTTTGGGGCATATAGTGACCGGAGAGGGTATTCGTGTAGATCCGAGTAAGGTTGAGGCGGTCTTTGAAATGGGAAGCTCTAGAATGTGCGGAGATTGAGTTTCCTCGGATTGGTGGTTATTACGGAGGTTTGTCGAGGGTTTTCATTGATCTCACCTCCGACAAAACTTTGAGGAAGAATGTGCCATTCGGATGGACCGAGGAGTGTCGGAAGAGCTGAGGAGTGAAACATCGGTTGACTCTTGCACGGTGTTGGCTATTCCATCTGGGACTGGAGGATTTGAGGTGTCAATGATGCATCACATCGAGGATTGGGATGTGTCTTGACAAAGACATGGTAGAGTCATTGCCTATGCCTCGAGACAGTTGAGGATTCATGAGGTAAACTATCCTGTTCATGATTTGGAGTTAGCTGCAATCGATTTGCATTGAAGATTTGGAGGCATTACGTATGGTGAGACCTTTCGGATCTTTCTTGACCATAAGAGTTTGAGATACCCTCTTGAGCGAGAGAGTTGAATTTGAGATGCAGAGGAGGTGGCTTGAGTTCTTTGAAGGATTACGTTGCATTTATCGAGTATCACCTGGAAAAGCTAATGTGGTGGCGAGATGCTCGAGTAGAAAGTCACATCTGATCTGACTCAGATTGTGCAATGAGATTGCCTAATTTGATTCGATTGAGAGCTTTGAATGTCTTTGATGAATTTGGGCAGGATGGAGTATTATTGGCTACATTGAGATTGAGACCGATGCTCTTGGGCGAGATTAGGAGGTTCGAGGATAAGGATCTGTTATGGTGAGACCGATTGAGAAAGTGAAGGTGATTCGAGATCTGAGTTTGATGTGAGAGATGAGACTCTATGGATAGGGCGGAGACTTTGTGTGCTGATGTAGATGATCCGAGGCGAGATATCTTGGAGGAGGCTCACATGGCCACATATGCTATGCATCCGGTACTACCAAGATGTATAACACCCTTAAGCAACATTTCGGTGGCTGGTATGAAGAAGCGGTGGTGAGTATGTGTCCAGTGTTTGACGTGCCGCAAGTTAAAGTGAGCACCAAGCTCGAGAGGGAAGCTTCATTCGTTGCTATTCGGAGTGGAAATGGGAGCGGATCACCATGGATTTCATTATGGGGTTGCCTAGGACGCCGAGGCAAAGATGATGCTATCTGGGTCATAGTGGACGGTTAACTAAATCGACTCATTTCTTGGCGGTGAGGAGAATAATACTATGGATCGGTTGGCCCGAAGTATGTGGCGGAGATAGTGAGGCTGCGGGGTTCCAAAGGTCGATAGTGTCGCGAGGATCCCAGATTTACTTGAGGTTACGGCGAGTTTATGATCTGCTATGGGTACTAAGTTGAATTTCGATCAAAGATTTCATCCTCGAACGGATGGGCGAGTGAGAGGACGATTAAGGCTGTTGAGGATATGCTTTCGCATGTATTGGAGTTCAGAGGAGCATGGGATCGATGCTTGGCCTTGATAGAGTTTGCATATAACAATCACTATCATAGTAGCATCGGGATGGCTCCATATGAGGCACTGTATGGGCGACCGTGTAGATCGCCTTTGTATTGGGACGAAGAGGGAGTAAGGATGATTGAGGGGCCTGAGTTGATTCAGGATACTGTTGATAAAGTGAAAGCGATTGAGTCGCATTAAGCGGCTCGGGATGTAAGAGCTATGTTGATCGGCATGGGAGGGACATTGAGTATAATGTGGGCGACAAAGTGTTCTTACGGTGTCACCGTATGGCGTGGTGTCTTGAGATTTGGGAGAAAGGGAAGTTAAGCCCTAGGTACATTGGTCCATATGAGATCACTGAGAGGATCGGACCTTTGGCCTACAGGCTAGCTTTACCGAGTGAGATGTCTCAGTTACATGACGTCTTCCATGTGAGTATGCTCCGCAGATATCGGTCGGATCCGACAAATGTGATCTGGCTCGGGAGATTGAGGTCTCGATGTCGAGTTATGTGGAGGAGCCGATTCAGATTATCGGGTCTCAGGTGAAACAATTGAGGAATAAGAGTATTCCACTGGTGAAGGTTCTCTGGCGGAACCATTCGACTGAGAAGGCTACCTGGGAGACCGAGGAGCATATGAGGAGACAGTATCCTCACCTTTTCGATCAAACAGGTAAGAATTTCGAGGACGAAATTTTTGTTAGGAGGGAGAATTGTAACATCCTCTCCTATAGGAAGGGTATTTTGGTAATTAGGTTGGGTTGGGATATGTAATTATATCTCGGCATGCGCATGACATATAGTCTCTATAATTCTTGACGGGTTGCACATGCACATAGTATACATGCATTCATGTCATTTTAAAACAGGGTTGAAATTGAACTCTTGTGTGAAATTAATGGGGTAATTGAGTTTGGAAAATTATTTGGACTGTGCCATAAATCGTTTTACATTTTTAGGGATTTTTAGGAATTTTTCTGGATTTTTCCGGAAACAATTCCTGGACCGGTAAAATCGCCAATTGGCGAATCGGTCAATTCTCGGTAGCAAAGATCGCTACCCAGTGGCACAGTAATATTGGGTATATTATTTTGGGACTGAAAGTAGGGTCATTAGAGTTAATGGAGTAAAATTTTGGACTGGATTAAATAGTAATAATTTGACTTTTCTTATTAAAAGAAGCCAATCACATGTTGCCATTTTTATAGTCACATTTAATGCTCCTCCTCATGCTATTTCGGATGTGTGATGTTAAAGGGAATGAAGAGATAATTGTGTAGGTTTTGTTTAGAAGCCATCCGAAAACACTCAAACCTTCTCCATCAAACCATCGCAAGTTTGGCTCTTCTTTTCTCCATGTTCTCCATAGCATCAAGCTATTTTCTTTACTCTCATCAAAGCTAGATGATGAGTTTGGTATATGCTTGGAAAGGAAAAGGGTGGTAGCTTGATATAAAGGTTAGAAGGTAAAAGTTGGAAGTAGAAGCTTTGAAGGAGAATTGTGTTAGGTAAGTTTCATTTAAGTATTTGAGTTTAATGATGTCTTTCATATGGATTGATAGTGTGGGTAGTTAATAAATGGGTTTAAAGCATGTATTAGGTTTAGGTAGGCATTAAAGTGATGGTTATTATGATTTGATGAAAAAGGGATGAGGCTAGGTGAAGATGCATTGAAGTTAATGTTATAGTTTGATTTTTGGATTGAATAGGGATAATTAATTGAGTATTTGAATTGAGGAATTTAGTGCTGCCAATTTTTCAGTGTTAGCCCTAATATATGTATGATGGTATTAATATTTAATTTGTATTTATTTTGATGTTTAGTGATGTGAAAAGATATTGGAAGTGTTTTGAACTAAGGTTAACATTGAATCTGGAAAATGAGATTTGTAATAGATGTTACTGTTTTATTCATAACTTATTGTGTAGAAATGCAAATGAGGTAAGGTTAGTGGCCACTGAAACTTTGGGATGTTGGCTTTAATTTAGTGTGAAATAGGTGTTGTTGAATTTCAATGATAGAAGGGTGAAATTTTGCATGGAAAGTTACTGTTCCATTGCCTGTGAACAGTAACCGCAACCATGACATCTGAGTTTTGTTGATTTGTATGAATTAATTGAGATGGAATTAGGGAGAATGGTCTTCATGGAAGTTGTAGTATAATTGATTATCTTTCCATTGCTACTGATCTTGCTATTTTTGGAATTGTGTGTTGGGAGATATGAATTGATTACTAATGGCTGGTTTTGAGCATTTTGGATGAAACCTAGTTTAAGTGTGATTTTGTGAGTTTACTGATTTGAGGCAATTTTAACATTTTATGTGGACTGAATTGGTGTGAGTGAGCTTCTGAAAAGTTGTAGAGGAAGAGATTATCTTGAAATTGATATTTGGTATGTAATTTTAGAAGTCAGAATTGGGAGATATGATTTTCAAAACTGATCCTACATTAGGTTATGAATGGCTGATGACAACAGAAACTTCCATAACAGTTTTCAAATGGTTAGAGATCGAATTGGATGATGAGTGCTTCATGAAAAATTAAGTTTAAGATGTTATCTTTACAGGGATATAAAGTTATGATTTTATTGACTTGTATACTGGAAGTTATGCTTGTTGTAAGGTTACTGCCCAAATTGAAGGTTTTCAGGGACAGTAACATTAGATGAATTAATTGACTTGGTTTGCAATAGAATTTGATTTTGGGTTGTTCATGAAAGTTGTTGAGGACATTGTGAACTTGTTGACCATATTTTTGTGGTAATTTATTACTGAAGAATCAGTGAGTTATGACATTGAAAATGTACTGCCCTGTATTGATGAAAAGTTAGTAGGCAGAAGGTTTGATGGGTTATTTGATACCCTTAGGGTTGGATTTGATTTTTTTGGTCTTCTTGAGAGTTGTAGAGCTTTGCATAAGCTTTCCAATGAGGTATAGTGGGTATTTTTCTGAATTGTGTGCTAAAAGTTAGAGTGGATGGAAATTAAGATTGAAATCTGGAAAAAAAAAAAGGGCGAGGTGGCAGTGAAAACTCGCCGCCTCGCGAGGGCGACGTCTCGCCTCGCGAGGGCGAGTTTAGAGGCTGGTCGCGAGGGCGACGCCTCGCCCTCGCGACGAAGTGAGGCGATTTCGCCTCGAGATGGGCGTCTCGCCTCGCGACGCGAAGCGTTTCAAAGATATATGTATATATAATTATTTTATTTTGATTATTATTTGTTATTAAAAGGTACAATTGTTCTTTTGTCAATTTCTTTCCGTCCGACGTCCGATTGACCTGATTCCAGAGGCATCGGATTAGTTGAATATTTAATTTCATTTTCTGAGAAATCGGGAATTTTAGGCGGAATTTGACGTAGCCCTATTGACTGGAACTTGTAAACACTGTTTTATTTAATTGGGGACCTATAGAGGTCCGAATTGCGCCGTCGGCGCCTATGGATTTCTAATTTTCATAGAATTTTATTATGGGAAATATTGGATTAGGGCCGGATTGCCATGAACATGCATTATATACATTTTTCTCGATTTCATGTGCATTGTTTAATCATTTACACCAATGGTAATAGTTATTCATTTAATTTGTTATAGAGGCTCCAGGTGGACCATCGTTCCTGAAATTGGGAGAGACTTCCGGCGTTAGCGTGGAAGTTATTAGGTGAGTAACCTAGTTGGTTATTCCAATCTATGTGTTAGCTGTGAATTGATTGCCCTACGGAGAATACATGAATTATTGTTGTGACTGGCGCCTACGGGATTACATGAATTATAATGTGATTGATTTTCTACGGGATTATGTGGTATTCTCGATTGTGAATTTACATGAGGTAACTGTTTAATTGGATTGAATATTGATCGTGAAATACCATGTTTATTGTTGTGAAACATGTGCATTCATGCACAAATACATCACATCGTTAAAAGGAAAATTGTGAACCGAGGCGCCATCAGATCTTGAACCGAGCCTAGAGCTCGATATCTTGAACCGAGCCTCGAGCTCGACGGAGATAATTCTCCCTGACGCGTCTATCTTGATCAACATTATGCGCTCGGTCACAATCATTGAAATGAGCTGGAAAAGAGTCACATGTGCATTGCATCTCGGATTCTATATCGACAATATTTTTATCGGGTGTATATTTACCGTCTTTGTGATCTGTAATTATTCGCGGATCGTATTCATGTTGTGTTTTGTATAATTATGCGGTATCTTTGTTTCATGCTTATATGATGCATGAATTGGGAGAACCATCGATGATGGTTTCTCATTGAGTTCGCAAACTCACCCAAAATTGCAACTTATTTTTCGGGCCTAGCATGGCAGATAGCTCCTCAGATTTGTAGAGTAGTATCTGATGGATTGGCGAGAAAAGCAATGGCTCAAAGGTCGGTCACCGGGCTTTCTTTTGGAGACCGATAGTTAGATCTGGTTATTATACAAGACAAGATGTGAAACATGTGTAACTTAAAAAGTACTGACAGTTGTGAATTATTAAGTTTTGAATGAATGAAATGGAATCTAGTTTGGTTTTAAAAAGTAGCCAGTTTCTTATTACTGTCTTATGATTGTGATGCCATGAGGAGTGTAGTGGTTGTTGTCGGTAGTGGTCTCTTGTCGTAGGATATGTATCGGAATGACCTACGGGCGTTCTGGTGGATACCCTATGGTAAGGGGGCGCTACAACTAAAATACCCTCCTTTGCTTAGCCTTAAACATCATAACTCAAGTGCCTTGACCATTATGCCTTTAAACATTTTTACTCTTCCATAAACATTTATTCCACCCTAAACTCAAATAAAGCCTAATTTTTCATGAACATTTTCAATAAAATCAAACTATGTCATAAATCATAAATCAAAATAATTCATACTTAGTAACTTCAAGAAAACAAAAATTTGGGGCCCAACATTTCTTCCCCTCTTAAAAGAAATTTCGTCCTCGAAATTTACCTGAATCGTCGAAAAGACCTGTATACTTCTCTTTCATAACGTCCAAGGGCTCCCACGTGGCTTCTTCCACTGAATGGTTCCTCCACGTAACCTTAACTAGCCGAATCGTATCTTATTCACGAGGACCTTTTCCTTGGTGTCCAAGATCTCTACTGGAATTTTCTCATAACTTAAGTCATCTCTCAACTGAATGTCTGAAACCTGAATGACATGAGAAGGATCTGATCTGTACCTTCTCAACATGGAAACATGAAAGATGTCATGAATCTGAGACAACTCTGGCAGCAATGCCAACCTGTAAGCTAGAGGTCCGATCCTCTCAAGAATCTCATAAGGACCCACATATCTTGGACTCAACTTGCCTTTCTTGCCAAACCTCAATACTCCCTTCCAAGGAGACGTCTTGAGAAACACTTTCTCACCAACTTTATACTCCATCTCCTTCTGATGAGAATCAGTGTAACTCTTCATCCTATCCTGGGCTGCTTTAAGGCGCTGCTTAACTAGATTGACTTTATCCACAGTCATCTGAATCAATTCTGGTCCTACCAGTTTTCTCTCTCCTTCTTCATCCCAACATATAGGAGTCATACACCTCCTTCCATACAAAGCCTCATATGGAGCCATCTGAATGCTCGAGTGGTACGAATTATTATAAGCAAATTCGACCAATGGCAAATGCTCATCCCAAGCTCCCTTGAAATCCAACACACATGCCCTAAGCATTCCCTCAAGTGTCCGAATGGTCCTCTCGATTGACCATCCGTCTGCGAGGGTGAAATGTCAGACTAAAATGCAGCTTAGTACCTAAAGCTTCCTACAAGCTTCCCTGAATCTCGAAGTGAACCGAGGATCCCTGTCAGACACCATAAAATCTGGAATCCCATGCAATCTTACTACCTCGTCGATGTACTTCTTGGCTAGCACATGCAACGAGTCGATCGCCTAATTGCTGAAAATGGGTGACTTCACAACCGATCCACTATAACCCATATGGCATCATGCTTCCCATCTTGGTCTTAGGCAAACCCATCGAAAATCCATGGTCACTCTTTGCCACTTCCACTCGTGAATAGACAATGGCCTTAACTTGCTGAAGGCGCTGGTGTTCAAACCTTGACTTGTCGACACACGAGACACTTCATCGACATACTCGCTACATCCTCTTCATGCCCTTCCACCGAAATGCTCTCTCAAATCTTTATACATCCTGGTGCTACCCGGGTGCATGGCATAAGGCGCATTGTGTGCCTCATCTAAAATCTCATCCTTAACCTCCTTGCTATCTGGAATACAAAGTCTGTTCCCCACTTTCATGAGTCCATCATCTCTCACTACTACCTCCGAAATCTTACCATTCTGAATTTCCTCCCTAAGCTTGCTCAACTCTGAATCCTGTGCCTGCAACTCCTTAGTCTTCTCCCTGAGTATAGGCCTTACTCTGAAATTAGCTAGGAGGCAATTTGGTTCCTCCTGCTTGAAGCTTATCTTAAGCTTGGCCATCTCTTCCAATAAAGGAAGATGCACTGTCTGAACGTGAGCAATGGAAGACTTTCTGCTCAAAGCATCTGCCACTACATTCGCTTTGCCTGGATGGTACTCAATCAACAAATCATAATCTTTGAGTAACTCAATCCACCTTCTCTGTCTCAAGTTCAACTCCTTCTGGCTCAGTAAGTACTTGAGACTCTTGTGATCAGTAAAGATCCTTATCTGAACTCCATAAAGATAATGCCTCCAAATCTTCAAGGCAAAGATCACTGCTGCCAACTCCAAGTCATGAGTCGGGTAATTCAACTCATACTGCTTTAGTTGCCTTGAAGCATAAGCTATCACCCTGTCTCCCTGCATCAATACACAACCTAGACCCTTCCTCGAGGCATCACTATATACTGTATAGCCCTCATCACCAGAAGGCAAAATCAGCACTGGAGCACTTGTCCTTGAGCTCCTCAAAGCTCTTCTGGCACTTATCGGTCCAGATAAACTTCTGATTCTTCCTCAATAGCTTGGTCATCGGAGCATCTATCATGGAGAATCCTTCTACAAACCTCCTGTAGTAACCTGCCAGACCCAAAAAACTTCTCACTTCTGTCGCTGTCTTAGGTGCATGCCAATTTACTACTGCTTCAACTTTCCTCGGATCCACATGAACACCATCCTGCGAAATCACATGTCCAAGGAAAGTCACCTCATGAAGCCAAAACTCACACTTGCTGAATTTGGCATAAAGCTCTCTCGCCCTAAGAGTCTGCAATACAATCCTGAGATGCTCCTCATGCTCTTCTTCACTCTTAGAATACACCAGAATGTCATCTATAAACACTATGAAAAACTGATCCAGAAACTCCTTGAAGACCCTATTCATAAGATCCATGAAAGCAGCTGGAGCATTGGTCAAGCCGAATGGCATAACCAAAAACTCATAGTGCCCATAACGAGTCCTGAATGCTGTCTTGCTTACATCAGACTCCTTGATTCTGAGCTGATGATAGCCTGACCTGAGATCAATCTTGGAAAAGACCCGTGCTCCCTGCAGCTGATCAAACAGATCATCTATCCGTGGCAAAGGATACTTGTTCTTAATTGTCACCTTGTTGAGTCTCCGATAGTCAATACACATCCGCCATGATCCATCCTTCTTCTTAACAAACAGAACCGGTGCTCCTCAAGGAGACGAACTCGGCCTGACATACCCATTCTCTAACAGTTCCTCCAACTGTTCCTTAAGCTCCCTTAACTCAACTGGAGCCATCCTATACAGCGGTATTGAAATAGGCGCGGTTCCGGGAATCAAGTCAATGGCAAACTCGATCTCCCTCACTGACGGCAAACCTGGTAACTCATCTGGGAAAACATCTGGAAACTCCCTCACAACCGGGAAATCCTCTAACTTCCCTTCATGCACATCGACATCTACAACATGCGTCAAGAAAGCTTCACATCCCTGGCCCATCATCCTTTCAGCCAACATAGCTGAAATCAATCTTGGTGATGGTGTCTTCCTGTCCCCTCTAAAGATCACCTTCTCACCATTACCCAGATCAAACTCTACCTCTTTCTCGACCATTAATCCAATTTTGGCGGATACTTCTCCATAGTATCCATCCCAAAATAAAATCTAATCCTCTAAGGTCTAGTGGTAGTAAGTCCACTACCAATCTAGCACCATCAATGAAGAGCTTATATCGCCATACACCGACCGATCACCACATTCCTCCCAGAGGAGTACTAACAAGCAAAGGCCTATCCAAAGGCACAGAACTCACACCATGCAATGCTATGCGCAGAAACAAAAGAGCGTGGAACCGTAATCAATCAAAACAAATCTTCTGAATCAAATAATCGAGCCATACCGTGACAACCTCAAAGCGGCTGCAACTTCCTCCCCGGTCATGGCAAACACTCTTCTTTGGCGCTGACCCTTGGCCTTCCTGGAGGAACAGTCTTCCTTGCAGTCCCAGAGCTGCCTACCTCAGTAACTGGTCTGGTTCCCACTGTCTCTGCACGCCTAGGAGCCTGAAACTGCGACCCCTCTTGTCTTTGTGCCTGTAGACAATGCTTGGCTATATGTCCCTTCTCTCCGCATCTGAAACAAACTCCAAGTGATCTGAGACACTCTCCCTGATGATGTTTCCCACACTGGTCACATAAGGGATAGTTGAACCAGCTCCTGCCTGCTCTACCTATGACTCCCACATTAGAGGCTTGCCCTGATACTGCCCTCATCTGCTTGTTCCTGGTAGCCCCACTGCTACCCACTTCACTCTGACTGTGAGTACTCCTCGTGCTCCTCTCAGGCAATGGAGCACTAGTACCCTTCCTGAAAGTCTGCTCTCTGTTCTTCCTCTTCTTGTTCGCTTCATTTCTGATATTCTCCGGTGGCCGGCGAGAGCAAGATCCACCAACTGCTGGTAGTCACAGAAATTATGGATCAGGACTTTCTCCCTGATCCCCAAGTGAAGACCTCCTTCAAACTTGCGGCACTTGTCTTCCTCTGTTGCCACAATATTAGCTGCATATCGGGAAAGCTGTGTGAACTTCAGCTCATACTCGGTCACACTCATATCCCTCTGCATCAGATTCAGAAATTCTCTAGCCTTCTCCTGCACATAGACCCTGGAGAGATACTTCTTCCTGAACACTTCCACAAAGTCCCTCCATGTCAGCACCGAAGAAACAACCTGACTGTGGGGCACTGATTCCTACCAATGAAGTGCATCACCCTGCAACAAACTGACTGCATAATCCAGCTTGTCCTCATCTGAGCATCTCATTTGAACTAGGACCCTTTCGGTCCTCTTCAACCAAGCTTCTGCTTCTTCTGGATTCGTCGTCCCACTGAAATCCACAGCCCCAAACTTCCGGAACTTATCATACTGTCCACTCCTGTCTACTGGAGCTTGCATCGGCATCTGAGATATCTGACCCATAGCATACGTGAAAGCCTGAGCAAAGGCTTGAAAGAAACTCGGATCTATGGGAGTTCCCTGAGGCATAGGAGGAGGCGGAGGAGGCACTTCTTGTTGCAAACTAGGTGCCTCTGAAATCGGAACAGAATGTCTCCCGGCATCCTGAGGAATATGGGATTCATCCGTACTCCCCTGACGAGAATGAGACCGAGTCATAGCTCCCCGAGTTCTCCTTCGAGGTGGCATGTTCACTCCTTGAATAGAAAACCATTGAAAATTTCAGTTCAAGTACGACAATTTTCAAAATATGCAAAAACAGTTCAAAGTGTGTAAAGCCATGCAAGTTATTTCTTGAAAGCAATGTCATGTAGCCTTAGATTAAAAACCTAGGCGCTCTGATACCACAACATGTTGGACCCCACTGTCGGAGCCCAACATCGGTCGTGAGAGCGTGGCGGGAAACGTGCTGATTATACATGTTTTAGAAAAGACCCGCGGAAGAGTAATGGGCCTACTGGAAAACATACTTGAAACCTGCTTCCATATGATTTAATAAACAAGGCTAAACATGTAAATTAAACGATTGAGAAAGGAGACCATCGGAAGTTCAATGGACCCATCGTGAAACTTTCATGCTTTAAAACAAACATATCTATAATTCATGCTCCAAAAGATGAGTTTCATAAAGCTTTACGAAGATCTCAAAACAAATTACAACTTTGAATTCAAGAGCCAAAAATATAAAACACTCTTGAACCAATGATACTTGAAATGAAACTAAAGTCTTGACTTCCAAAAATATAACATTTATAAATAAACGTAACAAAATGGCGAGTGTTGTTGTACTCGTGACTCACTCGATCTCTTGCTCGTCACCTGAATGGGGGAGATTAGAGGGGGTGAGCTATAAAGCTCGTGGGAACATATTTATAATATAGCAATAAGCAAAAGTATTAAAAAATAACTCATTGTCGTGGTACTTGTTGAAATCATAATACTTGAGCATGTATGATTCATAGCTTGAAAATGCTTAATTCTTGAACAATTCATGATGCATGTCACAAAACAAATCATAAACACATAACATAACATAATGGTTTAGGTTGTCCTTGGTTCGTGACGTACTACACATGCCATCGAAATGTTGATGTGTAGACGTAGTTTCGTGAGGGAATCCTTGTGAGAAACCCTGTGCCACAGTCGGGCAGGCGGGAGAAGCCTTTTCGTGAGTCAATGTGAACTTGACTATTCGTGAGGGACACCGCAAACCCACATAAGTATGCATGATTCATATTCTTGTAAACTTGTTTGCCAAACTGTCACTTGCTTGTAAACTTGCTTGTAATCTTGCTTGTCATGTATTTCGCAAAACTTGAATTCATGTACTTGTATTCGTGAAAGGAGAAAAACCCCCTTTTTGGAATTCTTTTCATAATTCATGAATGCAAATCACATAACAACCTATAATCATTCATAATAGTATGTAATGCAATCGTGATGATGCGATTTAAATGCATTAGATCTTGCTTGATTTGAACTAAACAATGAGTAACTTATATACTTTATTATAAACATGAACCCACCTGATTTCCTTGCTTGTTCTTGCCTAGGAATGAGTTTCCTCTTGAGCCTCTTGATCCTCTTGCCTCTCTTGTTCTCCTAAAATAAGAACTAAAATTTTATTTAATAACTCGTGCTGAAACAATATTTCCATTCTTAACTTCCATAAAAAATTCCATAGTTGTAGAAACTAATTCATAACTTCATCACTTCACAAAACTTGTAGATCTATGACTCTAGTTCACAACGCCTCAAAAATCACCCCAAAAGGACTTCTGTAGCAAAAGATATGATCAAAATACGAAAAATATCACTTGCTGGAAAAAAAACTGGGCTCGCCGCGACGAGGCCCGCTCGTCGCGACGAGAAGCCTGGCACGCATGGCTTGGCGTCGGCACGTCACAGACGTCGTGACGTGTGTGGCCTTCATGCGCCAAGCGTGTGGCCTCACGCACGTCGCGACGTGCGGACGGGAGCTTCGTCTCCCGAACCCAGTTTCTACCATTTTCAACCTTAAAAACCTTCTATTCTTCTACTACAACACCTCTAAGCCATAAAGCAAGTCATATACTACCATTCTAAACTTATTCTAGCACCAAAACATCAAAAACACAACAACCCATGCAAATCTACAAATCTTTTCCATACACCCTAACTCTAACGATTTCTACTCATACAACCTATTCTAGGTTTCCAACTATCTTAAACATAGATAAAAGAGTTAATCTTACCTTAAGGATGCTTGAAATCTGTCGGAAAACGCCTGAAACTAACTTCCTCTTCTTCTCCCTCACTCTGCCGACTCTCTTCTTCGTTCTTCTCTTCTTCTTTCTATTTCTTTTCTTCTTTCTTTATTTCTTTTTAACTCCTAAAACCTACAAGGAAAAGCAAAGACTAAAATACCCTCCTTTGCTTAGCCTTAAACATCATAACTCAAGTGCCTTGACCATTATGCCTTTAAACATTTTTACTCTTCCATAAACATTTATTCCACCCTAAACTCAAATAAAGCCTAAATTTCCATGAACATTTCCAATAAAATCAAACTATGCCATAAATCATAAATCAAAATAATTCATACTTAGTAACTTCAAGAATACAAAAATTTGGGGCCCAACAGGAAGTCTTAGTGGCATCGGTGGATTGACGCTCCAAATGTGCCTCTATACTAGTTACAGTATGCAATGATTACCATAAATCCAATCAGTAATATTTCAGAATGCACATGTAGCGCTTAAAATGTGTGCAATGCATGTTCATGATTTTCTCGGCCCTAAATCCAAATTTTCAATTACCAAAAATCCGTCTAAAAATTAGAAATCTAACGGCACTGACAGTACTCAATTAAAACCTCTATAGGTCCAAAAATAAATAAAACAGTGACCAAAGAATCATTGCCCGGACCCACATCAATTTTCTGTCCAAAAATTCCCAATTTCTCATGCAATGAAATTCAATGTTTCACGAATCCGATGCCTCAAGAATCAGGTCAATCGGATGTTGGACAGAAAAGTTATGAGCAAAAGAAGGAAAAATACACATTGTAGTCGACTAGTGCAGGAAAAATACATGTCCTAGTCGACTAGTGTAGGTTGTAGTCGACTGGTTTAAGAATCCTAGTCGACTAGTCCTATAAAATGACAGATCTGAAACAATGTCCTCCGACATGCCAACTTGTTTAGGCCATAACTCCCTACTCCGAACTCCAATTTGGACAAATTTGATGTTTATTTCATAGAGAAAATAGAGCTCTACAAGTTTTAAGGACACAAAAGCCAATTTCACCTCTAAAGGTGTCAAAAATGCAATCAAAGTTACTGCCTAGTCAATGGGTTCTAAAACAGTACAGTATCTTGTAAATTCAATAACTTCTCATTTCCTTTGTCAAAAATTACACAATAAATATGCTCAGAAATATCCCAATGTTATCTACAACTTTCATGAACAACCTGAAATCAAATTCATTTGCTAATTAGGCTAAACAATTCACCAAAGCATCTGCCCACTGGAATTTCCCAATGTAAACAGTACATTTCAAAGCAGTATATCTCCTAGCACAAATGTCAAAACAATCACTACCTTATATCACTGGAAATATAAGATCTCATACTTCAATTTTCATGAAGGACTCAGAATCCAATTCCATCATGAACAAGCTCAAAAACTGTCATGCAAGTTTCTGACCTGACCACTAGTCAACGACCTAACTTCAGTCCAATCTTTGAAAATTCATAAGTCCCAATTCTGTTATCCAAAATTAGCATAATATATCTCATTTTTAAGATAATTGCTTCCTATACAACTTTCCAGAAGACCATTTGTTCCAATTCAAATCACGGAAATCTCTAAATTTGCTTCCAACCAGAATACTCACAAAACCTACACTTATGGCTAGGTTCCAACATAATGCATATAGTCAGTTATTAGTTAACAGTTCATAACTCCCAACGTGCATATTGAAAAATTGCAAAATTAGTGGAAATGGAAAGCTAACAAGATAGGCTTCAACTTTCATTAAGACCATTTTCACCAATTCCTTCTAAATTAATTTAGAAAAATCATCAAAACAATTAGGTCATCAATCCGGGTACCGTTCCCATAGCCCATGTCTATGATTTTCCAAGCCAAAATTTGACCTCTTAGAGCTACAATTAGACAACACCTATTTCACACAAAATTGTAGCCAAGCAACTAAAGGTTCATTTGGAACAAACCGCACCTCATTTGCACAACCACACCATTAGTTATGATCAAAACAGTGTAATTAATACAAAACCAATTTTCCAGCTTTGGTACTAACCTTAGATCCTATCACTTCCAATACCAATAACACATCACTAAGCATCCAAATGGACAAGAAATCAGTCACTAGATCATTCATACATTCACTTGAACATAAATCTCCAAAATTCCATGACATTAATGCACATAAAAATTACAATAAATGCTTCTAACAACCATATGAAAGAACATAATGAAAGCTTAGCATAAACCTTACCTAATCAAGCTTTTCCAACTTCAATCCTCCAAGTTTCTCCCAAATCTCTACCTTCCACTCACACCTTCCACAATCACCATCATAGAAAGGAGGGGAGCACTTCAAGTAGAGGAAGAGTAGCAAGGATAAGCAAAACAAATCAAAAAAGAAAGAGGGAGAAGGAGGCTACGACCATGGAGGAGGAAGCTTCAAGAAATGTCTTCTTTTCTTTTCAAGTGTGCAAGTGTCGTATGAGAAAGGAGGGAGCAAGACAAAACCAATAAATGCATTAAGACACTTGGCATGTTTCTAAAAAACAACAAAATAAGGAAAAGACAAAATATGTAATAGGATTTCCTTAATTTGACATATTCAATTCTAATGGCCCTCATTTCACTTCCAAAATAATATACCCAATATTGTCGTGCCATTGGGTAGCAATTTTCGCTATCGAAAAGCAACCGGTTCGCCACTTGACGATTTCTCCGGTCCGGAAATTTTCTCCAAAAAATTCTAAAAAAATTCCAAAAAATCTCTTAAAATGGAAAACTCACTATGGCTCACTCAGAATAATTTTTTACATACAATAACCACGTTAATCACAATAAAATGCTGTTTAGGCCCAAATACCGGGGATGTCATGTATGCATGTACAGTTATTTCATGTGCACTATTTTTGCTGATCACCAGTACCAGTATGCATAACAATGTCAAAGCAGTCCTAATCACTCTTACCCCTAGCTAATTTACTATTTTACCCTTCCCGTCGGGGGTGAGATGTTACAACTCCCCCTTCCTTAGAAAAATTTTGTCCTCGAAATTGTCAGTCCACGGTTCAATATGACAGAAATCATATGTTCCTACAATTACCATACTCTAAGTCACTCCATCATTCCGTTACCAAAAGATCGCAGTAAGGCAGTCGGTTGCTACGACTCAAATTATTATTTCCGAATCTGTTCACTTATCACGTTTTATCCATCCAATACCTTTTTCTCAATATACATACTTATTCCAATAACTTCATTGATACCCTTTTTGCCAATTCTGCGTACACTTTGTCACTATGATACTTACATTTCTCTCGTCTGCGACACTTCCCTTTCCTTTGGTACCGACACAGTGACACTTATCTCTATTTTTCACTATAACCAGTGGTAATCCACCTAACGCAATTATCCTTTATATTTCATTGACTCTTAGTCCATATTCAGTGTTCTTTTGACATTTCACTGTTCTATATGCATTTCATTCTATTTCATTTGTCCGATCCTGATCCACTTCAGCTAACCCATGCAGTTTTCCTAAGTCACTTTCCTTTGTTTCACTCATCACAAGCATCTCGACTCAATGTTGGTCTTTGCCTCTTGTTAGGCATTTTTTGTGTGTGTAATAAAAGCGTGTACAATTCCATCTTGTGATCACCATTAATTTTATAATCATTCAGTCAAAACTATATCATGAGGTTATAATCCTCTGCAGTCCAAACACTTAAGCACTTTTCCTATTGAACATTCAAACCTCTACGCACTTGAATCTATAATCATTTCGTTCTATACCCATAGTTATTCAATTTCACTTTTCGCATATACCTCCTAGAATGTCTAGCTTCGACTGTTCACTTTCTTGTTCTATCACTTTTTGTCGGGGACACATACTTCTTCTTTGAATTATTCAATATTGTTTTTCCGATTTCACTCGCATATTCAAACTCATTATAGGACTCACCACTTTAACTCTTGCACTCTTAACCTTTCTTACCTCTATCCAGTATCACTAGATCTACAACTTCAATTTCCCAGTAACACTTCATAATTACCCAAAATCTACATGACATTCTTTGGAAATCCCAATATCTGTAATTAGTGCATTAGTTCAAAAGATTATTTGTTCACTATTTGGACTCACACTCGATCTTTACCAAAATAATATTCAATTGTGTATGTCGTTCATTTATAAAAAACAATGCAGTTCCTCTTATACCGTTCTCACAAATTGACACGTCATCACACACTGCACAATCTCCAAAGGTATGTGTCTTACCAGTGTCAGGTTCTTCCATGATTCATATAACTCTTTTACTTTGCAACACTTGCAAACACATTACACCTATGATTGTAGTTCTCAGTTAATACCATTTGTTTACCTCATATCAATCTCTAGACATTGCTCATTGTTGTTTTTCACAGACATCAGTCGAACCTTTCAGTGAGTCCACAGTTAGTGTATTTGCGATTCCTTAATGAAGGTAACACTACATCACGTCAGTTTCAATTTCCCTTTTCTTGTTGCTA
Source organism: Erythroxylum novogranatense (assembly GCA_029891385.1). Taxonomy (NCBI): domain Eukaryota; kingdom Viridiplantae; phylum Streptophyta; class Magnoliopsida; order Malpighiales; family Erythroxylaceae; genus Erythroxylum; species Erythroxylum novogranatense. The sequence goes on along the minus strand of CM057233.1, from coordinate 36,960,365 downwards.
TGAAGTTTCTCTTATCAATTGATTTCCTGTCATTCACATTGACATATGCCAATACCTAGTCATCTGTACTTGGACCTCCATAATTTCCACTTCATTTGAGTATTTCACTTCGCAGTTCGGGACTATTTTCTTCTTAGTTTCGAATCAAGATTTCCCAACAGTTTTGCATCACATATAGAGATCTATTCACTTCACATTGTAATAGAATCACCTCAAATTAAAATTCCACTCACGTAGGTGGATACGTTACATTCTCGTACACACAAAGCAGATAACCTCAGTAGTATCTTTCACTTGTTTTGTCTAAATCTCCTCTTGAGATATGACTCAATTTCACTTTTGATTTCATCCATACTTCTTTTTGTTTTGTTCCTGTCATGACCATTAGTCTTGCTACCGTCATTATATTGTTCACGAAAGTCTCATCAGCCAATTAGTGTCCCTAATTGCTTTTCAATCGTTTAATCGTTCGTAGTATCTCGCAAGGATCAATTTCAACTATACTTGCTGTCTCCAAGTTTATGCCATAACCTGAATGCATAACTTGAATGATCGGAACATCCTTTGCACTAAGGTTCTGTGAGACACTAAACAATTTCTTTGACATTTCCACTTGGTATATACATCACCAAAATCATTTCATCTCATCCGGGGACCAATTAGTAGCTTATACTACTAAGGATTCTACAAAACTCTTTTCTGTTTGTGTCAATCCTCGAACAGAGGAATTATTTCATAATCGTGTATTTCTTCTTTCCTCGAATTCTTCACATACGTTACATCTTTTGAAATTTTAATTTCCTCCCGAACAAGCACTATAAATTATGACCCTTACACTATAGGAACTATGATTAGCACTTAGTCAATAAATCACCGATCGTTTCCTCTATGATTTCCACACATAAGCTCAATTGTTTCACTATCCAAGATATACTCACAAAGGTGTATTACCTTCAACTCGACAATTCTTTTCATATACCACTATTATTGTTTCATTATCATTGTCCTTGTTTCACTATCATTATCATTGTTTCCTTTCCCACTCGTCATTGTACTTCTTTTCACATGGTTTTAGTCCCATCTCATTTACATGCAAGCTTGGCTTTTTTAAGGTCATATCAACTTGACTTATACACTGTCATCTCATTACTACGATTTTTTTTATTTCCCTCACACAATCCATGATTATTCACAATTCTAGTACATTCAGGGATGTGTCCCCAAAACACGACAACATATTACGTTCATGGATATAGATACACTGCATTTCTATCTGTTTACCCATCCATTTACCATTTCTGTGTCCATATACACATATTCAACCAATCCAAAATTTTCCGATGCACAATCAGTAGAAATTTCCAGTCTTCCTTTTTCCCTACTATCCTCTTGTACAGATTCAATCAACTCTTAGCACAATATTCGCATAACCATTTTGGTCCCAAACTCACACGCTCATGATCATAACCGTTTAACGACAGTTCATCTGTACACTTTCGTCTCACCATTTCTACTTCTTCGCTCTTTACGTTCTTTTGTTTAATCTCATTGCAATCTCGCTATCATCATCTATGATATCCACTAACACAAATGCAGTGAATCCATATCTGCCTGATCGAACCATATACTTTTTGCTCATTTCCAATTATCCCCATTTCGTTGAATATACAAGTCACAACTCTAATTACCTAATCATCTCGAACTTTTACTCTCACAAAGGCATACTTTAGCCACTATGTTTCTCATATCCACAGTGAACCTTTCCAAACTATAGACATTTCCGATTTCTTTCGCCGTAATATTGCCACTTTCAATCCCCTGATTCATTTTGATATCATTCTTTCCTAAATCAGCCCATGCCAACGTAGTCATACTTATACCACATTCCGGGTTTATAACAATAGTACAATATAAGTTTCATTATCCATTTGTCCTTTTTACCCTTCCTAATTGCTCATACACTTTCATGGGTTCACATTCTGATACCTTCTCACTTTTCTCACACTTAATCACGTAACACATGTTCACACATAGGATTTCTACTAGTGCGACTCAGACTGGGGATCAGTTGCTATTGTCTGCAACGACACGACTCAAATGCATGCAACTTAACCTATGTTTCAGATTGCGCCTAGATACATTCTTATTGTTGGGCTTTGATACCACCTAAATGTAACACCCCACTCCCGCGTGACCCGAACCTGACATCGTTGGTGATATCCGAGTCTGTGCCCCGCGAGGGTGGCGTGCTACATCAGTCAGTCGAAACTCAGTATCAAAATGTTTTTTATTTATTTACACTCATGTGCGCGGAATAGACAGTAAACAATCTGAGCTCACGTTCATAAATAAACATTTTCAGTTATTACAATCATTCAATAATAATTTACAAAAACCATTTAATGAACAAAAAGCCATAACCAAATTGGGCTCACTATAAATACAACACATTCTTTTATAGAGATTTCGACATATAACTAATGAGACACTAATGCAGACACAAACTGATCCCGACCTCTATCTATCCTTTGCATACGGTAGACATACTCCCGTGTCAAACGGGGTACTCTTCAAGACCTGAAAAATATTTGCAAATTTTGGGTGAGTTTTGCGAACTCAGTGAGGAACCATCATTGATGGTTCACCCAATTCATGAATCGCTTAATTGCGTCACAGTAATAACACAGCACACAGGCAATCACAGTTTAGTTTGCAATAACACAGTTAGAAGTACCATATCACTACATACAAGCAAATCACAATTGAATAAGGCACTCATGCCTTTTTCCCATTTCAAGTAGTCAGTGAAGTATATATGCAATGCATATGTGACACTTTCCCATTTTATTGCAGTGTTGTGACCGAGCACTTAAACAGTGAACAGTATTCAGAGACGCGTCTAGGGAGTAGGAGAGCCCTCTGGGTATGCACTAACTTCCTTCGAGCTCAAGGCTCTTTTCAGTATCAGTATTCGAGCTCAAGGCTCTTTTCAGTATCAGTGGCGTCTCAAGTCACAACTATTATTATCCGTTTAAGTATTTGTATATGGAATGCAACATGCTCAATGTATCACAATTCACATTGTCACTAAAACCCATTTATCAAAGTATACATAATATCATATAGTCACAAAATCACATTGTAGTCCAATCCAATTTATCATAATCAAACATATCATTCTCAATCATACAGATTTTCATACAGTCACAATTTATCACATTCACTGCCAGTTTACACTTCATTGCTCAATTCCCATTCCTTCGGTTCAACCCTTCAGTCATAATCATTTTTCACATAAACACCATTATTCTCTATAGAATTATCAGTACAGAATTATAAACAATCAGAATTTGAGGAACCAACTAGGTTACTCACCTGTACTTTCGAGCTAATACCTGGAAGTCTTAGTGACATCGGTGGATTGACGCTCCAAATGTGCCTCTATACCGAGCATAAAGATGCAATGATTACCATAAATCCAATCAAGAATATTTCGTAATGCACATGTAGCGCTTAAAATGTGTACAATGCATGTTCACGATTTTCCTACTAAATCCAAATTTTAATCACCAAAATCCGTCTAAAATTAGAAATCTAACAAAGACCGACAAGACTCAATTCAACCTCTATAGATCCAAAATAAATAAAACAAGGACCAAAGAATCATTGCGGACCCATGTCAATTTTCCGTCCAAAATTCCCAATTTCTCATGCAATGAAATTCAATGTTTCACTAATCCGATGCCTCAAGAATCGAGTCAATCGGATGTTGGACGAAAAGTTATGAGCAAAGGAGGAAAATACACATCCTAGTCGACTAGTGCGAGGTTGTAGTCGACTAGTGCAGAAAAAATACATGTCCTAGTCGACTAATGCAGGTTGTAGTCGACTGGTTTAAGAATCCTAGTCGACTAGTCCTATAAAATGACAGATCTGAAACAATTTCCTCCGACATGCCAACTTGTCTAGGCCATAACTCCTTACTCCGAACTCTAATTTGGACAAATTTGGTGTCTATTTCATAGAGAAAAGAGAGCTCTACAAGTTTTATGAAGGACAAAAGTCAATTTCAGCTCTAAGGGTATCAAAAATGCAATCAAAGTTACTGCTCAGTCAATGGGTTCTAAAACAGTACAGTATCTTTTAAATTCAATAACTTCTCATTTCCTTTGTCAAAAATTACACAATAAATATGCTCAGAAAGATCCCAATGTTATCTACAACTTTCATGAACAACCTGAAATCAAATTCATTTGCTAATTAGGCCAAACAATTCACCAAAACATCTGCCTACTGGAATTTCCCAATCTGAACAGTACATTTCAAAGCAGCATATCTCCTAGCACAAATGTCAAAACAATCACTACCTTATATCACTGGAAAGATAAGATCTCATAATTCAATTTTCATGAAGGACTCAGAATCCAATTCCATCATTAACAAGCTCAAAACTGTCATGCAAGTTTCTGACCTGACCACTAGTCAATGACCTAACTTCAGTCCAATCTTTGAAAATTCATAAGTCCCAATTCTGTTATACAAAATTAACATACTATATCTCATTTTCAAGATAATTGCTTCCTCTACAACTTTCCAGAAGACCATTTGTTCCAATTCAAATCACGGAAATCTCTAAATTTGCTTCCAATCAGAATACTCACAAAACCTACACTTATGGCTAGGTTGCAACATAATGCATATAGTCAGTCATTAGTTAACAGTTCATAACTCCCAACGTACATATCAAAAAATTGCAAAATCAGTGGCAATGGAAAGCTAACAAGATAGGCTTCAACTGTCATTAAGACCATTTTTACCAATTCCTTCTAAATTAATTTAGAAAAATCATCAAAACAATTAGGTCATCAATCCGGGTATCATTCTCACAGCCCATGTCTCTGATTTTCCAAGCCAAAATTCGACCTCTTAGAGCTACAATTAGACAACACCTATTTCACACAAAATTGTAGTCAATCAACTAAAGTTTCATTTGGAACAAACCGCACCTCATTTGCACTACTACACCATTAGTTATGATCAAAACAGTGTAATTAATACAAAACCAATTTTCCAGCTTTGGTACTAACCTTAGATCCTATCACTTCCAATACCAATAACACATCACTAAGCATCCAAATGGACAAGAAATCAGTCACTAGATCATTCATACATTCACTTGAACATAAATCTCCAAAATTCCATGACATTAATGCACATAAAAATTACAATAAATGCTTCTAACAACCATATGAAAGAACATAATGAAAGCTTAGCATAAACCTTACCTAATCAAGCTTTTCCAACTTCAATCCTCCAAGTTTCTCCCAAATCTCTACCTTCCACTCACACCCTTCCACAATCACCATCATAGAAAGGAGGGGAGCACTTCAAGTAGAGGAAGAGTAGCAAGGATAAGCAAAACAAATCAAAAAAGAAAGAGGGAGAAGGAGGCTACGACCATGGAGGAGGAAGCTTCAAGAAATGTCTTCTTTTCTTTTCAAGTGTGCAAGTGTCTTATGAGAAAGGAGGGAGCAAGACAAAACCAATAAATGCATTAAGACACTTGGCATGTTTCTAAAAAACAACAAAATAAGGAAAAGACAAAATATGTAATAGGATTTCCTTAATTTGACCTATTCAATTCCAATGGCCCTCATTTCACTTCCAAAATAATATACCCAATATTGTCGTGCCATTGGGTAGCAATTTTGCTACCGAAAAGCAACCAGTTCGCCACTTGGCAATTTCTTCGGTCCGGAAATTTTCTTCGAAAAATTTCAAATTTTTTTTCCAAAAATCTCTTAAAATGGAAAACTCACTATGGCTCACTCAGAATAATTTTTCACACACAATAACCACGTTAATCACAATAAAATGCCATTTAGGCCCAAATACCGGAAATGTCATATATGCATGTACAATTATTTCATGTGCACTATTTTTGCTGATCACCAGTACCAGTATGCATAATAATGTCAAAGCAGTCCTAATCACTCTTACCCCTAGCTAATTTACTATTTTACCCTTCCCGTCGGGGGTGGGATATTACAACTTATTGGCTCAACGGTAAGAGGCGTCCACTTAAAGTGGAACAAAACCTTGAAGTTTTGAGTTCGAGCAGTGGCTCACCCAAGTATCAGAGAGGACAATACCTGGAGTACTGGTGGTAGAGGCCGGGCTTTACAGTAGTGGTCGCGGGCCTCTTGAGGTGCGCGGGAAACCTACCCGGTACGTAAAGTCCGGGTCGCTACAAGGATACTAACACCAATGCTCGACTTTTACGCAATAATTAAGAAATATAATTAATGCCAACAAAAGATAAAATGTTTCAAATAATTAAAGCCACCTTGAATAATTACCAATTTCGCTAAAATCTCAATACAAAGTTTTGACCCAAAACAAAGTAATGAAATTAAATCCGAAATCAACACAATATCAATCGCCAAACAATAAATCAGTCACAAAACACAACTCCAAATAATTAAATAATAAAATCAATGAATTACTAATTAATTAAATGGAAATAATAAAAATGGAGTTTTAACTCCCCCATAAAAACTCCAAGCTCCTGCCTTTGCCATAGAACTGAAGGATTAAGACAAATTAGCCAAGAAAATTCATTGAAGATCCTGCCGACGTTGAGATTCGGTGGTCAGTCATAAAGTTGAGAATGAAGGTTTTGGATCTGTAGAAGAGATGAGGATTAATAACGAAATCAGATCCCCTAACAACGTTTTTTTTCCTTCTTCTATTTCCCAAAAGCCACGCACATATACAGACCCTGCAAGCTCTAGCTCTCCCACATAATGCACACAACGCACAGACCAGCTCTCTCCTCCAAGCCACTCACACACTAATGTCACTCACAAGCTCCACTCACCAACGTCGCCTGCTGCCTCCTCTCTAAGCCACGCACACTACTTTTCTTTTTATTGTTTTGCTGTCTTCTTCCAAAATTCATGCAGCACACGTATCAACACTCAACTCTTACTCACGTCTACTTCTCCACCAGGACAAAACAAGCACACAACACACACAATGTTAACTCACCTCACACACTCCCATATGGTCAAAGCAACTCCCAACACAACACAACATAGCCACTCACACACTAACACACTCACGCCACTCACTTCAAGCCAGCTTTCTTTTTCTTATATTAATTCTCCAAGCTACTCACGACCATAGAGCCAGCCCCCTCCTGCTCTTTTTACGTTGACACACATAAGCCAATTTCCAAACCATACGTCAACTTCTCCAGCACACTTCACTCTCACGCAACAGTTTCTCTCCACGTTAAACTTCAAGCAGCAACTCACACAACACATCTCTCCTAACTCACGCACCTCTGGCCTTTACACCCACACACTAGGACAGCACACAACTTGTTAGAGTAGTGCCCTGAAGGCAATCGCCTTTAGCGCATTTTGTACAAAGTTGTGTACATACTTTATGAATAAATAAAGAAAGGCATATTTCATTAATTTGATGTTCATTATTTATGAACTGATATTGATCTATAAGCAAATTAATGAAGTCCATGATATATGACATAGCATGAAGGAAATTGTGATGTGATCATACTACTGAGATTCCTATCATGTGCAATTATGTCAGTATCTAAATTATTCCTAGTCATAGGATTGCTGAGACTGGACATTGGTAATCCGGAAAGACTAGCACATCTCAAGCTCCTTGATTTGATCAAGCAGTCAATCTCAGAAACTGTAAATATGAGATATTTAGGGTTGAGATGTGGATGCTTACTAGAGGTAGTAAGTACATTGGATGACCTGCTATGAGATCATCACATGGATGTCCTATTCTAATGTCGGTGATAATCTCATCATAGCAATGGTGCAAGTATCCTTAGACTTGAGATGCTCAAGGATATCTTGGATACTGATTATGTGCTTTGACTCCATTCCTTGTTGCCTTACAGAGGTCGCTCATAGGGTGGTGATTGGGTACAGCTTGAGGTATTCGAAGGTAATTGAGTAGCCAATAGAGGATTCACCACTACGTGATAGCGAAGATGATACCCATGGCCTCTTATCAGGGTCATTACTTGGAAGTCTCTGGCCGGAGCATATATGTCATGAAGAATGTCTTCATTGACATATAAAGTAATGAGTCCCAGGACAAGAACTGAAATCACTTGGACTAGATTTGACATAGTCAGTCTAGTAAAGAGTTGACACTTTGTCCATACTCATAACCAAGTGGGGTATAGCATGGTGAAAGGACGAATTGCACGGTAATTGTCTATGGAAAGGTTAGTGATATGGTTCATGATGAATACATGTTCATTCGTCAAACCAATTACTTTCCGGTCAATCGGGGTCATGATGTGTTGCTAGATACGCTTCATGACTTGTTGATTAAGTGTTAATCTAAGTGGCCAACATAACCGGAACCTAATGGGTCACGCGATAAGAGTGTCTCGGAGAATTAAATAAAATAGTTTTGGACGAGTTCCAATATAATGAGAGCAAAAGGATTAAATGGATCCCGATGAGATCGAGATATGTCCCGATAAGATCGCGACATTGATATTGCTGAAAAATATTTTCGGTGGGTTTTCCCATACCGGGACCCGATAGGCCGGTAGGACCGACCCCAGTGTGACTGGACCACTTCAACAGTTATATACACATATATATATATATATATATGATTAATTAATTAAAGAATTAATATATATATATGTTGCAACGTGGAAGCAAGGAGAGAAGCTTTGTCATCACTTTGAATTTAATGTCTTTAGCTTTGTCAAAAGTAGCTTTAATGGCTTTAAATGCTAAAAGACAAAATGCTAAAGGAAGGATGATTCTCGTGTATCATATATAAAGAGCCTTTAACATGTTAAAGGTTGAAAGAAGTGGGATTGATGATCGTTGGACAAGTGAGAGGATAAGTGGAAAAGGTGTTTTTCAAGCTTCCTCTTCAAGACCTACGACTCTTCATCTTCTCCATGGTTTCATCTTCTCCTTCATTGTTTCTTCCAAGCTCTCCAAGGACAAAGGTAAGAGCTAGCACTCTTTAATTTATTCTAACTATTCCCGGGTCAAAGGGTTTGTCCCGGTTAGGTTCTCCGATCTCTGCGTGGATACCGTTGGAGATGGTCTCCTTTGGCCGTTATGGTTTGAGTTTGTTGTATAAACACATGGATCCTGGCTTTCGGGAAGGTCCCGAAATATTTTTTTTTTGTTTTCCGCACCGTGGGCATGTGATGCTCACACCGGGATTTTCCTACAGTAGTATCAGAGCCACTTGTGTCGTATATAACGAAGAAACCATGACTAGGTCGGAGTTGCCTATTGCTTGTGACGATGATGCATGTTGATTGTGTGAATTTCGAATTCAGTGTAGAAATATTGTTTTCAAAATTTTCTTACCCAGATATGTTCACAAGATATTGTTGCATATGTCTGTGGAAGGTCGGAATTTATCAATGTGATTTGATATGGTTTTGCTAATTTATTCCCCAATGTTCTGGTTGCTGTCTTTGTGCACATTCAATGAACATGCATGTTTATAAATTCGCGAATAAATTGTAGAAAAATTGTTTTTCTGATTTGCTTTCACCAACATGTCTCTAAGATGTTTATGAATGTCTATGAGAATGGAAAAATATTTTCGAGGTGATTTACTATTTATTTGAGAATTTATTGTGTGCTTCTGGGAATAACTGTGTTGAGGAACACAGATTCTACATTGGCTTTGTTGCTGAGGTTGGATGAGTTTTTTGTTGGAAATAAATACTTAAAAAATTCATGGAACATTTTGTGAACATGTTGAAACCTCTGTAATTTTCTCATAATTTATTGAAATTGTTTGAATGAGTTTTTCAAGCAAAACACAGAGCTTGACAGTTTTGAGAAAGTTGTTGGAGCTGTTTTGTTTGAAATGTAAAATTGTGTATTTCTCAATTCCAATGCCTTGGATCATTTTTAATGTGATTAAAAATGTTTTATATTGATGTTGTATGCTTTCCAAATTGAATTTCTTGAAATTGGGTTTCCAAATATTTTTCGGATGTCAAATGTGTCACATTAGCGTCTCGTTAGTGCATTTCCTTGTCTCGATTATTTTGGCGTCACAAATTTTGTGACCAGTGCCGAAGTAATCTTGATAAAGTTTAGACTACCTAGAGATACTTAGGGTGATAGTTTGATATTCTCAAATTATTTGGAGATCTGAATGAATAAGAGTGTATTCATTGATTTCAAGTTTCATGTATAGTACATTTATACATGGTAAGCGTGATCTGATGAAAGTGTTTCATTGGTACATCAAGGTAAAATGTATTACACTTGATATTGTGAATTGGAACTGCACGGATTGAGAAATTAGCTGATTAGATAGCAATTCACATGGATAAGTCGACTAATAAAGATACAAGTCGACTTGTCTGCTTTTTATCAAATCATAAGTCGACTTGCACAATGGTACAAGTCGACTTGTTAATCAGACAATTGCATAAGTCGACTTACACATGCATAAGTCGACTTACACACTAGCATAAGTCGACTTACACATATACAAATCGACTTACAACATGAAAAGGTGGGATGATGGATGATTTTAGGTATAGACTCAATGTGATTGATGAAATACCCTAAATCATTCCATATAGTCATGGTGACTATAATCCTACGGCTTGGAGGAGAAGAAGATGAGACACGAAAACCCTCACATCATATGAAAACTAACGCCTTCCATTAAAATGGGAGAACCAGAGTTCTTATAGAGTTGGGTTGTTGGGTAAACCCAAGCTCACTCTATACGGATATGTTGAACCATGAAAATAAGATTTTGATTAATGGGTCGGTTTTCACTAGAAGCGTTGATTTGTTGAGTAAACTCAAGGTCAACGTGACAGAGGCTAAATTGGGCAATGTGCATCGATGTACGCGCATCAAGAGTTGATAACCCAATGTGTGCATACATCACGAGTTGATAGACTAGTCGATAGTTGCATCTGAAGCAAATGGTATGACCGATACCTTCCGATAGATCTAAGGTGGCTTGTTGGGTAAACCCAAGGTCATTTTAGTAATGTCGATATCTATGATGCAATTGGTATGACCGATACCTACCGATTGACCTAAGGTGGCTTGTTGGGTAAACCCAAGGTCATTTTAGTAATGTCGATATCGACCCACTAGGACATTTTGTCATAATGTTTCTTGGATTCGTCTTGAGGGTTATGGATTCTTTGAAACTAGTGGGAGCTATATGCATGTCATGCAAGTCCTTATGATCATGCATGTAATTCTATTCTAACATTCTTTCTCTCTTTCCTATAGGTTATTGAAGATGACTTCGGTGTGAACTCAAGGCCGCTTATGGACTCCAACAAGTTAATCGGACCTAACTTTCTAGATTGATCGAGAAATTTGAGAATTGTTCTCGATCGAGGGCGGGATATGTCTAGATGTTCCACTTCCCGATCCACTGCCGCTAATGTTTCGATGAGGATCGAAAGCATATCGTAAGCATCTTAAAGACAAGTGATATGGCTACTGCATTATGCTTGCCTCGATGTCACCGAGTTGCGAAGCGGCGTGAGTCTATGGATGCTAATACCATAATGTTTCATCTTAGAGAGCTGTTTGATGAGCAAGCTCGATGCGAAGGTTCGAGACCTCGAGGCTACTCTTCACTACTAAGATGACTCGGGTTCATCTGCAGCAGCAGTATGCCGAAGATGAATGGGTATATTGAGAGGTTGGCTGTCTTAGGTTTTGTTATGGATTATGAATTAAGTGTTGACTTAATTTCGGTTGGATTGTCCGATAGTTATTCACGGTTTGTGTTAAACTATCGGATGAACCAAATATCCACGACAATCCTGCGTTGATCAATCTGCCAAGGCAAGCAGAGCAAGCTATCAAGAAGGATAGCAAGCAAGTGCTTATGGTGGCATCCTCTTCTTCTGGTTCAAAGAAAAAGAATCTAAAGAAGAAAAGGTCTAAGAAACCAAAAGGAAGTGCAGCCAAGAAGAAAACCAAAGAAACTACATTAAAGGAACTTGCTTCCATTGTGGCAAGACCGCCACTAGGTTTAAGCCGTAAAGTCTATCTGGAAGAATTGAAGCGTAAGAAGGCATCGGATGCCTCGACTTCTTCGTGTATGTTTGTCATTGAGGTTAAAACATTTTGACCATAACATATGGGTATTAGATACGGTTGTGGCTCACACATATGCAATGATATGCGAGGCCTCGGGGACGATGAGCGTTTCGTGAAGGAGAACTAGACCTGCGTGTGGGAAATGAAGCAAGAGTTGCTGCATTAGCCGTAGGCACTTATTTCTTGTCACTCCCTAGTGGGCTTGTAATTAAATTGGATGAATGTTATTTTGTACCTGTATTAACAAAGAACATATTGTCTATTTCTTGTTTAAATAGAGCTGGTTTCCATTTGACTTTTAGTAACAATGGTTGTTCTATTAGTTTGAATGGAATGCTTTATGGTACTGGTACATTATGCAATGGAATTTACATATTAGATATGTCACATCCAATTATGAATGTCAATGACACGAAAAGACATAAACGAGATAATTTAAAATCAACTTACTTATGACATTGTCGCCTTGGCCATATAAATAAGAGACGCATAGCTAAGCTCCATAAGAGTGGTAGTTTAGGGTCATTTGATTATGAATCATATGACACATGCGAATCTTGTTTATTAGACAAGATGACTAAATTACCCTTTAAGGAAAGGGTGAGCAGTGGATCGGAGTATTAGACCTAATACATTCGGATGTATGTGGTCCGATGTCCATCCATGCGAAGTGGTTGTCTTTACTTCATTACCTTTATCGATGATTATTCTCGATATGGGTACTTGTATCTGATGAGATACAAATCTGAAGCATTTGAAAAGTTCAAACAATTCATAAATGAAGTAGAAAACCAACTTGGGAAAAGTATCAAGACATTACGATCTGATCGTGGTGGGGAATACTTAGACCAACAGTTTTTGGATTATCTAAGAGATAATGAGATTTTATCTCAATGGACTCCTCCTTACACACCACAACATAATGGTGTGGCAGAAAGGAGAAATCGAACCTTGTTAGACATGGTACGATCAATGATGGGCTTGCAAAGTTACCAAAATCCTTTTGGGGTATGCAATCGAGACATTTGTTTACTTGTTAAACAAAGTTCCATCAAGCAGTTGATGTTACTCCATATGAGATGTGGACTAACAAAAGACCCTATCTTACTCATTTGAAATTTTGGGGTTGTCACGCTTATGTGAAGCGGATACGATCGGATAAACTTGATGCAAAATCGACAAGTGTTTGTTAGTAGGATATCCTAAAGAAACAATGAGATATCAATTCTACTGGCGAGGAACAAAAGGTGTTTATTTCAAGTATGCTGTCTTTTTAGAAAGAGTTTCTTTACAAGAAGGCGGTGGGAGCAAAATTGAGCTTGAAGAAGTTCAGATGCTCGAGCAGACGCAGATCAACTACTCCGAACACGAAATTGTGACTCATCTGAGATGAAGTAATGATTCAACCTTCTACAACACAAGAAGTTCAGAGGTCACGTAGGATACGCTCTGCTTCGAGAGATATGGATTTCTCGTGAATGAACAGAATGATGTATTGCTCATAGAAGATGATGAGCCTACCACCTATGAAGAGGTTCTGAAGAGTTTAGAGTCTGAGAAATGGCTTCATGCCATGCAGGCTGAAATGGATTCCATGTATGAAAACCAAGTATGGACTTTGGTTGAGGCACCCGAAGGAATCAAATCCATAGGGTGCAAATGGGTTTTCAAAAAGAAAACCGACATGGATGGTAATGTGATTACCTATAAAGCAAGGCTTGTGGCTAAAGGTTTTCGTCAAAGACAAGGAGTTGACTACGACGAGACCTTCAGCCCAGTAGCAATGCTTAAATCCATTAGAATACTCCTAGCCATTGCCACTCATTATGATTATGAGATATGGCAAATGGATGTGAAGACAACTTTCCTAAATGGAAATCTAGCTGAGGATGTGTATATGACACAACCTGAGAGCTTCACCTCCTATGATGGCGAAATAGTATGCAAGCTTCAGAAATCCATCTATGGATTGAAACAAGCATCCAGGAGTTGGAATATCCGTTTTGATGAGTGATTGAGCCAAGTTTATATTATATATTGGCTGCAATTTCATATGCATTTGTTGACTCTTAATTGATGATTTTTTGTGCTTAAATTGGTTCCTCACAATGAGCTCTTTTAATTCACAATTTGTTGGTAAATTGTCATGATCTGGTATTAATTTCTCTATTATTTTCATGAGGACAATTGATACTGCAAATTGTTATTTTCTTGTAGGAGTAAAAGGAGTAAACGGATCAAGAAGTCAACAGTCACTCGGTACGTCCGCACGCCGCGACGCATGACAGCCACACGCCGCGACAAGCATATCACTTCCGCACGTCGCGATGCATGACAATGTACACGTCGCGACGAACAAGCCATTGCACACGTCGCGACGAATTTGATTTATTTATTTTATTCGTCATGACGCATTTGGCGGATATCCGACCTAATTTGGAAAGTCTATCTCACTGCTCTGACCCGACCCGTGTCCAACATATAAAAATTTGCTATTTTTAGGTCAGAGGGAGATATAGACAGGAGGCGAAGACTCGAAAAGGAGAGACGAAGATTTTCACACAGAGACGCACGCAGATATTTGAGGCGTAGACCCTGATCATTTGGGCAGAAGAGACGACACCATTCTTCACCATCGTCATCACGTTTTCATCTCCTTCGATTGCACCCATCATGATCGCCACCGTTCGGATCTTCTGCTAAAATGAGTATCATCCAACCTTCCGTAGCTGAGGGATCGATTATAGCAATGCGTGGCTAAGTCACCTTTCCTCTTGAAGATGTAGCAACGGTTTGAGTTCACAGAAGCTTCAAAGGGGAGTAATCGCATAATGTTCTGTAGTTTAGTTATATTTATGTAAACTCTGAGTTAGAGGGTGCATTGATATAGCTAGATTAGCATAGTTATAGTTTAACTGTGTGCTGAATGCTTTGTTGAGATTTGGACTAAGTAATTTGTAGAACTTTTGATGCTTAATATATGAAGTTTCATATATGTCATTGGGTATTGCATTTACTCTCTTTATCCGCCTAGTTGTGCTTGATTAGATTGTTGTGTTTTGATCCCATTGACCGATTGCATTTGCTTGTCCAATTTTCACACTAAGGTTTTTAACAAAGATTTAAATGATGGAGTTCATCAATTAAATCTTTGGACCTAAAGAGTCCTTTAGGGTTAATCTTTGGAAACTTAGTGGATTTTATCCTTAAAATTCATTTTTGAACTGTGATAGCCTGAGCCTCATTTTCAAGAGGATTTTATCAATTTGATTTTTATCTGATTCTTTGTTTATTGCATTATTTCAAAAATTCCAAAAATATTCTTTTACACTTTTTGTTCAATTTTGATTACTTTACCGGTTTTTGACCAAAATACCAAACCCACATTTATCAACTTCGATTGTAATTTTTGACATATAGGCTAGATTAGACCATTTCTATTTGGTTTCAATTAAGTGAGACGACCCGAGGTTGCATGCTATACCGCAATCTTGGAATTTATTTTATTTGACTGGTTTCCAAGAATCGATCGTAAGATCGCATCGACAGAGCCACGATCAATGAGGTAATCAAAGAGTTTGGTTTCTCACAAAATCCGGATGAATACTGTGTGTATAAGAAGGTTAATGAGACTGCAATCGTATTCCTTGTGATGTATGTAGATGACATATTATTGCTAGGAAACGATGTCTCTATGCTACAATCAGTCAAGATTTGGTTGTCCAAATAATTTGCCATGAAAGACCTTGGTGAAGCAACTTATATCCTTGGGATAAAGATTTATAGAGATAGATCAAAAAGGTTGCTTAGTCTTTCACAATCAACGTACATAGACAAGATGCTAAAAAGGTTTAGCATGGAGCAATCCAAGAGAGGGTACCTTCCTGTGATTCATGGGATAACACTTTCGAAATCTATGTGTCCTAAGACACAAGATGAGAGGATGCGCATGAATTGTTAGCGATCTAGAAGGGGGGGTTGAATAGATCTTAAAACTCTTTGATAATTTCTACAAGAAAATCAGAAGTTAAAACACACAAAAACAATTTTGATAAACTTAATTGAAAAGTGTAAGGAAGAAGATCAAACACTGCTTTTATAGAGGTTCGGTCTTTAAGACCACGCCCTCTACCTAAGCTCCCACTTAGGATTTTGCCAATCACTTTATTGCACACTTTGTAGTTGAGTGTGAACTTTTACAATCCCGCTTGATTTCGGCTCAAGCTACCTTTACACTCGATTTGTCTTCCGCACAAATCCTACCGACACCGCTTGATTTTCGCTCAAACAACCTTTACACTCGATTTGTCTTACAAGACAAATCCTACCTCACGTGACCTTTTCACTCGTCACTTAAATTGTAATAAAACAATACAAAGAATGAAGAACAAATGCTCAAAACAATTTGTAACAATATAAGAGCAATAATGAGCAATTTGAAGCAATATGAGAGTATTTGAGCTTATGGCACCTCTCTATATACTTCATCAATCATCCACCCTTTATATAAGAAGAAATATAGTGTTGGGAACTCATATAGTCGTTGCTTGATTGTTATAGCCGTTGCTTAATTCTCTCGCTTCCATTTTGGCTAATTGGACCGTTGGAGTTGATCGCTACATACATAAGTCGACTTGTCGAATTCATAAGTCGACTTGTTTCAACCATTTACTGAAAAATTCATCTCCGCTCTCCAATAAGTCGACTTGTTATATATAAGTCGACTTGTTTATCTCGATAAGTCGACTTGTTTCTATAAGTCGACTTGTTTACCTCGATAAGTCGACTTGTTTCCTATAAGTCGACTTGTTTAGCCATCTATGATAACATCCCACCAAATTCTCTACAAACCTCATGTTTTATGTCATTTTCACTTAGAGGACAACTCCCATCCGATTCTTCAATGATTTGTCACTAACTCATCTTGATTTGCACAATTCTTTTGTTGAATATCAATCCAAAATACTGAAACAATTTCTTAAACAATTCTATACATTTTATTATTATCAAAACATAAGTGGAATTAATTTGTCAACCACCATTGGTCCAACAATCTCCCCTTTTGATAATGACAAAATACTTAGAAATTGTTTAAGAAATGAAAACAAAGAAACATTGATCAAGGTTTTATACCTTGTCATTTTGGTTAGAAGTCTCCCCTCAATCATATAAATCATAACCTTGAAAAATCAATTAAAATTTTAACAAACTCCCTCTTAATCAAGTAACAAAAGGAAATCCAATTTCTCATTTTCTCCCCTTTTGTCATAATCAAAATAACTAATACAAATCAACAATCGATGAAATATCGCAATCACATTAAATAGAGAAACAAGTCATCAAACACAAATAGTCTCGAATCAAACACACTCCCCTCAATCAAATGACGGTGACTAAAAGATACCAATTATCAATTTTCAATATTACTCCCTTTTGTCATAATTAAAACCAATATGAAAATGAAAAAATAGCCACAAAATAGCAAACACAAATAAAGGCAATAGTCATAACATAACAATCCAACAATTAATACAAATATCGAAAGTCATAAGAAGCACACACACTTGAAATAGCATAAGAATCCGTGTAGACATAATTCGACTTGTTTGCAGATTTGTCACCAATTAGTCAACAATTGGTTGATTTTCATTCTTGCTTGTACCTACAAGCTGAAGCATCATTTCTTCTCATTGGTACCCAAGCCATCTTGGGTCCATTTTGGTTAGTCGGTAAATCACATTAGAAGGTATATTCCCTTTTTCTACCCAAATTTTCTTGACCTTAATACATCTCCTAGTGCTTTTGCAAACAAGTTCTATGTGACCATCTTTCAAACATCTAGCACATTTAGCAACTTGTCCATCTTTAGTGAATTTAGAAATCAATGAACAATCTCTATTAAAAGGATCATATCCCAAACCATGTTTAGAAATAGTATATCTTTGTAAAGACAACAACTCTTCAAATTTTGCATTTCCACCACCAAATTTTCCAACCACATAAAAAACTCCTTTCTAAGTCTTTCAAGCTCACAAATAAGATTTTCCTTTTCAATAAGACATGCAGAATGATCTTCCTTAGGACAATCTAAATCATCAATCGTCTCATGTAAAGCATTATTTTCAGCAACCAATTCACGTATTTTCTTTCTTAATTTTTTGTTAATCTCAATGGCTTCTTCAAAATCAGTTTGCAAAGCATCAAAAGAATCTCTAAGATCTTGATAGGTTAAAGTTACCTCATCTTCATCATCGCTAGTCAAGGAGTTACTTGCCATGAGAGCTAGGTTGTTCTCATCGTTGCTTTGGTAAGCTTCCTCGTCATCACTCCAAGTTGCTACTAGACTTGTTTTCTTCTTTCCTTTGTCATACTGTCATTTTTCTGAATGAGCGAAGAGCTTTTGCATTCTCTAGCGATGTGACCTCTTTTCCGTACTTCAGCATTCTTCATTGTTCCTTTTTCCTCATAGCCTTTATTTCTCTTTTCCGTGGTGTACCTTTTCCTTTCCTCAATTTCTCCACCACGTAATTCTTTTCTTCTATTTTGAGAAGTTCTTTGAACTTTCTCGATTTCGAGCATACATCGCTACTTCATCATCATCTTCTTCTTCATCTATTTCTTCATCACTCATAAGAAGAAGAGATGTTAGCTTTAAAGTAATCGACTTTTGTGGCTTACCTCTTCCCCTCTCGATTTGAGAATAATCTCATAGTTGATGAGTGATCCCACCAAAGCGTTGAATTCGGATGGTTGAGATCCTTTGACTCCATAATGCGGTGACTTGAGAATCTCATTCCTTGGCGATGAACGAAGAATCTTTTCACCTTCTCGCTATCCGTCATATGCTTCCCAAGGTTGCCTAATTCATTTATGATTTCGCAAGCGGTCAAGCATTGTAGAAATTGACTCACCTTCCTTCATGACGAACATCTCGTAGTCGTGGAGAAGCATGTTGATCTTTGTCTCCGTCTTGATTTGTCCCTTCATGAGTTACTGAAGTCTCCCACATTTCCTTGGCAGTGGTGCAAGAATTTACCGGTTTCTTTCCTCGACCGTTAATGCACAATATATCAACCATAGCTTTGGCGTTGATGTACGCTTTTCTCCAATCGTTATCATCATACTCCAGCTCGTTTTAACTCACCATTTTCTTTTAACGGTGGTTGAGGACGAAGATAATTATCTTCAATATTCTACTCCCTCGCTAATGATGTGGTACTTCATAGGATTTTTCCAAGAAGAATAGTTAGTACCATTAAATAAAGGAGGGCGATAATTTGTGTTACCTTCTTCCGCTAGTTTATTGTGTGCCATCCCCGGATACTTCTGCTCTGATACCAATTGTTAGCGATCTAGAAGGGGGGGTTGAATAGATCTTAAAACTCTTTGATAATTTCTACAAGAAAATCAGAAGTTAAAACACACAAAAACAATTTTGATAAACTTAATTGAAAAGTGTAAGGAAGAAGATCAAACACTGTTTTTATAGAGGTTCGGTGCTAAGACCTACGTCCTCTACCTAAGCTCCCACTTAGGATTTTGCCAATCACTTTATTGCACACTTTGTAGTTGAGTGTGAACTTTTTACAATCCCGCTTGATTTCCGGCTCAAGCTACCTTTACACTCGATTTGTCTTCCGGCACAAATCCTACCGACACCGCTTGATTTTCGGCTCAAACAACCTTTACACTCGATTTGTCTTACGACACAAATCCTACCTCACGTGACCTTTTCACTCGTCACTTAAATTGTAATAAAACAATACAAAGAATGAAGAACAAATGCTCAAAACAATTTGTAACAATATAAGAGCAATAATGAGCAATTTGAAGCAATATGAGAGTATTTGAGCTTATGGCACCTCTCTATATACTTCATCAATCATCCACCCTTTATATAAGAAGAAATATAGCTGTTGGGAACTCATATAGCCGTTGCTTGATTGTTATAGCCGTTGCTTAATTCTCTCCCTTCCATTTTTGGCTAATTGGACCGTTGGAGTTGATCTGCTACATACATAAGTCGACTTGTCGAATTCATAAGTCGACTTGTTTCAACCATTTACGAAAAATTCATCTCCGCTCTCCAATAAGTCGACTTGTTATATATAAGTCGATTTGTTTATCTCGATAAGTCGACTTGTTTCCTATAAGTCGACTTGTTTACCTCGATAAGTCGACTTGTTTCCTATAAGTCGACTTGTTTAGCCATCTATGATAACATCCGACCAAATTCTCTACAAACCTCATGTTTTATGTCATTTTCACTTAGAGGACAACTCCCATCTGATTCTTCAATGATTTGTCACTAACTCATCTTGATTTGCACAATTCTTTTGTTGAATATCAATCCAAAATACCTGAAACAATTTCTTAAACAATTCTATACATTTTATTATTATCAAAACATAAGTGGAATTAATTTGTCAACCACCATTGGTCCAACATGAATATGATCCCGTATGTATCTGCGGTAGGATCTATCATGTATGCAATGCTATGTACGAGACCCGATGTATCATATGCTCTAAGTGTTACTGACGGATACCAATCGGATCTGGTGAGGGTCTTTGGGTGGTGTCAAGAATATCCTTAAGTACTGCGAAGGACTAAGGATGTTTTCTTGATATATGGGGATGGAGATCTCCAGGTGAGCGGGTATACAAATGCCAGTTTTCAATCTAATAAGGATGATTCCAAATCTCAAACAGGTTATGTATTCACACTGAATGGCGGGGCGGCCAGTTGGAAGAGTTCCAAATAAGAGGCGATTGCTGATTCAACAACCGAGGCAGAGTACATTGCCGCTTGATAAAGAAAGGCGGTTTAGATCAAAAGTTCATTCTTGAACTTGGTGTGATTCCTAGCGATGATGGGCCCATCTGATTGTATTGTGACAACAATGGGGCTATTGCGCAGGCGAAAGAACCAAGGTCTCATCAACGATCCAAACATGTACTCCGCAGATATCATTTGATTAGGGAGATCATAGGATGAGGTGATGTCCAGATCGAGAGAATTCCCACCGAGCAGAATATTGTTGATCCGTTGACAAAGCCATTATCACAAAAGAGTTTTGATTCTCATGTACTCGCCTATGGTATTAGATATCAAGGCGATTGGCTTTAGGTCAAGTGGGAGATTGTTAGAGTAGTGCCCTGAAGGCAATCGCCTTTAGCGCATTTTGTATAAAGTTGTGTACATACTTTATGAATAAATAAAGAAAGGCATATTTCATTAATTTGATGTTCATTATTTATGAACTGATATTGATCTATAAGCAAATTAATGAAGTCCATGATATATGATATAGCATGAAGGAAATTGTGATGTGATCATACTATTGAGATTCCTATCATGTGCAATTATGTCAGTATCTAAATTATTCCTAGTCATAGGATTGCTGAGACTGGACATTGGTAATCCGGAAAGACTAGCACATCTCAAGCTCCTTGATTTGATCAGCGATCAATCTCGAAGCTGTAAATATGAGATATTTAGGGTTGAGATGTGGATGCTTACTAGAGGTAGTAAGTACATTGGATGACTGCTATGAGATCATCACATGAATGTCCTATTCTAATGTCGGTGATAATCTCATCATAGCAATGGTGCAGTATCCTTAGACTTGAGATGCTCGAGGATATCTTGGATCTTGATTACGTGCTTTGACTCCATTCCTTGTTGCCTTACAGAGGTCCCTCATAGGGTGGTGATTGGGTACAACTTGAGGTATTCGAAGGTAATTGAGTAGCCAATAGAGGATTCACCACTTCTGTGATAGCAGAAGATGATACCCATGGCCTCTTGTCAGGGTCATTACTTGGAAGTCTCTGGCCGGAGCATATATGTCATGAAGAATGTCTTCATTGACATATAAAGTAATGAGTCCCAGGACAAAAACTGAAATCACTTGGACTAGATTTGACATAGTCAGTCTAGTAAAGAGTTGACACTTTGCCCATACTCATAACCTAGTGGGGTATAGAATGGTGAAAGGACGAATTGCACGGTAATTGTTTATGGAAAGGTTCGTGATACGGTTCATGATGAATACATGTTCATTCGTCAAACCAATTACTTTCCGGTCAATTGGGGGTCATGATGTGTTGCTAGATATCGCTCATGACTTGCTTAGATTAAGTGTTAATCTAAGTGGCCAACATAACCGGGAACCTAATGGGTCACACGCATAAGAGTGTCTCGGAGAATTCGTAAAATAGTTTTGGACAGAGTTCCAATATATGGAGAGCAAAAGGATTAAATGGATCTCGATGAGATCGAGATATGTCCCGATGAGATCGCGGCATTGATATTGCTGAAAAACGTTTCCGGTGGGTTTTCCCATACTGGGACCCAATAGGCCGGTAGGACCAACCCCAGTGTGACTGGACCACTTCAGCAGTTATATACACATATATATATATGATTAATTAATTAAAGAATTTATATATATATATATATATATATGTTGCAACGTGGAAGCAAGGAGAGAAGCTTTGTCATGACTTTGAATTTAATGTCTTTAGCTTTGTCAAAAGTAGCTTTAATGGCTTTAAATGCTAAAAGACAAAATGCTAAAGGAAGGATGATTCTCGTGTATCATATATAAAGAGCCTTTAACATGTTAAAGGTTGAAAGAAGTGGGGTTGATGATCGTTGGACAAGTGAGAGGATAAGTGGAAAAGGTGTTTTTCAAGCTTCCTCTCCAAGACCTACGACTCTTCATCTTCTCCAAGGTTTCATCTTCTCCTTCATTGTTTCTTCCAAGCTCTCCAAGGACAAAGGTAAGAGCTAGCACTCTTTAATTTGTTCAAGCTATTCCCGGGTCAAAGGGTTTGTCCCGGTTAGATTCTCCGATCTCTGTGTGGATACCGTTGGAGACGGTCTCCTTTGGCCGTTATGGTTTGAGTTTGTTGTATAGACACATGGATCCTGGCTTTCGGGAAGGTCCCGGAATAAAAAAAAATTTGTTTTCCGCACCGTGGGCATGTGATGCTCACACTGAGATTTTCCTACACAACTCACGGTTTTATTCTACCACCCCACCAAGCACGCACATGCAGCCTCCAAATATTTCACTCAACGCCCATGCCAGGACAGCACGTCTCCATGCCCCTTTTGTTATTTTTTTCCTAGCCTTTATGCACACTCTAACACATACGCACAAACAGCTCACTCAATGCCCAACAGCCACCTTTTGTTATTTTATTTTTTTCTCCCAAGCACAAGCACAACGCCTCCCTCACTTCACACTCAACAGCCCAATGCCACTCCACTAAACAACAGCTGCTATGATTTTCGTTCAAAGCCACTCACAAGCCAAGCACTCAACGCCAACGTTCACACAACAGCAGACACATTTCCAGCCCTCCATAATACACGTCACTGCCAGCTCCTACTTCTGTCTTTATGCTTTCCTTCCTTTCTTCTAATTCCTCCTTTTTTGGTCCACATCCCATACAAGCCACTCCTAGATGCCCAACACACTCACAAACGTTCAGCTCTCCACTCAAAGCATAGCTCACATCTACCTCTATATTCCTCTTGATCCACGTCCCATACCTTCTATAAGCACACTACATTTTGTTCCCTTCCTTATAAATATTCCTTATGCCAACCTCTCTTTGCTGTCATGTTTTCTCCTCTTCAATGTCCTATTGCAAAATTGTCTTTTCTTTTTGGTCCATTCTCCAACTAATCTAATGCCTTATATCACCACTGGTAACTCTTTATTTATTTATTTATTCTTTAATTTCTCAAATACCCTACAAAAAAATACAATTAATGTAGCATCAATTGTCCAAAAATCAATTTATCACACTTAAATCAAAATACTACAATTTTTATCCCTATAAACACAATTTAAATGTAAGGCATAGTAATTCAAATAACAATCAAATAAAGCTATAAATACTAATTTTAGTGACAAAAACTCATCCAATTGATATGAAAATATATATGAATAAATGAGTTTGTCAGTCGGCATACTCATGTCATATACAATAATCAGTAAGCAACATGATAATGAAGAGAAGTACTAGAAAATTTTAGTATTTTCAAATTTGATATGAGAGAAACAAAGTAGTGTGAACATTTAATTATCATTGCTTAGTTTTTCTCAAACTTAAAAGATAGGACTATGTTTCTATTATTGAAAAACGAATAGTTAAAGTTAAGTGACTTGGGCTTTTGGCGAGTGAAGCACTATGTTTTGTAGGCATTGCACTATCTTAAGTCCACCACAAGTTGCAGAGAAGCTTAGTGTTGTGCCACTACAATCATATCCATAATGGAAGAGCATCTCATAAATTGTAAGTAAGCCTAAGTATATAATAGTTTGTCAATTATAACTTTTAAATTCCAAAATAAAAACATAATAGATGTCAAATGATTTGTTGCTTGAAGACTTTACATTCCTTAGTCCATTCTGTTTTTGTTGGTAAGAAAGGTGGGGTAGTGAAAATCAACCGTTTTGGTTGCTTTAATTCATAACGCCTTTTTAAAAAATATTGTCTTGCATCACTAGTGATTTGAAGAGACAAACTTGAAAAAAAGAGAATCTAGAATTGAAAAATAGGCAAATGTACGAGCAATGAACTATGAATGAAGAACTAGTAAGAGGCAAAGCATGAAAGAGGCCAAATAAAAACACCACTACTATGGGCAAATGGACTAGAAGTTTACATTCAAGGGCCAAGAAAGGTATCTTCTCTAGACAAGGGATGAGCAGCCAATTCATATGCAAGACTATAAATGGCGTTTAATAAGCCAACAGAGAATCTAACATTGGCATCTATAAAGCGACAATTTGGTCCTCTTTTAAACAAGAAGATGCGGCATAATGATGCTTTACACCAACTGCAGGAGGAGCTAATGGATCTCCAACTGTCAAATCCACCACTGCCCTTCCCAACTTTGAATATGGCCCCAATCTGTATGAGATAAGTAAAAATTAGCATAAAGTTAGCATAATTTCAAACATACAAACAAGGTTTTTAATAGCTTTTAATGATAAAAACAAGTGTGACAATGGAACAGTGCCTATAAATGCTTAACTCAAATATTTGCATCTCTGTGCAAGTTGTAATGTATAAAGAACTGCAGTAGAATTGGTATCAAGTACAACAACTTCCAATGAAGAATGAGTGAAGCTCAACAATCTGGACAACATTTAGTCACCAAAATTGTGCTTAATAGATGTTTAAGAACTTAGCTTCTGGAAAAATCATAAAAGAATAATGTGGCAAAGCTTTCTTAAACATATACTAGAGATATCAAAATGAGCAATCATGTAGAAAGACGTTCTATTACTTACAGTAGAGACTGTCATAGAGCAATACCCTCATTATGGACTTTCGAACTTAGCACCATTTGAATCAATTTGCTTATCAAACTTCTTCTTCCATCTTGCTTCAAACTCTTGAAACCCTTCCATTTAAAGAAAATTTCAAGTTGTTTCTAATAAATTTTTTTTCTTAGGTTTGAAGTATACGCAAGGACAAAACAGGTTGCAAATTCCCTGCAGAAATTGTTCTATGGAAATTAGACTTTCATACAAAGATATATTCTGAAGCACTTTGTAGTTCTTTAATAGACTTAGAGGAACATGTAACTCACAAGCACAACATTATAGCCATACAAAACCTACCATCCACATCTTGCAGGTAATGTGATTACTTGTGTACTTAGAAGATATGAAGGCCATTACTTAACAATAGAATTGACTCCTCTACGCATATGGAATGGCCAGTGTCACTCGTTATTTCGGATCAGAGTTTTGGACTTTAGTATCTTCAGGATAGATACTCTTAAGGTTGTAAAGAGGTTAGTGTCATATAAAAGCCCTAAGGCATGCCAATTATCAAACCAGAAAGTCATGTTCTTCCCATTGCCAACCTGATGCTTGATATGAGGATGTATAAAGGATCTCATATATAAGATTTGTTGAAAAGTGTAAGATTGCAAATTAGTTTGAGTGATAGACCAAATGCTTTTCTATTTGATGTGAAACGTCCCATCTTACCTAGAGGCTTTCTTTGTCCCAACATAACCTCCACAATCTTTTTGCCAACAAAAATTTGCTTATTCTACTAGTTGAATTGATTCTCAATCTTCCATACTGCTTAGGAAGATACAAGACAGTCCATTTAACTTTAGATAGTTTTCCCTTATTAGAATTATGTCCATTCCAGATGAAGTCTCCAATACTTCTATCAATTTTCTTCAGGACTCCTTTAGGAATAGCTAGATGTGATAACCAGTCGATATGCAAATTATTAAGAATGGAGATGACCAACTATACTCTACCTCCATATGATAAGAATTTATTATTCTATCAAGAAAGTCTTTTGCTGACTTTTTCAATAAGAGGTTTGCAATTAACTTCCTTAAGCTTCTTTGTAGAAATAGGGACACCTAAGTAATTAAGAGGTAGCTGGTGTACTTTGAGTCTAGCATCTACTATCACAGTCATCAAATTTCCATAATTCTGTCTAGAAAGATAAGTTGCACTTTTACTTGTACTAAAGTTGAGCCCAGAGACATCCTGAAATATCTGCAAAGCTTTCAAAACTGTTCCCAATCAATGCCACATAGTATAAATAAATCATCTATAAATGAGAGTTAAATAATCCTAAGACCATTACATCTATAATTGAATTCAAATTCAGAATTCTCCTCTACACTTATTTATGTAATCCTTTGCAATACTTCTATAGCAACGACGAAAATATAGGGAGAGAGAGGATTGTTTGATTCCTCTAACAGTTGTATAAAGATGAGAAGGTTCTTTATTCATCAATATTGAGTAAGAAACAAATGTTATACACAAATGGATCCATTGAATAAACTTATATGGATATCCAAAAACCTGCAGAGAGTTGATAAGGAATCTCCATTTGATAGTACCATAAGCTTTGATGAAATCAATCTTGAGTGCAAAACTCCTTATATGCTGTTTAGTATTGTAGTCTTAGAACAATTCCTAACCTAATAGGATGTTTTCACCCATGTTTCTTCCTGGACATAAGCACCCTGACTTGGATTGATT
The DNA here is from genome assembly GCA_029891385.1 of Erythroxylum novogranatense. NCBI lineage: Eukaryota > Viridiplantae > Streptophyta > Magnoliopsida > Malpighiales > Erythroxylaceae > Erythroxylum > Erythroxylum novogranatense. The sequence goes on along the minus strand of CM057233.1, from coordinate 36,933,176 downwards.
AAGCTAAGTAAAATAAGTTTTAACATGTTGGCAAGCATTTTGACAATAATCTTGTATATCATATCACAACATGCAATAGGCTTTTAATCATTTAAGCATTTGGGAGTAGGGACTTTGAGAGCCAAGCATAAATTAGTTTTATTTATTTCAGTAAGTAGTCTACCACTTATGAAGAACTCTTGAACAGTCCTTACTATTAGAGTTTGTAAAACAAATCATTTCTCTTGGAAGAACCTTGCATTGAGGCCATCTAGTCCTGGGGCCTTGTTGGGTAAAATGAAAACAATACTCCTTTTATCTCCTTAGAGGTCACTTCTTTGAGTAATTCAGACTGTTGATCATGCCTTATGGAACCTGCCAATCTATGGAGCAAAATGTCAGGAAGATTAGTTGAGTATATAGTTAACCCATTTATCTGTTTGAAGTGTCTTTTTACTGCCTTTTTCAACCCCTCTTGATCATGAATTAATCTGCCATTAACATCAAGGGATATTACTTTGTTTCAATTTCTCCTACCTTAAATCACATTATAGAAATATTTGGTATTTCTATCTCCTTGTTGCATCAATTGGATTTTTCATTTTTGTTTTAGTTAAGAATTGTATGTCTCTAGAGCTTGTAAGTATGTTTTGAAATCTGACCTTTCTTTCTCAATGAGTACAGGATCTAAATTTATATTGCATAAAGGAAGTAATTTCTACCTTTAAGATTAGAAAAATAATAGCTTATAAGAAATCAACAGATCAAAATATACAAATAAATTATTATAAATTGTGCGTAAAAGCGGTAATTTCCACCTTTGAACATTAACTACATATGTTTTGTGTGAAAAAAAAAACTCAAAATTAAAGTAACAATTTTTTCATAATTAATATATTTACTTTTACCAATTTCATTTTATTTTATTTTATGAGACACCACCCTCACAGCTCACAAAACATTTTCTAAACGAAAATGAAAAGAAGATAGAGAACACAGATTAGTTGCAGCATGCCATTTGGATGATTAATTGGCCATACTTGATAGTTGATTTAACAAACAATGACTAACTCAAGCACATGATACAGAAAATTAAGAGTTTTCATTTCGCAATGGAGTTGACAAATGGAACTCAGACCTGTAAAGCTTTATTGATGATGAGGAAGAAGAAAACTAAAAACGTTGGGACAGTTTGAACGAAACCGGCTAAGATGAAGAAAATGCTTGGTTGTGATGAAGATATAATAATAGTCGACGACTAGAAGGACAGGATGGATGAAGAGATTGATTTGAGAATTAGGAGTTTAGACTTTAATTTTCTAGCTCTCGGTTAATATCAATTACATTTGTAAAAATTATCAGATATAAATGTGGAAAGAAAAAGTCATCAGTATCCTTTTCTCTAAATATTTCTCTCTTGTTTCAATGCAAGGTTTTCTTCTTCCTACTTCCTAAGCCCTCTTTCGGTCCTCCCCTTCCTTTCCTTCTTTCGCCTTGTTCCTTCTGTTTTTCTTCTCTTCCCCACTTCGTGTTTTTCTTAAGGCAACCCCCTCTTCACCCATTATGACAAAGAGCTTCGATGCTTTTGAGGCTACTACTCTAGCAGAGGAAGTTTACAAGAACTTAACGCTTGATAAAGAACAGGGCAAGGTCGATTTTATACAGCAGGATGGTACGGAGGGTAATGCCGAGGAGGTGATCTCATAGTATTACATGGTGGGTCGGCTAGTAATAGATAAACCTTTAAATTTTCTCGCCTTTTAGCAGACCATGGTAGCGGTGTGGCGACCGGTAAAGGTATGCTGATGACAGATTTAGGCAATAATGCTTTTTTACTCTAGTTTCTGCATCGGATGGATATGGAACAGATTATGGACGGTGGCCCTTGGAATTTTATGCAAAACTTGATCATTCTAGCTAAGGTTCCTCTGGGCACAAACCCTAAAGATGTCCCGCTGATCAAGGTCGCCTTTTGGGTTCAACTGCATGACCATCCGATTGGGTCCCGGTCAGAACGAGCTTTTCAGGAGGTGGGCAACTACATTGGTACTTTTGTGGAGTCTGATAACCGAAATTTTACTTTAGTTTGGAAGGAGTACATGCGCATCAAGGCTTTGCTAGATATTACTCGCCCTCTCAAACGCCGCATTCAGATGCAGAACTCGCAGGGAGTCTAGGAGTGGGTTCATTTCAAATATGAACAGTTGGGCACCTTTTGTTTCTTCTGTGGACTCATTGGCCACTCTGATAATTTCTGCTCCAAGTTAATGGATTACCCACATTTTGATCGAAGTCTGTTTGTGTTGGACCCCGATCTTTGAGTGACATTGAGAAATATTAAGTGAAATAAAATGAGTGGTTTCACATATGTATTGTGAAATAGTTGACTTTTTGGCCTTTGAGGTTGACTTTTGATTTAGGCAAAAATTTGATAAAATGGTCTTCTGGAAACTTGTAGTTTATGTCAAGAGCTTTCTGTAGCCATAAAATTTGATATTTTTCGATATCGGGAGTGGAAGTTATGATCAGTCAAAGTTAAGTATGAAATTTGTTTGAAGTTTGACTTTTGAGGTTGATAGTTGACTTTTGATCTGGGCATAATTTGAGAAAATGATCTACATGAAACTTGTAGATTATGTAGAGAGCTTTTTGTGGACATAAAGTTTGCTATTTTTCGATGTCGGGATTGAAAGATATGATTTTCCATAGATATGCTTTGTTTTGAAAATGCTATTAAGTATAGATTTGTGTGTTCTATGCTTCGAGGCCTCTTGTCGTATGGATTTAGTTTGAATTGGAATAAGTGGTCTTAATGAAAGTTGGAGCTTGTATTTCGATCTTTCCGACGCCATAAAGTATGTAAGTTTTCGATATCGGAGCTAGGAGTTATGAGTGATTAAAAATGGGAAGTAGTTTAGGAAAAACTGTTTTGGACAGAATCGTTGATTGAATTTCCAACCTCTTTTGAGACCTAATTTGATTTTGAGTTTTTCAAGGAAGTTGTAGAGCTTCCTCTGATCTCTTTATTGACACCAAATTCGTCAAATTCGAGTTGAATTAAGAGATATGATTTTGAAAAATTCGGTTATAAGTGGGTATTTAAGGTTTTGTAACTTTTGCTTGAACTCAAAGCCTTTTGCAATCTTTTGTTATAAATCCTTCGTCCGGCATCCGATTGATTTGATTCTTGAAGCGTTGGATTCCTAAGACAATTATGTTCATTTTTATGAAGAATTATGATTTTAGGAGATTAAATGGAAAGAGATTGATTGAACCAAAGTAAGAGATTGGGTTATAGATTATAAGTTGGAAAATTTTCTGAACATGGTTCGGTATTTTGCGAAATTCGGGAGCTGTACAACTCCGATTGAGTTGATTCTTTTTGGAAGAATAAAATTAAGATGTGGGGCTTCAATATTGTGAAGGGCCTGAATTTTATTTAGTCCTGAAGATTGTCAATTTCGGAATTAAGTGCGATTTCGGATTTTGTGCGAGTCGGTTAGTAATTGGCTATAACTTCTTCGTTTTAGATCCGAATTGAACGCGGTCGGTTGCGTTGGATTCGTATGATCGAGAGGAACAATTTTTTTGAAGAACGTTTGTGCAAATTATTTCGTTTTGTTGCCCGAAATTGGGACGCAAGACATCAGATCTTTAAGGGCAGATTTTGGAATTTGGCTTTAAAGGAGAGGTAAGGGTCTTTTGGCTCAAAATTTTAATAACATGCCAAAACTCTCATATGGCTGCCTTATGGGGCTGGAAAGTTCACGAAAATATCAAAGAGAGGAAAGATTTGAGAATTATTAATGAATATATATATATATATATATATATATATATATATATATATATATATATATATATATATATATATATATATATGTGCGTGGATCACGTTGATAAGCATGAGGAGGCTTATTTGACTTAGTCAAATGTCATGATTAAAGTCATTTTTTATGGTTCTTAAGCCCACCAACGTGGAAGCTTCCTATGGTATCTTTAAAAGTGACATGTATATAAGAAGTAGGAGAGCAGTGGGTGGTGGTGGGTTTTGATGGGTGAGAACCGAAAACTTAAGGGTTGAGTTGTTGGAAAAAAATTTTCAAGCTTCCTCACCAAGATTCACGATTATCTCATCTCCAAGCCTCTCCTCCATCGTTTGGATGAAGCAAGAAAAGGAAAGCTTGTCTTTGGAGCTTAAAATCCGAAATCTAGAGAGAGAAGGTAAGAGAGAGAAAATTGAGTTTTGAATTTTGATGAATTTTGTTGGTTGTTTTAGCTTGATATTGTTATGGATTTGAGTTTTATGAAGTTAATTTTAGAGATTTTGTTTAGATGATGCTTAATTTTGGATTAATTTGAAAGTGAGGTTATGTCAAATTTTGAGAATTGGGGTTTTGTGAAATTGACGGTTTAGATTGCTTGGATTAATGATGAATTTGAGATATCCTAAGTCAATTTTGATGTTTATGCTTTAGGTGAAGTTTAATTTGAAAAATTATGAATTGGGAGTTTAGGCCAAATTAGAGATTTGGGGGTTTTCCCAAATTTTGTGAATTAAAAGTGTAGAATCATCAAAAATAGCATGAATTGATGAAATATGGAATTAATTTTGAAGAAATTGAATTTGAGTGTATTGGTTTAGGTCGAATTTTTGAAATCGGGGATTTTAGAAATTCTGATTTTGGAAAGCTTGGAAGTATGATGTTTATGAATTTCGGATAGTTAATTTTGGGAATTTCGCAATTTATGAAGTGAAATTTGGATTTTATGGCTTAGGTCAATTTTAATTTGGAAGAATAAAGGCGTTGGTCAAATTGATGATCGGACGAATTTCTAGCGTCATTTAAAGGTGGGTAGCATATTTATATTTTGATCTGTAAGTTTAATCTGAATTTTCAAAAATTAAAGAAAGCAAAATGTGAAATTTTGATAAATTATTGTTTTGTAAATGTTTGAAATTATGATTTAGAATGTTTTGGAAAATTTTATAAGCTTAAATTCATTGTTTTAAATGATTTGATAAATTGATAGAAATTTCGAAAGTGCATTTGTTGTGTATGCATTATTCAATTCTTTGAAATTATTGTTTGATTGAATGATTTGATTGTTGAATTTAGTGAGCGATAAATTGAATAAATTGAGTTGTATGCATTTTGTGGAAAATTTGAAGAAAAGTAAGATTTTAAAAAGTGCTTTCGGGCAATTCGAATCTTTGTTTTCGTTCACGTGTTATGTGGGTTCGGTTAGGTCCTTTGGTGAGAGTATTGCCTCTATTCAGTATAGCCTTCTCCCATTTGCCGCTAGTGGCACGGAGCTCTTATTCGAACTCCTTTCACGGCTACTTTTGAACCGCATTGCGGGGAAGTGTAATGACGTTCTGATTCATTGTTGCAGACCGCTTATCTTGGGCCCATGCGATCTGCTTGGACCTAGCTGGACCATTCGATATGTTATGTGTTTTCAATTTTGTTTCTTTATGTTGCATTCATATTTATGAAAATTGAGAAATTTTGAAAAATAAGAAAAGTGAGACGACTATGAAAAGTTTGAAAATATGAAAAAAAAGTTTGAGAAATTGTTTGAAAAATTATAAAGTTTGAAAAAAAGCCCTTTTGGCGAAAAGATTATGAAAAAATGATTTGGCTTATTTGTCAATTTATAAATGTGTTATCCATGAGCTCGAGCTCACCCCTTTTCATCCCCATCTCCGGGTTTGACGGGAGATCGGATGAAAGAATGTGAAAACGTCGGTTCGACATTTGAATCGTTAGCTTTTGAGTAATTTGGATCTTGAGTATGAATATGTTTATAACTTTAGATAAGTTTGGGAAAAATGTATTTGTGTACAAAGTTGAGAATTGTGAATGATTGTGAAATTTGTATATGAAATTGTGGATAATTTGGGAATATATATGTATGATTGATTTGGAAATTTGATGGAATTATGAGTTTGGTATTGAATTGAGAATTATGGAAGTATTAGATTTAGGTTTGCGTTTTGCTGGTGTTTGGGTTCCGGACGGGAGAGTCCGATGATTCTGAGATCTGTTTGGCATTTAGAAGTGTATTTCTTTACCCTTGCAGGTTTGGGTTAGGATAAAAGCAGCCGTTCTGCTGCCGAAATTTCGATAAAATTGGATGAAAATGAGATTTTGGATTTGTATTATTTGTTTTTACATGAGATCAATAAGATGAGAAAATGAGAATAAGAATAAGAAAGAAAAAAAATTCATTCCGGATTTTGGAACGTCTTAGGGTTTCCAACGCGATTATGTTCATTCGATAAGTTTTCTTTGATTATTGTTTCCGGATGTCGGATGTGTTTGCTGTGATTCGTTTAGCTATTTTTCGCTTCCGCCTTCGCTTTGCTTCTGCTGTGATTCCGCTTCGGTTGTTTCGTTTCTTCCGTTCTTTCGCTTTTCCGGTTGGGATTCGGTTCCCGGATCGGGTCCCAACATTTATGCCTATGGTCTAGCACTCAGAGCTGAGACTCGCCGAAGCTCCAATACTGGCGAGAAATGGTTGTTGACGGAGGAAGAAATTCGGACTAGTGGTCGACCAGTTGACAACAACAGCAGGCATTGGGTGCCCCAGGAGGCTGGGGCTTAACCCTCTACTTAGCTCAATGTGGCCCTGCACACCTCCCGGGTTAGGCAGGCTCCAACGCTAGACAAGGGTAAAACGGTTGTAGCCGATATGGCAATTTAATTTCCTAGGGTGATTGAGGAGGAGGACATGATTGGCTTGGTTGTTGATGATCACAAACGTAGAAGGATGAGTATGCTCGTTCCTCAAGCTTCGGATGAGGAAAGTGCACACACTCCCCCGATTTGTTTCAAAAGTTCAAAATACCCGTCGAAGGCGAGTCCTAGTCCCCAGGCCTGTCAGGACATATGAGTTCTTTAGTTTGGAACTGTCGGGGGCTTGGGAACCAGTCGACGATCACTGAGCTGAAAAATGTTGTTTTATCTAAGAAGCCCAACCTTGTTTTCTTAATGGAAACAAAAGCCTAGTGGCATCAGTTGAATTTAATAAAACAGAGCTTAGGTTATGAGGGTTTATTTGTTGTGCCACCCCAGGGCCTGGGCAGTGGTCTGGCATTATTCTGGCAGGAGAAGAATATGTGCTCACTCTTGGGTTATGATACTAACTACATTGATGTAACAATCCACATGCAAGGCTTGCCAGAATTCCGCTTCACTGGTTTTTACGGCTACCCTAAACGTAGTAGAAGGTTTGCTTCTTGGAACCTTTTACATATGCTGGCTACTAAATCGCGACTTCCCTGGACTGTACAGGGGGACTTTAATGATCTATTGAGTTTTGATGAAAAAACTGGTCCTTCTGGCCAACCGAATTGGATGATTGAAGGGTTTTGCCACGCGGTGGAGGATTGTCGATTGATGGATGCTGGTTTTACTGGCAATAAGTTCACTTAGGAGAGGGGTCGAAATACTAGTGACTGGGTTGTTTAAAAGCTAGATAGAACTTTGGGAACATTGACTTGGTTTGCTTTGTTTCCGAACTGTGTGTGTTATCATGTTGAGACTACCACCAGCGACCACTCTACCCTTCATATTAAACTAAATGTGGAAATCATTCGTTTTTGGCCCAAAACCTTTCGCTTCGAAAAAGTATGGTTGTTGGAGACGGATTTTTTTGATACTGTTCAGCAATCATGGTGTCGGGCGGAGGGGGCGATTCTTGTAGAGAAGATGACCAATGTTGTTGCCATGCTCGCTAGTTGGGGGGAGCAAAAACAACACGCTTTTAGTACTAAGTTACGCTTGGCAAAACAATGAATGCGGAGATTTCGAGTAGGCTTGGATCCTGCCTCGTGGGAGGCTTTTACCGAGGCACGACAAGAGTATCACACTGTGCTTTTACAACAGGAGCAGTATTGACGTCAACGGTCAAAACAATTATGGCTCTAATTTGGTGATCAAAACACTAAATTTTTCCACCGATCTGCCTCGACATGCAGAAGAAAGAATCTTTTGAAGTAGTTGAAGGACGTTGATGGTGCATGATGTATATGGGAAGCTGGCCTCGAGGAGTCCATCTGTTTTTATTTTCATCAGTTATTTGCTTCTGACCAGGGGGATATGGATTTTGTCTTGAGCCGTGTCCACTCGAAATTAACTGATGAGCGTAATCAATTCCTAACCCGGCCTTTTACAAAAGATGAGGTTCGAATAGCTCTTTTTAGTATGCACCCTGATAAGGCGTCGGGTCCTGATGGTTTTAACCCCGCCTTCTATAAAAAATTTTGGACTATCGTTGGTCATGATGTTACTAATGCTTATTTAGCTGTTCTGAATGGCAGTGTGACATTGCATGGATTGAATAAAACCAATGTTGTGCTCATCCCAAAACACTCTGCTCCAGAGTATGTTTCTAATTTACGGCCAATTTCTTTAGTCAACGTCATCTACAAGATTGTTTGTAAGGCTTTGGCAACTAGAATGAAAGCCTCTTTGATGTTAATTGTGTCTGAAAATCAAAGCGCATTTGTATTGGGATGACTGATCACTAATAATGCGATGTTGGGGTTTGAAATCATGCATTGGCTGAAGGGGCACAATAGGGGGAAGGATGCTTTTGTTGCTCTGAAAATCGACATGAGTAAGGCGTATGACCATATTGAGTGGGGTTTTTTTTGGAGAAAATGATGTTTAAACTGGGCTACTACACAGCTTGGGTGGAGAAAATCATGCGCACAGTCACAACAGTTTCCTACAATTTTTACCCCAACGGCCGACTGTTTGGGCCGGTGGTTCCTCAGTGGGGGTTATGCCAAGACGACCCATTGTCGCCGTATCTTTTATATTATGTTCTGAGGCTCTAATGACCATGCTCAATTTTTTTCAAGATACAGGTCAGCTACATGGCTACAACATTGCCAAAAATGCTCCTCCAATCAGTCACTTGTTCTTTGCCGACGATGCTTTGTTTTTCTTCAGAGCATCTTTCAGGGAAGCGGAAGTGCTTCAGTCTTGCTTGGAGATGTACCAGAGGGTTTCGGGCCAGCTGGTGAACCTCTCCAAGTCGGAGATGGTTTTTTCCCGAAATACTCCCCAACTAGTGAAAGATGCAATTCTACCACTGCTACAGATCCGGGAAGTTTCAGACTTCTCCAAGTACTTGGGACTTACGATTGTCATTGGCAAATCCAAGAAGGAGGTGTTTCAATTTGTCATTGACGAGGTCTGGAGACTCTTACAGGGTTGACGATGCAAGTTTTTAAGCCGAGCTGGGAAAGAAATCTTGCTAAAAACAGTCATCCAAGCTATCCCGAATTACTTAATGCAACTGTTCCTTCTGCCCATCGGTATGCTTGATAAAATTGAGAAACTAATGAAAAATAGAGAAACTAATGAATCAGTTTTGGTGGCAACATTCTGATTCCACAGGTCCAGCTCTTCATTGGTCCTCTTGGAAAAATATGGCTCAGCCGAAACACCAGGGTCGCTTAGGATTTTGAAGGCTACGGGACTTTAATTTAGCCTTGGTGGCGAAATAGGGGTGGAGGTTTCTTAGTATACCTTTTTCATTGGTGACCCAAATTTATAAGCCTCGCTACTTTCCTAAATGTAGCTTTCTAGATGCCACAGATGGCTTGAACCCACCAGCTGTATGTGGCGGAGTTTCATTAAAGCACAAGAAATCCTCCACGCAGGTAGTTTATACAGAGTCGGACGGGGAACTGCGATTTCAGTTTTCGACGATCCATGGATCCCCTCTCTCCCTGGTTTTCGACTTCACTCGACGAACACTGCAGGTCGGGGGCACCTCACTGTTGCTGCCCTTCGCAGTGAGAATGGATGGTAGTGGGACTCGGCGAAGCTTGATTTGTTCCTGTCCACAGATGAGGTGGTTGCTGTTAAAAAAATCCCTTGTTTCAGACACAATTGCGATGACGTCTGGACTTGGTTGGATGATAACAGTGGACTCTATACTGTTAAAAGTGGCTATCGGTTGCTGATGCGAAGACTTCATGTTACTCCGTCTTTATTGACTCTTCCATGGCGCTGGTTATGGCAGTTAGATTTACCAAAGAAGATTCTCAAGTTTTTATGGTGTTGCCTTCGTGGTTTTTTTCCGGTGAAAGAAAGGTTGCTTTTTCGACTTATTGACATTGATGAGGTTTGTCCCTTACGTCGCCAAGAAGTTGAAACAATTTGCCATATATTTTTTTATTGTGTATTTGCCAGGGCCATCTGGTGTAGGAGTGGATTGTCAGTCTGGGTTACCGTCCAATCTATTCACCAGTGGCTGCAAGACGTTCTGTCGTTTTAGACTATGGAGAAGCAACAGAGAGGTGTGGCAATCATGTGGGAGATTTGGCTATCCAGAAATGCATTTATCTGGAACCAACATCGTCCCTCTGATGCCGCAATATGTACTGTTGTCGCCAGTCTTATTTCCGATTGGAAGACCGCGGTGGCGGCAAGGCAAGTTGGTGTTCTCCCTACCGCCGAGTCGTCCCCATTGAAATGAGTGTTGCCCACTGAAGGTACTCTGAAGTTAAATGTGGATTCCATATGTTTCAAACATGACTCCGGTGTCGTAAGGGCGGGATGGATTCTCCGCGATCACCTGGGCTGTTGTGTTGGCGGTGGTATGTGCAATAGTGGAGTGTCTGCAAACCTAGTTATCGCCGAAGCCGTTGGGTTGAGGGAGGTGCTTAGCTGGTTGAAGGGAGAAGTTACTAACAGCCGGATTAACGTTGAAGTAGATTGCCTAGAATTGGTTGCAGCAATTCGAGGAAAACGAAACGGCTCTTGTCTTGGTGGTATGGTTTCCAATATTAAAAGATTGTTAGACCAATTTCGATCTATAGCTATTTCTCACTTTAAGAGGTCAGCGAATCAAGTTGCCCATATGTTAGCCTCGACATCTGGTTCTATTCCTGGCTCTCACTGTTGGGGTTCTATTCCCCCTGCCTTCATTTTTGCTGTAATGACATGGATCTCGTTTAATACTAGCCATTACTTTTAAAAAAAAATATATAAAAGTGGTCTGATTCTCACGTCACCACTTAGGTGTTAAATGGCTTCAATGAAGGTTCCAACTATTGATTCCTATTTTCAAACCCTTGAGTGGCTGTCAATTCGAAATTCCAAGTAAACTTTGTTCCTTTTTCACTCTCAAACAATATAACATGGCAAAGCTTCTTATACTTATTCTCTACTCAATTTTCTAAATATTACGGAATTCATTTTGTTAAAGTTCTAATCCTGTCCTGATTTAATTCCATTTCTCCTCTTATGTTTCTCTTGTTGTTTGTTATCGGTGGATTGAAGGATGAAGAGAAAGTTGACGATAATCACTGATTTGGACCATGATGTTCTGAAATATTTACTGATCTTTGTTGCTAAGTACCCTGATGGAGCGGCTAATCTTGCAAGGGCAATATCTATGTAAGATTTCTACAGTATATTGTAATTGGGTTTCTAGTACTAGGTTGATTAAAGGCTTGGCCACCTTTATCTGAGCTATGTTCAGATTCCCTCTACTTAACTTTGTGTGTTTGTGTGGGAGATAAATCATAATTAGCAGATATCTTTGTATGTTTCTTGAAATTGCATGTGTAATCAATCCCCTCGAGGTTAGGCTTAAGATTTAATATGATGGAACCAACAAGTGCATTTCCGTATGCTTCCTAAACTTGAGTAGTGAAAAGGCAAGTTTGTCTTTGAGAAAATGGATTTGAGTTTTGTGGGTACATTCAGTTTCTACCAGTTCAAAACAGTAACTTATTTTGGTATGGCATCGATCACATGCTTTTTTTTTTCTTCTGATATACAGTGTCTCTAACTTAATCTTGAAATGATCTTGTTACTTGAGGCTAGCCTCCAATCTATGTTTTAATCCAGTCAATTACACTCCTTTGTTTTTACAGTTGCAAATTTTTTAAGAAACCTGTGCATGAAGAGGTGTTAAAAGTAGTAGCCTTTGTTAATGTGAAAGTATCAGATCAGTTAGAATTTTTTCAGCAGTACAATTGTCTACTGATAAGATGTGCTCTAGTTGGAAATGAAAATGCAGAGTATTTGTTCTCTAAGGTAACCAGATGATTGATCCTAATTCATCTGTTTCTTTTTTATTGGTAATTCATGTAGATTACTTGCAAATGTGCTTAGGAGATGTATGATCTCTTCTTCTTCCTTGGTTGTTGTTTACTAGGAAAATGCATGCTAATACTTTATGTTTCTGGTTGGAAACAATTCCAGAATATTTGTTTCAAAGAAAAAGTGTGTACTGTGTTTGATATCTTTTTTTTAATTACTAAATGCACTCAGTAATTCGTGTTTCCAATTATTCTCTCTTCTTAATGAATAGATATCAGTCACAAATTCAATTTTTCATTCTGCATTGAGCAACTAATACCGGTGAGCTGTTCTTAATTGGTTTGGAAGGAAAGGAAACTGATAATTTTGGGGGAGTTCGTACCACATAATAGACAGTGCAAAAGCATGACAAATTATGTTTCTCGAGATCTAATTTTACTGCTGATTTGAAGATAAACCAGTCAACAAATATTAAGGTTTTCTCGAATAATCCACTTTACAATGAAGTTGTGGGTGGCCTTCTGTGACAATGTCACCCTGATGAGTTCTTTGAAATGTATGAACAAATTCAGGATTATTTTCACTACTGCATCAGAGGTGTGGACCTTAGTGTATTTATAAGAGCGTCTCCCATGCTCGTATAATGCACAACCAATATACGAGCTTTGCATTATATGAGCGTTGGAGAGAGTGCACTAGTACGGCATGTATAAGGAGCATTATATAGATAATGAAATGCTAGTGGGCTTGGACTAACGGGCAGGAAAGGCTTTCTAGCCTTAAAAGTTGACCTGGAAAAAGCGTATAATAGGCTTCGTTGGGCTTTTATCCAGGACACGCTCATTGCGGTTGAGCTTCTTGAGTCCCTCATCCACGTCATCATGAACTGTGACTTTTCAAATGGCCTGGTAGGGCACAATCTAGAATTCATTTCGTTCGTCTAGGGGTGTTCGCCAGGGTGACCCACTTTCTCCGTATCTGTTTGTCCTCTGGATGGAGTGACTTGGGCACCTTATCTCGCAGGAGGTGGACTGTGGCAATTGGAAGCCTGTCAGACTTAATCGGACGGGGTCTCCCATATCCCATCTTTTCTTTGTCGATGACCGAGTCCTTTTTGCTAAAGCTGCGGAATCACAAACCCATGTGATCGCCCGCACCTTACAAACATTCTGTCTGGCATCAGGATAGAAAGTAAGCACTGAGAAGACTCAAATCTTTTTCTCGAAAAACGTACCTCGTAAGTTCATGCGGCGACTCAATCACGGTCTTTAGATTAACTGTACGAACAATTTAGGCCGGTATCTAGGGGTCCCTTTGATCCACGAGCGCACATCTAGGCATACCTTCCAACATATTTTGGATATGGCCCAAAACAAGCTCATGGGTTGGCGGGTGCAAACGCTCTTGCTAGCTGGCCGGGTTACTTTAGCCCAGTTGGTCATCTCCACCCTTCCTATTTTTACGATGCAAATGGTCCGTCTCCCACGTCAACTCTATGATGATCTTGAAAAACTCATGCATGATTTTATTTGGGGTTCGACCACCTCTCAGCGAAGACTCCACCTGGTGAACTGGGATTCTATATGCCAACCGAAGTCCGCAAGAGGATTGGACATCAAACGCATCCACCTACCAATGACGCGTTACTTGTCAAATTAGGATGGGCTTTTCTAACTAATCCTTTAGCCCTTTGGGTTCGAGTTCTCCGCGGTAAATACAGTTTGGATACTCATCATCTGCCCCAAACCATTGCTAGGTCTCGGGCCTCCGTGGTCTAGTGAGGACTGTCGGCGGTCTGGCCGATAGTTCGTTATGGCAGCAGATGGGTTCTAGGGAATGGCCACCGAATTTTATTTTGGCTAGATAACTGGGTGGCGGGTTGGGGCTCACTTGTCCACCTGACGACCACGAACATCCCCGAATCTTCCCTGTACGCTACGATGGCCAACTTCACTAACCGGCAAGGCACCTGGCTCTGGTGCGAGTTCCAACAGTATCTTCCTTCAACAATCCGTTTAGACCTAGCCGTCATTTGGCCCACGATCGAGGAGGATGTGGACGATAAATTACTTTGGAGGCCCACCACCACCCATGGGAGATTCATAGTGGCCTCGGCTTATGAATTACAGAAACGCCCCGGTGTTGCCCCGCATCACAAACTGTGGGAGATTATTTAGAAATGGGCTGGTCCGTAGCGGATACGGTCCTTCCTATGGCTGTTGGCTCAATGCAAGCTTCTAACGAACTGGCAGCGAGATGTCCGTCATCTCACCACGGATAGCAACTGCCATTACTGTGGGCAAGAAGAGACCTCGATGCATGTAGTACATGACTGCCTGCGGGTGCAAACCTTTTGACCACAGTTTCCTCGGGCGGTGCTCGGTCGGGGCTTCTTCCAACAGGATGAGGGATCTTAGGTGCTGTCCAACTTCCTCAACATGTTGCCCATGCAACAGGTCGAATGGTCTGTTATCTATAGGATAGCCTGTTGGTGCTTATGGAACTGGCGAAACAAAAGTCTATTCGAGGAGGGCTTTGTTTGGCCAAAGGTTAGTACTCAAGTGGTTTTGGACCATGTTGAAAGGATTTCTCAAGCTCGGAGCATGGAAAATTGTGTGTTCCCGGACCTCAACTTGCCTGTGGGGAGTCACGTGGGCTGGACTAAGCCAATGGAGGGTTGGGTGAAATTGAAATCGGATGGTGCAGTAACGGCCGGGTCCGATCGAGCTTCGACCGGTGGCTTAATTCTAGATCGGCATAGGCAATGGTGTGGAGGGTTCCATCATCGTATAGGACGCAGTTCACCACTAACTGCAGAGCTCTAGGGGGTCCTTTCCGATCTCATTTTGGCTTGGGATTTAGGACATCGGCGCCTAGTCGTGGAATTCGACTCGTTAGAGGTCATTAACATTCTTTCCTCATCCCAGTGTATTCTGACGAAGGATCTTTTATTAGTTGCAGGTATCTGAGAGCTCTTACACCAGGACTGGAAGGTTGATCTTCAACATGTCGTGCGTGAGGGGAACTAGTGTGTCGACAAGCTAGCGGCTTGTGCAACTTTCTTAAGTCTGGGCCTGCACCTCCTCTGAGAGCCTCCAGTGGCCGTCTAAGAGCTTCTCCACCACGACACTGGTGGAGTTTTGTACTTCCGTCATATATGCTAGTATGTTTTGTACTCTCTCCTTTGTAATTAAAAAAAAAAAAAGAAATGCTGGTGGGCTTCCAATGTCCCAACTTTTTGGCTAACAATTTTTTTTCAATGTTCCTTTTTTTTTTCCAGTAATCAACTTTTTGACAAAAGCCATTTCCTTACAACCAATGTTATGAATACTGCGTCTGGGACTCGATGCGGATTGAGCTCTGCGGAACGAATGCAGGTGTCGATTGATGCAAGATGCCGTATCGGTTGACCAAGATGCCGTATCGGTTAATCTAAGATGCGGCACTGCAGATTCGGGAAATTTTTTAAATTTATAAAATAGTCCCTAAAATTTTTAAAAATTGCAAAATAGTCCATATTGATATATTATACAGTTGTACTGTATATTTTACTAGTTTACTGTTTACATAAACCATGCTTTCAAACATCTTAATAATAAATAATAATGATAATTAATTTGAAATAACAATAATTTTTAAATATTTTACATATAAATAATAATCACAATTAATATAAACAAAGACAATCATCATTATATAATTATAAAATTAAGAATAATAAAAAGTACCATTACATTAAAGTTCAACATCTTTTAACTTTTATAGTCAATTAATTATTTACCTACCTAAAAGATTCATCCAAGATATTAGATCTTTATAAAATCGATTAAATATTAAATAACATAAAAGAATTTAAAATATAATTGAATGAGATCGTTCTTATCTATAAATTATATATTTCTTTTGGTGGAGTATATTTATGCACAAATTATATATTTCTTTTGTTAGAATTAAGGAATAACATTAAAGAAAAATAATATTATTTAATCATTTATTATTAGTAATTTTGTTGATGATTCTATTTTCTTAAATCATAATTCTAAAAACATCTTAAATTCAATAATTGAAGATAATTATAACAAAATTTTGGTTTAATAATTGATTTGGGTTTTATGTAAAATAATATTTAAATAATTCACATTTATTTTATTGTTATCTTTAACAAAAATTAAGAAAATATTAAAAATCTATAAATTATGAATTTTTAAAATTAATTAAACTAAAAGAAAGCCTTATAATCTAAATTATAAAACTAAAAATCTTAAGTTATTCACATTTGTAAATCCGTGGAACACACGGGGTAGTTATAGCAAGTAGGATGGGAGAACGTGCCTATAGCAAGTAGGATGGGAGAACGTGCAAATAGTTGGAAACTTGAAATTTGGAAAGGCAAGCAATATATTATACTATATGTGAAGAAAACCCAAAAGACTACCGGAAAAGGAAAGTGCATGATGGAGAGATGGCGAGCAGTGTTCGGTGAAGTGAAGGAGAAAGTGAAAACGGGAACTTGACAAGCGAAGCGAGTGAGTGACTCTAAGGGATGAGATGTGTTTGGTACACTTGTGCACCATCTCTCCTCCACTTCTTTTGATCTATGGCTGATTCGGGTTAGTGGGTTTTCGTCCTCGAGCTTTTTCCCTCTGAAAGCTTTTTTCTTTCCTCAAACTTCCATTGCTTCTTGTTGTTTTTTCCCTGAAAGTTTTCTTCTTTTGAACTCTCTGTTACTTGTCAATGGAAATGTGAGTCGAGATCGCACCGAGGAGAGGCGGACGTGACGGAGAGAGACAGACGAGAACGATCGGTGGCGGTGAGTGTGAGACAGACGAGCAAGCAAATGAGAAGAGAGAAGAGAGTGAGGCGGGAGGACGAAGGTCGGGGTTTGATTTTTTTAGGGTATTTTTTTTATTTGCAAATAGGTCCCTAGGAATTTTAGATTTACCGGAATCACCCGAAATTTTCCGGTATTCTGAAGATTGTAGGTGCATCAATCGAAAGTCGGTCATGGTCGGAATTTTGACCGATGCGTTTGTACCGATCTGCATCTCGGATTCAAGCCGATGCAGTCTAAATTGCACCATCGGTAATTATTTTTCAACCGTTTGAAATTAATATTCATTTGAATAGGAATTTGATATGGATTCATTTTTTAATAAATATTGCTAAAATAATTTTCATTTTTCACTCTTTTATTCCATCTCTTATTTTATTTAACCTCTTCTCAAAATTTTCTAAAGTTCTAATATTTTCTCATTATGGATGATAATTTAAATAGTTCTAGAAATATATTTAATTTTCCAAACATGGAAAATTCTTCTTCACCACAAAACCAAAACCATCAAAATTCTCATAATTTTGCAAATTTTCCTATAATATGCAAAGTCATGCATATTCTCCTAATTTAACCAATTCTAAACATCTACCAAATTTTCCATGTCTATTTTTCATGTATCCGGCGTTGAATTATTTTAATCCATTACTATTCGTTAGGATATTATAATCCTAGTATGAGTTATGGCAGTCCAAACACTCCAAATTAGATGATGAAAGATGTTGATTTTAGTACTGAGCAAGAAACACCGACGGGACCTATTTCAAACTCTCAATTACCGCCATATTCAACGCAACGTGGGATCAAAAATATTAGTATAACCAATGAACCAGTGGGAGAAATGGATGGCAAATGGGTTTCTTGGAGTATCGATGATGACAAAATGCATGCAAGTGCTTGGCTCACAATATCTAACTGCAGCATTGTGGGCAACTCCTAAAGCGAAAAAGCTTTCTGGAAAAGGGTTTAACGGATCTTCTCGAGTGAAAATGACCTAGCCTCACCAATGTCCATTTAACGGACATGGATGTCTGTTAAACGAACCTTCTCGACCTAAAATGGACTCCCAACCCTGACAATATTCGTTAAATGGATATGGATGTCCGTTAAACGGACATTCACGGGTTAGCTTCAGTAAATTGCTATTTTTGACCCTTTTAGAAGCAGAATCACACTTTGTGGTTTTCATTAAAGCTGTAGATCTAGAAGTCTAATTTCAAATTGTCCACAAACGAACTCAATTCGACATTTGTAGAAAAAGTTATTGCAATTGCACCAAGAGAGGTACAAAATGACTAAGCACATAAACATGTTGGATTCTTTTGTCCATAACTTCCCCATCCGATCTCCGAATGAGGTGATTCTTAAAGAGATAGCTTCCTAACACATGTATCTATCTCTACATGAAAATTTGAGATCTTTTGGAGTTGATTTGAGAAAGATTTATGGAAAGGTAGTAAGGGGTCGGTTTTGAGAGCATGATTGAAGTATGAATACACTTTGGCTTTTCAAGCATATCCTGATCTTTAGAGCTCCATTTGAGATAGTTCTTGCTTCAAATTAAAATAGAGACCTAAAGCTACCATTTTTATGAAGAAGTCAAATTATGATTTTTGTTGATTGACTAGTGTGGGCTCACCACCCTTGTGAGATGACGGCCAAAGAGGATTCTTTGGAATAACCTTACAGGTTTACAAGCTCAAGGTTTATGATTCCAGTTGGATGGTTGGACTTTAAAAACGGGGCTCAACACTTACCACCATTGGTGGCAATGTTATTGGACAAGTTAATTATGCTAGCTCTTCTAAGGAGTTTTTGCAGATGCTTGTTAGCTTATATGCGCAGACTTTACTCGTTAAAGTCTTGCAGCTCAAGCAAAAATTATCATCTCTTCAAAAAGGAACTTCAACCATTTCTGATTATATATACAACAGGTGAAGTCTATTGGCGACTCCTTGAAGGTTGTTGGTCATGCTGTGACAGACCAAGAATTGATTCTTAGTGCTCTCAATGGTTTAGGCAGTGAATATGACTCTGTGGTTGTACTTCTCACTGGATTTATGGGTGTTTCTTCTCTTCAAGATGTTCTTTACAGCTTAATGATGCACGAGACCAGGCTTGAACAACAACATATTCTCTCTCATATTGTTGTGTCTTTTGCATCTGCTAACTTGGCAACATACTCTCATCAATCTAATCGCACTTTAAATTCTGGTCGAGGATCCTATAGAGGCCAAGGAAACAAAGGACGAGGGGGTAGAAACAAGTTGCACTGTCAATTATGCCAGAAACCAGGGCATGAGGCGTTAAAATGCTACAAGCGTTTTGACATTCACTGGCAAGGAAATCGATCTAATCAACTTTCACAGCAAATAAACAATACTTCTCAACAGGCATATCTGGCTCATCATTTAGTTGCTACTTCACCAAATTCCTCTCCTGAGCCTAACTGGTTTATGGATAGCGGGGAAACTAATCATGTCACTGCAAATTTATCTAATCTAAGCATTCAAGATCCATACAACGGTAGAGAGCAACTTGCAGTTGGTAATGGTAACAAATTACCTATCTCTAACATTGGTTCTTCTCTTTTACCCTCAACTTCCATTACACCTATTAAATTACATAACATTTTATATGTTCCTCAAATAACTAAGAATTTAATCAGCATCTCTCAAATTACTAAAGATAATAAGATTATTGTTGAATTTGATGATTCTTGTTGTGTTTTTAAGGACAAGTTTACAGGGAAGATTTTGCTCAAGGGACTTCTCAAGAATGGCCTGTACAGTCTTAGTTCAAAACCTACCACAACACAGCCTTTTATCTATAAACTATCCAACACAGCACAACCTTCTATCAACAATCTATCCTACTCAGTCTCAAATCAATGTGATGCTTTTCTTTATGAATCAAATGTGAATGTGTGGCATGCTCGTTTAGGGAATCCTAATACTACTGTATTACAACACACTTTGCAATAAATGAAACTCAAATTTAGTCCTAAATCTATTGGTTTCTGTGACTCTTGTCAATATGGAAAACACCATAAATTACCGTGTCAAAAACACCGAATATCTTTCACTGAGCCTTTGAAAATTATCTACACCAATGTTTGGGGTCCAAGTCCCTATCCCTCAACAAATGGTCATAGATACTATCTGGTATTTATTGATGCCTTGTCTCGGTTCACTTGGATCTATCCTATGAAACACAAATCAGAAACGATGGACATTTTTAAACAATTTAAATCTCTTGTTGAACTACAGCTCAATCATAAAATCAAATCACTACACAGCGACATGGGAAGGGAATTCATAGTGCTATTACCATTTTTTGCTCAACATGGCATTAACACCAGATTTAGTTGTCCATATACCCATCAACAAAATAGGATTTCTGAAAGATAACATCATCATATAACTGAGACTAGTCTTACATTACTGTCTCATGCTAAATTACCTCTAACCTTCTGGTTTGAGGCTTTCCAAACAGCAACATACCTGATCAATAATCTACCCACTCCAGTTCTACAAAACCTATCACCATTTCAAAAATTATTTCATAAACAGTGTAGGTATGATCACCTAAGAGTATTTGGATGCATATGCTTTCCCTTCCTATAATTTTACAATAAACACAAGCTAGGTTTTCACACCAACAAATGTGTGCTCCTTTGATATAATCCTTATCATAAAGGCTATAAATGTTTGCATCAATCTAGCCATATATACATCTCCAGACATGTCACATTCAATGAGTCTGAGTTTCCCTACTCATCCTTATTCCACAAACAACACAATACACACACAATCCATTCTAGCCTTCCTATTTCCACATTAACTGATACTCTACAGGCAACTACTGAAAGGAATCTATCCTGCAATCTTCTTCTTCAAATACAACAAGTCTAATCCTATTCATTCTTCACCTTTATCTGGTTCTCCTAAGCCTCCTGCTCCACTCTATATCAGAAACTTGCATCCCATGTAGACAAGAGCCAAAAGTGGCATTTATAAACCAAAGGTCTATCAATCATCTCTCACATCAGACACAACATCTGAAACAAAATCAACGGGTATTGCTATCACAAATCCTATATGGAAAGAGGCTATGAATTCAGAAATTTGAGCTTTACAACGCAATAAAACATGGTCTCTGGTTCCTTTTCAGTCATCTATGAAGATTTTGGGCACTAAATGGGTGTTTCGAATCAAGTACGATTCTAACTGCGCAATAGACAAATACAAGGCTCGGTTTGTGGCTAAAGGATTCAATCAAACTCCAAGCCTTGATTTTACAGAGACTTTCAGCCCTGTGATAAAATCTTCAACCATTAAAGTGATCCTATCTCTAGCTATTTCACAAAATTGGGACATATAGCAAGTAGATGTCAACCGTGCATTTCTTAATGGACATCTAAATGAGGAAATCTACATACATCAACCAGAAGGATTTGTGGATCAACAATTTCTTGAACATCTGCAAGTTAGATAAGGCACTCTATGGCCTTAAACAAGCTCCACGAGCTTGGTATACCACCCTGAAATCTACTTTTCTACATTGGGGATTTCAAAACTCAAAATCCAATACTTCCCTACTCTATAGGAAACTTTATGGCTCCTTGTTACTAATACTAATCTACGTTGATGACATCTTAATCACAGGGAATTCAACTTCAGAAATTCAATCAATCATCAAGTAGCTCAACAGTAATTTGCTCTCAAAACACTACGAAGTATAAATCACTTTCTTGGTTTTGAAGCTTACAGAAATGAAAATGGTTTGTATCTGTCACAAAGGCTGTACATAGTGGATCTTCTTGCTCGTACAAGCATGTCCAATTGCACACCATGCTCCACTCCAATGGCCCTTGGTTCCAAGCTGTCAGCTCTTGAGGGTTCCCCTTTTGCGCATCCAACTTTGTACAAAAGCATTATTGGAGCGTTACAATATCTGTATCACACCATACCAGATATCAATTATACAGTAAATCAATTGAGCCAATTTCTCTCAAACCCTCTCAATTCTCACTGGATTGCTTGCAATCATGTCTTAAGGTATCTCAAGGGAACATTGGGGTTTGCTCTCTTATTTCGTCCATCCCATAACCCTTTCTCTCTCGAAGCATACAGTGACTCTGACTGGACAGGAAATCCAGACAATAGGAAGTCCACTACTGGAGGTTGTGTCTTCCTAGAGGGTAATATGATATTTTGGACTTCAAAGAAGCAAACTACTGTCTCTCACTCAAGCATTGAAGCTAAGTATAGGGCACTTGCTTAAATCTCGACAGAGGTACTATGGCTTCAATCTCTACTTAAGGAACTGGGTTTTAATCTAAAACAAACACCAATTATCTAGTGTGACAACAATGGAGCTAGGTCTCTTGCTCTAAATCCAGTGTTTCATGCTCGAACGAAACATATCGAAGTAGATGTTCATTTCATAAGAGACAAAATCAAAAAGGTTGAATTAGATGTGAGATATGTCAACATAGAAAATCAATTAGCAGACTTACTCACAAAGCCTCTGACAGCGATCCAGTCGTTGGCGCTCATCTCCAAGCTCAATGTCGATGTTCATCCCCATTATCGCTTCACAGGGAATGTTAGAGTGTTGGACCAAAGAATTGAATAGAGTCCAGACTGCAATATTGTCAAGCCCAACAATGATTCCAGGCCCATTCGTTTGAGGATAGTTCAACTCTCATCTGCAACTCACAAAGCTAAACCTGCACCCGTACACTAGTTGATTAGCTCCAGCTATAACCGCTTTCCCAGTTGCTGCTGTTGACAACATTACCAGCTGTCAACATTAAGGCCATTAGATTCTAACATATTGTATTCAATGGTTAGATTGTAATCATTCATTGTGTATATATACATTACTCATTCAATAAGAAATTCATCAAACATTTTATACAAATAGTATCATACAGTTTACAAAAGCATTGAACGAAATTAAAGCATCATTGGGTTAGAGGGTGGCCTCATGGGTGGGGGATGATCCTTGTGGAGATGGTGATTTACCATCTTGGTCTGGTGTTACATGCTCCATTCAGGGGGATTACAAAGTGGTCACAGAGTTGTAAGTAATATCGATAGCGGGAACTTATTTATTGTTATTTATTCATGGTAAGGTTTTAAATGATAGCAAAACTATATTTCTACAAAAATCAAAGAATAAATTTTTACATTTCACATTTTCGGGTCCTGTTTCTCGCAAACGTTCTGATGTAAAGGGTTTGATTTAAAGTTATGAATATCGTACCAGGCTTAGTACCGGATTGAGTTCTAGAAACGAGCGTATCGATGCAAGTCGATACAGTACCATTTCGTAATTTTTAAATTTATAAAATAGTCCCTAAAAATTTTAAAAATTGCAAAATAGTCCATATTAATATATTGTACAGTTGTACTGTATACTTTATTAGTTTATCGTTTACATCAACCATGCTTTCAAAAATCTTAATAATAAATAATAATGACAATTAATATAAAATAAGTCAATAACAATAATTTTAAATGTTTTACATATAAATAATAACCACAATTAATATAAACAAAGAAAATCATCATCATACACACATCAAATTAAGAATAATACAAAGTATTTAAAATATTACAAATTACAATAATACAATTTCATCATTTAATAAATAATATTACATCAAAAGATTCAAAACATCGATAAAAATAACAATAAATATTACAAAAAGAGTTGATGACGAAGAAGCAATCAAGTAGAAGTTAAACCTGAAACAAAAATATTACAGTTACTTAACATATATACAATTTAACATAAACATGAAATACAAGTAAAATTAAAAGAAGAGGAAAAATAAAAATCTGAAATTTAATCGTCAATGGGAGGATACCCACTAGAACTGCACTAACCCCAGTGATCATTTGGTACAAAATCCTCATCATTGAGAGGAGCTTCATCATCATAATCATTCAAACTTAATGCACTAAATGACATGTCAATGCTTTCTCATCCAAGATTATCTTCCAAATTCAAATCATTCACATCAACCAAATTGGATTCTTCAGAAACCCAATCCGCCAAAACATCAATATTTTCAATGGCAATTGGATCATTTGAACTACTTGTGCTATTCAGATTCCTAGTAAACAATTAATTTTAATTATTAAAAAATTATAAGAAATTATATCAAAATTACTAATGATAATAATGAAATAACATACCTTTCCCGAAGCTTTAAATTGTAACGAACATAAACTAAGTCATTCAACCTCTTATGCTCCAATCTATTCCTTTTCTTTGAGTGGATAAATTCAAATGTGTTCGATTTCGTTCACTTTGATTGCACTCACACATTGACTTAAAATGCGCATCGCAAATCTTCTCAATTCTGGAAGATGATTTCCGAATTGATCCCACCAATCAACTGCATATTATAAGATAAAAAAGTAGTGTTATAAACAAAATAAAGTGATAATTAATTTTCAACAAATAAGAAATACGAAATAAATAATACCTGGACAAAGTTTGTTTCTTTGTCGAATAGCAATTGGCATTCCAAAATCCCTATAAGACGACTTATAAAGCTGTATTTGTGAGCTTCAAAGATCTTGCATTGCGTCATATGGAATAATTGTTATAATTGTAAAAAGCATTCCTCTACTAACTTCAACTTGCTTTGCAAGATCTAGTCTAAAATGCACACTAGGATTCAAAAATGATCCAGCTGCAAACAATGGAGAAGAAAGTTGTCTTTCCCTTCTCTCATTAATGATTGAGAGAAATGGTGTGTATAAAGAAGGCCTATTCTTCATATTAGCCTTGATTGCTTCCGTCGCTCTCTCTAAAGCATAAAAAATGTAACCCATTGTTGGCTTTTCTTCACTATCAGCCAATCGAAGCACCCTCACTAAAAGCTCACAAACTCGGATAATAGATTGACATTGCGACCAAAATTCTCTATCTTCCAGTATAATACTATAAACTTCCATTCCAACATTAGACCTAGCATGTTGAGATGCAACTCACTTATTACTTGTAAATATTTGCCTTAACTCTTTCTTCAGCAAAACAAAAGACTGAAGTGATAAGAAATTTGTTGCAAATCTTGTTACAACAGGACGACACAAATTCCTACCATTAGTAAATTTCCTTATCATCGAATTCAAAACCCATGCACGATTATAAATGAATTTTGCCACTTTTTTTGCATTCTGCATAGTCTCATCAATAACAGGAAAACATCTAGGATCTCCTATATTCTCCAGCATTAAGTCAATACAATGTGCAACATAATGAGTCCAAAAAATGAATTATAGGTATTCTACAATCTTTTACCTGCCGCTTTATAAGCAAAATCATTGTCAGTAATAAACTGAACAATGTTTTCCAGCCCTACTTCATTCACAACTTCATCAAATATCCCAAACAAAGTCTCAGCATTTCTAATAAGGCCAGATGCATCAATAGATTTCAAAAACATATTTCAAAAACATAGATCCATTTGTAGAATAAACCAAAAATTTTATAATAGGCTCTTGTCTCCTATTTGTCCAACCATCACACATAATTGAACAACCATAAGTAGCCAACTCACTCTTCTTTCAGCCAAATAAGTTCTAATTTCAGAAACATCACAACTCAAAAGTTTACCTCTTAAGTCATCAATCGATGGCCCTTTGTATCCTAGACCTTAAGAGGCTATTGCATCTATCATAGGTTGGTAATAATAAGAATGAGAGGCATTAAATGACGAACCTGTATCATACCACCATCTAGCTACTGCCATATCGACATTGTGAGTCGCATCTCTTGATTGCATTGCACTACGAATTGAAAGTTGAGCTCAAGGAGTTATTCATGGTGCAAAGAAACTATAAGCTTGCCTTCTTCTCTTCGTCACATCAGATTCTTCAGGATCCTAAGGTTGAGATGGAACACTACCGGTACCACTACCAGTACCACTTCCACCTTCAACATTTCCATAATCACCATAGAAATCAGAAAACGAACTTCCACTACCAATTTCAAAATTAAGTCTTACCTTCTATCTTTCTCAAACTGATGTTCATCAAGCAATGTTTTCATCTGTCACTTCACATCGTGACTTACTTTTTTACATGTTTTCACTTCTCCTTTAACCCCAGCTAAATGTCTTTTTAATTGAGTAATTCATCCACCTTTCAAATGCTTGTTACAAAACAAGCATATGATATGATTTTTTTGACGGGGAACTGTACCAGTGTGAGTCCAAGCTAGATCACTGTATCTTCCTGAAGTAGGTTGATCGGGATTATTTGAGCTTCCTTCCATATATCTGTACACAAAAACAAATAACACATAATTTCAGTACACAATGACAACATGCATATCCTTCTTATATAATATAACTCATTCTGCAATAATCACAAAACATACTCCAACAATTTGCAATTTCAACAATTACAAAACAATCATAATATCATTTCCACTTCCTTCCATTTCCAACAATTTCCAATTCTAACCGGTGTGGTTGGGTACGGTATCTTGTACGTTAAACCGTAACCACGCAAATTAGTATTGTCCGCTTTGGCCGAGGTTCGATCCCCTGACCTCACGATTTTGTTGCGTTAAGACACACGCCTCTTACCATTGAGCTACGTCAACGCAACAAAATCGTGAGGTCAGGGGATCAAACCCCGGCCAAAGCAGACAATACTAATTTGCGTGGTTGCGATTCAGCGTATAAGATATCGTACCCAACCACACCACTAACAATTACAAAACATTCATTATTGTTTTTCCATTTTCAATAATTTTCAATCATGATAATTACAAAACAATGATAATTCCATATCCATTCCATTTCATTCACAACAATTTCCAATCCTAAGAATTACAAAACAATGATAATTCCATTTCCATTCATTCAATTTACAACAATTTCCAATCCTAACAATTACAAAACAATCATAATTTCATTTCCATTCATTTCATTTACAACAATTTACAATCCTAACAATTACAAAATAATCATAATTTCATTTCCATTCATTCAATTTACAACAATTTCCAATCCTAACAATTACAAAACAATCATAATTCCATTTTCATTCATTCCATTTACAACAATTACCAATCCTAACAATTACAAAACATTCATAATTCCATTTCTATTCATTCAATTTACAACAATTTCCAATCTTGACAATTACAAAACAATCATAATTCCATTTCCATTCATTCCATTTACAACAATTTTCAATCCTAACAATTACAAAACAATCATAATTCCATTTCCATTCATTCAATTTACAACAATTTCCAATCCTAACAATTACAAAACAATCATAATTCCATTTTCATTCATTCCATTTACAACAATTTCCAATCCTAACAATTACAGAATATTCATAATTCCATTTCTATTCATTCAATTTACAACAATTTCCAATCCTGACAATTACAAAACAATCATAATTTCATTTCCATTCATTCCATTTACAACAATTTCCAATCCTAACAATTACAAAACAATGATAATTTCATTTCCATTCATTCCATTTACAACAATTTCCAATCCTAACAATTACAAAACAATCATAATTCCATTTCCATTCATTCCATTTACAACAATTTCCAATCCTAACAATTACAAAAAATTCATAATTCCATTTCCATTCATTTCATTTACAACAATTTCCAATCCTAACAATTAGAAAACATTCATAATTCCATTCCATTTCCAACAATTTCTAATCCTAACAATTACAAAACAATCATAATTTCATTTCCATTCATTCCATTTACAATAATTTCCAATCCTAACAATTACAAAACATTCATAATTCCATCTCATTTCCAATCCATTTCCAACAATTTTCAATCCTAACAATTACAAAACAATCATAATTTCATTTCTATTTTCATTCCATTTACAACAATTTCCAATCCTAACAATTACAAAACAATCATAATTTCATTTCCATTCCATTCCATTCCATTTCTAACAATTTCCAATCCTAACAATTACAAAATAATGATAATTCCATTTCCATTCATTACATTTACAACAATTTCTAATCCTAACAATTACAAAATAATCATAATTCCATTTCCATTCGTTCCATTTACAACAATTTCCAATCCTAACAATTACAAAACATTCATAATTCCATTTCATTTCCAACAATTTCCAATCCTAATTATCACAAAACATTCATAATTCTATTTCTAACAAACCATAATATTATATACACCATTTTATATTTCGTTCTTAAATTTATATGTTGTTTTTATAATTCTTAATCGACATTAATAACTATAAGTATAAATTGGAATCTACAAGTATACAAAGATATTCACAAATTACAATTTGATAACATTACCAATTTTAAACATTTATGATTCCCTACACATATATGTTACCATTTCATTAAAGTTCAACATCTTTTAACTTTTATAGTCAATTAATTATTTACCTACCTAAAACTAATACTCAAATAAGCAAATATTATCATTAACTACAATCAAATTATTATTAATTTCTAATTCCATAATTTTATACTTAACTAATTATTTACCAAAATTCAATACCCAAATATTAAAAAAATTATCATTTAACAACTATTAAGAATGTGCCAATTAATGTTAAGCTTTTTCAATTTTACTAATTTTGATTATCAATTTTACAATTTTACATTTAATTATTAATTTCACATTTGATTATCAATTTTGCAATTAGGTTTAAATGTTGATTTGATTTTGATTATCATCTTTCAATTTTAAATTTTAACAACCAATTAATCAACATCAACAATTTAACTTTAAAGTTTAAATTTAAAACATAAGGTTAACCATAAATACCAAATTATAATTAAATAAAATACATGTACAATTAAACATTTCAAATTATCAAACTCAATCTCAAATTCAATTGCTTAAACTCAAATTCAATCTCATTCATCAATAATTCAACAATTCAATATTAATACCATAATAAATCACAAGCCAATTTCCACCATTCAATAATTAATAAATTACCATTTCAATTTTAATTTCCAATCCACTTCCAATTCCAAAATGCAAAATGCCAAAATCCAATTCTAAATTTCCAATTTCGGTTGAATTTCAAAACTCACAAATGACAAAAAACAATCAACCGAAATCAACTTCCAAATTTCCATTCCATTCGGATTTCTCATTTTCATCCGAAATCCACTTTCAATTTTTCCCCAA
Organism: Erythroxylum novogranatense; assembly: GCA_029891385.1. Classification (NCBI taxonomy): domain Eukaryota; kingdom Viridiplantae; phylum Streptophyta; class Magnoliopsida; order Malpighiales; family Erythroxylaceae; genus Erythroxylum; species Erythroxylum novogranatense. The sequence goes on along the minus strand of CM057233.1, from coordinate 36,904,085 downwards.
ATCCAACACAATAACACCAATTTTTAACCCCAAATCCACCATAATCCAACAACCAACACAATCACAGAAGCAATCATTTTCAAAATGCCATGAAAAATGAACAAAAATAAAAAACATACACCCCAAAAACAATTGGGTCTTCGGTGTCAATCTGGGTCGACGTCGGGTCGTATGCTCCTGCTGAGTTGAGGTGTTCATGCCGTCATGTGGTGCGTCGAAGACTCGAGGAGGACGAAGGAGAAGGCTGAAGTCAGCGAGGAGGAGGAGCGGGTTGAGGTCGAATCGTCGAAGACTTGAAGGGAGAGCAAACCACCGGTCGAAGACTTGAAGGAGGAGGACTGGAGAAGACGTCGAAGGTGAGGAGACGGCGAGACACCGAGAGAGAGATCGGAGAAGAGAGGAGCAGCGGCGTGCGTGCGTGCGTGGTACCGACCGAAAACCGCTGGTACCCACCATAATTTATCCCTGGTATATTTTTATCCATACTGGTACCAATTTTTGGCCGGTACGGTACGATTTTCGTAACCATGGTTTGATTGCATTTAGTACTAATATAATTTATACATGTTAAAGATATTGACTTTTTACCCGCTTGGTTATTCCGCTTTATCTGTCATATGGTCGAAACTAAATATCATGTGAGACCGAAGAACTTAGCCTTACCAAAACACATAGTGCCCATGATCTTTTCCACTTGCAGGGAAGTGTATGCAGTGTCAATTGTTGGATTTCACAAGGCTGTGAGTTCCATATTCATTCTTGAGCTCCTGAATTTTATATTTTGATTTCTAATATGTTGCTTTTGTCCCAAAATAAATGCTGCTTATATCTCCAATTAACCTTTGTTGTTTCCAGTATGTTTTATTACCACGGCAGGGATCTTCGCGATAACAAGCTGACTGGACCAATTCCTCCTCAAATTGGCCGATAAGGAGACTCCAAGTGCTGTATGATTCCTACCATTGATAATTTCATATTAGAAAGAAAGTTTAACACTTCATGACATGTGCGTTCAAGGGATCAGGCTATTCAGTTCTATGCTAGATATCATATTTAAGAGCTTTTAGCTAATTTATATCAATGTTTTGACCCATATGTATTTGAATAACAACTATTTAACTGGAGGAATTCCTTCACAGCTTGCAAACTTGAAAAACTTGTAAATTCTGTAACTATTTATGGGTGATATACTTGCCCATTACCTTGTGTACACTTTGATTTATCGTTTATTCTAAGTTTGTAGAACTTTGTGTAAAATGTCTAGAGCAATACTGGCAGATCTTGCCTTCATTCTTAGACTGACTGACCTGTGAGTCATAACTTTCTAAAATGGTGGATTTGAATCAGAATGTCATAGCCAAAATTAAACATTTAACACTTGCTGGACAACTTGACCTCTTTTCTTCTTGATCTCTTTTAATGATAATTGCATATAAGATTGAGACATGTCATTTCAGTATGGATTTGGATCTTGTTCTACATTTACTCATTTAAACATTACAATGTTTGCACGTACTTGTTCATAATTTGAGCCATTTTTTCTTTTCTTTTCTTGACATTTTGTGGTTGTCTCCTTTCTCTTTTCATTCGCATGCTGATTTTGAATGATATTACGACTAAGTACCTGGATCACAATCAATTTACTGGAAGAATTCCAGATACGTTCTACAAGCATCCTTACTTGAAAGAAATGTGAGTCCTTTAGTAAGAAAGTATTAGAATAAATATTAGCAGTCACTAAAGTAGAGTTCCAAACGCAGGTAAATTGAAGGAAATGGATTCCGGACAGGTGTGAACCCCCCATTGCTGTTCACAAGGAACTTGAAGTTTCAGATGCAGACTTCATATTTTAAACGGAATGATGTGGCTTTGATCTTTTATACGTAAGAAGGAAAGAACAGAACTACGTGCAGCATGGGAAAGCACAGGATCCTGAATCACACGTGCATACATTTACTCTAGATAAGGTGACGTCCTGCAAATTAGTTCTAATTGACTAATTAGGCATTGTGCAGAATCTTGCATCAAGTTGATTATTATAATTTGTGTAATTGAATTTTTTGGAAAAGTTGTGCTCTCAGCAAAGTCTATGCATATTGTCAATACACAATGGACCTATTAAATTCTTTAGTCAAAAGAGAATAACAGAAAAAAAACTGTTTAATCGTTGTATACATCCAGAGTTACAACTAACGCAGAGATATATAGGAGTAGCATGGAAATAATATCTCGATAGATGTAAGATGAATATCACCTTATTTTATTCTGTCAGATATGTAAAAGCTATAAATTGTTATAATTACAATGGATAACAATTAGATTCTTCTTATATACGTGGTAGTAGAGCAAGATATAAAGAGCATGGAAATTATGCACAGGCAGGAGCATCAAAATTAGGGAACACTATGAAAGAAATGGACAAGGAATTGATGTAAATGGGAGATTTTACTTCAACATGAACAGGGTCCAATTGTGGGATGTTACCATCTTCTGTAAGCTCCAATGGAATTCCGTTAAGAACCATTGTCTGGCTCTGGAGGTGCCCCTCTTGCGGCGTCAAGTGATACTCCTCTCTAGTTAACGTTTCATCTGACGCTTCACTTCCAACCCACGATACTGATCTCTTCAGGCCACGCATGAAAGGGGTCTCAAAGTTCTTCCTGACGAGCAAATTCCAGTCATTCTGAATACTGATGATGTAATTGGTCTGGTTGCTTAAATTGATCAATAGCAGAGCTATACCAGGCTGTTACAAGTATGGCAAGAACTTGAAATTTAAATATGTGAATGAAATTTATGCATCTAGAGGTAATATGAATTACGAAACCTTTATTCAGGTTAAGATATTATCAGTAGGCCAGAGCGGTGTGCCGTAGGTACAAGTGCAAAACTCCTACATGTCCAAATATTGTTTTCTGACAGCCGATAAAGTGATGAAAATACAGAATGTGATAAACAGACTTACCCTTCCTTTTGAACAATGTGCGTAAGAGCGTAGAAATGGTGAAGCATCGGTGTGAATAGCTAGAACGCCTTTCCCAATAAGTCGATGCCATAAAAGGGCACTGTTCACAGCCATATCCAACATAAGAAAGAAGCTTGAGTTAGATAACATGTGAAAGGGAACAATGACTTTCATCCAAGTAAATCATTGTGTGTGTATATATATACATATACATGTTCCATCAAAAGCTTTAAACTTCTACTTGCCTGTAATAATCTGGGTTTGGAACAAATGTAGCTGTGTCAAGGAGACCATAGTTTCCTCCGATCAATGTCTGCCTGCAATATGCTCTTGTGTTGTACATGGATGCTATTCCAAGCTGATCCAGGTACCTAATAGTATAACAAATCAAGAGAATAAGGAGTGTAATAGCTCAATAGCAAGCTCTTCTCTGCCAAAAAGTGTACACAGTAGCAGTAGGCTAAGCAAGTTTACCAAAAACTGTTTATAAATGAATTGGATATCCGACGACCACCACTGTTATATGCCCCACCAGACTCTCCAACCCAAGCAGAGGCCCAAGGACCATTCTGCTTAATTGTCCGCTCAAGATTGCTAAATGTTTCTTCAATTTTGCTCAGATAATGGGGATCCAGTATCTTTTTCACAAGGTTGGGATCATTTCCTAAATTGAAATACAATCGATCAAGTCCAGGAATAGACAAGTGATGCCAAGAACAATGATGTGCGTCTAGTCGTTGTTGCACACTTGTGTGTCTGGTCGTTGTTGGCCACTTATGTCTCAAATCAATCCCAGATCAATTTATAGAAAACTGTAAAGCATGATTGTAGTTCAGATTGACTTGCTTCCTTATCTACCAAATTATTGTTTATATGCCTAATTTGTCACATGAACATCACAGGCATCCTGTGCACGTGTAATAACTTTGAAACGTTTCTATTCCTATTCATTTGTTTACCATCGAGTGAACTTATGCAGCTTATAGCAGACTCACCTAGCCAGAACTTCGGTAATTGTTAGTTATTATGATCTAAACATTAGGACCAAGCATTCTTATTCTTTCCATTTCTTAAAAATCATACTTTCAGCTTGATTCAGATGGACAATATTCCTCTACACCTTGTAAAATTGGCTTGTAGTCGTAAAATTCAGATGCCAGTTGAGTTAACTTCAATTGGAAAAAAAAATGCAGTTTAACTCATAAACATACATATGATGGTTGCATTCAGTATCTATTCATATATACAATACCCAATTGTACGTATATTTTATTTCAACACAAGGACTCGAACTAAACCCAATAGCAGAGTAGGCGAAGGAGCGAGCTAAGGCATGTTGGATCAATAAATTACGTTATCAACATGTATAAGAACAATTTTACCACAGTAACAACGTACCTGGACCCAAGTTGTATATATGATGGGTCACAATGTTGACTACATCAGGACCTGAAACCTGAAGAAGTTTAGCAAACCATTGCTTGTCAAAAAATCCTCCTGGTGCCACAAGAGAAGGTTTTATGTCAGTGTCTTTGTACAGATCATTGATGATTTCCTTGAGGTTAATCAGATCGCTTCCATAGAGTTCAGCACTAACGCTTGCACCAACACCACTTCCACTCAGTTCGTTACCTACAATGACAAGGAAATATGAACGTTGTGTCACAAGAAAAAGAGCCAAAAATGTGGGAGAACATCGTTAAAATCTTATACCGAATTCCCACGAGTCTATCTTGTATCCCTTTGAGACTGTGTAATTCATAAAACCAACGGCATTACTAGGGTCCCAAGCTCCACCCCAAACGCCTTTTCTGATCCGGTGCCGCCCATGAAGAGCGTTTAAACCAAAAGTAACAATGGCCCTGCGCAAATGCCATATTCTAGTGATTATCAGACAAAAGAAAGCACCTCATCTGACAAAAGGAAGCACCTCATCTTCCCTTTTCAAATCTTTGATCAATACCGTAGTAATGCCGTAAGACATTGTTGAATCAACCACTAAACAAGCGTTTCTGTTTATTGTTAATTTGAGTCAATAAATAGAACTTATGGAGAAAAGGTATTTTCTCAGTACAGACCCTTACCCTGTTCTGCTGAAGAAGTGGTTCAGCTCGTCCCAGCGGTTCATATGCAAACAACCCTTTGAAAATCCAAAGAGCCCACCTTTCTCCTTTCTAAATGGATGGCAAGGAGATTTCAAACTTTCAACATCATACAAAACTTGATCTTGCAAAGATCCTCCAATTCTTATTCTCAAATGACCGAAAGCTGTAAAGCCATTGGTAAGTATCGTGTTGTACAAGGACATCCCACATCAAGCTTGATTAGCTATTAAAAACTAATACGAAACCTTGGATAGCTTTTCCTAGAAGCGGATGAGACAGGTCCTGACAATATTCAATAAAACCAGAGAAATAACTAGAATTGCTTCACCATTCTAACCACAAACTTTAAGGGATGAATGGTAAAATCTCAAACTAAATGCGCAAGAGCTCATTTGATGTCACAATGAGAAGTCATTTGAATAGTCTTACCAAATTAATTACAGATGAATAACCCCATGGACATTGGTTGTAGTTGCACTTATCATGAGGCCACCAATCAAGGGTTGCACAGATAAAACTATCATCAGTTTCAGCAATTGGAGTGCTGCTGTGGACTACAATTGTAGCATGTGAAACTTCTTGTGCCAGATTCACAGACAGGGAAGCCGAAAGGAAAAGCAAGGACATAGTGTATCCCATTGATGGACAAACTTTATGCATCCAAAAGAGATACAATAGTCAGTCAGTTTTCCACACATGGCACAGTCCATATGTAGACCTAATAATTTTTGCAACTAAAACTACTGCAAAGCTTATCATAGTATCTGAAAACAATTCAAAAAATCCTACAATCAGAACCAAAATCTGAAGTATGGTATGTGCATTAAGATTTTAATTTACAGCAGATGTATTGTATTGGAAATTGAACCCATTATGTTTCTAAAATTTGCATAATAATCCGTTAGATCTTATAAAGTGAACTGAGTAAATTGTTAGTTTTGAAGGAAATCCCAAGTTCAGCTTTCCAAAAAAGAAGACCCAGAAGCACAAGATTCTGGACCGTGTGAAGCAGCTAAAGAACTGCCTGATGAGAAATTTCACCAATCCAAAACAACCAAAGAATAAAATGCAGAACAACTTGATAATCTCCGCACCAGATAGAAAGTAGTTCAAGAAGCAGAGAAGCAAACATCGCAATTAAGAACTCACCTGCGGCCGGTAATACATAACAGAATATATTGAGAAATTTCACAACCATAAACTTTAATAAAGTGCAAGAGAAACTAAATCTGAAGTGACCAACTTGGTTTCTAGAAATTAAAATCCACATCAAGAAACAATCATTGAATTTAGAAACCGACATTGACAGGTCTTCAGGGAAAGCAGCATTTCGCCTACTATCAGGATTAGAAAATTGATCTCAAATGACCGGTACTAACACTATCAACAGTGAAGACAGCAAGAGCATGGTAAACAAGGGCTATGCCCAAAACCAAAACAAAAGGACACTATAACAACCAAATCTATCAACAGTGTAGCTCAAAGAAGTTTCCTTCAGCTAGAGAGGACCAATAATGTAGTGTTTCTTATGCCAAAGTAGAACTTTAGTTTTCTTTACCCTGTTGTAACTACTCCTGGCCAAAGCTTATCATGTCGCTGGAGGTGGGCCTTGGTTTTGATTGCTAGTGGGGCAAAAAGTGCAAGACACGGGTCCATGAAGTTAGGTGTGTGAAACAGTGGGGCATCTTCTTTCCGCATAAAGACGAAGTACTGGCGTGATGTGATTGAGACGGGAGCAAGTATAGAAAACTTGGAATATATACCTGAGTCGTGTAAGAAAAAAAGGCAGTTGACTTCAACTTCAAGTTATGCCTTCACAAGAAGAAACCATAAGTCCGCGTTCAATGTTTAAAGAATGTGTCCGGCACGTTTACCGTGAAGTGAAGGTAATAGTAATGTCGATTGACTAGTCAATTTTGTTAGTCAAATTTTTTTAGATATTATTATTTTTGACCACTTGTTTAGGGGTTGTATTTCTCTCTTTATAGAGGATGAATCGAGGCAAGTCACCCACGATCCGTCATGTAATTTGTCTTTCATTTTTAGTTTATTAAAAAAAAATGTTTAAAGAATGTGGATTCTATGGCTAGTAATTATTTGCTTACTTGTATTGATAGTTTTTTTTATTTTTTGGTAGTCAAGGGAATAAAGGTAATCTATGGGCGCAACCGTGCGCCGGGACCCGCATCAAACAACAATAGAGATCGGAGCATTGAATTCGGCGTCTCCCGCAGCAGCCAGCGCTGGAGATGGGATAATCCATGTTTCGCTAAGTAATCGCGCAAGTGTTACATTCTCGCAAGGTATGTGTGATGGAACTGATAGTTGGATGGAGTCTGTTTGCTTGTTATTTTGGTTATCCTAACATTCTACTATTTTGCACCAGTTGATTTCAGTCCATTTCCTACATCAAACTCCTATTTGTTAAAGTGCTCATTCTTTATAAAACAATCATGGAATGGCCCGGCCCGGCCCAACCCACAACATGACGTGACTCAACCTATTTGTTGACCCAATTTATTATTTCTTAAAAAAATTTTAAAAAATGATATCATTTTGTCGTTTTTGATTATGTTATAGGCTGGGCCGAGTTGTAGGGCCTTGAAGCAATCCTTTATTAGTTTCTTTATTAATTTTTAATAAAATTAATACATCATATGTAATTGTTATCATTTTAATAAAAACTAAAAAATGTATATGAACTATTTAATAAAATATCAAAGTTTTAAAAATATTAAATTATAAGGATTTTTAAAATGTAAATTAATTTATAAATGCTCATTTTATTCCAAAATAATTGAAATATAAGTGAGACTTATTCAAAATTATTTTTCCCATTGCTAGGTTGTAAAACAGATAAAAATATAAATTTTTATTTTCTTTGGATAGTAAAATGTATGAGTTTTAAATATTTCAATTTTGACAAATATATGGACAAGAGATGTTAATAGAAATTTTAATCACAATTTAGAAGAATTTGCGTTCATAGTAATAAGAGGCAAAAATTAGTCTTATTATCCGATTTTTAGTTGCATATTAGACCTAAATGGTCCATATCTATAATTGAAACAAAATTATACAATAATTGAATTGTGATTTGTTGGTATTTCTGAAATCAACTTAAACAAGTGAGGGGAGTTGTTATTAGGGATGATAATGGATTGAATCAACGGTTCGAGCTCAGTTTAAGTTTCTATTTTTTAAAAATTTTGGACTTAACCTATTAACTTTAGGTTGAATTAGATAAAGTCCCGACCGGTTATCATCTCTACTTATTAGAAACAAAAAGGTTGGTTTTCAATTTTATTTTACAAAAAGAAGCCATAAATTTTAATTTTGATAAATAAATCTCTAAAACCAAATATTAGAAAACTTTAAATGGATGTAATATTAGAAAATTATTGTTTGGAAATGATGGAATGGTTCATAATGTAATATAATGAAATGTTGATTGGATGAAGAGTTTATTGTAGCGCCCCCTTACCATAGGTACAAGGACGCAAGTGGGTAAATAACTGACGCATATCTACTGAAGGAAGTGCTACCTCTCACAACTATCACTAAATACTCGCATGACATCAATATAATTAAACCGCAATAAGCAAATCACTAAAATTTAAAACTCCAATTTTATTGCAAAATATCAATCCAAAATATAGACAAGTCTATCAGTCCCCTAAAGTTTCAATACAGTAACCCAAAAAGGAAACTGATAAAAATATCTATACTAGGTCATCCTCAAAAGTCGCCCCGGTGACCGACTGTGTGCCATCGCTTCACTTGTCCAAGAACTTCGCACAGAAAACGTCTATCTCGGAGCTAGAAACCTACTAACGCGCACGAAAATATTAGCAATGTTGGGTGAGTTTGCGAACTCAGTGAGAAACCATCATCGATGGTTCACCCAACTCATGCATATACATATAATATATCGCATAGTACACTTTAACGCAATTTAGAACACTGTACACAATTACATATTTATACGATAACATAACTCAAACATATCACTTCACAATTGTCATACATCACACGCATTCTCGATTTCACTACGCAGTCAGATGCATAATGTATGCAATTTCTCATTTTATGTCATTGTTGTGACTGAGCGTTAATACTTTCCCGATTCGGGCACTTTTCACAATGATCACAATTTTGGCAAGTAGGAGAGCCATCTGGGTATGCACTACTGCCCACTCACTTTAGGGATAGAAGAGCCCTCTGGGTATGCACTATTTTCCCTTTTGGCCTTAGGCCTATTCATCGATATTCGAGCTTAAAGCTCGACACTGCTGAATGCTTCATCAAAGCTGTTTAATTACCTCTTATAATCATGCCTAGCATGCACTAACACTTGCGATCACTAGCACATATATTATCACTTCACTCACTTGTCACGATCGAACACTTACTCATAATACTATACACTGATTCATAATCACAAGTATTCACATTAGCAACACATTCAAGACAATCACTCACAATCAGAACACTTATTCATATTTGCAGCACATTTATCTCACATTTGTAACACTCACATTGACAATTGATTCACACATTCACAAAGACAGATTATCACACAAAGATCGAGGAACCAACTAGGTTACTCACCTGTAACTTCCGAAGCTCTTGCTGGAAGTACCAGCAATATTCATGGACTGACGATCCAACGGCGCCTCTATAATAATACAAACGCATTCTCATCACTATATGCTCAATCAATAAGATTCACTAATGCACATGTCTCACATTTAAAATTATATGATGCATGATCATGATTTCCGGTAGCTTTAGTCCCATTCCGCTATCTCTCGATTCACAACCAAAATTCACTACTCACTAGGTCAATAACATCCATAAATTTCACAAATCTCTCATTTAAACTCTAATTATACTCCAATTGATAATACATAACTCTTAGGTCACTTAAAGAACAGAATCGACTCTTTTTTATGATTGAGAACTCGCTAATTTAATTTGAACTCTTATAATTTACCTCACTCAAAGACCTATTTCTCTATATCATAACAACTCCGAATTACCCCAATTGGAGGTCTACACTAAAAGATATACCCTAAAACCAATTCAATTTCTAAAATTTACGTCCCTCGCCGCGACCTCGGCCTCTCCATGGCGCCTGAAAGGACTCTCGCCATGCGCTTAGCAATCACTGTCATGGCGTCTAAATTGCTTTTTTCATGACGTCTCAAGCGGCTCGCCGCGGCGAACACGCCTTTTCTCGTCGCGGCGTGGCCCCTTTACAGACGTCGCGACGTGCGACCCAATCATCTTCTCCGATCGTCATATTCGCCATTAATACTCTTAAAACCTCCATAAAACACATTCAACTACCCCAGCTAACACATTAAATACCATAAATGTCATAAATAACCATAAATACAACATTAAACACAATAAACTTACCAAATCGAAGAATCGCACGGTAACCCTAAAATCACAAACTTCTGAAATTCCTCCAAGCTCAACTCCCACGGTTTTCACTCTCAATCCACACGAAACATCACCATCACTCAATCACAAGCAAAGCTTCCACAATGAAGGAGAACCCAACGAAAATCTCCAAGCAAAAGATCAACGACACCAACGCGAGGAGGAAGAAGATTTTAGCCCTAAGTGAAAAATCTTCTAATTTCAAGCATAAGGTATATATATATATATAGGGCTAATTTAGACCTATAGATCACAGTCCTCAAATTCATTTAATCTCAGTCTCTAAATTTCAATGACTCTTCACAATAATTCTTAAACTCACAAATCTAAATTTTCTAAGCCATTTACCACTCACTTTCGAAACCGGAATCACAATCATCAGTCTCTAAGTCATTTTTCCGATCCGAACAAATAACTCTAAAAATTCTAAAATTTTTTCCATAATTCCTCAAAAATATAAAACACTCGATCTCATACTCAATTTTCAATTTCCAATTTTCTAAAATTCAATTCTCACTCTAATTCCACTATTCCACTCGAATTATCCCTAATTTCACTTTAAAATCAAATCTAACTCAATTATCTCAAAATTCACAATTCAACTCATAATCACAATTTAAATGCTAGAACAATCATGAATGCATGACACTATGTATATGCATGTGCAAAATGATCTATTTCAAAGGCCACAAAACACTCGATCACTAAATATGCAATCACAATACTACCCGTACCAATATGCTCATCGCATCAAGAATTTAGATGTTACATTTATAATATAATATAATGTAAATTTTTTTGTTTATCATTTTACATTCTTTTCTAAACTCTCCAAATTGGAGGTTTTTATTTTATCGTTTATGATAAAATAAGATATAATATGAAACTCTCATCTTCCATCTCATTTTATTATATTATGTTATAAATCTTTTTCCAAAAAATGAAATAATATTTTATTCCATTGTTAAACTCCCTAACCTTACATACCCTTAGAAAATATGATTATCCTTCAATGAATTATTAAATGCGAATAAACAAATCTATTTTAAAAATTATAAATTGTTCTTAAAACATATGGACAAAACAAATTAGAAGCACATATATTAGAGTAGTTTGTGTTTCTAATATTAAAATATCTTAATAGTTTGATAATTATAAGAGAGTGTTATAATAACAATACTCCTAACTAGTAAAAAGATTGTTAGTTATAAACAACAAAAATATATACAAAATATATATAATAAATTAATTAAAAATATAAAACAAAATAGAACAAAATAATAAACAATACATATTAAAATAATAAAAGACATAATAATAGAAAATAAAATAAAATAGACATAAAGGATAATAAATATAAATATAAATAAATAAATGTGAAAATATAAAAATAAGTACTAAAATAAATATAAACTAAGTATAGAATAAAAATAAAAGATAAAATATGTAAAGAAATACACAAACAAAAAGAAGCCAAATAAATTAACCAAACAAACAAGCTATTGTAAGAGAATGCTTAGACTATGTAAAGAAATGTTTAGGCTAATAAGCACAAGGAAAGTACTACGTATTAAATGTTTAGACCAAATACAAGATATAAAATTCGAAGAAAAAAAATTAGAATAAAAAAAATGAAAAAAAATTCGAAGAAAAATATTTAAAAGACGACCTACGAGAAAGGGAGGATTTCTTTATGTGAGATTCTTTACCTGTATCATAATATACCAAAGTTTTTTATAAAGATGACAACTGGGCCCAAGCTCGATCCAACCCGTCCTAACCCTACTGAAAGTCAATGAGTCAAACTCAAGTTGATCGAGGCTCAGACACAAATTTTTTTAAAATTGAGCCTCAAACTTTATAAACAAAATGACATCGTTTTATATTTTTAATTTAAAAATAAAAGTTCAAAGGGCTTAGGCTTAGGTTCGAGTTCCAACTATCAGGCCCAGTCAAGCTTCAGCTCGGGTCGATTGCCTTTATCTCGATCAGGCCTCAGACCGTCCCCAGTAGTAGGCCTAAACTCAACTCGACCCTCTGTCATCCTTAGTTTCCTATTGAGGGTCACGTCCTCGATAAGTTCCAACAGAGTTATATTATTTCTGATCACCTCCTCCTAGTTCTTCTTAGATCTTCCTCTTTTCTCTTTCAATTCTTAGGTACAAATTTCTCGCATCTTCTCACTAAAGTGTCATGATGTCTCCTTTTAATATGTCTAAACCACTTAAGTCTTGTCTCTCTTAATTTTTTTTATCAACATTAGTCACCTTAATTTGTCTCTTACTCTTATATTCATGCCCTTATCTCTTCTAATAAAGTTATACATCCAACGAAACGCCCTCATCTCTACTACTATTAACTTGTGGATGTACTTGTTTAATGTGCCAATACTCTGTCCCATGGAGCTAACCGACTTAATTATTAAACGATACAATTTACCTTTAAACTTGAGCAATATCTTTTATACCTAATTTTGTAACTTTACCAAATTATTAATATAATGCGAAGATTAATTGCAATCCCTAATTTCTTATTACTGTGCAAGTGAATAAAAAAATTCGTATAGGATTGATATAAATTTAGGAGAAAGACAAGAATCATAGGTATATATTGGCTGCAAAAATATTTTGACCTCATTCATAAATATCAAAGTAAATTGCTTAAGCTGTTATGGAAGTGCACGTAATAGTTGAAGAGAAGCTCTACTTGAAGTACCATGCCTTTAGCACAATATTTCTACCATTCCATACACTATGGGCGAGTAGATGGCAATTCCGTGGCATTCACAATTGTTCATCTACAGAAAACAAGATTTGGGCAAGCAGCAAGCAAGTACTGCACTCATCTAGTTCAAAATCCAACTCAAAGCCCTCACCAACTTATTGCTAGTCTTCAAGTTAAAGCAACAGAAACTGGAAGCACATTAGTTTCCCATTTTCAATTGGTAGCTCAATCCAACTACACGACGATGTTTAGTAGAGCTTTTTCCTGATAATGACAATGGGACACCAACTCCAGGTTTTGTCCAGAGTCACTGCATATATATGAAGCTTAGAGGTACGCCATCCACATTTATTGATAGGAACAGGAATCCTATCAATAGCTTTTCCCCTAGTTGCACTGATCGTCAAATTAGTAGAGAATTACAGCATTGACATCGACCATAGCCTCCAATGACTATATAGTAGTTTCATTGGTTACCCAGTGTATCAAATCCAATGTAGCTTAATATCTTTTACATACGTGCATAAGTTCAAAAACTAGAACTGAGGAATCACTGAGTTGTTCAATTGAGAACTTCCCCTTGAACATCCCACTCCAACAATGCATTATCTAAATCCAAATGTGGTATATCAGAAGGTAATCGGTAAATAGCCGTAGAGCAAAAAGTTCGTTAACAATTTAGAAAACGAAGGATCTCAACGACGTGTCTTTTCTTTTCCCTAAGAATCTTAAAAAAATGCTTAAAACATTAAAACAATTTCTGATCAACGAAATGAAATGAAAACTTTAAATTTAGTTATATTGAGAAATTGGGGCGGGATCTAATTTTGCAAGCAACAAAAAATTAAAATCTTTTATAATTTCTCGAACGTCAAGATTAATTTGGTGTATAACTTGATTATTAACATAATAAAGTATGAAATACAAATCATACTTAATTATAAAATTTAATCTCCTTTTCTTCCAATTCTCCTTAAACTAGTTTCTAAAATAAGTTAATCATAATTATCATATCCGTATAAGTGTTTGACCATTAATAATATCTATAAAAACAAGTTGACGAAACTTCTATTAAAGCCTATGTTTATGTATAATATCTTTTAGAATTCCTTTAGGACAAATGGTACAGAGAAGGGTAAGTAATTCATAATATAATTTGAATTTTTATAATTTATATTTCTAATTTTAATTAAGGTTAAAATTAGTTAAATTAAATACCAATTAAGCCCAAGAGATTCAATATCTAATATTGATCAATATTTTCAAATATTTTAAAATTTCTCAAACTTTATAATCAAGTTTAAATTTATTAAATTACCTTTTTCTTTTCAATTCTTTGTGCATGACTTATTAAGTTTTTAAATATGTTGGTACTAAATACAAAGCATAACCCTATATTGTACTTAAGATTAAATAAATCAAACTTTCTAAACTTATCTTTAGTTGTTGAATTAAATAATTTATATACTTCTAATAAGATTGATGTCTAGTAACACATTTTGAATATCAAGTATTAGAAATTTCAAAATGAATTTAACTAACATTTTCGTTTATAACTTTTTTGTATAATTAGATCCTTTTATCACACAATAGTTTAATTAAATATATAATATACAATTAGTTCAACTATATTTCAGAATAATCATATTAGTTCTTTATTAGGGGCGAGCCTTGAAGCAATTACTAAAGTTATTCTTTGTAACCAAAAAGTCACATGTTCGAGTCGCAGAAATAACTTCTTTGTAAAATGCAAAAGGAATGTTGCGTACAATTGATGTCTCTCTCTCAACTATTGTGAGGCAGGGAGTCTTGTGCGCTCTCTCAACTCTTGTGAGGCAGGGAGTCTTGTGCGCTGGGTGTTGTTGTTATTATTGTCATATTAATTCTTTATTATTAGTATTTGACTCTTTTAATGAAATTTAAAAATAATTTTGAATTATGATTCGACAGATTTTTCAAATTAATACTAATTGAGAATAGCATAACATTCTCCATAATTATTTTAAGAAGATAAATACTATATTAATCACTCAACTACTTCAATATAATATATGTCATATCTAATGACTACCAAGCAAGTTATCCTTAATTATGATATGTTATAAGTAGTATCAAAATATATCAAACCATGCATTAGGTACTTTAAAAATTTCAAGTCAAATGATTAATTATAAAATCATTACAATGAATATTTCCATAGACATAAAAGTAACGTTTCATATTAAATTCTCATATCGAGTTAGTTTTGTGAACTTTGTTCTAATAAGCACCAACATATTTATTTTCTCCATACATTAGTCTATGTGATTAACTACTTCTTTCCTAAGGAAGAAACACAATCTATACTAGTTTGTTTGCTTTATTAATTCTCAATCTTAATAAAGCAATGATTAATAACAATTTAGAGATAATACTTAAAAGTAATGGTAAGAGGTAAATTAGTGACTAATATTAATGAAAAATTAAGAGAGACAAGGTTTAGGTAATTTGGACATGTTAAGAGTAGATACTCTAAAGCTCCGGTGAGAAGATACAAAAAGATTGTACTAGATATTGTAAGAAGAAAAAGGGAAGGCCTAAAAAGAACTGTAGGAAGGCGATAAAAAATGATCTGATTCTGCTAAAACTTACCGGAGACATGAACCTTAATAGAAAACTTTGGCATACTAAGATTCGGATAAAGGATATCACATAAGAGATCATTCTCTTTCTCATAGGTCTTTTAATTATTTTTCTTCGATTATTATTTGTATTTAACCTGACATTTAATATGTAGTACTTCGCTCTTAGCTATTTAGCCTAAACATTTGCTTACTTAGCCTAAATATTTTTTGCAATGACTTGTTTAATTTATTTGTTTACTTGTTTTCTTTCTTGTTCGAGTATTTGTTTACTTATTTTATCTTTTATTTTATTCTTTATCTTGTTCTATATTTATTGTACTATTTATTTTACTACATATTTTTATATTTTATTTATACATATTTTATTTGAATTTGAATTTTAATGAATTATTATTATTATTATTATTATTATTATTATTATTATTATTATTATTATTATTATTATTATTTCATGTGATTCAATCAAAAATAGCTTCTCTACCAGTTAGGAATAAGGTTGTATATTACTGAACCTCCCCAAATCTCGTGTTATCAGCGAGACTTTCACTGAGTTGTTGTTATTGTACTTAAATATAATATGAATGTCATAAGTATAATCTCATCATAATTATATTTACTAAGCATATTTATCACATGAAATTTATCTTATACATGAGTTAATTAAACAAAATATAGAATATCTGTAATGCATTTAATTAATTATGTTACAAATATACAACTACTTGAATAGTCATATGACATAAACTAATAATCTCCCACTTATATTAGGCCATTGGCTTAAGTATATTGTGTCATATTTCCATATGATGATGAAGGCTTTTGAGGAATCGAAAAAGCTTTAATTACACTCTTACATTAAATACAAGATTACAAGGGTTATATACAGATAACCTATACACTTAACCTATTATATGAAAATACACTATTAACCTTAATTACTAATTATACATAATAACCAACACTCCCCTCAAGTTGGTGCAAAAATATTACACATGCCCAAGTTGCATCTAATAGTATGACAGGCTCGACTATTGATTCTTTTTGTGAAAACATCAGCTAGCTATTTTTTGGACGTTACATGAAACAAGCTCAAGTAGTTAACTTTTCTATGACAAAATATCGATCAATTTCAATGTGTTTCGTTCGGTCATGTTGAACAGGATTATTAGTAGTACTGATTGCAATTTTGTTATCACAATACAAAGATAGCCTGTCTTTTTTGGCCAACTTCAACTCTGCTAGCAACTTCTACAACCATAAAAGTTCACAGACACCTTAAGTCGAGCTCTATATTCTGTTTCTGCACTTGATCTTACAACCATGCTTTGTTTCTTATTCTCCAATTGACCAAGTTACCTCCTACAAGTGTGCAATAACCAAAGGTGGATTTTCTATCATCTAAAGATCCAGCCCAATCCACATATGTATAGGCTTCAATTCGAAGATGACCATGATTTGAGAAAAGAAGACCTTTTCCTAGGCCTGACTTTAAATATCAAAAAATGTGAAAGACAACCTACTGATGGGATTCTTTATGATAATGCGAAAACTAGCTCACCAAGCTAATTGCATAAGCAATGTCTAGTCTGGTGTGAGAAAGATAGATAAGCCTACCAACCAATCTCTAATACCTGCCTTTATCAATTGATTATTCAATTCTTGCTTGCAACTTATGATTACTTTCAATGCGTGATTGTGTTGGTTTACATCCCAACATACTAGTTTCATCCAAAACATCCAGAATGTATTTCCTATAAAAAATGAAGATTCCTTTTGTTGATCTTGCAACTTTAATTCCCAAGACGTATTGTAACTTTCTAAGATCCTTAATCTAAAACTCTTGAGCCAAGAGCTTCTTTAGCCAAGTCATTTCTTTTTTATCATCTCCTATCATCACTATATCATCAACATAAACAATAAGAAGAGTGATCTTACCCTTGTAGTGTCTCATAAAGAGGGTATGACCTGCATTGCTTTGTTGATACCCAAAAGAGATCATGGCTTTGTTGAATATGTCAAACCAAGCTCTAGGAGATTGTTTTGTGCAAGACTTTCTTCAATACGCACACCTTTCCTTGATTTCTCTCATTATCAAAACCAAGAGGAATCCCCATATAAATTTCTTCTTTCATGTCTCCATGTAGGAATGCGTTTGTCACATTAAATAGCTGCAAATCCCAATCCAAGTTCGCTACACACGATAGTAAGATTCTGATTGTGTTCATTTTGGCAACAGGTGTAAATGTCTCCTGATAATCAACTCCATAAGTTTGAGTGAATCCCTTTGCCACTAATTTGGCTTTGAATCATTCAATTGGACCATCAACTTTGTGTTTCATTGTGAACACCCACTTGCAACCAACTAGCTTCTTGCCTAGAGAAGTAACTAGTTCCAAGGTTTCATTCTTAACGAGAGCTCTCATTTCTTCTACCATGGCTTCCTTCCATTTTGGATCTATGATAGCTTCCCTTCAATCCTGTGGAATAGACATAGAGGAAAGAGACAAGGCAAAGGCTCTATAAGAGGGAGATAAGGAATCATAAGAGACAAAGTTAGTAATGGAATGTTTTATACATGACCTGGCCCCTTTTCTCTGAGAAATGGGTAAATTTAAATCAAAATCAGAAGATAACTCACCTGATGATTCTTGCAGGGTAGGAAACATGATGGTTTCTTCAGACCTTTTCTTTATTGAGAATGTCAACAAATCAGGTATATCTAAACGTCTAATAACATTCTCCCCCTGAACATCGGTCTCCTCATTCTCCCTCTGTAAAAGATTATGAAGTACCATAGGCACAACTTCGTCTTCACTGCTCTCCCCCTGAAGAGGTGACTGTGTAGTGTCAAAATAAGGTTTAGATTCCTGAAAGGTAACATCCATACTGACATAAAACTTCCTATATGGGGGTGATAGCACTTATATCCCTTTTGGGTTAGAGAATATCCAATGAACACACATCTCAGGGGCCTCAGGTCTAATTTCCTAGCATTCCTAGTATGGACAAAGTAGACACACCTAAAAACCTTTGGTGGAACAATATAGTCATGTTTCCCAGTTAAGACTTCTAAAGGAGTCCAGAATTGGAGGGTTTTGAGAGGCATTCAGTTAATAAGATAGACTACCATTAGTATACCATCCCCCCTGTATGGCTTTGGAACATTCATAGTAAACATAAGGGATCTAGTAACTTTCAAAAAATGTCTGTTTTTCCTTTTAGCTACCTGATTTAAAGCACTAGTATAAGGACAACTAGTTTGATAAACAATCCCATAAGACTCCAAATAAGTACCAAACCTATTATCTATGTATTCTGTCCCATTATCACTTCACAACGCTTTTATTTTAGCATCAAACTGAGTGTGAACCATGTTATGAAAAGATTGAAAGTAGGTGAAAACATCACTTTTTGCTTTAATCAAACACACCTAAGTCATTTTAGTGTAACAATCAATGAAAGTAACAAACCACTGATTTCCAGACGAAGAAGCAATCTGTGTAGGCCCCCAAACATCATAATGAATAAGCATAAAAGGAACAATGGCTTTATTATCACTTGAATGGTAAGAATTTTTAGTACGCTTAGCATACTCACAAGCATCACAAGATAAAGAATCAAACCGAGTTCTAGAAAATAAACTGGGATACAGTTTTTCTAAAACAAAAAAAGGATGGATGGCCTAACCATCTATGCCACTGTATTATTTCCTAGTTAATATCCTGATATTCCCTAAAAATAGCCAAGCCTTGATTGCCTTCCATCATGTATAAGCCACCGTGCTCTTTACCACTGCCAATCCTCTTCCCTGTTTTAAGGTCCTGAAAGATAAAATAATCAAGAAAAAATTCAACCTTGCAATTTAGAGCTTTGTTGATAACACTAATAGATAAAAGATTGACACTGAATTGAGAAACATGAAGAACATAGGACAACTTAATAATAGGAGTACAAACAATGGAACCTATCCCAGAAATAGGAGTTAAAGACCCATCAGCCACCCTGACACTATCCCCTTTTAGACAAGGAGAGTAGTTAAGAAAGCCTTTAGAAATGCCTGTCATATGCCTATTCTTACCATAATCAATAATCCATGAGTTAACTTGACTAAACATGTTACCTGACCTGACAAAATTGGAGGTAGCATAGGAGGAAGAGTTGAGTTGTGACACGAGACACTTGAAATGCTAAATTTCATCAGAAGAGAGACTATCACCTGAAGCAGATTCCTTAGATGATTCTACAGTTTCTAGCAAATTTGCTTGAGCCCTTTTGGAGTTAGTTTGTTTTCCCCCTCAGCCCCTAGTAGGTCTCCCATATAACTTCTAGCAAGTCTCTTGTTTATGTCTGGCCTTTCCACAGTAATCACAGTTCAAATGATCTTTATCAGAAGTAACATCCTTCGACTGCTCATGAGTAATATTGGCTATTAAGCTAGTTTTCTCAACTTGTGCAGTATAAAGCATGACATTTCTTTTGGTCTCTTCCTGCTGGATTAAAGAGCGTGCCTCTTTGAGCGAGGGAAAAGAAGATCTACTAATAACTTGAACTCTCAACTGATCAAATTCTGGATTCAAGCCAGCCAAAAATCATAGACTCGCTCCTTTTTAAGCATGTTTTGAATTAGTATCGCATCATCAACACACTTGGCTTGAAAATCTTGATAATAATCTAGTTCCTATCATAAACTACCTAGTTCAAAAAAGTAAAATGAAATAGTAAGCTCACCTTGCTTTGTACCATGAATTTTGTTGGGCCCGGGTCCCGGATCCCCATTCCCGAGGCGGCCTCTCGGGCTGCGCCGGCGACAGGTGCCCCAAAATGTCGAACCCGATCCCAACATCCATACATAGTTTGATTCATAATTCACACACTAACATTCTCATACGATCAAGCGCTTAAACATGCATTTTAAACATAAATTAAACACCCCATAAACTAAGGGGCTTCATTTACAATCTGAAGAAATTTAACAAGTATTCAAACTCGTACAAAAGACAGAATAAAGTTTCAATCCAAAATACATGAAAATGCTCCATGATAAGATGCTAGGAGGGCCAACCAAAATACTAACTTAATACAAAGCTCCTAACTAGCTCGAAGTTTCCGATGCCTTGCAAGATCAATGATCGGCCTATTCTGCACCTGAGGGGAAAAGTAATGGGTTGAGCTACACAGCTCAGTGGCTAATGTAATTATAGCCATCGGTAACTAGCACAAATTTAGGCATATGAATGTATATATATTATATCTATATAGGCATCAATTCAAGCACTCACATGCTGATCAAACAATTTATGCATTCAATATAATTAATTCAACTCACAAATATGTCACAATGTATGCTTCACAATGAATAACTCGCATATGCAATGCACATCACAATGGCTCGAGGGTTCCATGGAAACAAAAGGGAGAAATCGAAGTTTACACCCTGAACGAAATGAGTCCATTCGGAGCTCATATGCCACAAGCAGGCAGTCGGGAGAAGGCTCTTGTCGACGTGCACGTGACGAACGAAATGGTTCCACTCTCGCCCAAACAAAAGCACATAATTATGCTCATAATCATTTTATCATATGGTATGCTTTCATACTTTGCATTTAGTCAAAATGCCATGACCGAAGTCAAGGCATAACATGCTCAGAATCAAACGTTAATGCTATCCATTCTCATAATTCTTTCAAAATATAAGAAATCAAAATCATTCAGATCATCATATGTAAACATATATACCATATAACATATGTTCATACATAGGCATGAAATTGCCTAGTCACACAATAACTATAAGTACATTACCCACCTAATATCGCTTGAGTATCCGACTCACTGGTGTCTTTCCTCTTGCGATGGAATCGGGTCAGATTGGTTTCCTAAAACAAACCAAGTTTTCATTAAATCAATATCCACAGAAAATATTCAAAGCTTGGAAATCCAAAATAAAGCACTAAAAGTCTATATTCGACCTCCTCCTAAAATTTCGAACCCTTCGAGGCAAATTCCGAACTTCCCTTCTTCATACAACTTGTAGACCTTAATCTCTAGATCACAATGAATCAAAAATCACCTCAATTGGACATCTACACCAAAAGATATGCGCAAGAGACTAAACATTTCTCGCGGGAAACAGGGGGCTCGCCGCGGCGTCGGATCACTCGCCGCGGTGCGCACGCATGTGCCGCGACGTGCACACGTCGCGGCGTACTCTCGTCGCGGCGAACAAAATGCCACTCGCTGCGACGTGCATACCTTCGCACGTCGCGGCGAATAAACATTTATTCGTCACGACGTTGCTTCCCCTTCTTACACGTCGCGGCGTGTTCATACGCACGTCGCGACGTGCGGGTCTGGAGCTCGACTCCGAAACCCAATTTTCTGCATTTTCCAACTTCAATCCTTTTCCAAACTTAAATGCAACACATCTAAACCTTAGATCAAGTCTTAAACTATATTTCTAACTCAACAGTAACTCAAAATCAACCAAAAACGCATCAACCCACAAAATCTAACCATTTTTTCCCAAAACCCTAAATCATCGATTCTAACATATACCAAGCTACCCTAAGGTTTAATCCAACTGAAACAAGGTTAGAAAGGTTTTAAACTTACTGATTAGTGCTCCAAAACCGTCGAAGATCCTTGGAGATCGAAAGCTCTAAACTCTTCTTCCTCTTCTCCTCCTACGACACTTCTCTCTTCTTTCTCTTCTCTTTTCTTTCCTTTTTTTATTTCTTTCTTTCTTTCTTTTCTAATTTCTTCTCTTAAGTCCAAATGGGAATACAAAGACCACTTACCCCTTCAACCAACCTTAACCCATTTCAACCTAAGTAAACTTCCCAAAATACCCTCATATTCTTTTACCCTTTTAATTTCCATTGAGACCACATTAAGTTCAAATAATCCTCAATTATCCACTAATGCTCTCAAATTAATCAAACTAAGGCATAAATACATAATTAACACAATTCATGCTTAAAGACATCATAAAAAAAAAAATCGGGGTCCAACATTTCTCCCCCTCTTAAAAGAAATTTCGTCCTCGAAATTATTACCTGAATCATCGAACAGATGCGGATACTTCTCCCGCATGGCTTCCAATGGCTCCCATGTAGCCTCCTCTACCGAATGATTCCTCCACAGGACTTTGACTAACTGAACCGTCTTGTTCCTGAGAACCTTGTCCTTAATATCCAAAATCTCCACTGGAAGCTCTTCATAACTCAGATCATCCCGCAACTGAACCTCACTAGACTGAATGATATGAGAAGGATCCGATCTATACCTCCTCAATATAGACACATGGAAAACATCGTGAATCTGAGCCAATTCCGGAGGTAACGTCAATCTGTAGGCGAGTGGCCCAATCCTTTCAAGGATTTCATAAGGACCCACATACCTCGGACTCAACTTACCCTTCTTGCCAAGCCTCATTACTCCTTTCCAAGGAGACGTCTTAAGGAACACTTTCTCACCGACTTCAAATTCCATCTCCTTTCGATGTGCATCAACATAACTCTTCATCCTATCCTGTGCTACCTTAAGTCGCTGCTTAACCAAATTGACTTTATCAACCGTCGTCTGAATCAACTCTGGTCCTACCAGTCTCCGCTCTCCTTCTTCATCCCAAAAAATCGGAGTCCTATACCTCCTGCCATACAATGCCTCATATGGAGCCATCTGAATACTCGAATGGTACGAGTTGTTATAAGCAAATTCGACCAATGGTAAATGTTCATCCCAAACTCCTCTGAAATCCATCACACATGCCCTAAGCATTCCCTCAAGAGTCCGAATGGTCCTCTCAGATTGATCATCCGTCTGAGGATGAAAAGTTGTACTAAAATTCAGCTTCTTCCCTAAGGCTTCCTGCAAACTTTCCCAAAACCTCGAAGTAAACCGAGGGTCCCTATCAGACACAATCGAATCCGGAATCCCATGCAATCTCACTATTTCATCGATATACTTCTTTGCTAGCACATGCAAAGAATTAGTCTGCTTAATCGCCAAAAAGTGAGCTGACTTCGTCAACCGATCCACAATAACCCAAATAGCATCATGCTTCCTACTGGTCCTAGGCAGACCCATCAGAAAATCCATAGTCACCCTTTGCCACTTCCACTCCGAAATAGGCAATGGTCTCAACTTGCCTGAAGGTGCCTGGTGTTCAGCCTTGACTTGCTGACACACTAGAAACTTACTGAAAAACTCTGCTACATCCCTCTTCATGCCTTTCCACCAAAAATACTCTCTCAAATCTCTGTACATCCTGGTGCTACCCGGATGCATGGCATAAGGCGCATTGTGTGCTTCATCCATAATCTCATCTTTAACCTCCTACACATCTGGGATACACAATCTGTTCCCCACTGTCATAAGCCCATCATCCCTCACTATCACTTCAGAAACCTTACCATTCCGAATTTCATCCCTGAGTCTGCTCAACTCTGCATCTTGAACTTGCAACTCTCTAACTTTCTCCCTGAGTATCGGTCTTACTCGGAAGTTAGCTAGAAGACAATCTGACTCCTCCTGCTTCAAGCTTGTCTTAAGCTTGGCCATCTCTTCCAATAAAGGAAGATAAATCGCTCGAACATGAGAAATCGAAGACTTTCTACTCAAGGCATCCGCCACTACATTGGCCTTGCCCGGATGATACTCAATCAACAAGTCATAATTCTTGAGCAACTCGATCCACCTTCTCTGTCTCAAATTCAACTCCTTCTGGCTTAACAAATACTTAAGACTCTTATGATCAGTAAAGATCCTTGTCTGAACTCCATACAAATAATACCTTCAAATCTTCAAAGCAAAGATCACAGCTGCCAACTCCAAATCATGCATCTGATAGTTCAACTCATATGGCTTCAATTGCCTTGAAGCATAAGCAATCACCCTATCTCCCTACATCAAAACACAATCAAGTCCCTTCCTCGAAGTGTCACTATACACAGTATAACCCTCACGAAGATAGAATCAGAATCGGAGCACTCGTCAATCTGTGCTTGAGCTCCTCAAAGCTCTTCTGACACTCATCAGTCCAGATAAACTTCTGATTCTTCCTCAAGTACTTAGTCATCGGAGCTGCTATCATGGAGAATCCCTCCACAAATCTCCTGTAATAGCCTGCCAAATCCAGAAAACTCCTCACCTTCGCTACATTCTTCGGAGCTTCCCAATTCACCACAGCTTCTATTTTCTTTGGATCCACATACACTCCTTATTCTGAAATCACATGTCCAAGAAATGAAACTTCCCTCATCTAAAATTCGTATTTATCGAATTTGGCGTACAACTCGTTCCTCCTCAAAGTCTCCAAAGAAATCCTCAAATGCTCCTCATGCTGCTCATCACTCTTAGAATAAATCAAGATATCATCGATAAAGACAATGATAAATTGGTCTAAAAATGGCTTAAAGACCCGATTCATCAAATCCATAAATGCTGCAGGAGCATTCGTCAATCCAAAAGGCATCACCAAGAACTCAAAATGCCTATACCGCGTCCGAAAAGCAGTCTTCGGCACATCCGACTCCTTAATCCTCAACTGATGGTAACCCGATCTCAAGTCTATCTTAGAGAAGACTTTCGCCCCTTGCAATTGATCAAACAGATCATCAATGCGAGGAAGCGGATACTTGTTCTTCACAGTGACCTGATTCAGCTTCCTGTAGTCAACACACATCCTCAACGATCCATCTTTCTTCTTTACAAAAAGAACCGGAGCTCCCCAAGGTGAAGAGCTCGGTCGAATATACCCCTTCTCTAATAACTCTTCCAATTGCTCCTTAAGCTCTTTCAATTCCTCTGGAGCCATCCGGTAAGGTGGAATCAAAATCGGCGCCGTACCTGAAAAGGGCTCAATCGGAAACTCAATTTTCCTACGCGGCGGTAGTCCTGGCAATTCCTAGGGAAAAACGTCCGAGAATTCCCTGAATAATGGAATATCCTCAAGCTTCCCTCTATCTGCCCTGGTGTCCACCACATAGGCCAAAAATGCCTCACACCCCTTACTCATCATCTTCTCTGCTGTCAATGTTAAAACAATTCTGGGCGGACCTGCTTTTCTGTCCCCAGTAAACACCACTCTTCTGCCATCACCCAACTCAAATTCCACTGTCTTCTGCTTACAATCCAAATGGGCATTGTACTTCTCCAACGTATCCATACCCAATATCACATCTAATCCTCCCATTTTCAATGGCATCAAATCTACCACCAACCGTGCTCCACCAATACATAGCTCACAGTCTCTATACACTTGACTAATCACAATGTACTGGCCGATTGGAGTACTCACCATCAGTGGAGTATCCAAAGGGCTCACAATCCTATCACACACAGATCTACTCGAAGAAACAAATGAGTGAGTAGAACCTGGATCAATCAAAACAAGCACATCATCAGCAAATAATCTAGCTATACCAGTGACAACATCTGGAGTGGCCTCTGCATCCTCCCAAGTCATTACAAACACTCTAGCCGGTGCCTGCCCCCTCGATCTACCTGGAAGACCCACTCTCTTGGCTGCATCAAAACTACCCACTTCTATTGCAGTCCTTTGACCCACAGTCTCTGGCCTCCTAGAAGCTTGCATCTGAGATCCCTCTCTCTTAGAAGGCTGAGGATACTCTCTGGCCCTGTGTCCTTTCTGTCCACAATTGAAACATGCTCCTGTCAATCGGTAACACTCTCCACCATGGAAATTGTCGCAGTGCTCACACTTAGGGACGGATGACTTGTCCCCATCTCCCCTTCTACTGCCACCCACCGTCGAGGCTTGGTGAGAAATAGTAGAAGTCCTCATCGGTCTCGGTCGACTGGCACCACTGCTCCTCTCCTCAAACAAAATAGGGTAGCTCCTAGCACTCCTGTCTGGCATAGGAGTACTAGTGCTACCTCCCCCCCTGAACTGCTCCCTGCCATTTCTCTTCTTGTTCACAGCACTCTTGATGTTCTCAATATTCTTCACCCTCAAAGCTGCCTCAACCAACTGTTGAAAATCACAGAAGTTCTGCACAATCACCTTCTCTCTGATAGCCAAGTGCAGACTCGACTCAAACCGGCGACATCTAGCAGCCTCACTCAGCTTCAGATCTGAAGAATACCTCGCCAACTGCGTGAACCGACGCTCATACTCACTGACTGTCATCTCCCTCTGGGTGAGACTAAGGAACTCCCTCTACTTCTGCTGAATGTAAACCTCTGATAGATACTTCTTCTTAAAAGCAGCTAAGAAATTCTGCTATGACAACCTTACGGGTCTCATCTGACTGCCTGGCACAGTCTCCTACCAATGTAGAGCATCTCCCTGAAGCAAACTTGTAGTATAGATGACTCTCTCGTCATCCTCACACTCCATCTGATCCAGCACTCTCTCAGTCTTTCTCAACCAAGTCTCGGCTTCTTCTGGATCTGATGTCCCAAAGAAATCGACTGCCCCATACTTTCTCAACCTATCAAATCGTCTCCCCTTGAATGAGGGCTGAAGGTATATGTGACATCTGACCCATTGCCTGAACAAATGCCTGGGTGAAGGCCTGGAACAACCTCGGATCAAGTGGAGGCACTGGCTCCTGCTAAACCGGCGACTCCTGAGACTACGACAGCATGGGTTCACTGCCTAACCCTACAAAAGCCACAGCATTCCCTGGGGCTACTGACTCATCAGTTCTCTCCTCTCTAGTCGGAGAGTCAGGTACAGCAGATCCTTGCAGAACTCCTCGTGTCCTTCTACGAGGTGGCATCGTACTCCTTCACAGGTAAACACTAAGGATTAACTACTGGTCAATCTACATGTATGCATGATATGCATGTCACTTAATAAAATCAATTAATGCAACAAATAATCATAGATCACACAATTCATCCTACTATGCAGTCTAAGCCGAGGACACTGAACCGCGCTCTGATACCAAACATGTTAGGCCCGGGTCCCGGATCCCCATTCCCGAGACGGCCCCTCGGGCTACGCCGGCAACGGGCGCCCCAAAATGTCAGACCCGATCCCAACATCCATACATAGTTCGATTCATAATTCACACACTAACATTCTAATACGATCAAGCGCTTACACATGCATTTTAAACATAAATTAAACACCCCATAAACTAAAGGGCTTCATGTCATTACAATCTGAAGAAATTTAGCAAGTATTCAAACTCATACAAAAGACAGAATAAAGTTTCAATCCAAAATACATGAAAATGCTCCATGATAAGATGCTCGAAGGGCCAACCAAAATATTAACTTAATACAAAGCTCCTAACTAGCTCGAAGTTTCCGATGCCTTGCAAGATCAATGATCGGCCTGTTCTGCACCTGAGGAGGGAAAGTAATAGGTAGCTCAGTGGCTAATGCAATTATAGCCATCGGTAACTAGCACAAATTTAGGCATATGAATGTATATATATTATATCTATATAGGCATCAATTCAAGCACTCACATGCTGATCAAACAATTTATGCATTCAATATAATTAATTCAACTCACAAATATGTCACAAAGTATGTTTCACAATGAATAACTCGCATATGCAATGCACATCACAATGGCTCGAGGGTTCCATGGAAACAAAAGGGAGAAACCGAAGTTTACACCCTGAACGAAATGAGTCCATTCGGAGCTCATATGCCATAAGCGGGCAGCCGGGAGAAGGCTTTTGTCGACGTGCACGTGACGAACGAAATGGTTCCACTCTCGCCCAAACAAAAGCACATAATTATGATCATAATCATTTTATCATATGGTATGCTTTCATACTTTGCATTTAGTCAAAATGTCATGATCGAAGTCGAGACATAACATGCTCAGAATCAAACGTTAATGCTATCCATTCTCATAATTCTTTCAAAATATAAGAAATCAAAATCATTCAGATCATCATATGTAAAAATATATACCATATAACATATGTTCATACATAGGCATGAAATTGCCTAGTCACACAATAACTATAAGTACATTACCCACCTAATATCGCTTGAGTATCCGACTCACTGGTGTCTTTCCTCTTGCGATGGAATCGGGTCAGATTGGTTTCCTAAAACAAACCAAATTTTCATTAAATCAATATCCACAGAAAATATTCAAAGCTTGGAAATCCAAAATAAAGCACTAAAAGTCTATATTCGACCTCCTCCTAAAATTTTGAACCCTTCGAGGCAAATTCTGAACTTCCCTTCTTCATACAACTTGTAGCCCTTAATCTCTAGATCACAATGAATAAAAAATCACCTCAATCGGACATCTACACCAAAAGATATGCCCAAGAGACTAAATATTTCTCGCTGGAAATAAGGGGCTCGCCGCTGACTGGATCACTCGTCAAGGCCAAGACGCATGTGCTCACATGGCGTGCACATCATGGCGTTCTCTCGTCATGCAAACAAATGCCACTTTCGCTGACGCGTGCATACCTTCGCACGTCGCGACGTTCACGGCGAGCTCGCACGTCACGGCAAATAAACATTTATTCATCGCGACGTTGCTTCCCCTTCTTGCACGTCGCGACGTGTTCATACGCACGTCGCGACGTGCGGGTCTGGAACTCGACTCCGAAACCCAATTTCCTTCATTTTCCAACTTCAATCCTTTTCCAAACTCAAATGCAACACATCTAAACCTTAGATCAAGTCTTAAACTATATTTCTAACTCAACAGCAACTCAAAATCAGCCAAAAACGTATCAACCCATAAAATCTAACCATTTTTTCCCAAAACCCTAAATCACCGATTCTAACATATACCAAGCTACCCTAAGGTTTAATCCAACTGAAACAAGGTTAGAAAGGGTTTAAACTTACTGATTAGTGCTCCAAAACCGTCGAAGATCCTTGGAGATCGAAAGCTCTAAACTCTTCTTCCTCTTCTCCTCCTACGACACTTCTCTCTTCTTTCTCTTCTCTTTTCTTTCCTTTTTTTATTTATTTCTTTCTTTCTTTTCTAATTTCTTCTCTTAAGTCCAAATGTGAATACAAAGACCACTTACCCCTTCAACCAACTTTAACCCATTTCAACCTAAGTAAACTTCCCAAAATACCCTCATATTCTTTTACCCTTTTAATTTCCATTGAGACCACATTAAGTTCAAATAATCCTCAATTATCCACTAATGCTCCCAAATTAATCAAACTAAGGCATAAATACATAATTAACACAATTCATGCTTAAAGACATCATAAAAAAAAATCGGGGTCTAACAAATTTTGTTTCAGAGTTCAAAGATCCGAGCATTATTTCCCATACAAGAATAAGTGGTTTTGCAGCTTTCCATATCTTCTTTGTAGTGTCAAGTAGTAAATATTGTCTGGAAATCTTAGGATGCATGGAATTAAGAAGCCAAGACATAACCATTGAATTATCAGAGTCCCATTGACTAAAGGTAGGATCAGTAATAGGTGGTGGTTTCTTATTCCCATCAATATAACTTTATAGCCTTCTCACCTTAATAGACAACAAACATGATCTAGACCAGGCTAAATAAGTTCTATTGCCATCTAATTTAACTGGACTAATCGGCGAATAGGAACTATCTTTAATTGGATAGTATTTCTCTACCTCCTTAGAAGCTTCCTTAGTGTCTAAGATAATAGCACGATAGAGGTGAGGAAGGAACCACATAAAAACGACTTCGAATTGACAACAAAATCAGTTCACGAGAGGTAAAAAAAACAATAATGTCAGAAGTGACCAGATAGTAGTTGGTTGAAATCAGAAAGGGTCCACGTCAAAAAATGAAGTCGGATGGTGGCCGGAGGTGACATCACATGCTACACGTGTCGACGAGTAGCTGTCGAAGTGAACTAATGGAGCATGTGCTCACGCATTAGGTCGGACGACGTTAGAAACTTAGATGTTGGCCGAACTTTCCCTAGGCTATGTTCCTATAGCGGTTGTGTCGAAAAGAGAGGAGCGAAATACTACCTCTTCACACTTGTTATAAAAACAGTATACCGAACCTATTCTTTTGAACTAACCTAGTGCAAAAGGGAGTCAACTCAACCTTCAATCAATAGTGGCTCTAAAACCATGAAGGTTTTTGAGGAATCGATAAAACTTTAATTACTCTCTTACGTTAAATATAAGATTACAAAGGTTATATAGAGATAACCTATACACTTAACCTAGTATATGAAAAATACATTGTTGTCATTAATTACTAATTATACATAATAACCAACGGATGATAATGATGCTACTAAGACAATGATTTAGGTAGAGAATTCTATAATATTCTATTTAGTGAGTGATTGCTTAAATCTTACAAATTTTATCTCAGTTATCTTCATAATTAAAAGAAGTTTCTTAAATACATACTTAGATGCTTGATGAGACCTTATCTCCTTTTACATGTCTAATGACTCTAATGTTCTCTAGGACATTATTGTTTGAACAATGTAATGAATTATTTCAAGTTCATTAAAAAACTTTTTGATCCAGTTAGTCATTTTCACTAAATAAAAAGTTTATTATGGCTTAATTAGCAGTTAATTCCACACTAGAACATTTCCAACCCAAAATAAATTATTTTAAGTGAAATATACCTTAACTAGGAGTTACTTATGTTCTTTTCAAACTAAGGTTAAATTCATAAAATCTTGAACTCAAATATCAAATTATACATTTAATAATGGATATTTTAATATTTCTTAATTATCATATATATTAAATACTGAAACATCTTCAATATATTATCTATATAATTGGATTAGAATAGATAAGCAACATTTATATCTATCTCTATATATTTTTATTCCCATAATTTAAGTTGTTATCATTTCATATCCAATATAGAATTATTTTAGACTACATTATCTTTAACAATTGAAAGTATGAAATGTTGTTCCTTGAACAATATATCATCTAAATACTCGTGGTAAATAATACAACTAAACTCCCATTAACCTTCCTATAGATATGATAAATTTAAAATTATCTCAAAACAAACTATTTGAATTTATCATAAAAGTAAATATTTCAACATCTTGTGACCTTTCAACTATACATTTATTATGTCAACAAAAGCTCTAGTTTCATTGGGATGTACAATTATGAGATTTGGATTATTTAAAATAATTTTACTTCCACTACTTATCTTAAGAACCATTTTCCTATAAGTATGCATTAAAATGAACATTTTACTTAATGGGGCTTTGTAAGATTATATTATAACTTTTGTGATCCAATTTAGTTATAAACTTATTAGAAAATACATGCTTCAACTAAGCATCACATCCCAAAATTATTAACTTAGTCTCTTTTAAAGTCTCATTACTATTCCATATCTAATATGAACTTTACTAATTGATTTAGATGGAATTATCGAAAAGTGAGTAGTTGTACTAAATATAGCAATAATAGAGATAAAATTATATCACATAATATCTCATATTGTATATTTCTCCTTATATAAATCCATAATATTATAAAATTTAATTATGGAGATATTCAGTAGAAAATCTCATTTCTTATAGGCGATAAAAATTTAAAACTCACCATATTGATCTCATCAAAGCTCTTTTGTATTCTCAATACTTAATTTTAATTTAGATTAAATATTTTAAAATTTTAAGTTATTATTTTATTTAATAAGTATAACTATATTATATAAAGTCATTAGTAAATTTAATAAAATACAAGTTATCGTCCTTTTATTAACTATTATTATATGTCATATATAGTATGTATAAGATTTTACATTTCAATACCACAATCTTACTTTCATTAAAGTTTGAATTGGTCATCCTATAACCTAACAAGTTTTATAAATTTCACTATATATATATATATATATGTTGAACCCCGACTTTTAAGTGAAAATAAGAAATATTCAAAAGTGTATGAGTTGATTGA
The DNA here is from genome assembly GCA_029891385.1 of Erythroxylum novogranatense. Classification (NCBI taxonomy): domain Eukaryota; kingdom Viridiplantae; phylum Streptophyta; class Magnoliopsida; order Malpighiales; family Erythroxylaceae; genus Erythroxylum; species Erythroxylum novogranatense. Next base: position 36,871,361 of record CM057233.1, on the reverse strand, counting down.
AATGAAGTTAAATGGCAAGAACTAAAAAGAAAAAGTGTGAAAATATGAAAAGTTTGACTTTTTGGCCTTCGAGAGTTGACTTTTGATTTAGGTAAAATTTGAGAAAATGGTATTCTGGAAACATGTAGATTATGTTGAGAGCTTTCTGTAGCCATAACGTTTGCAATTTTTCGATACCGGGAGTGGAAGTTATGATCAGTCAAAGTTTAGGTGTGTTATCGGTTGACCTATGTTATTGCTAAACCTTTGATTGAGTAATTGACCTAGTTAGTGGTTGAATTTGCTTCTGAGTTCTGCATGAAAGTTGTAGGTGACTTTCTGATCTTCGCATCGATATAAAATATGACATGATTAGACTTTGGAGTTGAAAGATAGAAATTTTCAAAGTTGAGATCTTTGTTTAGGTATTTATTATTTTGGGCTAAATCTTTGATTAGAAAATTGATCATTTTAGAGATGAAATCGGTTGTGGAATTCATCATGGAAGTTGTAGAGCTTCCTTCAAGCTTTCTATAGAGACCAAATTTGCAATTTTTGGAGTTCTGAGTGAAAAGTTATGAATTTTTAAAGTTCAGTGTAAAAAAAAATTGATTGATCACGCGTCTCGCGATCGCGACACGTCGCGAGGAAACGGGTGATTCCAGCTCAACCCGGGCGGGTCCATCTGGTCCGACCCGACCCGAATCCGACCCGCTTTTGACCCTCTTCCAATCTTTTGTTCATATCTTTTCCGTCCGATATTCGATTGAGTTGATTCTTGAAGCGTTGGATTCCTAAGACAATTCTCTACATTCTCATGAAAAATTTGTAATTTTATGAGATTAAATTAAGGGTGATTAATTTAATCAAATTGAGTGGACTAGTTTTCTGAATATAGTTCAGTATTTTGCGAAATTCGGGATCTGTGGAGATCTGATTGAAGTGATTCTTGTGGACAAATAAAATTAAGACATGGGGCTACAAATCATATAAAGAAAGGAAATTTCAATTTTGCTCCTAAGACTTTCAATTTCTGAATTGAAGTTCGGATTTGTGTGCAGTTTTGGTTTAGGAACATCTGAAAGTATATTGAGCATAACTTTTGTTCTGGTAATCAAAATGAGACGATTCTTATTTTGAATTAAACTAGAGACATAAGGCTACAATTGTTATGAAGACATCGAGTTTCAATTTTGGGATTAAGAATGTCAATTTTTGGATGGAAATAATCGTACATGAAAAATATGTTAGAATATGAATATACTCGAAATGTTTTGAGCATGACTTTTGATGTAGTGCTCCGAATTGGATGATTCTTGTGGCATTAGGAAATTAAGAAATAGAGGAATAATTATCTAGAAGGAAATTTTGACAAATTTCTTCAATTTGATAGTGCGAAACATGTCTGCAAGTGAGAATGACTTAAAGTAAAGTTCAAGGACAATTTGGTCTTTTAGTCACCATTTAAATGACATGGCTTTAAAAACACAAGGGGTTGTCATTTTTTTAAGGGTGAAACACGATGATGAGAGGAAAGAAGAAGAAATAAGAGAGAAAAGGAAGGAGTATGGCCGTGGAGAAGAAAGAAGAAGAAAAGCTTGGAAATTTAGAAAATTTTGGAGTTTCAAGAAGGATTTTGATGTTGATTCAAGAGAAAGAAAGGTGGGAAATGAAGAGAGTTTCCTTTCAAGCCATGAAAATTTGAATTTGGAGAAGAAAAGAGGTAAGAGAAAATTTTTCAACTTTGTGTTTTTGATGAAATTTTAGTTTAGAAATATGGGAAATGATATGGGTTCATGGAGTATGAGCTCAATTTTGAAGATGTCATGATAAATTGGATCTAATTTTGGATTTATGTGAGTTAGGGATTATGCCAAATTTGTGATTTTGGGAATTTTGTGAATTATTGGTGTAGAATCATAGATAATAGTATGGGTTTATGAAATATGAAATCAATTTTGAAGAAATTGTGATTTATGATATTAAATTTGTGTAAATTGGTTTAGGTCAATTTTAGAAATTGGGGTTTTTGAAAATAAGAGATTTAGATAGTTTGAATATGTGAGGAATTAATGTTTTCTAAGCTCAATTTGAGAAATTAAGTTAAATATGATATTAAATTTGAGTGAATCGGTTTAGGTCAAATTTGAAATTTGGAGATTTTAAAAATTAGTGATTTAAATATCTTGGAATTAGTATGAATTGATGAATTATGACATCAATTTTAAGAATTATGTTATTTATGAGGTTGAATTTTGATGAAATTGGTTTAGGGAAAATTTAATTGGAAGAAGGAAAGAGGAAATGGTCACATTGAAGCAAGGGACAAATTTTTTGGCATCGATTCGAGGTAGGTAGCATATTTATATTTTGATTTGTAAGCTCAATACGAACTTTGGAAAATTAAAGAAAGCAAAATTTTGGATTTTTGATAAATTATTTGTTTTTGTAAATGTTTGAAAAAGTTGATTGATGTTTGAACTTATGATTTCCAAATGATTTTTGAAAAATTATTACAAGCTTAAATTCATTGTTTTAAATGAGTTTATAAACCAATAGCAATTTCTGGAATTCATTTGTTATAAATGCATTGTCGAATTATGCACATTATTGTTGAAAATATTGATTGAGTGATTTGATTGTTGAAATTAGTATTTGAATGATGAATTGATTGAATTGTATGCGTTATGTGAATGTGTGAAAATTAAGATTTTGAAAAATGCCTTCGGGCAATTCGAATTTTCGTTTTCGCTTATGTGTTATGTGGGTTTGATCAGGTCCCTCGTGAGTCAGTGCACTGTCTCTATTTGTTTATAGCCTTCTCCCGGATGCCCGCTAGTGGCATGGAGCTCCGATTTTGGACTCCCTTCACGGCTACACTGGACTGCTATGCGGGAAAGTGTAGTACGCTTCATTCTGGTGAACAGGACCCTATCTTGGAATGTGCGAGACGTTCTATTTTGGGTGAACAGACCATTTTGCTATGTTATGTGCTTTTGATTTGTTTTTGTATGCTGCATTCATGTTTAAAATTGAGAAATGAAGAAGTGGGATTTATATGAAAAGTTTGAAAAATTGAAAGGTTTGAGGAAGCTGTTTAAAGTTACAAAGTTTGAAAAATTGGCCCTTTTGGCAAAAAGCTTATGAAAAATGTTTTCTGCTTATTTGTCAATTTATAAATGTGTTATCCACGAGCTTCCGAGCTCACCCCCTTTCATCCCCATCTTCAGGTTTCGAGCAGGAGATCGGATGAAAGAATGTGAAGACGTTTGGTCTGATTTTGCGTCGTCTGTATTGTTATGTGAATTGAGATTTGGATATTAATATTATTTATGGCTTGAATTGTCATTAAGTAAGTGATTATGATGTATTTCGAGCGTGTATTTCAGAATGTATGAGGATTATGAATTAATGTATAAGAGTGAAATTGTATATGACTTTGTATATGAATTTGGGAATGAGATTGAATTATGAGACTAGTAGATTGATTTACAATTATGAAAATGTTTTAGAATTAGGTTTGCGTTTGTGTGTACTGAGATCCCGGACGGAGGGTCCGGTGGATTTTGATGTTTGTATATTTGATTGGAAATTTTAGAAGTTTATTTTGAACCCTTGCAGGTTTTTGGTTAGGTCAAAGGCAGCCGTTATGCTGCCGAATTTTTGATAAAATTTGGGATAAAAATGTAATTTGGGGATTTATAAGAATATGATCAAGTATTGAGTTTTGTATGAGTATCCAAGCATATGATTAAGTATTACAATTTGTATATGGATGATTATGTGATGGAATAAGGTGAATAAGAATGAAAAAAAGAAGGAATAAGGAAAAAGAAAAGAAAAAAAATTATACCGAATTTCGGATCGGTTTAGCTTAGGATTTCTAACGCGTTCATTCGTTAAGCGGTATGTTCACGGATGTCGGACATTTGTTATGCTATTCAATTTGTCTTCATTTTTATTCTTTGATTTTTGATCCGCTTTCGATTCGTATCCGATTCTCCGCTTTCGCTTCTTTCGCTTTATCATTCGATTTCCTCCGCTTTGTCATCGTTTATTTCGTTTGTGATTCGTCCCGCCTCCTTTGTTATTCGTTTTTGCATTCCGCTTGTTGGTTCACTTTGTGTTCGCCCACTTTTGTTCGTTTTTGCTCTTGGCTTCCGCATTTTGCTATTTGCCTCTTTCTGGTTGTTCCGCTCTTCGTTAGTCCGGTTGGGATCCGGTTCCTGGATCGGGTCCCAACAATATATATATTCTCATTATATTGATTTAACAATCATGACATAAAAGGATAGTCTTTGTTTTCTAACTTTAGATTCTTGTCAATTTTTTTAAGCATAAGTGTCTCTTGATCTATCATATATAAACTATTTGTATAAACTTTGATGGCAATATTGAATTTATAGTCAATATCATATACCTAAAAGCATTAATTAGAAATGTATATGATTTTTGTCATATCTAGTATTGGTAAGAAAAGTCATGCCAATATATTCGTTTAATGACAATTATTATCATACTATAGTAAATGCCTTTAATCGTATTCCTTACTTATGCTTTTAGTAAACTAAATTGAGTAGAACAATTCTCTTAAAACAGTATATCTTTCACTATACTTTTTGCAACTATTTGCATTATATTATTATAATGTTGGCATACACATACATATTACCTTTAAAGTTTATGATGTATTATTCATTTAGAAAATCTTGTTTATAGATATTGACATTTCTCTCAAACTTTGTCTCAAAAATAAATAGAGATTAATAGCAAGATTATATAATGGACATGCAACTTTCCTTTTTAACTTTGAGACTTTTCAATCCTAACATATGTCAAGAAATTTGATTCACTAATACTTATTATCGGTTATACTAAAAAAGGTAGAAATCCATAAACAAAACAATGTAAAGAAACTATGACAAAACAAATGTAAAGAAACTAAGTAATATATTATATGTTACGACAATCAAATGAGATTAAGATTTAGTCATATATTTTATTACTCTAACTATTTGATTGAAATAATAAACCTCACTACTATTCCAAAAGATTATTTTATTCTCTCTCATAGGCTAAGATCTCATTTAAATTTAATTAAGAAAGTATATCTGTATTTTTTTATTAAAGTCATCAATAAATAATAAGCTCACAAAAGTTAGTGTGAATTAATTGTAATAGCCTTGAAGCTCTTAATTGAGACTCCTTGGAAAGCTTAATCAAGTTTGTTTCCTAAGAAAACATCCTTTATATAAATATTTAGGCTAATTAAATATAGGAAAACCATTTACCAATTTATTGTTTGCCATCATTTTAAGGCCACCAAAATTCATATACCAAATCTCAAATTCTATAGCCATTTAAGATCTTTATAATATGACATTAAGCATTTAGCAACTTCTGTTTATATTAGAGATGGCATTTAATCCCATTAACTTTAGGTTGAAGTTAAGCTTTTTCTTTAAAATTTTTAAGCTTCAGACCGGGCTTGAGCTAGAGCTCTAGCTCTATGGTTTGATCGTACTTGAAGCAAAATATGTCAACTATAAATGATATCATTTTAAGGATAATGATATCATTTTCAAACTAACATTAAATTAAACAAAAAAAATTGAGTTAGGTTTGAACCTGATTAGGCTTATGCTCGAATCGTTAGCCTCAAAATCGTTTAGGCTCAGGCTAGATTTGGGCCTTAATAAAAGGCTTGAGCTACTAGTCTCGGGCCTATTTGAACCTTAGGTCATGCTTGAAGCTTTATAAAATTTCGAGCTTGACCTAACCCAATGCTAACTTTGGTTTGTATAGGCAATAAAAATAATGAATTCTTTGTCATAGGTACTATGGTAATCAAATTCCTTACATAATTCTTCAAGAACAAGATACAACCTTTTGTGAAAGTGGTATAACTTTTTCTAATAATTGGCTTATACGCAAAATAAATCTTTATTTTTATACATGTAATTACAAGTTCCAGTACTTAAGTACTGTAAAAGCTTCTCTCCTTATTGTAGGTCCTTTCCAGCTATTAAAGAGCGAACTCTACCTCATAATTATTTTTTAAATTTTTCATGAGAAAGATTAGCCTTTTTGTCATCATTAGCATCATTTTTTTGTTCCCAAAACTAATGCCCAAATTCATGACAAATTTAACATTCCAGTTGAAACTTGTTATACCTGTTTAATATGTTCTTACTCCTTTTTTACCGCATCCTCTTCTTTAGATACGTTGATAATTTCTCTCTCTATTTTAAAATAAAAAGTGGGCTCTTCTTCCTCCTCTTCCATTACCTTGACCTCTGTAGCTTGTATTTTTCGTTTACTTTTTTTTCTTCAAAGTGAGCTTCAATCGTAAAACATGTTCCATGTGCTCTTTCTTCCTCCTATTGAGTTTCTCTTCTTGAGCTTCTAAAGATTCACTTAGTTCTTCAATTTTCATGCCTTCAAGTCCTTTGATTCTTCAATGGAAGTTGCCACATTATCAATTTTTTCATTAATTGTCTAAGGATTTTTAAATTACTCCTAAATTAGTCACTTCTTCATCAAGCTTTCTCATTTAGTTCACAATGACTACAGCCCTTATAAAATAATTAGACACATATTTATATTCTTTCATTTAAAGTGAAAGGACCCATCCCGGAGTTCCCCTTCTGGAACTCGAGTGGAGACCTCCTGACGACCCCATGGTAGCCCTCCAATCAATATCTGACTTGATTGAAGGGTTCCCGCAAAGCCAAGCCATACAACTATTTAAAACCTTTTATACTTTAATAATTTAAAGCACGAAAAATAGTGGAAAAATTTATTCTATCATTTTATTGAAAATTTCGGTAGTATAACAACTGCATTTTAACATTCCCAAAATTTTTAAAAGCCTTATAAAATTTAAAAACACTTATATATTCACATTAATTTCTCAACTACAAATTTTAGACTTTAAGTCCATTCACAAGCAACCCAAACAAATAATTCTTAGCAGTCACTACAATAAGCTTTTAAAAGTTAAAACGCATTCATGCATTTCATTTAAAAGCTTTTATAAACATCCATTCTTTACAGAAATGTACATAGCAAAATGACACAAGCACAACAGCACCTGACATTACAACTAATCTTGAGGTGGAGTCCCAGTTATTGTAGCACCTGTACGCATACATGTGGTGGTTTGTTTTAAAAAATAAAAATATGTGTGAGCTAAATTAGCTCAGTGAGTGTAATCAGTTTACAAGAAAATTGAAATTTTCAGTTAGAGACGAAGGCTATAAATACAAGTCGAAGTCGAAAACTGAAGAGCTAGCTGTTTTGAGAAAAATTACACAAAGCAAGAAAAAGCGATTAAGTGCGAATTAGCTGAACGCTATCCTTCTGTAACAGAGTGTTCAAATATTTTCTGAAAAGAAAAGTTGTACAGATAGCCTGCAGAGGCTAAGTGTGAAAGAATACTGGTTGTAGAGATCTGAAGAGGTTCGTGAAAGAATACTGTAACGTTTGAAGAGATAGTGAAATCTCAAAAGAAACTCTGAGGACTGGACGTAGCCCACGGTTTGGGGTGAACCAGGATAAATCTGCGTGTCTACTACTCTCACTCTCTATCTCACTTTTAGTTTCAAAGTTGATCTTTATTTAATATTCATATACTTAGCATTGAAAAGTTTGATCAATCAGGATTAATAAGAATTCTATAAAGAATCTTAATTCTAACAAGTAATTTTAAAAGATATTCAAAAAGGAGAATACACAATTCAACCCCCCCTTCTCGTGCATTCTATTGTGTTTTTAAGTGTTGTATTAACGTGTGATTCACTTCAATTGGTATCAGAGCTTGGTATCCAAGAATCACTTTGGAGAAGTGTGGATTAAAGATAATGGCGGAGTCACATGTATACATCGCTGAAGGAGCCTCAATCACTAGACCTCCAACATTCAATGGAAGACTATCATTACTGGAAAGATAGGATGCGGTTATTCATCGAATCTACACATGTAGACCTTTGGGACGTAATAGAGAACGGACCCTATATACCTGTAGATGACGAAGGTAGTTCTATTCCACGAAGCAGATGGACGGCTGATCAGAAAGCAAGAATACAACTGAATTCAAAGGCAAAATTTTTCTTAACGTGTGCCCTAAGTAGAAGTTTAGCACGACAAAGTGCATGGTTGCGACACAAAAAAGAAATGTGGGACACATTGTCCATTGCTCATGAAGGCACAAGTCAAGTTAAGGAATCCAAGATAAGTATTCTTGTACATCAAAATGAACTTTTCAGGATGGAAGATGAAGAATCTATTGATCAAATGTTTGGAAGATTTCAAACAATTATCAATGGATTGAAAGCTCTTGGAAGGACATACAATAATCAAGATCACGTTCGCAAGATTCTAAGAAGTCTTCCTAAGAGATGGAGACCAAAAGTTACGGCAGTGCAAGAAGCCAAAGACTTGAGCATATTAAAGCTAGATGAGTTGTTGGTGTTGGACCCCGAACCTTGAAGCGAAAATCAGAAATATGAAAATGAAAGAAAGTATATGAGTGTTGTGTATATCATTTGTGTTATAGGTGAGGAAATATGAATTATGTATAGATGATGTGTTGTGAGACATTAAGCATGAACAATGGTTATATTTTTTTAAGATATTAGTTGGTGAATGATAAGATAAATCATATGAATTGAGGCTGGGATTTGGATGAATTCCAAATGATAGTTGAATTGTTATAAGTGTAGTGCAATTAAGAAAGTGAAGTTAGGATGAATGCTAAATGTATATGCTGATTCAAGGAAAATTAGAGAATGATTGAAATAGATTTGGCCAAAGTAGCCTTCTGTGAAGTTGTAGCTTGATCTTTTATCTTTCCAATGAGACTAAGTATGCAAGTTTTCGAGATCAAAGTTAAGAGATATAGTTGATGCAAGTTATGATGTTATATGAGATTTATGTTAGTGACAACTTTGATGACATGTTTGAGAAATGAGGTTTTGATGAACCAATTTAGTTGGGATTTGAGAAGTTCATGAATTTAATTTGTTGCTGGAAGTGTTATGAAGTGTTTAGGCCTTTGAATAAGTAAATATGTGGAGATTAAAAGTGTTTATGATGTTAGTTTGTATGAGAAAAGCAATGGAAAAAGATTGAAGAAGTGGTGGAATTTAGCATGTCTGTTAAACGGACATGGGAGTCCGTTTAACGGACAGCTACGGGTCAAAAGGACCCCTTGTTATGTGTATGTCTGTTAGGCGGACACGGGTGTCCGCTTAACAGACTTTCTCGGAAGGTTTGGTATCATTTTGGCCGTACGTGTCCGTTAAACGGACATGCCTGTCCGTTTAACGGACAGCTACGGGTCACCTTGGGAGATTTGCATTTTTCACCAGTTTTGAGGCCGAATCTCGCTTTGAGGCCTCTAATACGAGTTGTAGATCTTGATCTTATCTTTCAAATGAAGTAAGAAAGAAGTAATTTAAATATTTTTAGAGAAAGTTATGACATTTGCGCCAAAAGAGTTTCAAATCAATTTCTGTTTTGAAAATGTTGAGTTGTTTTGATCATAACTCACTCATCCGACCTCGGATTGAGGCGAATCTTGAACCATTGAATTTCTAACATATGTATCCTTCCCTCCATAAAAATTTGCATCAATTGGAGTCAAATTGAAAAAGTTTGATTGAATCATATGATAACCAGAATGTTTTGCCTCATTCTGAGCTGGCTATTTTTCCTTCCTCATCCGACTCTATCACATCATTTGCTTATATCTTTTACGTCTGACATCCGAATGACTCGGTTCTTGAAGTGTTGGATTCATAAGACAATGAAGTTCATGATTATGTGAAAATTATGAATTTTAGAGATTTAATTGAGTAAGATTAATTGAATCAAAGTGATACAGGAAAGTTATGAACATAGTTCAGTATTTTGAAAATTTAGGGATCTGTGGAGATTCGATTGAAGCTAGGTTTGAGGCAAAATAAATTTAAGACATGGGGCTACAATTGTTATGAAGAAATAAAATTTCAATTTAGCCTTTAAGAATGTATAGTTGTGGAAAGAAGTGAATTCTAGAATCTGTGTTAGTAAAATGATGTGTCCAACATGTTTTGAGCATAACTTTCGATATAGTGCTCCGAATTGGACGATTCTTGAGGCATTATAAAGTTAAGACATAGAGAAACAATTCTCTAGAAGGAAGTTTTAGTAAATTCCTTCATTTAGATGTGAGAATAATTGTCCAAAAGTAAGCAAGACTTAAAGAAAGGTTCAGGGGCATATTCGGAAGTTCACTTAAGGTTTTAAGATCAAAGCTTATAAGACAAGGGCAAAAGGGTAAATGACACTTCATTAATTGTCTTGACCTATAAAAAGGGGGGGAAATGTCGTGGGTTTGGAGAAGATACACGAAAATTCCAGAAGAAAGAAGAAGAAAGAAGAAAGAGGAAGAGAGAAGAAGAAGAATCGTGGGAGAGATGAAGAAGGGTGGAAGAAGAGGTAAGTCTTTGACCTTTCAAGCTTCTTTTTCCTTGGATTCTGGAAGGAAGAGAGGGAAGGAGAAGAGATTTTCTTCTAAGCCATGAGGATTTCGAAATTTAGAGAGAGAAAGGTAAGAGGTGTTTTTAAATGTTTGAGTTTTTCTTGAGTTTTGGTTGTTTTATCCTAAGATGGTTATGGGTTTGTTAAGTATGGGGTTAATTTAAGTGATATACTATGGGTTATGTTAAATTAGGGATGAGAAATTAATTGGGATTTTATGCTAACTTATATGAGTAAGAATTGTGGAAGATGATGATGTGAAGAGGTTAGAAATCTTATGGGCTTGTAAAACATGAAATCAATTTTGAGAATTATGATGATTGGGATATTGGTTTTGGGTTGATCATGGCTTAGGTGATTTTAAGTTGGAAGATTATGATGTAGAGAGTTTGGAAACCATATAGGTTTGTGAAAGATGATGATTATGATATGGGTTTTGGATGTTTATGCTTAGGTGACTTATATGGGAAGAAAGAATGAAGGAAAGAGCAATGTTAGGATTGGAACAAGCTTACCATGAGGTGGGTAAGGTGTTTATTTCTCAAATTATAAGTGAATTATAAATGTTAATTTTTATAAGCCATTGATTTGCAAATGATTGATTTAGAATGTTTATAAATTGTTTAGCAAATGGATTTTCAAATGATTTTACCAAGTTGAAAGTTTTAATATGAGAACTTGTGTGACATGATATTTGGATGATTTGCAATTGTCTTAAGTATGCATTTTTCTATGTGATTGATTTGGAAATTTTGAAGAAATGTATACATGTGTCATGCTCATGAAATGCAAGTTTTCAAAAAGTGCCATATGGGCAAAGAACTTTTTCAATGCATGATTACGTGTTATGTGGGTTTCGCATAGTCCTTCATGTGGAGTCGGTCAGACTGGTCTCATTTTATAGCCTTCTCCGGCTGCCCATAAGTGGCATGGAGTTCCTTTAGGACTCCTCGTGTGTCGACTACACAAGACCATTTTATGGAATTGTGTAGTCATTATGTGTTTTGGACATGCCAAACCATTTTGATGTGTTATAGCAATTGATATTATTTGAAATGTGGTGCATTTATATGTGATGTGATTCATGTATTGCTTTTATACTAAAAAATCTGTAAAAAGGTTTGAGATTTTCAAATGATGGTGGTTTGAAAGCAGTTGTAAATGTTTATGAAAGTTTTTGGAAAGTAAAGAGTTTTTGGAAAATACACCTTCGATGTTTTTGAACAACAAAAAGAAAGGTTTGAAAATATTTACTTATCATTTGTTTAATAAACATGTTATCCACGAGCTTCCGAGCTCACTCCCCCTTTCATCCCCATCTCCAGGTATTCGTGCAGGAGATAGGATGAAAGACGTCAAGACATCAGTAAATGTACATAATTTGTCAATTGTGTATTTGTTTTAAGATTTCTGGAAATGATTATGGCTTGTATTGCCTTTAGAGCATTGTAAACATTTGGATCCAAATGTATCTTGGATTATGATTTTGTTTAAGACTCTTGGATTATGGAACTGGAAATGTATTGGTTTTGGATTGTGTAGATTGGTTTGTACATTAAGTGGATTGAATTATAAATGTACTTGGGATATATTGATATGAATATGTATGAATATACATGGATGATGTGATATGTGGTTGAATGTGAAAATGTGAATGGATATGAAAATGATTAGAAGTGGTTGAGAATCTAGGTTTGCGTTTCTGCTGAGATCCCGGACGGAGGGTCCGGTTGATCATGATGTATGTGTGATGTTATTATAAGTGAATTTTTCTATTTGCAGATTTTTTGATAGGTTAAAGTGCAGTCGTTATGTTGCCGAATTTTCCTTACGGTAGTATATGACTAAGAAATATTTGAGTATGAACTTATGAATTGATTAACATGAGTATGAGTTTAAGGATAAGTTTCCACAGAGGGAAACTATTTGATTAGATATGAAATGAAATGGATTAAATGATGAAAGAAATGAACAAGATTTTTACACCGATTTCGGATGGATTAGTACAAGGTTTCCAACGCGACAAGAGTTGTTATGTTTTCGCTTTGGATGTCAGACTCATGTAATGCTATTCGATTTGAATCTTCGATTTCATTAGTATCCGATTTGTATCCGATCCGCTTGTTTCATATTTGAATTTGTTACGATTCATTGTTTTTATTCCAAGTTTATCTTCTAGTTACAATTGAATACCCACTTGTCTCATATGTTTTGACTTTTTTGTTATCTACTTTTCATTCCGATTCATGTGTTTGATTCCCATATCATCACGTGATCCGATTTAGCTTGTTTTACTTGTTTCCTTTCGTCTTGAATTCTATTCAAGAGTGCCCTTGATCAAGTGTATAAGCAGTGGGGTTATGAGTATAGCATTAAGAGTAAGAAGTTGGGTCTCGGAAACGGGATCCAACAGCTGGGATCCTTAAAGATTCATGAAGTTGAACTCAACGCTGAAGATAAGCCCAAGCGAGAGAAGTCAATAGCACTGAAGGCTGGACAAAAGAAACATAAGACTCAGAGAAGGAGGAAGTCATCAAAAGCATTGAAAATTGAAGAATCAAGAGATGACAACTCTAGCCAATCAGATTCAGAATCGAGTGATGAAGATGACGAATTATCTTTCATTTCCAGAAAGATAAGACGCATGTGGAAGAAGAAGCCCGTAGTAACCGGACATTCGAGAAAGAATGGAAAAGATGAAGCTAAGCCGAAAAGTCTTCTATCATTTGTTACGAGTGCAATCAGCTGGACACTACAAGTCCGAATGCCCTACTCTCAAGAAGAAACCCAAGAAGAGTAGAAGGCAAGAAAAGCATGATGGCAACATGGGAGGACCTAGATTCATCTGAATCGAATCTGAGGCTCGAGTCATCGAACATGCAAACATTTTCCTAATGGCCGAGGAAGATAGTGATGAGGAGGTAAAATCGACTACGAAAATTTGCATGATGCATATTCAGAATCATTAGAAGATTCTCATGCTATTCGAAACAAGAAAAGCTGTTGAAGAAAAGTATCTGAGAATATTAGAAATCTTGAGAAAATAGAGAGAAAATATTTGTTTAAAAAGGAGTTAGAAGTTAAAGGAAACTTGTAGACGGATCGGATGAGATTAATCAACTCAAACCGAGGATCAAGAATCTATCGGTGATCTAGTTACTTTCACAGAGAGTACAAAGAAAATGAATGATATGCTAGGAAAATATAGACATCCTAGTGATAAGATGGATTAGGGTTTCTTGGAAACAATACTCGGTCTCGTAATAAATTTGTCTCTCAAAAGGAAGAAATAGGATAACATATTTTAATCAACGTCCGAGTAATATGCATCAAAGATCATATCATGTGCATACTACTAACCATAAAGGACCCAAGAAAATTTGGGTACCAAGAAATAAAATAGTTTCTCTTGCAGATATCATTCCTTGGAAGTACGGCAAGCACCATTGGTATTTAGGCGGTGGATGCTCGCGACATGACGGGAAGAAGGTCTATGTTCCTAGACCTTGAAATATAGAAAGGAGGATCGGTAACTTTCGAGACAACCAAAGAGGCAAAATCATTGAATCGGGAAAATAGGCAAAGATTCCTTTGCATGCGTAAATAATGTAACGCTTGTTGATGGTTTAAAGCATAACTTGATTAGTGTGAGTCGGTTGTGTGATTCGGTTTTATAGTTACATTCAATCAAAATCTTTGTGAAGTCGAAACAAAGATGGGTCTATACTTTTCTCTCGCCAAGAGATGAAACAACCTTTACAAAATCAACTTAGAAGATTTTCAAAGTCAAAATATCTCATGTTTTCTATCTTCGAAGAAGAAAGACTAATCGGCATAAAAGCTAGGTCATGTCTCTTTGAAACATATTTCAAAATTGGTAAAACATGATTTGGTAAGAGGTTTACCAAAATAAGTTTTGACAAAAAAAATTTCTGTGAAAATTGTTTGAAAGGAAAACAGGTTAAAACCTCTTTCTCTTCTAAAAATTTTGTAACTTCTTCAAGACCTTTAGAACTATTACATATGGATTTGTTTGGTCCTACAAGGACATTAAGTCTTAGCGAGAAAGAAATATGGACTTGTCATTGTTGATGATTTTACTCGATTTTGTTGGATATTGTTTTTATCACACAAAGATGAGTTTTTTAAGTACTTTAGAACTCTATCCAGAAAGTTACAGAATGAAAAAGAAATGTCTATAGCTAGTATCAGGAGTGATCATGGCGGAGAATTTGAGAATGAGAAGTTTAGAGTTTTCTGTGAGGAGAATGGAATTTCCCACAACTTCTCGGCCCCTAGAACTCCACAACTGAATGGAGTTGTTGAGAGAAAGAATAGGACGATTCAAGAGATGGCAAGGACTATGCTATGTGAGACGAATCTTCCTAAGTATTTATGGGCAGAAGCTGTGAATACAGCATGCTACATTCAGAATAGGATCTTGTTGCGACCTATGTTGAAGAAAGCTCCTTACGAGTTATGGAATGGAAGGAGACCAAGCATATCCTACTTTCATCCATTCGGGTGCAAATGTTCCATTCTGAATACGAGAGAGCTGTTGGATAAATTCGATTCAAAGACCTATCCAGGAATATTTCTAGGTTACTCATTATTGTCTAAGGCATTTCGAGTTTACAACCTGACTTCAAAGACTGTTGAAGAGACGATCCATGTCAAATTTGATGATAGTTCTCAAACCCTATATAGAGGGATGATCGGTTCTTTATTGTATCTTCTGACAAGTAGACACGATATTCATTGGGTGTATGCTTGTGTACAAGATTTCAAGCCGATCCTGAGAGTCTCATTTCTTCTTTGTTAAAAGAATTTTGAGATATCTCGCAGTACTCTTGATCTTTGCTTAATGTTTGAGAAAGGTAAAGATTTCAGTTAATCGGATCTTGTGATGCGGACTATGCCGGAGATAGAATCGAAAGAAAGAGCACAAGTGGAGGATGTCACTTTCTTGGAGGAAATCTAGTCTCGTGGTCAAGCAAGAGACAAAGCTCAATTGTTCTATCAACCGCTGAAGCAGAATACATGTCTTCCATGTTCTTTGTTCACGATTTGTGGATCAAGTATCAGCTTGAAGACTATTCAGTTAAGGAGGAGGAGATTCCAATTTATTGCGACAACACCAGTGCAATAAACCTATCAAAGAATCCAATTCAGCATTCCAGAGTAAAGCATATAGAAGTCAGACATCATTTCCTGAGAGACTACGTTCAGAGAAAGGTGGTGCTTCTAAAGTTTGTTGAAATAGAGCTTCAATGGGCGGACATCTTCACTAAACCATTGAGTGAAGAACGGTTTCAGAAGATAAGACGCAATCTCAATATGGTGATGCTAAATGAGCAGTTAGGCTAAAATAACATGAGAAACTAACGACATTATACACAGTGAGTTACAGCTGGTAACTTTTCTCACAAAGAAGATTTTTGGAGGGAAATATCTGATAAACTCGAGGTTCTTAATGATTCGAGAACCCATCAGTCCATAACCCTATAAGTAGACTGAAGATGATATTATAGCAGTCTTTTCATCATCTCCTGACAGTTCATTTCTACTTTACCAATTCTCTCAAAATCTTCTCACTCAAAAGCTTTCCAGAAGATAATCTTTCGCTCTATACAATGGAAGCAGCAATGATCTATGGAAGACTTGTGAACTTTGAATCACTAAGGGGTGACGGCACGGATGTAGAACCTGAGATCACAAGAGCTGGCTGGAAGAACTTCTTTCAAATACGAGAACTTGTCTATACGGATGAGGTATATGAGTTCTGAAAGAACACTCGTCTGGTAGAAGACAGTATTGTATCCTCTGTGGATAGAATATCAGTTATTGTTACAAAGGATTTGATAAGGAAAGTAACTGATTGCCCATCCGTTGGTGAAAAACTGTCTACCAAGGCCGGATGGATGTCCTCGGTTGGAATGAAAGAAGAAGATGTCAAGAGGCAGCTCTATGGCACAAATGATTCAAGAGAAAGGAAGAAATCAAATCTGATTCCAAAGGCTAGGGTTCTGCATGCAATCCTGTTCAATTGCATTCTTCCTAGAGTTGGTTCAAGGCATTTGGTGACTACTTTAGAGGAACAATGTCTGTTCTTTCTTCTCAATCGAAATCCTATAGATCTACCCTTCTTAATCTTTCACTATATGGTTAAGGGGTTAAAGGAAACTTCCAGTTATCCTAATGGAATGATTTTGACGAGGATCTTTATGGAATCCAGATTAAATCGCACTAAGGTATAAGACTTAACTGCTCCGATGAAGAACAAGATTGATGCTCATACTATTCGGCGAATGGGTCTGAATACAGTAGACAAAGATCACGTCGGTTCTTCAAAGAAACCAAGAACTGAGGGGGAGCGTATATTGAAGAAAACTCCTGTCTCAAGTTTTCAATCGCCTGTAAGTATCAAATCGCCTACTGCCGAATTAAGGAGAGTGCTAGGGAGACCTCTCATGAAAATGGCAAGTCCTCTTATCGCAGAAAGTCAATCTCAGAGGGCAAAGCAAAGTGCGCCAAAGAGACAAGGAGAAAGTCTCTTGAGCGAAGTTGTGAAGAAAGCCAAGAGATCTCCAAGAATCAGGACTCTGAGGCAACAGGAAGAGAAGATTGCCAGAGAACAAAGGCGAGAAGAAACTTCTAAATCTTGTGCATCCAAAGCCACAAGATCCTTAGTCTCTATTCTGGAAGAGGATACGGCCAGAAGATCTAAAGAGACTGAGAGGAAGAGAAAAGCAACATCTGTTAAAGGAAAATTTCTTGTGAAGAAATCAGCAAAACTAACTGAAGCAGAGAAAAAGACTAAGAAAGTTAGTCAAAAGAAGAGCATCTCAACTGCTGAGGACGTTAGTCTACAAAAGAGACTCGCGACATCGTTCAAGTTGAAATGTAGAAGCCGAGCATTATGCAGTTCAAGAAATTCCTAGTGCTCAACAAGAAGAACCAGTGGATGAAAGCACAGTTCATGAGACACCTGGCATTATAAAGGAGGAACCAGCAGAAGAATGGCCGGTTCAAGAAACTTCTAAGGGAACACAACCAGAAGCAACTTCAGTACCAGATTTGGCTGATGATGAACCAAGTCTGAAGGTATATAACTACCAGAAGTTCTTGAGGAAATATAGACTGGAAATCAAATTGGTAGAAGTTATTACCAATCTGAGCAATGCTATTATAATCGGTGTTGAACCAGTGAAGAAAATAGTAGCTCTGGTGCAACCTATGTTGATTAATGGTATCACGTGGCAGTTACTAAATGAAAAAGAGAAATCTTTTTACGATACCTTGAGGCTTCTCGATCATTTGCCATATCCTCAAGACGTCCACCTTGCCGTGTACTATGTTCCCAATCACAGAGAACACAGAGATAAAGGTTGTTCTAGATATTCAACCAAGGCGTCCAAAAGATTTTACAAAGGGAAAGTCAAAATTATTTCCTGAAGATAATGTTGATGATGATCTGTCCGCAGATCAGATTGCAAAAGAAGTGCGGAAAATTGATGAAGCATGCATTCCTGCACAAGACCCAGATCAAGCGAGCCGCAGCCATACAAATCGCGGAAGATCGTCTAATAGGGAAGTATAAAACAGAACATTTATCGAGTTCCTTGTTCGACAGTTCTTCAGATTAGCCCTTTGTCTAATACATCGCCTATCGAAGAACATGCCCTATCCTGCAAGGAAGGCAGTTGTTGATCTTGCCAGTTCCTTTTGATTTAAATCTTCTGAAGTCGCAACATTCATTCATCCACCGACTTTTGAGATTAATGAAGACTACACTCCATCCTCGATGCCTATACTACTACAATTCCTTTCGCTCCTCCATCGCCAGGCGCGATCAAGCCTCTTCGTCGATGAAGTCGAGATTACGTGGTGAACTCAATGACATGAAGGAGACGGTGAATGATCTAAAGAAGATGATAGCGAGCTGGCTGAAGAACCGAATAAATAATCATTTTTATTATAACAAATAGGGGAGAGCGGAAAAGAAGAAAATAATCAAGAGGAGAGGATGTTCAGATGAAGAAGGTGTGACCACAACTGACGAAGACATGAAGAAGATAAGTTTTGTTTTGTTTTCTTTTCTTTTCTTGTATGTAATTTGTTATATTCAAAAGGGGAGATTGTTAAGTCAAAATGACTTTACATAAAATGATTTTGATGTATAACAAACATAGTGAGATCAAATACAAGAAAACAAAAGCGATCCACAGACGATATCTTTAATTCGGAGAGACGAAGATGACGTATCTGATTTAATTCGAGACAGAGCGAAGATGGCGTACGAGGCGAAGTTGCAAGAAAATAGTCGGACCTGAGGCGAAGTTGATAAAAGTCAAACATGACGAAGTTGAAACAAAATCGACGCAGACGCAGACGCGAGACGAGAAAAAGAAACAGACAAAGAGTCGATTCGAGTTAATTCTGAACTCAACTGATTAACTGTTTCTTTAAAGATTCAAGATTCAAAAATCAAGAAGCAGTTAGAGAAGAAGGCTATAAATACAAGTCGAAGTCGAAAACTGAAGAGCTAGCTGTTTTGAGAAAAATTACACAAAGCGAGAAAAAGCGATTAAGTGCGAATTAGCTGAACGTTATCCTTCTGTAACAGAGTGTTCAAATATTTTCTGAAAAGAAAAGTTATACAGATAGCCTGCAGAGGCTAAGTGTGAAAGAATACTAGTTGTAGAGACCTGAAGAGACTCGTGAAAGAATACTATAACGTTTGAAGAGATAGTGAAATCTCAGAAGAAACTCTGAGGACTGGACGTAGCCCATGGTTTGGGGTGAACCAGGATAAATCTGCATGTCTACTACTCTCACTCTCTATCTCACTTTTAGTTTCAAAGTTGATCTTTATTTACTATTCATATACTTAGCATTGAAAAGTTTGATCAATCAGGATTAATAAGAATTCTGTAAAGAATCTTAATTCTAACAAGTAATTTTAAAAGATATTCAAAAAGGGGAATACACAATTCAACCCCCCCTTCTCGTGCATTCTATTGTGTTTTTAAGTGCTGTATTAACGTGTGATTCACTTCAATAGCAATATAACTGCAATATTCCATACAATCATAAAGCTCATGATGAAAACATTTTCCATAACAATTTATCATTAAATCTGATAATAACATAACATTTCGTAAAACATAATTTTAATTTTTTTGAAAAACTTTTTCGAAATGCTTTTCGAAATTAAACTCATCATATAAAAGTTTTCATTTCCCATTTTCCTTAATCAATAAACAATGGTGGCAATAAGTTTTCTGAAAACTTTAATACTGAAAAATAAACCAACCACTAGCATTGGTACAATATGGTACCTCTCAAATCACTTTTAACATAAATGATGGTGGCATTACTATTTTCATGACTTTTCTTACTCAACATAGCCCACCACAAGTTTCTTTACCATACGGTACGCTAGGCATAAAGTCACGGAGCAGGTTTTGCTTCACTTACCTGTGACTGGTTAACTACTATTTATGGAGCTGGTTATGCATCGCTTACCCGTAACAGGTTAACCACTATAGACCGCTAGTTATGGAGCTGGTTCTGCATCGCTTACCCGTAACAAGTCACAAAATTAGTTTTACATCGCTTACCCATGACTGGTTAATCACTATTTACGAAGCTGGTTTTACGTCGCTTACCCGTAATAGGTTAATCGTTATAAATTTACCTATATAATAACATGTATAAAGCTTAGCGGTTTACCATAGGCAAAAGCAACTCTTACATTTATGACTCATTTTATTTTCTAAATTAAGTGTGAAGGATTCATAATTGAATTATTTCAATGTAACTCCCAGTCATATAAAATTTAACTTTCAATTTAAAACTCATATATTGCCAAAGCATACATTTATGATAGCAATATTTATTTGCAAAATATCACTTACATTAAACTTAGTATACATATTTATTTCATGATCAAATGAAAACCATTTGCATAAACTCAATTTAAAGAACACCAATATGTCATCAATTCTTTTACAAAGAATTAAGGGTGTGCTTGTTTGGTGGGTGTGAGGAGAGAGGAATAGATATGAAATAAAAAATAAAGCTTAGTAAGAGGTTATGATTAGATGACCTATACTTTCATTTCTAATTTTTGGGCATTACTTCATTCCTCTTCATTATGAGATGAATGAGAGTCATTCCTCCAATATTCTTTATTCTTCAATATAGCAGCTTTGTCATCATTATTTATTCTTACCTTACCCAAAGCAATGCTTGATTTTTTTAGTTTAGTAAAGTTTGGTATTCTTTAACTAATAATATTATTAATTAATTAATTACAATATAATTAATTAAAATATAATTTATTCATTAATTAAAATATTGTAATTAATTAATTAAAATATAATTTATTCATTAATTAAAATATTGTAATAAATTAATTAATTAAAATATAATTAATTAATTATACTATTTTAATTAGTTAATAAATTGTAATTAATTAATTACAGTATAATTAATTAAAACATAATTAATTTTATTTTTCAATATTTTTACAAACCAACCACTATTAATGATAATAGTAATTATTCATTTCTCTTAATCAACCATCATAATTAAAATGATAATATCTTCTCATTCATCACTATATTTATTCCTATTTCTATTACCATTTTCTATATGAACCAACCGCCCCCTAAGTTATATAAAACAATTAAAATATACTCACAACTTGCTAATCTCCATAAATAGAAATCATTTGCATAAAATCAATTTAAAGAACACTCATATGTTATCAATTCTTTTGCAAATAATTTACTCATATAAAACAATTAAAACATACTCACATCTTGCTAGTTTCCTTTTTGCCACTTCAAAACCCTTCAGTTGGCTTCATTTTTTGGTACGAAAACCTAATACCAATACATTCAACTCCTTAATACATTTTTCAATTAAATATACCATAAACCATGTCAATCTCATTACTTTCCACATAACCTCCACATCCTTAATCACATTCACATGGTTATTACTTCATAACCATATTTTTATACTAAAAATGTCCTTAAGGCTAAACTTAACATATTATACATTAAACTCTTCCAAATTAATTTCATTTGATTTTTGACACGTAAAACCAATCCAAATTCACTCCCATGACATTTTAAAACACACATTTAAGCCATAAAATTTCATTAACAATTTTTTTTTTACAAAATCAAGCACTCTAGGCCAAATTTCAAGCAAAACCAATTCCCAATCAATTATTTTTCATTTCTTTACTTCATTAGCATTAAAATAATGCTATGAACATCATAAAACATCAAAATAGAATTTTGGATCATAGAACATTAAAACCCTAATCTTGGCCGAAAACTCATCTAATCATTTCCATGGTTTTTCTTTCACTCTTTCATCATTAAACTAACTTCCTAATGTCATTCATTAATCTTAAATCATCAAATGAAAAAATAAAATACTTTAGGCAATAGATCTCACCTTTGACCAAGGCTTCACACATTAGGTTTTCTTTATTTTCTTCTCCCAATTGCTTCTAATGTAATAAAAATTTGATATTACATCAAAAGGGTGCAATTAGGGAGCAATTTACACCATCAAAACCAAATCTAATCTATAACCCAACAAATCAATTTTTTTTCAACAAGATAAGTAAGCTTACCTACCCATTTTCTTCTTCCTCTTCACTTTGATAGTTATGAAATCTTGTTAGATGCTTGATTGGAGGTAGAAGAGCATGAAAAATGGTTTGGATCACTCCTCTATGGCCATAATCGAACCTCTCTCTTCTCCTCTCTCTTTTCTTTTCTTTTTTTCTCTCTTTCTCTATGTTTCTCCCATCAATGGCCAGCCACCAATGTTTAAAGAAGATAACGCTTTGTTGAATTACAATTTTCCCCCATTTCCATTATAATTACACCTTTATCCTTCATAACATCTTATAATTACAACTTTACCAAAATGTCTCATATTTACACTTTTACCCATGTCACTTGTCACCATTTAATTGGTTCTCTTCTAATGACTCATCATTCCACTTAACTTCTTGTAAAAATACCTAATTCCCCTTTAATGAATACAAAAAGACCAAATTGCCCTTTAATGCATTGAATTCACCAATTAACTAAATTAAATTCCGAAAATATTCCACAACCATCTTTTCATCAAATTGACCATAAAATACTCAAATTAGGGTCAATACTTGTTGATTGAATGCTTTAAAAAATTTCGAATGGGTTTAAAATCCTTAATACCCATTATTTTCCAAAAAGGGCATTTTAACCCTAAACTTTTGGAACTTACAAAATTAATCCGAACGAACTTATTTTCAAACCATTTTAGTATCATTAAACTTTAATACCTATTCTGGGTATGTTTCAAATTTTCGGGCTTAGGTCTCCAAAATCACTATTCAAGTAGATTCACTATTCATCCAAAAATACTATTCATCCAGAAATTATCCAAATTTCATTGAAAAGTATCACCTAAATCCTCAAAATGCATTTCGATGCTTTTAAAGTTTGTTCAAACTCATTCCGTAACTTTTTGAAGTTTTCAAAAAAATTTCGAGAAATTTTCATTCGAGTTCAGAACCATCTATAGTATATCCATAATTACTGTTATAACCTCAATAATACATTTAAATTCTTAAATTACTCTAGTACACCATAAATAGATCATAGTTTATAAAATTAATGTACATCACATTATAAAGTATAATTATCGAACTAAGATATTACGTAAAGAGCCTCAAATTCACCTTGTAAATTCTAGAGGAGAACTTTCTTTACCCTCCCCTTAAGATATTACATAAAGAGCCTCAAATTCACCTTGTAAATTCTAGAGGAGAACTTTCTTTACCCTCCCCTTTCCTTTACAAGCTATTTGAAGCATGTCCCATAATTGCTTTCACTAATATCAGTAAACACCTTCTCAAGTGTGACCTCATCTAATGCTTGATAAATAAGAGACACAACTTTTTGATTCTTCTTCATGGTCCTTCATAAAAGATTTTTTTAGACTTATGTGAGGGTAGATGTATTTTGAAAATTTTTATATTACATCAAGTGCTCAAAATCGTGCGTTTATACAAATGTACCAATTATCAAACTTGCCTTTTGTAAGCTTTGGAACTTAGAAATAATTCATATTGCCATTCACCATTATTTCTAGTATTATGACTCTAATATCAATTTATTTGAAAGAAAAAACAAGGGTTCGCTCTAAAGGAATTATAAGGAGATGGACAATTATAACAAAACATACTTGTAGTATAATAATCACAATATGTAATGTCAATCCAACATAATACAATCTACAAGATAACATATATATGGTAGTATGCTTAGACTCTTGTAATTCTAAAACTCTGAATATACCCATTCATTAATAGATAACTAAATATACTAACCTCTTGAATTTCAAAAGATATAACTTATAACCCTTCGTTTACTTTCACTTAATTCATGAACACTTAACCACAATTAGTTATTCATATTTCTAACATACTTTAAGCACACTTAAACTAAAAATCATGTTTGTCTTTAAATCTTGACCTCATATGTATCTTTAAATAGGAGATAGGAATTGGGGGATATATTGCAATCCTTTTTGGTGATTTACTTTGTTTGTGTCTGAATCTTTGTCTACTTAAGTTTCACCATCCTTTTTTGTTGATCAAGAAAAAGTGAGTATATTTTTTTATGTAAGTGGAATATGGAATCATTAATTTTAGAATGTGCATGGGATAGTTAACAAATAAAGCAATCCAGATAAATTACTTAGATTAGTCAATAAGTCAGATCTAAGGAACAAATCCAAGTGGTACTTACAGGCTTCAATGTGTCTCCATTTATTTCAATCTTAAAAGTGAAGGTTAATCTGGAATAAAGATATGATAAAACTGCAAACATTATTCAAATTGAGTTTTTTCTCTTAACTTTAAATTATTACTATTTAAGTGATTCATCTAAATAACGTGATTTATGAAAATTCATTTAGAAGACACCCAAATAATAATTATTGCAAGTCCACCCATATTAAAAAATCACTATTTTAATATTAAATAAGGTTTATGAATTAATAATAGAAAGTAAGGTTTATGAATGGAGTTAATATCATATAAATCCATTTGTTTTTAAATCAAAATTTAATGCTTCACCAAATAAGTGAAATTTAAACTCTTGGGCTTGCTAAAATTAAAACCAAAACTAATACTCAACCTCTGTCTTTTAGAACATGTGTTGCTCAATGAACCTAAATTCAAAGGTGATTGCCTAAATAGTTCTTAGCTTTTAGTATTTGCATCCTTTTACCTTATTCTATTTGATTTATTATCTAGTTTGAAGAAAATTATATGGAAATCATGAAAATTTCCAACTTATTTTTAATTAAAACTCATATTTTAGTTTCTATTGATTATTCAAGAAATGTTGGACCTTGTCATTTTCCTAACCACCATACATAAATATTTATGTTTTTGATTCTTCCATAACATCGACTTGTTATAACTGTAATATGTAACAATACCTTAGTTACGTATCTCGGATAGAAAGTGAAAGGGAAAGAAACAAGAAATGTAGAAATATCTAATTTCGGTCTCCGTAACTTCAAACAAGCTTTCTGAAGTCAAAACGAGTGCGAATCTACCACCGCATTTACGGGAACTCCTCTCTGGGATGCAGGTAAGTTTTTTTACAATTTTCTTAGAGCGTAAGCTCTCTTAACGAATCAGAGAATCATTATGCTTACGATTGATTATATGAGCAATTGTAGGAGACCTTAACCTTTATATATAGCTTCCATATCAGGCTTCTCCATCATAAGACTGATATAAGTCCAGAAGCCTGATATAAGTCCGGTCTACACTAATTGAGATCTATTTTTTACACAAACTTTGGACCATTGATTTAGATCATTTATTGGGCCACTTTATTATCTTTATCTAGATCAAATTATATAACTTAAATGATAAGTTATTTAAAAACTGAAAATACAATTACTAGTTGCCCAACTTTATGGGAAAGGACAAAATTGTCCAACATTCTTCCCCTTGGATAAGTATTAATTGCAGTTTTGACTCTAGTTTAAAAATAGTTTAAAAACTTGGTTAAGCCACACTACTATATCAGTTGACTAAGTTTTAAAAACAAAATGTTTGATCCAAAGATAACGAAAGTCCATCATTCCGTCCTACAAGGCTTTTGATACTGAAAAGTATCAAATGCATGTGTCATGTGTGACACAAATCTAATACAATCACGTATACCTACTACCTCACTACAATCACATATACCTACTACCATCTTCTACATCGACTTTTTCAAGTCCTTTAGGGTGCAATTATACCTTTCGACAACACACCATTTTGCTCAGAAATACTCGGCATAGTAAATTAAGTCACTATTTCAATTGATTCCAAATATCAGGCAAACGAACCTATTAAAGTCCTAAAACATCATGATTGCCATGATATTCTCCTCCACGGTCAAATCTGACTATCTTGATGAATTTTCCCAATTGGTTCTCAACCTTTAATCTTTAAACAAGAACGCATAACTATAAAGGGAATAATCATCAACAGATGTCAGAATACATTTAGAATTGCACAATGTAACTGTATAAGTTCTATCGATATCTTCATGTATCAAACTTAATAAGTCAAAAGCATAAGTTGACCTCAATATCTTTATTAGTCAATTTATCCCTACAACAGTCAGCACATGTTCCCGGATCATCATAATCTAGAATTAAGAAATGCTTTCCTTAATCAATCTCTCAACCCAAGCTCTGAAAATGTGGCTTAAACTTTAATGTCACACCATGTATGACTTCTCATTCATTAGGGTCCTTCATTTCATAACTTGTTTAGCAAGATACAAAGAAGCATTTATCTAATTCGAGGTAAGACACATTCTATACAAACCATATGACAAGAAAGTTGTACCATTATGTTTTGCATTAAACAACAACTGTACAACATAAGCATTAAATACAAAACATTAATCCACTTTGTCCAAAATTGATCAAAAGATCAATATAAAATGTTTCGTCTAAAAACCAAAATGAACCTTACTACAAGGTTCAGTATATACATTCCCCATAGATATTACTTCTACTTCTTCATTGTTGTGAACTATCAGTTTCTCCTTCCTTCTATTTGGCTTTATCCTGGATATGAACCCCTATATCGTGGAAGCACCTTGATCAGATGGTCCACTATATAGCCACCAAAAACTTAATGCGACTATCGCAAATTAGATTCATAAATTGATAAGCTAAGGAGTTACCTGATGATCTCAGTCTTTCCTAACCTCATACTACTGGTTTGTTTATATCCCTAGGACCTTTACCAGCACTGGATTAACCAACGTCAGCACATGGAGAAGATTTGAACATTCTACTGTTGAACTTAGCGGGCTTCATCTTTGTCTTCCCTTTAGTTGCTTTGAGGGCTATAGGAGTAGCAAACTTGAGTTTCTCCTCCTCAGCAATGCAATGAGCCATCAAAGCATTAAAATCCCATTTCTCATCTAGCAAGTAATATGTCATCACTAGATTTCTAAACTCTGAAGGGAGTGTATTCAGAGTCTGTTGAACAATGAAGACATCAGTAAAAGAAATATTCAACATCTTCATTTACTGTGAAGATGGATCATTATTGATATGTACTCCATTACTCCCCTTTCTCCTGTATACATGATGGAGAATAATTCTTCCATCAAGACACTTGTCTCAATATTACGTGAGACTTTGTACCCCTGGGAGACATTATCAAGAAACTCCTTTGTTGTGTCTGTGTCTGAAAGTCTACTTAGCAGATGGTCAGGTATGGATCTCTTAATGGTCATCAGATATAATCTGTTAGGCCAATTCTAGGCTTCATAGACTGCTTTATAAGCTCTCAAGCTCATAGATGTAGGTGGAGATGACCCATCCATTCATATGGTCATATCAACCATAATTATCTCTATGGCATTTAAGACATCTTCAATCCATTTATTCGTATTGAAACCGATCAGGGTTTCAATGGTGACATTGATTTTGTTGACTAAAAAGGTGACTTCAAAATGATAATGTTTAAGTTAGCATAAATGTAGGACAACAACAATACCTAAAGCCATTAAATAATATCTTTACTGAAAATTCGGTCACATATATTATGAAACACCTGTGGGCTAAATACATAATATATGCAACTAGACCTCCACATAAAAGCGATCAGAGTACAAACCATTAGCTCTCATGATTGTTAGACACCCCACCCTTGTGAGTCACGAGCCCGACGTCCTAAGTGACATCTGGAAACGTATACCGCAAGGGTGACGTGCCCCCACAGGACAACTGACTTTTACTATAACCGAAAAAAAGTCGACCTGAAACATTTCGTAAGAACCTTGGGATAATTTGCAAGACGGTCATTAGGGATATTGGGTTAAGATTCCCTTAGGACGATTTCAAAGGTGGCTTAGAGACCTACAACTTTAAGGAAGACCTTGAGGTCGGATTCATCTTTTGAAGGGAGTCAAAAATGGGAAAAAAGATAGGGGAAGCAAAAAGGTAGAAGGGAAAAAAAGACAGAAGAAGCAAAAAGGCTAAAGGAACGAAAAGGCAGAAGAAACGAAAAGGCAGAAGAAGCAAAAAAGCAAAACGAACGAAAAGGCAGAAGAAGCGAAAAGGTAGAAGGAACAAAAGGACAGAAGAAGTAAAAAGGTAGAAGGAACGAAAAGGCAGAAAAAGCGAAAAGACAAAAGAAGTAAAAAGGCAGAAAAAGCGAAAAGACAAAAGAAGTAAAAAGGCAGAAAAAGTAAAAAGGCAGAAGGAACGAAAAGGCAAAAGAAGTGAAACGGTAGAAGAAACAAAAGGATAGAAGAAGTAAAAAGGTAGAAGGAACGAAAAGGTAGAAGAAGCGAAAAGGCAGAAGAAGTGAAAAGACAAAAGGAACGAAAAGGTAGAAGAAGTGAAAAAGCATAAGGAACAAAAAAACAGAAGAAGACACGTCAACAAAATACAGAAGAAGAGAAAACTAAGAAGCGGAAATTAAGAAGAAGCAAAAACACAAAAGAAGATGACGTCATTAATGACATCATCACAAAAGAAGCAAAACATAGAAGAAGCGAAAACTAAGAAGAAACGGAAACTAAAAAGAAGCAAAAAGATATATAAGAAGATGACATCATCAATGACGTCATCACAGAAGAAGCAAAAACTAAGAAGAAGCGGAAACGAAGAAGCAAAAACACAGAAGAAAATGATGTTATCAATGACGTCATCACAAAAGAAACAAAACACAGAAGAAACGAAAACTAAAAAGAAGCAGAAACTAAGAAGAAGCAAAAACACAGAAGAAGATGATGTTATCACAGAAGAAGCAAAACATAGAAGAAGCGAAAACTAAAAAGAAGCGGAAACAAAGAAGAAGCGCAAGAGCTGAAAACACGACTCTTCTCTTGCACCTCTTCTCTTAAAAGGATCATAATTCCCAGTGTAGGCGTCCAAAATTTTCATGCTAAAAATTGCTTGGAAAAAAGAAAAAGAAGACTTACAATTTACTACATAATACATTTGCCTAAATCAACTTATATTATTTCCTGAAGCCAGAAAATGAGATTTTTCCTTTGCGAAACTTAAAGAAAATTTCAATGACCAACCTTGGTCAGCCATGAGTAAATGTGCAAACATATTCTATTCGTATCAAAAGATAAATGTTTTACAAGGCTTTGGTGGGCATTTCAAGCCACAAATACAATCAATACATCAAAAATCCCAAAATACAAAAGATATATGATCTGCTCAAAATGCAACTAAAGCCTTGCTTTACAAACTTGTTTCAAATACAAAATAATCAAAACTAGGAGTGCTGCCTTGCCCTTCCTGACCTACTCGAATCCTGCTCATCATCTGAATGTGTGGGAGGAGATTGGGGGTGAGCTTAAAGCCCGTAGGTAACAATCTTATAATCGGTAACAAGCAAAAACCTTTTGAAATAATCATCTTCACTGTAAAAACTCACACCAATGCATAACATAGACACATCACTACTGTCAGCATATCATGAACACACAAAATAAATCAAATTGGTTTGGGTGGATCTAAAACAGAACGTACTACGCATTTTCACATAATGGTTTTGTGTAGCCGTAAATTTATAGGAATTCACGAAGGAGCTCCATGCCACTGGTGGTAGGCGGTAGAAGACTTTATACAAGTGCATTTAACAAACTTAGGGGATCACCACGAACCCATATAACATATAATTTCATGATTTATAAACTTGTGGCCCCAAAAGGTACTAGATCAGAAACTTGGTTTTTCATGACATGATATCTTTTCAAAAACCTTTCATTTTTCAATTACAAAATTTATGCACAGATTATATAGCACCATCTCAAAGCATTTAATGAACAATTAAATGCACATGTGAAAGTAGTTGAAAACACTCGTTTCACTTTTCTTGACATAAAACATTTATGGCTTATTAGTCAATTATAAGAATGTAACCCACCTTGAATTTTTTGTTGGTAAACTGCTCAAACGTACCTCTCCTCCTGCTCCTCTAGTTCTTCTTGGTTCTCTTTTTTTTTAACATCAACAAAAAATCCCCAAATTAATAAAGATTTCTAGATGAGAACCCAAAGACAACTAATGTATAGATTGATCATAGAACTCTTAAGCCCATGTATTTTCTAAGCTCTTGAAACCAAAACCCCTTCCAAAAATCCGAAGCCTTAAAATGCTTTTACCTCAAATCTTCTCCAAATGAAGAAATGTTTGGTTCAAAAGAAGGCTCTTATCTTCCTCTATATTTTTTTTCTTTTCGATCACTCTCCAAATCCCCTCTGAAGGTTAAGAAAAATCAAGACCTAGCTCAAAACTCTTTTCTCCCTCTAAACTCACGACACTCTCTCTACCTTCTCTCTTACTTTTGTGCTTTCTCTATTCTGTTCTTCCTCACCACGTTTTTGGCTTTTAAAATGCAAGCCAATGAATTCCTTTTCCCATTTTGGCCCTCCTTCAAAGCCTTAAAGCCTTTCCACTTAAGGGATCTCCCCAAAATACCCCTTATGTAACTTATCAATCTAACTTTAATCCAATTCATCTATGTAACATAATCTCATTAACATAAACAGGCTACATAATTCCAACATACTCTAATCTAGCAAGATCCCAAAATTTACCTAATCATGATCATTTATCAAAAAAAAAATTGGGGGCCAACAATGACACTACCACCTATGGCCGAATAGATCATTCAACCAACGACTTTCCCCTATCCAATGCCTTTATGCACATCTCAAAATCTCATATAAGGCCACCACCTGTAGGCAGAATAACCAAACGTGAGATTAGAGACATCCCCTAACGTGTAAGCAGAACAATTCAAAATACTAACTCGAAAGGTCACTGTGGTAACTACATCCTCATCAGCACTCAAAAAGTCCACAAACACAAGGGATACATCTTTACGTTATCCTCACATTCTTTATGGGCATATGGTATGTGAGAATGTAACATCAATAAATGAAAAAACTTGAATGCACAATCACATTGTCACACACTCGTGCTAACAAATGGCTTCAGAATGTCTCAATTCATTTTTCGAATAACTATCATGCGATCCTAAACACTGAAAATGAGACCCGAGACATAAGAATTTGAAGTATCTCCCTCATATAATGTCCGAAGCATAAAAATTTACTTGAAATCATATTCATAATACCTTAATCCCTTTTCTAGAGTTAAATTTAATTTATTACTAATGTAATAAATCCCAAAAAATGGAAAATTCACTATATAAATTTTTTGGGCCTGAAAACTAACCCAAAACATCCCAGGGTACCCTTATGGGAATTCTAAAATTTTTGTGCTTTTTATTAAAATACAGTAGAAAAATCCATACGGTTGACATCAGCATTGCATCAACGCACTGTAGCACTGACGTCATCCCTTGACGCCAGCTGCGAGTGGAGTTTGCCTAGCGACACGCCTCAACAGTGAATGATGCGTGTTTAGCACGCACTAGATGCGTGCTCATGCCCGCTTATCTGATGGCACGTGAGTTGCATGTGCCAACATGTGGCACGACATGGTCCAGCCACGTGTCAACTTGTGGCTAGCATGTGCGTCACAAGCTCCAGATGTAGGGGCGATACTGTGCATCGTCGAGTCTGCCATAATAAATGGCAATTTCTGGCAAGTTCTGGACTATTTTTTACGCTTCCGGGCTTGTTTTCACCCCATTTCTTAAGGCTATACACATGTATACTAATTTCATGCAATAAAAATAAAAAAAAAAACTGAAAAACGGAAGTTAAATATCTGAAAACCTTATGAAGAGAAAATTGAAAATTTTTCATTTTTAACTACCTAATCACGTCACCGCTCTGATACCACATGTAATACCTAATGGTACCTTAGCTATGTATCCCGGATTGAACGTGAAAGGGCAAGAAATGAAAAAAAGCAAAAATACCTAAATTCGATCTCCATAACTTCAAACGAGCTTTTCGAAGCCGAAACGAGCGCGAATCCACTGCTGCCTTTAGGGGAACTCCTCTCCGGGACGCGGATAGGGTCTTTCTACAATTTTCTCAAAATGTAAGCTCTCTTAACATGTCAGAGAATCCTTATACTTACAATTGATTATATGAGCAACTGTAGGAGACCTTAACCTTTATATATAGCTTCCATATCGGGTTTTCCCATCACAAAGCTGATATAGGTCTGGTCTACACTAATTGGGATCCATTTTTCATATGGACTTCGACCCATTGATTTAGATCCGTTATTGAGTCACTTTATTATCTTTATCTAGATCAAATTACGTAACTTAACCGATAAGTTATTTAAAAACTAAAAATACAATTAATAATTTTCCAATTTTATGGGAAATGACAAAATTGTCCAATAATAACCTTCCTGAAAAAAGGAATGTAATTAAAAAAAACATTGCCTACCTTTGCAGCAGCTATCTGGGCACATACTTTACATTTGAGAATGCTCTGCGATGAGCGTTACTTATTTACTATGCCATATTAGAGGAATCTGTGTCAATAAAAAAATATAATTGTTGTAATTAAAATTCGGCCTGGCTCCTGACAGTGGCAGTGACTTCCCACCTTTTGAATCCATGTACTTTGAACAACTTACAGGGCAAATTAACATAAATGAGCATAGAAATAATTACGAGAATGGAATCCCTTCATGTGCAATTATAAAAAACGTCTGTTAGAAGTTACTAAAAGAGAATTTTTTAAAATCTTCAAACACTTTTTAAAATTGAAGATTTTTAAAAATTATCAAGAAGTACAACATTTTATTTTTCAATTTTGAACTGATGACTTAAATTATGTTTGTATAAATATAAAATTAAATAGGTTATGTCAGAGTCGGGGGTGTTGGAAAATAGGATTGAGATTCGATCTCGACCATAACGTAATAATCACGAAACTTTTTCGTGAATTTTGATTTCTCAAAAAACAAGATCTATTTAATTCTATAAAATAATTAATACAAATTATAATAAAGCAAAAAATTAATTCGTATCTTATTCCAAAGCTTGATCTTTATCTTGTTGTATTGTTTTCAAAACTGATCCGTTTCAACCACCATAGCCGCACAAATGTCCAACCTTTAACAGTATCCACATAATGAATTAAGAGAACTTTGTAACTCTTATAGAGAGAGTTAAGCAAGAAGTGTTAGCTCTATAGAGCTTAAGTGCCTGTTTGGATGGGCTTATATCAGTAAAGTTTTATCAGTAGAGTTTTTTTATAAGAACTTTTCTAAGAAGACACTTGTCTGTTTAGCTATCAATTAAAAAACAGCTTCATACAATAGACTGTTTGGCAATATAGAAATAAAAAGCAATTTTATTAATGTTAACTATATTTTATTTTGTAATAAAATTATTTATGCATATAAATATTATTTAAAATATATTTAACAATATGCAAAGCACAATATATTAATTATTATATAATTTTAAACTATATGAAATATAAATGAAAATATATCTAACTAAATATTTTATATGGATTATAACATAAGTAAAACTAATATAAAAATAAATATAAAAACATATAAAACCAAATAATATTATATAAATCCCAAAATAAACATGAAGATTAGTTTGTGAGTATTGTGAAAATTATGTGTAAAACATAAGAACAAAAGGACTAAAAATAGGTTCATTCATTTATATGAAAAATCTACTTGAAAGATTTTTTAAAAGAAATTCAAATTTGTGCTTCTTAAAAAGTTGTATTTTGGCAACCAGAAAAACTATATCTACTAAAAAAGTGACTTTTTATTTTATAGTCAAGCACTTATTTCTTAAAAAAAGCTTTTATTGTGAAAAAAGTGCTTATTTACCCTCCAAAAGCTTAACCAAATAGGCACTAAGTCTATTTATAGTAAGCTTTGGACGTTTTAATAATTTAATTGAAATTCAATTCTAATTTCAATTAAATTTTAATTAAAATTATAAATAATTCTAATGAAATAGCAATTATGCCTATATAAGATTCAATATCTCATATTGATTCTTATTTATTAAATATCTTATATTTAATCATAAAGTTTCTCAAACTTTATAATCAAGTCTAACTTAATTAAATTAACTTTGCTCTCTTCAACCTATTCTATATGTAAGATCCATTAAGTTCCCAAATATGTTGGCAATGATTATAAAATTAAGATAAATTAAAACTTCTTTTAATTTATCTTTAATTCTCTAATTAAATAATTTATAATCATATATCAAAATTGACATCTAACAACGCATTATGATCACCCAAATATTTAGAAATGTCAAAGTAGTTTTGACTAACCTTTCCTTGCATAATTTTTCTGTATAATTCAATCCTTTCATCATACAATGTTTCGATTAGACATAGACCATGAAATTAATGTCTACTCTATTTTGAGTCTAATCATACTAGTTCTTCTTCATTAGCTATCAATTCAATTAGTGACATTTGTAAACTATTTATAAAGCATCATTTCGCCTTGGCCAAGGATTTCTTAAATTAATACTAATCAAGAACAACGAAGCATTCTCCCTAATTACTTTAGGGTGATGAATCATATCTTGATTGCTCAACTACATTTATATATTTCATGCTACATCTAATGACTACTGATTAAACGACCTATGATTAAATAGATCATAAGTAGTATCAAAACATAGCAATCCCCATACAAGATAACTTTGATGATCTCAAGTCAAAGGATCACTTATGCAATTATCACAATGAGAATTCTATAGACATACAAGTAATGTTTCAAATGGATTTCCCATATTGAGTTTGTTTAGTGAACTTGTTCTTTAGCAAGTACTCATACTTTTGTTTAAGTATATCTATACGTTAGCCTATAAGATCAACTACTTCCTTCATAAGGAAAAACAAAACATGTGTTAGTCTTTTTATGTTCTATTAATATCCAATCTTAATATAATAATGACTAGGAACATTTAGGAATAATACATAAATGTAATATAAACCTCATAATTATAATCTCATTATGATTTTATTTGCAATGTACAATTATCCCGTGAACTTTATCATATATATCTAAACATGTACAAGATAAAGAATGACTTTAAATAATTTGTCATTAAAATACAAACAAAGCAATTGGCTGTAAGGTATAAACCAACAATCTCCCGCTTGCAATAAGCCAATCGTTTAAGTATCTTATACCATATCACCATATAATGATTATTCTACTACTGGAACAGTGGCTTAATGAGAGAATTCTATAAGATTCTCTTTAGTGAGCACTTGCTTAAATGTTACAACTCTCATCTTACTTATCATCATAATTAAGAAAATTTGCCTAAACACATTCTTGGATCTTTGATGAGAAATTAGCTCCTTATATATGCCTAATGGTTCTAATTTTGTACAGTACATTACTGTCTTGAACAATGCAAAGAAACTATATCAAGTTCACTAAAAAACTTGTTGATCCAATTAATCATTTCCACTAAATGAAAATTGTATTATGGCTTAATTAGGAACCAATTGCTACATTGTAACTTTTCCAATCCTAAATGATATTTTTCTAAGTAAATAAACCTTAATTAGGATTTACTTCTAAAGTTACATTCTTATCATCTTGAACTCAAATATCAACTCACACATAGAGTAATGAATATCTTTAATACTTCACAAGTATTTGATATCTTAAATACTAAACATCTTTAGTATATTTATCTATACATTTGGAATTAGAAAAAGTAAACAACATCTAATCTATCTCTATAGATCTAATTCTCATAATTAAGTTGTTACTTTTTCACATCCACAAGAGTTGTTCTTGAAAATTATGTGGTCGACAATTGAAAGTTAGAACTTTTGTTCTCTATGAGTAATATGTATCCATATAGTCCCACTGAAGAGGACAACTATACTCCCACTTACTTTCTTATAGATGTGATAAATTCATAATCGTCTCCAAAATATAACTTTTTGAATTCATCATGAATGTTAATCTTTTAATGTCTTTTAGCCTTTTTAACTATACATCAAATCTATCATTAAAGGCACTAGTTCCAATTAGATGTATAGTCATGAGATTTGAACTTTTCAAATTTAATCTTACTCCCACTACTTATCTTAAAAACCATTCTCTTATAAGTATATGTTGAAACAAACAATTTGTACATAATGTTTGTAAGAATATATCCAACTTTTGAATATCTCATAACCTTTTATTACTCAATTTAGTTAATGGATAATACATGTTTTAGATAAGCATCACATCCTTAAATTAATAGCTTTAACTATTTCAAAACTTAGTGTTTCATATCTAATATGAAATCTTGTTAATTTTTGATTAGAACTATAGAAGGTAAGTCATTATTCTAGGCATTGCTATAAAAGAAATCTTGTTTCATCATACAATATCTCATATTGTATTTTACTCCTACATAAATTCATAGTCTTATGAATTTAGTTATTAAGGTATTTGCTAGAAAATCTCATTCCATTTAGATAACTAAAATTTAAAACTCACTAAATCGATCTCATTGAAATGCTTGACATTCTCAATGCTTAATTTCTACTTAGATTCAAACAATTTGAATGTTTCAAAATTTTAAATCATTATTTCATTTAATACATATGACTGTATGATAAAAGTCATTAGTAATCTAATGAAATATAAGTATTATCTATTTATGAATTATTATTCTATCCAATACATCACAAGTATAAGATTTAACAATTCAATACCATCATCATCCTTTCATCAAAGGTTGATTTGGTTATTCTTCAATTTGACAAGTTTCATATGATTCATAATCAAAAGGATACACGTATCCTTATATGTAACTTTATTATTCTCATTGTCTTGATTTATCCAACATGACATAAAAGGATTGTCTTGGTTATCCAACTTTTATTCTTGCCATTTTTGTTAAGCATAAATGTCTTTTGATCCAATACATATACAAATTATTTGCATAAACTTGGATCAACTACTTTGACTTAACAATCTATTTCTAACTATGCATTGAACAATAGAATAATGTTGAATCTAAATTCAGTATCAAATATTCATAAGCATGAATTAGAAATGTATATGATCTGTACCATATCAGATATAGACAAGAAAAAAAATAATGCAATCATTTTCTTCTTATGACAACTATTATCATACTATAGTAAAACCTTTAATTGTAGTCCACAATTATGCCTTTAGTAGGCTAAATTAAGTGGAATAATTTCATTACGGTACTATACCTTTTAGCTATACTCCATGCAACCATTTGCATCTTGCTATCATAGTGTTGACATATATCCTACATGTTGTCATCACAGTTTATGAGACATTAATCAACTCAAAATGTTAATACATTTTGTCATCAATATGATTTTGAGATATCTCTAAAACTTTAACACCAAATCCTCAACAAGGATTATAACAAATTTGCATAATGGGCATACAATTTTCTTCTCCAACTTTTGAGAACACTTCTCAAACATATCCTATATTTAAGAACTTGAGTTCACTAACTTAGCATCAAATATACAAAACAAGGTAAGTTTCACTCTTAACAAAATAAATGTAAGAAAGCAAGTATCAACTATATGTCATGACTACCAAACAAGAACAAGACTTTAATCATGCATTTGATTACTCCTACTATTTTATTCGAAACAATAGCCCTCACTACTATTCGGAAAGATTACTCTAATCTATCTAGTGAGCTAGGATCCCATTCAAATATAGTTGACCTTGAGTTTGCTCAACAAGCCAACTAGACTTAAACTTTATCAGTCACATCTCATAACACTCCTAAATCCGTTAGGTGGCAACTCTCGCTAAAATATATCTTATATATTGTTCCTAACCTTGCCTCCAAATTCATGTGACCATGAGTTTGGTCATCCAAATTACCCAAATTTAGTTAAGTAGAATCCACAATCATAAGGTTAAACATGTTCGAGCTAAAAAGACCTTGAGTTTACTTAACAAGCCTCCAATAGACATAATTCTGGTTTATTTTTATAACAATGGAAGACAACAATCATATTTTTAATATGTACTTAAAATTTTTACAAGGGATTTAAATTCATTTGTCTCATCAAACACAAATTACATGTAAAATATCACACATATAAAACATACAATTTATCATGCATCGATATATATATATATATATATATATATATATATATATATATATATATATATATATATATATATATATATATATATATATATATCAACCATATAAATAAAGTATGCAACGTATGCACTCATAATCAAATTATATGCATAAAATATCAAGCTTTAATTGATCTTCATAATCAAAAATATCATTTCCAACTCCTTGGAAAACTTAAATTAGATTAAAACCATTGATTCCTAAATAAATTAAATTCCTATTCCAAGTAGAAATTTAATTTGATTTGAAAATAATTTTCAAATCTAATTGAAAACTATTTCTAATTATCTTGACTCATTTGATAAAATTTAATTGAAAACACTTTTTAATAAATTGTACTTCTCACTTATTATAATTTAGGAAAATTCTTTTCAAAATTATATAAGTAAAACATTCTAATTCAATTAGAAAACTACTTCTAATCTAATTAGAAATTATTTTCCTTGATTAGAAAACTATTTTCTAAAATTAAAAGGAAACTACTTTAAAATTAAATAAAACACTTTTAAATTTAATTATTTATTTAGAGATTCATTTCTTGACTAATTAGAAAACCTTTCTTAATAAGTTAGAAAATCATTTTAAAATATTAAAGAAAACACAATTTTCTTAATTAATAAATGAAAACATATTTCATTTAATCAAGAAAATGTTTTATCTAAAAATCAAGAAACTTATTATTCATAAATAAAGAAACAATTTCTAAATAAATTAAATAATACTTCTCTAAACAAATACAATTATAAATTTAATTTATCTCAATCAAATTGAAATAAATAAATTTAATTAAGAACAACTTTCTTAATTATTTAAGAAAACACTTTTCTTAATTTTAAGGAGTCTAATTAATTAATTTCAATCTAATTGAAACTAATTAATTATAATTTTAAGTCAGCTTTTTAAAATTAATTAGGAAACAATATAATTATTAATTTTAATCAAATTAAGAAAATAATTACTTTGAAATTGATTTTTAATTTAAAACTATTCTAAAATTAGGTTTTTTTTTTTAATCTAAGAGCCAAACAAGCTCAAAAGGAGGTTTGGAATATCTTATTCTAATAAACAAACAACCCATATTCAATGTCTAGAATATCTTTATCCTCATTACTAAACACTCTTTATTCCAACCCTTAGAATTACTCTATCCTTGTAACCAAGCACGTCTATCTTCTTCACCTTAGGAAACCCTAAACTCAAAGAAGCTAAACCCTAGCCGCTAGGGGTGAGCATTATTCGGGTCGGCTCGATTATCCGGCCCGACCCAAATTAATTCGGGTAAGCAAATGCTAAATTTCGGATAATTCGGGCCAGCTCGGGTATTACCCGAATTATTTTCGAGCTGGGACGGGTAACTCCGAAAAAATTCGGGCCGGCCCGATTACCCGAATTAGGTTTAAAAGAATTATGAAATAGGGTAATTAGGATAATACGAGTAAATCGGGCTGGAATAATTCGGGTAAATCGGGCCTGGTAAATAGGTAATTCGGGTAAATCGGGCCGAGTAAGTTCGGATAATTGAACGTTCGAGTTCGGGCCAGGTAAGGGAAAAAAATTTGGATAATTCGGGCCGAACCCGAACAATGAAAATTGGGCCCGAATTATCCGAATGCTCACCCCTACTAGCTGCCACTTTTCAAGCTTCAACACGGACTCATTCATAGCAAGATACTCTGGTGCACAACCTCCAGGTATGATGAAGCCATCATAAGTGCAGAAATTAACGTTGTCAAAGATTGCATTGATGGAAAAATTATGATCACGCCATTCAAAACAAGTCTAATAACCACTGGAGTCATGAATGGCAGTTGGGTAAACATCTCCAACTTTCTTTTCAGGGCACATAGCATCCACTTCTACTCTATATGCCTTGAGCGCTTGAAATGGCACCATCGCCTCCGAATCCTCCATGTAATCACTGCACATAAGTAAAACTCTCTTTTGACCCATTTCCAGTTGAAGAGTTTCTGCTTCTTCTATGAATCAAAAACAAGTTTTGTGTGTGTCTGCGACTTCGTATGATTTTATATATAAACATAGTCTTATTCTTATTTCGGTCGCCAATAGTTACGCTGCGTATGGTTGCTGTCTATGATATCTGTAGACGGAACGGAACAGGACTGAACGGAACAAAAACGGGAGACAGTGAGGTGTTTGGTTGTGGTGGATGAGCGAAATTTACATCTCAAATCACGTAAGCAGAATGTGTTTGGTTGCAGTGAACAGAACAAACAAATGGTGACAGTGACAAAAATACCCCTGGTCCTTAATATGATTAGAAATATGTAATTAATTGACAATTTTATTATGAACTATTTGTGTTACTTGAAATGGGCACAAATAATAACAATTACAAATTTTTATGAAATATCGAATAATAATAATAATAATAATAATAATAATAATAATAATAATAATAATAATAATAATAATAATAATAATAATAATAATAATAATAATAATAATAATAATAATAATAATAATAATAATAATAATAACTACTACTACTAAATTAATAACAATAACAAAATAGACACAAAATGTTTCATAATAATAAATATGAATTATGATAAAAACAAAATATACAATGAGAACAACAACAACAACAATAATAACAACAACAATAATAATAATAATAATAATAATAATAATAATAAATAATGATGCTTGATAATAAAATTGAACATCTACATCTACGACTAATAATAATAATAATAATAATAATAATAATAATGAATTTATCATAAAAATAAAAATGCAAATTAAAAGATAACAATAATAATAAAATGATAATAACAATCATGAACGATTATAGTGGTTTAAAACTATATTTAAGAATAATAATAATAATAATAATATTGATAATAATAATAATAATAGAAATAACAATAATGATAATATTAATATGAATGACAATCAATACAAAATTAGTAACAATAAGGTAAGCATACATTGGAATTAAACTTCTAACCGTTCATAGAATTAATTAGATATTAGGTTCAACATACATTTAAATAAAACATCAAGACATTCATAAATTAATTACAATAAAGGTTCAACAATATCTAAAAGCTAAGCATTCATAGATATAGGTACATAATTGGTTCAATAAACATTAAAGCCTTAGAATATGTTAATTATGTCCTTAATAACAAATCCCAAAATGACACCAATGGCTATGAGTAAAAATGCTTGAGTGCATGCCATGTTTGTGTGTAAAGTTGCAACTTCATTGACTTGTTCATTTGTTGGTCGTGCGACTGGAGTCGACATAGAGGAGGGTTCATTGGCGATTGGGACAATGGCTACATTGCGATGAGTCGGCTTATATGAGACCATGGCATATGCAGTTTCTGCTTCATCCAATGTCCGATACCCCTTGAATCAAGCATTTGGAAATCCCTCAGTTGCTACTTTGACATCGTCCCAATTGGTAAAAATACCAACTTCACGTCTAACAAAGACCATATAAAAATTGTATCGAGCCATATGTTAGTACCTGAAAAGGAATCATATTATCATCATCCATACACGCAAGAAAATGACAAACATTAAATAGTAAGTAAACCAACTATTCATAAGTAAGATAATTGTGCAAACATACATCATTGAAGATGACATGTACCAAGTTCCATCACCATGCAAATTAAAAGATAACAATAATAATACAGCAACTCATATGTCATCAGCTAAAAGGCTCCTAACATAAGCCTGTTTTACTTCTGGTGGTAAACCCCAGAA
This sequence comes from Erythroxylum novogranatense, assembly GCA_029891385.1. Taxonomy (NCBI): domain Eukaryota; kingdom Viridiplantae; phylum Streptophyta; class Magnoliopsida; order Malpighiales; family Erythroxylaceae; genus Erythroxylum; species Erythroxylum novogranatense. The sequence goes on along the minus strand of CM057233.1, from coordinate 36,829,441 downwards.
CATATTCATTAATTCAGCATGCCTCCCGAATATCTTTCCAGCCCTGACAATTTTGTCAATGGGGAAGCCCAAATTGACAAGCTCTTCACCCAACTTAGCTCCTTGCATTCCTATAATGGCGTCCGCAATAACCCTAGCATTCTCTTTGCTAGTGTCAATGGCACGAGCAAATGATGTTGCAAGGCTTTCCAACGCTTCAATATCCCTCATCTTCCGTTTCTCTTTGTTTTGTGCATTACCTGCAGCGTTGCTGGAAGATGCGACGGAACCGAAGACATGGACAGAAGTAGTCGGAGGAGGAGTTGTTTGTGGTGCTGGTTGATTAAAAGGGTCTTCAAAAGTTGGTTCATCCGCTAGTGCTTCGCTTTCTGTTTCACCCTTATCAAGAAAGTCAACAGCATCAGCAGCATTTTGAGCCCGTCCACTAGTGGCTCTATCCCGCCCAAACACAAATTCAAGCCTTGGGTAAAGCGGGAATGGCTTGTCAGGAGTGTAGTACTTGTTCGGGTGTCTCTAGAATAAACATCAGAAAACGTTTACATATGATTATTCGGACACTTCTAAAAACAATCAACCATAAGGAAAGAATTACCCTAATCCATTCATCAAGGACTTGCTTGCTATCGACCTCTACGCATTGCTTGGACTCATTCCACCCAAAGCCACTGCAGTTTAACATGTCAAAAGCCGTATGATATTTGTCTTTTAACCTCTTCAGCTTATTTTTCACATGTCTCCTGTCAATCCCACACTCAGGAAACTTCTCCACCATCTGACGAGCAATAACTTGGAAAGTACCGGGCTTGAATTGTCCATTATCTGCCCTCTGACTAGCTATCACAGCCTCCTCCATTAAGGTTACAAATGCATCTGTTTCACTGTCAATCCAAATTCTTGACATTGCACTTAAACCACGAAATGTCCAGAATCCCACAACGTGTAAAATCATTCAACAGATGTTTTTAAGCACCATAAATACAGATTGTAATATGCAAATTAAAGAAGACAACATTCAATTTGCAGACACATCCGTAACAGAAATTTAGTTGTCTGCTCATATTCAGTTTCATTCAAAGCCAACAATAGAAGTAGAAATGAAAACAATCCCTCAACACAGTTACAATAATAAAAGCCTACCGCAATGAATCCCACAATTAACTAATCTAAAAACGCACACTCTAAAAGGAAGTTCACATTTTATTTGTTGCTTCTCCATTCATCATACATGTTACTCGCTAATTCATCTCTCCATTGACTCCATTCATTACTTGTCTCAACACGATCAACAGTTTCAGGCAAGGAAGCATCTTCCCCAATTGGCATATCCTCAGCTTCAAAATCAATCAGCTCTGCTAGATCAGCACTCATAAGCATCCTAATAAAGTTGTGCAGAAGGGTGCATGTAAGAATAATGTGCACATGAGTAGTTGCTGAATAAAAAGACGGAGTTCTTAAGATTTTCCATCTTTTTTTCAGTAGCCCAAATGCACGTTCAATTACATTTCTAGCAGATGAGTGTCTCTTATTATAGAGCTCCTCTCGGTTTCTAGGTGTCCTTCCATCTCTTGCCCACTCTTGAATATGGTATCTTGTGCCTCTAAAAGGTGCAAGAAAGCCAGGACCGTTGGTATAGCCAACATCGACTAAATAGTAATTTCCTAAACACAAAAAACACTATTACTATTGTGCATATTTAGCATCACACATGTGTGCAAATTTTGGAAATTGTTTAGAATTCAGAGGTTACATACCCCTTGGCACTTGAAACTCATTCTGCCTCATTACAGCATCGTGCAGAACCCTTGAATCCGATGCTGAGCCTTCCCATCCTGCAAGAACATAAACAAAGTTTAAGTTCTTATCACACACCCTAACACATTTGTGTATATTTTGCCTCTCCTACCTCTGTATCTGGGTTTCTTTGCTTGAGGAACCGTAATATCTATGTAGGTCCCATCCAAAGCACCAAGGTAACCCTTTGGAACAAAATCTAGGAAAACAAAGTTATATCATTAGTTATTTACAATACTGATATTGGACAATTTTTTGTAGCTAAGAAAGTTTACTAACCTTAAACTATTTCCATCTAGGGTTAGTGCAATCATCTGGAATTGGTATGGGCTTGACATACAACAGATGTTGTAGCTTAAGTACGGCCTTCAACACACTATGGAAAGCCCTACTTATTGTTTCTCCCGATCTCATCAACCTAACTTGTAGTACTCTATTAGATTCATTTTGCGCTAATATTCTAAGGAAGATTACCACTTTCTCTTCAATAGGCACATGGCCAGTATTCGTCAACCCACCATGGGCTTGAAGCATTTCACATAACGCATTGAATGTATGTAAGTCCATCCTTAAATCCCACTGACTATTCCTATCATCCTCATTCAAAATCCTATTTAAATTAGCTTGCCTTGTTGACACTGTCAATGCCCTACTCCCTAATGCATAGTCACTCCTCATCCGTTTTCTTCTGTATACTGCCAACACTACCAATATTACCACTTTCATTAATTCCAACTGCCCATTCCAAACATCAAGAAAAGTCAATCACTTTAACATCGCTTCACGAACCCTGTTATCCATATTTGTAAATAAATACTATCTGCAAAGTATTTATACATTGTTATCAAAACCAAGTCTATGTTGAAATACTATCTGCAAACTCAAACGTACTCAATAACCAAGCTCATTTTATACATTGATCACATGATATTATTGTTTGCTGTACATTTTGTACATTGGTTATGAACTGCAAATCGTTGGATTTTGTGATGTCATATGTGTTTGTGACATCACAAATGTCTCTCATCTATATCTATTCTCAGTTTAAGTGTTCTTTCTAATGTTTGGGAAGATGATGCAAGAACACAACAACATTAAAGCAATTCTTTTAAAAGGCTCAAGTAAGTTAATCAATCATAATAATAATAAATAAATGAAAGCATTCTAACAACTTGACAGAAACATGAGGCTCCAGGTGGTCATACAAGTCCAACTGATTTGTAATTGTTGACCATTTTCCTAAAAACATGTAGTTTCCTAAAATTTAAAGTGTACATTTTAACATTTATAGTTGTATTGATATAGTTTCATCATTTTATACAAATCTATTATATTGATAGTGAAATGGCTTGTACCGATTATGCTTGAAATCTTTCCTACCTTTCTCTCCCATTTCCCCTTTCCATTTCTTGTTAATGTATGTCTATGCTTTATTTGTTCCTCATTCTACTATATGAGGTGAGCACAATGGAAAGTCGAGATGAAACTTGATATGATTGTTTACACACTAAAATCTCTCAATTAGATCAATGTGGTGTGACCAAGGTCAATTAAAATAATGATGATAAATACAAAATTTCATTTTCACATAATTCGAGTAAGTAAAATATATGGGATTAAATTTTGGATTTAAGGTTAATCTTAACTTAATATCCTAAAGTCTTTGAATTAGAAAAATTAAACTTTCAATGATTTACGAAAATAAAATATCTTTAAGTTGGGTTCTTAGATTAATTTATTTTTAAAAAGACTATAAAGTCAACTACCTCTCACCATCCAAACTATAATAATACTGACTATTGTAAGCTACTAAGACGATAGCAGCTGATTAATGATATGTGGAATTAACTAAAGCACATGCAAAATCTAACATGGCATGATCACCATCAGACTCTGCTTATTGATTGTTATATATATACAAGAGGAAGAAGAAGACATTAGAGAGTTTAAAATGGTGGTGTTTACGGCCAACCCCTTCTTAAATCTCTAGTGCATTTTCCTATCAACAACTTCAATGCACCATTTACTTGGCTTCAGATTTACTAATTCACACAAGGTTCAAACCAAAATCCACTAATTCACACAAGGTTCAAACCAAAATTTACACAAGGCAAATAACAAGATGGTTGTTCAGTCATCATAGGGCAAACAAATCAGAGGATGAATGCATATAACTCAGAAGTTTGGAACAGAACGTGTTCAAGTTCTGGAATGAAAACATGCATCATTTTCTGTAACTCTCCAAATCCAAATCCCCATCTACAAACACCCAACACTCCGACTCCACAATAACATGAATAGAAACGTCCTTTCCACAATATCCAGACGATGAACGAACTACACAAATTTAAAAGCAACCAATGGATTAAAGAAAACCGAAGAGAAATTCAAGCCATGTTTCTTAATAAAGTAAGAGCTGACGAGAAACGGAAGAGAATGAGAAGAAAGAAATGAACGTTACCTTGTTGACAAGAAGAACTGAAGGGAAGAACAAAGAAAGTGACTATGCACAAAGTCAAATCTGACAAGGGATCGATATTTTGGTAGATGGAAGAAGATTGAACAAAAAACTCCACTCTTACCCCCTGGACTCCTCTAGTTGAAACAAAAACAAATGAAAGACAATACAACTAAGCTACACAAAAATGGAGAAGAAGAACAGAACAATACAACCAGATCTACAAATTCGCGCAACCAGAGAAATGGAGAAGCGTTGTGTTGCCCAGCGGAAATTAAAACATAAACTTACCAGCGTCGTGTTGCCCAGTGTGCGATGGAGAAGCGTCTTTGGTTGCGAGAGAGAAGCAAGGATGAAACACAGGGGTGATTTCGGAGGAGCGACCGTCTTTTGATCCAGTAGACAGGGACAAATGATTTTTGTCCTCTGGTTTTGCAATGGACTGAAATCTTTGTCTATGTCTACCGGAGGCAGAAGACAGAAACGTGGGGGCGTGAACCAAACAACCATGGGGAACATGATTTCTTTGTTTTGTCTATTGTCCCCATTCACGACGTCAATAACCAAACACTACGTTAGAAAACAAGCAACAAATTGCATGTCAGAATTCCAAATTCTTGATCAATTGGCTATAGGGTTTATACGGTTTTGATCTGAAACACTTTTCATACATTGGTTGCAAATCTTTTGCAATTCAATTACAAAATTCAATCAATAATAATAAAAATTTTAATCAAATTATATAATTAAAATCTCACTCTGATACCACTATTAGGAAATCGGGTTGAGATCCGATCCCGACTGTAGCGAAATAATCACAAAACTTTTCATGACTTTTGATTTCCTGAAAATCAAGATCTATTTAATTATATAAAATGATTAACACAAATCATAATAAAGTGGAAACTTAATTTGTACCTTATTTTGAAACTTAATCTTTGTCTTATCGTATCCCTCGAAATGTTCCCGAAACTGATCCGTCTCAATCACTATAGCCACACAAGTGTCCAGCCTCTAACAGTACCCACAGAATAAGTTGACAAAACTCTGTAACTCTTACAGAGAGGGTTAAGCAAGAAGTCTTAGCTACATAGAGTTTAAGTCTATTTATAATAAGCTTTTCACATTTTAGTAATTTAATTGAATTAAATTCTAATTTCAATTAAACTTTAATTAGAATTACAAATAATTTTAATTAAATACCAATTATACCCATATAAGATTCAATATCTCATATTGATATGTATTTATTAAATATTTCATATTTAATCATAAAATTTCTCAAACGTTACAATCAAGTCTAACTTGATTAAATTAACTTTGCTCTCTTCAACCCATTCTATATGTGAGACTCATTAGGATCCCTAATATGTTGACAATGATTATAAAATCTAATTTTAATTCATAATTAAAATTAGATAAATTAAAACTTATTTTAATTTATCTTTAATTCTCTAATTAAATAATTTATAATTATAGATCAAGATTGACGTCTAGCAACGCATCATGACCACTCAAATATTTAGGAATGTCAAAGTAGTTTTGACTAACTTTTCTGTGCATAATTTTTCGTTTAATTCAATCATTTCATCATACAATGTTCCGATTAGACATGGAGCATGAAATTAATGTCTACTCTATTTGAGTCTAATCATATTAGTTCTCCGCCATTAGTTATCAATTCAATTGATATTTGTAAACTATTTAAAAAGTATCATTTCACTTTGACTAAGGATTTCTTGAATTAATACTAATTAAGAACAACGAAACATTCTCCCTAATTACTTTAGGGTAATGAATCCTATCTTGATCATTCAACTACCTCCATATAGTTCATACTACATGCAATGACTACCGATTAAATGACCTATGATTAAATAGATCATAAGTAGTATCAAAATATAGTAATCCCCCAAATAAGATAAATTTAATGACCTCAAGTCAAAGAATTACTTATATAATCATCATAATGAGAATTCCATAGATATACAAGCAATGTTCCAAATGAATTTCTCATATCGAGTCTATTCAATGAATTTGTTCTCTATCAAGTACTTACATATTTGTTTAAGTATCTCTATACTTTAGCCTATAAGATCGACTACTTCCTTCATAAGGAAAAATAAAATGTGTGCTAGTCTTTTTACGTTCTATTAATGTCCAATCTTAATAGAACAATCACTAGAATATTTAGGAATAATACATAAATGCAATATGAATCTCATAATTAGAATCTCATTATAATTTCACTTGCAATGTACAATTATCTCATGGATTTTATTATATATATCTAAACATGTACAAGATAAATAATATTTTTAAATAATTTGTCACTAAATTACAACTAAAGTGATTAACTGTAGGGCATAAACCAATAGAAGAAGAGTCATCACTTCTTTTATATTTTACCATAAAAAAGTAAACTTATGAGTCTTATACAAATATAAACTTATGAATTAAAAAAAGGGATTAGTCTATTGGATGGAACTGTTAAGCAAGTGACCGAGTCAACCTCGGCAACCACCTTATGCTGACTTGGCATATCAAACGCTACTCATTTAGTTAGGATTAGATTTGATTCATATTTCAAATAGATTGAATTTTGTAACTACTCTTGTATCTTATCTCAAACTCCTAACTTGTACAATTGTATTTATGTAAAACCTCTATCAATGAAATCTGAATCTTTATCGATCAACCTTAATTGAATTCCTTTCATGGTATCAGTCTAGCCTTTAGGATTCAACGCCAATTTTTCCTTCTTTTCTTCACCGTAACTCGGAATACAATTTTCTTCGTGTTTTTGGTTGTTGTTGCTATCCTTGGCTTCGACCATACTCCAAGAATAAACTTGAGCCTCGTTCTACTAAATGTGTGTTTCTTGGTTATAGTATTCGTCATAAGGGTTATAAATGTTTGTCATTGTCTACAAACAAAATCTTTTCCTCACGTCATGTTATTTTTGATGAACAGGTTTTTCCGTTCAAAGAAAGTGATGATAGGCCCTTGATACTCGGCTCCCTACCAACCACGACTTCCATATTTTCCCTGGGTAACACCGGACTTCAACCTGTGCCTTATATACCACCTGAACAGCCTGCCTCTATACCGACAGCTTCTCCACTACCTCTGGCCGACTCCGTTGTGTCACCTGCTGCCACCGATGTAGCTCCTCCAGTCCTTACAGCTCCTCCCTCGATCGAGTCTCAGCCCCCTCCTACTAGCCCTGTTGTTTAACGGCGCCGCCTACTCATCCCTATATTACTCGGTCCAAGACTGGCAGCCTTAAGCCCAAGGCATTTGTTGCTACTTCGCCTATTCCGTCTGCTCCAACTTCCTATACTGAGGCCGCAAAGCATCAAGTTTGGCGACAAGCTATGTCTGAGGAAATTGATGCTCTCATGGCACATGGTATTTGGGATCTGGTTCCCCAAACTCATGCTTCTAATATTATCGGTTGCAATTGGGTGTATCAGATTAAGGTCAAAGCCAATGGCTCAATTGATCGATACAGAGCTCGTCTTGTTGCCAAAGGTTTCCATCAATGTCCGGGTATCGATTATGTTGAGACTTTTAGTCCGGTCATTAAATCGGCTACGATCCGTCTTGTTTTATCTATTGTCGTTCATCATTCTTGGCCCATTCGGCAGCTTGATGTCTCAAATGCTTTTTTGCATGGTGCGCTTGATGAACCTGTTTTTATGGAGCAGCCTCAAGGTTTTATAGATCCGACGAAGCCGACTCATGTTTGTGCTCTTAAAAAGTCGCTTTATGGCCTAAAACAAGCACCTCGTGCTTGGTATTTTTGCCTTGCTAGTGCGTTACAAAAGCTCGGATTCACAGGTTCTAAAGCGGATAGTTCATTGTTTATTTACTCGGCTAATGATGAAACTGCTTATTGTCTAGTATATGTTGATGATTTGATACTGACGGGCTCATCCAATAATCTGCTTCAGAAATTCACTGCTCTTCTTGGACAGACTGTTGCTCTTAAAGACTTGGGGCCAATCTCGTTTTTCCTCGGCATTGAGGTAACTTGGCACTCCACCGGATTGCAGCTCTCTCAATCGAAGTACATCTCAGACATATTCCTTCGTGTTAACATGCATGAGGCGTCTATCGTGGCCACTCCGTTGAGTCCTCAAACCGACTTAGCTGTTCATTCCAATTCGTTTGAGGATCCGACATTGTATAGGCAAATTGTTGGTGCATTGCAATACTTGGCTCTCACACGACCGGACATCTCGATGGCTGTCAATAAGATAGCTCAATTCATGCACTCACTAACTGTTGTTCATTGGCAGGCTGTCAAGCGAATTCTCCGCTACTTGCGTGGCATAATTGATCATGGAATTGTGTTGCGCCGATCTAATTCGCACTCTTTGATAGCCTTTTCTGATGCCGATTGGGTGGTGACAAAATTGACCGCAAAAGCACCTCTGCATATATTATTTTTGATGGCGCAAATATTGTTTCCTGGAGTTCAAAGAAACAGAAAATTGTTACTCGTTCTAGTACCGACTCTGAATATCGAGCTCTTGCTTCGGCAGCCTCTGAGATGTATTGGCTACAATGTCTTCTACGTGAGCTTCGCCAGCCTCTCTCTAAAGCTCCACGGATATGGTGTGATAATGTATCCGCCATTTACTTGGTTGCCAATCCGATTTTCCATTCCCGTTCGAAGCACGTTGAACTCGGCTTCCATTTTGTTCGAGATCAAGTTCGTTAGAAGAACCTTGTTGTCTCCTATGTTCCTATTGCGGATCAATTGGCTGATGCTCTCACCAAGCCGTTATCCAAGCCTCGGTTCTTGGTCTTAAAGGACAAAATTCTGGTGCAACCCCCCATTCGTTTGGGGGGGGGGGAGTGTTAAGCAAGTGACCGAGTCAACCTCGGCAACCACCTAATGTTGACTTGGCATATCAAACGCTACTCATTTAGTTAGGATTAGATTTGATTCATATTTCAAATAGATTCAAGGGATTTGACTGAATTTACCGATCAACCTTAATTGAATTCCTTTCAGGAACCTCCAAGAGAGACCAATTGCATTATGCTCTGACAAGCTTTCAATGTGGAGTTAGTTTCAGCTGCTGCTGTCTTTGAAGTTTAAACTCCTGCTTTTTCATAATCCCTTGAATTGTTGAGACGCAATCTAATCAAAAAATCTAAATTTTTTCTTATGATACTGGTGAAGATCAGAACCAACTCCGCCAACTTTGTCAACAAAGCTTGCGTGGAAAGACTAACGAAGATCAGAACCAACTCTCTCCAACTTTGTCAACCAAGCTTACGTGGAAAGACTAACCTCATTATCACGAACCAGGAATTCAACTAATTTCAGTTGAATCAGTAGCAATTTCACTAACTCGGTGAATCAAAATTATCTCGATACTCAGCTACCTAACAAAGGAACAGCAACTAACCCAAAGTTCAAGCGCAAACACAAACGTATCAAAGAACAAGGGTATTTTGGTAAATTCGTTTATATCACTCTTTGTTTATTTTCTTCTTTATTGGTACGAAAGAGGCCACTTCCTTGCTTCCCTCCATAGTCATCGCTCTCAAAAATCAAAAGAGCCCTAAAAAAGATTGAAACTTTTGTCCTTTCTCAGTCTCTTATCTCGAGAGCATGACTTTAATTCTTTTTGTTTTTTCTTCTTTTCATACGAATTTCGCATCATACAGAGCTACTTCGTGATTTATTTTCTTCATGTTGATTCACATTGCCCGGGATTATTAGTGATTGTCATTTCGATGGCTGAGTTGTCCTTTCCCTTGGAATTTTTGGGAAGAACCATAATCTGCCGTATTAATTGATGTCAAGCGCCAAACTTTCCACCCTTTCTCAACACTTACTCTTAAGGTCTTCCGTTCATTTTGACGGTTGCTCCTTCGGTTTCTGATACGTATGATCGCGTCTGATTGATCAATTTTGCATTTTGTTGTACTAATCGGGAGGTTTTAACATTCAGATTTTAGAAATTTTGGGTTCTTTATGGAAAGCGGGGGTTTTTACTATTTCTGGTTTTCTTCTTTCATTTCTCTTGGTCTCTGAAAGGTGTTTTTGCTAGTTGGTTATGGAGAACAGTGGGGAGTTGGTGGATGATCAAGGCTCAGGATGGCTTGAAGTAAAAAAGGTCCAACTTTATGGTCCATTTCTTTGATGCCCATCATAATTTTCCGCCGAATTTGGTGATCTTTGTGCTGGTTATCTTTTATCTCTTTTAGTTGGTCAAAAAGCTGATAAATAAGAAGAAAAAAGAAGAAGCTGATATTAAGATGGAATTTTGGGTGTTTAAGTTCTTTTAGTTCTATGACACGAAACGGGCAACTCAACAAAGCTTAGTTAGTTGATTGCAATCTTGGCTATAGTGTGTTACCCATTGTCTTATCCCCTAGGGGTATCTTGTCTCACTAATGAAGCTTAGATAGATTAAGGCTACATCTAGAAGATTAAATATTTTTGTACCTGTTTGTTAGCTACTGTCAATTTTATGCTTATTTAACTACTGAAGTATCATCTGGGAACTTAAATGTTTTGTTCCGGATGTCATCCATGTATAACGCACAAAGTGTTGTTAAATTTTTGTTCAATTGGATTCTGTTTATGCCTATTAGAGGTAAAGCAATTGCGCTTTCCTTGAACAAGTGTCTTAAAAGTCATGATATTTCATTTATTCTGTTTTTTAAAATTTATTGATTGCAGTGCTTTTGATTTGTTGTTGAAGTAAATGAATTGTTTCTCTCTATCTTGGTTGTTTGAGATTTTTTTTTTATATTACTTCATATGTAGTTCATTTTGTATCTCTGTGTGTTATGCTTAATGCCTTGATTGGGTTCTTCAGAAAGAAACCACTTTCTTTGATTCCCCAAACTGGCCCTAATTTGTTTTATAATTTTCTTTGCTTTTGCTTTAGAAGCATAGAAGTAGTGCAAAAGCTTCTGTTCGGAGTTGGGCTGGGGCATTTTCAGGAAAAAATGGTTCTAGCTTTCAGCTTACTCAACCCTCATTGAATGAGAGGAGTGGTAATATGCGTGGAAAGTGTGGGTCACAGGCGCAAAAGACAGTGAGAAATCGCACTACACGTGAAGATTTTCATTCTGCTAGTACTGGTTCTTCCTCAATTGACCATCAAAATGATGTGTCTGGTGCTGATAATTCAACGTTTAAACAGGATAGTAAAGGTAGTGGAGGTTTCAAGTTTTTACAATCTTATTTTAGTCATTCTAATCCTACAGTCGGGGATTCTCAGAAATTGCAGACAGATAAGCTCGAATCAGTTCCCAAAATCAAATGGGGTGATTTAGAGGATGATGTTTTATTATCACATCATGGAAAGAGTTGTCAAGGCGATATAAAACAGTGTGATGTTGGAAATGATAATACAGTTGCTACGAAGGTTGAGAACTTTAGCAACTGGACTTCTTCTAGTAAAGATGATTTGGAGAACGATGTGGTGCAGACATCAATTCTCTTAGATATCTGTACTGATTCATCAACTAATAAGGAAAGCACTACTGAAGAAAATGGTAAGGGCTTAGGTGAGATCTCTGCACAGTGTGTGGAAACTCCAGCAATGAATAGCAATTCCACTTATCTCATCGATCTTCAAGATTTCAAGGAAGTTAAAGCAGTAGATGATGGTCGTTCAAGTTCTTCAAAGTCCTGTGAACATGCTGGCAAAAAACTTGAGGTGCCTACTGCTATCTCTGATGTTAAAGAGTTAAGAATTGCTGAACTACCAGTTACTAATAACAATTCAGTAGTCGTTCTGCAGGACAGTAAGTCACTTCTTGATGAAAAAGGTGGACTAAAAATTTACAGAGAGGCAGGAATGGTGACAGGACATGTGTTTCCCCTTTTATCCGAGGTAGATGAATCGAAAATTTCAGAACTACAGGTTACTTGTGATAAATCAGACACAGCTATGATCTTTCATGATAACGCAATACTTACACCAGAAAAGACTGATGGAGGAAATTCTAGGGACTCTGAAACTGTGCAGGCTGTCACATGTGCTGCAAAAGAATCACCAATTTCTGAAGTACCTGTTGCAGTTGGAAACCTAATCACAATGGAGATTACACAAGATGGTCAGTCACGTGCAAATGAAAAAATTGAGAGTCAAATTCCAGTAGAATCTGGTGTAATAGCCTTAGTTGAAGAAAAAGAGGGTTTACTTAAGGGAGTGGACTGTGACGAACTGTTGAAGGTAAGTGTTTTGGGAGAAGATGAAGCTGCTGAAAGCAAAGAAAGGTTTAGGGAACGGCTTTGGTGCTTTCTATTTGAGAATCTTAATAGGGCTGTTGATGAACTGTATCTGCTTTGTGAGCTAGAGTGTGATGTTGAACAGATGAAGGAAGCCATTCTTGTTCTTGAAGAAGCTGCATCTGATTTTAAAGAATTGACAACCCGGGTTCAGGAGTTTGATAATGTTAAAAGGATCTCTTCTCAATCAATTGATGCATCAATTACTTTGAAGTCAGATCATCGCAGGCCCCACGCTCTCTCATGGGAGGTAAATGCTTTCCTGCTTGTCATATGAATTTCTAATTTCATTGCTTTATATTATGCTAGGTCAGCAAATGTTACCGTGTAGTTTTTCCACACATACATTTCTTTAGAAATAGGTAAAACAAACAACTAGAATGACTTGGCTGAAATACTCATTGATTTTTCCTTTGAGTTCAATGTATCCTTTTGCATTTCACCATTCCTTAAGGACTAGTCTCCCATTATTTTTCAGATGAATATTCCATGATATTAATTCTCTTTCTTTTGACTATATCATATTAGTAGTAGTAGTGAGACGTAGATGGGCATCTTGTCTCCAAAAATGATTCTAGGTGGCAATAGTTGAACTAGAAAATGGTAAGACAGAAGTAAAAAATTTTGTGGTGGAGATATTCAACAAAATGGTAAAATTTGTAAAAGGTCTTGAACTTAACCAGAATTCTCATCTGTAACTTGAACTTACTTTTATGAATAAATATGTAAACGGTAAATTTTTTTCAATAATTGCCTGTTATTAGCTTCCATCTTAAATTAACAGTAAATTAATTAACCAGTCATGTCATATATTAAGTCATCTTCTAGTATGTTATGTTAAATCTATATAAGACTTTGAACTGTCCAAATTGTCTAAAATTTTCCCTAATTCTTTATATATATATATCTGTGTGCAATCATTCCCTGACATACCTAAGTATCTACAAATTAAACAGAATATTAAAAATTATATTGATCTTGGCTTAATGTGCTTTGCTGCAAAATGACTTAGCATGTGTCACATTGATTTTGATTAGCTAATTTTGTATGGATACTGATAGTGCGCCAACAATACAGTTCATGCATTTTATTCATGCTAAACTCTTGTAAAGTTGAGTGTTGTTTACTTAGTTTACCCTCCGAAAAAATGATGTGTTACTATAGTCAATTGATAATGAAATAGAGGGATACATGGTCAACAGTTTTTCTAACGAGAATGCAGTTGGTTGTTTATCATACCATGTTATTGGTCGGGGATACCTCACATGCATATGACCCTGAAAATCTTTTGCACATATGTATCTTGTTTGAGGGTTTAATTTGTAGTTTGGATAAATAATTACTCATGTTTTCTTGTACTTTCTAATATTAGGTTGACTATGTTATGTTTTCCTGTATGATACTGTTTTACCTAGCTTTATTATTTGAAAATGGTAGGTGCTGCCATGTTCTGCAGGTTCGTAGGATGACAACTTCACCTCATAGAGCTGCAATACTGTCTTCATCACTGGAGGCTTTCAAGAAAATTCAACAAGAAAGAGCTAACAGGGCAAGTTCCCAGCAGCTTGAGTGCTCTAATAGTCTCAATGTATCTGCTGATAATGTGAATAAATTGTCCAGGAAGAGTGATGCAGCTTCCAGTTCCAGAGAACCAACGGTGAAGTCTAGGAGACAAAGTGGGGTTTCTGACATTACTCAAGGGAGTATCAATGGTGGGAGACGGAATTTGGAATTTGAGAGGCCCTTATCTGATACCAATGTGTCTAAGCTTGCTTCTAGGGATGCTTGTAATGTGTCAGGTTCTGGAAAAAGCAAAAGAGAATCTGAGACAGAGAAATTTCTTCATAAGAAAGATAAAACATCGAGTGAAAATGTTAGCGAGAAAAACTCTAAATCTACAGATCACCTGAAGAAGCAAATTCTGGCTCTTGACAAAGATAGAGAGAAGAGAAATTCAGCATCATGGAAATCTCTGGATGCATGGAAAGAGAAGAGAAATTGGGAAGCAATACTTACATCTCCTTTTCGTGTCTCCTCTCGCATATCTCATTCACCAGGCATTAGCAGAAAAAGTGCTGACCGTGCTCGCATTTTGCATGATAAGCTTATGTCTCCTGAAAAAAGAAAGAAAAATGCAATTGATTTGAAAAAGGAGGCAGAAGAAAAGCATGCACGGGCTATGAGAATCAGAAATGAGTTGGAGAACGAGAGAGTTCAAAAGCTTCAGCGAACGTCTGAAAAGTTGAATCGTGTAAATGAGTGGCAGGCAGTTCGTACTTTGAAGTTACGAGAAGGAATGCATGCTCGCCGCCAGCGTGGTGAATCTCGACATGAAGCTTTTCTTGCTCAAGTTGTAAGGAGAGCTGGTGATGAAAGTAGCAAAGTTAACGAGGTTCGCTTCATTACTTCCTTGAATGAAGAAAATAAGAAGCTTATGTTACGACAGAAACTTCAAGATTGGGAGTTGAGGAGAGCTGAAAAACTTCAGGTGATGAAGTCAAAACAAAAAGAGGATTTGGCCAGAGAGGAAGCTGTTTTGGAACGCAGGAAACTCATTGAAGCTGAAAAGTTACAGCGGCTTGCTGAGACTCAGCGGAAAAAGGAAGAGGCTCAGGTTAGAAGAGAAGAGGAGCGCAAAGCATCAAGTGCAGCACGTGAAGCACGAGCTATTGAACAGCTTCGGAGGAGGGAAGAAAGAGCCAAAGCACAGCAAGAGGAAGCTGAACTTTTAGCTCAGAAATTAGCTGAGAGACTTAATGAAAGTGAGCAACGTCGCAAATTTTACCTGGAGCAAATACGGGAGAGAGCTTCTATGGATTCCAGGGATCAATCTTCACCTTTCTTGCGTCGCTCTACAAATAAGGATGGTCAAGGCCGATCAACACCAACCAGTTGTGAAGATTTTCAAGATAATGGTGTTGCAGGGGCAGGAGGTCCTACTGTTGCTGCAGGAAACATCACATTGCAACATTCACTGAAGCGACGGATCAAAAAGATTCGTCAAAGGCTTATGTCTCTGAAATATGAATTCAGTGAGCCTGCAGTTGGTTCTGAAAATGCAAGTATTGGATATAGAACTACAGTAGGAACTGCAAGGGCAAAAATTGGAAGGTGGCTTCAGGAGCTTCAAAGACTTAGGCAGGCAAGAAAAGAAGGGGCAGCAACTATAGGTTTAATAACTGCTGAAATGATCAAGGTAGAACTCTAATGTTTAAAAATCTATTAATATTTTTTGCAATATGCACCCAGATATCGGGGTTAATGACATTTCAAATATAGGAAATTTCTATTCCATCTAAGGAAAAATGTACGGTAAGGAATTTGCATCTATTACAGTTTGCGCAATGTCTTGAGAAATAAGTTAGGGAATGACAACTTGGGGTGACTTCATTTAACATTTAACTAGTCAAATTTTAAAAATTTAAATGTTCACTAAATGAAGACATGCTCATAGACGTGAATTTATATGCACACATATGTGTAGGATTGTCAAAGGTAATTGCCTTCTCGCTCTGTATCTCATATTTTTGTGAAAAAACTTCTGTGACAGTTTTTGGAGGGAAAAGACCCTGAGCTACAGGCTTCTCGGCAAGCTGGTTTGCTTGACTTTATAGCTTCTGCACTGCCTGCTTCACACACTTCAAAACCTGAAGCTTGCCAAGTGACTATACACCTCTTGAAACTTCTGAGGGTAGTCCTATCTGCCCCTGCAAATAGGAGTTATTTTCTCTCCCAGAATCTTCTACCTCCAATCGTTCCCATGCTGTCTGCAGCCCTTGAGAACTATATAAAAATCGCCGCATCTCTGAATGTCCCTGGGACTGCTAACATACCATCAAGCAAAACATCACTTGAAAATTTTGAATCTGTCTCTGAAGTATTGGAGAATTTCTTGTGGACTGTCACAATGGTTATTGGCCATTCAAGTTCTGACCAACGGGAGCTCCAAATGCGAGACGGCTTACTGGAGTTGTTAATTGCTTACCAAGTAATTCACAGACTGCGAGATCTTTTCGCACTCTACGATAGGCCTCAGGTGGAAGGATCACCATTTCCTTCTCCAATTATACTTAGCATACATCTGTTGGTTGTTTTAACATACAGGCCTACGTCCAATTTTTCTATCAACTGGGAATATTCTTCGATTAACAAGCTTTCTGATGTTTACGATTTCGGACTTTCCTCAGTCAATACTGTCTCTGAAGAATACAGACCTCCCCTATCTATACTAAATGGCAGCACAGCCCTATCTTGTCAGGATGCATCAGAGGACAGACCAGTGGATGGATCATGTGGGGTGAAGAGTAACGAACTGCCATCCATAGAAAAAGATCGTGAAAAGAAGTCAAACTATACTTCCAACAAGTTGGACGTCAATGTGACAGATCTTTCCATTGAATGTCAGAAGATAGCAGTTGAGGAGAAGGATGATAAACCTATTGTTGAAGTTGGGTCAGATCATAAAAGAAACACTATACCGAGTGGGAAGCAACCAAAGGCTTATCTCCTTTGTGCTGTAGCTGAAACTGGATTAGTCAGTCTTCCTTCCTTGTTGACATCAGTGCTATTGCAAGCAAACAATAGATTGGCCTCTGAACAGGTGACTTCTTGCTAGTACTTAATACATTATTAAAGATTTGTGATTCAGTTTAACAGCAGTCATTTCACTGTTCTGATTTAGGTAAAATTCTTGATGAATTTTTTGGGTATAATCCCTCAAAGGTCCATCTTCAGGAGCTTCCTAAAGATTATACCAAAGAAAAAGAAAAAGAAAATGGAAATACACTGATCTTTCAACAATTTGACATGTTATCTTGTCATTTTAAAGGTCCCAGAAGAAACTGCCAAAGTGTATTTAATACTGCTTTCTCTGACTATTTGTTGGCATTCAGAAAAAAGGCTGGCCAATTATAACTGCAACTTTTTGACTCCAATCATAAATGTGGACTTTAGTGTACTGATTTCTCTTGAATGTCTAGTCTTTATCCTTTTTGACTATCTTATCATAGTATATGCTCATTTATTTGTGCCAACCTTGTCATTAGATGCTTTTTGTTGTTGCACTAGACAATCCTGAACATTCTGCTCTGATTACTGAAGATTATCCTTTATTTTTTTAGGGTTCGTATGCCCTTCCATCAAACTTTGAAGAGGTGGCAACTGGAGTGTTGAAGGTTTTGAATAATTTGGCTCTTTTGGACATTGATTTTATACAGAGAATACTGGTAAGTGTGCTAATTTCATGAAACAAAATGGATCCTGTAGAAGTAGGGGGTTGTCTGAATTTATTTGACCAATTTGTAATTAACATATTTAAGAATCTTTTCCAACTCCTTTGACTCAATATCATTTTGTAAACTTCCGCAGGCTAGACCAGATCTGAAGATGGAACTTTTCCATTTGATGAGTTTTCTTCTTTCTCATTGCATCAGCAAATGGAAAGTAGCTAATGATCAGGTAATTGATGTGGTCAGTATTTTTATTCATGATGTCACAAATAAGATGTCTGTGGAAAATGAACTTGATGTACAGACAAGACACATACCTAATTTTGGAAATGCCTATTCTTCTATTTACTAAGCCAGATTATCCAGCTTAGTGACCTGTTTTCGTGTCTTTGGGTGACATGTTTATTCTTTATAGTAATCGACAGTGATTGAAATATTTGAACCCCTTAAACTTGGATTGGATAGACATTGAACTTATAACTGGATCAGTTAACCCCTTAATTTGGTAATTCCTGGCAATGAAGCATTTGCCCTTTAACAGATTTGATGTAGTTTGTTAACACACAACTAAAGAATACATAGAAGAATGGATCTAGAAACATGAGCATTAAATTTGCTTACAGCTTGAAGATAACCAACTCAATTTGGGTGCACCAAAGAGAAAACACATTAGAAAATGCTTCCACATTGGTTTAAAGCGTCTACATCAATCATGACCCTTTAACTCTGTTAATGCAGTAGGTTATTATAAGTCAAGGATACTAATTCATCCAAAGCTTGAAATGAAAATTTATATATCTACGTCAGTTATGTTATTAATTCTGTTTAGCACTATTATTATGTTGGCTTTTGGTGGATTCAATTTATCCAAATGCTTTCCTGTAATTCCTAGTTGAAGGGTTCAATTGAATTTCGTTTCAAGTGTGATGACTTCAATTAACATTGAACCAAATTCAAGGGTTACAAGCTTGATACTTTCCTGGGTGATGAGGAAAGGACTACCAGTGTTTTATGCATGCATAACTATACATAATAACAAGGTTTACAGAGAAGCAGAGCATTGGTTAGATAAGAATCTAAAGATGTAGTTGTATGTGTCTGGATATGAATTGAAATTGTTACAGGTAAAATGGCCATCTCTTAATTCTCTTCTGCACATTTACTTTCAGGTTGGGGTACTTCTGCTAGAATCTCTTTTGCTCCTTAGCTATTTTGCCCTGTTCCACTCTGGAAATCAAGCTGTTCTTAGATGGGGAAAAAGTCCTACAATACTTCACAAGGTCAGTGATGGTCTAATTTCGGTGTATAAGAATGGTGATAATCTTGAAATCTAATTGTTTTACTGGATGAAAACAGGTATGCGATCTCCCGTTTGTGTTTTTCAGTGATCCAGAGTTGATGCCAATTTTGACCGGCACACTTGTTGCTGCTTGCTATGGGTGTGAGCAGAATAAGGATGTTGTTTTGCAAGAAATAAGTATGGATATGCTAATTTCCTTGCTAAGATCGTGCAGAAATGCTTCGCCAACAGCTCAGTGTGGTCCTGCTGTAGATAATTTTCCAACTGAAGATTCTTGTGAAAGTAATCAACAGCTTCCTGAACTGAAAAAATGTCAGGCAGACATTCCTATGAGATCCAATCGTTTTATTTCAAAGACTAGCCGAGTTGCTTCAACCAGAGTTAGTGCCCATGGTAACAACAGCAAAATTGGCAAGATAAGATGCAAGGCAACAAAAACGACAGAAGAGATTTCTTCCAAGCACAAGCCGTTGGTTCCTGACATGTCTACAATGCTGCATTCTAGATTTCCTAGAAGTTTCCTTGATAAAGTGGAACAGTTCTTTTCAACCAGAACAGATAATGTGAATGAAATTTGAATCAACCTCGAGAGGTCACTTCTCATCACTTTTGTGTGCCATCTTCGGAGGCATTTCATGACAAGATCTGTTAGAAGTCTGAGATTCACCGCGAGTCTAGCAGAATATTGTGGGCAATTTAAGGCTCAGTTATGAATTCAGATCAGGAAACTTATAGCAAAGGCTGTTTATTGAAAGAAAATAATGTTGGTAGTAAGAAAAAGCATACTCCCATGCATATTCGTAAGGCAAAAGCTTAATACTAGAGGATGCAAGGCATTACGAAATCGGCCATTTTTATAGATGTTATATTGTTAAAACTGCAAGCAAACAATTTGGTGTTATACATTGACCATTATAAGTGCGCAGGTGTTCTGAAGATAAATCAGTATGATGTCTCTCAAACTCAGCAATAACATTGCATCATCAACAATGGGAAAGTTGATACAGTATAAATGGCAGGTGAAATTATATGATTAAACATTTCTTTAATCAAATTTTTGAAAATCAATGTGAAATCATATTTTTGCATCAATGTGAAATCATTGTGACACCTTGAAATGTCTAAACATTTTTGGAAATCATAATTGCATCAATCAAATTGAGTTTAAACATTTCAAGGTGTTAAAATCATATTTTTGGAGTAATTGATTGGTCTATATAGTTAGTCATTAACCAATATAGGTTAAAGTCGATAAATTTGATATACTGTGAGTTTGTTATAACATTGGTTGATTCCACATTGGTCGACCAATATGCCTATTGGTTGATCAGTATAATTTAGAGCTTTTAATACATACTGTCCGACTAATATATTGCATATAGCCGTGTAATAGCTAGTTATTAGCTTTAATAGTTAGGAAGGGTCCCAAACATTATAAATAGGTGTTTTTTTAATTGATTTTAGCATCAAGAAGCATTTGAGTGACTGTTACACATTTTTAAGTATTTTCCAATTATTTAAGCATTCATTATAAGCCTTTTGTGATTATCAAAATAGTCAAGGAAACAAGTTTGAGTTGTAACCTATTATTGGAGTTTGTGATTGTTATATTGGAAGTATCTAAAGTAGTTTGAGATTCCTTTTTACCTTGAGAAATTAAATAGCAGGTTCCTCTTTGCCAAAATAAAAAGTGTGCAAAGATTATTCTGACGAATCATAAGAGTAGACATAGGCAAGAATTGTTTGTCGAACTACAATAAATGGGTTGATATTTCTGTTCCCTTACTTTTTACTTTATTGTTTACGAGCATAGTTAAATTTCTTTATTTTATGTCATTCTTGCATTTGTGATAATTTCTAGACATTGTTTTTGTAAGTTAGTATCCTTTAATTATAATCTTGAATTCACTCCATTCACCCCCTTGGCTTCCATTAGGGAATAATAAATGATATTAGAGCAGGCCTATAAGACTAGTATTTCAAAAAAAATCATATAGTAAAGGTCATAATAGCATAATTAGGAGCATATTCATCTTGAATAAGTTTAAAATGCAAAATTGAGATTTTGTAAGTACTCTAATCTAGTTTGGATTGGAGTTGAAAAAGGAGCATGAAGGAATGAAGGTGGATAGCACACTTACAAACAAATAATGGGCAGTTTAATGTATTTAACTGCAACAAGAATAGACACAATGTACTCTGTAAGCTTAATCAGTACATATATGGAGAATCCAACAAAAATGCGTTTATTAGTTGCCAAGAAAATATTTTGTTATTTGCAAGGGACCAAAGATTATAGGATGTTTTATGATAAGGGTAATAAATCAGATAAATCAGGTTATGTGTTTATGATGAGCAAAGAGACTATTTCATGGTCATCCAAGAAGCAATCAATTATCACTTTGTCAAACATAGGGGCTGAGCTTGTTGCTTTTACTTGTCAAGCTATCTGGTTGAGGAAAATTCTTAAAGAGTTAAAACTCAAGCAAGTAACAGCTACAACAAATTTTTGTGACAACAATTCAACAATTAAACTCTCCAAAAATATGTGCCACAAGGAAGAAACAAACATGTTAAAGTGAAGTATTATTTCTTAAGAGATCTCTGCAACAATGGAACAATTGATTTGAAGTATTGGAGAAGTAAGGAACAACTGAATGTATATTAACTAAGCCACTCAGATTACTTGCTTTCCAACATTCGATGCCCATGTGTATGTGTATGAGTGTGTGTATATATATATATAACTTTGGTAATGGCTCCAATAATTTGTTGCTGATTTACTAGGTCTACTTCCTTCTGTGCAAGTGTTTCTTCTAAATTCATAATAACTGCTTCCATTCTCTGGTTAATATATCTGCAAGAAAATTGTCAGAAGATTTTATATAATGTATTTCAAAATGATATTGATTGAGTTCCAATTGCCATCTGATCAAAAGTGAATTCTTTTAAACCTGATAAATTATTATCCATAAATCGTTGATAAATACTAGGAGCTTGTTTTAATCCAAAATGTAAAACATTCCATTGATAGTGTTTTTGTGGAGGACAAGTAAAAGCGGTTAAAGGTTTTGTATTTTCATGAAATCTTAATTGCCAATTTCCTGATTTTGCATCTAATGTAGTAAACTAAATATGGCCTTTTAATTTATTTATGATATAATCTTTGCGAGGTAATTTGTATGCATCTCCTATTGTTGCTTCATTCAATTTTTTATAATTTATTTTATTACCATTCTTCGTTTGCCTCTCTTTTGTTCAGCTGACTTGTTTACATAAAATGTAGGTGCTGAGTGTTTACTAATACTAGAGGTAATTAATTGTTTTGTTAGTAAATCTGCACATTTAGTTATAAATTCTTGAACATCTTGTTAAGAATAGGGTATATTATTGCGAATATAGATTTCCTGGGTTGGATCTTTAAGTTTGATTTCTACGAGTTGTTTATTATGATTTTTAATGGGATCTAATGGATTTTCACTACAAACATTTTCTAATAATGTGTCAATTTCTAATTGAATAGTCATATTGTTAAGTAGATAAAATTGTAAAGAATCTAATTTGTTTGTTATCTCTGTAATTTTTGAAAATAAGTGGTATGATAAATAGGAATCTTAAGAATGATTGATTTTGATTTAGAGTATTAATATTTGGTGTTCTTAATGTAATATAATGTAAATCTTGATGAAGGGATTATATAGTTTTAAAAATTATTACCTAAGATTAAAGGTAATCCGATTCTGTTGATATATAGAAGGTATAGGAATGAAAATTTTCTATAAGAATAGTATTATAGTAACTTACATGCCATATGGATTTAAAGCTTCCATCAGTTATTCTTATTTGTAAAGGTTTTTCTATTTTTTCCAATTATTTAATAATTATTAGAAACAATACATATTGTTGCTCCTGTATCTATATATGCATTGATTTTTTTTATTCTGTATTATCACTAGAATAAAGGTTGTATTTGGATTCAACTGAGGATTCTGACTCTGAGTTTTCTGTATAAGATTCATACTGATAAATTGAAGAGATTGTAGAATCAGTATTATATTCAGATTCTATGGGTTCTAATTCCTCCAACATTGCTGATTGTAAAATATTAAGTTTTTCAGTATATTTTGGATGTGTATTTTTACGTTTTGGACATGTATTTGCATAATGTCTTTCTTCTTTACATAACCAACATCTACAAGTTTTCTTTTTTCTGTGGACAATCGTGTTGTTTTGGTTTAAATTGTCTATATTTTTGTCTCCTGAAATGTTTTTTATAAGGTTTAAAAGGTCTTTGTTTATAATAATGTGAAGGATATTTTTTTCCATCTATAAGATTTATATGGTTTAAATCTATATTTTTTTTATAGTGTTTAGCTTTAGACTTATGTCTGCATGGTTTTTCACAACAATATTGTTGTGGTACTACTGCATTTTTGGAGCAACAAAGTTGGAGTGTCTTATGTTTTAATGTTTGTCTTAGTTTGGTTTCTAAACAGTGTTCTGCTAATACTTCTTGTGTAGTTAAGATAGCTCCTCCTAAATTATATGCAATTTTTGATTCATTTCGTTTGTCTTGAAATCTTTCTTCTACTTATATATATATAGGAAAATTTTTGTGGATATAAGTGTATACATAAACATACATACATATATATGCGTAATATATATATATATATATAAGAAATTAGATTTACTCGTGTTTATTGACAGTGATTATGTAGGGGATCAAGATGATAAAAAAAAAACTTTGGGTTATGTTTATGATGAGCAAAGGGGCGGTTTATGGTCATCAAAGAAGCAACCAAATGTCACTTTGTTAAGCATAGAGGTTGAATTTAAGAAAAAAGATTAGTGGCCATGTATGTATATTTATAAAAGAAAAAAGTTCATGTTTGTTTATGCATAGGAAAAAAGTTTGATGGCTGAATGGCCAAGTTACAAAATAAATTTGTTGTCATGTGTATAAATATATAGGAAAAAATTTTGGTTGCTACTTGTGTATATATATGTATGGTAAAAGTTTGGTAGTTATGCGCGAGCGCGCGCGCATGCACACATACATACACACAGAGATAGGAAAAGATTTGTGTGTGTGTGTATATATAGGAAAAAAAATATTATAGCTAAAAGGAACTCAATGTGGTATCTCTGAGTATGAAGCTTCCAAGGGTGACAGACGAGCAAATCATGTTGAGGGCTTTCCCATTCTTATTGAAAGATGCAACAAATGATTGATTATTTGATCTACCTATTGGGACTGTGAATACTTAGATGGAGATGAAGAGGATGTTCTTAGAGAATTATTTTCCAACTTAAAAAACATGTGTAAAGAAGGAAATTTGTGGAATATAGCAACACAACGACTAGTCTCCTTATAAGTATTGGGAACACTTCAAGAAGCTGTGTGCTAGTTGTCTGCATCACAACATATCTGAACAACTGCTTATCCAATATTTCTGCGAGGGATTGTCACTTATGGAGAGGAGTTTGGTCAGTGTAGCAAGCAGTGGAGCATTATGCAGAAAGACTCCTACAAAGGCTTCTATTTTAATTGAACAAATGGCTGCTAACACTCAACAATTTGTCACTTGCAACGATGTTCGCCATATAAACAAGGTAAGTGTTGATGATCTAACATCTTTTTTTAGAAGACTTGTAGTCAGATAGGCATAGATAAAGGCATGTGAAATATGTGTAAACACAAGCCATCCGACTAATGAGTGTCAGACATTACAAGATGGAAGTATGGAATATGTGAATCCTGCAGGAGGGAAATTTCCTAACCAGTACAACTCGTACTCTCAAATGTATAACCCAGGCTTGAGGGATCATCCTAACTTGAATTACAAGGAGTATAGGCAGCATAGTTACTTCTATAATAGGCCATAAGGATTACAACAATTCCAACCAAGCCATAAGCCTCCTCTTCTAGTTCAAGTACATCTTTAGAAGACTTGATGAAGACTATTTCTAATAACAATATTCAACTTTATCAGAGTGTACAATGTTGAGCAAGTTTCACTTGTATAAAACCCTCAATATTCAAAAGTATATTTCTATAATTTCAAAATTTGCAACCTCTCGATTCATAAAATCTACCAAGCTTTTTCAACTAGTTCTTAAATGATCTATCGAATAATCAAGTTTTCACACAAGATCTATCTTTGTATGATTATCAATTTGATATTTGTGAGATTATTAGGTCGCTAACTCTTGTTACCCAACCTAATCCGATTACTTTGGACTCACTTGCTTGATTTATTATCGAAGTATTAACATACCTAAACATCACAACACCAGAAAATTGAGTTGAAATCAACAACAATTAAGTCACAAAACAACTCAAGATCAAATTCAAATATGAAAATTAGAGCATCCTAAACGTGAATAACATATTCAAATCCAAGTTACACATCAAGTTTAATGAAATAAAGAAATGAATGAATGAAAGAACTTATTTGAACTCAAACTTGAAATCTGGAACTTCTGGATTGCCCTTCTTGCTCTCTCACTTTGAAAGATGGTGGCTGCTTTTTTTTTTTAGTGTTTTATGTTCTTAAATAGTCATTGAGGCGTCTAGGGTTCTTTCTAGGGTTTACCAACTTAATTTGGTTTAAAAAATAGCCCCAAAATAACAAAATTATAAAAAGAGTCGCATGCTAGAAAAGCTGAAATTCGCTAGAATTGTTATCTGTGTTCTCTGTCACGATCGTGACAAACAAGTCATGATCATGACCTACTTCCATACTTCCAATTCTTCTTTTTTATTAAATTTTCTATTTCTGTGCACTCAAACACACATCACACACTTCTTGAAGCATAAAATTAAGATTTAAATCATGCTCACAACCACACAAATACTTAAAATATGAACAAACACTAATAATAACATAATTCTAAGCCTATATACATGATAATCATCTAAGAAATACTCAAAAGCATACTTAAAAATCTATCAAAACATAGTATAATTTACACCCATCAACATTCCTACACTTAAACTTTTGCTTGTTCTTAAGCAAAAACAAAAACAAACAACAAACTTTAAAAAACCAAACAATAACACATACATTCATGCAGCATACACTAATGATACAATGACATCTAACTTGATGAAAACAATTTAACGTCAAACAATAATCACTCAAGTTATTCCATCATATTAACCTATGCCATTTATGGTTAAGCACTTTAGATTGGATATACATACTAATTAAGACATTAACATCATATTCATTCACTTAAAAAACTTATATAGATACATTGATAATTAGTAATCAAACAAAATTGCAACAACCTAAAACACTTATATAGATACATTGATAATTAGTAATTAAACAAAATTGTAACAGTCACTAAGTATCCCTTCATATCCTATTTTTGAAGGTTAGTAGGATTTATTTATCAAAACACCACTTTTTATTTTTCTTTAACATTAACCTAGTCTTTTGACATGAAGGCAAACAATTTGTCATGAATGTCTCCTAGTTACTCAATTAAACCACATTTTATTAATTAACTTGGTTGGAATGCCATTCCAGCCTTTTGATGCGAAGAAAAACATTTTGTCGTAAATGTCTCTGGTTATTCAGCTATCACAATCTCAACTAGCTACTAGCTCTATTCATAACTCACTATTTGTTTCAAAAGGGTCAATAGAATAGTTATTCATTTAATAGATGTACACAATTTTCTTTTATTTCATATAGCCTACCTCATTTCCTTTAGTCAATCATCCTCATGAAAGACTACTAATGATACTAACATATTCAATTGACTTATAATTATAAATGTATGTAACAAATTGCTTAAGATGACCAACCTGACGTCTTAATTAACTTGCATATTTAACCAAAGTTACTTAAAAAATAAAATGCACAAGCCAATATTCCTTTACAAATTAAATGATTATGTTCAAAGCTAAACTACTTCTATTAAGTTATTGCCATTGACACCTTGACACAATTCACACATATGCAACATATGTTCACATCATGTGAACCTAATCAAAATATAACAATATGGTATATAAATTCACACTCATGATATGCCAATGCAAAATCCTCCCTACACTTAAACACACATTGCCTCAATGTGAGAGAAAAACAACAAATAAAAATGACAAAAAAAGATAAAAGGAAAGGTTAAAAGCACAAAACTAGGAGATTGTGCTAGTGATAGGATTGGTGATGGAATATGGAGATACTTTCAGCCATGAAACTCCATCAATTCTTACCCTACAAAATAAAAATACCAATAAAATAAAATGAAAAAATAAAACTTACGCTAATTCTTGGGTTCCCTCCTAAGTAGCACTTAGTTAACGTCATTAGCTAGAACCCACATGAACATAACTACCCTACACATGATCTTGAGCTTGTAGCGGTAGTGTTTGCTTTAAAAATTTAACAACACTACTTGTATGGTAAAAAGTGTAGGATCTGCACTAATTATAAAAATTTGAAGTCCTTGCTTACCCAGAAGAAACTTAATCTGAAACAACAGTGTTGGTTGGAATTGTTTAAAGATTATGACTGTATTGTGGATTACCATCTGGGTAAGGTTAATGTCGTGACAGATGCCTTAAGTCGAAAGACTATTTCAATATTGTCGGTGCAACAAGATGAATTGGGAGTTGCATTTGATGGGGGCTTTAATAGCTCAATTAAAAGCTAGGACTACTTTGAAATAAGAAATCTGTGATGCTCAGAAAGTTGAAGATAAGTTACAATAACTTATCTTGGCAACTTGGGAAGCACTCTGACTTTTCTGTGAAAGGAGATGGTGATTTGTATTACAAAGATCGATTATGTGTTCCAGCTAGTAATGACTTGAAGAGAAAGCCATTGTTTGAAGCACATAATACTGTTTTTACAATGCATCCTAATGGAAATAAAACATATCAAGATCTGAAGTAGCATTATTGGTGGTCAGGTATGAAACGTGATATTGTGGATTATGTATCCAAATGTTTGACATGTCAGCAAGTTAAAGCTAAGCACCTGGCTCCATCTAGTTTTTTACATCCTATTTCGATTCCTCAATGGAAATAGGATAACATTACCATGTATGTTGTCATTGAGATTCCTCTCACTCAAAGGAAGCATGATGTTGTATGGGTGATTGTGGATAAATTCACCAAGTCTACTCATTTTCTACTTATTCGTCCTGATTATTCATTAGATAGGCTTACAGATATACATGTGAATGAAATAATGACATTGCATGGAGTACCATTATCTATTATTTCTGATAGTGATCCTCAATTTACTTTGAGATTCTGGAAAAGTCTGCAAAAGGTTTTGGGTACTGAAGTCAAGTTCAGTACTGCTTTCTATCCTCAGACAGATGGACAATCTAAATAAGTTATTCAAATATTAGAAGACATGCTTTAGGGTTGTGTGTTAGAATTCTATAGAAGATAGGATAACTATCTTTCTTTGATGGAGTTTGCTTACAACAACAGTTATCAGACTAGTATTGATATGGCACCTTATGAAGCCCATTATAGTAAGAAGTGTAGGACTCTGGTATGTTGGACTAAATTAGGTGAAAATAAGATGATCGAGCCTAATGTTGTGAAAGATACTAAGGGAAAAGTTCAAGTTATTCAACATAGATTAAAAGCCGCCAATGATAGGCAGAAGTCCTATACTAACCTAAAAAGGAAAGATATTGAGTATCAGGTAAGAGATAAGGTATTCTTGAAAGTGTCACTATAGAAACACATACTTTGATTTAGGAAGAAAGGTAAGCTCAGCCCACGATACATCAATCCTTATGAGATTATTAAAATAGTCAGACCAGTAGCTTATTAGTTAACTCTCCTTGAAGAATTGACCAAGTTGTACGATATGTTTCATGTTTCAATGTCAAGAAGATATCGGTCTGATGAGACATATAAGATTCCTATGCAAAAAATTCAAGTACAATCAGATTTCACTTATGAGGAAGGGCCTATATTTATCTTAGCAAGAGATGTCTGACAACTCAGAAATAAGCAAATACCTTTGGTGAAAGTACTCTAGCAACAACATGGACTCAAGGAAGCAACATGGGAATCATAATCAACCATGAGAGCTCAGTATCCTCAGCTATTCTCATCAGGTATGAATTTTGAGGAGGAAATTCTTTTAAGGGGAGAGAATTGTAAGGCCCCAAATTATATCCTAGTTGAAATGTTAAATGTTCGTAAAAGTAAATGTTATAGGTGTTGAAATTGTGATATGATTGTGAATTATATATGTCTTGAATCTTGTTTTGATGGACTATGATTAGTAACTTGGAATTAATTGATACCATTCGAAAATTGATGTGTTAAAATGTACATTTGGACTAGGAAAATTATCAAGTGACCAGGTAAGTTGGTACATGAAAATTAGTATGATTAAGCCGATACATTGAATGACATTTGGCAACATTGGTTAAGTGACAAATGGCCTAATAGAATTGTAACATTTGGTAGCTTAAATGGTGGACAAGTGGCTCACTTTTATGTTTGACATATAGGTTGATTCATTGAAGGACATATGCCCTTTCAAATTTATGACACCTAGCACTAAACAAGTGCTGAATCAATCCAACCAATTTGATGTTTTTGCTACATTTTTACTATCCTTTGCTCCTCTCCACCGCAACTCTCTCTTACTCTCACAAACTCCTGGATTTTTCTTCAATTGGGATCATCATCACTTGAGATCTTTGATGTTGTGTCAAGGAAGCTAGATCTTGTTATCTTTTATGCTGTTTTTGTGTGTGTTAAGATTTGCACCTTGATCTTGAATGTGTGCTGATTGCTTGGAAGGGCTAGATTAGCTGGTTCTTTGGAGTTGAAATTTAAAGTTAAATAAGTAAGGAAATTCTTAACTTGATAGCATGTATTAATATAAGTTCTATGATGATTAAATTGGCAAAGAATATATGTTATGATGATCATAAATGAGTGCTAGAAAATTGATCCTTATATAGCAAATTCTGTTTTGGTTTTGATGTATGAAAGATAGTGAATTGTGAGTTGCCTAATGAATGATTTTTGAATTGGATTTGGAAATGAATTTGATAAGGGATTGAAGCATGAATAAGGTATAATTGAAGTGAAATTGATGGACTTTGGTGAAGGTGTGTTGGATGGAGTATGAAGGAGTTAAATTTGGAAACAGAATGAAGGTTCACTCATCCCACGATCGTGGGATTTATATGGCACCTTCCCACAATAATGGAAAATGTTGGTTTTGTACATTTGTTGGACTATATAAGGTTAACACACTTTTTAAAGGTGTAATTGGACTTAATTAAGGTGTAAAATGAACCTAGTTTGATATCGAATTAGTTAATTAAAGGCTAAATAAGATTTGGATTATTAATTGAAGTAATAACTTAAGGAAGGTGTTATTTGATAACAAAGTATCTAATTTTGGAACTTATAAGTTGTTAAAGAAATGAAGTTTACTTATGAATGCTAATGTGATTTAAAGAACAAGAGTAATGTGTTAGTTGTGAATGTTTGTGAATTGGGAACTTTTGTGAATACATGTAATATGTAATTACTTAATGTATTCATAGGTGCATTATTACAAATGTTTATGTTTATAAGGCATGTTTGAATATGTTAAATTTAAGAAAAATGGAATAAAGTCATATATTATACACTACATCACTTACATGTGATTCTGAAATCTGAAATGTTTTATTTTTAAAACTGCCAAGTCCTAGTCGTGAGTAAATAGACATGCCTAGAATGGTCTGCAGCGGCTTCTGTAACTAGACACTATGGTGTCTTCTGTATCTAGACATTTTGGTGTCTTCTGTACTTAATACTCCGGTGTCTTTTGATCTTAGACACTTCAGTGTCTTTTATTTCAGAGACTTAAGTCTCTTTTATTTCTGAGATACCACTCATAGGTATCTTTTGTTCTAGTCTCATTACCCACTTTTATAAAAGGGACTAGCAGGCTAATTTGTTTTTGTGTTTTGTTATATGTTTTGATTTGATACAAGGTAAGTTACGATATGATACAAGAATGACACAAGATAAGTTCTAATTTGGTACAAGATATATTCTGATTTGATACAAGTTATGTTTTGTTTTGACATAATTATATCCTGTTCTAAGACTTGTACATTATGTTCTGAAGTGATTATGTTCTGTTTTGATAATTATATGTTTTGTTCTGATGCAAGAATATTTTGTATTGATGAACTACATTCTGTTATGAGATAAATAATGTTTGGATTGCTCTTTAATATAAACAATTAAGGATTGCTTACGATATGACCCGATTCAGTACATGTGAATGTTAGACGACATTTAGAAATAGTTACCATTATGTATCATGTTTAGTTATTCCCCACTAAGCTATACGCTTAGCATGATAGTATTACCTCTGTGTAGGTTTTGATAAGAAGAATTAAGGCTGGGACAACCGCAGTGGCCAATGACGGACTTGATATGATTTTGTAAAATGTTATGTTTAAGTTTTAAGTTATATTTCAATGTGTTGAGACATATTGTTTTTTTTTTGGTATTAATGGTTTGTAATAACATATAAATGGTTTGTAATAACTATAATAAAAGATGGATTTGTTGTAAGGCATGTATATGATGAGTACAATATGTACATGATGTTCTATATATAACTCAGCAAAGTAAGAATGTGAAGTATGTTATCTTATTTTCAATCAATTTCTGGAATATCTTGGTATGTTTTAGGATTGTTTTGAGTGGCATCTATATATCCTCTCACGGGGTATTCAGGTATTACTTAATTCACTTTCAAATTCCCTACCATGATCACTTCTAATTGATGCAATGGAGATTTTGTTTTCATTTTGAACTCTTTTGATAAACTTAATAAAATCTCCAAAACATTCGTTTTTACTAGCTAGAAATAATAGCTATGTAAATCTATTAAAATCATTTACCATGAAAAATGCGTTACTTTTTCCATTTATATGAGAAACTATAATAGGGATAAATAAATCTAAGAGAAGTAATTGCAAAGTTCTAATAGAGGTTGCTAACTTTTTGCTAGGGAATGAGCCTTTAGCTATTTGCCTATTTGGCATGCTTCTCACACCTTATCTTTCTTAAACTTGATTATTAGAAGTTTATTAACAAGTTGCTTGGAGTTGAGGTTGGCGATGAGATCCATGCTTGCATATCCAAGCCTCTTATTCAAATCACGCTTCTTTCTTTATAGGCATTAAACACTTTATATTGTTTGAGAGAGTTCACTAAGATCAATTACTTAAATGTTACCTTCTTTATTACCTAAAAAAACAATGTTGTTATCATTGGTTCTATAAATAATACATGGTTTTCCTTTAAAACGTACATTATAATCTTTGTCACATAGTTGACTTAAACTTATAAATAATTCTTCAATTCTTTTAATTTGCTCTTTCTTACACATTTTCAAATCCTCCATCTTTTGATATAAGAATTTTAAATTTAAATGCATCACCAGTCATGTGCCTTAAGTATCCACTATCCACGTACCATTTGTTTCTCTTTTTTATGGAGACTTAGAAAAAAGAAATATTTATGTGTTTTAAGTACCCAAATGGTCGTATGTTCTTGATTGTTAGTTTCCTTTCCAATCTAAATTTTTTATTGTATACTTGCCATTCTTCATTTGAGTGTCGAGATAAAGATGCAACATGCTTATTTACTATCTTAGGTAAAGACTCTTCATTATACAAATGGTTTCCCTTGAAAATTGTATTATTGGTGTTAGGTGCACTCCTATAAGTATATCCAATCCTGTGCCTATTATTTGAATTCTTTCGACCTCCTAGCATGCATTTTAATTTTTCACTTCCTTTAGTAAATTTATACAAGGAGTCTTAGAGAATTGAACTCCTTATTTGGTGCCTCATTCTTAGAAGTTATATGCTCTCATCCAGTTCATCTTAAGTAAATTCAACATTAGTATCATAGTTGGAGTTTGAAAGTACCCTCACTTTGGAAGTCACTTGAGTCACTCCAAGTTGATGCTTTGTGAGCCTTCTTATTCTTGTTATCCCTTTCCTCCTTTTACTCATTTCTTTCATGCTTTCATTATCTTTAAAGAGAGGGCTATGGGACTTTATTTGGCTAAGTTTCTTATATTCAATATAAGTATTATTAAAAGATTTGTGTCTTAAATTAACCTTATCCTCCTAGAAATCTTTTTTTAAAGCTCTTTCCCTTAAAAAACCTATTGATTTATTCTAGTGATAAGGATGAAGTCTTTGTTATTGATTCCACTTTAGAATGCCTCATCTTCCTCACTTGATTCCTTTTTTAAGGCTTTGAATGCTATGTTCTCTTTCCTCATAAGTGTTATATCTTCTTTCGTCTTTTTGAACCACATTTCCTAGATTTATAGAAACCTAATGAGTTTTTTCAATAGTAGTATTATTAAGTTCTTTTTTTTTAAAACGTACTATTAAGTCCTTAGCTTATTATAAAGCTACTTTAGCTTCCTAAATCTTTGAAAGTGACCTAACCAAGCTTATTATATAGCTATCACTTTAGCTTCCTAAGTCTTTGAAAGTGACCTAACTAACTTTCTCACCATTTCAATATTAGGTAGTCTTTTCAAGTCCTTTTATATCTTTAACAATATTAATGAATCTTATATACATGCTTAATATAATTTCATCGTGTTTCATTTGATAATTTAGCATTCTTACTTTCTTTAGCTTGATTAATACTCTCATTTGTGACTTTAAGTTTGTGCCAATTTCTATGAGCAGTTTCACACATGGATATCCTATTGAATTCATTCCTACCTAGTATATAAAATAATATATGAATGTCTTATCTATTCAAAGAAATAAGTCTATTACTCTACGGATCCTACTTTTCCTTTTATTTTAGGAATCTTCTTATAATATACGGCCTTCATGGAAGTCAAATCACTATTTAAAACAATTTCCTACAAATCAACACTCTTGACCATTAAAAAATATCATCTTAGTTTTCTAATGCGATAGTATTGCCATCATAGAAAGGGGCTTTGCTAATATTTTTATCCATTTTGCTTTGTATAAGTATGTCATTGTGAACTTTACTCTATATTTTTTTAAAATACTAACTTAGGAGGCCCACTCTAATTCCATATGTTGGTCTCCAATGACACCTAAGCAATGGGTGAATTTAAACAATTAATTTTTTCCAAATGATTGTAATTCAGTAAGGATAAGTATATGATTAAATAAATATATAGCTTAATGTAAATCAATCACACAATCAAACAATAATTTAAAGTATAGGAAATAAGAAAGACAAACCATTTTATAGTGATTTGACAAATAACTCTTACTTATGTCCACTCTTTAAGATACTTTTTGGAATTCCACTAAGTCTCTTATTTCAGTAAGACGAAGAGAAACTTTCTTATGATAATCTGGTTTTCTATAGGTAAATAGCAACTCTTTTTGCAATCTATATCTAAGGTAAAGAGTAACCCCGCTCATAAATGAATTAAAACTCAAAAGACCTTGCTTAATCACTTTGATAACCTAAAGGCTTACTTACTTTCAAATATAACAATTAATACTTACAAAATCTTTGAAAAACTCTTTGAAATGTTTTTAAAGAATACCAAAATGTTTTAATATATCTAAAAAATTAAAAAGCTATGTACTTATAAACTTTGGGGCTCAAAATACCCATTGGAAACATGAAACAATCATCACAAGGACTAGTTATTATGTATTGGATTACCACTAAAACATATTGTTCGACCAACGTGAATTGAATTCATTTTTTTTTGTAGCTATTAGAACAATGTTTGACCAATATTACCTATTGGTCGACCGATGTGTATTCTATTGGGACATTGTTTGATCACAATAATATATTTGTTGAAAAATATGTTAGCTACATAGTTTTTATACACATTTTTTACAACTGTATCCTACATTAGTTGACCAATATGTTAGCTACATCGTCTCGAATTACATTTTGACAACTTTAACCTATATTAGTTGATCAATAACGTATATCGGTTAACTAATACATCTAAAATCATGATTTCAACTTCTTCAAATACTCACGCTTTATTTTCTTAATGTAAATTTGATTTAAACATTTCTCAAAATGTTCTTCAAAGTATGTTTTTAGGATTAAGAGGGTTTTCTTTGAAATAATAACTTTAATCCTCTTAATAATAGACAAAGCTCATGCAATAAGTTAAAATGATAACGTGTCTATAAAGTATCAAAGTAACCAAGTAGAAAATACAATAAATATTATATGTTCATTTATAACCTTATTGGGTCTTGTTTTTTCTTGTTCATGACTTTTTTCTTCACTTAAACCGGTTTAAGTCTTAAGTTTTCTCTAGTTTCTTCATAAGATGTATCTTGATTCTTGAATGAACACTATTGCTTTTCGTATTGTTTTCATAAAAAACAAGCTCATTAATAGTATTTATGATTTATATATTGTAACTTCCTTGCTTTAGTATAAGAAAATACAAAATGAACTTGAAAAAAGTGAGAAATTAAAATTTTAACCAAATTGAGAAATACGAAAAATGATGATAAATTATCTTCAACATTTAAACAAAGTTAGTACTTTAATTACTTGTTTCATACTAATTTTTACTTTTAAGTAAATTAAGGAAATTATATTAAAATAGAAAAATATCATATAAATTAGTTTACTAAAGGGTAACAGTAGATCCTCTGCCAATTGCTGCAAGGAAAGAAGTTTGAATATTCACTACGCTACAAGCATAAGTTGTTAAGATTAGGTACAACAATTTTCTTGATACTAGTTTAATTTAAGTACCAAAAATTGAAATAAATTTTTATTTCATGATTAGTATTCAATGAAATATTTTACATTATAGTATTAGATTATTTAAATTATAATTAACTACTTGTGATTGGAATAAAATAAAATGGAGCATATTAATCCATTTTCCTTTTTAATCCTACAATCTTGTAATTCTTTTTGTTGAATCTAAGGCACTAAGAAAGGATTAATTTGGTGACTCTAATTAAAAAATTATTTAAGGACAATTAATCAAACACCTTGTATATTGAGAGAAGAGTACTTAATAAACTTGAAAGGAATGTTAAAAACAAGCAATTATTTGTAGAAAAATTGCTTGCAACTTGATATACGTGTTATTAAACTAAAGATAATGACAAAGGCAATAAAAGATACTCCTAGTCTCTTCTAGTCAATTGTCTTGCAGCATTGATTGTCTAAATGAGATACCAAAGTATACCTTACCAACAAGTCATGTAAGCATAAGATATATAACAACAATAACAATTACACAAGAGTAATAATTGAAAAGATGAGGAAATAGAGGAATATTTATGATTTATTGTGGTGTTAATTTATGCCCTATAGCTCATTGTTTTGGTTGTAGTTTAGTGACAAATTATTGAAAGGCATTCTTTATCTTGTACATCTTCATATGTATATGATAAAGTCCATAGGATAATTATATATTACAAATGAAATTATAATGAGATTATAAGTATGAGATTCATATTGCATTTATGTATTATTTTAAATGTTCCTAGTCATTGTTCTATTAAGATTGGACATTAATAGAACGTAAAAAGACTAGCACACGTTTTATTTTTCCTTATGAAAGAAGTAGTCAATCTCATAGGCTAAAGTATAGAGATACTTAAATAAACGTGTGATTGCTTGCTAGAGAACAAGTTCACTAAACAGACCCGATATGAGAAATCCATTTAGAACATTACTTACATGTCTATTGAATTCTCATTGTGATAATTATATAAGTTATCATTTGACTTGAGGTCATCAAAGTTATCTTGTATGGAGATTGCTATGTTTTGATACTACTTATGATCTATTTAATCATAAGTTATTTAATCGGTAGTCACTGAATATAGCATGAACTAGATGAGGATAGTTGAGTGATCAAAATAGAATTCATCACCCGAAAATAATTAGTAAGAATGTTTCGTTATTCTCGATCAATATTAATTCAAGAAATCCTTGGGCAATGTGAAATGATGTTTTGTAAATAGCTTACAAATGTCATTAATTAAATGAATAGCTAATGGAGGAGAACTAATATGATTAAACTCATAATATAGTAGACATTAATTTCAAGCTCTATGCCTAATAAGAACATTGTATAATGAAATGATTGAATTATACAGAAAAATTATGCACAGAAATGTTAGTTAAAACTATTTTGTCTTTCTTAAATATTTAGGCGGTCATAATTTGTTGCTAGATGCCAATCTTGATCTATGATTATAAATTGTTTAATTTGAGAATTAAAGATAAATTAAAAGGAGTTTTAATTTATATAATTTTAATTATAAATTAAAATTAGATTTTATAATCATTGTCAACATATTTGGGAACTTAATGGGTCTCACATATAGAATAAGTTAAAGAGAACAAAGTTAATTTAATCAAGTTGGACTTGATTGTAAAGTTTGAGAAACTTTATGAATAAATATGAGATATTTGATAAATAAGAATCACTATGAGATATTGAATCTTATATGGGCATAATTAGTGTTTAATTAGAATTAAAGTTTAATTGAAATTAGAATTTAATTTCAATTAAATTTCTAAAATGTCCAAAGCTTATTATAAATAAGTTTAAGCTCTATGGAGCTAGCACTTCTTACTTAACTCTTTCTGTAAGAGTTACAGAGTTCTCTCAACTCATTTTGTGGATATCGTTAGAGGCGGAACATTTGTGTAGCTACAGTGTTAAAATAGATCGGTTTTAAGAGCGGTTTGAGGGATACAACAAGATAAAGATCAAGTTTCTGAATAAGACACGAATTTAATTTCTACTTTATTATAATTTGTATTAATCATTTTATAGAATTAAATAGATCTTGGTTTTTTGGAAATCAAAAGTTACGAAAAAGTTTCGTGATTATTCCGCTGCAGTCAGGATCAGATATCAACCTAGTTTCTTAACAATGGTATCAGAGCCAATTTTTAATTATGTAACTTGATTAAAATTAATTGATTAGTATTTGACCTTCAATTATGAAATTGAAACCCAGAAACCTAAAAGACCGAAGATCATAATTGTTTTGAATTTTTAGAATATGGTTTGGGAATTTTGTGCATTATTATGCCTATATTTAGGGGTGAGCATTTGGGTAATTCGGGCCCAATTGTCACTGTTCGGGCCCGGCCCAAATTACCAGAAATTTTTTCCCTTACCCGGCCCGAACCCGAACTTTCAATTACCCGAACTTACCCGACCCGATTTACCCGAATTACCTATTTATCCGGCCCGATTTACCTAAATTATCCAGGGCCGATTTACCCGAATTATCCTAATTACCCTATTTTATAATTCTTTTAAACCTAATTCGGGTAATCGGGCGGGCCCGAATTTTTTCAGAGTTACCCGTCCCGGCCCGAAAATAATTCGGATAATATCCGGACAGGCCTGAATTACCCAAAATTTAGCATTTGCTTACCCGAATTAATTCAGGCCGGCCCGAATAATGGTCACCCCTACCTATATTGTTGGAATAGCATGTCTATGGTTTCTAGAAAAAGCAATACTCCCATGTTTTAAACCTCTGATTTTGCGTTAGAGTTGTTATAAAAGATAGAAATAATATGGTGTACCACTAATTGTAGATGCACCATTTTATAGTTAGTGTACATATGAACTGGTTTGGTTTTACCTAACACAAGAATGAAGTAGGTAGTTATTGGTTAGGTTTTACCTAACACAAGAATGAGGTAGATGGTTATTGGTTAGGTTTTACCTAACACAAGAATGAGGTAGATGGTTATTGGTTAGGTTTTACCTAACACAATAACATATATGGAGTAGGTGGTCACATGTGTATTAGGTGGTTAAAATGTACTATAAATAGAAGGGTTAACTTGATGTAAGATACACCATTTTTTCATAAGAAGAATTCTCCTCTCCCAAATATTTTTACATTTTAGTTTCGGTTTTATAACACGTTATCAGCACGAAGCTCTCATTTCTAAAATTCGGCTTATCAACATCAAGCAATCTTAAGATTCTTCCATCTACCTACATCGTACAAACGTTATTCGGTTTACGTACATCAAACAAACGTAAGTTCTTCCGTTTATTTATCCTGCTTACGATATTGTTAAAATAATGTTCTTCCTTTTATCTACATTAATTCTACTTATGATATGATTAAAACAAATTATAGACGACTCATTTTTTTACCTTCTTTAATAATGAAAAGTTATTACCATCTCTAAATACATATCGTAATTTATTGTATAGTATACATCATCGATGTTTAAAATAAAAAAATAAAAAATAAAAAAATGTATAACTATATATATATATATATATATATATATATATATATATATATATATATATATATATATATATATATATATATATATATATATATATATATATATATAAAGCAGTAACTTTATAACGGCTAGGTAACGGTAAAAAAAAAAATTCTTTCTATAAATAGATACCACTCCTTCATAATTTACTTCATCCCTGCACTCTATTTCTTACCTCAAATTTCTTACAAATTTTTTTCAAATGTTGTCCGCTATTTTATCTTTTTGTATAATTATAATCATTATATATCTTTGTCTCATTCTTAGTGTAGAGCTAGATAATTCAGTTCGCATATATTTTCTCTTAGTAATACCATGTATTATGATCCCTATGTTGCTTCTTGGCATAGCATTTGAACAAGGCATGTAATTTATTTAATATAATATCTCTTTGAATAACTGTCTTAATTATTTCTCTCTATTGTATAATAGTTGCCAACATGTCCAATCTTGCCAAAATTGAGTTTTTGCTCTTGATGTTGCGGGCAATAATTATATGCCGTGGATGATTGATGTCGAAATGCATCTTGAATCAATGGATCTTTTAGATACCATTAAAGAAAATAATACAACATCAAAACAAGATAAAGCCAAAGCGA
This sequence comes from Erythroxylum novogranatense, assembly GCA_029891385.1. NCBI lineage: Eukaryota > Viridiplantae > Streptophyta > Magnoliopsida > Malpighiales > Erythroxylaceae > Erythroxylum > Erythroxylum novogranatense. Next base: position 36,789,467 of record CM057233.1, on the reverse strand, counting down.
TGATCTTCATTCGTCGTCATCTTGATGAGGGATTAAAAATATAATACCTCACAATTAAAGATCCAAGTCATTTGTGGAAAAATTTACAAGAAAGATATGACCATCAAAAGGAAGTTTTACTTCCGGCTTCTCGTGATGAATGGAGCGCTTTACGCTTCCAAGATTTTAAAAAGGTCAATGAGTATAACTCAGCTATGTTTAGAATTGTCTCACAACTACAATTTTGTGGGAAAACAATCATCGAGGAAGATATGTTAGAAAAACATACTCTACCTTCCACGCAGCAAATGTAACATTGCAACAATAATATCGAAAAGTCGTGGATTTAAAAATACTCGACCTGATTTCATGCCTCCTTGTAGCGAGAAGAATAATGAACTTTGATGAAAATCATCAATCCCGCCTCATCGCACGGCAAAGCATTTCGAAGCAAATATTGCAATTCGAAATGAAAGAAAAAATCATCATGGGCCTAGTCGTGGTCGCGGTCGTGGCCATGGTCGTAACTACATTCGTGGCCGTGGTCGTGGACGTGGCCGAGAAAGTTATCTATATAACTCTCTTCAAAGAAATACGAGCCACCACAATAACAAGCACCATATTAATGATGTTCATGAAAGTTCTTATAGGACTTTAGGAGATTCTTGCCTTAGATGTGGTACAAAAGGACATTGGGCTAAAGTTTGTCGAGTTCCTGAACATCTATGTCAGTTATACAAAGCATCCTTAAAAGGGAAAGAAAAGGAAGTGAATTTTACTGAACAACACCCTTTAGGTGATTCAACTGACCTTGGTACTTTTGATTTTGATTTCATTGAGAATCATAATCCTTCAGATGACTCTACATATCTGAATGCTTGGATTTTCTTGATGATTTTGTGGATCGAGGGCATTGTTGGTGGCGATAGTAATGGAAATTAAAATAACGACTTATGTTTGTTTTAAGTATTATTATGCTTATTATGTCACTCGGTTTCAATTGCTTGTTATGTTACTAGTTTCAATTCTGTATTGTTTTAAGTTAACATAACATCTTTTCTCTTTATTCTTGCATAATTTTCTCATTAGATTATTTATTTTTATGCGAAGTTTTGATATGGATCGTTCTATAAGAGGAGCGGAAAATAATGATAATTTATGCATACCAGATAGTGGCACAACGCACACTATCCTGAAAGATAAGAGGTTCTTTTCAGAATTAAAACTAACAAAAACAATTGTGAACACAATATCAGGTCCTATGGACTTGATTGAAGGAATTGGCAAGGCAAATTTCACATTACCAAATGGCACAAAGTTCACAATACATGATGCCTTATTTAGCTAAAGTCTAAAAGAAATTTGTTGAGTTTTAATGATATATATTCTCATCAATATGATACTCGATGAATGGAGGGAAATATAAAATATATGTATCTTACAACCTGTAAATCAGAAAGATAAACATATTGGAAAACTACCAATGCTCCTCTTGGATTGCATTATACATATATAAATGTGATGGAATCTAATATGGTAGTTAAAGCAAAACACATTGATCCTTCAATAATCTCTATTTGGCATGATCGTCGGGTCATCCAGATCAACAATGATGCGAAAATAATTGAGAATACATGGACATCCATTGAGTAACAAAATGATTACTCAAATAAATAAGAGTCCATGTACATCTTGTTCTCTTGGAAAACTGATCATAAGGCCATCACCAGCTAAAATAAAATTTGAATCACCTGCTTTTCTTGCACGTATTCAAGGTGATATATGTGGACCCATTCATCCACCATGTGGACCATTTCGATATTTTATGGTATTGATAGATGCCTCCAGCAGATGGTCTCACGTTTGTCTACTATCAACTCGTAATATGGCATTTTCAAGATTTCTTGCACAAATTATTAAATTACGAGCACAATTTCCTGACTATACAATAAAGAAAGTCAGACTCGATAATGCTGGTGAATTCACATCCCAAACTTTCAATGACTATTGTATGTCAACTGGGATTATGGTCGAGCATCCTGTTGCTCATGTGCATACTCAAAATGGTTTAGCTGAATCTTTAATTAAACGCCTTCAGCTTATTGCTAGACCATTGATGATGAGAACAAAGCTTCCAATTTCCGTATGGGGTCATGCAATTTTACATGCTGAGGCATTAATTCGCATCCGACCAAGTGCATATCATACATACTCCCCACTACAACTTGCATTTGGTCAAGAGCCAAATATCTCCCATTTGAGAATTTTTGGTTGTGCAGTATATGTGCCTATTGCACCACCACAACGTAGTAAAATGGGACCTCAAAGAAGATTGGGGATATATGTCGGCTATGAAAGTAAATCTATTATTAGATATCTTGAACCTCAAACGGGTGATATGTTTACAGCACGTTTTGCTGATTGTCATTTTGATGAAAATACTTTCCCGACATTAGGGGGAGATAATAAACAGCTGATGAAAGAAATTACATGGTGCGAACCATCATTATTGTATCTTGATCAACGCACAAAACAATGCGAAATGAAGTGCAAGAATTGTGCATTTGCAAAGAATTGCAAATCAATTACGGATGCTTTCACAGATACAAAAAGAGTGACTAAATCATTTATACCAGCTGTAAATGCTCCTGCTCGGATTGAAATCCCAAAAGGACAATCTGAGAACATGATCACTCATGAATCTATGACACGCATGAAGCGTGGTAGACCAATCGGTTCCAAAGATAAAAATCCTCGAAAAAGAAAAGGAGAAAATGTGATTAATGACCCCAAAATAGATAAAAGTGTTCCTCTAGAAACACAAGATGAGGATAGTGTCCCAGAAGAGACACAAACTGACATTAATCAAGAAATCGCAATTAATTATATTCACACAAAAGAATTATAGAACCGGAATGATATGAAAGAGATTGATGAAATATTTTCTTATGCTATAGCATGTGATATCCTCAATGAAAATGAAGATCCCGAACTAAGATCTATCATTGAATGTCAAAATAGACATGATTGGGTTCAATGGAAAGATGCTATTGAAGCTGAATTAAATTCTCTTAACAAGCGTAATGTGTTTGGACCTATTGTCCTTACACCCCAAAGTGTAAAGCCTGTAGGTTACAAATGGGTTTTTGTTCGAAAACGAAATGAGAAAAATGAGATTGTGAGATACAAAGCTCGACTTGTTGCACAAGGTTTTTCTCAAAGACCCGGAATTGACTATGAACAAACATACTCTCCTGTTATGGATACAATTATGTTTAGATATTTAATCAGCTTAACAGTTTTTCAGAAACTGGAAATGTGTCTTATGAATGTTGTTACAGCTTACCTGTACGGATCACTTGATAGTGATATTTACATGAAAATCCCTGAAGGATTCAAAATGCCTACAGCATTAAAATCACAACCAAAGGAAATGTATTCGATCAAATTGCAAAGATCCTTATATGGACTAAAGCAATCTGGACGCATGTGGTACAATCGTCTAAGCGAGTATCTATTAAAGAAAGGATATGTAAATAGTCCTATTTGCCCTTGCGTTTTTATAAAGAAAACAACATCCGGATATGTGATTATCGCTGTCTATGTTGACGATTTGAATATCATTGGTACTGCTAAAGAAATCCAAGAAACAGTGGTGTACTTAAAGAAGGAATTTGAAATGAAAGATCTTGGAAAAACTAAATATTGTCTTGGTCTGCAAATTGAACATAGACCAAGCGGAATCTTTGTGCATCAATCGACATATACATAAAAGGTATTGAGGCGTTTTAATATGGATAAAGCAACTCCATTAAGTACACCAATGATTGGTAGATCGCTTAATGTTGAGAAGGATCCATTTCGCCCTTGTGAAGAAAACGAAGAAATTCTTAATTCCGAAACGCCATATCTAAGTGCGATAGAGCTCTCATGTATCTTGCTAATTGTACTAGACTGATATAGCTTTTTTTTGTTAATCTACTAGCAAGATTTAGTTCATCTCCTACGAAAAGACACCGGAATGGAATTAAACATCTATTCCGTTATCTTCGAGGTACAATTGATTTGGGATTATTTTACACTAAAATGCAAAACAAGTTTTGGTTGGTTATGCAGATCTGAGTTACTTATCGATCCGCATAAAGCCGGATCCCAAACCGGTTATGTATTTACGTATGGAGGCACTTGCAATTTCTTGGCGTTCACAGAAACAAACACTTGTTGCTACTTCTTCAAATCATGCTTAAATCATTGCACTTCATGAAGCAAGCCGAGAATGTGTATAGTTAAGGTCAATGACTCACCACATTTTAACAACTTGTGGCTTATCGACCAACAAAGAACCAACAATCATATTTGAAGACAATGCAGCATGTATCGCTCAAATTAAGGAGGGTTATATCAAAAGTGATAGAACCAAACATATCCCTCCGAAATTTTTCCAATTCACCCAAGATCTCGACAAGAGCAAAGAAATCAACATCCAGTATATTCAATCAAGCAACAATGCTGCGGATCTTTTCACAAAGGCACTTCCTACTACACCTTTCAGGAAGCATGTCCATGAAATTGGAATGCGACATCTAAGAAATTTATGAGGAAGAGCTCATTGTGTTCAATGAGGGGGAGCTTACGCAGTTGCACTCTTTTTCCCTTATCATGGTTTTTATCCCACTGGGTTTTTCCTGATAAGATTTTTAACGAGGCAACACCAAATGCGTTTAAAGGCCAGAGAAGAGACAATTATATGGCACACCAAGGGGGAGTGTTATAAAAGATAGAAATAATATGGTGTACCACTAATTGTAGATGCACCATTTTATAGTTAGTGTACATATGAACTGATTTGGTTTTACCTAACACAAGAATGAAGTAGGTAGTTATTGGTTAGGTTTTACCTAACACAAGAATGAGATAGATGGTTATTGGTTAGGTTTTACCTAACACAAGAATGAGGTAGATGGTTATTGGTTAGGTTTTACCTAACACAATAACATATATGGAGTAGGTGGTCACATGTGTATTAGGTGGTTAAAATGTACTATAAATAGAAGGGTTAACTTGATGTAAGATACATCATTTTTTCATAAGAAGAATTCTCCTCTCCCAAATATTATTACATTTTAGTTTCGGTTTTATAACAAGAGTTACTCTTTTTCTAATTGTCTGAATTAAGAGTGTTGTTTGCGGAATAAGCATATGGGGTATAGGTTATGGATGGAAAACTAAATATAGGTATCTGGAAAAATTAAGAAGTTGTACGTGGTTTTAGAACGACGATTGCGGAAGTTGGGCTTGAGAAATTCATCCCATTTTTGTTGTTTTACGTTTTGTGGCTAGTGAAATAAAAAAAAAAGATCTGGAAAACAAAAAGGCAAAACCTAGATCTATGATTTGTTGGTTGTTGCAATTTTTGTGCTGTTTGCGTGTGTGCATTTTTTGGTTGTTTTGCGAATCATGTGTTGTTGTTACCAGAGTAACGTCATAGGATGGCGTGAATGAAGGAGCTGACTAGGTGTGACAGTTGCCACTGGTTGAGACGATAGTCGACAACTTGATTAAATTAACTTTGCTCTCTTCAACCCATTTTATATTTGAGACTCGTTAGGCTTCCAAATCTGTTGCCAATGATTATAAAATCTAATTTTAACTTATAATTAAAATTAGATAAATTAAAACTCCTTTTAATTTATCTTTAATTCTCTAATTAAATAATTTATAATCATAGATCAAGATTGACGTCTAACAATGCATTATGATCATCTAAATATTTAGGAATGTCAAAGTGATTTTGATTAACCTTTCATGCATAATTTTTTTTGTATAATTTTATCTTTTCATCATACAATGTTCCGATTAGACATAGAGTATGAAATTAATGTCTACTCTATTATGAGTCTAATCATATTAGTTCTCCTCCATTATCTATTAATTCAATTAATGACATTTGTAAACTATTTATAAAACACCATTTCATCTTGCACAAGAATTTCTTGAATTAATACTAATCAAGAACAATGAAACATTCTCCCTAATTATTTTAGGATGATGAATCATAATTTCTTGAATTAATACTAATCGAGAAGAATAAAACATTCTTCCTAATTATTTTAGGGTGATGAAGCTTATCTTGATCACTCAACTATCTCCATATAGTTCATGCTACATCCATTGACTACCGATTAAACGACCTATAATTAAATAGATCATAAGTAGTATCAAAACATAGCAATTCCCATACCAGATAACTTTGATGACCTCAAGTCAAATGATCAGTTATACAATTATTACAATGAGAATTCTATAGACATACAGGTAATGTTACAAATGGATTTCTCATATAGGGTCTATTCAGTGAACTTGTATTATAACAAGCACCCACACGTTTGTGTAAGTATCTCTATACTTTAGCCAATGAGATCAAATACTTCCTTCATAAAGAAAAATAAAACGTGTGCTAGTCTTTTGATGTTCTATTAAAGTCAAATCTTAATAAAACAATGATTATGATCATTTATAAATAATACATAAATGTAATATGAATCTCATAATTATAATCTCATTATAATTTTATTTCCAACATACAATTATTCTATGGACTTTATCATATAAATCTAAATATGTACAAGATAAAGAATGCTTTTAAATAATTTGTCACTAAATTAGAGTCAAAGCGATTGGCTGTATGGCCTAAATCAACAATCTTCCACTTGCAGTGAGCCAATCGTTTAAGTGTCTCATACCATATCACCATAGGATGATTATTCTACTACTGGGGCAGTAGCTTAATGAAAAAATTCTACAAAATTCTCTATAGTGAGCACTTGATTAAATCTTACAACTCCTATCTTAATTATCATCATAATTAAGAAAATTTACTTGAACACATTCTTGGATCTTTGATGGGACATTAGCTCCTTATGCATGCCCAATGACTCTAATGTTCTACAGTACATTACTGTCTTGAACAATGCAAAGAAACTATATCAAGTTCACTAAAGAACTTGTTGATCTAATTAATCATTTCCACTAAACGAAAAATGTATTTTGGCTTAATTAACAACCAATTACTAGAGAGATTGGCTCTAGCTAGACGCAAGAGGTTGTATAAACTAGAGCTGAAAGGTATAGTACCTTGTTAGAATTGCTTTATTTAATTTAGCCTACTAAAAGCATAAGTGTGGACTATAATTAAAGGACTAGTGACAATATGATAATAGTTGTCATTAAAAGAAAACGATTGCATGACTTTTCTTGCTTATATGTGATATGATAGAGATCATATATATTGCCTATATGTGATATGATAGAGATCGTATATATTTCTAATTTATGCATATGAATGTTTGATACTGAATTTAGATTCAATATTATTATAATGTTCAATGCATGGTTAGAAATAGATTGTTAAATCAAAGTAGCTGATCCAAGTTTATGCAAATAGTTTGTATATGTATTAGATCAAATGAGACTTATGTTTAGCATAAATGGAAAGAATAAAAGGTTGGATAATTGAGACAATCCTTTTATGCCATGGTTAAATCAACAAAATAGTTTCAGGAACGGTTTGAGAGATATGACAAGATAAAAATTAAGTTTAGGGATAAGATACGAATTAAATTTCTGTTTTATTATAATTTGTGTTGATCATTTTATAGAATTAAATAGATCTTGGTTTTCGGCAAATCAAAAGTTACGAAAACGTTTCGTGATTATTCTGCTAGGGCCGAAATCGAATTTCAACCCGCTTTCCCAACATGTGGCTCAATCCTCCTTTACATACATCCATTCTTTAAGCTTGCTCGACAATTTCAAATCCACTGTTACCTACTTTCTTTAATGTGTGAAGAGTAAATCACTACGACTTATCTTTTCCAAGATTCAAGACAAATATTACAAGCTTTAGGTATTTATGACTCTCTCAAACACACTTCTAAGACTTTCAGTCACTTTAGTATTATCAGAAGTTACATAACTCACACTATAGCAGAACTTTCTGACCCTAGAAATAAAAAATTCAACGGTAACATAAACTTTGAATCTCTTGTAGTACTTGATCTTTGTTGCTCCCGTTTTGTCTGATGTATTTTTCTCCAGGAGAGACTTGCTATACTTGACTTGCACCTTCTTATCGTTGTCAGAATCATTCCTTTTCATATAGGACAGAGTATGATTATTTGTATAAAAAATGCAAAGCCCAATTCACTGTTCATGGTGATTGGCACCGGTTGACCAAACAAAATGCTCTCCAAAGAAAAGCTTTTGGTCTTGTGATGATCAATTCGATGCTTCCACATCTTGCTATATTTTTACTTGTTTTGGAAGCATATGGATTATTCTTGCAAGGTTTGAAAAAAAAATTTTCATTCAAGTATCATCATGAATGCTCCATATTTCAACAGGTTTACCATGGAACTTCATCTTTTACATCAGCTCCAATAGGTCTGGAGAAACAAGCTTAGCTATCAGCGTAGCCTCTTCCCTTGGTGAACTGTCTCCATCGTCAGAAGAAGTGAACCAAAAGGAGGGTCTTAATAGCAGGAAAACTCAAGATTAGAGCATAAATATGCTGGGATGGCAAGCACCTCCCCAATTAAAGCTGGATCAGAACTGACAGATGGCACCGGTTATTTAGTGGTAATAATGCTGGGCCTGGAAATCTTCCTCGGAACAGTAATGAGAACTACTCGTGTGATAGACAACAGAAGTCTTGGCAGCAGCTCCACCGTTTAACTAATTAACTTGGTAGCTTGGATTAGGGATTTCAACAAAGTTATTCTAACTGATGCATTGATAACTACTCCCATCTTTCACTAATCAAAACCTCAAAGATATTATTCATAGAGATTGATCTAATAAAAAATTCATACAAATACCATAGAAACTGGGGGCATTGTACAATATGTTTCTCTGTAACTTGAAAATATATAAAATAGAATTCAAAAAATTCAGAGTACATGAGATCTATATGAAAATAAAATGTACAAACGACACTACTGAATTTCAAACTACCTACTTTTATATCTATAATATCTGATAGCCTTCTCCATGCCTATCAAAGCCTGCCACTTCAACAGTCTCAGAATCTATTATTCGCCTTAGGTGCCGCTGCCACTAAGATCACCGAGACAACCTGAAGGTAAAACATATTTCACTGTCTAATTCTTCTTGCAATCCCCTGCTGCATCTAATTAATCTAGAAATAGAGCAGAATTCTCATCCTTAAAATGCTGACAATGTATACAGTTTTCGGGTGAAGAACACTTAACCAGAGAGGAAATTTAGCAACAATTTTTGCAATGATCTACTAGGCAAACTCTACAAGAAAGTACAAGATAGCTATGGTGGTCTCTGAGGATCCCTATTCAAACCAGCTGCTTTACCTGGAGCTTTTAATGGTGGTCTGTTAATCTTCTCAAGTAACCTACTGAATACTAATTTCACAGGAATACAGGCCACAGTAGTGGGCCCAGCAGTTTGAGGTTTGATGAGCCCTTCCATTTGTATGGTGCTGCTACTGTTTATGGGCTTCATACCAAAATTCTGTTGAATTCCAATTGATGATAGGGTCCTTGTTTTCTGATTTGGAGATGAGCTGACTTTCTTTGACAGCTTTCTGGAGAACTTTCTATCTGTTGGAAAGCGAGGGCTGCTGACAAGGTTTTTCTTTATGAGGCTTTCCTTATTACTGGAGCTTCCGGCTTTCCTTAATGGCAGTCTTCTATCTCCCACAAATGAAAGATCCCTGGAATCATTGGCACCCATTAATGGCGACAAATGAGGGCGTGGGACCCTAAGATTTGTCCTTCTAGCTGTTCTCCAAGTAGGTGAAAGTGCTGTACTTCCATCATGGTCCATAACTTCATTCCCATAGTAATCATCACTTGAAGGAATCAAGTTTTCAGTTGAACCATCTTCAAGGGCTTTAATTTGAATTCGATGTCCTATTATTGCCTGCCCATTGAAGTTGCTCATAAGAGAGACAATCGGAACATGCTCTCTTTGATAGCTCGCTTGGACCTGTAAATCGACATCCACCAATATGGATCTAGACCTAGAACCAAAATAGTGATGCTTGGCAAAATTTGGATTGAAGTGCTCAACTCTGTCCCCCCAGCATCCTCTAAAAATAGGCCGATCCCCCCAAGTCGTATCCTCCCAATCTACATTAAGGCTGCCACTGTTTCTGTTTTTCATTGAAAATCTTGGTGTGCAAGAATAACTTCCATTTCTCAATCCAGCAAAACGAGGGCCAATGTATTTATTGTCTAGATAGGGATCATCAGCATCGTGTGCCCTTGATATCAGTGTGCTTCCTTGTATCCTATGATAGTTTCCATATAGAGGCTCATTAAAACCCTTTCCATCAGCAGTGTACTTTTTGGCCAGTTGTCGAGTATTCCTTTTTCCTTTCAACTGCCACTTAGACACTGCTTCATTAGCATAAAATGGATCATCAGGATAAAGTTGATGTATATCACCAGATAGTATTAATTCATCACGGTCATCAGTGCTTGTACTTCCAAGTTCTCTTGTTTCGGGATGTCCAAGGGAATCCTGCTGGACTGCTGTAGGTAGACCAGCATCTGACCATAAATGGAAGAGAAGCAAATAAGAAAGAAAAGAATTACAAGGCTAAGCTCAGAGTGAATTACACTTATGATTATAAAACGGCGAAATAGAGACAAATTTTTGAAATGATCAATTCAGAGCAACATTTGTTAAAATTTTTATTTACATGATAGGAAGTTACAAAACATCAATGAAGATGAAAAGAGAATGAATGCTAAACATACAGAAACAAAGCCATATCTCAACAGCATGGATCCATAAACAAAACATATAGGATCTCCATCACTAATACACTTAAAATTTGAGATCAAATCCCGAAATAGAACCCCATCATACGCAAAATATACTAACCAAGAAAATTGTATCCATCATGAAGTTTCTCTTCTTCACAACAACACGGGGAAATGAGAAACAAAGGAGTAAGATCTAGCATGTAATGCCTGATGGCATATAATTCTATTGGCATTTGAGGACAAGCTGTGAGCTTATGATTTGAAGTTTTATGAACAATATTTAAAATATGAACTCAAAAGCAGCAAAACATTTTTTACTTTGTTTCATGCCTATTATTAAAATCATCCTTATCCCAATGCAAAATGCTCAGGCTCTGGCGTCCCCATATTCTAAAAAATTGTGCATTCATTTCTTGAAACTTAATCAGAAAGTACATTAGCTTTCAGTTTCAAACTATAAAATATTTACACCGTTATCTTTGACCTGGTTGAGACTCTGAAAAAAGTGCAGCCAAGTTATTCTAGTAAAAGTATAACTAGGTCTGCAAAGGAGGCCTTACTAGGCACAACAAATGAACAAGTCTGATGAGCTAAAAGCTTCAAAACTGATAGCATCATGTGTGCTCAAAAGATAGCAAGACACATCTCATTATAATAAACAGAGTTGCTCCATATAAATGTTGGCAGTTTAGAACCAAAAGTTTGTTAATCACCAAGTTTGCCAAAAATTTAGAACATATTACCTCAACTTATACCTGCTAATTGGAAGACTAATACATTGTTCAACTTCTATAAATACACCCAAAACCTCCAATGCATGAAATTTTACCATATTAAATTTGAAATAAGACTTGCCTTTGCACAAATTAGATTCTTAGACATCTGATTATTATCTAAAGTTTTGTACAAACAACTCCAAAGGAACATCTCATGTTCTAATATTATTTCTCATGTAATTATAATAAGAAGGTTTGCAAGATAAACTACAAGATAACTCATGATATAGATAGTGGGCCACCATGTGACTTAATGTGAACTAATATAGATACCATCAATTTGTGTAATTAAACTTGTACCTAACATATATCATTTCAAAACATCAGCCAACAGTTGTCTGAAGATAGGCAAAAGACATTGCTACTTTACATGTAGACAAGGAGATGGATTTGATATGATAAAACTTCCAGTTCAAATTCCATATTATCGCAAAAAACAAATTTTGTATTTCAAGAACATCTAATTGCTGGAAAAAAAATACAAACAAATGCAGAGGATATTTTCAGAAGAAGAAACCCCTACTAGAAAAACACACAGTGGCTTAATGCTCACTCTAGAATCCGGAATATTGTGATGTTTTCCGAACAGTTTATTTAAAAAGGCAAAAAAATAATTTTGCTAAGTAGTACAAGAGAATATTAGAAATGGACAACTGAAAGAGTAAAAGGCAATATCGATATGTTTAAAATGGACAGGGAACTAGAGAAATGGATGCCACAATCATGTATTACAAGTAATATATGGAGAACATGTCTGTTATGGTAAAGAACAATCAATATTTGATAAAATATAGAATCTACATGCGGTAATCACTTGCTGATCAACAGAGAAAACAGGGCTGGTATGATATAAGACGCAAATGTGCCACTTAACCTGAAAATACAGCCATTTCTTTTTCAATATCTGGTTCAGTCTCAGAAGAATCAGACTCAGACTCTACACCAGAAGTTTCAGATTCTGTAGAATCCAGTTCAGCATCTTCCGGTGATCCAGAAGATGAGTTATCTTCTTTCAATGAATCAGGATGATGGTGGGCCTTATCATTTTCAAACTGAGGAACTAATGTTTTAACCCGGCTGTGAAGTTCTTTATCACCCAAAGGATCACTTATATCAACTGGCAAGTAAACACATCTACTCCTCTTTGCACGGTAAATGGCTCCTGTCTGCTCCACTCCTAAAATAAAAGTATAAAGAGCACTTTAGTGAAGTTGCAACAGATATGAGACGCCTATTAGCTCCTATGGTAAATACTAGAAAGATAGCGCAGCTCCTTTTTTTATCCTGACCAAACATTATGCAGTAAAACCAACATATCAGCTTTTTTTCATAAGCATATTTACCATTTGGATGATCTCCTCTTTCCATGCTAGAAGCAATACTAGAAGAAACTTGAGAATGGTTATCAGTCAAAGATTTCCCCAAGTCATCTACATCGATAGAGGAAAGCTTTCTCTTCAAAGGCATAGTCCTCAGCCCAAAGTCTTGCAAACCTCTCATCCGTGGTGTTACTTCAGAACCATTATCTTCCTGAAGTGATTGATTCCCATCGCTGACTTTTAATGAGTGCATGGGACTGCTTATAGTCTCACCCTTAAAGTTCATATCTCCTGTATATATAAATTGATTTGGCTTAGAATTCTCAGGCTTCCCACTATTTTTTCCCGTGCCTTCTGAAGGAATACAAAGGTCATTCTTCACATGCCCAGACAGTTTACTTCTTGAGCAATCAGAAGTTAACTTCCCTTGCTTTCTTGATAGTTTTTTCTCTAGCTCAAGTGCATGGAGAATAGCATCTTCTCGACGGGCATACTTCTCTCTTTTCTTGATTGGCATGCCCTGGGCAGATTCAGCCCTTTCAATGCAATCATCAAACTCACCACAACGAAATGCCTTCACCCGCTTTGACTTTTCCAAATTGTACCAATCCCTAAATGAGATAGAAATCATCAAAAAAGGACAAAAAGCAGATAACAACTTACATCAGGATGAACAAGTGATAGGAGAAAAGGTAAAGGTAAAGCAATACGGGATACTATGTAAATCACTTAAGGCCAGAGGTTCTCCTTTCCCCTTCAAATAAAATAAGAATAGAAGTCAATAAATTAAAGAGTCAGTCCAATACTAGTGTAACACATTATCATCCAAAAACAGGAAAGATTATACGCAAGCTCAATATACCAAATTAGACTGCAATTTAACCACTGCTGTGGCACACTCGAACATAATTCTCCCAAGGATTGGAGGAATACATTAAAATTGGTAAAGCTCCGGCATTATAAAATGGTATTTTTTAAAATCAAACTAGCAGTTTTGAACTTTTTTCCAATGTTCCAAACTGGCCATCTTCTAGGTTACAGCAAGGTTATTTGAATGACATGTTTCTGGATATTATGTCCAACATCAATGTTAAAGGGCTTCAAAATGACTAGCCATGTCATTGCCGGATACAATTGACATGGCACCCTCCCCCATAGAAAGAGAGGGCATCATTTTAAAAGACTAAGATCCAAGTGGCTCCACGGTCAAGATAGAATCACTATGCCCCCAACATTGCCAACGCAATAATCAAACTTTAGGGAGCTGCTTACAAGGGAATTCTTAATAGTTACTAAACAAAAGTGCCACATGGTTTAATCATCCAACTATGTGTGTTTATTGCTGCAAATAAGTCAATTTATTTCCTCAGAGTTACACTAAGGAAAAGATTTTCTTTGGCAGCTTCAACTCAACATAAAGTAACCAGGTTATTGCAGCATCCAGCAAAATAAGTAATAGAACGTGTGACATTTGCAAACCTATTATTGAAAACTCAATAAGCCATCAAAAAGAACGTGTGACATTTGCAAGAAATAGGAATGCAATATTCATTGAATTCTAATATTCATCTCATAAATCGCTCTTCTTTTCAAATCAAACATATAGAAGCTATCATTGAATTCAATCCACTTCTACATAACACCAATATTAATAGAGCCACCAATTTAAGCACAAGCTGATTTACGCCAAACAATCACAGAGACATGTCCCAATACCGTTCCAATAATATATGAACCAACAGCAATATCAAAACGTAAAAACTATCAGAAACTATTCAAAACAACTATAAAACCAAAACATTGGTTTCTCTTTTATGGTAACAGAAATATAAACTTTATAAGAGGATAAATGAAGATGAAAAAGAGAGGTTAGCGAAGGGTACACGCTAGCATCTTCTCTTCCAAGAAGCTTGACAGGAGTTCCTGTCCTCGGAGAAGTCAGATTACACTCTGAAAGCTCCTCTGCCTCAAGAATCTTCCCCGGCCACCACGACCCGTTCCTCCTCCGTACCCACACGATCGGTCCTATGCCACCATCTGAGGTCGAACTCCCCATCTATATCTATGTCTCTATCTATAAGTATGTACGTATCAAAACCTTGTCCCAAATTTTCGTTGGTTTTGAAAAGAAAACAATAAACAGAAAGAGAAAAGGAATTCAACCACCAGAAAAGCAGAGAGAAAAGAGAAGGATCCAGAAAGGAAGTGAGTATGTGCAGGATCTGCAGAGAAAGGACTGCCTTCCCATGCTCAAGCACTTTCATTCACACATATCTTACTGTTACTCATAACTTCTGAATTTTATCAATTCTGGTTTGCGTATGTATGTAGGTAGGTGTTCTGGGGGATTGATGTTAGGTTAGGTTAGGTTAGGTTATGGGATTGATTTTTCCAATTGGGGATTTTAGGGCTGAGAGGGTGAAAATTTGGGAAGGGGCGAGTGATGTTGACTCGATGATTTTAGAGCACTGAACTCGGATCACTCGGTCTGTGACTCGGTTATTCATTACGATTTGGGCCTTAACAGGTCGAGCTTCAGCGCCCAAAAATAACGTCGCAACCAACTGGTCAACTACTACTGTGCAACTAATTTTTAATTTTGGGGTTAATCCTACTGAAGTTTAGTAGCAATAAAAAACATTTTTTAAAGATAAAATTGCATCCCCCCCTCTCTTGTTTACGAATGGATTTTTTTTCTAATACAGATTTATCAAATAAATATTTTAACAATAAATAAAATAGGGTATGATAACACAAGATATGTCTATATGGTCCGCTACGAGCCGTCATCCGTAATTCATATGTTCATAATTAATATTATTATTTTATTATATTATATTATTATTAATGATGTCTACTCGACATGATTTCATGATAACTCAAAAAGAGATCAGAACAGTGATATGCATACCGGTTTGTATCATATCAAAATTGATATAAAATAAAGGGTTGATGTATCGAGTTTGAATATTAGTCGATATCGGTTCATTTTGAATGATACTGGTTGGTACCAATTGGTACATAAAATTTTTAAAAATAAAAGGATATTTTTGTAAAATTTTTAAAAAATTTTAAAATCTCTCACCTTCCCTCCTGCCTCTCATTCTCCCCTTTTTTCAAAGTTTTTAATTAGTTATTTTGCTTACTTCAACTTTTATAATTATTGTAAATTTTTAATTTTGTTTTTAAAATAATAATAAATATTTTATTAGTAATAATAATTATAAATAAAATAAAATTAAAAATAAATTATTTTATTTAAATTTATTTTAATACTTTATATATTTTATTTTTAAAATAAATAATTTAAAATTATTATTTATAAACTAGTATTTACTTTATAAAATTTAATTATTAAATCAAAATTTATTTGAAATTTATATATTTTAAAATATATTTTAAATTTAATTATATTTATTAATAATTATTACATAAATTTCATAAATTAAATTAAAATTGTGACTATTATTTATTATTATGATTTTTAGAGATAGGGTTAAAATTATACAAAGACAACTGTATAATATAACAATGAAATATTTTGTAATTTAAAAATTCAGAAACTATTTCATAAATTTAAAAATTATCTCAAAACAAGATGCGATATTAACCAAGATTGATACGATCTGAATTAAAATCTAATCCGTTGCCAAATTTGATACAATATTCGTAATATTGAATTAGAATCCATAATTAGGATGAGAAATTACAGCTAAAATATAGGTGATTTAGGCTCTCCTCGGAACAAAGCTCACACTTCATATTGGTTGCATTAAAACCCTTAAAATTAGATTTCAAAAGGAAATAAATATTCAGAATTATAGTGTCAGTTGTGTGGGGAAGAACATGTAAGCTATTATTTTCAAGTTGTGAATGTCCTTACCAGGACAATTGAGCAAGATGATTACTGAGATTATTATTAATAACATCATATGGGTAATGACGCATACAATCTAAGGTGGGTATGTCATCTTAAATCTCTATAGGAAAATTAGGCAATTTAGGGGCCACATTTATCCGAATATTATAAGCAGCAGTAGCATGATAATAAGTTAGCTAAGTTGGTAGCTGAGAGATGTCAAGGGTCATTACCTAGTAATACAACGCTTGGTTTTAGAGAATATGAGAATGAAACCACCGTTAAAGGAGTCAGAGGAAGTAGAGAGAGGGGGTTACTATTAAAGAAGAAGAAGAGAACAATAAGGAGAATATTAATATATCTAAAGAGATAAAATGTTCTCTTTCTTCCAATGATTCTTTTTTTTAACGTGGTATAAAAAATGAAATCTATAATCTTTATTAGGATAATGTCGACCAAGATGAGAGGATGTTGCAAAAGCATACGAAGATACTGTTAGAATCCAACCGTGATTTGGCGCAACAGAAAAACAAATTTTTTATAAACTTTGAACGGATTCTGATAATTGAATAAACTTAAATAAAATACAAAAACGAATTAGATTTATACCTTGTTCGGCTTCCTGTTGAAAAACCTTTTTGAAACTTTTTCTAATGGATCAATTATGAGCTGTTCAAATATCCAGTTTCTGATGATATCCACAGAGCAATTCTCAAAAGACTGATTTGAGCGAAAGAAGACAATGTGATAGCTTCTAAAATGTTCTTCCTTTTTTAAATAGAAAAATCATAAGGTCTTTAATTATAATTAAAATCAAATTCAAATATAATTAATTTAATTTTAAAAATCAAATATCTCATATTTGATCTCTAAAGTTTCTCAAACTTTATAACTAATTTAATTAAATTGATTTTCTTCCACAAATTACTCTTTGATGTGTAAACAATTAGGTTCCTAATAAATTGGCAATAATTATAAATTACAATTGTAATTTACAATTAGAATTAGACAAATTGAAACTTTTTAATTTATCTTTAATTCTCCAAGTAAACAATTCATAATTATAAATTAATCATGATTGACGTCTAGCAACATATCATGATTACCCAAATATCAGAAATGTCAAAGTGATTGATTTAACCTGTCTATGCATGGCTATGAAGTATAATTTAATCATTTCGTTATTCAATATTCTAATTAGACAGAGTATGAATACATTGTCTACTTTTATCATCCAATCTTGTTCATTCTTGCTAATCAGTAATTGATTTATAATTGAAATTTAAAAACACCTTTTTAAATGTCAACTCACTTGGTCAGAGAATTCCACAAATCATTAATAATCAAGAACAATAGAATATTCTCTCTAAAATGAATTCTATATTGACTTACTAAGTTATCTACATATGGTTCATACTGTATCTAATTACTAGCGACTGAATTATCCTAGGATGATTCATAAATAGCATCAAAACATAATAATTCTCACACGAGAAACCTTGGTAATGTAAAGTTTGAGGATCAATTATACAACCATCACTATGAGATAATCCATAGACACGTAAGTAATATTCCATATGGAATTCTCATAATCGAGTGAGTTCAGTAATTTATTCTTTAATAATCACCCACAAATTAGTTTAAGTTTCTCTATACTTTAATTTATGAGATCAATTACTTTCTTCATGAGAAAGCAACATAATGTGTGTTAGTTTTACCATTTCTACAATATCTCATCTTGATGAAACTACAACTAGGAATATTTAAGAATAATACATAAGTGTAAATTGAATCTCATAATTATGATCTCATCATAATTTCAATTACACAGTAATTGTAGCACCCCACTCTCGCGCGACCCGAACTCGACATCGATGGTGATATCCTAGTCCGTGTCCCGCGAGGATGATGTGCTACAACACTCATTCAGTAGTCGGTACATTTTTTTAACACAATATATGCGGAATTCAATGCCCAATTAGGGACCTCATTCAATCCGATACAATTTCATTATACACAATGATATAAAGAAATAAGAAACACAAATGCAGACGCGAACCGATCCCGACCTCTATCTTTCACTTGAAAGCTGTATAGACACTCCCGTTGGCCTATCGGGGTATTCTTACGATCCTGAAAAATAATTGCAAATTTTGGGTGAGTTTTGCGAACTCAGTGAGTGACCATCATCGATGGCTCACCCATCACATATAACACATAACATAAACAATTCATATTATTTCATTCACATACACTAGATGAATCATTCCACTTATTTTATTCATATCATTTTACTCGTCATTTCCCATACCAATTGCACAATTTCATGATATTTCACATTCACTATTAGTCAGTCATTTATATCATGCATATACAGTGCATGTAAGACTCACTTTTTATTTGTGATTTTGTTGTGACCAAGTGCCTGTACTGTTCCATAAAGGGCTCATTAATGACTGTCCCATGTAGGGCTCATTGATAACTGTCCCAAGTAGGGCTCTTTGATAACTGTCCCATGAAGGGCGCATTGATAGCTGTCCCAAATAGGGCTCATTGATAACTATCCCATGTAGGGCTCATTGATAACTATCCCAAATAGAGCTCATTGATAACTGTCTCAAATAGGGCTCATTGATAACTGTCCCATATAGGACTCATTGATAACTGTCCCAAATAAGGCTCATTGATAACTGTCCCATATAGGACTCATTGATAACTGTCCCAAATAGGGCTCATTGATAACTGTCCCGTATATGACTCATTGATAACTGTCCAAAATAGGGCTCATTGATAACTGTCCCATGTAGGGCTCATTGAACGTTGAGCTGGTAGCTCTGATCGGTAGCTACTCGGGTAACAAACTCCTATTTTGTTTTATGCATTCATGCAATGGAATGCATCACTCACAATTACCTATCCCATTCAACCACTTTCTCATAACATCGGATCTTAGTCCGGCAATCCACCTTCAAGTGGAGCATTTCCCAATTTCATTTATAACTAAAATTACTTTTACCAATTCCATATATATACATATCATTCATCCAATTGACAGTCCAATTGACAGTCCATAGCACTTCAATATTCAAAGGAATATCACAATCATTGGACCGTGGACCGGCATCCCACATTAAAGTGGAGCATTTTACAATAACAAAATATACTTTTACCAATTACATATATTTGCCCATCATTCATTCAATTGGCAATCAGTAGCATTTCAAATTTTAAATCAATATCAATATCATCGGACCGTGGTCCGACATTCCACATTAAAATGGGGCATTTCACAATTTCATTCATATATCATCGGATCAGGGTCCGACATTTAGCAATCATATAATGCACATCAAAAGGCACACTTGTCAATCGCTTTTAAAATGCACATAGGTCATTTTATTTACATTCAAATAGCACTTTAATACTCCAACTTCCCCAATACACAATCATCGGACATTCTGTCCAGAATCCAACAATCAAAACATAATTCGTCACCCTTTTTATGCATATGTTGAAATCAATCAATACCATTTTAGAAAACAGAGCAATTAAAGAAGGGAGACCATCTCGGTCTACTCACAGTACGCTCCAGATTAGCACTTTCTTCCAAGCTCTGGATGCGCCTTTATGCAGATGTTTAACCTTCGTCTTTTCTCAAATTCAAAATTTCCGGGCTTTAGAGGAAGTTCACATCTTCCTCTACCTTTTTCCATCATGAATCACCATAGAAATTCCTCTAGAAGGGCGTAGAAAATCAAGACCTAACTTTGGTCTTCTTATTCTCTTTTCTTTCCACCTACGGAAAGCTCTCACTTTTCTCTCTGTTATTTCTCTTCTGTCATCTGCTAGGTTGTAACGCCCCACATTAGGGGTTAGAATATTAAAGGAATTTCGTACGAAATATGTTTGTTATTTGTTTATTAACTATTGGCTTCAATTGTGCATAAGTATTTTGGCATGCATTCATGGCATTTTCCGGGTTAATTGGTTTAATGAAACTTCAGAGTGATTTGGACAGTATTATTATAATTTTCGTAATTTTTGTATACTTCAAACATTTTTAGAAATTAATGGAGGATTAGTTTTGAGTTGCCAATTTATTTTGAGAGTCATTATTTTCTGACGGAATTTTGGTAAATTTTCAGAAGTCTTCTGGAACTTTTGGGTATTTGTTGGGTAATTGTTACAACTAAGATTCATAACAATATTTTTTAGTTATTTATTACTATTTGGACCTATTAACTGTTTATTACCTGTATCGCAATCTAAATCTACTAGCAACGATGTAAATCGAACAATTATCGTTTATTCCTCACCGAATGCCTCCCTTACCCATCCATCAGTAGAGTTAGCTAAGCCATTCACTCACCAACACCTGCTATTGGAGTTTTCTTTGGAAAGTGGTAAGTTTAGTTTATCATCTGTGAGTTACATCTTTGTTTTTGTTTTATTTAGATTTATCATGTTTGAAGCTTAGGATAATTCTGATAGGTTAGAATTGCTAAATAGGTTAGTTGTAAAGTGAAGAAGTTAAAGGAAGGTGAAAAAAAAGAAGAAGAAGAAGAAGTTTCAGAGTCGGAGGTTGAAGACAGTGAATAGTGCAGAATAGTGAATTGTGAGCGTTGTCTTTTCTGAAGAATCGTGACGTATTTGTGAACGAAGAATCGCGTATTTGTGAACGAGAATCGTATGTATTTGTGAGCGAAGAAATGACGTATTTGTGAACAGTTGTCATACGTATTTTTTTCACCAAAAAATGTATAACGGCTAGGTAATAACGGCTAGTTAACGGTACAAAAATGGCTAGTTTACAAAAATGCTCTATAAATAGATACTACTCCTCCATCATTTACTTCATCCCTTACCTCACAAGTGATTCTTGACGAAAACCAAATTTCAAATGTTGTCCGCTATTTCATTTTTTTGTCTACTTCTTATTATTATGTATCTTTATTTCATTCTTAGTGTAGAGCTAAATGATTCAGCTCGCACTCTTTTTCTCTTTTTAACATTTCCTATGATCTTTATGTTACTTATTGGCATAGCATTTGAGAATTAATGTAATTTGTACATTTTCAGCTTTAATTGGTAAAGATTTGCTTTCATTTGAATACTCGCAGTATCGTTAATTTCCTGAAACTTCATGGATCATTTGGTACTATGAGTTGTTGATTAATCCTGAAAATTTGTCATGAATATGCATCATACTCAGTTATTATACAGTAATTAAGCACAATAATAATTTGTGTCCGTGTTCCCTATTATAGAGGAAAGACCACTGATAGATATTATCGGGACAATAAACACTAAGGGCGATTTAGGTAAGTAATACAGGTTAGTAATTTCAGTACGTAATATAGGTAGAAAATTTCAGTGTAAGAACTTTAGGTACACCTAGATGATGTCTAGGATTGATTTATTGGAAGTGCTATTTGCCTGCACATGAAATGACTAAAATGACCTTGTTCTGTTTTACAACTATTAAGTCCTAGTTGTGGGTAAATAGGCATGCCTAGAAGGGTCTGCAGCTGCTCCTGTTATTTGACACTTTGGTGTCTCCTGATATCGAGACATATGTCTCTCCTGCTGATACTAATTATGGTATCTCCTGTATAAGTCCCGTTACCCACTTCTGTTCATGGATTTATAGTTTGATTTGTTCTGTATTATGATATCTGTTTGATTATTCTGATTCTGAAGGATCTCCTGTGTTCTGCCGTTCTGTTTAATATAAAAATCTGTTCTGAAATGCATTCTTTCTGTTTTTTGAAATCGGTTAATATAGATTAGTTATTACTTACTAAGCTATATGCTTAGCACGGTGGATTTGCCCCGTGTAGGTTCGGAGCTAAGAGATTAAGGACTGGGACAAGTCAACCTCAGTGGCCAAAAGAGTATGAGTTTTGTGTCGCGCGAAAATGTATTTTGTTTGGTTTGTTTGGGCCTGTAAATATTCTTTGGATTTGTTTCTGAAATTATGAGATGTATTCTATATGTGTTACGTTTAGTTTTTAAAAATGCATGTGTGAAACGTTTTGATTTGTTTGTCCTGTCTTGGGTGGCATCCATGTATCCTCCCAGGGGGTATTTGGGTGTTACATCTTCTAATTATGGTATCTCCTGTAGAAGTCCTGTTACCCACTTCTGTTCATGGATTTATAGTTTGATTTGTTCTGTATTCTGATATCTGATTGATTATTCTGATTCTGAAGGATCTCCTGTGTTCTGCCGTTCTGTTTAGTATAAAAATCTATTCTGAGTTATGAATCTTAGTTGTAACAATTACCCAACAAAGGTAAGGATAAACTTCTTGATATTCCTGTAGTGAATGAGTTTCCAGATGTTTTTCCTGAGGAACTACCTGGGCTTCCTCCAGAGAGAGAAGTGGAGTTATCTATCGAAGTTATGCCTGGTACTACTCCGATATCTAGAGCACCGTATAGAATGGCTCCTACTGAGTTGAAGAAGTTGAAGTTACAGTTACAAGAACTTCTGGATAAGGGGTTTATTAGACCCAGTGTATCACCGTGGGGTGCGCCGGTGTTGCTCGTAAAGAAGAAGGATGGTACACTGCGCATGTGCATCGATTATCGGCAATTAAATAGGGTCACAGTGAAGAATAGATATCCACTGCCAAGGATTGACGATCTATTTGATCATTTGAGAGATGCGGGAGTGTTTTCGAAGATAGATCTGCGATCGGGGTATTATTAGCTTCGGGTAAAGGATGTGGATATACTGAAGACTGCATTTAGGACCCGTTATGGACATTACGAATTCCTAGTAATGCCGTTCGGGTTAACTAATGCTCCAGCAACATTTATGGATTTGATGAATAGAGTATTCAGCCTTATCTGACTCGTTTGTTGTGGTGTTTATTGATGATATCACGGTCTATTCAAGAATGAACATGAGCATATTGACCATCTCCGAATTGTATTACAGACCTCGGGAACAGCGGTTGTATGCGAAGTTGAGTAAATGTGATTTCTGGCTTCAGGAGGTATCATTCTTAGGGCATGTTGTCTCATCTGAAGGAATTAGAGTTGATCCTAGTAAGATAGAGGTGGTTGTTAATTGGAAGCCACCAAGGAACGTGACAGAGGTGAGAAGTTTTCTGGGTTTGGCTGGTTATTACCGTCGGTTTGTTAAGGGGTTTTCAGTGATAGCATCCCCTTTAACTAAACTGTTACGGAAAGGAGTGAAGTATGAATGGTCTGATAGATGTCAGAGTAGCTTTGATCGGTTGAAATGTATGCTTACCGAAGCTCCTGTATTAGTTCAACCTACTTCTGGTAAGGAGTATGTTATGTATACTGATGCATCTGGGATTGGGTTAGGTTGTGTTTTGATGCAGGAAGGGAAGGTAGTTGCTTATGCTTCTCGGCAACTAAAGACTCATGAATATAATTACCCTACTCATGATCTCGGAGTTTGCAAGATAGTGTTTGCCTTAAAAATTTGGCGACACTATCTGTATGGTGAAAGGTGTAGAATTTTTACAGATCATAAGAGTCTGAAGTATCTGCTTACTCAGAAGGAACTTAATTTGAGACAACGATGTTGGTTGGAATTATTTAAAGACTATGATTGTATTGTAGACTACCATCCGGGTAAGGCTAATATTGTAGCAAATGCCTTAAGTCGAAAGACTATCTCGGCTTTATCATTGAAGCAGATTGGATGGAAGTTGGGATCTGATGGAGCCTTGATGGCTCAATTGATAGCAATGCCCAAGTTGAGACAGGAGATTTGTAATGCTCAAAGAGCTGATGATAAGTTACAACAACTTATCTTGGCTACTCAGGAAGGTAAACAGGTGATTTTTTCATGCGGGGTGATGGTGAATTGTATTATAAGGATTGGTTGTGTGTGCGACTAATGATGAATCAAGAAGAAGATATTGTTTGAGGCTCATAATCTGATCTTTACTATGCATCCGGGTGGAAACAAGATGTATCAGGATTTGAAGCAGTATTACTGATGGTCAGGTATGAAACGAGAGGTTGTGGATTATGTAGCAAAATGTCTGACATGCCAGCAGGTTAAGGCTGAGCACCAGGTTCCATTTGGTTTGTTAAATCCTATTCCTATTCCTCAATGGAAATGGGATAACATTACCATGGACTTTGTCACTGGACTTCCTCTTACTCAAAGGAAACATGATGCGGTATGGCTTATTGGGGATAAGTTCACCAAATCTACTCATTTTCTACCTGTTCGTCCTGACTATTCATTGGATAGGCTTGCAGATTTGTATGTGAATGAGATTGTAAGACTGCATGGAGTACCATTATCGATTATTTCTGATCGTGATCCTCGATTTACTTCGAGATTTTGGAAAAGTTTACAGGAAGCATTGGGTACTCAACTTAAGTTTAGTACTGCTTTTCATCCCCAGACAGATGGGCAGTCAGAACGAGTTATACAGATTTTGGAAGATATGTTGAGGGGTTGTGTGTTAGAGTTTCCCGGGAGTTGGGATAATTATTTGACTTTGATGGAGTTTGCTTATAACAACAGTTATCAGACGAGCATCGGTATGGCACCTTATGAAGCGTTGTATAGTAGGAAGTATAGAACTCCGGTATGTTGGACGGAGTTAAGTGAAAACAAGATGATCGGGCCAGACATTGTGAAAGATACAGAAGAAAAGATTCAGATAATTCAACAGAGATTAAAAGCTGCTAGTGATCGGCAGAAATCTTATGCTGATATAAAAAGGAAGGATATTGAGTTTCAAGTGGGTGATAAGGTGTTTCTGAAAGTGTCACCATAGAAGCATATACTTCGGTTTGGAAAGAAGGGTAAGCTTAGTCCGCGATTCATTGGTCCTTATGAAATTCTGAAGAGGGTTGGACCTGTAGCTTATCAGTTAGCTCTTCTTGGAGAATTGGCCAGATTGCATGATGTGTTTCATGTTTCTATATTGCGGAGTTACAGATCTGATGCCTCACATAAGATTCCGGTGCAAGAGATTCAGGTACAACAGGATTTGTCATATGAAGAAGGGCCAATTTCCATATTAGCCAGAGAAGTAAAACAATTGCGGAACATGACAGTACCATTGGTAAAAGTCCTCTGGCAACATCATGGAATTGAGGAAGCAACCTGGGAACCAGAGGAAATCATGAAGGCCCAGTATCAGCAATTATTCGGATCAGGTATGAATTTCGAGGACGAAATTTCTTAAGGAGGGAAGAGTTGTAATGCCCCACATTAGGGGTTAGAATATTAAAGGAATTTCGTACGAAATATGTTTGTTATTTGTTTATTAACTATTGGCTTAAATTGTGCATAAGTATTTTGGCATGCATTCATGGCATTTTCCGGGTTAATTGGTTTAATGAAACTTTGGAGTGATTTGGACAGTATTATTATAATTTTCGTAATTTTTGTATACTTCAAACATTTTTAGAAATTAATGGAGGATTAGTTTTGAGTTGCAAATTTATTTTGAGAGTCATTATTTTCTGATGAAATTTTGGTAAATTTTCAGAAGTCTTTTGGAACTTTTGGGTATTTGTTGGGTAATTGTTACAACTAAGATTCATAACAATATTTTTTGGTTATTTATTACTATTTGGACCTATTAGCTGTTTATTACCTGTATCGCAATCTAAACCTACTAGCAACGATGTAAATCGAACAATTATCGTTTATTCCTCACCGAATGCCTCCCTTACCCATCCATCAGTAGAGTTAGCGAAGCCATTCACTCACCAACACCTGCTATTAGAGTTTTCTTTGGAAAGCTGGTAAGTTTAGTTTATCATACGCGAGTTACATCTTTGTTTTTGTTTTTGTTTAGATTTATCATGTTTGAAGCCTAGGATAATTCTGATAGGTTAGAATTGCTAAATAGGTTAGTTGTAAAGTGAAGAAGTTAAAGGAAGGTGAAAAAAAGAAGAAGAAGAAGTTTCAGAGTCGGTTGAAGACGGTGAATAGTGCAGTGAATTGTGAGCGATTAATGAGAGAAGCGGTTGTCTTACACAAGAATCGCATGCGTATTTGTGAACAAAGAATCGACGTATTTGTGAACGAAGAACTGTACATATTTGTGAACAGTTATCATACGTATTTTTTTCACTCAAAAATGTATAACGGCTAGGTATAACGGCTAGGTAATAACGGCTAGTTAACGGTACAAAAACGGCTAGTTTACAAAAATGCTTTATAAATAGATACCACTCCTCCATCATTTACTTCATCCCTTACCTCACAAGTGATTCTTGACGAAAACCAAATTTTAAATGTTGTCCGCTATTTCATTTTTTTGTCTACTTATTATTATGTATCTTTGTTTCATTCTTAGTGTAGAGCTAAATGATTCAGCTCGCACTCTTTTTCTCTTTTTAGCATGTCCTATGATCTTTATGTTACTTATTGGCATAGCATTTGAGAATTAATGTAATTTGTACATTTTCAGCTTTAATTGGTAAAGACTTGCTTTCATTTGAATACTCGCAGTATCGCTAATTTCCTGAAACTTCATGGATCATTTGGTACTATGAGTTGTTGATTAATCCCGAAAATTTGTCATGAACATGCATCATACTCAGTTATCATACAGTAATTAAGCACAATAATAATTTGTGTCCGTGTTCCTTATTATAGAGGAAAGACCACTGACAGATATTATCGGGACAATAAACACTAAGGGCGATTTAGGTAAGTAATCTGGTCAAGATAATTTCAAAGACGTAATATAGGTAGAAAATTTCAGTGTAAGTACTTTAGGTACACCTAGATGATGTCTAGGATTGATTTATTGGAAGTGCTATTTGCCTGCACATGAAATGACTAAAATGACCTTGTTCTGTTTTACAACTGTTAAGTCCTAGTTGTGGGTAAATAAGCATGCCTAGAAGGGTCTGCAGCTGCTCCTGTTATTTGACACTTTGGTGTCTCCTGATATCGAGACATATGTCTCTCCTGCTGATACTAATTATGGTATCTCCTGTATAAGTCCCGTTACCCACTTCTGTTCATGGATTTATAGTTTGATTTGTTATGTATTCTGATATCTGTTTGATTATTCTGATTCTGAAGGATCTTCTGTGTTCTGCCGTTCTGTTTAATATAAAAATCTGTTCTGAAATGCATTCTTTCTGTTTTTTAAAATCGGTTAATATAGATTAGTTATTACTCATTAAGCTATATGCTTAGCACGGTGAATTTCCCCCGTGTAGGTTCGGAGCTAAGAGATTAAGGACTGGGACAAGTCAACCGTAGTGGCCAAAAGAGTCTGAGTTTTGTGTCGCGCGAAAATGTATTTTGTTTGGTTTGTTTGGGCCTGTAAATATTCTTTGGATTTGTTTCTGAAATTATGAGATGTATTATATGTGTGTTACGTTTAGTTTTTAAAAATGCATGTGTGAAACGTTTTGATTTGTTTGTCCTATCTTGGGTGGCATCCATGTATCCTCTCAGGGGGTATTTGGGTGTTACATAGGTGTCGTTCATCACTCTCTACTCCTGCTATTTAAACAAAGCCCCACTTCACTACTTTACCAAAATGCCATTAATAAGTGTTAAGTGTCCCATTTACCCTTACATGTAAGTCTTATGACTCAAGACCTTAAGTGGTCTACCAAGTTTACCCTTCATACATTTTTACCACCAAATGGTCACCCAATTTCACTTTAGAAATTGAACGTCTGAGGGGCTAAATTGAGGTCTGACCCCTTCAAAACATTAGTAGCCCCTTATCGATCGCTAGATCAATTGAAAACAATAACCGGATCTTCAGGAGCTCTCAAAGATCAAGATATCTCCACACTAGTGACCCATGTTACAAAAATATCTAGCTCAACTCTTTCAATAGGCCCTCTCACTTTGATCCGATCGGTCTTTCTCAGATAAATCTTAAGCACCATACGTTTGGTATGGAGAGATAGTGGGTTTTCATTGGGATCCAATGCTTCAACAATTAGATCGATCGGATGACAGACGAAAAAGTTATGGCCAACATAGTCGAGAGAGGTAGGTCGGCCAAACTGGACAAATATAGACAGAGTGGTGCACCTACCCGAGATGCTCGGTCGATCGACCAAATTGGCAGAGCGGGGCGCCTTCACGAGGCACTCAATCGATCGACCCAATTGGCAGAGCGGTGCGCCTACACGAGGCGCTCGGTCGATCGACCTTATAGAACAAATAACGATGCACCTACTTGAGGCGCTCGATCGATCGGGCGTGCGCAATCGCTCGGTCATCTGGGGTCGGTCGACCCTCAGGGGTCGGTCGATCTTCGGAGATCAGTTGGCCAGAGCTCGCTCGATCGATCGACCATCAAAGGTAGGTTAGTCCGAGCTCACTCAGTCGATCGGCCATCAGAGGTCGATTGGCCGGCTAACACTTGATCCGACCTTCAAACTTCTAATACTTATAACTTTAGGCCTCGAACTCCAACTTTTACAATCTTTGCAGAGATAGAAAGATCACAGAATGCTCTGCAACTTTCATGAAGACCACATTCACACATTCAACGTAAATCACATAACTCACTTTCAAAGAAAAACTCCAATCCCCTTTCAAGCCACAATTGAACAACACTTCTTCCTTAAGGATTTTAGCCAAATTCTTCTCACGTTTAATTTAGTCAAACCTCATCTCGATAGGATAACCATATGACTGGTTATGGTCAAAAGCTTAACTCGCATCCTACTTCATTCATACCATTTTTAACCCACACAACATTCAATTCACTCCTTATATGCGCCATAACCCAATTCACACGTTTGCAGCAACTACCCTCAACCATTTCCCATTAATCATCACTCATTTAAAAGCTATGCAAACTTAATCCAATATAAACCACATTGGTACACAGATCGCCTCAACACACCAGTAGTCATTTAACACAAGTAATCAATTTTCTAACGTTCACATAACAGTGCATATCATATGGTCACTCATTACAGCTTTGTCGATTGTTCATGAATTACAATCAAGCATATCGCAATGATGTCATAATTGCACATTGATCAAAATACCACATGAGCACAAAGGCAACACTTTTATTTCTTTTCCCCACAAACATAAGGCATTTGCCTTTCACTCAATAAAAATGGATCAAATCAAATGCATGTGTAACATTTTTTTCCAATTTGCCACGGTGTTTTGACCGAGCGCCTAAACTGTCCCAAGATGGGCACATTAATCGTCGAGCTAGAGGCTCTAAATCACTGTAGGCTCGAGACCACTTACGTTGAGCTTTTATCTCTGGCTGCTCCGGTCACA
Source organism: Erythroxylum novogranatense (assembly GCA_029891385.1). NCBI lineage: Eukaryota > Viridiplantae > Streptophyta > Magnoliopsida > Malpighiales > Erythroxylaceae > Erythroxylum > Erythroxylum novogranatense. The sequence goes on along the minus strand of CM057233.1, from coordinate 36,759,484 downwards.
ACTGTCATTATATGATCATGCACTCATGAATGAAGTGCATGTGTAACAATTTAAACAGTATATACATCACAATCAAATTGTTCTCAATTTCCCAAATATGTGTATACCACAAAGTGCGTAAACTTGCCAATGCATTTCAGGTTCTAACCATTACTATGGGGACGGGATGTTATAATAATTATTTCAAGGATTGTACTTTTAGTGTTAAAATATAAAAGATTACTTAAATTAATACATAAAGATAAATAAAGACTTTTCATTGATTCAAAATAATGTCATACATTAATTTGCATCCAATTGATTGGCTGCAAGGGTATAAATAACAATCTTTTACTTACACTAAAGCTAATTCCCTATGAATCTAATACCATATAAGGATATGCTAGATTCTCTTTGGTGGGAACTCGCCCCAATGCTATGTCTTTCCGCTCTACTATCTCCCTGATCAAGTGAAACTTTTTGAGTACATGTTTGGATCGTTGCTAAGGACTGGATTCCTTTGCTTACGCAATAGCACTGTTGTTGTCACAATACAATGCTATAGGCTTAACAATGTTAGGAACCACTCCAAGTTCAGTGAGGAACTTCTTGATCCAAAATGCTTCCTTTGCCGCCTCTAACACTGAAATGTCTCTACTTTGGTCCTTGAAGCTGCAATGGTTGATTATTTGGAACTCTTCCAACTTACTACACCACCATTTACAATGAAGATGTCCCCTAATTGTGATCTACTATCAGCGTAATCTGACTGGAAACTAGCATCTGAATATCCTTGAACTCTCAATTCATCTCCTCCATAGAACAAGAAAACATCTTTAGTTCTTCTCAAATACTGTAAGATATTTTTTACAGTCGTCTAATGACCCTCACCAGGATTAGATTGAAACCTACTCGTTATGCTCAATGCATAAGAAACATCTAGTCTAGTACATAGCATCATATACATGATTGATCCAATTGTTGAAGCTTATGTAATGCAATCCATTTTATCTCTCTCCTCTTGTGTCTTTGGACACATACTATGTGAGAGAGAAATCTCATGTGATATGGGTAAGATCACATACTTTCAGGTTGTATTATACTTTCAGGTTGTATTATATACACATCCTCTTATAAATTCCCAATGAGAAATGTAGTTTAACACCCATCTACTAGATTCATAATAATGATATGCTACTCTGGCTAACAAGATCCTGATGGATTTTAGCATAGCTACTGGCGAAATTTTTTATCAAAATCAATTCCTTGTTTTTGTTTGTAACCTTTAGCCACTAACCTTGTTTTGTACGTATGTACATTACCATCCATGTCAGTTTTTCTCTTAAAAAACCACTTGCTTCTAATAGGTAGAATACTAGTAGGTGAATAATCTAAATTCCATACTTGGTTAGTGTACATGGATTCCATTTTAGATCTTATAACTTCTTGCCATTTTAAAGAATCAATGTCAAACATTGCTTCTTTAAAAGTAGTAGGCTCATCATGTATGAGTGATACATTACCCTTTCCCTGCTCAATATGTAGATCTAATCTAGTGGGAGGATGATGTTTCCTACTAGTTCGCTAGATCTACATATTGAGCAGGGAAAGGGTACAAACTATGTGTCTCTTGAACTCTCAATTGTACATCATATGTATCAACTTGAGGTTCTTGTTCTATTTCAATGTAAATTTGTGGCTCTTGAACTTCTCTAAGTTCAAACTCACTCCCACTACTTTCTTTGAGAATAAATTATCTTTCTAAGAATGCAAATTGTCTTGAGACAAACACCTTTTGCTCAATAGAATGATAAAATTGATAACCAAAACTCTCTTTCAGATACATTATAAATTTGCATTTATCTTATTTAGCTTGAAGCTTATCAGATATAACACACTTTAAGTGTGATAATCCAGGTCTTCTACCAATTCATATCTCATATGGTGTCTTAACAACTAATTTAAATGGAACTCTATTTAGGTGATATATTACGATTTCAATTGCGTATCCCCAAACGGACATAGGAAGAGGACTGCATGACTCATCATAAAATGTATCATATCTAATAGTGTACGATTTCTCCTCTCAGAAACTCCACTATGTTATGGAGTTGCAGGTTGAGACCAATGAGAGAGAATCTTATTCTCTTTTAAGTAACCAAGAAACTCGTGGTCTAAATATTCGTTACCTTGATTTGATCTAAATGTTTTAATACTTTTGCCAATTTGTTTCTCTACCTCTAGTCTAAATTCTTTAAAGTTTTCAAATGATTAAGACTTTTGTTTCATCATGTACACATAACCATATTTAGAATAGTCATTTATGAACGTAATGAAATACAAAAATCCACCTCTAGCATTTGTGGACATAGGCCCACATACATCTGAATGTATTAAATCTAGTAACTCGCTAGCACATTGTCCCTTTCCTTTAAAGGGTAGTCTGGTCATCTTTTCCAATAAACAAGATTCACAAATTTCATATGATTCGTAATTAAAAGGATCAAAATATCCTTCTTTATGTAATTTTTTATTCTAGTTTCATTGATATGACCTAACCTACAATGTCATAAATAAGATGGAGTTTGGTTTTTCTTTTCTTACTATTTATGTTAAGAATTGGCCTTTTAAGATCTAACTTATACAAACCATTTGTAAGTAATCCAGATCCATAATAAACATCATCTTTGTAAAATGAACAACTGTTATCCTTAATACAAAGATAAATCCATTCAAATCCAAATAAGAAATAGAAATGATATTTCTTATAATAACAGGAACATAATAACAATTATCAAGTTCTAATACAAGGCCAGAAAGCAAAGTTAAACTACAAGTTCCTACTGCTAATGTAGCAACTCTTGCTTTATAGCTAACTCGCAGGTCCACTTCGGCTTTCTTTAATGATCTACTCCTAAGTAACATCTGCCTATTATTACATATGCGAGAACCACAACTAGTATCTAATACCCAAGACTATGGAACAGAAGTAGAAAGATTGATCTAAATCAATCTTTCAAGCTAGCAAGATAAGATGGGTAGTTCCTCTTCCAATGTCCATTGACTCTACAATGAAAACGTGTGTCCTTGTCATTGCTCTTCTTCTTGACACCTCCTTTGGCTTTTACTACATTTGACACGACTCGCCTTTTTGGGCCGTGTTGGCACTAGGGAATGGGTAGGCTTAATGCCACCAAAACCCGTAGTAAGCCCAACTGTTCTGTCTTCTACTAAAAATCCGGCATGACCCCATTCGTTTATCTGATAATCCTTTACCTGCTTAATAGGTTGTAAGAAGCAAGGATTCAAATCTACAATTCTCACATACAACATCTACTTATCATCAACCAACATCATTCTCAATACCATAACAAATCTATCTGAGTTATATGTACATATAATTATGACAAACCATGGAGCGTCTAGAAGTATCTCGCAAATTTTACATCATGCCAAAACATTACTTGATTGATTATCCAAGCGAGCCTCAAAGGCTTGGATTTCTCTCTTGTCCGATCCGCTAATCTCCGAAATGGTGATAGTGAGGTGTGAGTCTACAAGCGACTCGATGAGATATAAACATACTACCATACTTGTGAGGCTAGGTAATACAAGGCTAGCTTCACAAGAATGGCTGTGACATTCAAAGCAACAATATACTGACATCAAAGGATACACGGTAGTAATCTCAAATGCTGCGATAACATGAGTATCAATAATAAAGCTCAAAGTGAATTGTTCAAAGAAAACTAGAATCTGGTTTCGAATTCTTTTACGGGTTACGGGTTCTTTTCTTTCTAAGTTCTTTTCTTTTCTATGTTCTTTTCTTTTTGGTTTCTTTTCTAGATTACGAGTTCGATTCTTTACGAAATTCTTAGGAAGAGACAGAGGCATGCTAATACGGCGATATCCCTTTTACGATTCTAGACAAGGTCGGCTTAACCAACCCCCTGAGGCTTGCCCTCTCCAGTAGGACCGGATCTAACCCATCACCGTGGTCATCTATGTGCACATAGTCGATAATAAACCCTATCATTTGGGTATTACGAGAACTCATCAATCTTGGTTAACATGGAAAACATGCTTCATCAAAGAATCGCAATCAATAGGTTCAACACAATAAGGGAACCAGAAGATGCAAAGAATATGAAATCATCTGGTCAATCTGGCATACAACATGCTAGACTCAACTAAATGAAGTTATATGTAAAATAATTCATAAGGATTCAAGAACAATTCAACAAGCCGCAATATTAAAGAAAGGATTATTACACAAGTATAGTAGTATGCTTATACTCACCTCAACTATCTCAGAATTTCTGATTTCTTTCTACCTTTCTTGAACTTGAGATGTACTAGGCATGACGTCTAGTTCTATTCCTTTTCTGCTTTCACAAGCTACCGGATAACATGCATTAAAATACATATACCCTCATTAGTCATTCTCATACAAACCTCATTGCTTAACACATAACATTACAAAACTGCACAAATCGCATTCGCGATGGCATAACTCCTTATACCTAGGTCCAATGTTTTTCAAACTTTCCAGTCCTCTATTTAACACATAAATTCACATTTCTTCTTTTATGACCATGCTCTAATTCGGTCATTAAGGAGATCCAAATCTCCCATTTACAATCAGCTTTAACATGCAGTCATTAGTTGGACCTTTCTCGACTCACAACCTTATAACTCATTCATTTCTCATCCAAATAAGGTGATTCCAAGTTTCATTTTCAATAGACTCATATGGATATCACATATCCAAGGACGACTCAAAAATGACGCAAATTGGATTTATTGTGATTTTTACAAGCCTGACTGTTTACGCTCTCTTACATCACTCTAAGGTTAGTAACATGCTTCCTTAATCGGCCATATCTAACAAAATACTCATCCAATTAATAATCCCTTTCTAAAAAACTTAGAGGAAACATTTTGAAACATTTCGTAAGAAGAACTCGTCATCCAATTCTAAACCTAAGGTCTTCAAACAATTAACTTACAGTTCTCGTTTTAATCTCGCTGGTATTCTGAACCAGTACCAATTTAGGGCATTATTAGGCTCACCTTAAAATCCTGGAAAAATTCATGGAGATAGTAGACATCTAGATCTACAACTTCTATGTTTTAAGTTTCTCCAGATTCAAACGTTAATCAGCTCAACAAAAATAGACAAGGAGAGTCACGAATCTGTCTCCATGACATCTCAACCTTCAAAACCCTAGGTTTTGGTTTAACCTCCCAAATCACCATACACACGAAATTTCTTCAAGAATAAGTGTCATTGGACATCAAAAAACATCGATCCATCATCCAAATCATTCAACTCATGCATTCCCTCAAATGGGTTTCACAAAGAAGAGAAAATCAAGCTTTAAACCCATGGATCTAAGCATAGGAGTGGAGGCTTACCTCTTTATGTCACTCAAATGGTTTGAATCACCTTCTTCTTCTTGTTACAAAGCTTGAAAAAGCTTGGAGAGAGCTTCCATGGTGGCTGTCGTGAAAGAGGGAGGAGGAAGAAGACAAGTTTTGTCTTATTCTCCCACTTAGGTCCTTTTATATGCCTCTCAAGTCCACTTAATTACAAAAACGCCATTCTTGATCTGTTTTTTTTTAATGTCTGTCTGAACCACTTCCTGTGACCACCGAAATATATCATACATCATTAATTTGATGTCACCAAAAATTATTATTCACTGCTCTGGTTTTAATGACATAAGTCTAAATATCAATTTTATTTCGATGTACCGGTTAAACTAGATACCGGGTATTACAACATTAGTAGAAGCCTTCTGTTTCTTGTTATTATTCTTCTTAATGCCCTTTTTTTTGCTTTTAGAAAAACCAACAACAAGTATAGAGTTGAGTTCCTTTTTAAGGCACCCTTCTGCAGTCTTGAGCATGTTCAACAGTTCAGGAAATGTCATGTCCTTTTGGTTTATATTGAAGTTCATGATGAACTATGAAAAGCTCGAACTTAGAGATTGCAGCACCAGATCAACGCTTAACTTATGGTCTATGAAAAAACCTAATTTGGCCAATTTTTTAATATATACAATCATCTTTAGCATATGAAGGTTCACTGAAGATCCTTTTGTCATCTTGCATTGAAATAGTGCCTTGGAGATTTGATATCTCTCCATGCTAGTTTGTGTGCCAAATAACTCCTTAAGATGCAATATCATAGTAGGTGCATCCATGTTTTCACGTTACCACTGAAGTTCATGAGACATATAAGCTAATATCACACATGTAGCTTGTTCAACGTCATCAATATAATGTTAATATTTCTCCCAATCTTCATCAATTGCATCTAAACAAGGTTTTAATGGAGCAAGAGCATCAAGAACATATAACTTCTTATAAAAGGTTTGGATATGCATCCAAAGAAGTAAATCATAGTGTGGGCATTTTCTTAACATCCTCTTGAACTTCTCCCATGTATTATATAGTGTTTTGGAATCAACTTGGGAGAAAAGGAGATATTGTTCCTCAACTTCGTAGTCTTTGCTAATGGGAATTACTTCAATAAGAATTTCTCTGGCATTTGATCCCATTGTTTAAGTGATGATTGTGGCATTGAGTTTAACCATTGCGTGTCTTTTCCCTTTAATGAAAATCGGAATAACCACAGTCTTATCTTGACATCATTAGCTTCGATTATCTTGAAACTTTCATAAATCTCTAGAAAATTTGAGACATGTGTATTCAAATCCTCATCTCGTAGTCCATCAAATTGGACAGACTATTGCACCACATGCATGATACTCAACTTGATCTCAAAATTATTAGAGTTTATAATTTGTATGACAATGCTGGGCTCCGCTCTTGCCAAGTCTGGACTAGCATAATTGAATGTCGTCCTTAGTTAGTCCGCTATGATGTGTGATTCTTTAGTATCACTATAACCTCCTAAGTCCTCTGTTTATCAATCTCGCTATAACTCTCTTAATTGCATTCTACGGTGATTTCTATGAGTTATTCTTTTGATTTCTAAATCTTCTTTCACTAAGCTCATTGGATCACTTCAGATCATATGCTAACTTTTCTTTTTGAGCCACCTCTAAAGTTTTTGCAATAATTACAGGCAATTTTAACTCCTTAAGAAACCCATATTCTAAATGATCAGGTAGTTTTTTCAACTCTTAACTCTAGTAGTTCTTCAATGGAGGGTTTCTTCTTCATCTCTGTATTTTTATATATCCCTTCAAACTCTTTATTTCTCATAAGAGGCTTATTGGACTCACTTTCATTCTCATATGTAATTGTAGATAACTCCTGCATGTCTTTAGACAAAATTTCCTATGTAATGTCTTAATAAGATTTTTTTTGTGAATTTTGTTATCATTGCCAAAAAAATATGAAAATAAGAAACTTACTTATTTGGTTCTATTTTATTTTGATTTCTTATTTTTTAAAATAAAAACTTCATTAAAATTATAAAAAAATTTTGTTTAGTTTGGCAATCGATTTTCAAAACAAAAATTTCTAGTTATCATCCCATTTTTTATTTTTTTGTGCTCTCTCATTGCTCGGCTTAATCTTCCTTTCTCCCAATGGCCTCAATCACAAACAAGAAATGTAACACCCCACTCCCATGTGACCCGAACCCGATATCGTTGGTGATATCTGAGTCCATGCCTCGTGAGGGTGGCGTACTACATCAGTTGGTAGATCTCAGTAAAAACCCCCTTTTTTATTACTCAAACATTCATTCCATCAGAGCCATTTACCCATTTTTTTTATTACACTCATATGCGCAGAAAACAGTAGACAATTTGCATCCACATGCATAGATAAACATTTTCAGTTAATACAAATAGTCAACAATAAATTACAATAACCATTTCATGTACAAAACAGAACCACATTGGCCCATTACAAGTACAAATAATCATTTTGGAATACAATTCTATTGGACACTAATGCGAACCAAACCGATCCGGCCTCTATCCTTCACTTGCCTACAAGAGACATACTCCGTGTCAAACGGGTATTCTTCAAGACCTGAAAAATAGATGCAAAATTTTGGTGAGTTTTGCTAACTCGGTGAGGAACCATCATCGATGGTTCATCCAATTCATCATCATACAAACATTTGTGATGAAGAATCTGATCACAAGTAAGACTAAGTCGCGATATCATATCATTATATACATCAAAAGGCATTGAGTTATTCAGTCCAGTATGTATGCAATGCACATGTGACACTTTCCAGTTTATTGCCATGTTGTGACCGAGCGCTTAATCAGTAAACAGTGTTCAATGGACGCTTGGCGTCTAGGGAGTAGGACTCCCTTCGAGCTCGAGGCTCTTTTTCAGTATCAGTATCAGTAGCAGTAGCAACTCTGGTCACAACTATTGTTATTATCAGTTTATGCATTGATGTATGCAATGCATATGCCCAATTAACGATCGATACAAAGCGATCGTGCCCCGGTAGAATACGATGCGATGTAGCAAACAATACACAATGAGCACATCCGAGAACACTCAAGTAATGAATCACGGTATCACAAGATATCACAAGGAAGCGATGGCGATATGAATGACAAGCCATTTATGTCTCACACGTTCACACAGTAGAGTCAATTCAGTTCACAGAATTACAACCAGATACACTTCTATGTCAATTCTCCCAATTCATCGGACCCTCCATCCGGAATTCAGACATAACAAACACAGCTCTAATCCCACCGTTATTCCCCACAGTAGACATATAATAATTGAGTAAACCACTTAGGTTACTCACCTGTACTTCCGAGCCAAAATCTGGAAGTCTCAGTGACGTCGGTGGACCGATGCTCCAAGTGTGACTCTATAACAGTGACAATATATAAACATTATCAATTGTTCAATCAGAACTATTTCAAAATGCACATGTAACACTTAGAAGGTGCACAATGCATGTTCATGATATTTCCGGCCTTAATCCAATATTTTCCATCATATAATCCGTCTTTAAAAAAATTAGAAATCTAATGGCGCTGACGGCGCTCAATTTGGACCTCTTTAGGTCCCCAATTAAATAAAACAGTGATGAAATACCCATTTTCTGGACACCCGTCAATTTTCCGTCCAAAAATTCCCAATTTCCCATGAAATGAAATTCAATGTCTCACGAATCCGATGCCTCAAGAATCAGGTCAATCGGATGTCGGACGGAAAAGTTATGAACAAAGAAGGAAAATATATGATCTGATCGACTTGTCGAGGATGCAAGTCGACTTATACTATCATGTATGTACTAATGACTTATATGGGGTGCAAGTCGACTTATGCTATACAATAGCAGATCTGAAACAACGTCCTCCGACATCCCAACTTACACAGGGCATAACTCCCTACTTCGGACTCCAAATTGGACAAACTTGGTATCTATTTTATAGAGAAAAGAGAGCTCTACAAGTTTCATAAGGACACAAAAGCCAATTTCACCTCTAAGGGTGTCAAAAATGCAATCAAAGTTACTGTCCTCACAATGCCTCTCAAAACAGTGTAACATTTGTCAAAACAGTGCAACAGTTTATAAAATCAGTAACTTTCTAGTTCCTTAGTCAAAAATTACACAATAAATATGCTCAGAAATATCCCAATGTTATAAAAAACTTTCATGAACAACCCAAAATCAAATTCAATTGTTAGCTAGGTCAAATAATTCAATCAATGATGCTGCCCCAGAAATCACCCAATCTGGACAGTAATGTTATATCAAGCATAACTCCGTGTACACAAGTCAAAAAAATCACTACCTTATATCAATAGAAAGATAAGATCTCATACTTCAATTTTCATGAAGGACTCAGAATCCAATTCCATAATTAACAAGCTCAAAACTGTCATGCAAGTTTCTGCCCTGATCACTAGTCAATGACCTAACTTCAGTCCAATCTTTGAAAATTCATAAGTCCCAATTCTGTTATCCAAAATTAACATGCTATATCTCATTTTCAAGATAATTGCTTCCTCTACAACTTTTCAGAAGATCATTTGTGCCACTTAAAATCACAGAAATCTCTAAATTTGCTTCCAATCAGAATACTCACAAAACCTACACTTATGGCTAGGTTCCAACATAATGCACATAGTCAGTCATTAGTTAACAGTTCATAACTCCCAACGTACATATCGAAAAATTGCAAAATCAGTGGAAATGGAAAGCTAACAATATAGGCTTCAACTTCCATGAAGACCATTTTTACCAATTCCTTCTAGATTAATCTAGAAAAATCAACAAAACAATTAGGTCATCAATCTGGGTACTGTTCACACAGCCCATATCTCTGATTTTCCAAGCCAAAATTCAACCTCTTAGAGCTACAATTAGACAACACCTATTTCATACAAAATTGTAGCCAATCAACTAAAGTTTCATTCGGCACAAACCGCACCTCATTTTCACAACCACACAATGAGTTATGCTCAAAACAGTACAGTAGGTCAAAAACCAATTTCCAGCTTTACTACTCAAATACACTTCCTATCATGCCAATTCAAATTCTACTACCATAAGCATCCCAATTGGACACACAATCAGTCCCTATATCATTCATACATTCTCTAGGAATACCTACCACAATTTGGCAGCACCAACCCCTTAATTTTCATGCAAGATTAGTCATCAATATTCAATCCAAAATCAAGCTAAAACCAATCTAAACCATGATCATTCACTTACCCTCACACAACATACATTTATACCCAAATAATCAAGCCATAGGTTTCATGAAATTCATGCATCATAAGTCATATTTAATGCACCATAACTCCAAATGAATGCATCTAGCAACCAATTTATTCATTAAATGCATAAATGAAAGCTTAAAACAAAAACTTACCTAATCAAGTTTTCAACTCTTCAATCTTTCAACTTATTGCACTAACGTCTCTATTCCTCCACACCATGCACGACAACCACCATGATAAGAAGGTAGGAAGCTTAAACTTGTATGCATGTGATCTTAAGGTTGAAGGAGAGCAACACTTGAAGCTAAAATATGTGAAGAAAAGCAAGGAAGAGGAAGAAGGAGAAGGGATTTCGGATGGATCAAGAAATAAGCAAGCAAAAGTGTCTTTTTATTCCTTCACTAAGGAACCAACGAGAACTCTAGAACCTATTAAATGAGAGTGATATGTGTCAATTTGACACTAGTCCATGGTAAAGAAGAAAAAGACAAAATAGGAATAAAGACAAACTTTTAATAAAATTAAACCCTAATGAAATTAATCTTTGACCCATTCAATTCCAATGGTTCCAATTTCAATCCCGAAATAATGTACCCAATATTCCAGTACCATTCGACAGAAATTTTTGATACCGAATTTCAACCGGTTCGTCACTTGGCGATTTTTTTTCGGTTCGAAAATTTTCTCCTGAAAATTTCAAAAAAATTCCTATAATTCCCGTAAAATGTAAAACACACAAAAACGCAGTCCAATAAATTTTTTTAAATACAATTTTCACATTAATCATAATAAAATCCCATTTAGGCCCAATACCGGGAAATAATCATGAATGCATGTACAGTTATTGCATGTGCACAATTTCATTGTTTGACCAATACCAGTATGCATAATAATGTCAAAGCAGTCCTAATCACTCTTACCCCTAGCCAATTTACTATTTTACCCTTCCTGTCGGGGGTGGGATGTTACAAGAAGCACCTCAACGTGACCCTTCATCTCCAACAGTAACAATAAAGAAAGAAGAAAGCACAAATTACTAGATGTGATCACCTGTGCTACTTGTGTTGTTCCAACTCTATTTCAGTCCATCTCATCTACACATTTATGTGGACCCACGTAAATGTGTGGATGAGATGGACTAGAATAAAGTTGGAATAGCACAAGTGGCATAGGTGATTTCATTTGCAAATTACTACAACAACGGAGGTAAAGATGGTACAATAGGTACCAGTTAAGACTTCAAACGAACTATCAAAAGGTGGATAGTGGGACCCATGATTTGGATTAAAAAAAATTCATTCAACCAAAAATGGGAATCCCTTCCATTAACCTAAGAATATTTGCCATAGCAATATTCACTCACTTTCTATTTTGCAGGATAAAGGAGAACCAAGAAGTAAAACCAAAATTGGTGCTCCTTTTCAATAATTCACCCCTAAAGAAAGTGTCGCCTGATCTCAAAATCTTACAAAAATTTTGTCACAACCTTTGATTTTCAACTCAGTTCCTCAGACTCTTCTTCCAATTAGTTTTGTAATTATTTCCTTTTCTATAATAAATTCTCTAATCACTTTTTGCTTGAAGCTATTCTTGTTTGTAAGATTTTTTAAATCTACCTACTCTTCCTAATGCTGAGATTATGGTTCATTTAATGCATTAATCCTTCATCACACACACATTAACGCCCATGCTTCCAAGTTTCATCCTCTGTGATGGGCTGAGGTGATGAAACGTTTTTATAAAATTGGTTTTGAGTCCCTATCCTCACATATACAATATAGACACCATCACAACGTGCAAAATAAAAAGGATAGAAGATTCAAAATTAAAAAACGTTGTTGGACATTGGTGGAGTAATGGCTGCAGGTATGTCTCGGTTATGCTTCCATTGCTATATACATGAATAATATGCATGTGTCTTACGTAAATTTTGTTGTGTTATGAGATGAATGTTGTAGCACCTCATGTTAGGGGTTAGAAAATTAAGGAATTCTAGTACATCGTATGCTTTGCATAATTGAGTATTCGCTGATATGTGCATATGAATTTTGACATATACAAATAATTGTATATGCATTCATGATATTTTTTTGGGTAAAATGGATTTATAAAATTGTGAATTTTGGATTATTGGTGGTAAAAATTTATTTAGAGACTATTAGTAATATTACAGAATTTTGGTGAATTTTTGGAAAGTTATTAAAAATTTGAGGTATTTAAGAATAGAAAAAATATTGAAATAAGAGACAAATTATGTTGTGACAAATAGATCTATTAATGTGTGACATGTGGACAAAGTGACAATTGGTTACCTTACTTGGAAGACACATGTAACACATGCATTGGATACATGTGTCAAGCCTTAAAAAGGGACACCTAGGCATTAGGAAAAAGTTTCTCCAGCTCCTTTCCTTGGTTTCACAGAAAACACCATTTTACCTCCTTGCTTTGCCATCACCAAAACCCATTATTTGCTCTCCCCATTTCTAGAATTTCTGCTGAAGGAATTCAAGTGTAAATCAAGTAAGTAATGCTTTAAGTTTCATGATAGTGTAAATGATTTCTGTTGAGGTTTTAATGTTTGTAAATAGATGCATTCGTAAAAGGTGTACATTTTCATGCTCGTGGATAGTTGCATGCGTAAATGGTGTTGATGCATGTATGGGTTGTGAAAGAAGAAGCAAATTCGGTGATATGATTAACAAGATGAAGGATTATAGTCAATGGAATATGATACATGTAGTATTTTACTGAACATACATCTGTATTTAGGGCATAACTTGATCTGTGAATATCAAAATTGGATGGAGTTTGATTTAGAGTAAACTAGAGACATAGAACTACATTTTTCAGGAGTTTGATTATAACTTGTAGGATACTGAACTAAAAAGCATGATAATGGTGTCATTAGAATTTCAAAACATTTAGGAACATTTGATTAATAGAAGATGTTGCCTAAATGCCCCATTGTCGAGGTCAAAATGGTCATGCAAATCAAATCCAAAATTTGCTTTAAAAAAATCTGAAAAATTGATAGGTTTATGATTGGTTTTATGAAGATGAAGGGGTTTAAGAAAATTGATTAGAGTTTGATGATTTTATGAAAAAAAAATTGGTTTGTGAATGAGTATATAATGGTGAAGTTTTTGTGTTAAAGTGATATAGAAAAATTGAAATGAATTTGGTGTAAAAACGGAAGTGAGTTTCGGATGACAGCCGAGAGGCTATTAAAAGGTTATTGTTTTTATTGAACATTCTTGGGTATTTTACTTATATTTTGATCTGTAGATTTCCAAATGAGTTGATTCTTAATTCAGATTAAACCTGAGACATATGTCTACAACTTTCTTGAAGAAGTCAAATTTTGATTCTTTCTCTAAGACTTTTAAAAGTGGCATGGAATTGAGTCCTGTATTAGGTTGTAGCACTACAAGGGACAGAAATCATGTCCTATTTTTTATTGAATAAACTGTATTGATATAGGCCAAATTAGGCTAATGTGTCTACACCAAATTTGTATATTATTCTCTTATCTTTAAATTAGTATAAAGTTTGAAATTTTTAGATATTGGAATTGAGAGTTATGAGGTATACAACTTGAATGCATGATCAAGCATCAACCAAAATTTCAAATGTACACAGTCTGTGATAGTTTGAGCATAACTCATTGAAAAATAAACCAAATTATATGATCTTAGTATCATTAGAAACTTAAGACATAGAGGAAAAATTTTCTGAACAGAGTGTTATAGAAATACATCATTTTCTTGATCTTATTGATTATGTAACGTTGACCCGAATGAGGTGCTTCCAGCAAAGCTAGAATAGTAATTGAATGTATGAATTTTGGAACTTTTAAAGTACAATTGATGTTTACATTAGTTTAGTAAGGAAATATACTCGAGAATTTGTCATGACCATGCATCATACATATTCAATATACATAAACGAATTCTTAATCATGCATAATATTGATTTTTATATGTGTTAAATGTTATAAAGGAACGCAAAAAGTAACCACTTCTAGATATTGCTGGGACTTCGAGGCAATAAGCAATAAGGGAGCTTTTGTGAGTAATCTTAGATGGTCACACCTTACTTTTTTCTACTTGTTGAATTTGATTTATACTGATTGTGTTCTGAATACCAGGCAATTATTTTCCGAGGCATTTGATGCATGTTTATATCATTGGAAGTGCTACTTGCACGTGAAGATGATTAACTACTTGCTTTGCACATGAAATGTCTGAAACGACTTTGTTTTGTTTTAAAACTGTTGAGTCCTAGTTGTGGGTAAATAAGCATGCCTAGAAGGGATTGCAGTTGCTCCCGTGACACTTCGGTGTCGAGACTTCGGTCTTTCCTATGACACTTCGTTATCTAGACTTCGGTCTTTCCTGTATAAGTCCCATTACCCGCTTTTGTAAATGGATTAGTAGTCATTTGATTTTGTATTCTAATATATGTTTGATTATGACATAAACAAAAATTATGTTCTAATTCTAAAGGGTTATACCCTCTTGTGATATTCAGTTCTATTAATTATAAAATCTGTTTTGAAATGAATTATATTTGATTTATTGTTAAAGCAATCTTTTAATACATGTTTATGCTGTTACATGATTCAGTATGATGAGTTGTCACTTCTTGTATAGATTAGTTATTACTAACTTAGCTATATGCTTAGCACGGTGGATTTGCCCCGTGTAGGTTCAAAGAGAAGGTTATAAAGACTAGGACGAGTCAACCGTAATGGCCAATAGAGTATGAGTCTTATTTTGATTTAAAAAATGTATTTTGAGTTTATTTTGGCTTGTATATAAAGTGTATGATTATGAATTGTTGTAAGTTTTTGTAAGAACTATGTTTCAAGCTAGTTTCGATTTTTAGAACAAATTTGTATTAAGTTCGTTTGATATAATATATGTATGTTTTGAACAAGTTTGGAATGATACGTAATGTATGTTTGCTTTGCATTGGTTTATGGATGGCATCGAATGCATGGGTTTGTTTGTACTAATTTGTGTGGCGTCCATATATCCTTTTAGGGGGTATGTGGGTGTCACATTGTTTGGTATTAGAGCATGGTTTAGGCGATTCTGGTATAACCATTGCTTAACTATTGCTTCTATTTGAGTGTACAAGTTGTATTTTGGTCTAATGCGGTGTCCCATTTTTTGTCTACAGAATTAACGATGGAAGGATCTCCCGATGCTGTTGATGAAGTTATTAAGAGCAATCAGCCAGAACCAAGGTTTTGAAACTCAGACCGGACATCGAATCGGAAGCCTTACTGGTCACCTGTTTGACCGATTCAACCACCGGTCGAATCAGTGTGACGTCATAATTATGCAATAATTATATATAAGATTAGTAATATTAAAAAAATAAAATATAAAAAATAATATAAAAAATATTTTAAAAAATAAAAAATTTATTGAACTAGTGGTCGAACTGGTCGAACCGAACCAGTTCGACCGGTCAATTGATTGGTTTTTACTGGTTTTCACTGGTTTAATTGGGGGCTGATTTTTATGAGTCACCCGAACCAGATAATCGACCGATCACTGGTCAAACCGACCGGTCCGATCCAGGTTTCAAAATAATGGCCAGAACAAACTCGTCCAGTAATATCGGGACCCTCTGGGGTCAATCGAGGTGAAGTTGAGGTGCCACCTCCTCCTCTAGCTTAGGGAAAAGCTTTGATTAAGATGTCCCAGTATATGATGATGTTACTGTATCATATGACTGCACTTAAGGCTCCAATTGATCAGTTGCGGAAGTATGGAGTGGAGGAATTTACTGGGACATCTCTGGAGGAATCTAAGAGAGCTATATTCTGGATAAAGAAGGTGAAGAAGGTATTGGATGTGATTAGTTGTCCAGCAGAGCATCAGTTGTCCAGCAAAGCAGATGGTGCACTATGTTGTCTCCCTTCTGCATGGAGCAGCTTATAAATGGTGGAAGTCTGTTCCGAGGAGTCCTCAGCTACTAATGCCTCTGACTTGGAATTACTTTACCCAAGAATTTAAAGCTAAGTATGTGACAAAGGCTTACAAAAAAGATAAATGGAAGCAATTTTTGAACTTAAAGTAGAGAAACTTATCAGTTGCTGTATGATCGGGAGTTCAATCGAGTTAGTAAGTATGGCCATGAATCTGTGCTTACTGAGGAGTTTCGATGTCACCAGTTTGGGGATGGTTTGCATAACTCCATCAAAGAGCATCTGGCAGCATTTACTCTATTGCAACAAGTGACTTACCATTAATTAGTACAAGTTGCTATGAAGATTGAGAGGCAAGAGACAATTAGAAGAGAAAGGAGTCAGCGAAGGGACATTACTAGAGGAGGCCAGTCTTCGGGTAAACGAAGTCAGGAAGGTACTTCCTCTGCACCGGAAGTCGCTCAAAGATCTGTGACTTGAAGAATGCGACAAAACTTTCCCACATCGGCTGTCTTTGGTAGGGGTCCCTCTGGGGGCTGAGGTTCTAGTGCCCTAGAGTGCCCTCATTGCTCTGTTCATCATTGGGGTGTCTACTGGAGAGTTACAAGTGCATGTTTCCCCTGTGGCATTATTGAGCATATGATAGCAAATTGTCCTCTGAGACAGTCTGAGATACCATAAGCCAGTAGAGAAGTCTCCCATGCATTTGCCGGGAACAGAGGATGAGGTAGAGGTCGAGGAGGATATAATCAGAACATGACTAATTCGAGTTCCCACTTAGAAATTGTAAATCGACCAACTGTGCCTTCTGCTTCGGCTCAAGCTTATACACTGAAATCTCGTGAGGATCAGAATGCACCAGATGTCATTGTTGGTATTATTTCTCTCTTTAATTCTGAAATGCATGCATTGATTGACCCTGGATTTACTCATTTGGATATCTGTATTGAAGAAATGTTTGATTTGGAGGAGTTTATAGATCAATTAGAGTATGACATGCATGTGATCAGTCCTCTGAGTAGTAATGTGTCGGTTAATCAGGAGTATAGGAATTGCCCTATTATGATCCAAGAAAATGATTATGTAGCAGATCTGATCAGATTACTTTTTCATGAATTTGATTTGATTCTAGGTATGGATTAGTTGTCTAAGCATTAGGCAGTAATTGACTGTAATGCTAAGACAGTTATGTTTAGGAGTCCCAATCAGTCTGAGATAGTATTGCATGGCGTTTGCACTAGTTTTTTAACTAATGTGGTATCTGCTATGCAAGCTCGGAAGTTTCTCAAGAAGGGATGTGAAGCATATCTAGCTTTTGTGTTTGATTCTAAGAAGGGGGTTGGTAAATTGCTAGATATTCCAGTGGTGAATGAGTTTCCAGATGTGTTTCCGAAGGAATTGCCTGGACTCCCTCCTGAAAGGGATGTGGAGTTATCTATTGAAGTTATGCCTGGCACTGTTCCTATATCCAAAGCACCGTACAAAATGGCTCCTACTGAACTGAAGGAGTTGAAGGTGTAGTTACAAGAGCTTCTGGATGAAAGGTTTATTCGGCCCAATGTGTCACCATGGGAAGCACCAGTGTTGTCTGTTAAGAAGAAGGATGACACACTACAGATGTGCATCAATTACAGACAATTAAATAGAGTCACAGTAAAGAATAAGTATCCAATTCCAAGGATTGAAGACTTATGTGACCAGTTAAAAGATGCAGGAGCGTTTTCAAAGATAGATTTGTGATTGGGGTACTATCAGCTTTGGTAAAGGATGTGGATGTATCAAAGATTGCATTTAGGACTCGTTATGGACATTATGAATTCCTAGTAATGCCATTCGAGTTAACTAATGCTCTAGTAGCATTTATGGATCTGATGAATAGAGTGTTCAGGCCTTATTTGGTTGTGGTGTTTATAGATGATATCTTGGTTTCTTCTAAGAATGAACAGGACCATACTAAACATCTCCGAATGATGCTACAGATCCTGTGGAAAAACAGTTGTATGTTAAGCTGAGTAAGTGTGATTTCTGGCTTTAGGAGATATCATTTTTAGGGCATGTTGTCTCTTCTGAAGGAATTAGAGTTGATCCTAGTATGATAGAAGTGATTGTTAATTAGAAGCCACCATGGAATGTGACAAAAGTGAGAAGTTTTTTTAAGTCTGGCTGGTTATTACTGTCGATTTATGAAGGAGTTTTGAGTGATAGAATCCCCTTTAACTAAACTGTTATGGAAAGAAATAAAGTAAGAATGGTCTGATAGATGTCAGAATAGTTTTGATCAACTAAAAATTTTGCTTACTGAAGTTCCTGTATTGGTTCAGCCAACTTCTAGTAAGGAGTATGTTATGTATACTGATGCATCGAAAAATGGTTTGAGTTGTGTTTTGATGTAGGATGGACAAGTAGTTGCTTATACCTCTAGGAAACTGAAGTCTCATGAACAGAATTACCCTACACACGATTTGAAACTTGCAGTAGTAGTGTTTGCCTTAAAAATTTGGCGGCACTACTTGTATGGTGAAAAATGTAGAATCTTCACAGATCATAAAAGTCCGAAGTATCTGCTTACCCAGAAGGAACTCAATCTGAGACAACAACTTTGGTTGGAACTGTTTAAGGACTATGATTGTATTGTGGATTATCATTCCGGTAAAGCTAATGTTGTAGTTGATGCCTTGAGTCGGAAGAGCATGTTAGCATTATCACTTAAGCAGAGTAAATGGAAATTTGTATCTGATGGAGCTTTAATAGCTTAGTTGAAGGCAAGTCCTACTTTGAGACAAGAAATTTGTGATGCTTAGAGAGTTGATGATAAGTTACAACAACTTATCTTGGCTTCTTATGAAGGTAAACAACCTGATTTTTTTGTGAAAGGAGATGACAAATTGTATTATAAAGATCGGTTATGTGTGCCAGCTAATAATGAATTGAAGAAAATGTTATTGTTTAAGGCTCATAATACAGTCTTTACTATGCATCTTGGGGGAAACAAGATGTATCAGGATCTGAAACAATTTACTGGTGGTCAGGTATGAAACGGGATGTTATAGATTATGTCTCAAAATATCTAACATGCCAGCAGGTTAAAGCTGAGCACCAGGTTCCATCTAGTTTGTTACATCCTATTTCTATTCCTCATTGGAAATGGGATAATATTACCATGGACTTTGTTACTGGACTTCCTCTCACTAAAAAAAAAATGATGTTATATGGGTAATTGTAGATAAGTTTACTAAATCTGCTCATTTTCTGCCTGTTCGTCCTGATTATTCTTTGGATAGGCTTGCAGATTTATATGTGAATGAGATAGTGAGATTGCATGGAGTACCTCTATCTATTAGTTCAGTTCGTGATCCTAGATTTACTTCGAGATTCTGAAAAAGTTTACAAAAGGCTTTGGGAACTCAGGTTAAGTTTAGTACTGCTTTCCATCCCCAAACAGATGGATAATCTGATACAGATATTAAAAGATATGTTGCACGGTTATGTGTTAGAGTTTTCAAGGAGTTAGGATAATTATCTGACACTGATGAAGTTTGTTTACAATAACAGTTAATAGACAAGCATTAGCATGGCGCCTTACGAAGCGTTGTATGGCATAAGGTGTAGAAATCCTATATGTTGGATTGAATTGAGTGAAAACAAGACTATCAGACCTGATATTGTAAAAGATACTGAAGAAAAGATTCAGATTATCCAACATAGGTTGGAAGCTGCCAGTGACAGGCAAAAGTCCTACGTTGATCTAAAAGGAAGGATATTGAATATCAAGTAGGGGATAAGGTGTTCTTGAAAGTGTTACCATGGAAGAATATACTTCGATTTAGTAAGAACGGTGAGCTTAGTTCGCGATACATTGGTCCTTATGAAATTCTAAAAAGAATTGTACCAGTAGCTTATCAACTAGCTCTTCTTGAAGAATTGGCCAGGTTACATGATATATTTCATATTTCTATATTGAGAAGGTATCGGTCTGATGTTACACATAAGATTCTTGTGCAAGAAATTTAGGTACAACCAGATTTGTTTTATAAAGAAGGACCAGTTTCTATCTTAGCCCGAGAAGTCAGGCAACTTAGGGATAAGCAAATACCTTTAGTAAAAGTACTCTGGCAACAACATGGACTTGAGGAAGCAACATGGGAACCTGAAGAAACCATGAAAGCTCAGTATCCGCAATTATTCGGATCAGGTATAAATTTTGAGGATGAAATTTCTTAAGAAGGGAAGAATTGTAACATCCTATATTAAGGGTTAGAAAATTAAGGAATTCTAGTGCATCGTATGCTTTGCATAATTGAGTATTCGCTGATATGTGCATATGAATTTTGACATATACAAATAATTGTACATGCATTTATGACATTTTTGGGTAAAATGGATTTATAAAATTTTGTATTTTGGATTATTGGCAGTAAAAATTTATTTGGAGACTATTAGTAATATTTCAAAATTTTGGTAAATTTTTAGAAAGTTATTGAAAATTTGAGGTATTTAAGAATAAGAAAAATATTGAAATAAGAGACGAATTACATAGTATCAAATGGATCTATTAATGTGTGACAAGTGGATAAAGAGTTAAGTGACAATTGGTTGCCTTACTTGGAAGACACATGTAACACATGCATTGGATACATGTGTCAAGCAATAAAAAGGGACACCTAGGCATTAAGAAAAAGTTTTTGCAGCTCTTTTCCTTGGTTTCATGGAGAATACCATTTTACCTCCTTGCTTTGCCATCATCGAAACCCATTATTTGCTCTCCCCCTTTCTGGAATTTCTGCTGAAGGAATTGAAGTGTGAATCAAATAAGTAATGCTTTAAGTTTTATAATAGTGTAAATGATTTATGTTGAGGTTTTAATGTTTGTAACTAGATGCATTCGTAAAAGGTGTACATTTTCATGCTTGTGGATAGCTGCATGCGTAAATGGTGTTGATGCATGTGTAGGTGGTGAAAGAAGAAGCAAATTCAGTGATATGATTAAAAAGATGAAGGATTATAGTCATTGGAATATGATACATGCAGTATTTTACTGAACATACATATGTATTTAGGGAATAACTTGACCTGTGAATATCCAAATTGGATGGAGTTTGATTTATAGTAAACTAGAGACATAGAACCACATTTTTCAGTCTCTCCTATATAAGTTCCATTACCTGCTTCTGTAAATAGATTAGCAGTCATATGATTTTGTATTCTGATATATGTTTGATTCTGACATAAACAAAAATTATGTTCTAATTCTAAAGGGTTATACCCTCTTGTGATATTTGGTTTTGTTAATTATAAAATTTGTTCTGAAATGCATTACATCTAATCTATTGTTAAAGCAATCTTTTAATACATGTTTATGCTATTACATGATTCAATATGATAAGTTGTCACTTTATGTATAGATTAGTTATTATTCACTAAGCTATATGTTTAGCACGGTGGATTTATCCCGTGTTGGTTCAGAGAGAAGGTTATAAAGAATGGGACGAGTCAACCGCTATGGCCAATGGAGTATGAGTCTTGTTTTGATAAAAAAAATGTATTTTGAGTTTATTTTGGCTTGTATATAAAGTGTATGATTCTGAATTATTGTAAGCTTTTGTAATAACTATGTTTCAAGCTGGTTTCGGTTTTTGAAACAAATTTGCATTAAGTTCATGTGATATAATGTATATATGTTTTGAACAAGTTTGGAATGATATGTAATGTATGTCTGCTTTGCATTGGTTTATAAATGACATCAAATGCTTAGGCTTGTTTATACTAATTTGTGTGGCGTCCATATATCCTTCTAGGGGGTATGCGGGTGTCACATACGCCATATTAATTTCATTTGGTATCAGAGCTTCAGTGCCTCTATCTTGCTTATGAATCGTTGAAAAAAATGCTCTGTTCTCGTTGTTTTTCATCTGTAAGAGATGAGATTGAGATTGTTGAATATTTCAACGTTTTTTGCACATGATGGATGTGATAGTCGTGTATTGATACTCCATGAAGCATCCAATGGTGACTAGACAGTGAAGAGAGGAGGGACAAAGATGACCGAACGTGATGGCTTCGGACGTCGCCATCCATGCAACGTCGCATGGTTGGTTTTTCGACATCTCACACATGTCGACTAGTCGTCGTCATCCCATCACCGACCATCATCCATCGTTTGGTGTCTTCTATGTGCCTGGTGTGTCGGGTATGGAGTCGGGTCACACTCGACTCGACTGGAGGTTGAAGACGACTTCTGTCATATTTTTTTAAAAAAATTTCATTAATATTACTTATGTTAATATTAGTGATTAATTGGGTTAATCAAGACTTAACCCATTATGTTGTGATTTTAATTATAAAATCATTTTGGTATTAATATTTTATGAAAATATTAATTTTAATTTATATGTCTAATGTTGGAATTAAATTTTGACATACTAGTAATAATTGTTTAATTATTTGCACAAGTTACTTGTGATTAATTGAAAAAATTGTGTGTATAAATTTATTATCATTATATATGCAAAATTAGATTAAATAATTTGTGCATTATTATTGATTTATTTGCATTATTTATTAATTGATGCAAAAGTTTAGGCTTTATTTAAGCTTAAGGTAATGTGAGTGATCAATATGATTTTAATTAATTAGGAGTAGCCACGTCATCTCAAATTGATTACAATTATATATTTAGTTTTAAGATCACGTTAAATCGTTAGCTGTTATTAATCATACTTGATATGATAAAATCTACCCACATGAATTTTGTTATATTTGTATGATTAATTAGGATGAAATATCGGATTATATATCTTAATCTACCCAGGAATTAAGAAAAGGAACATAATTCAATAGTTTTTTCATAAAGTTATAAATTAATCTAATTGGGTAGACTTTTAGCCCATAGGTAAGTCTCATATCACTAGATTCATCTGTTGAAAGCATGATTTACATTGGTAAAACATGAATTGTTATTGGTCTGAAATTATATATAACAAGTATATATTTTTATTTCTTAATTTACAGTTACTCAGACTATGAATATTTATGATATTAAGTGTGATATTCCCGAATTAAGGGGTGACAACTATAAGGTGTTGAAGAAGAGAATTCTGCTTCATCTGGGTTGGATGGATATAGACAATGCTATTAGGAAGGATGAATCATCGAGTATAACTGAGACCAGCACTCTAGACGTTGTTGCTCTTTATGAAAAATGGAAGAGATTTAATCACCTTTCCATAATGTTCATAAAGACCAAAATATATGCTAGTATTTGTAGTTCTGCGAATAACATAATAATGTCAGGGATCTATTGAAGGCCATTAATGAGCAATTCGCTACATCTGATAAGGCCCTTGTCAGTACGTTGATTATTCAGTTGTCATCCTTGATGCTTACTGGAATAAAGGGCGTACGTGATCATATCATGCGTATGAGAGACATAGCGTATAAAGGACATAACGACTCAGCTAAAAGCCTTAGAGGTTACAATATCGCAACCTTTCTTGGTGCATTACATTATATGCACTTTGCCCCAACAATATGGTCCTTTCAAAATCCCTTATAATACACATAAGGACAAGTGGTCGATTAATGAACTGTTGACCATATATGTGCAAGAAGATGAGAGGTTGTTGATGGAAGAGGATGAAAGGGTGAATTTGATCGTTTCAGGAAAGAAAAGACAAGATAATGTCAAAAATAAGGGAAAAGGCAAAATTTCTCCTCAGTTTGATATAAAGAAATTGTCAAAGTGTTTCTTCTGCAAGAAGAAGGGACACATGAAGAAAGACTATGCTAAATTTAAGAACTGCCTCGAGAAGAAAGGTGTTCCAATTTCATTTGTTTGTTATGAATCTAATATGGTTAATGTTAATCATAACACATGGTGGATTGATTTTGGTTCTACAATCCATGTTTCAAATACCTTGTAGGGTATGCAAAACCTAAGGGAGCCAGTGGGAAGTGAACAATACATCTATTCAAGAAGCAAGACGAGTTCACATGTGGAAGCCATTGACACTTATAGTTTGGTTTTGACAGTGGCTTTATTTTGTGTTTAGAAAAAGACCTTTTATGTTCCAAATTTCTCTATAAATTTGATTTCTGTATCAAAACTTGTACCTTTGGGTTTTTCCATTAACTATTCAGATTCTGGTTTCAAGTAGAAATTTGATTTCTATATTAAGACTTGTACCTTTTGATTTTTCCTTTAAGTTTTTAGATTTTGGTTTCAGTTTATGTAATGGATCTAAAGTTATTGGTTATGGTATATTATCTTATGGTCTTTATTCCATGTAGTTACAAAATGATGATGCCTATAATTCGATGCATGTCACTATTAGATTGAAACGATGTGTTGTGAATGAAGAATCCTCTATGTTATGGCATCGTAGATTAGGACACATCTCTATTGAGAGAATTAAGAGATTAGTAAATGAAGTGGTACTTAGTACTTTGGATTTTGCTAAATTTGGGACTTACGTGGATTGCATTAAGGGTAAGCAAATGAACAAGTCTAAAAGGGGTGTCAAGAGGAGTACAAACCTATTAAAAATCATACATACAGATATTTTTTGTCCAGAAATGGACGCAAATAATCCGAAATACTTTATCACCTTTATGGATGATTTTTCGCGAAATATGTTTCTCTACTTACTTCATTCTAAGGACGAAGTTTTGGATGCCTTTAAAATGTTTAAGGCTGAAGTGAATAATCAATGTGAAAAACTGATTAAAATCATGAAGTCAAATCGAGGTGGAGAATACTATGGTAGATACATTGAAAGTGGACAAGAGCTTGGTCCTTTTGCAAAGTTTCTTCAAGAATATGGGATTGTTGCCCAGTATACCATGCCTAGTTCTTCGGATCAGAATAGTGTGACAGAAAGAAGAAACCGAACCTTAATGGACATGGTAAGAAGTATAAGGAATAACATAATACTTCCTCAATTCTTATAGATTGAAGCTCTAAAGACGGTTGTGTATATATTAAACTAAGTTCCAACCAAAGTTGTCTCAAATACACCTTTTGAGTTATTTAACATTGTGTTTGGTTGCAGTCTTGAAAGAGAGAGAAAGAGCGAGTAAGAAGAGAAGGAGCGAGCGTAAAGCGAGGGCAGTTAGGTGTTTGGTTATGGTGGACGGAACAGATAAAATTATCCCCGTCCCAAGGATAGAAATGTGTTTGGTTTTGGTGGATAGAACCAAAAAACAGTATGAATGACAATATTGCCCTTGCAGTGTAATATGAGTAGATATAAGCAAGTAAGTGGTTATTATATAAGTAAGTGATTTCTTTTAATTTGTAATTTTTTAAGGAAATTTGTAATTTTATAATTACAACGAAATAAAATGAGATACCAAAATAAATATGGAAATGTTAAACCTTTAAAATTAAAAGAAATGAGTTATTTAATAGAAAATGCCTACAAATTAAAATATTTAATTATAGGTTAACAAAATTAGTATGATTTAGAAATTGCAATACATAAAAATGTAATAAAACATCTAAGCATTCATTCAATTAATGACTTAATAATTTAGTACATAAAATTTAGTTAAATGTTTAGCGTTTATGAAACTAATTACATAATAGGACTTAAAAATCGTATAAGGTATAATTTTTAATACATAATACTAAAGTATATCATGCAAGCAATCATGAAATTAATTACATAAGATGTCCAAATTGTTAGAAGTTACAAATTGTACAACATAATAAATTAAGAAAAGATGTAACCATTCATGAAACAAATTACATAACAGGTTTGAAAAAGTTCGACAAGTTCGAAATTGTAATACATAATAAGTTAACACAACATCTAGGCATTGATAGAATTCATTACATAATAAGTTGAAGATACATACAACCCTTATATTTTATTAAAAATGCCGGTAATAACAAAACTCAAAATTAAACCAATGGCAACGAGTAAAATTCCTTTAATGCAAGCAATTTTCTTCTTCAAAGTAGCAACTTCAATTTGGAGTTCATTTGTTGGAAGCGGAGATTGATACAGTATTAATGACGGTTCATTAGTGGTATGTACAATTTCTTCATTATGACGAGTCCGCCTATCAACATCGATGAGATAGGCGTGTTCTGCTTCTACATAAGTCCGATACCCCTTGAATTTTGCATTAGGAAACCCCTCTGTTGCCAGTTTTACATCATCCCAGTGTGTAAAAATTCCTACGTGACGCCCAACAAACACGACATAAAAGCTATATCGGCCCATAGCAAAGTACCTGAAAATGAATAATAACATCATCATTCATACACCAACATACATCACAAATATCAAAATAGTTAACAAAGCAACCATTCATCATGGAGCCACAAGTGCACAAACAAAGTCAGCAATTCAAAGTAGCATCATTCAACATCACACAATCTTTTTAAAGACAAATAATGAAGCCATAAAATATTTCTAACGACAGTCAGTCTTCATCATATAAGATGCTCCTAACATAGGCATGTCTGTGATCTGCACTAACACGCCAGAACAGTCCCTCAGCATGAGCATTTGCAGAGAACATCCTCATAGTCCTAACAATTTCGTAGTGGAGAACTGACTTCTCAAGCTCATCACCTAGGTTGGGTCCTTCACCTCCTTTAATTGCATCGATAATTATCTTCGCATTCTCACGACTAGCATCAATGGCCTTTGCAAAAGACGCAAAAGGCCATCGAAAAGTTCAACATCCGTCATCTTCCTTTTCCCTTTACTTTGTCGAATTATTTCTTTATGTTCTTTGGAAGATGAGGCGACTTAGTTACATTTGCAGTCTTGATCGGGAGGAGTCCCAATTGACTCATTGGATCATATGATGAGCCAACAGGAGATGTTGGCTCATCACCCTCAATATCATCGATCTCGGTTGAGCTCTGACATCCATGACATTTTGAGAACTGTGCGGTGGCTCTGTCCCTTCAAAGATATGCTCGAGCCTAGGAAAAGCGGAGCGGCTTCCGAGTGTAGTACTTGTTGGGGTTTTTCGGAAAACAATAACACAACTTGAGCATGATAAACAAATGACTTTGGGGATGATGTAACAAATAACCGAGGTGAAAATAAAGCAGTTACTCTCCTCCATTCATGCAAAGCACTTGCTTCTTTGTCAACCTCTACACATTGCATGGTTTCATTCCAACCAAAGCCCTACTGATTCAACATGTCAAAAGCTGTTTGATATTTTTCCTTCAACCTCTTGTGCTTATTTTTAACATGCCTCTTGTCAATGCCACACTCAGGAAACTTGTCCACCATCCTGTCAGCAAGAAGTTGGAAGGTACCAGGCTTAAATTGTCCATTATCAGTTCTATAACCAGCAACAACTGCCTCTACCATAAATGTCACCAATGCTTCTGTTTCATCTGAATTCCAGATTCTTGACATCTGACCTAAATCGTGGAATGTCATTCCGCAAACAAAGCAACCAAACCATTTCCATAATATATTAATCACCATTATTTGAAACATGTTTGGAAATTACGAGGAATATATTGCAAGTTATCACATTTCTGGCAATATATAAAATGAAATTAAACCACAAACCTCAAGTCCATTACAATGAAAATTCATCAAAGTTCAGTACAATGCACTAAAGAAAAACATAAACAGAATTAAAGTTCACAACTTAATGGTTTCCTCTCCAATCATCATACATGTTCCTAGCTAACTCATCTCTCCATTGACTCCATTCATTAGTTGGCTCAACACGATCAACAAATTCAGGAAATGGTGCATCTTCCCCAATCGGCATATCCTCTTCTTCAAAAGGAGTCTGCTCTGCTGGATCATCTGTCATATGCAATCTAATGAAGTTGTGCAACAAGCAACATGCAAGAATTATGTGCACATGAGTGGCTGTTGGATAAAAAGATGGATTTCTGAGGATTTTCCATCTTTTTTTCAGTAAACCGAATGCACGTTCAATGACATTTCTGGCAGATGAGTGTCTCTTATTAAACAACTCTTCTGGAGTCCTAGGTGCTCTTCCATCTCTTGCCCACTCCTAAATATGGTATCTTGTGCCTCTAAAAGGTACAAGGAAACCAGGACCATTGGTATAGCCAGCATCCACTAAGTAGTAATTTCCTATATCCAGAAACACACTCCAACCATTATATTTGTAATTACACCTTAATAAACAAATTTCCAAATTCTAACACATATTATTATCTTACATACCCCTTGGAACTTCAAGTCTATTACGCCTAATGTGACATCATGCAGAACCCTTGAATCTGCAATGAACCCTCCCATCCAAAGAAGAACATATCTGAAGTTTAAGTTCTTATCACAGACGCCTAACACATTAGTGCATATCCTACCCTTCCTACCTCGTAGACTGGTTTATCGCACTGTGGCGCTGTTATGTCCAAATAGGTCCCATCCAGTGCACCAAGGCAGTCCTTTGAACAAATTCAAACAATACAATCAACATTTCTACCTTAGTACTGCGAATAAGTGAAATTACACAAGTTATTGTAGGTAATGCAACTTACTAACCTTAAACCACTTCCACCTATTGTCTGTGCAATCCTCAGGAATTGGTTCGGGCTTCACATACAACATATGTTGAAGCTTCAGTATTGCCTTCAACACACTATGGAAGATCCTACTTATGGTTTGTCCTGACCTCATAAACCGAACTTGTAATACTCTATTGGATTCATTTTGTGCCAATGTTCTTAGGAAGATTAATACTTTTTCTTGTATAGCCATATGCCCATTAGCATTCAACCCACCATGAACCTAAAGCATTTGACATAACAATCTAAATGCATTCAATTCCATCCTTAAATCCCAGTGGCAATTCCTATCACCCTCATGCAAAATTCTATCTATATTGGCTTGCCTGCTAGGTATTCTCAATGCCCGACTACCTCTAGCATTTGCACTCCTCCTTTTTCTAGTGTGCACAAACAAACACATCAACAGAAACATTCTCATAAAATCCAATTCCCCAGTCCATAGCTTATACAAAGTAAGGCACTTAAAAATAGCATCACGGCGCAGATTATTCATTGTTAAATTGAAAGCTGCCTCGCAAAGAAAAACACCTTTGGATCATAAACAAGCCACAACCAACAATAACATAAATTGTAAAAAATGATGCTTCGTATGATACATATATGTACATATATATATCATATGTACATTTATATAACACATCCACATGCACATGGAAACCATGTGGATATATATATCCGTATAGATATGCACATATATATATGGACAGATATACATACATATACGTATGTATATGTGTGTATATACATAAGTTCATATATATACACTTATATTTTATATGTACTTTGTAGAGCAAAAGTACTAGTTTGTAGAGAACCATTTAACCTTGTAGAGAACCATTTAGATTACCTAAGTATTGAGAGACTAAACAAATTTAAATGTATGAAATATTCCTGTATTCTATGTAAATGATGTGTAGTGTGGAGATGTGCAACATTAACAATCTAAAATTCAATGTGCAACATATCAATATATCAATAAAATTGTTGGACAAATCAGAATTCAATGTTGGACTAATACTTAAAATAAGCAGACAAAATAGCACAATATTAGCAACAGAAAGTACAAACATGGCATCCCATTAAATATTTGCAGAAGAAAGTACAAACAAAGCTAGTATAGAAGCAATATAGTTAAAGATAGTTTCAAAGAAATTAGGCATCAACAACTAACTGCCTTATATCTAGACAGAAATTCAACATTTTTTTTTAATTGAGTTCAATTTTACTCAATTATGAGGAAGTGGAGAGAAAAATGTAACGTTGTGTTTGCTACATCAAAGTAATGACAATATACTTTATCATAAATACAATCAACAATGAATAATTTGATTAATGTCAATCCTCATTCAAATATAAACAATCATAAAATGAAAGGCATGTCAACTTCGTAAATCAATTATCCATGCTAGATAAATATCAAATCTTGAGATAAATATCGGATAAAATACATAATTCAATATCGGATACAAATCTGTAATTCAATTGAACCATATTTCTTTGTTTATTACAATCTTAAATCAGATGTATAAGCAAATTGTTGGAATATACATGTATCTTTGAAATATATAATGCATCAACGTAATGTATAAGCTTTTATACATTATACAATATTTCAAAGAAGAAGGGTTGTAATGTGATTAAAGCATAACTCTACATTTTATGAGAATCAAACACAACTTCTACTTGTAAGTAAATACATTTGAAAGTAGAGTTATCTGAAGCCATTTGGATTTAAAGAAGAAAACACAAGTTCTACTTGTAAGTTTTATTCCATGAACCATATTGAATTTGGAGAAAAAGATACAAGGAAAAGTGTACATTGTCATGATTCACTATAAAATATTAGAATAACTTGTACATAGAGGTAAAATATAAGCGCAAACGTGTACCCATTGCATATTTCTAAAATTCTAACTCAGGAAACTAACTTCAGCAGTTTTGTAAATGTATTATAACATCTAAATAACTCCTTCATCATACCCAAATAGAAACTTTAGTATGGGCAACTAGTTCCTAGGGAAAGATTAATCATAATTAAGCAAATACACAAAATATATGCAGCTGTATAACAATTTGCACATCATATATGATTTTGTTGAATATTATGATTGATTAGTGGGTATGATATCTGGTGTTGATTTGGTTATGCTCCTAAACTGCAAATGAGAGGCACATTACCATATTAACTATATAACTTTAGAACTTGATTTTTTTTACACAAAAATTTGTAAAAATTTATTCTGTTTGTCTTAAGATATTAACTGCTACGATTAATCATAAGTTCTATATATATACATAAGTTCAAATGTATGTCATGTATAAAGAACCACAAGTTAGGACCAAGTTATAAGAATGGGGAACTAGTTCGTAGGCAAAGCTTAATCATAATTAAGCAAATACAGAAAATATCCTCTTCTGGATAACAATTTGCACATAAAGAAAATTAAACATGCATATTAACAAGTGATCAAACATGCAGGCAGACGATAAATTTCACAATCACAACAACCATTCCATTGCATGACTAACCTGATATGCTATCCTTTTCTTTCAAATGCTTTTGTGGTTATCACTTGGATCCACCTGAACAGAAATGAAACAACCATCAGATCTGAACTATGACACGTCAAACAGAAAGGAAAACTAGTTTCAGATCTTTCTCGCAATCAAAGCCGTCTCAGGAAAAAAAAGAAAAAGAAGACAAGAATGTGAATCAATGTTCAAAATCACGAAACCAGATCCACCGAACCAGAACAACCACCGAACGAAGACAAAACATAAAAAAAAGATGGGAAACATCGAATCTTCCGGATCGAACCCAGATCCAAAATGCAGGGAGATCGAACCAGAAGAGACGAGAGCGAGGAGCGTTGGGAGAAGAACATGCAAGGAGGCATACGGAAGAAAAAAAGGAGAGGAAACTTACCCAGATCCAGAATGCACGAATGTCTGACGAGGAGTTTGGTTGCTTCGGAGACGGTAGCGTATGTTTTGGGAGAAACGGTGAAGAGAAGCGGTGATAGGTTTGGACGAATAACAACGAGGATAATGATGTAATTGCAATGTTCCGTCCCGGGGCAGCAAAATCATGTACCACAGTTTGTTGATGTACAGAAAATTACCGTCCTCGTAATCCTGAGACGGGGACAACTTAGTGGAGACATAAAACCAAACTCTCCGGAGACGGAATTTTTGAGTCTCCGTCCACTGTCCCCACCCATGAGAACGGTAACCAAACACAGTGTAAGGGTTGGAAACTATGTTTGAGACAGAGATGCATTTGGGGATGCTCGTTTGAAGTGAGAATTTACAACCCATAGGAAAAGAAGCTAGACCCAAGGACCATTAGTAGGTATATCATTGGACATGCTGAAAGGTCTAAGGGGTATAGATTCTATTTTCCATCTCACAGCACTAGAATTGTGGAATTAAGAAATGCAAAATTTCTTGAAAATGACTTGATCAGTGGGAGTGGTCATTTTCAAGACACAGTTTTTCAAAAGGGCCATTATGAAGCTCAACCCTCTGGTTCAAGTGATAGATTGATTGTCATTCACACTCCTTAAGTTGAAACGGATGTTGGACCAGTTACTGAAGTTCTGCAAGCTGTTAATACCAATCCAGTAGATCAAGTTGTAAATAAGGAGCAACCAAAAATTGTTGAGCAACCAGTTGAACAATAGGATGAGCAACATGTTCTTCGTGAGGATGATGATACAACATTGAGGAGATCTACTAGGGTTAGAAGGTCAGCAATACCTAAGGATTATATATTGTATCTCTAAGAGCCATATTACAACATTGGAGCTAAAAATGATCCTGAAATGTTTTCACAGGCCATGGGTTCTAAGGAATCGGACTTATGGTACAATATTATGAAAGATGAGATGGAGTTTATGGCATCTAATCAACTCTGGGATCTTGTTGAGTTGCCAAATGGTGTGAAAACCATTAGATGTAAATGGGTATTTAAGACAAAGAAAGACTCATAAGGCAACATTAAGAGACATAAAGAAAGCGACTCATAAGGCAACATTGAGAGACATAAAGCAAGACTTGTTGCCAGAGGGTTCACTCAGAGAGAAGGAATTGACTACACAGAGACATTTTCTCTGGTATCTAAAAAATATTCTCTTCATGGTATCAAGTCATCAGTAGCTTATTTTGATTTTGAGTTATATGAAATGGATGTGAAAACGACGTTCCTCAATGGTGAACTAGAGGAAGTGGTTTACATGAAACAACCTGAAGGATTCTCCTCTAGTGATGGTGAGCATTTAGTCTGCGCTTAATAAATCCATTTATGGATTAAAATAAGCCTCCCGGTAGTAGTATTTAAAATTCCATGAGGTTATCACTTCATTTAGTTTTGAAGAGAATCTAATAGGTCAATATTTATACCACAGGGTCAGTGGGAGTAAGACTTGTTTTCTTGTGTTACATGTGGATGATATTTTACTTGCGACTAATGATAAGGGTTTGTTATATGAAGTGAAACAATTTCTCTCAAAGAATTTTGAAATGAAAGATATGGGTGAGGCATCTTATGTCATTGGCATCAAGATCCATAGAGAAAGATCTCGAGGCATTTGGAGTTTGTCTCAAAAGACATATATCAACAAATTTTATAGAGATTTCAGATGAAAGATTGTGCACCAAATGTGGCACCCATAGTGATGGGTGATAGATTCAGTTTGAAGCAATGACCGAAGAATGATTTTGAATGGGAACACAAGAAGAACATTCCATATGCTTCAGTTGTTGGAAGCCTTATGTATACTCAGGTCTGTACCTGACCTGACATTGCATATGATGTTGATATGTTAGGTAGATATTAGAGTAATCCAGGTGTTGACCACTGGAAAGTTGCATAGAAGGTTATGAGATATCTTCAGGGCACAAAAGATTGCATGCTTTTGTACAGGCGAACTGAGAATCTGGAAGTAGTTGGATACTCCGATGCAGACTTTGTTGGTTGCATTGATTCAAGGAAATTATCATCTGGTTATATTTTCATGCTAGCTAGTGAAGCTATATCTTGGAGAAGTGCCAAGCAGACCTTGATTGTTACTTCCATTATGGAGGCTGAGTTCGCATCATGTTTTGGGGCCACCTCGTATGATGTATGGTTGAAGAGTTTCACATCTGGGCTTAGAGTTGTTGATTCAATTTCTAAGCCATTAAGGTTGTATTGCGACAACTCAGTTGCGATCTTTATGGCTAAAAATAACAAGAATGGAAGTTGAATTAAGAATATTGACATTAAGTATTTAACCATAAGAGAACGGGTTAAGGAAAGGAAAGTTGTTATAAAGCACATTAGTACTGATTTGATGATTGCGGATCCTTTAACTAAAGGCATGCCACTTAAGTAGTTTAAGGATCACGTAGTGCAAATGGGACTTAGTTCCATAATGTGATTTTTGTTGTACATTTGTTGCTTCAATGGAACACTTATTTGATTTGATATTTTCTCATATGTTTTTTGTGCACACATATATTTAATTGTTTTTTAGAAATTTCATCTAATTTGGACCTAAAATAAACATATAGTTTATTCATTAAGTTTAAGGGCTAGTAATGAGAAATTTTATATATGTAATACATGGAAGATAATACTCACTATAAGAGAACCTATCGTCATGATTCATATATTTGATTTCTTGTTATGTTTGGAGTTGGGTTAAATGGACCAAGTGGAAGAATGTAAGATTTTTTAAATCTACTTACTCTTTCTACTGTTGAGATTGTGGTCTATTTAATGCATTAAATCTTCATCACGCACACGTTAACAACCATGATTCCGAGTTTCATCCTATGTGATGGGCAGAGGTGATGAAACGTTTTTATAAAACCGATTTTGGGTCCATATCCTTATATACACGATATAGACACCATCGCA
This sequence comes from Erythroxylum novogranatense, assembly GCA_029891385.1. NCBI lineage: Eukaryota > Viridiplantae > Streptophyta > Magnoliopsida > Malpighiales > Erythroxylaceae > Erythroxylum > Erythroxylum novogranatense. The sequence goes on along the minus strand of CM057233.1, from coordinate 36,724,435 downwards.
ATGTAAAAAATAAAGAGGATAGAAGATTTAAAATTCAAAAACGTTGCTAGACATCGGTGTAGTAATGGTTGGAGGTATTTCTCGGTTATGCTTCCGTTGTTATATACATGAATAATATGCATGTGTCTTACATAAATTATGTTGTGTTATGAGATGCATGTCAGATTAATTTCATTGTTTATATAAGATTTGCATGAAATCACACATAGACTTACTTATATCCATAGAAAGTTTTATAACTTACTTATTTCTGAGTACGGAGTGCTGTAAAAAGAATTTAACTAATAAGGGTAACGAAGTAATGCTCCAAGTAGAGATACAAAAAATAAGGAGAAAATAGTTACTCTTTTTCTACCACTTTGCTTTGCTTTAGTAAAGCGCATCTAGTCCCTTGAACAACTACTACCAAATTCACATGTTAAGTTTTGGCCTTTCGTCCTTGTAAGGCCTATAAAGAAAAACTTCACTCATATTTGGCTTTGTAACTAATATAAAGAGCCACCTAGTAAATGATTTCAATCTCCTATATCATTCCATATATGTTCTGTAAGTGGCGTGTGCTTCAGCGTTAAGTGTCTGTTTGAAATGTCAAACGCCCGTTGATGCTAAAGTAAGAAAGTAAGCATTCATAATTTTTATTTTAATAATTATAATATAATAATAACTTTACATATATTAAGAAATGAATTAGATTACATTTTAATATTGGTTCTGTCGGATTCTGGCGGAACTGAACGTTGCCGTTTGCACCCATGAGTTGGTTGCTTTCTGTAGTGACTTCGACGTTGAGATCCCTGCAAAACAAAGAAGGCACGTCGGGGGTTGTGTCCCGATTCGCCCCTCCGACGCTCAAGTTAGTCTATCTGGTGAAGGTTAGGTTGTAGTACGCAGAAAAGAATAGGTTATGATCTTCGTACCTTTGTTACGATAGAATTATACCTTATATATGAGCAACAATTAGGTTTAGATCTTTACGTGTGCATGGGAGTCTCTCACATGTGGACGGGCTGAGGAGAGCTTAGATCGGGCTTGGGCTTGACATAGCTATTAGGTATGAGACCAATCTTTGGTGATTGGACCGATCGGCCCATGCATCGTTGAGACTGGGTTCTGGCCCAATTCAGCCGACCCGACCATAAGCCCCCTACTCCTCGAGTCCGAGCGAAGAGAAGGGTCGAAGGAGTATGTTAGGATTTTGTTGCTCGTCTGCTATCTTATAGCTTGTAAGCAAGACAGCTCATAAGGTGGTCGATCGGTCAGATATTGGCATTGTAGCTCGGTCATGGGATAGCTCGAGTAGTCCCGATCGGTCGGATGCCGACTAGTTGTGCGTGACTGCTCGTACTGGGATTGGTCGGCTGAGTGCCCCAACTGATCGACCTCGGCACTTATTGCGTGACAACTCACGCTAAAGTAGGTCGGGTGGTCATCATTAGCGAGCACGTGAAGGTACTTGAAGCAATTATTATTTGACGGCGCGTGCCCCCTGACAGCTTTTCAAAATCCAAAACGTATCGTCCTTGTAACCGTTGTGCAGCTGTCCCGTACGTCCTTTCAACTGTTCGCGCCACTCCGGATTTCGATTAACCCTAATTTATCTCCGCTCAGATCATGCCGCATGTCCGGGCATGGCTCGGATTTTCTCCACGCGTCGAGTTTTGGCTGGATCGCAATTCGAACGTTTCCTTATAAACGTCCAGGATCGACAGACGGTTTGGTTTTCTTCACACTCGTTTCGTTCTTGCTTTCATCTTGCTATCCTCTGCTCTTTCTTATTCTCAGTTTCCGGAAGTTTCCTTCAACGTTGCACAAATTTCCGACCTCATACCACTAAATAGGTACGTCCCTTTCCCTCATTTTCCTCTTCTAAATTTTCTCTTAGTGAGCATGTCGTCCACCGGTTCTCGAAGTGGGGTTTCTCCAAGGGATGATGTCACCGAAAGGGCTTCTGAAGTTTCCGCTGAGGCGATGGTGATGTCGAGGTTGGAAGATGTCGAAGAGATTTCGACAAGAGAGCGGAAGGATGGGCTAGTCGTTAAGGAGCTGCCCAAAGGCAAATCGAGGATGTCCGCGGCGGAGTTGAGTCGGTCGATTCTTAGAAATGGAATCCCTCGATCCTGGGAGCCTAGGATGGCCTCGACGAATGAAAGAATCTACAGTAGTACAAGTGGGTGGTTTGCCGTCTCTGAAAATTTCTTCTCGATCGGCGGCTTGAGACTACCGTACGTCCCGATCGTGGATGAAGTGTGCGCTGATTATCAACTAAGGCCGAGCCAGATTCCTCCGAATGGGTGGAGGTTCATTAATGGCCTTGCTCTGCTGTGCCACCAGTTTGGCTGTCTGCCTTCGGTCAATATCCTGCGCCACTTTTTAAGAATGAGCCAGAGTCCGAGCTCTGGGGGTGGGATTCCTTCCCTGATGTATAAGGATGCCCGGTATCGCCCAGCCGGGACGGCTTCTAAAATTACCGGCTGACGAACGAAATATTTCTTCGTGAAGCCTCTGGGATCTTCCTCCGAGTCCCAGCCGTGGAGGTATCCCCTAGCCGAGCGATGGAATGACTCGTCGAGCCTATTCCTTTCTAGGGAGGAGCGGGAGGTGATCGGCCGTATAAAGGAACTCGGTCAATATAACTTCGCTCGACTTATTTCAGGATACGGTGGGGGGCCTCGGCCAACTCTTTCCTGATTGACCCCCCGCCGCAAGTTACCAGGCTAGGAGAGGGAACCGCCCCGCCTGGTTGACCCCTCATGGTTGAATTATTTTCCATGCTTGTAGGCTTTGTTTCGATTTCTAACCTGCTTTCGTTGTTTGTGCAGACATGGTCAAAGTTCATGCTTTCATCGGCCCACCCAAGTCTGTCAAGGGTAAGCGCAAGGTCGCGGGGCCTTCGGAGGCCAGAGGACAGGAGGATAGGGGAGAGGCCAGTTCAATTATCGCTCGGCCCGTTGCTTCCGAGCGGCGAAATATTCCTCTTGCCATTTCCGAGCCATCTGCGGCACCTGCTGTGGTCGTCCCGCCTGATGAGTGCCTGGTTGTTATCGAGGAAGAGGAGGAGAGTGAGCAACCTCTGAAGAGGAGAAGGGGGGCTCAAGTAGCCGACCGAGCTCCTCATCCCTTGGACCAAAACAAGGGGAAAGAGAAAGTGGGAGATCGTGCTGCCCCGTTTGACAAGGGTAAAGGGAAGAAGCCAATGGGGAGTGCTGACAAGTGGGAGCCATCGATTAGCCTTGATAAGACTGCTTCGATTGCCAATGTCGAAGTGGCTCTTCATATCGCCAAGAGGGTCATTCCTCCTTCGAACGAGGAGCGCTATGACGCGTTGGATGTTGAGGAGCTGACGGGCCGTGCCATCCGCAATTCCATAAGGGAGGTGGCTTTCACTTTGTCCATGCGTTAGCGCATCGAGCTGCTGGATCGGGAGGTCCATTCCCTCCTGGAGCAGGTGGACGGTTTAAAGACTGAGCTCTCGGAGGCCAGAGAGGAAGGAGACTTCTCCCGGGCTCAACTCTCTTCCTTGGAGGAGGAGAAGAAACTCTGGGAGGAGGAGCGTGACGTCCTGAGAGCTTAGCTCGCTTCGGGAGAGGAGCACCTTGAAAGCTCGACTCACCGCGGAGGAGGTTGAGAGAGTAAGGGCGATGGCAGCGAGGAACAAGCTGTCCGAGGAATGTACGGTGTTGCGAGGGAAGCTGGAGTCGGAGAGGGCGCTTAAGGAAAAATCCCTCAAGGACCAGGCGCGAATCGAAGATACGTTGAGGAGGGTGCGAGCCTCCGTAAAGGAACAAAGGGTCGAGGCGATCATGCGATGGCAGAGGCGGTTCTTGCAGGAGGAATGCTTGGAGTACTCCTGTGACTTGGCTCTCATGATCCTAAAGAATTGTTATGACGCCTGCGTTTCTGAGGGGTCGGATGGTCCTCCGTTTGAGGGATTTGCTGAGCCGCTGCTTCCTACCGCCCTTGGCCTCTCTCTGGAGGAAGTAAGGGAGAGAGCCATGGAGGACCGGGGGTCGGTCCCGGTTGAGGAGCTGGACCTTAGCTCGGTTGAGGGGGACGAGCTTCCTTGCAAGGATACTTCACCGGCCGCTCCCTTGGACCCTGCTCCCGTTTCGACTTTTCCGCCCGCTTCCGAGGCTTCCCTTGGGTATTCGCGCACTTCTCCTTCTGTGGACTTTTGAGGCTCACCTGGTCGGGCTTGTGACCAGGGCGGATTGACATTAATGCAATCTTTACTTTTGTTTCATTTTTCTGAAGTCATTTTCCGTATTTATATTCTTTACTTTCGATGTATGGTGAATTTTATGAAGTTGCTCATAGTCGACCGGCTTCGAGGTCGACCTATAGTAGAGTCCGAACCGAGGTTCCAGGGATCTCGTTTTGGCAACCGGTCGACCGCAGTCGATCCGTGTCGATGCCGAGCGAGGGTCCCAAGAGTCTTGTCTTGGCAACCTGGCCGAGCAATAGACGAGGGCGATCGATGGTCCCGAGGATCTCGTCTCGGTGACCTGGTCGATCGATAGTCGAGGTCGAGCAGTCCCAGGGATCTTGTCTTGGCGACCTGGTCGAGCAATAGGCGAGGGCGATCGATGGTCCCGAGGGTCTCGTCTCGGCGACCTGATCGACCGTAGTCGATCTATGGAGATGCCGAGCGAGGGTCCCAAGGATCTTGTCTTGGCGACCCGACTGACCGTAGTCGATCTATGGAGATGCCGAGCGATGGCGAGCGAGGGTCCCAAGGATCTTGTCTTGGCAACTCGACCGACCATAGTCGATCTATGGAGATGCCGGGAGAGGCGAGCGAGGGTCCCAAGGATTTTATCTTGGTGACCCGACTGACCGTAGTCGATCTATGGAGATGCCGAGCGATGGCTAGCGAGGGTCCTAAGGATCTTGTCTTGGCGACCCGACCGACCGTAGTCGATCTATGGAGATGTCGAGCGAGGCGAGCGAGGGTCCCAAGGATCTTGTCTTGACGACCCGACCGACCGTAGTCGATCTATGGAGATGCCGAGCGATGGCGAGCGAGGGTCCCAAGTATCTTGTCTTGGCGACTCGACCGACCGTAGTCGATCTATGGAGATGCCGTGTGATGGCGAGCGAGGGTCCCAAGGATTTTGTCTTGGCGACTCGACCGACCGTAGTCGATCTATGGAGATGTCGAGCGATGGCGAGTGAGGGTCCCAAGGATCTTGTCTTGGCGACCCGACCGACCGTAGTCGATCTATGGAGATGTCGGGCGAGGCGAGCGAGGGTCCCAAGGATCTTGTCTTGACGACCCGACCGACCGTAGTCGATCTATAGAGATGCCGAGCGATGGCAAGCGAGGGTCCCAAGGATCTTGTCTTGGCGACCCGACCGACCGTAGTCGATCTATAGAGATGCCGAGCGATGGCTGAATGGATTTTTTACTCTTTGCCACATATAATGGAACTTTTTATTGCCAAGAAATATGAAAACCCCTTTATTGATGATAATGAGGGCGTGGGCCGTTAAAAAACCTATCTGGCAGGGACAGGAAAAAGGTTCACACGTGTTGTATACAAAAACAATAATAAATAAAGATTAACTAAAGTAAAACTTATCTATTGGTAGAACGCCTTCAAGTTTCGAGAGTTCCAAGGCCTTGGTAGAACCTTCCCTTTCGCATCGTATAGGATATAAGAGCCATGCCCGGCTTGCTTAATCACTCGATAGGGTCCTTCCCACACCTGTCCGAGCTTTCCAGGATGTTTCCCAACCACGTCGGCCTTTCACAGGACGTACCCGCCTACCTTTACATCGCTCAGCTTTACCCTTCTGTTGTAGAATTTAGTTGCTTTTTGCCTGATGACTTCCGAGCGAGCTGCTACCCTTTCTTTGTCCTCACTGAGGAGAACGAGTTTTGCTCTGCGGGCTTCATCATTCCGTTCTTCGTCGTAGTTCGACACCCTTTGGTTGTGCAAGACCACTTCTACGGGGACTAAGGCTTCTGCCCCAAAGGTCATCCTGAACGGTGTTTCCCCTATGGCTCCGTTCGGTGTGGTTCTGTACGCCCATAATACTTCGTCTAATTCTTCCACCCAAGTCCTTCATCCGTCTAGGCGCTTCGTGAGAGCACTCGTTATTTTTTTATTGGTATTTTCCGCAAGGCCGTTGCTCTGAGGGTGAGCTACTGAGGTGAACTGTAGTCTTATCTTTAGTCGGTCGCAGAAGTCTATGAACTTATCGTTATCGAATTGTCGGCCATTGTCCGTAACTAGCACCATAGGCATCCCGAAGTGACATAGTATATTTTTCTTTACGAAACTTTCTACCTTCCCTTCGGTGATTGTAGCGACCGCCTCCGCTTCTACCCATTTAGTGAAATACTCCACTGCCACTATCAGAAACTTCTTCTGTCCGGGGCCGAGAGGGAAGGGCCCCAGTATATCCATTCCCAATTGAGCGAAAGGAATAGGATGACTCACGATTTGCATCCTCTCGGTTGGCTGATGAGATAGGCTGTTATTCTTCCTGCAAGCCTCACACCGGTCAACCTTCTCCTGGCAGTCCCTTCTCATTGTCAGCCAGTAGTACCCCTGTCTAATCAGTCTGTGAGCCAACATTCTGCCTCCTACATGATTTCCGCACATTCCTTCGTGAACTTCGGCCATTGCCTGCTCGGCTTCTTCTTCATTCAAGCATCGAAGCAGTGGCCAGTCGTAGGATCGCTTATATAAAGCGCCATTAATGACCGTGTACTCGGCCGCCTTTATTCTTAGTTTCTTGGCCTCCGATTCTTTTTTTGGCTGTGTTCCCTCTAAAAGGTACCGTGTGATCGATTCCGTCCAAGTTGATCGACCGGTACTTACGTCGAGAACTTCCTTGGCTTTCTGAATGCTAGGCCAGTCTAGTCGCTCGACCAGAATGTTATTTTTGACGTCTCGATCTGAGGCCATTTTGGAGAGCGCATCCGTTTTAGCATTTTGAGCTCGTTCTATCCTGTTGATCGAGTACTGCTCGAAATTACTTAACTCCCGCTTTACCAGCTCCAAGTACTCGATCATCTTGTTCCCTTAGCTTCACACGCCTTGATGACTTGGTCGACCACCACTTGGCTATCGCTATATATCTTTAGGTGCTTCACCTCCATCTCCTTAGCTAGCTGGAGGCCGGCTATCAGAGCCTCATATTCTGCCTCATTATTGGAGGCCTTGAATTCTAGCCGAAGGGCATATTCCACCTTTTCTTCCGTATGCGGGTCGATTAATACCACTCCTGTTCCGCATCCTTCAGCGTTGGACGACCCTTCAACGAACAAGCTCCAGACAGGGAACTGCTCGTCCTTCGAGCTGGGTTGGCTCATCTCTGCGATGAAGTCTGCCAACACCTGTGCCCTAATGGTCGTCCGGGGTTTGTATTGTATGTCGAATTCTCCCAGCTCTACCGCCCACTTAATTAGTCGACCCGAAGTTTCGGGCTTTTGAAGGTACTGCCTGAGGGGTTGGTCGGTCCATACCTCAATGGTATGACTTTGGAAGTAGGTTCTTAGCTTCCGGGTTGTCATTATCAAGAAGAGGGCTAGTTTCTCTATAGACGTATATCGCATTTCTGGTCCGGTCAACACTTTGCTGACGTAGTAGACAGGGTGTTGTTCGCTTCCCTCCGATCGAATAAATCGCATACCGATCGACCCTCCAGAATCGCCAAGTATAAAATCATATTCTCTCCCTCTACCGGGTTTTGCAGGATAGACGGGCTAGACAAGTATTGCTTTAAGTGTTGAAAAGCTTTTCGCATTAAATGCAGCCATTGGGCGGGTCATGTTCACTTTCCTCAAGATTTTGAAAAATGGGAGGCACTTGTCTCCCAATCTGGAAATGAACCTGCTTAGAGAGACTATCCGACCGGTCAATATCTGCATTTCTTTTAAGCATTGGGGCGAGGGCATTTGGATGATGGCTTCGATCTTCTCTGGATTAGCTTCAATCCCCCGTTGAGTGATCATAAACCCTAGGAATTTTCCAGATGCCACCCCAAAAATGCATTTTTCCGGGTTCAGATTCATCTGAAATTTATTCCGGGTCTGGAAGACTTCCTTGAGATCCTCCACATGCTCCATGGCTGTCTTACTTTTGACCACCATATCATCCACGTAAGCTTCCACCAACCGGCCAATCTGTTTCTTAAAGACCTCCATGACGAGTCGCTGATAGGTCGCCCCCGCGTTCTTCAAGCCAAAAGGCATTACTTGGTAGAAATATGTGTCTTGGTCAGTTATGAAGGCGGTCTTTTCTTCGTCTTCTAGACTCATTTGAATATGATGATAGCCCGAGAAAGCATCCAGGAAGCTGAGAAGTTCATGCCCTGAGGTAGAGTCTACTAACTGGTCGATCTTGGGCAAGGGGAAACTGTCCTTTGAACATGCTTTGTTCAGGTCGGTGAAATCAATGCACATTCTCCACTTCCCGTTCTTCTTTTTCACTAAAACCACATTGGCGAGCCATTCAGGGTACTTGACTTCTCGGATGAACCCGGCCTCGAGTAATTTCTCTACTTCTTTCTCGATCACTCCCTGTCGCTCTTTGTTGTGCCATCGCTTCTTTTGTCTGATCGGCTTGTAGTCATGCCGAATACCAAGGGAGTGCGATGCGACTGATCGAGAAATTCCAGGCATTTCGCTCGGTACCCAAGCGAAAACCGATCTATTTTCCACCAAACAGCCTGTGATTTCTTTAACGAGGTCTTTCTGCAGCCCGGAACCTAGGTTTGTGAATTTAGAGGGGTCGGCTTCGTCCAGTACGACCCGCTGCATTTTTTCCACTGGGTTCATCCTATCCATCTCCTCATCAACTCTCACATTAAGAGAGTTCGTCAGGACTACCGTCCCGTCTAATATTTTTGTTTCCGCTAAGTAGCACTCCCTTGCGATTCTCTACTGATGTTGGACCCCGAACCTTGAGTGACACTTTACTTTAGTAATATGAATGATCAAGGGGATGAGTTGATTGAACTAGAGTTGAAAAACAAGAATTAAAAAGAAAAAGTGTGAAAATTTGAAGAATTTAGAAAGTTTGACTTTCTGGAGAGAGAATATTTGACTTAAGAGTTGACTTTTGTTTGAGGCAAAATTTGAGAAAATTGTCTTCTGGAAACTTGTAGTTTATGTCAAGAGTTTTTCGTAGACATAAAGTTTCATATTTTTCGATATCGGGAGTGAGAGTTATGATCAGTCAAAGTTGGCTTGAAAGTTTGGCGTTTAGGGTAAAAAGTTGACTTTTTTGATTTAGGTCAAATTCGAGAAAATGATCAACGTGAAACTTGTAGCCTCTGTCGAGAGCTTTTCGTTGACATAAAGTTTGCTATTTTTCGATGTCGGGATTGGGAGATATGATTTTCAGAAGATATGCTTTGTTTTGAAAATGTTAATAAGTATAGATTTGCATGTGCTATACTTCGAGGTCACTCGCCGTATGAATTTAGTCTGAATTGGAATAAGTGGTCTTAATGAAAGTTGGAGCTTGTATTTCGATCTTTCCGACGTCATAAAGTATGTCATTTTTCGAGATCGGGGCAAGGAGTTATGAGCGATTAAAATTTGGAAGTTGTTTAGGAAAAGCTGATTACGACAGAATCTTTGAGTGAAAATTTGACTTCTTTGGAAGCCAATTGGATTTTCTGTTCTTCAGGAAGTTGTAGAGCTTCCTTTACCTTTCCATAGACACCAAATTCGTCAAATTCCGAGTTCGGAATTAAGAGATATGATTTTTGAAAAATTCAGTTATAAGTGGGTATTTAAGGTTTTGACAATTTTGCTTGAACTCCGACCCTTTTGCAATCTTTTGTTATAAATCTTTAAATCGACATCCGATTGACTTGATTTTTGAAGCGTTGGATTCCTAAGACAGTGAATTTCATTTTTACGGGAAATTTGTGAAATTTTGAGATTAAATTAAGGGTGATTAAATTAATCAAAGTGAGTCGGGAAAAGTTTCCAAACATAGTTCAGTATTTTGAGAAATTCGGGATCTGTAGAGATCCGATTGAAGTGATTCTTGAGGCGAAATAAAGATAAGACAAGGGGCTATAAGTCGTATGAAGAAAGGAAATTTCAATTTTGCCCCTAAGACTTTCAATTTCTGAATTGAAGCTCGGATTAGTGTGCAGTTTCGGGTTTTGGAACATCTGAAAGTATTTTGGACATAACTTTTGATCTGGTAATCGAAATGAGGTGATTCTTATTTTGAATTAAAGTAGAGACATAGAGCTACAATTGTTATGAAGACATCTAATGTCAATTTTTGGATTAAGAATGTTAATTTCTGGATAGAAATAACGTGCTGAAAATTATGTTAGAATATGAACAACCCGAAATGTTTTGCGCATAACTTTTGATGTAGTGCTCCGAATTGGATGATTCTTGTGGCATTATAAAATTAAGACATAGAGGAACATTTCTCTAGAAGGAAGTTTTGATAAATTCCTTCAAATTGATAGTGCGAATCAAACCCGCAAGTAAGCATGACTTTAAGCTTTGAATGGAGGGGCAATGTGGTCATTTGACCTTCATTAATAACATGGCATTAAAACACATGAGGAGATGTCGTTTTAAGCAATATAAAGCCACGAAGTTGGCTAGAAAATCAGAACAAAAGGAAAGGAAGAAAATAAGAAGAGAAGAGGAGAGCATGTTAGGTGGGAGAAAGAGAGAGAGGAGGAAAAATTTGCTAGAGTTCGAATTTTCTTTAGCTTTCATAGATGATTTTCGTTGATTTCAAGGAAAAAGGAAGGAAGAAGGTGAAAGCTTGCTTCCATACCCAAGAAAATCCGAAATTTGAAGCAGAAAGAGGTAAGGAAAAAATTTGAGCTTTGAGATTTTGTAGAGTTTTTGATTGAGAAACATGGAAAATGATATGGGTAGGTGATATATGAACTCAATTTTGATGATTGTTAAGGATTAAGGGATTAATTTTAGTTGGAAATTAATTTGGGATTTATGCCTAATTTTGTGATTTGAGATTTTTGAAAATTTATGGCTTAGAATCATGGAAAGTATGATGAATTGGTGAAATATGATATCAATTTTGAAGAATTTGTATTTTATGATGTTGAATTTGTGTAAATTGGTTTGGGAAAATTTTGTAAATTGGGGATTTTTGAAATTGTTGAATTAGATAGCTTGGAAATATGATCAATTGGTGAATTCCTAAGTGAAATTTGAGGATTATGATTTTTATGATGTTGAATTTGGGTATTTGTGGTTTAGGAAAATTTTTAATGTGGAAGAAAGAAGGAGGCTTTGGAGCAATTGAGGCACAAAGCAAATTATTAGCATGGAATTGAGGTGGGTAGCATATTTATATTTTGATTTGTAAGCTTAATACGAATTTTGAAAAAATTAAAAGAAAGCAAAAGTTTGAAATTTTGATCACTTATTGTTTTTGGAAATGTTTGAAAATAAGAATTATTTTAAGGTTTGAAATTATGATTCCTAAGTGATTTCTGAAAAATTATTACAAGCTTAAATTCATTGTGTTAAATGATTTGCTAAATCGTTAGAAATTTTCAAATCAGATTTGTTGGTACGCATTGATAATTATGCATATTGTTGCAATTATTGATTGATTGAATTAATTGAATTATATGATATGTGTGAATTTGTGAGATTGTTTTAAGTTGATGAAATAATGTTAGAAAAGTAAAATTTTGGAAAGTGCCTTCGGGCAATTTGAATTTCCGTTTTCGATATGTGTTATGTGGGTTTGGTAGGTCTTTTGGTGAGTCAGCGTTGTCTTTATATGTATAGCCTTCGCTCGGCTGCCCGCTAGTGGCACGGAGCTCCGATTTCGGACTCCTTTCACGACTACACTGGACCGCTTTCGGGAAAGTGTAATGCGCTCGCTCACATAGCGGTCTGTGCAAGACGCTCTGTTTGGACCCAGCTGCACCATTCGATATGTTATGTGTTTTCAATTTTGTTTCTGAATGTTGCATTCATATTTATGAAAATTCGAGAATGTTTGAAAAATAAGAAAAAGTGAGATTACTATGAAAAGTTTGAAAATTTTTTTAAAAAAATTATAAAGTTTGAAAAATTCTCCCTTTTTGGCAAAAAGATTATTAAAAATGATTTCAGCTTATTTATCAGTTTATAAATGTTTTATCCACGGAGCTGTGTAGCTCACCCCCCCTTTCATCCTCATCTCCAGGTTTCGAGTAGGAGATCGGATGAAAGTATGTCAAGACGTTTGGTTTGATTTTGTATCATTTGGATTCGTGAGTTGATGTGTATATGAGTTAGATAAGTTTGGATAAGTAGATTTGCGTAGAAAGATGAGTATGGTGTATGTACATAAATGATTGGGTTGTGTTTAGATTGAATTAAAGCATTGTATCTGGTATAAGAATAAATGTGAATGAGTTTTGGATATTAAATTGCGTTATGAATGTATATTGAGATTTATGGAAGTGTTAGATTTAGGTTTGCGTTTTGCTGGTGTTTGGATTCCGGACGGGAGTGTCCGATGATTCTGAGATCTGTTTGGGATTATAGAAGTGGTTATTTACCTTTGCAGGTTTTGGGTTAGGATAAATACAGCCGTTATGCTGCCGAAATTTCGTTAAAAAATAAAGTGAAAATGAAGAAAAATAAGATTTAGATATATGAAAGATGGATTTATGAGATTGGTATAAATGTAACGAACTTTGTTATGATTTGAGTGGGATGATGAAATTGATAAATATTGCTTTGTATGGGTTTGAGTAAAAATGGTCATAAGAGATGGAATAGAAAAGAAAAGAAAAGAAATACCAGATTTTAGACCGAGTTAGTCTAAGGTTATCCAACGCGATCAGTTTTCTATACCTTGTATTTCTCCGGAATGTCGGAATCTGTTTCAGTTCGATATATTTGTTTTTCCGATTCGCATTCGATTCGGAATTATGCTTTTCGAGTTTCTCCACTTTGTTATTCGTATTCCGATTCGAAACTTTCCGAGTATTCGTTTCGCTCCGATGATTCGATTTGTTTTCCGATTAGCGATTTCTCGCTTTTCGATTTTCCGTTTTTTTTCGTTCCGTTTTTCGGTTGGGATCCGGTTCTCGGATCGGGTCCCAACATTTATGGTATCAGAGCCCAATATTATGATCGTACTTGGGCGTTTGTGTCTAACTGATTTGTATAAGAGTGTTCAAGCATAAGATTGAATTTGTGAGATTGTGATAAAGATAAAGTGTATACTAAAGTGCTTGATAGATGATAAGAATGTTAAGTGATTTTAGGAAATTGTGCATGAAATTGAGATTTGAAGTTCATGAGGAATTAGGATGATTTGTGAGTGAAAGATGAACATGGAGATAGATTTTTATGAATTATGTGAAGACCTAATTAAGTGTTCGATGAGGGTTAAGAACTTTAATGCATTTTTGGTTTGTGATGATGGAAAATTGAGATTTGAACCGAATGATAACATTTGGATGAAATTGATTTGATTATACTTCTTTGAGATGAAAGTATGACTATTTGAAAGATGTCATGATGATAAAGATTAAATGATGATTGAACGATATTAGGGTTCTTTAAGAAATGGACCATTGACTTGTGTCCATAAGTGTAGAAACAATGAGTTATGACTATAGTGATTTGATATGATATGAGTGGTATGTGATTTAAGGAAATGAAAATTGTGAAGAGATTGAGAATATGTATGATGAGTAAATTAAAAATATATATATATATATGTTTGATGATCTTTGTTTAGAAAGACAGTTATGCAAGGATGAGATACTTAGAGTTTAAGTAAATATGAATTTCGAGGACGAAATTCTTTTAAGAGGGGGAGAAATGTTGGACCCCGAACCTTGAGTGACACTTTACTTTAGTAATATGAATGATCAAGGGGATGAGTTGATTGAACTAGAGTTAAAAAACAAGAATTAAAAAGAAAAAGTGTGAAAATTTGAAGAATTTAGAAAGTTTGACTTTTTGGAGAGAGAATGTTTGACTTAAGAGTTGACTTTTGTTTGAGGCAAAATTTGAGAAAATTGTCTTCTGGAAACTTGTAGTTTATGTCAAGAGTTTTTCGTAGACGTAAAGTTTGATATTTTTTGATATCGGGAGTGAGAGTTATGATCAGTCAAAGTTGGCTTGGAAGTTTGTCGTTTAGGGTAAAAAGTTGACTTTTTTGATTTAGGTCAAATTCGAGAAAATGATCAACGTGAAACTTGTAGCCTCTGTCGAGAGCTTTTCGTGGACATAAAGTTTGCTATTTTTCGATGTCGGGATTGGGAGATATGATTTTCAGAAGATATGCTTTGTTTTGAAAATGTTAATAAGTATAGATTTGCATGTGCTATACTTCGAGGCCACTCGTCGTATGGATTTAGTCTGAATTGGAATAAGTGGTCTTAATGAAAGTTGGAGCTTGTATTTCGATCTTTCCGACGCCATAAAGTATGTAATTTTTCACATCGGGCAAGGAGTTATGAGCAATTAAAATTTGGAAGTTGTTTAGGAAAAGTCGATTCGACGAATCTTTGAGTGGAAATTTGACTTCTTTGGAAGCCAATTGGATTTTTCTGTTCTTCAGGAAGTTGTATGGCTTCCTTTACCTTTCCATAGACACCAATTCGCCAAATTCGAGTTCGAATTAAGAGATATGATTTTGAAAAATTGATTATAAGTGGGTATTTAAGGTTTTGACAATTTTGCTTGAACTCCGACCCTTTTGCAATCTTTTGTTATAAATCTTTCGTCTGACATCCGATTGACTTGATTTTTGAAGCGTTGGATTCCTAAGACAGTGAATTTCATTTTTACGGGAAATTTGTGAAATTTTGAGATTAAATTAAGGGTGATTAAATTAATCAAAGTGAGTCGGGAAAAGTTTCCAAACATAGTTCAGTATTTTGAGAAATTCGGGATCTGTAGAGATCCGATTGAAGTGATTCTTGAGGCGAAATAAAGATAAGACAAGGGGCTATAAGTCGTATGGAGAAAGGAAATTTCAATTTTGCCCCTAAGACTTTCAATTTCTGAATTGAAGCTTGGATTAGTGTGCAGTTTCGGGTTTAGGAACATCTGAAAGTATTTTGGACATAACTTTTGATCTGGTAATTGAAATGAGGTGATTCTTATTTTGAATTAAAGTAGAGACATAGAGCTACAATTGTTATGAAGACATCTAATGACAATTTTTGGATTAAGAATGTTAATTTCTGGATAGAAATAACGTGCTGAAAATTATGTTAGAATATGAACAACCCGAAATGTTTTGCGCATAACTTTTGATGTAGTGCTCCGAATTGGATGATTCTTGTGGCATTATGAAATTAAGACATAGAGGAACATTTCTCTAGAAGGAAGTTTTGATAAATTCCTTCAAATTGATAGTGCGAATCAAACCCGCAAGTAAGCATGACTTTAAGCTTTGAATGGAGGGGCAATGTGGTCATTTGACCTTCATTAATAACATGGCATTAAAACACATGAGGAGATGTCGTTTTAAGCAATATAAAGCCACGAAGTTGGCTAGAAAATCAGAACAAAAGGAAAGGAAGAAAATAAGAAGAGAAGAGGAGAGCATGTTCGTGGGAGAAAGAAGAGAGAGGAGGAAAAAATTTGCTAGAGTTCGAATTTTCTTTAGCTTTCATAGATGATTTTCGTTGATTTCAAGGAAAAAGGAAGGAAGAAGGTGAAAGCTTGCTTCCATACCCAAGAAAATCCAAATTTGAAGCGAAAGAGGTAAGGAAAAATTTGAGCTTTGAGATTTTGTAGAGTTTTGATTGAGAAACATGGAAAATGATATGGGTAGTGATATATGAACTCAATTTTGATGATTGTTAAGGATTAAGGGATTAATTTTAGTTGGAAATTAATTTGGGATTTATGCCTAATTTTGTGATTTGAGATTTTTGAAAATTTATGGCTTAGAATCATGGAAAGTATGATGAATTGGTGAAATATGATACCAATTTTGAAGAATTTGTATTTTATGATGTTGAATTTGTGTAAATTGGTTTAGGAAAATTTTGTAAATTGGGGATTTTTGAAATTGTTGAATTAGATAGCTTGGAAATATGATCAATTGGTGAATTCCTAAGTGAAATTTGAGGATTATGATTTTTATGATGTTGAATTTGGGTATTTGTGGTTTAGGAAAATTTTAATGTGGAAGAAAGAAGGAGGCTTTGGAGCAATTGAGGCACAAAGCAAAATATTAGCATGGAATTGAGGTGGGTAGCATATTTATATTTTGATTTGTAAGCTTAATACGAATTTTGAAAAAATTAAAAGAAAGCAAAAGTTTGAAATTTTGATCACTTATTGTTTTTGGAAATGTTTGAAAATAAGAATTGTTTTAAGGTTTGAAATTATGATTCCTAAGTGATTTCTGAAAAATTATTACAAGCTTAAATTCATTGTGTTAAATGATTTGCTAAATCGTTAGAAATTTCGAAAATGTATTTGGTTTTGTACGCATTGATAATTATGCATATTGTTGCAATTATTGATTGATTGAATTAATTGAATTATATGATATGTGTGAATTTGTGAGATTGTTTTAAGTTGATGAAATAATGTTAGAAAAGTAAAATTTTGGAAAGTGCCTTCGGGCAATTTGAATTTCCGTTTTCGATATGTGTTATGTGGGTTTGGTAGGTCCTTTGGTGAGTCAGTATTGTCTCTATGTGTATAGCTTTTCGCCTTGGCTGTTCGCTAAAGGCACGGAGTCTGATTTCGGACTCTTTCACGATTACAATGGACCGCTTATGGAAAGTGTAGTACGCTCTGCTCACATAGCGGTCCTGTGCAAGACGCTCTGCTTGGACCCAGCTGCACCATTCGATATGTTATGTGTTTTCAATTTTGTTTCGAATGTTGCATTCATATTTATGAAAATTCGAGAATGTTTGAAAAATAAGAAAAGTGAGATTACTATGAAAAGTTTGAAATTTTTTAAAAATTATAAAGTTTGAAAATTCTCCTTTTGGCAAAAAGATTATTAAAATGATTTCACTTATTTATCGCTTTATAAATGTGTTATCCACTTGAGTGTAGCTCACCTCTTTCATCCTCATCTCCAGGTTTCGAGCAGGAGATCGGATGAAAGTATGTCAAGACGTTTGGTTTGATTTTGTATCATTTGGATTCGTGAGTTGATGTGTATATGAGTTAGGTAAGTTTGGATAAGTAGATTTGCGTAGAAAGATGAGTATGGTGTATGTACATAAATGATTGGGTTGTGTTTAGATTGAATTAAAGCATTGTATCTGGTATAAGAATAAATGTGAATGAGTTTTGGATATTAAATTGCGTTATGAATGTATATTGAGATTTATGGAAGTGTTAGATTTAGGTTTGCGTTTTGCTGGTGTTTGGATTCCGGACGGGAGTGTCCGATGATTCTGAGATCTGTTTGGGATTATAGAAGTGGTTATTTACCTTTGCAGGTTTTGGGTTAGGATAAATACAGCCGTTATGCTGCCGGAATTTCGTTAGAAAATAAAGTGAAAATGAAGAAAAATAAGATTTAGATATATGAAAGATGGATTTATGAGATTGGTATAAATGTAAAGAACTTTGTTATGATTTGAGTGGGATGATGAAATTGATAAATATTGCTTTGTATGGGTTTGAGTAAAAATGGTCATAAGAGATGGAATAGAAAAGAAAAGAAAAAAAAATACCAGATTTTAGACCGAGTTAGTCTAAGGTTATCCAACGCGATCGATTTTCTATACCTTGTATTTCTCTAATGTCGGAACTGTTTTGACCGATATATTTGTTTTTCCGATTCGCATTCGATTGAATTATGCTTTTCGAAGTTTCTCCACTTTGTTATTCAGATTCGATTCAAACTTTCCGAGTATTCGTTTCATCCGATGATTCGATTTGTTTTCCGATTAGCGATTTCTCGCCGATTTTCGCTTTTTTCGTTCGCTTTTTGGTTGGGATCCGGTTCTCGGATCGGGTCCCAACATTTATGGTATCAGAGCCCAATATTATGATCGTACTTGGGCGTTTGTGTCTAACTGATTTGTATAAGAGTGTTCAAGCATAAGATTGAATTTGTGAGATTGTGATAAAGATAAAGTGTATACTAAAGTGCTTGATAGATGAAGATGATAAGAATGTTAAGTGATTTTAGGAAATTGTGCATGAAATTGAGATTTGAAGTTCATGAGGAATTAGGATGATTTGTGAGTGAAAGATGAACATGGAGATAGATTTTTATGAATTATGTGAAGACCTAATTAAGTGTTCGATGAGGGTTAAGAACTTTAATGCATTTTTGGTTTGTGATGATGGAAAATTGAGATTTGAACTGAATGATAACATTTGGATGAAATTGATTTGATTATACTTCTTTGAGATGAAAGTATGACTATTTGAAAGATGTCATGATGATAAAGATTAAATGATGATTGAACGATATTAGGGTTCTTTAAGAAATGGACCATTGACTTGTGTCCATAAGTGTAAAAACAATGAGTTATGACTATAGTGATTTGATATGATATGAGTGGTATGTGATTTAAGGAAATGAAAATTGTGAAGAGATTGAGAATATGTATGATGAGTAAACTAAATATATATATATATATATATGCTTGATGATCTTTGTTTAGAAAGACAGTTATGCAAGGATGAGATACTTAGAGTTTAAGTAAATATGAATTTCGAGGACGAAATTCTTTTAAGAGGGGGAGAAATGTTGGACCCCAACCTTGAGTGACACTTTACTTTAGTAATATGAATGATCAAGGGATGAGTTGATTGAACTAGAGTTGAAAACAAGAATTAAAAAGAAAAGTGTGAAAATTTGAAGAATTTAGAAAGTTTGACTTTCCGAGAGAGAATGTTTGACTTAAGAGTTGACTTTGTTTGAGGCAAAATTTGAGAAAATTGTCTTCTGGAAACTTGTAGTTTATGTCAAGAGTTTTCAGAGACGTAAAGTTTGATATTTTTCGATATCGGGAGTGAGAGTTATGATCAGTCAAAGTTGGCTTGGAAGTTTGGCGTTTAGGGTAAAAAGTTGACTTTTTTGATTTAGGTCAAATTCGAGAAAATGATCAACGTGAAACTTGTAGCCTCTGTCGAGAGCTTTTCGTGGACATAAAGTTTGCTATTTTTCGATGTCGGGATTGGGAGATATGATTTTCAGAAGATATGCTTTGTTTTGAAAATGTTAATAAGTATAGATTTGCATGTGCTATACTTCGAGGCCACTCGCCGTATGGATTTAGTCTGAATTGGAATAAGTGGTCTTAATGAAAGTTGGAGCTTGTATTTCGATCTTTCCGACGCCATAAAGTATGTAATTTTTCGACATCGGGGCAAGGAGTTATGAGCAATTAAAATTTGGAAGTTGTTTAGGAAAAGCTGATTACGACAGAATCTTTGAGTGGAAATTTGACTTCTTTGGAAGCCAATTGGATTTTTCTGTTCTTCAGGGAAGTTGTATAGCTTCCTTTTACCTTTCCATAGACACCAAATTCGTCAAATTCCGAGTTCGGAATTAAGAGATATGATTTTTGAAAAATTCAGTTATAAGTGGGTATTTAAGGTTTTGACAATTTTGCTTGAACTCCGACCCTTTTGCAATCTTTTGTTATAAATCTTTCGTCTGACATCCGATTGACTTGATTTTTGAAGCGTTGGATTCCTAAGACAGTGAATTTCATTTTTACGGGAAATTTGTGAAATTTTGAGATTAAATTAAGGGTGATTAAATTAATCAAAGTGAGTCGGGAAAAGTTTTCAAACATAGTTCAGTGTTTTGAGAAATTCGGGATCTGTAGAGATCCGATTGAAGTGATTCTTGAGGCGAAATAAAGATAAGACAAGGGGCTATAAGTCGTATGGAGAAAGGAAATTTCAATTTTGCCCCTAAGACTTTCAATTTCTGAATTGAAGCTGGGATTAGTGTGCAGTTTCGGGTTTAGGAACATCTGAAAGTATTTTGGACATAACTTTTGATCTGGTAATTGAAATGAGGTGATTCTTATTTTGAATTAAAGTAGAGACATAGAGCTACAATTGTTATGAAGACATCTAATGACAATTTTTGGATTAAGAATGTTAATTTCTGGATAGAAATAACGTGCTGAAAATTATGTTAGAATATGAACAACTCGAAATGTTTTGCGCATAACTTTTGATGTAGTGCTCCGAATTGGATGATTCTTGTGGCATTATGAAATTAAGACATAGAGGAACATTTTCTAGAAGGAAGTTTTGATAAATTCCTTCAAATTGATAGTGCTAATCAAACCCGCAAGTAAGCATGACTTTAAGCTTTGAATGGAGGGCAATGTGGTCATTTGACCTTCATTAATAACATGGCATTAAAACACATGAGGAGATGTCGTTTTAGCAATATAAAGCCACGGTTGGCTAGAAAATCAGAACAAAAGGAAAGGAAGAAAATAAGAAGAGAAGAGGAGAGCATGTTCGTGGGAGAAAGAAGAGAGGAGGAAAAAATTTGCTAGAGTTGAATTTTCTTTAGCTTTCATAGATGATTTTCGTTGATTTCAAGGAAAAGGAAGGAAGAAGGTGAAAGCTTGCTTCCATACTCAAGAAAATCCGAAATTTGAAGCAGAAAGAGGTAAGGAAAAAATTTGAGCTTTGAGATTTTGTAGAGTTTTTGATTGAGAAACATGGAAAATGATATGGGTAGGTGATATATGAACTCAATTTTGATGATTGTTAAGGATTAAGGGATTAATTTTAGTTGGAAATTAATTTGGGATTTATGCCTAATTTTGTGATTTGAGATTTTTGAAAATTTATGGCTTAGAATCATGGAAAGTATGATGAATTGGTGAAATATGATACCAATTTTGAAGAATTTGTATTTTATGATGTTGAATTTGTGTAAATTGGTTTAGGAAAATTTTGTAAATTGGGGATTTTTGAAATTGTTGAATTAGATAGCTTGGAAATATGATCAATTGGTGAATTCCTAAGTGAAATTTGAGGATTATGATTTTTATGATGTTGAATTTGGGTATTTGTGGTTTAGGAAAATTTTAATGTGGAAGAAAGAAGGAGGCTTTGGAGCAATTGAGGCACAAAGCAAAATATTAGCATGGAATTGAGGTGGGTAGCATATTTATATTTTGATTTGTAAGCTTAATACGAATTTTGAAAAAATTAAAAGAAAGCAAAAGTTTGAAATTTTGATCACTTATTGTTTTTGGAAATGTTTGAAAATAAGAATTGTTTTAAGGTTTGAAATTATGATTCCTAAGTGATTTCTGAAAAATTATTACAAGCTTAAATTCATTGTGTTAAATGATTTGCTAAATCGTTAGAAATTTCTGAAATTGTATTTGTTGTGTACGCATTGATAATTATGCATATTGTTGCAATTATTGATTGATTGAATTAATTGAATTATATGATATGTGTGAATTTGTGAGATTGTTTTAAGTTGATGAAATAATGTTAGAAAAGTAAAATTTTGGAAAGTACCTTCGGGCAATTTGAATTTCCGTTTTCGATATGTGTTATGTGGGTTTGGTAGGTCCTTTGGTGAGTCAGCGCTGTCTCTATGTGTATAGCCTTCACTTCGCTGTTCGCTAGGGCACGGAGTCTGATTTCGGACTCCTTTCACGATTATAATGGACCGCTTATGGAAAGTGTAGTACGCTCTGCTCACATAGCGTCCTGTGCAAGACGCTCATTTGGACCTAGCAGATCATTCGATATGTTATGTGTTTTCAATTTTGTTTCGAATGTTGCATTCATATTTATGAAAATTCGAGAATGTTTGAAAAATAAGAAAAGTGAGATTACTATGAAAGTTTGAAATTTTTTTAAAAATTATAAAGTTTGAAAAATTCTCCTTTTGGCAAAAGATTATTAAAATGATTTCACTTATTTATCGCTTTATAAATGTGTTATCCACGAGTCAGTAGCTCATTCTCTTTCATCCTCATCTCCGTGTTTCGACGGGAGATCGGATGAAAGTATGTCAAGACGTTTGGTTTGATTTTGTATCATTTGGATTCGTGAGTTGATGTGTATATGAGTTAGGTAAGTTTGGATAAGTAGATTTGCGTGAGAAAGATGAGTATGGTGTATGTACATAAATGATTGGGTTGTGTTTAGATTGAATTAAAGCATTGTATCCGTATAAGAATAAATGTGAATGAGTTTTGGATATTAAATTGCGTTATGAATGTATATTGAGATTTATGGAAGTGTTAGATTTAGGTTTGCGTTTCTTTGGTGTTTGGATTAGGACGGGAGTGTCCGATGATTCGAGATCTGCTTGGGATTATAGAAGTGGTTATTTACCTTTGCAGGTTTTGGGTTAGGATAAATACAGCCGTTATGCTGCCGGAATTTCGTTAGAAAATAAAGTGAAAATGAAGAAAAATAAGATTTAGATATATGAAAGATGGATTTATGAGATTGGTATAAATGTAAAGAACTTTGTTATGATTTGAGTGGGATGATGAAATTGATAAATATTGCTTTGTATGGGTTTGAGTAAAAATGGTCATAAGAGATGGAATAGAAAAGAAAAGAAAAAAAAATACCAGATTTTAGACCGAGTTAGTCTAAGGTTATCCAACGCGATCAGTTTTCTATACCTTGTATTTCTCCGGAATGTCGGAATCTGCTTTGATTCGATATATTTGTTTTCCGATTAGCATTCGATTGAATTATGCTTTTCGAGTTTCTCCACTTTGTTATTCAGATTCGATTCAAACTTTCCGAGTATTCGCTTCATCTCGATGATTCGATTTGTTTTCCGATTAGCGATTTCTCGCTTTTCGATTTTTCGTTTTTTTCGTTCCGTTTTTCGGTTGGGATCCGGTTCTCGGATCGGGTCCCAACATTTATGGTATCAGAGCCCAATATTATGATCGTACTTGGGCGTTTGTGTCTAACTGATTTGTATAAGAGTGTTCAAGCATAAGATTGAATTTGTGAGATTGTGATAAAGATAAAGTGTATACTAAAGTGCTTGATAGATGAAGATGATAAGAATGTTAAGTGATTTTAGGAAATTGTGCATGAAATTGAGATTTGAAGTTCATGAGGAATTAGGATGATTTGTGAGTGAAAGATGAACATGGAGATAGATTTTTATGAATTATGTGAAGACCTAATTAAGTGTTCGATGAGGGTTAAGAACTTTAATGCATTTTGGTTTGTGATGATGGAAAATTGAGATTTGAAT
The DNA here is from genome assembly GCA_029891385.1 of Erythroxylum novogranatense. Lineage (NCBI taxonomy): Eukaryota > Viridiplantae > Streptophyta > Magnoliopsida > Malpighiales > Erythroxylaceae > Erythroxylum > Erythroxylum novogranatense. Next base: position 36,701,282 of record CM057233.1, on the reverse strand, counting down.
CGAATGATAACATTTGGATGAAATTGATTTGATTATACTTCTTTGATATGAAAGTATGACTATTTGAAAGATGTCATGATGATAAAGATTAAATGATGATTGAACGATATTAGGGTTCTTTAAGAAATGGACCATTGACTCAGGTCCATAAGTGTAAAAACAATGAGTTATGACTATAGTGATTTGATATGATATGAGTGGTATGTGATTTAAGGAAATGAAAATTGTGAAGAGATTGAGAATATGTATGATGAGTAAATAAAATATATATATATATATATATATATGCTTGATGATCTTTGTTTAGAAAGACAGTTATGCAAGGATGAGATACTTAGAGTTTAAGTAAATATGAATTTCGAGGACGAAATTCTTTTAAGAGGGGGAGAAATGTTGGACCCCGAACCTTGAGTGACACTTTACTTTAGTAATATGAATGATCAAGGGGATGAGTTGATTGAACTAGAGTTGAAAAACAAGAATTAAAAAGAAAAAGTGTGAAAATTTGAAGAATTTAGAAAGTTTGACTTTCTGGAGAGAGAATGTTTGACTTAAGAGTTGACTTTTGTTTGAGGCAAATTTTGAGAAAATTGTCTTCTGGAAACTTGTAGTTTATGTCAAGAGTTTTTCGTAGACGTAAAGTTTGATATTTTTCGATATCGGGAGTGAGAGTTATGATCAGTCAAAGTTGGCTTGGAAGTTTGGCGTTTAGGGTAAAAAGTTGACTTTTTTTTATTTAGGTCAAATTCGAGAAAATGATCAACGTGAAACTTGTAGCCTCTGTCGAGAGCTTTTCGTGGACATAAAGTTTGCTATTTTTCGATGTCGGGATTGGGAGATATGATTTTCAGAAGATATGCTTTGTTTTGAAAATGTTAATAAGTATAGATTTGCATGTGCTATACTTCGAGGCCACTCACCGTATGGATTTAGTCTGAATTGGAAAAAGTGGTCTTAATGAAAGTTGGATCTTGTATTTCGATCTTTCCGACGCCATAAAGTATGTAATTTTTCGACATCGGGGCAAGGAGTTATGAGCAATTAAAATTTGGAAGTTGTTTAGGAAAAGTCGATTACGATGTAATCTTTGAGTGGAAATTTGACTTCTTTGGAAGCCAATTGATTTTTCTGTTCTTCAGGAAGTTGTATAGCTTCCTTTTACCTTTCCATAGACACCAAATTCGCCAAATTCGAGTTCGAATTAAGAGATATGATTTTGAAAAATTCATTATAAGTGGGTATTTAAGGTTTTGACAATTTTGCTTGAACTCCGACCCTTTTGCAATCTTTTGTTATAAATCTTTCGTCTGACATCCGATTGACTTGATTTTTGAAGCGTTGGATTCCTAAGACAGTGAATTTCATTTTTACGGGAAATTTGTGAAATTTTGAGATTAAATTAAGGGTGATTAAATTAATCAAAGTGAGTCGGGAAAAGTTTCCAAATATAGTTCAGTATTTTGAGAAATTCGGGATCTGTAGAGATCCGATTGAAGTGATTCTTGAGGCGAAATAAAGATAAGACAAGGGGCTATAAGTCGTATGGAGAAAGGAAATTTCAATTTTGCCCCTAAGACTTTCAATTTCTGAATTGAAGCTCGGATTAGTGTGCAGTTTCGGGTTTAGGAACATCTGAAATTATTTTGGACATAACTTTTGATCTGGTAATCGAAATGAGGTGATTCTTATTTTGAATTAAAGTAGAGACATAGAGCTACAATTGTTATGAAGACATCTAATGTCAATTTTTGGATTAAGAATGTTAATTTCTGGATAGAAATAACGTGTTGAAAATTATGTTAGAATATGAACAACCCGAAATGTTTTGCACATAACTTTTGATGTAGTGCTCCGAATTGGATGATTCTTATGGCATTATGAAATTAAGACATAGAGGAACATTTCTCTAGAATGAAGTTTTGATAAATTCCTTCAAATTGATAGTGCGAATCAAACCCGCAAGTAAGCATGACTTTAAGCTTTGAATGGAGGGGCAATGTGGTCATTTGACCTTCATTAATAACATGGCATTAAAACACATGAGGAGATGTCGTTTTAAGCAATATAAAGCCACGAAGTTGGCTAGAAAATCAGAACAAAAGGAAAGGAAGAAAATAAGAAGAGAAGAGGAGAGCATGTTCGTGGGAGAAAGAAGAGAGAGGAGGAAAAAAATTTGCTAGAGTTCGAATTTTCTTTAGCTTTCATAGATGATTTTCGTTGATTTCAAGGAAAAAGGAAGGAAGAAGGTGAAAGCTTGCTTCCATACCCAAGAAAATCCGAAATTTGAAGCAGAAAGAGGTAAGGAAAAAATTTGAGCTTTGAGATTTTGTAGAGTTTTTGATTGAGAAACATGGAAAATGATATGGGTAGGTGATATATGAACTCAATTTTGATGATTGTTAAGGATTAAGGGATTAATTTTAGTTGGAAATTAATTTGGGATTTATGCCTAATTTTGTGATTTGAGATTTTTGAAAATTTATGGCTTAGAATCATGGAAAGTATGATGAATTGGTGAAATATGATACCAATTTTGAAGAATTTGTATTTTATGATGTTGAATTTGTGTAAATTGGTTTAGGAAAATTTTGTAAATTGGGGATTTTGAAATTGTTGAATTAGATAGCTTGGAAATATGATCAATTGGTGAATTCTAAGTGAAATTTGAGGATTATGATTTTTATGATGTTGAATTTGGGTATTTGTGGTTTAGGAAAATTTTAATGTGGAAGAAAGAAGGAGGCTTTGGAGCAATTGAGGCACAAAGCAAATTATTAGCATGGAATCGAGGTGGGTAGCATATTTATATTTTGATTTGTAAGCTTAATACTTAATTTTGAAAAATTAAAAGAAAGCAAAAGTTTGAAATTTTGATCACTTATTGTTTTGGAAATGTTTGAAAATAAGAATTGTTTTAAGGTTTGAAATTATGATTCCTAAGTGATTTCTGAAAAATTATTACAAGCTTAAATTCATTGTGTTAAATGATTTGCTAAATCGTTAGAAATTTCAAATCAGTATTTGTCAGGTACGCATTGATAATTATGCATATTGTTACAATTATTGATTGATTGAATTAATTGAATTATATGATATGTGTGAATTTGTGAGATTGTTTTAAGTTGATGAAATAATGTTAGAAAAGTAAAATTTTGGAAAGTGCCTTCTGCAATTTGAATTTCCGTTTTCGATATGTGTTATGTGGGTTTGGTTGGTCCTTTGGTGAGTCATTGCCTCTATGTGTATAGCCTTCACCGGCTGTCCGCTAGTGGCACGGAGTCTGATTTCGGACTCCTTTCACGACTTCTAATCGGACCGCCATGGAAAAGTGTAATACGCTGCTCACGATCGCAAAGGACCGCTATATGGAATGTGCAAGACGCTCTGTTGGACCCAGCTGCACCATTCGATATGTTATGTGTTTTCAATTTTGTTTCGAATGTTGCATTCATATTTATGAAAATTCGAGAATGTTTGAAAAATAAGAAAAGTGAGATTACTATGAAAAGTTTGAAAAAATTATAAAATTATAAAGTTTGAAAAATTCGCCCTTTTGGCAAAAAGATTATTAAAATGATTTCACTTATTTATCGGTTTATAAATGTGTTATCCACGAGTTGTGTAGCTCACTCTCTTTCATCCCCATCTCCGTGTTTCGAGGGAGATCGGATGAAAGTATGTCAACCGTTTGGTTTGATTTTGTATCATTGGATTCGTGAGTTGATGTGTATATGAGTTAGATAAGTTTGGATAAGTAGATTTGCGAGAAAGATGAGTATGGTGTATGTACATAAATGATTGGGTTGTGTTTAGATTGAATTAAAGCATTGTATCCGTATAAGAATAAATGTGAATGAGTTTTGGATATTAAATTACGTTATGAATGTATATTGAGATTTATGGAAGTGTTAGATTTAGGTTTATGTTTTATTGGTGTTTGGATTCCTGACGGGAGTGTCCGATGATTCGAGATCTGTTTGGGATTATAGAAGTGGTTATTTACCTTTGCAGTTTTGGGTTAGGATAAATGCACCGTTATGTCACCAAATTTCGTTAGAAAATAAAGTGAAAATGAAGAAAATAAGATTTAGATATATGAAAGATGGATTTATGAGATTGGTATAAATGTAAAGAACTTTGTTATGATTTGAGGGATGATGAAATTGATAAATATTGCTTTGTATGGGTTTGAGTAAAATGGTCATAAGAGATGGAATAGAAAAGAAAAGAAAAGAAAATACCAGATTTTAGACCGAGTTAGTCTAAGGTTATCCAACGCGATCAGTTTTCTATACCTTGTATTTTTCCGGAATGTCGGAATCTGTTTCAGTTCAATATATTTGTTTTTCCGATTCGCATTCGATTGAATTTCGCTTTCGAAGTTTCTCCACTTTGTTATTCAGATTCGATTCAAACTTTCCGAGTATTCGTTTCGCTCCGATGATTCGATTTGTTTTCCGATTAGCGATTTCTCGCTTTTCGATTTTCCGTTTTTTTTGTTCCGTTTTTCGGTTGGGATCCGGTTCTCGGATCGGGTCCCAACAGCTGACCCCTGACAGTGCTGATTCCATGAGGCATTGGGAATTTCATCGCCTGGTAGTATATAGAGACGACCGCTCTAAGGGCGTTCTGGGTAGCTCGTCCGATTATTGCGTTGTATGCCCCTTGAAACTTCACGACTAGGAATTCAACATCCCTTTCTATTTGGCACGGCTTTTTTCCGAACTTCACTTTTAAATAAACTCGGGCGAATGGGTAGGCTGATGCTCCAGTTACCCCTTTGATAGGTCCGTCTTTGGGCAGTAATCGATCTTCGAGTACCTCCATCTGCTTGAAGGCCTCATAATACAACAAGTCGACCGAGCTGCCCGTATCAATCATCACCCGCTTCACCTCGTAGCCGTCCATATTCAGGTTTACCACGAGGGCGTCATCGTGAGGGCAACTTACTCCATCAAGGTCAGACTCATCGAACGATATCATCCCATCACTCTCCCTCGGCTTTTTGGTGGATGAGTCTCTACCGACCTGTTTGACATATCTTTTTCTCCCTTTAGCGGTGGATCCCCCTGCTGCATTTCTACCGAATATCGTGTTAATGACTCCAGTCGGTCGGTCGTCTTGTTGCCCAAAGATTTGCTGTTTCTTTCCTCGATCGCCTCTCTCTTCTCGCCGATTATCTCAGATTCGCATTCGCCTCCCTCCATCATTCCTCGCTATTTCGCTCTGTATGGCCGCTTTATTGTTTGGCCGACTTCGTCTCTGGCCGATTATCCCGATCGGCATTTTGTTCGTGCCTCACGAATCGGCCTAACCTTCCCCTTTGTATGAGGAATTCGATTTCTTTTTTCAACTGCCAGCAATCTTCTGTATCATGACCGACCTCTTTGTGAAAACGGCAATATAAATTGGGGTTCCTATCCTTGTAGGGAGTCTTCATTTTATCGGGTTCTCGGATAGTTTCCTCATCCGCTCTTATAGCCGCCAGTACTTCTGCATATCGCCTGTTGAGCGGGGTGAACTCCTGTCGATATCCCTATCAATCGGTTGGCTTTCTCCAGCTCGACTGGCCTTTTTTTCGCTTGTGCGAATTGCTCGCCCTGTCATTTGGCGAGCGATCATTCATTCGACGTCTCGTATTTTTCAGCACTTCTTCAAGCTGAATGTACCTATCCGCCCTGTTTCTTATTTCCTGAACGGATCGGGGTTGATCGAGGGCTAACGACTTCTTGAACTCCTCATCCCTCGTGTTGCTCATAAGCGCGGCCAACATGGACGAGCAAGTGAGGTCGGGGACCTCGACCGCCTCGTTATTGAACCGAGTGATGAACTCTCGCAAACTTTCATTCCTTCCTTGGGTAAGTTGCATCACCTCCAAAGCTGTCTTCTGTGGCCGCTTACTGGTGGCGAACTGATTCAAAAATAACAACCTGAAATCTTCGAAGCATGTGATATAGCCTGGGGGCAAGCTGTTGAACTATCGCCAAGCTCCCTCTTGAAAGGTCGTGCAGAAAGCCTTACACTGGATAGCATCTGGAATACAATGTAGATTCATCATGGACTGGAAGTGTTGTAGGTAATTCAGGGGGTTGGTCTTTTCAGTATATTTTTCAGGGGTTGGTATTTTGGTACTAGGTGCTGGGAGGCTATCCAAAATTTTCGGAGTGAAGGGAGAGTTGTATTGTGCCGTCGGGCGATTTGGGCGGAAGCTCATAGCTGCGTTAATCCGATCATCCACGATTTTCTCTGGAGCTTCGGTTGGGTGGTGATCGGTCGTCACGCCGGATCTGTCAGGCGCTCGCAGCGCTGATTTGCTACATCGTGGCTTGGCCGAGATCGCAAAATTGGCGAATCAACAGATCACCGCTTCTCGATCTGTTTTGGGCGAGGAGGTATCGATAGCGCAGGGGATCGTGATCGATTGGTCTTTGGAGATTGGCGATATTGATTCCAGCGTTATCTTCAAGCGCGCGCTCGTTCTTCTTTGTTCTAGATTGAGAGGTTCATACCGATCATCCGGTTCGAGGATCGTACGGAAGCGTGGTGTGTCGACAAAGGGTAGTAGGGAACTGCAAACCCATCCGTTGCATCGCTAGAGCTGCGACAGCGGCTACATCAGGGTTTGTCGCTGCCGCCTGACTGATCTGTGTGTTTCTGGACGTGGTGCCCTGATGTCGGGCCCCACGGTGGGCGCCAATTGGTTCTGCATGATTCGCGAATCGAACGCCTTGTTGCCATCCATGAGTTGGGCGCTTCAGAAGTGACTTCGACGTTGAGATCCCTGCAAAACAAAGAAAGCACGTCGGGGGTTGTGTCCCGATTCGCCCCTCCGACGCTCAAATTAGTCTATCTGGTGAAGGTGAGGTTGTAGTATGCAGAGAAGAATATGTTATGATCTTCGTACCTTTGTTACGATAGAATTATACCTTATATACGAAAGCAACAATTAAGTTTAGATCTTTACGTGTGCATTTTGAGTCTCTCACACGCGACGGCCAAGGAGAGCTTAGATCGGGCTTGGGCTTGACATAGCTATTAGGTATGAGACCGATCTTTGGTGATTGGACCGATCGGCCCACGATCGTTGAGACCGAGTTCAACCCAATTCAAATTAATTCAACCCAATATTAATATCTAATAGTATAACACGAATAAAATTAAAAAACATCATGAAATTAAATAATTTTTTGTTTTCAGTTTTGTTTACAAATCTTAACTAAATAATTTTTATTTTTAATTTTTATTATAAATCACAACTGAGCGACACTTTTTTTACAAATTATATAAATTAAAATTAAAAAAAAAAAACTATAACATCAACTAAGGTTTTTAAAAATATACTTGCAAGTCTTGTGAAGATTTAAGTTGGCAGCCTTTTCCATTTGTCTGAGACTTGAAACGGCAACTTTTGCTGGGATTCCCTGGAGTCAAGACAGTGGCTAAAAAATCAACTTGGTTTAGTGTCCATAGATGTTTTCTATTTTTTTTTTCTCTCTCACCAACGGAGTTTGTTTCATATTACTTGGCCTGCTTTTCTATTCCTTGTATAGAACATATGTAAATAAGTAATAACTTTGTCACTAATAGCGTTAGCAACGGGATAAATGATTATACAATCTTTTACACCATGAAATCTAATGTTTCGGATGGAAATATACTCAAGATTTTGTCTAAGAAATTTAGAAATAGTTACCTAATAATAATATGCAGAAACTAAGGCAACGTACATTGATGCTCTATACACTGTACAATTCTGTACATGGTAAAACCATTGGCTAAACAAATCAATGAATAAAAAGTCAAGAACGCTATTCACTCTCCCCTAAATTACAATTGCAAACTCAAAACCAAAACAAAAAATATGAAAAGCAGAAAAGGGAAAACAATGCCTGAATCAAAAGAATGAAATAAATAATGAAACAACTAAAGAAAAGGTAGAAAGACAAGGTTCATGACATGGATGTTATAAGCAAAGAAGACTCCGTCGTCCCACTGTGAATTGCTTTCACCAATGCCACAAAATTGAATAGACTATCTTCTGAGAACCACTTGATCTTCCACGTCAACGAGCCTGAAGTTGCATTTTTCTCATCAGTTCTTCTAACATTCTCCTGAGCTCCATAGGGACAGAACTTGGTTGTCCCATGTGTAAGGACCAAGGTCAGACAGCGATCCACAGCATCAACCATCTGAAAATTGGAAATCCAGATTTTAACGAGTATAATTTTCTCACCTTAAATGGATGCAGTAAAGCCAAGAAAATGGATGACAAAGTTGGAAGTGCAACCCTCTGGCAAGTTTATATCCCAACTACCTCTTTGCAAACATGCAATGATGGTAAATTACACGATTCTAAAAGACATCTAGCACATACAAATAAAACTACAAGGAAGAAAAAGAAGATTTTGAAAACTTGCCAGCTCAGAGACATCATAAATGGAGCAGCACGAATCGAGGATGAAGTACGGAGGTGCTGACGCATCCATTGAAGGACAGCTGAAATGCTTGATGTTTTCAATGCACAAAAGGACATATTCTCCACTTACAAACAGTGATCTCAAGCCCCAAGGTGCCTCTGTCCCAGTAACAGAAACTTTGAGTATATCAAACTGAAAGAGCCACCACAGGGCAAGACAAAAGGAAGAACACACTAACCAGAAAACTGAAAAGGGAAATTATGATAAATTAAGTGCGGCTTTTGAAATTCACAATATATGATATCAAACTTAAAACAAGGTTCAATATGAGCCAGTTTAAACTGTCATTCAGTTTTACTTTTGCAAGCAGTCTCCTTCAGAACTACATCCCTCATACTCAAGATATGAAGTTTGATTCCCAATCATATGTTGGATATGTACATCAACCAAATGAGGAAAAGAATTGAAATTCAACTAGTGCAAACATTACTTCTAAACAAGCTTTGATTCTTTCATTCAAAGTCAAAGGCTTCAATTAAAGCAGCAACTACAATCCCTATCTTAGTTAGAAAACTTGTTGCAACCAAAAGAGTAAAAGGCATTTCATCAAATAAAATGAATAATAACAAAAAAAATAATACTTGATTAGGATGTAGGGATCAGGTTGAACTCTATTCATCTTTCTGGATATATTAGTGTAATATATGGGAATTCTATTAAAACAACTTGTTTCAATCTCCAACATATCCCAATGAGTAGATATTGAGGTTCATAATTTGGATTGTTTTACGTTAAGTGGTATTTTTCATTATTTAGACCAACGCCGGACAGCCTTAAAAGGTGTCCTAGAGTTTACCGGGCAAAATGAAGTCTTATCAAATAATAGCGCTACAATTTGTCCAGTAATGAAGCTGTGGCCGCAGGCAAGTAATACTCCACCATTTAGATAATCGTATAAAAGTTATAAGCTAGCAAAGGCAATATTCTTCTGATTGAAAGAGGACAAACACATCTCTCTCCTCTAAATGGTTTTTTGGTTTGCTTGAAAGAAAGCAATTTGGAAGATATTTTCAAGTAAACGAATGTACTCTCTTATTTTAACTCTAGTGAAGCCACAATAATCACTTAGGATTATTGTTTTAGAATTTGTTTCATTTCCAGCTTTTGTAGGATGGTAGCATTCCCAGGTCCACGTCGGTGATCATTTTTCACTGTTAGAAAATAGTTTCCATATTATTGAGTTACATGTCCCTTCTATATTTCCCATTTCTTTCTAATATTTCCAGAGTTTACTGTTTTTCTCTTCTTCCTTTCTTTTTGATTTACATTGCCTGCTAAATTTAGGGAAGCAATCATGATTGATCCACTGCAACTCCACAAGAACACGATAGTTTAACAAGATGATCTAGAAAAGCTCAAGCAACATTAAACAAGTAAGAAGTGTACCTTCATTTTCACTGTTTTGAACACGCACCATACAATACTGAAAAATGCTTACTTTTGCACCCCCGCATATTTGTTTCTCAAATAAGTCAACCTGAACCTGCTCCAAACTGCCATATAAATTCCCAAAACCCCATTCTTATCATACAAAGAGCAATAATGACTATAAAAGCAAGGCTCTTAATGGATTGAATGTAAAATCAAAAGCTTGTGCATGCACCTAGACGGTAAAATGCTAGATTATGTCAGAAGAAGAAGATAAACAGCTCACCTTCTAAGCAAACAGTTATTAAATCTTGCACCAGGATCAAAAAACTGCAACGTATGAAGTAACTGCCTAGAGTTCTCAATGGACCTTGTTAGTAACAAGTACGTTGCTCCTTCATTGATACATAACCTTACCAAAACAGACAAAAGAAAGTTTTAGGAAATTGAATAGTTCCATAACTATAAATAGTATCACAAATTACTAACCTCACAACCTGGAATCCGACACCAACTATAATTTCTCTAACATCTCCAACACTATGCCAACACAGTAAACTTATGATCCCTTCTGCAATGTGTGTCAAATTTAAGTTTCAAAGTTCCACAAGTTGAATAATACGCTCAAAACCTTTTCCATATAAAAATTGGAATGATAACAAATTGAAAGTTATTCTATAAAAACTTGATTACAAACCTGGTTCATAAAGTGCAAAGCCTAGGAGGAATACATACACCCTATTTTCACTGCTCAGTAATAATGCTATTTCTCTGCAAAAAGAAACAAATGTAATTTGGAGAAACAAGTAGCGTAAACATGTTGTATAAGAAATAAAAAAATTTGCACCAGAAGTGCCACCAGAAGAGTATTAAGTACTTTCACATAAGACAATCTTGGTGAGAATTGAAAGAAGGTAGTCTAGAGAATAGGAATTAACTCATACATCCAATTCATTATTTCTATAGTGTATGTAAAAGGACTACGAGTATCCTCTAAAGAGATCCTACGAAATTATTATATTCTTAAGATTATCAATAAAATATTTTAATTCCTAAATAATGAAATCTGGATCCTTATAATTTTGGGATTCAGATTATTCCAAACTTTCCAAAACTCTCTCTAGTAAACAGATGTCTACCATTCCCAACTTGGCAAACAATGATTTGAAACTCTATTTCAGCAATGCCTTAGTACACATCTACTTTTTGACTTGATGTAGGCAAAAAGTGAGCTTTACTCTTCCATTATCAATCTCCCCAGTTATGAAACTTCGGCCAATCCTTAGATATCCCATAAAAACATATGGTGAGTTGGATTGTTAATAATGTTTATAACTGACTTGCTATCACTATAAAACATAGTCGGATAGGTAGATGGCACCTGTAGATCCCCTATCAACCTCTCCAACCAGATTAGCTCACATATTCCTTAGGAGATTGCCCTGAATTTTGCTTCAGCGCTACTATATGCAAGTACAAACTGCCACTTACTTTTCCATGTAACTAAATATGCAAGTACTCTCCACTGACAACCTTGGCGCAGATGAATGAAGGAAGCTCAGGACCGTTGGAGCCTCCAACTCACCGCTCTCCATCAGGTATGGGCTTGCATTTTAATTTAAATGTGTACAAAAGTGGGAAAATTAGGGAATAATTTTCACTGTACTATTGAAAAGAAAACATACAGCCATATATAGCCTATTACAAGATAAGTTTAAATCTGGAAATATAACCAGATATATGTAATGTAATCTAATCTGATCTTATCCCTTAATTTAAGGGATTTGAACTTATTCTATAAGATCTATATACAGCCTATCTATATCTCAATATAATCTAGATACAACTGTATAGTATCTGTAGAAGAATATTAGTATATCACCAACAATCCCCCTCAAGCTGCAACTAAGTTCTTCAAATCTAACTCTTGCTAGTGCCTTGGTAAACACATCTGCAACTTGACTGCTGGTTGGCACATAGGTAAGATCAATTAATCCAGATTCCACTTTCTCTTTGATGAAATGACGATCTATCTCCACATGCTTGGTTCTATCGTGATGTATAGGATTCCTTGCAATCCCTATTGTGGCCATGTTATCACACCACACTTTCATTTGAGACCCAATTGTGATTTGTAGTTCTGCTAGGAGCATCTTGATCCATATTCCTTCACATATTCCAAGTGCTAAAGCTCTATACTCGCTTCTAAGACCGCTTCTTGCTACCACCGGTTGTTTCTTGCTTCTCCAAGTAACTAAGTTGCCCCACACAAAGGTGCAATAGCCTGTTGTGGACCTTCTATCAGTTATAGATCCGGCCCAGTCAGCATCTGTGAAAACTTCAATGCTCCTTACTCCCCCTTTCTTAAAGAATAATCCCTTTCCAGGTGTCATTTTCAAGTACTTCAGGATTCTATACACTGCCTCCATGTGTTCCTCCTGAGGATTGCTCATAAATTGACTAACCACACTGACAGGAAAACTAATATCTGGCCGAGTATGGGATAGATAAATTAGTTTTCCCACTAGTCTCTGATATCTGCCAGTGTTCACTGGTGTACCACCCTCTTTAAGACTTAACTTATAAGTTGATTTCATAGGTGTTTCCGTTGGCTTTGCTCCTAGCATTCCAGTTTCCTCTAAAAGATCAAGAGTATACTTCCTTTGAGACACTGAGATACCTTTACTAGATCTGGCCACCTCCATTCCAAGGAAATATCTCAAGTTACCCATATCTTTGATTTCAAATTCTCGAGCCAGAGAATTCTTTAGCTCCTGTATACCTTCCCAATCATCACCTGTAATGACGATATCATCAACATAGACAATAAGGATAGTTATCCTACCACTAGTCAAACGCCAAATAAATAGGGTGTGATCAGCCTGGCATTGATAGTAATTAAGATTCTTCATTGCTCTTGCAAATCTCCCAAACCATGCTCTAGGTGACTGCTTCAAGCCGTACAAAGACTTTTTGAGTTTGCATACTCTCCGAGGATGGTTGTTTCTTCCTAATCCTGGTGGCAACTCCATATAAACCTCCTCTTCAAGATCACCATTCAAGAAGGCATTTTGACATCAAGTCGGTGTAGGGGCCACCTAGATTTGCAGCTAGTGACAATAGAATCTTAATTGTATTGAGTTTGGCACAGTGCAAATGTTTCTCGGTAGTCAATCCCATGTGTGTCTGTAAATCCCTAGCCACAAGTCTTGCCTTATGCCTGTTAATACTTCCATCTGAATTGTATTTGATGGTAAACACCCATTTTCATCCCACCACAGTTTTTCCTTGTGGTAAGTCTGTCTCCACCCAAGTTTGATTCTTCTTAAGTGCACTTAGTTCATCATTTATTGCCTCCCTCCATTTAGGATCCTTGATAGCCTCCTGAAAATTATGAGGTAATTTTTCAGTAGATAACTGAGCAACAAAGGGCTGAAAATGGGGAGATAACCTGTTATAAGAGACAAAGTTGCTGATTGGGTGCCTTGTACATGATCTTACTCCCTTCCTTAGTGCTATAGGCCAACCCAACTCCTCAGAATTTGTAGTAGGTTCTGATTCATGACCTTGCTCAGAAAGTATGATAGATTTCTCTTGTCCATTTTCATTTGCTACTTGCTGTTTATTTTCTTGTGTTGTACCCTTTCTTCTTGTGTAAAATCTGGTATAATTTCCTGGTTTTTCCACCCTAGTTTCAGTATCCTTCTCCTTATCACATTCACCATATTCAGTGGCATTATTGTCTAGTTGCGGGCTGGGATCTTCTGTCACAGTGGGCTCAAAGGGTTCTAAAGTGACAGTATCAGGTGAACTAAAAGTATCAGGTCTAATCTGATTATGGTCAGGTGAAGAGGCTGAAGAGGGTGTGTGGAAAGGTATATTTTTCTGGGATAGTGTGTCTGATATGCCATCATTTTCTGAAAACAACCATTCACCCTCACAATTCTCCCCCTGAATGGGTGTTTTGGGATAATAGGGTTGATTCTCAAAAAACGTTACATCCATTGTTACAAAGAACCGGTTGAGAGTAGGAGAAAAGCACTTGTAACCTTTTTGAGTAGAGGAATAGCCCAAAAAAATACACTTATGAGCTCGGGGTTCAAGTTTTCCACCATGGTAATTATGAACAAAAGCAACACAACCAAACACTTTGTGAGGTAGTTGATGACGGTAGGGAACCAAGGGATAGGTTTCAAGTAATTTCTGTAAAGGTGTAAGGAAACCCAATGTTTTTGAAGGCATTCGATTTATTAGATAAGCAGAAGTAAGAATAGCCTCTCCCCACAAATAGTTGGGAACATTTGTAGTGAGCATAATAGACCGAGCAACCTCAAGTAAATGCCTATTTTTTCTCTCAGATACACCATTTTGTTGTGGTGTATTGACACAAGAAGTTTGATGTATAATACCATTGGTGATAAAAAATTGGTCAAAGGCTTGACTTAGGTATTCTTACCCATTGTCACTTCTAAAAATCTGGATTTTTGTGTGGAATTGATTCAGTATAAAGGAGTAAAAGTCCTTAAAAATCTGAAAAAACTTCTGCTTTATCCCTTATAAGGTATACCCAAGTCAATCTTGTATGATCATCTATGAAAGTTACAAACCATTTGACATTTTTCTTGGTTTTAATCCTTGATGGCCCCCAGACATCACTATGAATGATAGAAAAAGGTTTAGTGGGTTCATAAGCACGAGGAAAGTAGGAATTTCGTGTATGTTTAGAGAGTTGGCAAAATTCACACTGAAAAGATGAATCCTTATTATTGAATAAAGTTGGATATAATTGTTTCATGTAAGATAAACTAGGATGGCCTAACCTATAGTGCCAAAGTGCGATTTCAGTGTTGGATGACAAAGTAGCATTTGCTTTACTCCCATTTGAGCTATCAATGTAATATAATCCATCATACTCCCTAGCACTGCCAATCCTCTTCCCTGACTTCAAATCCTAGAAAACACACCCATTAGAGTAAAAGTTAGCTGTGCAATTCAGCTCTTTAGTAAATCTCTTCACAGACAGTAGGTTGCACTCCAGATCAGGTACATAAAGGACACTGGTTAGAACAAGTTCATCAACTATTATAACAGTTCCTATTCCTTCAACCTTAAGAATCTGTCCATTTGCTACCTTAACAGTTCTATGACCTTGACAAGGCAGAATATCAACAAATAGATGTTTATCACAGGTCATATGATCATTTGCCCCTGAATCAACAATCCAAATACCACGATTTGGGGTTTTAACACCAAAGGCAAGCGTGTGTTACTCAGATTCACCATATGACTCAGAGATACCACCTTTTCAGCTTTTAGATCATACTTGCTTAGAATTTTTCTAAGTAGCTCGACCTCCTCCTTGCTCACTGGTACATTCTCACCTTTTGCCCTGTCATTTCTATCAACTGCATAGTTTTTGCTCTCTGTTCTGGTTCTATTTTTCAGATTGGGTGGCTTCCCATGGATCTTCCAGCAAGTGTCTCTAATATGCCCACTTTTCTGACAGTGCTCACACCAAAGCTTACTTGATTTTTTCCTTGATTCTAGTCCAGTAGTTCCCTTGGCAGCCATAGCTGAGGATTCAGGAACCCCATTGTTGTTTAGAGTCCCATGTATCAGTTGTCTTCTGCTTTCTTCACACTTAACAAGATTGACTGCTCCCATGATGTTGGAAGTGGATCGTAGCCATGATTCTCGCCATTAACATCATCATAAATTGAGTTTAAGCCCAATGTAAACTCATACACTCGCTCCTTTCCACAATCCTCCTGCAGCAATTCAAGTCTTCATTGCACATCCATTGGTGAGGATCATAAAGATCCAATTGTTGCCATAGTTTCACCAATGCTGTGTAATATTGAGTCACTGTCTTCTCTCCTTGCTTGGTCTCTCTCAAGAGACTCTTAATTTGGAACAAGGCAGCAGTATTTTCGATAGTAGAATAGGTCAGTTTGGCATTTTCCCAAATTTCTTTTGCAGATGTGGCTAGGACAAACTGCTCGCTAACTTCCAGGGTCATTGAGTTGATCAACCAACTCATAACAAGGTTGTTTTCGGCCATCCAAGTCTGATATTTTGGGTCTGATGGGTCGACGCAGCAGTGGTGTATTGTGCTTAAGTATTTCTCTTTCCTCTCCTCTAATGAACATGAGCACCGAAAGTGAGACCATGGTAGGTAATTATTCCCATTCGCCTATGACCGACTATGCCGGTTTGGGAATTATCGGTCTTTGCTCGAGAGAGGATGGGTTCGATGCTAATGGAGCCACACCGATGAGCCAATGGTAGAGATTTCCTCTTACTCGACCTGCATGGCTCTGATCGTCCCGAAAGAAATCATTCCCTAGTGTTCTGTTCTGGCTTTGATACCATGTACAAAAGTGGGAATAATTTTCACTGTACTATTGAATAGAAAACATACAGCCATATATAGCCTATTACAAGATAAGTTTAAATCTGGAAATATATCCAGATATATCTAATGTAATCTAATATGATCTTATCCCTTAATTTAAGGATTTGAACTTATTCTATAAGATCTATATACTGACCTATCTATATCTCAATATAATCTAGATACAACTGTATAGTATCTGTAGAAGAATATTAGTATATCACCAACAAAATGATATACTGGACTTTGGGCTGCAGGCTGCGTCATCTTCTGCTGGGCTCACGCGCACTCCACAGCTGGGCCTGAAGGTAAGACCAAACTTGGGCTGCAGGCTGCGTCGTCTTCTACTAGGCTCAAGCGCACTCCACGGGCTGGGACTGAAGGTAAGGCTAAACTTGGTTCTCGGGCTTTACAAAATTTAAAAGCCCCGACAAGTGACCCAAAAGTCGTGGGTTCTGAGAGTACCCCAGAGATCCAATTAGCCCCCACAGATACTGCACAACATCTTGTGCTAATTATTCCGTCCCACACCGAGATGATTTGTGATTGTCAAGCCGTCGAGGGAACCGGAATGGCAACAGAGGACAGCCATTCCAGACAGGAAAGTCCCGATGAAGGGGTAGGGCCCCCACGGGACAGTGGGGCAGTGAATACGATCCCCCTCACTGAGCCCCCCGACAGAGTTCCTAAAGCTTCGACCCAGGATATAGATGAAGCCCAAGGTATGGACATTCTGGATAGTAGCAATGCAGGCCCTATCCAAGAGATCACGGACTTACCAAATGAGGTAAGGAGGCCCGATCTAGTCCATAACCCATGATGTCGATTCTCATATGGAATTGTCAAGGCGCAGGGGGAACTCGCGTGCAGACAGTCATTCGACATTACACGCGTACCTATAAACCCGGTTTTCTAGTTTTGCTAGAACCGCGTATTAGTGGTAATAGAGTGGCCAAAGTGATCCAAAAATTGGGCTTTGATTTTTCTCTAAGGGTTGAAGCCGAAGGTTTTGGTTTTTCTGGAGGTCTCTGGATGCTTTGGAAACACAATTTTGAGGTGTCAGTGGTCATCACACACCGACAGTTCCTCCATACCAAAGTCCAATATGCAGGTGGTTCTTTCAACTTCACGCCAGTGTATGTCAGCCCTCAATTTGCCTCCCAAAAAATTTTATTGCCGATTTTAAATTGGCTAGGGCAAACTACTCCCAGGCCATGGATAGTAGGCAGAGATTTTAACGCTAAATTGGATGCATCAGATCGAAGGGGTGGTGCCATGTCTGGACGCATAGTCAATCAACTGTTTAGGAATTGGGTCAACACTAGTGGTCTCCACGATTTGGGCTTCGTAGGTTCTAAATTCACGTGGCAACGAGCCCCAACCCAAGCGCGTTTGGACCGAGTGTTTGGCTCTACTACCTGGCTAAGTACATTCTCCCAAACGTATATTCAGCATCTACCCTTTCTAGGCTCAAACCACCGTCCTCTGTTGATCCAAATCAACAGCCCCTCTCCAAGAGTTGGGTCCTCCCTCGTCTTCTGGTTTCAAAACGTGTGGCTAGCTCATGAAGGTTTTGCAGAAATGGTGGCTACTCACTGGCACCCGGATGCGGACACATTCAGGAAATCCCTAGCCACCTTTTCTACTCATCTTTCACAGTGGAATCAAGATGTTTTTGGAAACATCTTCCATCGCAAAAAACGCCTTCTAGCCTGCTTGGAAGGCCTCCAACGAGCCATGCAGACGGACACTTTCGAATCGCTTTTGGATTTGGAGGAACAGCTTAGCACCGAGCTATTCCAAGTGCTGAGTGAGGAGGAGCTTTTCTGGCACCAACGGGCCAAGTGTGAATGGCTCCCAATCAAGTTAAGCCCTATGGGCCCCCCAATCTCTCATTTATTCTTTGCCGACAATCTGATTCTCTTTGCTGAAGCCACGGATAGTCAATCGCAAGTGATTTCCCGGACGCTCAAGATATTCTGTCAAGCTTCAGGTCAACGCATGAATAAAGATAAATCTTGGGTGTTCTTTTCCAAGAACGTTACTCGTGCTACAGCGCGGAGAATCAGCCAAGCGTTGAATGTACATAGTACGAACAATCTTGGGAAATACCTTGGAGTCCCTTTGATCCATGAGCGAACCTCCCGGCACACTTATCAGTACATACTGGACAACGTCCATAAGAAACTGGCAGGCTGGAAAGCCCGTACGCTTTCTTTAGCAGGCGAGGATACGTTAACCCAATATGTTATCTCGGCCCTCCCTATTTTTACTATGTAAACGGTTCGTCTGCCCCATCAGTTGTGCGATGACCTGGAAAAACTTATGTGGAACTTCATCTGGGTTTCACAGGAAGGGTCTCAGGAAATACACCTTGTTAATTAGGCTGCAATGTGTACTCCTAAAACAATCGGCGGTCTGGGCTTAAAACGCATTCGTTCTTCTAATGATGCGTTCCTGACCAAACTTGGTTGGGATCTTCTTACTAAACCCAATTCCTTATTGGTTCGGCTCCTGAGAGCCAAATACCATTTAGATCCCTACCACCTCCCCTAGACTTTGGCTCGATCAGGGCCTTCGAATTTTTGGAGGGGGCTGACTGCAACCAGGCCTGTAGTGCGCCAAGGTGCTACCTGGAAGTTGGGCGATCACCGACGCATCCTCTTCTGGCGTGAGAACTAGGTTGAGGATCTAGGACCTCTCTATTTAGTGGCAACCACTCAAGTCCCGGATAGTGTCCTGGATGACACAGTGTTTGTCTACATCAGTCAAGCTAGTGACTGGCACTGGCATCAGTTCCAACATTACCTTCCCTCCACAGTTTGTATGTTGCTCGCTTCTCATAGCCCTAATTACAATGCACAAGCGAAAGATCAATTGTTGTGGGGCCCCACTAATCCTAGGACCTTCACAGTCGCTTCGGCATATGCCCTCATTGAACACACCGACATAGACGAGACCCGCCGGATCTGGGAGGTCATATGAAAATGGGCAAGGCCCCAGCAGATAAGGTCCTTTCTCTGGCTTTTAGCGAAAAGGAAGTTGTTAACTAATCAACAACGGGTGGTACGTCATCTGACTATGAACAGCACGTGCCATTTCTGTGGTCAGGAAGAGACTATTCTCCATGCTCTTCGGGATTGCCCTAGAGCAAGATCTTTCTGGCAAAGATTCCCTTTAGTTTTCTTGGACGGGCTTTTCTCTCATACGGATGAGGTCACGTGGGTTACTAGCAACCTCCAACCCCAGTCTACGCTTTGTCTGGCCAGTGGAAGGGTTCCGCCTTGTCATGGATCATGTTGATTGGATTACCCGGGCCAATACGGTGGAAACCTAGGTCTTCCAAACGTCGAGTCTACCTTTGGGTGTTGCTGTGAGATGGAACCCTCCACCGGAGGGTTGGATCAAACTCAACACAGATGGTGCAGTAAAACCAGGATCCAACCTAGCTGCAACTAGAGGAATCCTCCGGTCCAGTCAGGGACACTAGTGTGGCGGATTCGTTCACAATATTGATGTGGGAGCGCCCCTAGAAGTAGAACTATGGGGGGTCCACTCAGGTCTCTCACTGGCTTGCGATTGTGGGTACCAAAGAGTGGTAGTCGAAGTGGACTCACTGGAGGTCATCAATATCCTCTCCACTTCCCATAGTATGTTGTCTGACACTTTTCCTTTGGTGGCAGGTATACGAGGCTTGGTCCACCGTGAGTGGGAGATTAACTTCCAGCATATCCATAGGGAAGGCAATCAATGTGCAGATCGACTAGCGGCATTCGCATACCGGGCAAGACCTGGATTGCAATACCTTCAAGATCCACAGTTGTCTATTCGAGATATACTCACTCATGATCTGAGCGGCATGATGTATCCTTGCACCCTGTGTTAGGGGTGGCGGGATTGCGAGTCTTGTTTTATTTAGTGCTTTTCCATTGTAACAAAAAAAAATTTGCCCCCACAACTTGGTGCAATATCCAGATGTTGGCTTGTAGTCCATAGAACAAGCCCAATCTAAGTTAGCAAAGCCTTATGCTCCTCTAGAACTACTTTTTCAAATATCAGTCCCTTCCCAAGTGTCCCCTTTAAATACATCATGATGTGAAATATTGCATCCAAATGTTGCTTAGTAGGTGAATGCGTAATTGACTCACAACACCTATGGCATAAGCAATATCCATACGAGTAAGTGAAAGGTAGATAAATGTCCTGACCAACCTTTGGTATATTCCCTTGTAAACAGGTGTATTATTTTCAGTTTCCGTACTTTTCCAATTTTCTTTCTAAAGGTGTCCCAATAGGACTACAACCAACCATCCCAAATTCTTCGAAGAGGTTTAGGACATACTTCCATTCAGAGAATAGAATGGCTTCTTTGCTTCTAGTTCCATTCAGAGAATAGAATGGCTTCTTCGCTTCTAGTAATTTCCTTACCTGAAAAATATTTCAAAGTGCCAACGTCTTTAATTTCAAATTCAGGTCTCAACAGATGTTTAACTTCAAATTATCATGTCATCCACATACACAATAAATATGGAATGTTTTCCAATTGCTGCATTCTTTGTATATAGGGTATTACCATCTTGTCCTTGTTTGTATCCAAACTGAATAAGAACAGAGCTTAATCTTTTGAACCAGGCCCTTGGTGACTGTTTCAGCCCATAGAGAGACATCTTCTGCCCACCTTCCGAGCTCCTTCTCCTACTTCAAAACCAGGAGGAATCTTCATAGTTCATACATATCTCTTCCTCTATTTCACCATTATGAAATGCATTTTTAGTGTCTAATTGCAAAATTTCTCATTCCAAGTTAACTGCAAGAAACAGCAGTTCCCTCATGGAACTCAATTTAGCCATTGGAACAAATTTTTCTTCGTAATCTTCCCATTAGTTTGTCTAAAACCTTGTGCTACCAGCCTTGCCTTTACCTCCCAATACTTCCATCTAACTTATCAATAATTATCCATTTGCATCCTGTCACATTTTCGTTCTTTAGTAGCTCAAGAATATCCCATGAATTATTTCCTATTAAAGCCTTCATTTCTTCCTAAACAGCAACACAATATCAATTCAATTACTTGTGAATTATGATCACAGATGTGAAAGGTGATCAGATTTGTATTGGAAAGAAAACCTAAAGATCCATGACTATTGTGAAAAGCACCCAACTTCATATCCTAACATAGACTAGGATAGATATGAAAGGTGCGCAAACAATTCATGCTGCTGAAATTATTCACGAGTTCAGTAATCTTTTCAAGGAGGAAACAAACAGATGTAAGGCCCCATAGAATAGAAGGATATAAAAGGCCACTTCATATAAGAAAATGAAAGAAATAAAGCACATATCAAGCTGTATGTCTAATCCTACCTCCACACTGAATAAATTTCAATTGAATAGAAGAGAAAGTAATAAGACCATGTCAGCATGAAATTGCTGATACTCTCACAAGTCACACTAGATGCCCAACGAGAACCAAAGAGAAATGAGAAGAATACTAGCAATCATATACAGCAATTTAGAAAGATAAAATTTGGAAGCTGAATAATCAAACAGTTTTAATTATCCTATTAAAAGAGTCACCCCAAAATTCAGCCAGGTTTCCATTTTACCATTCGACAAAATAATTCACTCCAAAATTCAGTCAGGTTTCCATTTTCCCATTCCCACAAAATAATTTCCATATCCACCGGTTCAAGTCATCCTCCCACAATTCTTGTTCATTGCAGGTAACTAACCTTTCTTGGCATGAGTATTCTGTGTCAAGAACACAATCACAGAGCACATAATGCTGACAGATTTCATTCAACTTGGCATCAGCAACATTTGAGTTGAAGTATGTCACAATAAAATCACCAGCATTTTGTTTATTTGAGGTTACACCACTCCTCATTTTTGTCGTATCACTAACAGCAAGAAGATCCCTCCCCTTAACCATTTGTGTCCCTCCCTCACTTTCTGCATCAGCATTGCTATTATTCATGTTGCAGTTTGAATTTTCTAATCTGCTTGTCTCATTGAATGTTTCCTCTGACAGTGAAACAACTCTTCGTCTTGCTTTCCTATTGGTTTTCTTGTCATCTAGACAAGTATAACCTGGCTTGATGAAACTAGAAATTTCTCCATCATGAGAAACAGTAGAAGCATTCTCATAGTGGGAGTTTGGAAGCTTTGCAGTACTAGATTCAGCATCTGCATCAAAGCAACATCTCTCATTTTTGGTCATATGAACTTGATCATAATTTCTAACCATGTAAGAGTTTAATAATGAGTTATATACCATGATTCAAGTATTCTTCATTTGACTGATCTTCATTCATATTGCCATCACTAGAGCTTGTGTCACTATCAGATGATGCCATTGAAAAGGTCTCAGCAGATAGCTGCAAAGATTCTTCCACCAAGTAATGCCGACGATGCAAAATGTCTTCTTGGTAATGAGGAGGTGACCGGGGGTAAGCAGAAGAAGAATGCGAGTCAGTGGTATCATCTATAATAGTCAGTGCTGATATGGTACCATTTTCACGTACCGCATGGCCTCCTTGAATTGTAAAGGAATCAAGATTGGGATATTTAGCTTGCAGGAATCGACCACCAATGCTTTCATGTGAATACAACTTCTGATATTTCTGCCTTAGATTCACTCTCCCCATGCCTGGTAGAGTAACCCCATGATGTGAACCACTAGATATATCCTTTGTGGAATTTTTAGTTTCCAAAAAATTCAAACTAGTATCGTCTTCTGAAAGTTGGAAAGAATGCAAGGAATGCCTTGAACTGCTGTTGTGATGATTCTGGATCATTTTATTTTTTGCACAATTTTCCTTAATGTGATGAAATGTATTGCATGCACTGCCATCTGCAGAACCATCATATTCATGATCCATCCACTCCTTAAATTCCCGCAACCAAAGTATAGAACGCTCTTTTTTCATGAATTCAACTTTGTTGATCAAATCAACTATTTCTGCGTCATCATCAGAAATGATATTCTCTTCTTTACTTTGGACCTCATTATCACAAGATAAAGACTCTTGATCAGAAGAAAAATATGAACTATCTTCTTCACACTCAATAGGAGCAAGACGGGATATTTTCTTCTGCAAAAAGCAACACATTGTAGTAGCAATAATGCATATGTCAATATAGATATTT
The DNA here is from genome assembly GCA_029891385.1 of Erythroxylum novogranatense. NCBI lineage: Eukaryota > Viridiplantae > Streptophyta > Magnoliopsida > Malpighiales > Erythroxylaceae > Erythroxylum > Erythroxylum novogranatense. The sequence goes on along the minus strand of CM057233.1, from coordinate 36,677,894 downwards.
TAAAGTCCTCTTCAGAATTAGATCAATGGTTGAAAGCATATTCAAATAAAATTGCAAAATAACATGCATATCCACAGAAATATATCATGTTTTCACATAGATTTGCAGCATCTCAACTTCAGTACCTACCTTTTTCCTATTTCTGTTTTCTTCTCCTTCAGCACCATGTTTTGCAGGAGAATAAAATCCATAGCTAGCAGGTTGCTTCTGCCTGCTGGCAATCACAATGCGCCTCTTCCAAAACTCCCTTCGGCTGATTTCTTTGTCATCTAATTTTAACTAATTAGCCATGAACAGTAAAGAATGAACGTTGTTACTCTAGCAGAACCATATTTGAGGGGAGAAACTTCTAATGCATCTTAAAGAATCACTTATTAGATGCAGAAAGGTTTTAGAAAATAAGATAATAAAAGTTTAAAGAAAAAACAATTCCAAGCACTTACTGTATCTGGATAAGCAAAATAGCTGAACACTTGTGCTCGATACCATCTAGCACAGCACAATGGATTTCCTTCCAACCACAAGTTATGTAGAGATGGAAGCAACGAGAGGAACTCCAGCTCTGAAAAATTGGAAATCATATTGTAGGAAACATCAAGCCCTTCAAGTGACTTCGAATTCTCAAGCCCACCTAACGTAGTTAGAGCATTACTCCTCAAAACAAGTTTCACAATATGACAGGAGACCTGCATATTTCAACAATGTTGCTGGATAGGTCTAAACTAATTCCTTTATAGAAGGAAAAAAAAATAGAAGTTCATATTTTAAAGCATTTAATGATAAACTAGGATAAGCCACTGTAAAATAGAAGAAGCCAGCATAATTTTGTAAGAGAACAATTCAGCCAAAGGTATCCTAAGTTTTGAACTTATCTCAATTTCATATTTGCATCAGAAAGATGCAGAACATATTGGAACTGTATTTCAAAATGTGTTTTCGGAGAAGTGAGCTGGGCAGCAGGGAATTTACAGAGGCTGCAATGCACTTCGCCAGAGAGATTCTTGCCGCCATTCTCTACTATATTTTTTACTCAAAATTGATGGACAACCGGAAGAGAAATGTGTAGCAAAATCATGTATATTGATTGATTGCATTGCATTTCATTAATTTTCGTATTATATTAAAATATTGCATAAATTATGAGATTAGAGAGTATCCCATAAATTATAGGATTAGATATGTTTTAGAATATCCCATAAATTATGAGATTAAAATCATTAGTTTCCATTTATAGGTACTAGAATTTAGTATATAAGCTCAGCCTACTGTAAACAATTCAATATACAATTCCTATTCAAATTATGAGGAAATGAACTCTTTATATGGAGCAGTTAACAATATAGCATACAGATTTACGCCAACATCGTTTTCTTCCCTGGATTTCTATAGCCATGGACAGCTATGTAATAGCCAAGGATTTGGATGAGAAAGGAAAAAGAATCTGAGATGAGAAAAAGAAAGAAGGAGGTGAGAAGAAAGAAGAATAATGATTTGATTATGATTGCACCCGTCCTCACATGTGGGAAACTGTAAATAGGGGTGAAACAATTCTTCTCTCTGGCAGCATAACCAAATAACAAACTGAATAACAAAATAACAACGTGTTGAGACCCGCTATAATCAGTCGTACTGTAGGAAAAGGAAGGGTGGGCAGATCAGTAATTGGAGAGTGTGTAGGGGTGTGAGAGATTTGTTGCTGAGTTTGTTAGTTAGTTAGAGAGGAGGGAATAAAAGGGTAGCGGGATGATGAGGGATATCGAGAATTGGTTATGAGGATCTTGTATTGAGGAGGTTGGCTAGCCCTCGAAGATTAGCCTATCAATATACGACTACCTTAAGTTTCTTTTCATATTTCCTTCTTCTCTGTTTTGCTTTCTGTTTCATTACTTGAGTTTCTTGGTGTTTCCTTTGTGGATTGCTGGAATAGTGCCTGTTAGGATTTTGGATCCTAACAAATTGGTATCAGAGCAGTGAGGTACTGGGATGGTTGTGACTAGAATGGATACTAGAGTTGACAATATTGAGCGTGAGATGCTGAAGTTGACGGAAGACATGGGAACGATGGATGAAAAGATAAATACGGTGGAGAAGAAGGTTGATAAATTGGTCGGAGACATGGCATCCTTGTTTGAATGTATGAGACAGATCCAAGAGTCATTGGGAAATAGAAATCGGGGTAAAGAACCGCGAGAGGGGGTCGATGATTTTACAGATTCGCGGAGTCAAGCTGAAATACCGATGGAAGAAGAGTGGATGATGATGGAGAAGGTTCACAGAAGGTTGGAAATTGCGGTATTCTATGGAGACGATCCATTGGGGTGGCTGTTTAAAGTAGAACGGTATTTTGATTTGAATGGAGTTTCGATGGCAAGGAGATTAGCAGCAGTAGCAGTATGCATGGAGGGTGAGGCTTTGAGTTGCTTTTTGTGGAGAGAGGGGTGGTCACCGATGAAGGACTGGTCCACTTTTAAGACAGCGGTGGTGCGAAGATTCGGAAGGGCTCAGGCCGGAAATCCTCTATCAACTCTCATGCGGTTACATCAACTGGGGACGGTGGCAGAGTATAATCGAGAGTTCGAGATGGTGTCGTCGATGTTAAGAGAAATTCCAGCGGAGGTGGTCACGACAGCCTACATCAATGGGTTGAAGGAGGAGATAAAGATGGAGTTGCAGCTGATATCAACCGATTCGCTGGTACAGATGATGGAGATGGCGCTGGTGACTGAAGGTAGGAATTGGGCCCTTTGGAATCCATTTGTCCAACCCGTTAAGGGAGCTAGAACCCAAAGTGGGCTAACCGGGTATAGGGGTGGAGAAATGGGTAATAAAAATTACCCAACCCACGATACAAATACCGCCATTTCTCCTTTACCAAGTATGATGCTCGGGAGCCCTAATCGACCCTTGGAGGGAAATCGGTCGACGCCACCTCCCACCACACCCAGTCCGAGGGTGAACCCTTACCCAAATCGGATGTTCGAAGGGCGACAACCACAACGGAGGGACTCTCCTTATCCATTTAAGCGTTTGACAGCTGAGGAGATCCAACGGAAAAAGGAGCAGGGCCTTTGTTACCGATGCGACGCCAAGTACGGACCAGGACACAGATGCGGTGAGAAGCAATTCCATATATTATTAAAGGATGATGAGCAGCTCGACGATTTACAGAAAGAGGAAACTGAGCTTGTTAACCAGGTATTAATTCTCAAACCGGCTTGTGAGGGGGACGGTTCAGACATATTGGAGGTGTTGGAGCCATCGGCGAGCTCAGGACCCCAAACCTTTAAAGTGAAGGGAAAGATCGCAGGGAAGGAGTTCTTTCCACCTTGAGGACAAGGTGGCTTCTTTTGGGGGGGTACTGTTGAGACCCGCTATAATCAACAGATCAGAGGAAAAGGAAGGGTGGGCGATCAAGAATTGGAGAGTGTGTAGGGGTGTGAGAGATTTGTTCTTGAGTTTGTTAGTTAGTTAGAGAGGAGGAATAAAAGGGGTAGTGTGGGGATGATGAGGGATATCGAGAATTGGTTATGAGGATCTTGTATTGAGGAAGTTGGCTAGCCCTCAAGATTAGCCTATCAATATATGAACGCTTTAAGTTTCTTTTCATATTTCCTTCTTCTCTGTTTTGCTTTCTGTTTCATTGCTTGAGTTTCTTGGTGTTTCCTTTGTGGATTGCTGGAATAGTGCCTGTTAGGATTTTGGATCCTAGCACAATGCAATCCCTCAAATACTGAAAATAACAAAATAGCTCCCTCCCATACTTCGTAAATTTATCAACCACAACTAGTATAGAATCTTTGCCATTTGATTTTGGTAGCCCATCAATAAAATCCATGTTGATATGGTTCCAGGCTTGCCTTGGTATTTCTAATGGCTGAAGTAGTCCACGATATGTAATTTGTTCAGACTTGCATTTTTGGCATACTTCCCAACCTGTTATAAACTCTATGACTTCCTTTTTCAATGCGGGCCAATACAATACAGCTTTCATCCATTGGTACATCCCCTTTCAACCCAAATGCTCACCAATCACTGAGCCATGCATAAACTCTATTAATCGGTGGTGAAAATCTTCAGCAGTACCAACGTATATTGACCCCTGTAAGCGGATCAGACCCTGCTTAAAAGAGTAGTCCGCTGGAATAGAAGACTCCTTCAATGTTGCCTTGGCGATAAATTCCTGAGCCCATACATCACCGCATGCGTATCAGATCCTCTATCCAATCAAGCACACGGTGTGTGATTGCATAGCAACTTGAATGGTCTGACTTACGCAAAAGAGCATCTGTGCCTATATTCTCAACACCTTGTGTATAGATAATGGAATAATCGAGGCCCAATAGCTTGCACAAGCTTTCCTTCTGCAAATGTGTATGCAACTTTTGTTGCAATAAAAACCATAAACTGTCATGGTTAGTTTTAATAATAAATGAAGCACCCTCAAGATAGTGCCTCCAATGTTCAACAACTAGCAACACCGCTAACATTTCCATATCATATATAGAGAGTCCTTGGTTCTTCAGGCTAAGGGCCTTGCTCAAATATGCCATAGGATTCTACTCTTGCATTAGAATAGCACCAATACTACTATCGCTTGCATCGGATTCAAGTATGAAGGGCTTCGAAAAATCTGGTAAGACTAGTACTAAGGTCTTGCACACAGCCTCCTTAAGCTTCTCAAAAGTTTATTGTGCCTCAATAGACCAATGGAATGAATCCTTCTTGAGCAATTGTGTCAGCGGCTTGCTAATGGACCCGTAATTCTGTACAAAATGCCTATAATATCCAATCAGACCGAGAAATCCCTTGAGTTATTTTACTGAAGTTGGCGTTTTTCAGTTCTTCATAGCTTCAATCTTGCTGGGTTAGTTTGCACTCCCTTTTGATCGATGATATGACCCAAATACTCAATTTGAGTCTATGCAAAAGAACACGTTGATAGATTGGCATATAAACTATGAGCTCGAAAGCGAGCCGAAGGTGATGGAGGCGCTGAGCAAAAGTCCTTCTATAGACCAATATATCATCCAAAAACACAAGAATGAACTCATGTAAATGGGGCTCAAATATATGATTCATCAGAAATGTTGCGGGAGCATTAATCAACCCAAAAGGCATCACACAAAACTCGTAGTGACGCATATGAGTGCAAAAAGCGGTCTTGTGAATGTCCTCCTCCATCATGCGAATTTGATGACACCCCACCCTAAGGTCAATCTCTCAGAAATATGATGTGCCATGCAATTCAAGGAGGTCCTTTATATGAGGAATGGGGAACTTATCTTTGATGGTGAGAGAGTTTAATTGATGATAATCCACACAAAACGCTAAGAATTGTCCTTCTTCCTTACGAGGAGCACTGGAGAGGCGAAGGGGTTGTGGCTATGTTGAATTCAGCATAGTATTAACTAGTGCTTCAATTTCTACCTTCTGAAAATGGGGCTAACAGTATGGACGTAAATTAACTAGACCCAGGTTTTAAGGGAATGGTATGGTCACAAAACCTACAAGGTGGTAAACCTGTAGGAGAAGCAAACAACTCCTGAAAATCAGTGAATAGGTCCTACAACTCTGGTGAATTAGAGTTACCCGAGTTAGTATTGGTGTCAATTTCTGTGGTTCATAGGCTGGCAAAAAATTGGGCCACCTTCTCATTCTTAATGCAGTATTAAGTCCCTTGCCCTTAATGCTACCAAGTCTGGCTTGATCCTCCCCTACAACTCCTTTTTAACAATACTTTCCTCCCTTCATACTCAAAAGACAGTAGCAGCTTATTGAAATCAAACATGATCAAACTAAAACCTTTCATCCAATCCACTCCCAATACCATATCAAACCCTTTGAGATCAAGAACTCCAAGATCCGCCTTAAACAAAATATCTTGCATGCTCCATTCAAAGTTGGGGCAGCGATACTTACTATGAATTCTATCGCAAGCACTCAAGCATCGAGGAAGCTATGTGTACTATCATTGTCGACTAAAATCAACAATGGTGTCCCTTTTGCCAAGCCCTTAATCCTTATGGTGTTGTGAGCAACTATCCCCTTTAAAATATGAAATGAAATAGCGGCCTAACCTCCTAAATCCACCACCTCTCAATAGCATCCTCTTCTTTGGTAACCTGAGCCACTTCACTACCTTTAACCTGTTCATGTTCATTCTCCTCTTCTTGAGCAAAAATACATTGAAACTGTTTCCTCACACACTGGTGCACTGGAAAATATTTTTGCTCCGCAACAAAAACATGCTCCAGGTTCTATCCTCAACACTTGTGGGTAGTTTGGCTTTGGCGTTGCAAAAACTCCTTTGGTGGTGATCACAAAGCCTCTATTTGCCGTTATAGAATTGGGGTACGCACTTTGGCTTTTAGGTTGACGCTTAAACAAGGCTTCAACAGAGGCTTCTTGTAATCGAGCTTGTTCAAACGCCTCAGATAGAGATTGACGCTTGAACATCTTCACCATTGGCGTCAACCTATTGGATAAGCCACTAAGGAAGCTCAAAATAAAATAGGCCTCAGTTAGGGTTGGGATACCTTGCAACATAGAGGACCTAAAGTCTTCAAATTGCTCTTGATATTCTTCTACTGAACCCCCTTGCCTAAGTTTATTGAATTCCTCAACTACATCAGCAAATTCCCTAGAATGAAACCCCCTGCCATAGCCTTAACGAACTTGTCCCATTGATACGACCCCTCTTGCTCCACCTGACCTTGGAACCATATATCAACCTTCCCCTCTAAATGCATTGAAGCTACTTCCAGTTCGCAATCTTCTGCCACACCAAAGACCCTAAAATATTTCTCACATTGTCTAATCCAACTCCTTAGGTTTGTACCATCAAAATATGGAAAATCAACCTTAGGCAAAGGGCCATGATTGATTCCTCCAGCTCTATTATTTGACATTATTCCACCTTCCTTATGATTGTTGCTACCTTCTTCCATTCCCATAGCTACTCCCTTCCTTTGTCTATCGTTAGCCAACTTTTCCAACGGAGATGGAAGGAGGCCAGGTCCACCCAAACAGGCTGATTTTTCTGCAGTATCCTATGAAGTCCTATTCTTTGCTTGGTTTTTAAACAATCGGAGCAACTCTTCGACTTGAGTGGATACTGTCTACAAACGATCCTCCATGCCATCAATCTTTGCAAACTTTTGATCCATGCTCTCTCGAAGTCCACCCATAAAGCCCCTAAACTATTTTTCCATGGAATTTCCCAATTAGTTCTGCAAGCCATAGGTAAGTTGTTCTTCTTGCACGCCAAGTTCCCAAAGATGGAAACCTACTCTGATACTAGATATGTAACAACCAAGGATTTGGATGAGAAAGAAAAAAGAATATGAGATGAGAAAAGAGAGAAGGAGGTGAGAAGAAAGAAGAATAACGATTTGATTATGATTGACCCTGTCCTCACATGTGGGACAGTGTAAATAGGAGTGAAACAATTCTTCTCTTTGACAGCATAATTGAATAACAAAATGAATAACAAAATAAAAAAGCAATCCCTCAAATACTGAAAATAACAAAATAACTCCCTCCCATATATTGTAGTTGTTACAAGCTAATCTGATAAGCCTGCAAATTTCAGGAACTTGATGAACCGCAAAATCCCTCGAGTGTATCCAACAGCCCTAAACTAATGCAAGGGTCACTTACCTAGAAGCATCAGTCTTTTGAACCTAAATTCGGCCAAACTCAATTCAGCTCCACCTAATCCAGCCATTTTCTATTTTTCTCATTCATATTTTACAAAATATAAGTACCACATTGCGATTCTCCAACTCCAAGATATAAAAAATATTTATTTACATCCAAGATTCAAAACCAAAACAAAATTGCAAAATGAACCACAAACAAGCACTATGACATGCACAAGCCTAGAATCTCATAAGACCTCATGCTTAAAATAAACCTTCCTAGTCACAAAAATAGTCAATACTGATAAAGAAACTTAAGCAATCTAAGATTCAGACAGAAAGTTGACTCCTATAAGATGGGTAATACCTGTATAAATCAATTTGGAAGTAGGACTTGCCCATTTTAACTAATGGGAAGACAGGAGACGGGCAAAGATTAAAGAATCTGTTTATCCCCAAAAAAAGACAAAGAAATATAGTACGCATGTTCAATTGTAACCAGACCAACCTAAGACTAAGTTGCTTTTACAGCAATACAAGGTTGAGCAACCTTCTTATAGAATCACTATTAATAAGCTAGGTATTGCTATGGATGACAGCACTTTTAAAGGAAAAATTGAAGATACACATTGGAAAAGTAGCAGCTAAATTCTCACAGATGAACCTTGATGCACAATTCATTGGAAAGCTGTCCCGTAGTAGAATATACAAAAGAATAATTGGAGGGGGAAAAATGAAAAGTAGCAAATTGAAATAGGACAAGCGCTTGGACTTCAAAGCTAGTAATCATGCACACAAATGTATACCAGTTGAAGCTTTATCGCGAATTCTTACCTCACTAAATGGTGCAATTGTTCGTAGATGATTGAACCCCAGATCAAGGTGCTTCAGTTTGGAACACCTTCGTAGATTATCCACCTTCTCTATTTTATTCCGACTCAAATCAAGAGTTTCCACAGCCGGAAGAAGTTGCAAGGACTCGTCCATCAGAACCAAGTGGTTACATGCACATGATACAAATGACAACCGGTTCCATTGTGGAGAGTCCTTTATGTCAGCAATTCTACTGGCAAATACATGTCGTAGCGCATCCTAAATTATAAAGGAACCCAAAACAGAAGTCAATATTTTATTTGATGCATTTCCATATTTGCACAATAAAAGCAGAGTGCAACAAATTACTTTGAGAGAAGCACCACAGAAAGCATCATAAGAATGCGTAATTGAAAAAAGTTGACACAAATTAGTCTCATCGGCAGTTCTAACAAGTCCTCTTGTTCATTTCTTTCTTGTCATTTTTCATTAGGATTCAGCTACAATTGAACAAATCTCAACACAAAACAATTAAACATTAAAAATAAAACTCCGTCGGTGTTTTTTCTTTATTGCACTAAACCTCTTCTTCAATCAGAAACCAAAATAAGGAAATAAAAAATATATAAATAAGGGGAAAATAAACGAATACACGTTACAACAGTGAATTTCCTCCAGTCTTTACCACGTTCCACTACTCTCTCGTTGCTTATCTCACACAAAAACCAAATTCTCAATCATCATTACAGAACTCAGCATCACCTTATCTTGCAACAAAATTACACTATTCTCAACTCAAAACTAAAGGAGAAGAAAACGAAGTAAAACTCACAGTAGAATTGTGACAGATGATCTTCTCTAAGGTATGTCTTAGCTCCAGCAAACCTTTAGCTGCAGACGTGGACAAATCGCATCCTCTGAGCTCCAACACCCTCAGTCTCCCAAACGGCAGCAGAGACAGCGGCGTAGGGTCTCGCAACGGCGACGGAAGTACAGAAACAACCTTCAAGGAAGTAAGCAGGCGAAGAATGCGACGGAGCTGCTCGAGAGCACGATGGTCGCCGAGGTCCGAGACGTAGGCTCGGAGATAGTCCACAGGAGCTCCGGCGAGAAGACTCTCGAGCTCGTGGAGGGCCTCGAGCCGCAATTGCACGTAGTGAAGGCCGGCGGGATTCAGCTTGAGTATTAAGCTGCCGTCGATCAAACCACCGGCCTCTCGCTCGACGAATTTCACCAGCTTTTCCAGATAACGATCTCCGGTAACGATCGCCATGAAAATTAAATCAGCATCAAAAAGAGAGAGATCAACCTCTTCTTTACTTAAACTAATCTAGAAGATTCAATATCAAGCAGTTAACATGATCTCAAAAATAAGGAGTTGGTGATGAAATGGAGGAAGTTCAAAGAGATTAGAGAGAGAAACTGCCATTGTTATCGTAGCGAGATTTGAGAGAGAGAATATAAAATCATTTTGTTTATTTATTTTTTAAAGTAAATTTAGAGGTCGAATGATTGGGTTAGCGTTGGCGTCTGGTTTGTTTGGTTTATTTGTTTTCCTAATTTGTTTAATAATACGCGGTGTACACCTGGCATACATGCACGTCATCTCATATTCAAAACCCGATTCTTGCTTCGACCCGACCCAAATAAAAGTCGCCGTGGGGTACGGTTTGACTTGATTGGATCAGTTGGGGTATTAAAAGTAACAGTGCAGATTCTCGTTATACCTTAACCTATAAGATAGTGCGCAAGATTTTGTATAATTTTCCTGCCTTTAAATTGGTAACAGGGTCCTTAATTATTTTTGAAATGGAGTAAATAAAGATAAGTGTATGGATCCACTTGTGCCTTAAAGTTTTTACTCAAAATTTAAATATATTAAATATAATATAAGAATGAAATTAACTAATTCTCAAAATATGTATTTATATTTAAAATACTAAATTTTAATATATTAAGAGAGTGCATTATTAATTATTAATAAACTAAAATGATTTACAAGTAATTGATAAAAATAAAAAATTAAAAGATTGCACTTTTGTTGATATTAATAATAAAAATGTCAAACTGTAAAAATAAAGTTGTAGGGGTAGGTTTGGCAAAGATCTCTTTTGCCTAAATGATTATGATGAAAACTTTAGAACCGTGACGAGCAAAGGACGCAAAGACCATCAATAACTTCCTTTAGAATATAGAGCAATACTTCAGAGCTCTTGGAATTACGGATCATGCCAAGATGATCAATAATGCTTACCTCTACCTTGAAGACATGACCATAGTTTGGTGAAGGAGAAGATACAATGATTTGATTTTATGATAAGTGTGAATTATATCGTATTTTAAAGCATAGTTTGATATGTATTTAGTCGTTAATTCAATCATGTAGTATGTATTTAGGTTAGAATTATGTTAGTTTGTTAATTATTTCTGTTTTATTGGTTAGTACAAGCTTTTGAGCTTAAATATTATGTTTTGAGGTACCTTGATGTATTTACAAGTGCTTCAAGGTCAATATTGAAGAACGGAAGAGTTTTGCAAGATATTCGAGCTAAAACAACGATCTGGCCACAATCGTGACAGAAAGTTTAGATGAGGCTACGATCGTGGCCTGCGTAGGGCAAACGTGCAGACATTCACTGTTGGCTCTCGAATTTCTTTTTTTTATTGAATTAAGCATGGTTTAAATAAATTATGAGGTTTTGATAAAGTAATTTTTTTAAATTAATAATTATGTCAAGGTTAGTAAGATTTTATTGCATGGCTTAATTGAATTAAAGTGTTAAGAGTGTATAGCCTAAAGGGTATTTTAGGTAAGTCACTTAAGGATAAGACTATAAGGCATGAGGGAAGGGGCAAAGTGGACATTTTATGCTCATTAAGGATGAAATGGTAGAAGAAATGTTGTCTTGTTCTTAAAAAAGGAAGAAAACGTGAATGAGAAGAAGAAAGAAGAGAGAAGCACGAACAAGAAAGAGAAGAGAAAACTAAGCTAGGGTTGATCTTTCTTAGCTTCTAGAGAGATTTTGAAGTTGTTCAAGAAAAAAAAAGTAAATGAAGAAAAGAGCTTTCTTTTGAGCCAAGAAACCCATTATTTGGTAAAGATTCAAGGTAAGTGCATTTTAAATTCTTTGGATTTTTAGAAGGGCTTTAGTCCATAGAGTTTAGAAAACGCATAGGTTTAAACTTTCTGGGATCAATTTTATGCATATATTTATTTGGGTCCTCAAATTGAAATTTCTATTGAATTTAAAAAATTTTCAATGTAAAGGGAATCAATAAAGGCAAGAGTAACAAAAAGGAAAGGCATTTTTGAGCAAGTCTTTAAGCAAAGAATTCAAGGTGGGTTACATGTTTATAATAGATTTAATGAGCCATTAAAGTTTTCTTTTAAATCAAGAGAATAAAATGTTTTTAATTGCTTCATAAATATTGCATTTATTGTTTTTAAATGATTTGAGAAATTGCCATATGTTTAGTATGTGAATTTGGTTGATGAATTGTGAAATGGACGTAGAAATGGTTTTCGAAATATTTCATGCTCATGAAAAACAAGTTTCCGAAATGTGTCATTTAGGGCAATATGTTTATGCCATGAATTATATGTTAAGTGGGTTTGTGGTGGTTCATTCTGTATGTCAAGTGCACTTCGATTAAAGGCTTTTCCTGCCTGTCCGCTAGTAGCATGGAGCTCCTTCACAAACTCCCCTAAGTTCACGGCTACGTAAAACCATTATGTGGGATTGCGATAGTACATTCTGTTCACAGCTACACAAGACCATATTATGGAATTGTGTTAGTACGTTCTATTTATAGACTTACCCAAATCATTCTGATGTGCTTATGTGCTCATGATATGTTGACAAGATTGATGCATACATGATTTGTATTATTGTGAATTTGGTTGAGAATTTAAGAACTATGTGCTTTATGAATTCAATATGAATTTTCTATGGCACGTGAACAATTTCAAGGTTTTGCTTGTTATCCGTTATAAACTTTTTACCTAAGCTTTTAAGCTCACCCCTACTCTCCTTCTCATATTCAGGTGATGAGCAAGAGATCGAGTGAAAAAGAGTCAAGGCATCGCTCCGATTAGGCATATTTTTATATTTCAAGCTAGAGTTTGTAAACATGAGACTTTAGGCGCATTTCAAGTATTATTTGTTTAAGTACTCTTTGTATTTTGGGATTTTGCAAAATGTTGTATTGTGGCTTGGAATGCCCATTGAAGCTTTGTAAAACCCTTATCTTTTGATCATAATGAAATATCAAATATGATTGTGTTTTTGTTCATGACTAAAGTTTGTACATTGCATTTTTAAGCTTTCATAGGGGTAAGAATTTGTGGTCTGACTTCAGGAAATAAACTATATTGATCTAGGCTGAATTAGACAAAGTTGTCTTCTTGGAAATTATAGATTATCTTTCTAGCTTTCCAAAGATATAAAGTATGAAATTTTTGGATATTGGGATTGAGAGATATGATCATTATAAGTTAGTAATTCTGAATAGGATATATACAGGACAGCTATAGTAATTGATGAGAGTTAGTTGTAGTGATGAATCAAATGAATAGAGATTAGAGAGTCTAATGAAACAAAGTTGGTAGTTGAATTGTTATAAAGTGATATTGCATTAAGAGAGTTGAATTTGGGAAGAGTATGAGTGAAAGTGATGTTAGAATGGATGTAAGAACCATTGGAAAGGCTTTAGAGGGGCTTAAGTTTCACCTATTTCCATTAGATGGACTTTAGGTCCACTAAACGGACCTTCTTGGGTCTAGAATTGTCCCCAGCCTCGTCCATATCTGTTAAAAAGACATTAGGTCCGTTAAACAGACCTTCACGGGGCTAGAAAACACTCCAGATCCCGTGTATGCCCGTTAGGTGGAGGTGAGATGGCAAAATCTCTCTTTGAAGTCTTCATAAAAGTTGTAGATCCAGAAGTCCTCTTCAAAACAGTCATAAAATGACCTCAATCCAATAACTCTAGTTAAAGTTATTTCTTTTGTACCAAAATAGGTCTGAAGAGTATGAATTGGATATTATATTGAGCATACTTCAGTATTTTAATGATATTTTGATTTGTAGAGCTACGAATGAGGTGATTCTTAATTCAAAATAAACTAGAGACATTAAGCTACAAATTTTTTTGAAGAAGTCAATTTGTAATTCTAGTCTGAAGATTTATAAAATCTATTCTGAAGAAGGAATGAGTTTGATTTTGGGTGACTGACTGGTGTGAGCTCCTCACCTTTATGGGATGCGTAGGCTCGTCGATGCTTTTCTATAAGCCATTTAGGCTTGAAGGGAACTTAAAATGTACCTAGTAGCGAAAACACGAATGAGTGATATGTTAGGATGATGATTGAGGACATAAATATATGAATGGATTGACGTATATCCATTGATTAAATAGGAAACTTTTAGGAATGTTATGAGGATAAATATGAACTGATGATGGTTTTCGAGATTCCATGGAAACAACCCTACAGGGTAATACGATCACGTTTTAAGATATTTCGAATAATTGGGCTTCGAAAATGGGGTCTAACACTCACAAACGTCAAGTTTTGAGAAAATTTTCGGACCTTTCAGACCCTGAAAAAACCCTAGGGTTGCCCAAAACATAAAGAAGTATAAAAAGAACATAAAGAGGCAAAGAAAAATAGTTTTTGCATCAACCACCTTAAGACACCCTAAAGAGAAATCATCAAGAGATAAAGGAAGAGAAGAAGGAAGAAAGAAGAGGAGAAGAAGCTGACTAGACGTACTTCTTGGATCTAGAGGTTTCCTAACGTCATTGCCTCCCATCATCCATTTAAATTGTATTTCTATTTAATTTCAGTTTTATTATTGTATAGAATTGGATTGAATAGCATGATGATATGATCTAGAATGTTGAGGATGTTCTAAACTCTTCGGAATTTTATTCTTGAATTAATGAAAATCTAATTGCTTATATGTTTTTTGGATTTATTATAGTTTAATTCTGCAAGTGCATGATTCAATAATAAATTGAGAGGTTGAATCAAATAAAAAAACATTTAAATTGGACTAACAAGAGTTAGGTGATTTAATAAAACAAAAATTGAATCAGATCAAGAAATTGTTCGAAGAGAAATCTTGCATAGGTTTCCAATAGTTTATTAGAGACCTTCAGAACTAATTAAGGTTTTAGATAGGTTGTGAATTGAAAGATTACAACATCTATGATCTGATTGGGGTTTATGATTTAGGGTTAATAGTAATAAACCGAGAGAGAGTAATAAACCCTAGGATAGTCTAGACTAATAATCCAATAATTTATAATCAATTAGGTTAGTATTAAGGATAGGTAAAATTCCTTTCCTCTCAATTGGTAATTTCTTTTGGTTGATTCTTGGGTATGTTGCAAATTGCTTAGAAATTAGTATTTTGTACTTGATTCTTAATTTAATTAACTAAATTAAATTCTCGTATTAGTTTCGTGCATATTGAAATTCTATTATTTATTTCTAGCCTTAGATTTTAAAATTAGATTAACTCCCTCCTCATGGGATCAACATCTTTGCTACTACATTAACGAACCGTGTACTTACGGATTATTGTGGGTTAATAATTAAAACTTACACATAACGAAACCATCCAATCAAGTTTTTGGTGTCGTTGTCAAGGAGGTGATTAGTTTAATTCATGTAGTTTAAGGCTTTTTCACCTTCTTTTGTGGAGAAAAAAGAGAGAGAGAAGCTGGGCATAAAGTAGACGACACATCAACTTTTATATCACCAGACAACAATAGAGAATCTCAAGAGTTAAATGCCAGAAAGAGAAAAAAAAGAACGATCATAGAGGATATATATTATAAGGAGCAAAGGACTCTTACAGATTTCATTGAGCCCCAATATAGTTAGGAAAATCATCATCCTTATTTAAACACGTTCACTTCGAGGTGGCAAAAGGAGGTGTTTCTATCTCCATCTTGCAACCAATTAATTCTGGATCTTTAATTTTATAATGAGTGACCAAATTCAACAGCTTGAATGAAGTTGGATGAAGTTTGCTTTTCAACTTCTTGAAGGTAGGGTTCGATAGGATCAAGATGCAAGTCATTCTGAGCTTTATCAAAGCTATCTTTTGCAGTATTTAAAAGGTGATGCATATTACCAACTTTTTCTTTTTGAAAAGTCTTGATTTCTTCTTGAATAAAACTAAGCTTCTTAGAGCATTGAAATTTTTTGGTACCCTTATAGAAGGACATGACTCCTTTCTTTACTACATCTTTGAAACCTTTAATGTTCATCATGTATTTGTTGAGTCTAAAAGGATGTTTGATAAGAGTTTGCAAAGAATTTGAATAAAGAATAACAGAAGAATGGCAAAAAATGTTACGGTTAGGAAAATAATCATTAGAATTAGAAAACTACCGAACCCAAGAATGATTGGATAGGCCTCTGTCCAATTTTTTTCTCATAAAAGTATAATCATTATATTTATTACTCTAGGTATAAAAATTTCCACCATTAGGTAAACCTATGACTTTAATGTTGTTAAGACACTTATTTAAGTCTTCACACAGAGGATTACTAGATTGGTTTACATCTGCCTCATCAGGATGAATTGAAGTCACTTAGTAGTATCCATAAAGTGTTGATGCTTTGGTGAATTACGGTGAGCTTTTCTATAAAGAAACTCTTTGGTATGCATGATTGAAAGCATAGATTATGGAGATGTCAAGATGGATATTCAAGTTTAATACCTTAACCTTTAAATGAATCATCTTATCACTAATTATAAAATTGAGTAGCTCAATTCTGTCATTGTTGTGAAGGACTAGGATTCTCCCATCTAGGTGTGATTTATGATTAGAAATTGCTTTCCAACATTTAGGAAGCAAAGCAAGAACACTAAAATGATTCTCCTTTAATTTGGTTAGAGTGACATTATTATCAGCAACAAAGTTTCTGATAGTTTGTTGCTTGAAGAGAGCATTTAACCCCTTTATATTCCAATTAGAGATAATCATGGTTTTTTAGTAGAAGAAGAGGGGTTCTTCTTTCTACTTGATTTCCTTCTAGTGACAGTCTGAAATGTATCTTCAATAGCAATGTCTTTGTCTTTATTGGAAGAGCATATGGTTTCTATCATTGAGCTGATTTTACCATAGGAGATTGCTGAGATTGTAGTTGGATCTTGATTCAGTTTCCTGGAATTGCAAACATTTGGACTAGAAATGCAAAGTGAGTAATTGGTTGTGACTATGTCAACAGGATCAACAATTTCATTAGGTAAGCTCATAGATTTATGCTTTGAGGAATCAAAAATAGTCTCTTAGGATAAAATATTAAGCTTAATGTTAAGAATTTGAGGAATAGGAGGATGTTCCTGACATTCTTCTTCTCATATAAGTTCTTAATAACTGTCTTAAATGAAATTTTCCCTTTTGGCTTCCAATTCTCTTTGGCTTTTAGTTAGGGGGCTTCCAAGCATAGGATATTTTAACTTTGTCCCTTACAAGCTCCAGGTTGTCATTGAATTTTATGATTTTAACTTCCTTAGTTAATTATGTTAATGCATCAACAACACAAATCCTAGCAAAGTTGATTGTTTTAGTTTCAACAGTTGCTTGATTAAAGCATAATGGTCTGCCTATAGAGCTAGCTAAGTAGCACAAGCCCTCAGTTGTCCAATATTATGGGGGAATATTATGGATACAAATCCATAAAGGTATACTGGTTGATTTGATTTCCTCAAATTTCACTCCCGGTCTCCAAAGTTGGAAGAGAAAAGGTCTGTTTGAAATGTTTCAAGAGCCAACTTTAATAACTTCTGAGATTTATTCAAGTGAGTTAAATTTGAAAAAGAAGATATCATGTTTGCACCATTATAAGATCCCATATTGGCCTAGTCTATCGCATCTAGCAGCCGCCTCTTATTCTAATTATTACCTGCAGCCATCTTCTCCTTTGCTGCCGCCAAATGCTTCAGCCATTGGACCAGCAACTAGCGTGACATTTGCACATCTAACTACTCCTCCCTTCGATGTGCAACCATCATGTTCTTCAAGTTACTAGCCTCATTTGTTGGTGATGGAGAAGCAACAAACCCATCTATGCAAAGCTACTAATCAAGTTTCTAAGCCACCAAACTTTCTCCCACTAGCTCCAATAACACATAAAATTACCTCATGTGTCTAATGTCTTTCTCCTTATCACTAGTAGCAAAACAACTTCATCAAATGTTGTTTTAATTTCCACTAATGTTGCCTATCTTATTATCTTAATATTTCTTATTCTGCTGACAATTCTTAATAATTTTTAATGTATGTAGGTTACCAAATTCTAGTCTATGGATTTCAAATGATTCAAGGCTTTTAGGCTTATAAAGTATGGGTAAATCTAAAATTTTCATATTATATGAGCCAAAATATGTTAATTATTTTCTAAAATTGGATCTAATTTTAAATTTGAGAATTGAAGTTTAATTGAAATTGATTTTAAGAGTTAGGATTTATAATTTCAATTTCAAATTTTGATTAATAATAAGAAAACAATTTAATCAAGTCTAATAATAGAAGTTTTCTTTGATGCCGTTTGAGAATCCGAACATATTCAATTCACATGTGTAGTATAATAGACATGAAACCTTTTGTTTGATTTATCGAAAGTCAAGATTACCTAAATTCAATAAAATAATTAACATATAAACTGTAACATCCTGTTACTTGAATTAAGGGTAAAATGATGTTTATTAGATATTAATGAGAAATTAGGAAGCATAATTTATACTTATGCATAATGTGACATAGACATATACGACACTATTGATCTTGCACATTACAATTATTTGCATATGCATTCATTGACATTTTTAAAGTATAACTAATTGTTAAAAATGCAATTAAAATGCAAATTGTGAATTGATTGAGCAGAAAATTTATTTGGAGAATATTTAGATTATTCCTTTTGGTGAATTTTGGGGATATTTCTAAAAATTTGGGATATTTTTGGATTAAGAAAATAAATAGACCAGTAGATTGTGACAAATGGTAGTGTTAAACAGTGATACATATCAAACATGCAAAAAGCCACATAGAGAAAGAACTAGATTCCTTTGTTGTTATTTCTTTACACCGAAGGTATTGCTAGACAAAAACAATCTAAAACACCAAATTATTTTGTGGGAAGGATTGGATATTGATTCTGATACCAGAGTAAGACTGACAGTTTGTGATAGAGAGTTTAATTGTTGTTTACCCTGTATATGTGATTCACTAACACAACCGAAAGCTTGCTAAATCAAGTAAGTGAAGTTTTAAGGTTTTAGGTTTTGTGATTTTGATGATATTTTACGGTTTAGCAGTGAATGCATGCATGACTTGTGTAAGAAGTAATTCGGTGATAATGATGATGAGATGAGCTATATGAACAATAGGTGAATTTGCTAGGAAATGAGTTAGGTTCTGTATAGAACTGGCCTTTGATTATCAAAATGATATAGAGTTATGAAAATTAATGTATAAAATATACTTTGTTTTGTACTGATAAACACACAGAAGGTTTATTTTGAATTGTATATATATGAATCTGTTGAATATTGGTAGAAATGGATTTAAATGAAGATTTGGATGAAGTCATGGAATAGAGATGATAACATGATAGGTTTGAAGGTGGTAAGGTGAAAGTAAGTTAGACAAAAGAAAGCAGGATATAAAGGATGCACGGGTGTGAGAGGTTAACTCACACCTGTGACATCACTGTAGATGGATGAAGAAATAGGTTTTACATGTTTTAAAAGGAGTTGAATTTAAATAAGTTTGATAATAAGGAATGAAGATGTAGGTGAGGTCGTTATATGGAGTCAATAAATTGATAAATTTATGATGAAATGAGGTTGTTGTTGGATACTAAAATATGCGTAGAAACATATATGTAGTAAAGTTGATAAACATGCTCTATTTTTCATTGTGTATGCATAAATGTTTTGGTATTGTTAATAATGAGTTTAAGTGAAGTTAGAGTTAAAAAAGAACATAGAGCAATGTGGTGTTGTGTTTTAAGAAGGATTAAGATAATAGAAAAATGTGGACTGATGAGGAGAAAAAAATAGAAAAATGCAGAAGTTAAAAAAATACAGTAGAGAGAGAAAGCATATGTGAGGTTTCGACATTGATCACTTACTATATAGGCTTGTATTTAATGTGTTTAGAGTTTGTATTAGGTATAGAAATACAGGAAAGAAAGAGTTTGGAATGGAAAGAAAGAGTTTGGAATGGAGAGAAATTTTTTTAGAAAATGTCTAAAGAGAGAGAGAGAGAGAGAGAGTTGGTGAAGCATGCATAAGTGTGCATGTAGTTACACACTCGTGAGAAAGATTTTGGGATTTTATGAAAGTTAAAAGTTATGATCATATACCCGAAGCTATTTTTCATAATGAACAATCTTGCTTCCTTTGATCATAACTTCTTCTCTGGATATATAAATGACTTGATTCTTAAACCAATAGATTACTAATACATTTTTCTACCTTTCCATAAAAATTGGTAGCCTTCTAAATTAATTTGAAAAAGATTGATTGAATGAAAGTGAGGGAATATGTTAGAATTGTATGAATTGGAATATTTTACTGAACATACTTTGGTATTTTTATTATATCTTGATTTTTAGAGTTCCAAATGGAATGATTTTTAATTTGAATTAAACTAGAGACATAAGGCTACAATGGTAGTGTTGGACCCTGAACTTTTCTCAGGTTTGTGAATTGTAATTTGACATTTAACAAGGACATTGAGGTGACTTAGTCATGTGTAAAGGAAGAGAAATTATGAATTTGAATGGTTATGTTTAAGGTTTTGGGTGAACAATGCTAGTTTGGACAAATTAAGGTGATATTTTGAGGTTAGTACATGAAATGAGTTTGATATGAGCTTTGAGTAAATTTGGTTGTATTATGAAAATTGTTAGAAAAGTTAAAGTGAATGAGTTGATAGAAATGGAATTGACGAATATGAAATAAATAAATAGTGAAAGAATGAGAATTTGAAGAACTGAGAAAGTTGAATTTTTGGAGTAGAAAGAGTTGACTTTTGATTTAAGCAGATTTTGAGAAAATGATCTTAAGGAAAATTGTAGCTTTTGTTGAGAGTCCTTTGTAGCCATAAAGTATGATATGTTTCGATATCGGGAGTGGAAGTTATGATCAGTCAAAGTTGCGGACATTTGACTTTGCTTTTGTAAATGTTCTTAGTGTAGAATTGTATGTGCGGTGTTTTGAGACAAGTTAAGTATTTGTGAAACTGTTTATAAGTGTACACTTAGGTGTGTAATGTGATTTGAGACAAATTATAGATATATATGTTTTGAATTAAGTTCAGTGATCTATATGAAAGATATAGAAGAGTATCCTAGTTTGTCAATGATGTAGAATATGTTATTTCTGGTTATGAAATTTGGGAGATATGAAATGTTATAAGTTTGGATGAAGTATAGGATGAGACATTTCTAGACAGAAGTTTCGATCGACGAACTGACCTAATTAGAGGTTGCTATTGCTTTTGAATTCCTCGTGAACATTTTTGATTATATTCTGATCTTTTCATTGTTATAAGTATGCCAATTTGGACCTTGGCATGTACAGATAGAAATTTCAGAAATTTCATTACTGTCAGGGTGATTAGCCCTCTTTCTTTTTTTTGCTTTACATTTTCTGACCGACATCCGATTAATCTGAGTTTTGAAGCGTTGGATTCCTAAGACAATTACCTACCTCATGATGGGAAATTATGATTGTTTAGAGATTGTTTGAGTCGAAGTGAGTTAGATATCTCCTGAGCACGGTTCAGTATTGGGATGATATCTTGATCGGTAGAGACCTAATCAAGTTGATTACTGTTTCTAAATAAGTTAGAGGCATGGGACTGCAATTATTTGAAAGAATCGAAATTTACTTCAGTTCTGAAGATTTTGAATTTATGAAATTGAGGTATTAAGGTTATAAGAGTATATAAGGGTAATTTGGGCATGGTACTTAAGTCTAAGAGTATTAAGGCTTATGTGGGAGGGCAAAATGGACATTTCCCACCCATAAGAGTATGAATTATAAGAGGAAAAAAGAAAAGAGAATAGAAAGAAGAAGAGAAAAGGAGAAGATAGTCGTAGGGAGAGAGGAGAAGAAGAAGAAAAGAGGAAGCTAGGTTTCGACGTTTTCCAAAGGATTTGAAGCATTCATCAGGTATGTTAGCTCTTCTACTCTTGTTTGGGTTGAATGAAACCCTAATATGGTTTAGAATGAGTAGGAAACGATGGTTTAGGGTTTATGGGAAAAATAGGTGAAATCTTTTAGAGTTGATGATCATATTGTTGTTATGAATGATTTTGAGGTTATGAATGAAGTTTAGGAGGTGTTTTAATGTTTAGATATGTTTATAATTGAAAGATGGGAGGATTATGGTTGAGAAAAGTGGAAAAAAATGAGTTTCGGAGCTTTCACGCCGTCGCATGTCGCGACCTGCAGATGAACTCGTCGCGGCGCGCGCGCTCGTCGCGACGCACTCCATTTTCTCGTCGCGGCCAATGGCCATTTTCCTGCTGCGACATGCTTTAGTATTTTGGGCATAACTTTTGATGTAGATGTCCAAATGAGGTGATTCTTTTTGCGTTATAAACTAGAGACATAGGGCTACAAGTTTTATGAAGAAATGAAGTTCTGAATTTGTCAGGCCCCGACCCGGAGACCGGACCCCAACTGTTGGATCCCGTTACCGGAGTCCAACTCTTGAACCGTAAAACATGACGCTTGATCATCTTTCCTTGTAGTGTTCATTTCATTTAACCCTAATTTCAAATTGATTTCTCTTGTAAATCATAACCTTATGACTCTTGTTTTATTTAAGACAAGAATCGCTTCAATCGGATGTTATATAACTCAAGATACACACCAAAAACAAAAAAGAGTTCATACCCGAAGCATGCTCTCTTAACTGACCTCTCACTTGCTTTAATGCAAACCTCCTCAATTAACTCCAAATGATACCAAATTTTATGGAGTGAAAGATATATGTCTTATAAATCCAATGGTTCAAACCTCACCTCAATTGGAGGTCGAATGAGTGTTTTATACCCAAAAGAATAGACTATGCTCACTCCCAAAATCAAATTGAACATCTTTTGGCGCAAATGCCATAACTTTCACTATAGATGTCGGAATGACTTCGTTCTTGGACGGTTAGAAAATAGACATCTAGGGCTACAACTTTCGTGAAGACCAAAATTCGAAATTCCATCATTATCAGGTTACATGGACCGTGAGAAAATCACACAGTCTGTGTGAAAATTCACACAGGCTGTGTAATTTTCTGGTACTGCGTCTCCCTGCACCATGGATTTACACAGTCTGTGTGAAAATTCACACAGGCTGTGTAACCCACTGCCACTGCCGTCTCCCTACACCAGAAATTACACAGTCTGTGTGAAAATTCACACAGGCTGTGTAATCCACTGCCAACTGCGCCTCATATACCAGAAAATTACACAGTCTGTGTGAAAATTCACACAGGCTGTGTAACTTTCTGCCAACAACCACATTTCACTCTCTAAACCCTCTTCAATCCAAGTACCTACATAAAAACTTAAATCCTCCATATTCCACAACACATAACAACCTAATTATCCCAATGGATTTTCAATGGCAACAACACACTCCTAGCATTCTAATCAAACCCAAACCATAATGATCTTGTACAATCACTCATGCAAAACTTATTAACCATAACCCAATCACATTCTTACTTCTACATAACACTCATCAATCAAAACTCTATATACG
Source organism: Erythroxylum novogranatense (assembly GCA_029891385.1). Classification (NCBI taxonomy): domain Eukaryota; kingdom Viridiplantae; phylum Streptophyta; class Magnoliopsida; order Malpighiales; family Erythroxylaceae; genus Erythroxylum; species Erythroxylum novogranatense. The sequence continues at coordinate 36,654,640 of CM057233.1, read as the reverse complement.
TCTTCACTTGAACTAAACATGCATTTCTACCCACATGGATTCCAAAGCCATTTCATGCAACTTTGGATACTATGCTTAAACATGATAATAAATGGTTTGAGAGACCATAATAAATCGTAATTCACGCATCTCATTCACATTCAAAACAAGTAGCTTATAATGCTTTAGTGGGCATTTCAAGCCCTTTACAACTTGGTTCAAAATACACTTCCAAAATGCTACTGTTTTCTTAAAATGCATCTAAAGCATCGTTTACAATAATTGACTTGAAATACATCAAAAACATAATCTTGGAGTATGCCTTTTATGCTCATTCCTCGAGATCACGCTCTTCACCTGGAGATGGGACGGGAAGGTGGGGGTGAGCTTTCGCTCGAGGGTAACACGTTTATATTTATACTACTAAGCTGAATCTATTCATTACTCATACTGTTGGCAATATTCTCATCAACAAATCATACAACTTGCATTTCGTGAATTCATCGAGCTAAAACATAATTTCATGATTCATGCATTCATCATTCTTACTAACATATGCTAACACGTAAACACATAGCTGATGGTTCAAAAGTCCACGGTTCTTGATGAACTACACAAGTGTAGTCATATGTTGAGGAGTCCAAAAGGAACATCCTATGCCACAATCGGCAAACGGCGAAGGCTATCTTGGTCAACGGCACGTGACTTTCTTTGGTGGACTTAACTAACCCACATAACACTGAATTTCATGCATAAAACTGGACTTTTCTTGTCCACTAGCTGCTTTTCGAAAATGGATTTTCATGCAATCCAATTAGCTAATTCTCTGGAAAATGCTTTTCATGCTTAGCTCAAATGTCATAAACTCACTAATATTCATGCTCATTCAATTCATGACTTTATCAAGCAATGTCAAGCAATGTCATATACTGTCAAGTTCTCATATAATGGCATTCATACATCTATTATACTCAATCAAATCATCACAAAGTAATTTGAAAGAACATAATTTCTTTAATTAAGGTAGTATTTATCACTTACTAGCATAAAGATAAAAATGAAACCCACCTTATCCTTGCTAAATGAAGCTCCTCCTCTTGCTCCTCTCCTCTCTCTTGCTCTATTTCAAGAGAAATAAAACCCACTTCAACAATAGCTTCAATTGAAAATCCACATAACTACTTTCATGCAATTGACTTAAGAATCACTAAACCCATTCCATTCTTAGTCTTCCTAACTCAAAACCCAAGTACAAACTAAACTTTAAACTCATGGCTTACCTTGAATCTCTACTTAACCAAGTGATTTCTTGGTTCAAAGTGAAGCTTAGATTCTCCTCCACACTTTTCCTTCTTGAACTTTCTTCAAAAACCTCTTGAATCTCTTGGAAAATCAAACCCTAGCCAAGTTTCTTCTCTTTTTCTCCTCTTCTTCTCCACTTGCACGAAACTCTCTCCCTCTCTCCCTTTAATTTCGTAACTTCTCTCTTATTTCCCTACAACTCACTTAATTCTTCTTCTTTTATACTACTTACTTAAGTCACTTAAGCCCAAAGGCCCAAACCTAACTCCCTTCTTCTTCTTCCTTCTTATTTCCTCTTTCAACTTACTTAAGGCCCACTTATCTTTAAGCCCACTTTATCTTTCTTTTCTTTCCTACCTCATTAAAGCCCAACTAACTCATTTAATTTCATTAACTCACCACCTAACTCATTAATGCTATCTTACATTAATTAATCTTAATTCAATTTAATGCTAACTTAACTTACTTAATTAATCAAATCATGCTTAATTTAATAAAAAAAAATTTTTGGGGCTAACATCTCTCCCCCTTAAGAAATTTCGTCCTCGAAATTCTTACCTGGTTCACTGAAGAGGTGTGGGTATCGCTCTGATTGCATCCCGAGGCTCCCACGCGCTCTTCAATTGCATGATTCCTCCACAGGACTTTGACTAGCTTGATTGTCTTGTTCCTGAGGATCTTGTCCTTGCTATCCAGAATTGCCACAGGCACCTCTTCATAACTCAAATCATCACTCAGCTGAACTTCTGAGGTCTAAATGATGTGAGAAGGATCTGATCTGTACCTTCTCAGCATCGAGACATGGAATACATCATGAATCTGCGACAATTACGGCGTAATGCGATCAGAGGCCAACGGCCTAATCCTCTCTAAAACTTCATACGGACCCACATACCGAGGGCTTAACTTCCCCTTCTTGCCGAATCTCATAACTCCCTTCCATGGAGACGTCTTGAGGAACACCTTGTCACCCACTGCATATTTCATTTCTTTTCTGTTAGCATCGGCATAACTCTTCATTCTATCCTAGGCTGCCTTAAGCCGCTGTTTGATTACATCCACTTTCTCAACTGTCATCTGGACCAACTCTGGTCCCACTAATTTCCTCTCACTTTCCTCATCCCAACATATCGGAGTCCTGCATCTTCTGCCATAAAGGGCTTCATAAGGAGCCATCTGTATGCTCAAATGGTACGAATTGTTATAAGCAAATTCGACCAACGGCAAATGATCATCCCATGCTCCTCTGAAGTCCATGACACATGCTCTAAGCATCCCCTCTAGAGTCTGGATTGTCCTCTCAGACTGACCATCCATCTGAGGATGAAACGCCATACTGAAATTCAGCTTAGTTCCTAATGCTTCCTGCAGATTTCCCCAAAATCTCGATGTGAATCGAGGATCCCTGTCGGATACTATGGAATCCGGAACTCCATGCAACCTTACCACTTCATCAATATACTTCCTGGCTAAAACTTGCAATGAATATGTTTGCTTGATTGCCAGAAAATGGGCTGACTTGGTCAACCGATCAACAATAACCCAAATGGCATCATGCTTCTTCTTTGGTCCTAGGCAAACCCATCGAAAATCCATCGTGATCCTTTGCCACTTCCATTCAGAATGGACAATGGCCTTAGCATGCTCGAGGGTGCACGGTGTTCACCTTGACTGCGACACACTAGACATCCGCTCACATATTCCGCTACATCTTTCTTCATACCTTTCTACCGAAATGTTCCTTCAAATCTCTGTACATTCGGTGCTACACAGGTGCATGGAATAAGGCGATTGTGTGCCTCATCCATGATCTCATCCTTAATCGCTTTATCATTGGAATACATAACCTGCTTCCGACTACCATTAGCCCACCATCCCTTACTTGCACTTCGATCGCTTACCATGTTGAATTTCATCTCTCACCACTTAATTACGTATCCCGCCCTGCAACTCCTTGACCTTCTCCCTAAGGATAGGTCTCACCACGAATTGAGCAAAACACCATCCGCTTCATCCTACTTTAAAGCGATCTTCAACTCGCCATCTGTTCCAACAGAGGCAAGTAAACCGATTAGACGTAAGATATGGATGACTTCCGCTCAAAGCATCGCGCCACTACATTCGCCTTGCTGGATGATACTCTATCATCGTGTCATAGTCCTCGAAAGCAACTCCAACCATCGTCTCGCCTTTAAATTCAACTCTTTCGACTCATAATGTACTTAAGACTTTTGTGGTCCGTGAAGATCCTAGTCGAACCCCATATAGGTAGTGTCTCCAAATCTTTAGGGCAAAATTACATTGCTAAATCCAAGTCATGAGTCGGATAATTTAACTCATATCGCTTCAACCGCCGTGAAGCATAGGCTATTACTCGTCATCATCGCATCAAGACACATCCTAAACCCTTCCTCGCATCATCAGACAATCAGTATACCCCTGGTCTCCATTGGGCAAAACCAATCTTTGGAGCACTTGTCAATCTGTTCTTGAGCTCCTCAAAGCTCTTCTGACATTCCTCACTCCATATGAACTGCTGATTCTTTCTTAACAGCTTAGTCATAGGGGCAGCTATCATTGAGAATCCTTCCACGAATCTCCTATAATAACCTACCAAACCTAGGAAGCTTCTTACCTCTTTCACTGTCTTAGGCTCTTGCCAATTCACTACTACTTCTACTTTCCTCGGATCAACATGGATCCCTTTGCTAGAAATCACATGTCCAAGGAAAACTACTTCATGCAACCAATATTCACATTTGCTGAATTTGGCATACAGCTCATGCTCTCTCAATCTCTGCAACACTATCCTGAGATGTTGTTCATGCTCTCCTTCATCCTTAGAATAGACCAGAATGTCATCAATGAACACAATGACAAACTGATCTAAGAATTCATTAAACACCCTATTCATCGATCCATGAAGGCGGTGGAGCATTGGTCAATCCGAAGGGCATGACCACAATTCATAGTGCCGTAATGGGTCCCGAAAGCTGTCTTGTTTACATCAGACTCCCTGATTCGGAGTTGATGATAACCTGATCTTAAGTCAATCTTCGAAAAGACCCTTGCTCCCTGCAGCTGATCAAACAGATCATCTATCCTAGGTAAGGGATATCTGTTCTTAACTGTCACCTTGTTAAGTTTCCTGTAATCTATACACATCCTCCATGTTCCATCCTTCTTCCTAACAAACAGGACCGGAGCTCCCCAAGGTGAAGAACTCGGCCCGATGAAGCGCTTCTCCAACAATTCTGCAATTGTTCCTTTAGTTCTCTCAACTCAACTGGAGCCATTCTGCAGGGTGGTATGGAAATTGGCACGCCCGGAATCAAGTCAATTTCAACTCAATTTCCTCATGGCGATAATCTCGTAATTCTTCCGGGAATACATCAGAAACTCCTCACAACCTCGAAAATCTTCTAATCTGCCCACATTCACTACGGATCCATTACATGCGCCAAGAAGGCCTCACACCTTGGCTCATCATATTGTCACCTAACATAGCCGAAATGATCCTCGACTTTGGCGTTTCTGTCCCCTCGAAGACCACTTTTGATCATTGCCTGATCAAACTCTACTTCTTTCAAACTACAATCTAGCTTCGCCTTGTACCTCTCCATGACATCCATCCCAATATAACATCCAATCCTTGAAGGTCAGAGGTAGTAGGTCTACTACCGATCTAGCAAATCGATCTTGAGTTCACAATTCTTATAGATCAAAGCGATCACCACCTTACTCCCTAAAGGCGCATTAACAATCGAAAGTTGTCCATAGTCTCGGGACACACAACATGCAAATTCATACTTGCGGATACAAACTAATGTGTAGAGCGGTATCAATTAACACATAAACAGAGAGTCAAATAAGCCGAGCCATACCGGTCACAACTTCGAGGCCGCTGCGGCTTCTTCTCGTCATGGCAAAGACTCTTCTTTGGTGCTCGACCACAGCCTCTAGGTCTCCTGCGGATTAACCCTCCGACTATTCTAGAATCGCCTACTTACATGGTGGCACGGTTCCCACTGTCTCTGTCGCCTCGAGCTTGAACTTGGAAACCCTCCTGTCTCGACCTCTGGGACAATCTCTCATCATATGTCCCTTCTCTCCACATCGAAGCAACCACCAAACCCTTGAGACATCTCCTGGATGAAACTTCCCTTGACCGATTACTGGGATACTTGCCCTTCCATGACTTTCCTGAGCCTCCCATACTAGAGACCTGTTCAGAAATTGCCCTGGACTGCTGACTCATGGCAGGACCACTACATGCCACTCTGAGTATGATGAGTCCTGGTGCTCCTTGCAGGGGCTGGGTTACCCACTCCCTTCCTGGAGGATTGTTCTCTGTTCTTCATTTTCCTGCTCACTTCAGCCTTAATATTCTCCAGCTTCTCAGCCTGGAGCGCTGCATCCACTAACTGTTGGTAGTCCTAGAAATTGTGGATCACCAACTTGTCTCGGATCCCTAGGTGCAATCCACCCTCAAACTTCTGACACTTGTCTTCTTCAGTTGCCACGATATTGGCTACATACCGTGATAACTGAGTGAACTTCAATTCATACTCGCCACACTCAACTCCTCTCGAGCGAGATTCAGAAATTCTGGCCTTATCCTCGCATGTAGACCATCGAGAAATACTTCCTCGAAGGCCTCTAGAATTCCCTCCATGTCGATCTGGAGGTACTTCACGATCATGGGCGCGACTCCCACCAGTCAGTGCATCCCCTGCGATAAGCTAAGCTGCATAGTCTAGCTTCTCTTCATCCGAGCACTTCATCTTTTCGGGACCCTCTCGGTCCTCTTCAACCATCTTCGCCTCCTCGGGATTAGTAGTCCATTGAAATCGACACCCCATACTTCCGGAGCTTGTCATCGCCCTCCGATCCATTGAGTGGCATCGAGCTTGTGATCCTTGGCCCATGGCATGGATAAAAGCACAGGCGAAGGCCTGAAAGAATTGTGGGTCTCTTGGATTTGGCATAGGAGGAGGTGGAGAGGCACTTCGTCTTTGCACACTTGGTGCCTCAAAATCAGTATGAGGATGGTCCACGCATCCAGGGAATATGAGATTCATCCGCACTTCCCCTCGAGAGCTGATCGAGATTGAGCTCCTCGAGTTCTTCTTGAGGACATATTACTCCTTTAAATGAAAACCATTTCAAAACTTTAGCTCATGCTTTGTGAAACCAATTCAAATCATGTAAAACAATTCAAAACCAATGATGCATGTACTGTATTTAAAACAATGCTTAGGGTTCATGTAACATGATGCATGCTGACTCTACCCTTGAGGCTACCCACTAGGGTTCCTAGGAAATCATAAACCTAGAGCTGCTCTGATACCACAGATGTCGGGCCTGACCTGGAGACCGGACCCCAACTGTTGGATCCTGATTCTCGAGTCTAACTCTTGAGCAAGTGAAACATGACGCTGATCATCTTGCCTTGTAGTGTTCATTTCATTTAACCCTAATTTCAAATTGATTTCTCTTGTAAATCATAACCTTATGACTCTTGTTTTATTTAAGACAAGAATCGCTTCAATCGGATGTTATATAACTCAAGATACACACCAAAAATTAAAAAGAGTTCATACCCGAAGCATGCTCTCTTAACTGACCTCTCACTTGCTTTAATGCAAACCTCCTCAATTAACTCCAAATGATACCAAATTTTATGGAGTGAAAGATATATGTCTTATAAATCCAATGGTTCAAACCTCACCTCAATTGGAGGTCGAATGAGTGTTTTATGCCCAAAACAATAGACTATGCTCACTCCCAAAATCAAATTGAACATCTTTTGGCGCAAATGCCATAACTTTCACTATAGATTTCGGAATGACTTCATTCTTGAACGATTAGAAAATAGACATCTAGGGCTACAACTTTCGTGAAGATCAAAATTCGAAATTCTATCATTATCGAGTTACATGGACAGTGAGAAAATCATACAGTCTGTGTGAAAATTCACACAAGCTGTGTAATTTTCTGCTACTGCGTCTCCCTGCACCATGGATTAACACAGTCTGTGTGAAAATTCACACAGGCTGTGTAACCCACTGCCACTGCCGTCTCCCTGCACCAGAAATTTACACAGTCTGTGTGAAAATTCACACAAGTTGTGTAACCCATCGCCAATCGCCTCTACACGAGAAAATTACACGATCGTGTGAAAATTCACAGTACGTGTAACTTCTCGCCAACAACCACATTTCACTCTCTAAACCCTCTTCAATCCAAGTACCTACATAAAACTTAAATCCTCCATATTCCACAACACATAACAACCTAATTATCCCAATGGATTTTCAATGGCAACAACACACACCTAGCATTCTAATTAAACCCAAACCATAATGATCTTGTCAATCACTCATGCAAAACTTATTAACCATAACCCAATCACATTCTTACTTCTACATAACACTCATCAATCACAACTCTATATCGTCTTCACTTGAACTAAACATGCATTTCTACCACATGGATTCCAAAGCCATTTCATGCAACTTTGGATACTATGCTTAAACATGATAATAAATGGTTTGAGAGACCATAATAAATCGTAATTCATGCATCTCATTCACATTCAAAACAAGTAGCTTATAATGCTTTAGTGGGCATTTCAAGCCCTTTTACAACTTGGTTCAAAATACACTTCCAAAATGCTACTGTTTTCTTAAATGCATCTAAAACATCGTTTACAACAATTGACTTGAAATACATCAAAACATAATCTTGGAGTATGCCTTTTATGCTCATTCCTCGAGATCACGCTCTTCACCTGGAGATGGGGACGGGAAGGTGGGGTGAGCTTCGCCGAGGGTAAAACGCTTATATTTATACTACTAAGCTGAATCTATTCATTAGTCATTTGTTGGCAATATTCTCATCAACAAATCATACAACTTGCATTTCGTGAATTCATCAAGCTAAAACATAATTTCATGATTCATGCATTCATCATTCTTACAAACATATGCTAACACGTAAACACATAGTTGATGGTTCAAAAGTCCACGGGTTCTTGATGAACTACACAAGTGTAGTCATATCTTTGAGAGTCCAAAAGGAACATCCTATGCCACAATCAACGGCCGGCGAAGGCTATCTTGGTCAACGCACGTGACTTTCTTTGGTGGACTTAACTAACCCACATAACACTGAATTTCATGCATAAAATTGGACTTTTCTTGTCCACTAGCTGATTTTCTGAAAATGGATTTTCATGCAATCCAATTAGCTAATTCTCTGGAAAATGCTTTTCATGCTTAGCTCAAATGTCATAAACTCACTAATATTCATGCTCATTCAATTCATGACTTTATCAAGAAATGTCAAGCAATGTCATATACTGTCAAGTTCTCATATAATGGCATTCATACATCTATTATACTCAATCAAATCATCACAAAGTAATTTGAAAGAACATAATTTCTTTAATTAAGGTAGTATTTATCACTTACTAGCATAAAGATAAAAATGAAACCTACCTTATACTTGCTAAATCCTTGCTAAATGAAGCTCCTCCTCTTGCTCCTCTCCTCTCTCTTGCTCTATTTCAAGAGAAATAAAACCCACTTCAACAATAGCTTCAATTGAAAATCCACATAACTACTTTCATGCAATTGACTTAAGAATCACTAAACCCATTCCATTCTTAGTCTTCCTAACTCAAAACCCAAGTAAAAACTAAACTTTAAACTCATGGCTTACCTTGAATCTCTACTTAACCAAGTGATTTCTTGGTTCAAAGTGAAGCTTAGACTCTCCTCCACACTTTTCCTTCTTGAACTTTCTTGAAAACCTCTTGAATCTCTTGGAAAATCAAACCCTAGCCAAGCTTCTTCTCTTTTCTCCTCTTCTTCTCCACTGCACTAAACTCTCTCCTCTCTCCTTTAATTTCGTAACTTCTCTCTTATTTCCTACAACTCACTTAATTCTTCTTCTTTATACTACTTACTTAAGTCACTTAAGCCCAAAGGCCCAAACCTAACTCCCTTCTTCTTCTTCCTTCTTATTTCCTCTTTCAACTTACTTAAGGCCCACTTATCTTTAAGCCCACTTTATTTTTCTTTTCTTTCCTACCTCATTAAAGCCCAACTAACTCATTTAATTTCATTAACTCACCACCTAACTCATTAATGCTATCTTACATTAATTAATCTTAATTCAACTTAATGCTAACTTAACTTACTTAATTAATCAAATCATGCTTAATTTAATAAAATTTTTTTTGGGGCTAACAGAATTAGTCTCTAAGAATACTCAAATTTGGATGGAAGTTGAGCATGAAATTCTTGTTTCAGTTTTGGTTGTAGTTTGAATGGTTAAAGTTTGATTTTTCGATTTCTACCCCAAATTGATTGGAATTTTGGTTATTTGGTTAAGGAAACCAAGTGAGGCAAGAGGAACAAGAGGAGAGGCATACCTAAACAAGTTTATAAGCAAGGAACGCAAGGTGGGTTTCATGTTTATAATTTAGTAATGAGCCACTAAAGTGTTCTCCCAAATCAAGAATGATTTCAACTACTTCATAAATATTGTTTTGTTTCTTGTTAATGATTTGCAAAATAAAGAAGATAATGCATTAAAACATTTATGTCATATCATTGAGACATTTATGTCATGCCTTGTGAAATTCATGGCATTTTGTATATTCGAAAAAGAAAGAAAAGAGCACGAAAGAGTATGATTATGTGCTTTTGTTTGAGCGAGAGTGGAACCATTTCGTTCGTCACGTGCACGTCAACAAGAGCCTTCTCCCGGCTGCCCGCTTGTGGCATATGAGCTCCAAATGGACTCATTTTGTTCAGGGTGTAAACTTCGATTTCTCCCTTTTGTTTCCATGGAACCCTCGAGCCATTTGTTTGTGCATTGCCTCTATGAATTGTCAAGTATGTGCATAAATTGAGCATTTTATATTGATGACTGAATGAACATGTTGTGTTGATATGATAACATTTTTCACAATGAAAGTATACTTTTCAACTTCGAGTTTGAACTCAGAATTTTGGATTTGACTGAGAATTTAGGAGCAAAGCGTTTTTATGAACTTATTATGATATTTGTATAACAAATGAACTTTTTTCAACGATTTTGCTTATTCTTTGTTATAAACCTGTTACCCACGAGCTATAAGCTCACCCCCCCTTTCATCCCCATCTCCAGGTATTTGAGCGGGGGATCGGATGAAAGATTGTCAAGACCGTTTGTTCGATTGTGTATGGCTTTTATACTATGATGAAATTGATTTATGGATTTGTATATAGAATGGAAAGTGAATTATGGTTGTGTAATGAATTATGTACATGTATATTGAATTGAGAAATGGGAATGATTTGGGTATGTATGAATGTGTATGAATGTATTTTGGATATTGGATAGTGTGATTTAGACTCCGAACGGGGTGTTCGATGATTCTGATTGTTGTTTGGGTATTATAGAAGTGTGTTTTGAACACTTTGCAGATATGAGTTAGTTGTAGTGCAGCTGTTATGCTGCCAGATTTTTGTATGATAAAAGAAAAATAAGAGTGAGATTATGATTTTGTTAACAAGAATGAGATATAGCATGAATATGAGGAATTTTATGATTTGATTTTTTGGTTAAGGATGTGATTTGTATAAGATTGAATTAAGCGAATAAGTAAGAAAAAGAAAAGTTTATACTGGTTTCGAATTTGGTTTAGTCTTAAGGTATCCAACGCACGTCTTGCTAACATAAGAGTCACGGATGTCGAGAAAATTGGTTTGGTCCGTTCGAATCGTTTATGTTTACACTCCTTCGATTCGATTTTACTTTCGATTCTTTCACTTTTGATATGATTGGATTTCATAGATTTCGTTTTCGTTTCCCTTCGTTTTGCACCCGATGTGATTAGTTGTCGATCGGAAATTTGCTATTCGTTCACTTTCGAATTCAAATTCTCCAATTTGAATCTGTTTTGATTTCGGCAACTTCTGTTCATTTTCCGGTTGGGATCCGGTCTCCGGATCGGGTGCTAACAGGTAGTGGTAAAATTGTCGTTTTGATCAAGTTTATTGTGTAAGATTTAATTCTAAGTCTATCTCTAAAAATTACATAATTTGACTTAAATTTGAACACAAAGTATAGATATGTTTTTAAGAATAGTCCACTGCAAATTGAGCATAACTTTGGGAATACTGAACCTAATTGAATGATCTTAGTATCAATAGAGACTTAATACATAGGAGAACAATTTGTTAGAAGTAAGTGTTGCCAATTTCCTTCAATTTCTTGACGAAATTAATTGTGCAAAATGGACCCAAAAGTGTATCTTTAGACAAATATGAGTTAATCAATTGAGTGTTGATATCCAAATGAATATTGAGATAAGATTAATGATTAAAAAACCTAAAATTGTCATGAACATATATTGTACATATTCGGTATACATGAATGTGCATTAATGCATACATAATTGTGCAATATTGTGACATATGTATGTATTATATGTATAAAGGGGCGCATTGAGCAATAACATCCAGACGTTACTGAGACTTCAAGGCAATAGCTGTTTAGAGCATACTGTGAGTAACTTAAGATGGTCTTATCTTATTGTTTTGTATCTTACTGAAATGTATTGCTATTTTACTGAACTGTATTGAAATGTGTTGACTGTGTACTGGATTCCAAACACTATTTGTCCGAGACATTTTGATACATGGAATGAAATTGGAAGTGTTGTTTGAATGTGAATGCGACTACCTAAATGATTTTCTGATTCTTAACTGAAAAGTTGAATGCTGGACCTAGTTTGATGACTACTGCTACTATGACTGTTACTATAACAGATATACTGTTATATTACATGCAAATGAAAGTGATTGAATTTGATGACTAAATAGTGGCATGCACTTCATTCCAATGCTTGTAATATAAAGGAGTTGTGACTGATGTTGCTATTGATACTGTTACTGATAAGAGCTTTAAGCTCCCTCATATGTAGTTCCAGCCTATGGCTCATCGTGATCAATGAGTCACTGACTAAGTTACTGAGCCCGATGCTTTGGGATACTATAAAAAGCACACAATCACATCAAGATAAAAATAAACGTGAGTCTCATACATATAACATTTGCATATGATTTGAATCCATTGAATGATTTGCAAAGCTGTGTAAATGTTGTTATATGACTAAACAGTTTAACTGAGAAATGAGATATCTGTTATAGTAATTGATACTTATTAAGTGAATTTGAACTATATGATTACAAGATATAATTGATCTTGTTTTATAACATGAGTGAACCATCAAGGATGATTACTCTGTTGAGTTTACAAAACTCATCAAAATTGCACCATTGTTTTTTAAGCTCGAGAATAAGAAGACCTAGCTTCTAAGACTATGTAAAAAACATATTTTGTGCAACTGTTACAGTCAGATTTGGCTCAAAGGTCAGTCAGCTAAGATTGAGGACATAGTTGTTTCTTTCATATTTATTGTATTCGGTGTGTAACTGAGTTATTTATGCTCATAGGATAATGTTGTAAAGCATGGATGGTATTGTTATATATGAAACAATGTAAATTATGGTTTTTGATATAATATGATAACATTTTGGGTTTTAGAAAATGTGTGATTGATGGTTTAGCTTATGATGCCTTGTTATGTACAGTGAAGGTGAGATAGTTAATATGTCATTTTTGCCAGGCATGCACACGTGTATCTGATGGACGCATATGCATACGTCAAATGAGAATGGGGTGTTCCATTTTTTGGTATCAAAGTATAGTTTGGCATCCATAGGGATCTATGCTGATTGAATATTGTGAAATATTGTGGAAATGTCGGATGGTAATTGAAGTTATTGTGTATTATAGGTTATCCGACCTAGGTGAACAAATGGAACACTCAACTGACCTGAGATCGAAAGGAGCCAGTAGGGAGTCATCAGTACCTCGACCTAAGAGAATGCCTCTAAGAATTTCTGAGAGAAGGGAAAGGAGGTACGACAAACTGCAAAAGCAGGGAGCTATAGATTTCTATGGTAGTACTGACGCTATAGAAGCTGAGGGATGGTTAGAGTGAATTTATTTGATCAGATGGACTGTGAGTCGGACAAGAGGTTCGACTATGTCATTTCCTTGTTTCAAGGCCCAGCTTATCAATAGTGGAAGACTATTCTCGGTAGTGCCACCAAGCTTTGCACTTTGACTTGGGGAGACTTTCTGAGGGCTTTTAGAGAAAATTATATGCCCCAGGTATACCTAGATAGGAAGATGAAGGATTTCATGGATTTGAAACAGAGTAGAATGTCTGTAACAGATTATGAGATCGAATTTAATGAGGTATGGTTCTATTTTAATTCATATTGAAGCAGGTAAGTGCAGGAGATTTGAAGACGGTCTAAACATGGAAATTTGAACAAGGTTAGCTCTTACTAATTTGAACAATTTCACTGAGCTCAAAGCAGCCTCGATTTGAATGGAGCAATTGTTAAGGGATAGTCAATCTGAGCAGAGATCAAAAACTGGTCAAAAAAGGCGTAATGAGTCTCAGGGTGGTTCTAACAGAAGGTTCAATAAACGTCACACCAGAGTGTTCAGATCACCAGCTATATCTAAACAGTTAGGATTCAGATAGAGGGGTTGTTTAACTCAGACTAGGAATAACAGAGGTGCAACATCAAGTTAGTTGCTAGCTTGTTGATATTCTGGGAATAAGCATAGTAGTGTATGCTGGAGATTGACAGGAGCCTACCGTCGGTGTGGCTCACATGATCATTAGATCATAGATTGTACATTAATGTCTAGAGCACAATCTGGTAAGAGAGGGATTAAAGTAATAGAACCTACTATTCAGCAGAGCTGAGCCAATAGGACTGAACAGAGAGGTCGTGGCTGAGGCAGGATGAGTTCTGGAAGTGTCACTGGGAGGACTGAGGTGCGAAGCAATCAACCACAGTCTGAAGCCAGAGTTTATGCCATAACAAGACATGAGGCTTAGGATTCTCCAGATGTCATCGCAGGTATGTTATCATTATTTACTTTTAAGGTTTATGCATTACTAGATCTTGGATCTACGCATTCATTTATCACACCGCATATGATATCTAGATTACATTATGATAGAGAGTTCCTAAGAAGTGGATTAGAGGTGAGTACACCGATTGGTAGTACTACTGTGATTAGAAAGGTCTGTAAGAAGTGTCTGATTAGAATTGACCAGGCAGAGTTGGCAGCAGATTTGATTGTTTTATAGTTGAAGGAGATAGATGTTATCTTAGGCATGGATAGACTCACTAATGATAGGGCCATCATGAATTGCTATATGAAGGAAGTGATTTTAGAGTCTCCTAATTAACCGAGAGCAGTATTCGAAGGCATTAGCCAAGCAGTGCCAACCAGACTGATTTCATTTATTAGTGCTTTGAAGTTAATGTATGGTCGATGTGAGGCTTATCTGGCCTACATGATTGATATTTGAGCTGAACAGAGTGTACATGATATTCTTGTAGTTAATGAATTCTTGGACGTGTTTCCTACTGAATTACATGGTTTGCCTCCAGATCGGGAAACAAAGTTCACAATTGATTTAGATCCAGGTACTGCTCCTATATCCATTCCTTCGTATAGGATGGAACCTGTTGAACTAAAGGATTTAAAGGTTCAGTTGCAGGAGTTACTTAAGAAGGCGTTCATTAGACCTAGTGTTTCACATTGGGCCGCTCCATTGTTGTTTGTAAAGAAGAAGGATAATACTTTGAGGTTGTGCATTGATTACAGGCAACTTAATTAGGTTACAGTGAAGAATAAATACCTATTGCTTAGAATCGATGACTTGTTTGATCAACTGCATGGAGCTCGAGTATTCATTAAGCTTGATTTGAGATATGAGTATTATCAGCTAAAAATAGTAGAGGTTGATGTACCAAAAAGTGCTTTTAGATGTAGGTATGGACATTTTGAGTTCTTAGTAATGCCATTTAAGTTGAAAAATGCCCCATCTGTATTTATGACATTGATGAATAAGGTGTTTCAGCCCTACTTGGACGGGTTTGTACTTGCATTCATTGATGACATTTTAGTGTACTGAAGAAGCAGTGAGGAACATACTGAGCATTTGAGAATAATTTTGCAAACTATGAGAGTGAAATAACTATATGACAAATTCAATAAAAGTAAATTTTGGCTGAATCAAGTAGTATTTCTGGGTCATATAGTAATGGGCATGTAATTCAGGTGGATCCAATGAAAATTGAGGCAGTAATGAGATGGGAGACACCGGAGAATGTATTAGAGATTCAAAATTTTCTCGGATTGGCTGGTTATTACCAGAAGTTTGTCGAGGGTTTTCTTTAATCTCAACCCCTCTGACCGAATTTCTGAGAAAGAATGTGGCATTTAGATGGAATGACAAGTGCCAGAGAAGTTTTGAAGAGTTGAAACATCGGTTGACTATAGTGCCTGTATTAACTATTCCATCAGGATCTGGTGGATATGTAGTATATAGTGATCGTCACTTCAAGGACTCAGATGTGTATTGATGCAGCATAGCAAGGTGATAGCCTATGCATCGAGACAATTAAGGTCTCACGAGATAAATTACCTGGTACATGATTTAAAGCTTACAACAGTAGTTTTTGCTCTAAAGATTCGGAGACATTACTTATATGGCAAGATATTTAAGATATATGCTAATCATAAGAGTTTGAAGTATCTGTTAAGCCAGAGGAAGCTGAACATGAGACAAAGAAGATGGGTAGAGTTACTGAAACACTATGATTGCACAATTGAATATCATCTGAGAAAGGCTAATGTAGTGGTTGATGCTTTGAGTAGAAAGTTGAATATCGGTGCATCTTAGATTTAGTTATTGAGGTTACCAAGCCTGATATAATTGAGAGCTTTGAATGTAGAGTTGAATCTTGAGCATAATGAAGCATTGACAGCTACATTGAAACTAAGGTCGATGTTACAAGATCGGATTAGAAGAGTACAAAGTAAAGATCCTTAAAAGGTGAAGTTGATTGAGAAACTTAAGAAGAATACAGATTCTGAGTTTGAATTTAGAGATGGTACATTGTGGTTAAAGCAGAGACTATGTGCGCTAATGTTGCTGATCTGAGGAAGGAAATTTTAGAAGAAGCTCATATGGTTGCTTACGCTATGCATCTTGGTACTACCAAGATGTATAACACACTAAAACAATATTTTTAATGGCCTAGAATGAAAAAGAAAGTAGCGGAGTTTGTTTCTAAATGTATAACATGCTAGCAGGTTAAGGCTAAGCATCAGGCTCCAGTTGAAAAATTACATTCGTTGCCTATTCCAGAGTGAAAATGGGAACAAATTACTATGGATTTTATAATAGGATTGCATAAGACTCCGAGAAAGGATGATGTAATATGGGTTGTGGTGGATCGATTAACTAAGTCAACCCATTTTATACCAGTACGGGAGAACAATACATTAGACCAGTTGGCTTGGAGATATATGACTGAGATTGTAAGATTGCATGGGGTTCTAGTATCTATTATATCAAACAGGGATCCCAGATTTACTTTGAAGTTTTGGGAGAGCTTACAGTCAACTATAGGCACATAGTTGAATTTTATTATAGTATTTCATCCTCAGACAGACGGACAAAGTGAGAGAACTATCAAGATTGTTGAGGATATACTCAGAGCATGTGTATTGGAGTTTTAGGGAGCCTGGGATCAGTATATAGCATTGATTGAGTTTGTTTATAACAATCATTATCATAGCAACATTGGGATGGCATCGTATGATTGAAGGTCCAGAATAGATACAGGATACTATAGAGAAGGTGAAATTGATCAGGAGTCGAATAAAAGTAGCTCAGGACAGACAGAAAAGCTATGTGGATCAGCATAGAAAGGATATGGAATAAAATGTTAGAGAAAGGGTCTTTCTGAAAGTGTCTCCTTGGTGTGGTGTACTGAGATTTGTTAAAAAGAGCAAGTTGAGCCCGAGATATATTGGTCCTTATGAGATCTTTGAAAGGATTGGACCTTTAGCATATAGCTTTACCTAATGATATGTCTTAATTGCATAATGTGTTTCATGTTATTATGTTAAGAAGATACAAATATGATCTTACTCACGTATTACCGGCTCAAGATCTTGAGATTGATAGCAATTTGAGTTATATTGAGGAGCCGATTATAAGACAAAGCAGTTGAGAAATAGAGTGATTTCATTGGTGAACGTTCGTTGTAGAAATCACTCGACTAAGGAAGCAACTTGGGAAACTGAGGATCTTATGAGGCGACAATATCCCCATCTATTCGAATCGTATGGTAAGAATTTCGAGGACAAAATTTTTGTTAGGAGGGGAGAATTGTAACATCATGTTACTTAAATTAAAGGTAAAATGGTTTTTATTAGAGATTGATGAGAAATTAGGAAGCATAATTCATGCCTGTGCATAATGTGACATGCACATACACGACACTATTGATCTTGCACATTACAACTATTTGTACATGCATTCATTGACATTTTCGGGTATAACTAATTATTAAAAAATGCAATTAAAATGCGAATTGTGAATTGATTGAGTTGAAAATTTATTTGGAGAATATTTAGATTATTTCATATTTTTGGTAAAATTTTTGAAAATTTGGGGATATTTTTGGATTAAGAAAAATAAATAGACTAGTTAAATTGTGACAATTGGCAGTGTTAAATAGTGATACGTATCAAACATGCAAAAAGCCACGTAGAGTAAGAACTTGGCTCCTCTGTTGTTGTTTCTTTACATCGAAGGTATTGCTAGACAAAAACAATCTGAAACACCAAATTGTTCTGTGGGAAAGTGTGGATGTTGATTCTGATACCAGAGTAAGACTGATAGTCTATTGATAAAGAGTTTAATTGTTGTTTACCCTGTACACGTGATTCACTAACACAACCGAAATCTTGTTAAATCAAGTAAGTGAAGTTTTAAGGTTTTAGGTTCTATGATTTTGATGATATTTTATGGTTTAGCAGTGAATGCCTGAATGACTTGTGTAAGAAGTAATTTGGTGATAGTGATGATGAGATAAGCTATATAAATAGTAGGTGAATTTGATTGGAAATGAGTTAGGTTCTGTATGGAACTAGTCTTTGATTATGAAATGATACAAAGTTATGAAAATTGATGTATAAAATATACTCTATTTTGTACTGATAAACACATAGAAGGTTTATTTTGTACTGTACATATGTGATTCTGTTGAATATTGGTATAAATCTATTCAAATGAAGATTTGGATGAAGTCGGGGAATAGAGATGATAACATGATAGGTTTGAAGGTGGTAAGGTGAAAGTAAGTTAGACAAAAGAAAGCAGGATATAAAGGATGCACGGGTGTGAGAGGTTAACTCACACCTATGACATACCAGTAGATGGATGAAGAAATAGGTTTTACGTGTTTTAAAAGGAGTTGAATTTAAACAAGTTTGTTGATAAGGAATGAAAATGTAGGTGAGGTCGTTATATAGAGTCAATAAAATGATAAATTTATGATGAAATGAGGTTGTTGTTGGATACTAAAAGATGCACAGAAACATATATGCAGTAAAGTTGAAGAACATGCCCTGTTTTTCGTTGTGTATGCATAAATGTTTAGGTATTGTTAGTGATGGGTTTAAGTGAGGTTAGAGTTAAAGAGAACATAGAGCAATATGGTGTTGTGTTTTAAGAAGGATAAAGACGATAGAAAAATGTGGACTGATGAGGGAAGAAAAAATAAAAAAGTGTAGAAGTTAAAAAAATACAGTAGAGAGAGAAAGCGTATGTGAGGTTTCAGTGTTGATCACTTACTCTATAGGCTTGCATTTGATGTGTTTAGAGTTTGTGTTAGGTATAGAAATATAGGAAAGAAAGAGTTTGGAATGAAGAGAAAAGTTTCTAGAAAATGTCTAGAGAGAGAGAGAGAGAGAGAGAGAGTTGGTGAAGCATGCATAGGTGTGCATGTAGTTGCACACCCGTGAGAAAGATTCTGGGATTTTATAAAAGTTAAAAGTTATGCTCATGTATTCGAAGCTATTTTCCATACTAAACAATCTTGCTTCTTTTGATCATAACTTCTCTTATAGACATCCAAATGACTTGATCCTTAAACCAATAGATTACTAATACATTGTTCTACCTTTACATAAAAATTGGTAGCGTTCTGAATTAATTTGAAAAAGATTGATTGAATAAAAGTGAAGGAATCTGTTGGAATAGTATGAACAGGAATATTTTACTAAATAGACTTTGGTATTTTTATTATATCTTGATCTGTAGAGTTCCAAATGAAATGAATTTTAATTTGAATTGAACTAGATACATAAGACTACAAATTGTATAAAGAGATTAATTCTAATTCTATCTCTAAGAATGAAATAATTTGACTTCAAATTGAATATATAGTATAGATATGTTTTTAAGAACAGTCCACAGTAAATTGAGCATAACTTTGGGAATAATGAACCTAATTAAATGATCTTGGTATCAATAGAGACTTAAGACATGGAAGAACAATTTGTTAGAAGTAAATGTTGCCAAATTCTTTCATTTTCCTAATGAAATTTGGTTTGGGCCGGGACCCTCACCGGCCAGGTATTGTCCCCTTTGGTCGCCAGGTCCTTTAGTGAACCCTATCCCCTCTTGGGGGCATGCGGGAGTTGAACCTGTGACCACAGGGTTTTGTTGCGTTGAGACGCACGCCTCTTACCATTGAGCTACGTAGCTCAATGGTAAGAGGTAGCTCAATGGTAAGAGGCGTGCGTCTCAACGCAATAAAACCCTGTGGTCACAGGTTCGACTCCCGCATGCCCCCAAGAGGGGATAGGGTTCACTAAAGGACCTGGCTACCAAAGGGGACAATACCTGGCTGGTGAGGGTCTCGGCCCAATCCAAAATTAATTGTGCAAAA
Source organism: Erythroxylum novogranatense (assembly GCA_029891385.1). Classification (NCBI taxonomy): domain Eukaryota; kingdom Viridiplantae; phylum Streptophyta; class Magnoliopsida; order Malpighiales; family Erythroxylaceae; genus Erythroxylum; species Erythroxylum novogranatense. Next base: position 36,634,451 of record CM057233.1, on the reverse strand, counting down.
TGGACCCAAAAGTGTATCTTTAGACAAATATGAGTTAATCAATAGAATGTAGATATCCAAATGAATATTATGGTAAGATTAATCATTAGAAACCCGAAATTGTCATGAACATGCATTGTATATATTCGGCATACATGAATGTGCATTAATGGATACATAATTGTGCAATATTGTGATATGTGTATGTATTATATATATAGAGGGACGCATTGAGCGACAGCACCCAGACATTATCGGGACTTCAAGGCAATAGCTGTTTAGAGCATACTGTGAGTAACCTAAGATGGTCTCAACTTATTGTTTTGTATCTTACTGAAATGTATTTCTATTTTACTGAACTGTATTAAAATGTGTTGACTGTGTATTGGATTCCAGACAATATTTTTCCGAGGCATTTCGATACATGGAAATGACATTGGAAGTGTTGTTTGAATATGAATGTGACTGCCTAAATGATTTTATGATTCTCAACTAAAAAGTTGAATGTCGAACCTAGTCCGATAACTACTGCTACTATGACTATTATTCTAACTAATATTGTGACCGATATATTGTTATATTACATGAAAATGAAAATGATTGAATTTAATGATCAAATAGTGGCATACACTTCATTCCAATGTATGTAATATAAAGAGTTGTGATTGATGTTGCTACCGATATTGTTACTGATAAGAGCTTCAAGCTCCCACATATGTGGTTCGAGCCTATGGCTCACTGTGATCAATGAGTCGCAAACTGACTAACTGAGCTCAATGCTTCGGGATGTTGTAAAAAGCACACAGTCACAACAAGATAAAAATGAACGTGGGTCTTATACATATAACATTTGCATATGATTTGAATTCATTGAATGATTTGCAAAGCTATGTAAATGTTGTTATATGACTAAACTGTTTAACTGAGAAATGAGATATCTGTGATAGTCATTGATACTTATCAAGTGAATTTGAACTGTACGATTACATGCTATAATTAATCTTGTTTTATGACATGAGTGAACCATCGAGGATAGTTACTTTGTTAAGTTCACAAAACTCATCAAAATTGCACCGTTGCTTTTCAAGTACGAGAGTGACATGACCTAGCTTCTAAGACTCCACAGAAGCATATTTTGTGCAACTGTTAAAGTTAGATTTGGCTCAAAGGTCGTTCAGTTGGGATTGAGGACATTGTTGTTTCTTTCATGTTTATTGCATTCCTGAGTTGTTTATGCACATAGGATAATGTTGTAAAACATGGATAGTATTGTATTATATGAAACAATGTAAATTATGATTTTTGATATAATATGATAACATTTCTGGTTTTAGAAATTGTGTGATTTGTTGGGCTTCGAACTTTCCTTGGAAGCTAGAACTATTAAATGAGAAATTTTTGGCGATTCTTCATGTGTATAGAAAAGGAGAATTCTTGAATTTGAAATAAAGCAGAAAAGATTGATTGAATCAAGTGAGAGGATCGATAAATAGAGTATGAGTTGGATATTTTACTGAACATGCTTCAGTATTTTAATGATATTTTGATCTGTAGAGTCCCAAACGAGTTGATTCTTGTTTCTAACTAAACTGGAGACATGGAGCTACAAGTTATCTGAAGGAATCGAATTTCAATTCAGTCCTTAAGACTTTTAATTTTTGGAGGGAAGTTTTGTATAGTGTACAGTCTCGGTTTAGTAACAGTCCGAAAGTGTTCGAGCCATAAATTTTGCTCCAGTTATCAGAATGAGATTATTCTTAATTTGGATTAAACTAGAGAAATAGGGTTACAAATTGTCTGATGAAATCGAATTTTTATTTAGTCTCTAAGAATATCAATTTTCAGATGGGAGTTGAGTACAAAATATCATTTCAGTATAAGATCAGTTTGGAAATGTTTGGGTATAACTTTTAGATTTCTGAACCAAATTGAATGATTTTGATGTTATTAGAAAATTAAGACAATGAATAACATTTCTCTAAAAGGAAGTACAAGCAAATTCCTTCAATTGCATCATTAGAAAAGAGTGTTGATTTTCGGAAGAAGTTAAGCATGATTTAAATGATTTTTGAGGTCTTAATAGGGTATTTTGTGGAATTAATTAGCATGTTAATGGAAGTTAATTAGCATGTTAATTTGAGTAAGATCATATGGCATGGGTTGATTGAATTATTGTATTAAGGTGATAAGTTTGCATGAAGGGCAAAATTGGAAGACCACTTAAGTTATTTAAGTTGCAAGGCATATAAGTAAGGGCAAATTAGACTTTGTGCAAACATTAGTGGTATAAAAGGTAAGAGAAATGAGTTGTCTTTCAGTTAGAAGAAGCAAAAACGTGAATTAGAAAGAGAGAGTAGAGAGAAGCACGAAAAAGAGAGAAAGAGGGGAGAAAAAGAGGAAAAACTAGGGTTCTTCATTTCTTGGTTTTCTAGAGGGATTTTGAAGTTGATGCAAGAAGGAAAAAGGAAGAAGAGGAAGAGAGCTCTCATTCAAGCCATCAAACTATTCATTTGGTGAAGATTCAAGGTAAGAATGGATTTTGATTTGTTGGATTTTTAGAGAGATTTTGGTTCTTATGGCTTAAGAATGGTATGGGTTTAAGTTTTCTAAGACCAATTTTGGTGATTATGTCTTATGGGTTGTTCAATTTGGATGTCTATTGATTTGGAGATTTTGCCATGGATGAAGGAGATTAAGAGAGGCAAGAGGAATCAAGATCAAGGGGAGGCAATTTGAGTCAAGTTTCAAGCAAGGAATTAAGGTGGGTGACATTTTTATAATTGAGTTAATAAGCTATAAATGTTCTTACAATAAATGCAATTAATTGATTTTTCCAACTACTTGATAAAAGCGCATTTATTGTTCTCTGAATGCTTGCAAATTTTCACATGCTTTTTGTAAATGAATTTTTGAGAATGATTGCCAAATGCTTCGTAATTGTGGTACATGTTGCCTTCACATGATTTGAGAAAGGATTATTATCATTGGCATATACTTTTGATTGTGAAGTTGTGAAATGATGATAGAATTGCATATGAATGGTGCATGCCCATGAAAGTCAAGTTTTTAAAAAATGTGCCATATGGGCCAAATGTTTTCAAGTTTATGAACTTCATGTTAAATGGGTTTGTGATAGTCCCTCAAGAACCGTCACGTGCACGCTGACCCAAGAATAGGCTTCTCCCGCCTGCCCACTAGTGGCACGGAGCTCCTTCAAGGACTCCCTCAAGTTTACGGCTACACAGGACCATTATATGGGAATGTGTAGTGCTTCATGAATATGGACCTACCCAAACCATTATGATGTGTTTATGTGTTTTCATGTGTTGATAAGTTTGATGATTGTTTGACTTGGGTGAAGTGTGAATTTGCTTGACAAGTTGACAATTTTGAGAAATGAATATTTTATAAATTTTCAATGAGGTTTTGCTATAATCATGAAAGTTTCAAATGGTTTTTTCTTATTACCATTTATAAAACTGTTACCTACGAGCTTTCGAGCTCACCCCTCTCTTTCCCCATCTTCAGGTGAAGAATAAGAGATCAAGTAAAAGTGAATCAAGGACTAAATCCGAATTTGCATGTTTTGTTTTGCTTTGGAGAGATTTATGTAAACAAAGCTGTAATTACATTTTGAGCAATTATTATTCAAGTATCTTGTGTACTTTAGAGATTCTGGAGCATTAATGTATTGTGGCTTCGAATGACATTGAAGTTTTGTAAATTCTTATTTTTTGTTAATGAATTATGAATGATGTATGGATGAGGATGATAAATGTAGAGCATGAATATATATATATATATATATACACTTCAGTGAGATGTTATGAATTTAGAGATGTTGAATATGAAGATTCAAACGAATTGAGGTTGAGATTTTGATGAATTCCAATTGGAAGTTGAATTGTTATGAATGATGTGCAATTAAGGAAGTGAAGTTGGGATAAATTTCAAGTTTTCATGAGGGTAAATTGTGTGTTCTGAGTTCAGAAGAAATTTTGTATTAATCTATGATGATTTTGACCAAGATATCTTAATAAAAGTTATAGATGATCCTCTTAGCTTTCCAACGTTATAAAGTATGCAAATTTAGGATATCGGAGTGAAAAGATTGTTGGACCAATGGTGGTTGACAAATTAATTCCACTTATGTTTTGATAATAATAAAATGTATAGAATTGGTTAAGAAATTGTTTCAGGTATTTTGGGATTGATATTCAATGAAAGAATTGTACAAATCAAGATGGGCAAGTGTTTAATCATTGAAGAATCAAGATGGAAGTTTCCTATAAGTGAAAGAGGCTTAAATAATGAAGATTATAGAAGATTTGAGTGGATATTACCGTTGAAGCTTACATAAGTCGACTAGAACATCATATGTCAACTAATATATGAAGATATGTCAACACAAGTCGACTAACAGCATACAAGTCGACTTATCGTGGACCATAAGTCGACTTACACATCACAAGTCGACTTATAGAAGAGCGGAGATGCAAGTTTACGTAAAATGTTGTCACAAGTCGACTTATACAACTCGACAAGTCGACTTATGGTCACAAGTCGATTTATACAACTCGACAAGTCGACTTATGGGTACATCACATTAATTCCAACGGTCCAATTAGCCAAAAATGGAAGGGAGATTATTAAGGAACGGTCATTTCAATCTAGCAACGGCTAGAATAAGTCCCAACAGCTATATTTCTTCTTATATAAAGGGTGGATGATTGATGAAGAAGTGACACAAGTTCTAGAAGCCAAAATACTCTTATCTTGCTCCAAATTGCTCATCATTGTTCTTACTTTGTTTACATTTGTATTGAGCACTTGTTCTTAGATCTTTATCCTATTTCTTTTACAAATTGAGTGACTAGTGGTAGGTCACGTGTGAGGTAGCTTGAGCCAGAAATCAAGTATTGTTGGTAGGATTTGTGCCGGAAGACAAATCATCTGTAAAGGTTGCTTGAGTCGAAAATCAAGTGATATTGGTAGGATTTGTGCCGGAAGACAAATCAAGTGTAAAGGTAGCTTGAGCCGAAAATTAAGCGGGATTGTAAGAGTTCACACTGAACTACAAAGTGTGTAATAAAGTGGTTTGCAAAATCCTAAGTGGGAGCTTAGGTAGAGGGCGTGGAGTCTTAAAGACCAACCTCTATAAAAGCAGTGTTTGATCTTCTTCCTACTCTTTGTATTTAAATTTGTTTAAATTACTATTGTGTGAATTAACTTCGATTTTATTGTAGAAATTCTCAAAAGATTTAAAGATCTATTCAACCCCCTTCTAGATCGCTAACAATTGGTATCGAGCGAAGTATCCGGGATGGCACACAATAACTTGGCGGAAGAAGGTAATACTAATAATGCGCCTCCTTTATTTAATGGTACTAATTATTCTTCTTGGAAAAATCCTATGAAGTACCACAACATTAGCGAGGGAGTAGAATATTGGAAGATAATTATCTTGGTCCTGACCACCGTTAAAAGAAAATGGTGAGTTAAAAGCGAAGTGGAATACGATGACCATATTTGGAGGCAAGCCTACATCAACGCTAAAGCGATGAAGCTAATCTATTGCGCTCTCACAGTTGAGGAAAGAAACCGAGTTAACTCGTGTACAGCGCTAAAGAAATGTGGGAAAGACTTACATCACCCACGAAGGAACCAACCATGTCAGGAAACAAAGATCAACATACTTCTCCATGACTATGAAATGTTTGTCATGAAGGAAGGTGAGTCTATTTCCATTATGCTTGATCGTTTTGAAGAAATCATAAATGAATTAGGCAACCTTGGAAAGCACATGACAGATAGCGAGAAGGTGAAGAAGATTCTTCGCTCACTACCGAAAGAATGGGACTCACAAGTCACAGCAATTATGGAATCCAAAGATCTCAATCATCTGGAATTCAACGCCTTGGTGGGATCACTTATCAACTATGAGATCATTCTCAAATCCAGAGGAGGTAGAGGTAAGTCACAAAAGTCAATTACTTTAAAAGCTAATACTTCTTCTCTTGATGAAAGTGATGAAGAAATAGATGAAGAAGAGGATGATGAAGAAATGGCAATGTATGCCAGAAATTTGAGAAAATTCAAGGGACTTCTCAAAAATCAGAGGAAGGAATTAAATGGTGAAAGAAATGGAGAAAGGAAGAAATTTGCCATGGAAAGAAGATCCAAGGGTTATGACGAAAAGAAAAGCTCATCCTCAAATTCAAATCTCTAGAAAAATGACAAAGGGAAAAAGAAAGCTAGCCTTATAGCCACGTGGAGTGATGATGAGGAAGCATTTCAAAGCAATGATGAAAACAACCTAGCACTTATGGCAAATAGCTTCTCAACAAGTGATGATGAAGATGAGGTACATTTCATTGATCAAGATCTTATAGATTCTTTTAACGCTTTACAAATTGATTTTGAAGAAGCTATTGAGATCAATAAAAAATTGAGAAAGAAAATAAGAGAACTAGTTGCTAAAAATAATGCTTTACATTAGACGATTGATGATTTAGATTGTCCTAAGGAAGATCATTCTACATGTCTTGCTGAAAAAGAAAGTCTTACTTGTGAGCTTGATAGACTTAGAAAGGAATTTTCTTATGTGGTTGGAAAATTTGCTGGTGGAAATGCAAAGTTTGAAGAGATGTTGTCTTTACAAAGATATTCTATTTCTAAACATGGTTTGGGATATGATCCTTATAATAGAGATTGTTCTTTAATTTCCAAATTTACCAAGGATGGAAAAGTTGCTCAATGTACTAGATGCTTGAAAGATGGTCATATAGAAATTGCATGTAAAAGTATTAGGAGATGTGTTAAGGTTAAGAAAATCTGGGTGGTAAAAGGTACAATACCTTCTAATGTGGTTTATATGACTAACCAAAATGGACCCAAGATGGCTTGGGTACCAATGAGAAGAAAGGATGTTTCAGTTGTAGGCACAAGCAAGGAATGAAGATCCACCAAGCACATGGTACACTGATAGTGGAAGTTCAAGGCATATAAGTAGAGACAACAACAAAGTCGACTAATGAAGGTTGATAAGTCGACTTATGGAGGTAAACAAGTCGACTCATGTCTACACAGATTCTTATGCTATTTCAAGAGTGTGGTGCTTATTATGACTTTATGATATTTGTTTTCATTGTTGGATTGTTATGTAATGACTATTGCCATTATTTGTGTTTGTTGTTTTGTTTGTTTATGGACTGCATTTGCGACTATTTTTCATTTTTCATATTGTTTTTAATTATGACAAAAAGGGGGAGTAATATTGGAAATTGATAATTGGTATCTTTTAGTCACCGTCATTTGATTGAGGGGGAGTGTGCTTGATTTGAGACTATTTGTATTTGATGACTTGTTTCTCTATTTAATGTGATTGCCATATTTCATCTATTGTTGGTTTGTATTAGTTGTTTTGATTATGACAAAAAGGGGGAGAAAAATGAGAAATTGGATATTCATTAGTTATTTGATTAAGGGGGAGTTTGTTAAAATTTTAATTGATTTTTCAAGGTTATTAAAATTCAATGATTTATATGATTGAGGGGGAGACTTCTAACCAAAATGACAAGGTATAAAAATCTTGATCAATGTTTCTTTGTTTTCATTTCTTAAACAATTTCTAAGTATTTTGTCATTATCAAAAAGGGGGAGATTGTTGGACCAATGGTGGTTAACAAATTAATTCCACTTATGTTTTGATAATAATAAAATGTATAGAATTGGTTAAGAAATTGTTTCAGGTATTTTGGGATTGATATTCAATGAAAGAATTGTACAAATCAAGATGGGCAAGTGTTTAATCATTGAAGAATCAAGATGGAAGTTTCCTATAAGTGAAAGAGGCTTAAATAATGAAGATTATAGAAGATTTGAGTGGATATTACCGTTGAAGCTTACATAAGTCCACTAGAACATCATATGTCAACTAATATATGAAGATATGTCAACACAAGTCCACTAACAAAGATCTAAGTCGACTTATCGTGGACACAAAGTCACTAACAGCATACAAGTCGACTTATCGTGGACCACAAGTCGACTTACACATCACAAGTCGACTTATAGAAGAGCGGAGATGCAAGTTTACGTAAAATGTTGTCACAAGTCGACTTATACAACTCGAGTCAACTTATGGTCACAAGTCGACTTATACAACTCGACAAGTCGACTTATGGGTACAACACATTAATTCCAACGGTCCAATTAGCCAAAAATGGAAGGGAGATTATTAAGGAACGGTCATTTCAATCTAGCAACGGCTAGAATAAGTCCCAACAGCTATATTTCTTCTTATATAAAGGGTGGATGATTGATGAAGAAGTGACACAAGTTCTAGAAGCCAAAATACTCTTATCTTGCTCCAAATTGCTCATCATTGTTCTTACTTTGTTTACGTTTGTATTGAGCACTTGTTCTTAGATCTTTATCCTATTTCTTTTACAAATTAAGTGACTAGTGGTAGGTCACGTGTGAGGTAACAATGGAAATCAAGTATTGTTGGTAGGATTTGTCTTGGAAGACAAATCATCTGTAAAGGTTGCTTGAGCCGGAAATCAAGCGGTATTGATAGGATTTGTGCCGGAAGACAAATCAAGTGTAAAGGTAGCTTGAGTCGGAAATTAAGCGGGATTGTAAGAGTTCACACTGAACTACAAAGTGTGTAATAAAGTGGTTTGCAAAATCCTAAGTGGGAGCTTAGGTAGAGGACGTAGGTCTTAGCACCGAACCTCTATAAAAACAGTGTTTGATCTTCTTCCCTACTCTTTGTATTTAAATTTGTTTAAATTACTATTGTGTGAATTAACTTCTGATTTTATTGTAGAAATTCTCAAAAAGATTTAAAGATATATTCAACCCCCCCTTCTAGATCGCTAACAAAGATATGAGCATTATAAGTGAAGATGCTTCTTAGGAAGTTTAAATATGACAATCAAGGTGAATGATAAGAGTTTGGGTTTGTGATAATTTATTTGAGTTGAATTTTGAGAGTTTGATGCACCCAAAGTGGAAATTGAATGTTTTAGGAGTGTGATAATGATAAGAGTTTGAGTTTGTGATAATTTATTTGAGTTGAATTTTGGGAGTTTGATGCACCCAAAGTGGAAATTGAATGTTTTAGGAGTGTGATTGCATTAGAAGAAGTGAATTTGTGAAGATTATAATTGTATATGATGTTAGATTGGATGTAGGAAGCATTGGAGAGGGTTTGGAGGGGTTTTGGGAACCCCCATGTCCGTTTAACGGACTTTAGGTCCGTTTAACGGACCTTTACGGGTCAAAAAGGACCCCTAGCATCGCCCATGTCCATTTAACGGACTTGATGTCCGTTTAACGGACTTTCTCAGGTGAGGAAGTGCATTTTGGCCCGACAATGTCCGTTAAACGGACATTCAAGGGACGGTTTCATGAAATCGCGATTTTTGATCATTTTAGAAGCAGAATCTGACCTTGTGATCTTCATGAAAGTTTTAGATCTGGAAGTCTTATTTCCATTGGTCTAAAAAAAAATCAATCAGACATTTGTGGTGAAAGTTATGATAATCGCGCCAAGACTTATCACTGCATGATTGAGGTTATGAACATGTTAGATTCTTTCGGTCATAACTCCCTCATCCGACCTCCGAATGAAGTGATTTTATAAGAGATAGATTTCTAAGACATGAATTTATCTCTCCATGAAAATTGGGATCTTTTGGATTTGATTTGAGAAAGTTTGATTCTAAGAAAGTGAGATGTCAGTTTAGAGAGCATGATTGAGGTATAAATACACTTTGGAATTTAAGCATATCTTGAGCTATATAGCCCCGATTGAGGTGATTTCTTGCTTCAAAACAAAATAAAGGCTTAGATCTATGATTTCTTTGAAGAAGACAAATTGAAATTCTTGTTTGAAGATTTCCAAATTCTGTTTACAAATAGGAGAAATGAGTTTGAGCATGGTGACTAATTTTTATGTGGGCACGCCATTGAACAAATTGTGAGGGAAATCATTGGGATTTTATGAGAATGAAGATGAGCCGATGATGGTCAAGGTTTAAGACATCCGAAGTGGGCTCCGCAAGTGAGGTCCAACATGTGTGGTATCAAAACAAGCTCAAGTTTCATGATTTCGCAAGAGTTGGATTCCAGAAACAAGCGGGGCCCAACATGTGTGGTATCAGAGCGCCAAAATTGAGATCTTACATGGGCGCATGTGTATAAGTTACTCATGTAAACAATTGTTAAGTGTTTAAGCTGACAGAAATAGTAGGAAGAAGAATGATTTGTCAGAAAGTAAGAACATAAGGAAAGTTTGTTGATACGTACTTGAATTGATATAGATGTGAAACTATTTTCATGAGGTGATTGAAAAGGAAATGAAGACAAGTAGAAATGATGGGATTAAGGTGTACAAGTAGAAAATAAGGAAAAACATAAATTGCTATGATCTTAAGAAGATGAAATCAGGACCTAAGTGGTTGCTTATTAGTGGAACTAAGATCAGAATTTTTATGACGATTATACATCTATAAGTTTGAATCAATGGTGAATATACATATGTAAGATGCAATGTGAAGGATAATGGGATGAATTTGATGATGCCACCCAAGCATATGCGACAATAAGTATGTTTATTACTCCATTGAGTTGTGGCGATTAGAACTTTATGACCTTGTAACGACGATAGAAATTGGTCTTCCCGAGGCATTAAAAATAGCCGATAGTGTGATGATGATGATAGGTGATTGATTAAAATGTATAGATGATGGTAGCAAGAAACCTTCTTTCAAAGAAGAATAAGCAGATCAGATAGTTTATATTAAGAATGATCAATGGGAGAACTGATCAGGAAGAAATATGGAATGATTCGAAGGTAAGTACACTCCCTAACAGAGCATCAAGCAGGGAGGTAGAATATGTTACTGAAAAAGTATGTATTTTGTTTGATGTAAAGGGGCATATGAGTGGATTCTTGAATTTATGGAGACACGAATTGCTAGTATGAGGAGTATATACGTTCATGTTATATTATGTGAAAGTATGTTCGAGAGATGCAAATATGACTTGATGAATGTATTAAAATCACAAGTTAATTATGCAGATAAATTACAATGTGTGAAGAAATTAATATGAATGAGCGACCATGAGAATAAGCCCAAGTGAGATATGAGGAAATTCAAGGAATGGAGAAAATCATTCGAGGAAGGAAGTCAATTAGGAAATTGAAAGGAAAGTAAGACAATGTACCTCATTGAGGAATCAATTATGTAAGGAATCACGAGGGCTAATCAGGAGGCACATGAAATTTGATAATAATTGATTTAGTTAACAAATGCCCGATAGCACTATGGTATTGGAGACTAAAGTGATCCAAGATTTGATGATGTATTAAAGGTATTCGAAAAATTGAGAAGAATAGTTTGAGTACATGAAAAAAGAAAAAAAAGTGTAAAGCGTATAAATGATGTAAGCAAAGAGAATTTTGAAAGAACTGTGCTGAGGTAAATTATATCATATAGATTTGGAGATTTTTATAGTATGCACTGATGTTGTATAAGACATTTGGATAAAATCCAATGCAGCGTAACAAAGTGATTCCATATGTATGGAGACAACTAAAGTTCTATGAGTTGATTATTTGATACATGATTTAGAACTGCTACATTAATGATTGTTTTGAAAGTTTGGAGACAGTTTATGTACAGGAACATCTTAGATATACATATACAAGTACAGATCGTAAAAGTTTGAGGCGATCAATGAATTGGGAGAATTAATTATGAGACTCAGGAGATTGATATAAATACCAAAAGGCTATGATTGTTCAAGTGAGAAATTCTAAGTAAAGCTAAGTGTTATATCAGATACCTTAAGTAGAAATTCGACGTTAAGGTTATCAGAACTAGTGCAAAAAAAAGCATAGAACAGGGGGTTTGGTTTATCTCAAATTAAGGATTAAGAGGTTATGAATCTTATTAAGAGATTGAAAACAGATCTGAATTTCGAGTGCGAATAAGAAGAATGATACATGGTGAGTGAAATAAGAAGTATGTGAAATCAATAAAGATGCTTAAGCGAAAGGATTGCTAGAAAAGTACAAATGGTAACATAAGTTATGCATCCTAGTAGGAATGCATCGAAAGATCTTTTAGTGACTAAGAATGTCAAAGTAAGCAAGTGGATGTTGAATTGATGGTCTTAGCTATCAAAAATATACTTAAGGCATATAGTTTGAAGTTCATAGGGCCATGAGTTCCAAGTATAGTTCTATTTGACTTTAAGTACGACAATCACTGTCTTAGTGATTTCTTCTCGAATATTGTATAAGGAATTAGATGATAGAAGGAGTCATTGCTTTTGTATTATGATGAGTAAGGTCTACAAGTCGTTGAAGGTTAGAAGTGGAGATGTTATGGACAGGTGAAATGGATGAATGATAAGAATTGGGTGAATTAAGAAAAATGAATGAATTAGAAGGATCAATGTCAAGGGCATGAAATTTAGTAAGATTAGGCATGAGAGTTAAGTGTGTTAGCACACAGTCACTTAGCACTACCCTGATGTGAATCATCAAGCGTAAGATAAATTACCTCTATGATACTGTCAGAGCTATATGTTTATACTCACATGATTGCATGTTTATGAATACCACCATGCCAACGTGTGCTCAAGCTCGAGTAAGAGTGTGCTCAAGCCCGACATGAATAAGTATATATGAAATAGTTATAAGTGTTGCTACTGATGAAAGATGTCTCACATTCGAAATGTGATATATGTGAGTATGTTAAGAAGATTGCTAGGATATAATATGGGTGTTATGGACCCAGGAAGTGGAAAAAAATAAAATAGTGATTAGTTTGAAGAATATGGAAGAAACAGATAAGATGGTTTGGCATCTGAGAGGGATTGTTTGAATCCGTTAACCAAGGTCATTTGAAAGAAAGCATTGGAGTGATGGACTAAAATGGAAAAACAAAAGAGTGCATGAGGAAGCAAACCCCTACCCCTAGATCAGTAAGGTATGAATTTCGAGGATGAAATTCTTAAAGGAGGGGAGAATTGTTGGGCCCCGAACTTTCCTTAGAAACTGGAACTATTAAATGAGAAATTTTTGGAGATTCTTCATGTGTATAGAAAAGGAGAATTCTTGAATTTGAAATAAAGCAGAAAAGATTGATTGAATCAAGTGAGAGGATCGGTAAATAGAGTATGAGTTGGATATTTTACTGAACATGCTTCAGTATTTTAATGATATTTTGATCTATAGAGTCCAAAATGAGTTAATTCTTATTTCTAACTAAACTAGAGACATAGAGATACAAGTTATTTGAAGGAATCAAATTTCAATTAAGTCCATAAGACTTTTAATTTCTGGAGGGAAATTTGGTATAGTGTACAGTCTCGGTTTAGTAACAGTCTGAAAGTGTTTGAGCCATAACTTTTGCTCTAATTATCCGAATGAGATGATTCTTAATTTGGATTAAACTAGAGAAATAAGGTTACAAATTGTCTGATGAAATCGAATTTTTATTTAGTCTATAAGAATATCAATTTTCGGATGGGAGTTGAGTACAAAATATCATTTCAGTATAAGATCAATTTGGAAATGTTTGGGTATAACTTTCAAATTTCTGAACCAAATTGAATGATTTTGATGTTATTAGAAAATTAAGACAATGAATAACATTTCTCTAGAAGGAAGTAAAAGCAAATTCCTTCAATTGCATGATTAGAAAGGGGTGTTGATTTTCAAAAGGAGTTAAGCATGATTTAAATGATTTTTGAGGTCTTAATAGGGTATTTTGTGGAATTAATTAGCATGTTAATGGAAGTTAATTAGAATGTTAATTTGAGTAAGATCATATGGCATGGGTTGATTGAATTATTGTATTAAGGTGATAAATTTGTATGAAGGGCAAAATTGGAAGACCACTTAAGTCATTTAAGTTGCAAGGCATATAAGTAAGGGCAAATTAGACTTTGTGCAAACATTAGTGGTATAAAAGGCGAGAGAAATGAGTTGTCTTTCATTTAAAAGAAGCAAAAACGTGAATTAGAAAGAGAGAGAAGAGAGAAGCACGAAAAAGAGAGAAAGAGGGGAGAAAAAGAGGAAAAGCTAGGGTTCTTCATTTCTTGGTTTTCTATAGGGAATTTGAAGTTGATGCAAGAAGGAAAAAGGAAGAAGAGGAAGAGAGCTCTCATTCAAGCCATCAAACTCTTCATTTGGCGAAGATTCAAGGTAAGAATGGATTTTGATTTGTTGGATTTTTAGAGAGATTTTGGTTCTTATGGCTTAAGAATGGTATGGGTGTAAGTTTTCTAAGACCAATTTTGGTGATTATGTCTTATGAGTTGTTCAATTTGGATGTCTATTGATTTGGAGATTTTTCCATGGATGAAGGAGATTAAGAGAGGCAAGAGGAATCATGATCAAGAGGAGGCAATTTGAGTCAAGTTTCAAACAAGGAATTAAGGTGGGTGACATTTTTATAATTGAGTTAATAAGCTATAAATGTTCTTACAATAAATGCAATTAATTGATTTTTCCAACTACTTGATAAAAGTGCATTTATTGTTCTCTGAATGCTTGCAAATTTCCACATGCTTTTTGTAAATGAATTTTTGAGAATGATTGCTAAATGCTTCGTAATTGTGGTACAGGTTGCCTTCACATGATTTGAGAAAGGATTATTATCATTGGCATATACTTTTGATTGTGAAGTTGTGAAATGATGATAGAATTGCATATGAATGGTGCATGACCATGAAAGTCAAGTTTTTAAAAAATTTGCCATATGGGCCAAATGTTTTCAAGTTCATGAACTTCATGTTAAGTGGGTTTGTGGTAGTCCCTCAAGAACCGTCACGTGCACGCTGACCCAAGAATAGGCTTCTCCCGCTTGCCCGCTAGTGACACGGAGCTCCTTCAAGGACTCCCTCAAGTTTACGGCTACACAGGACCATTATATGGGAATGTGTAGTGCTTCATGAATATGGACCTACCCAAACAATTATGATGTGTTTATGTGTTTTCATGTGTTGTTAAGTTTGATGATTGTTTGACTTGGGTGAAGTGTGAATTTGCTTGACTAGTTGACAATTTTGAGAAATGAATGTTTTATAAATTTTCAATGAGGTTTTGCTATAATCATGAAAGTTTCAAATGGTTTTTTCTTATTACCATTTATAAAACTGTTACCCACGAGCTTTCGATCTCACCCCCTCTCTTTCCCCATCTTCAGGTGAAGAACAAGAGATCAAGTAAAAGTGAATCAAGGACTAAATCCGAATTTGCATGTTTTGTTTTGCTTTGGAGAGATTTATGTAAACAAAGCTGTAATTACATTTTGAGCAATTATTATTCAAGTATCTTGTGTACTTTAGAGATTCTGGAACATTAATGTATTGTGGCTTCGAATGCCATTGAAGTTTTGTAAATTCTTATTTTTTGTTAATGAATTATGAATGATGTATGGATGAGGATGATAAATGTAGAGCATGAATGGTATGTATATATATATATATATATACACTTCAGTGAGATGTTATGAATTTAGAGATGTTGAATATGAAGAGTCAAACGAATTGAGGTTGAGATTTTGATGAATTCCAATTGGAAGTTGAATTGTTATGAATGATGTGCAATTAAGGAAGTGAAGTTGGGATAAATTTCAAGTTTTCATGAGGGTGAATTGTGTGTTCTGAGTTCAGAAGAAATTTTGTATTAATCTATGATGATTTTGACCAAGATGTCTTAATAAAAGTTATAGATGATCCTCTTAGCTTTCCGATGCTATAAAGTATGCAAATTTAGGATATCGAAGTGAAAAGATATGAGCATTATAAGTGAAGATGCTGCTTAGGAAGTTTAAACATGACAATCATGGTGAATGATGAGAATTTGAGTTTGTGATAATTTATTTGAGTTGAATTTTGGGAGTTTGATGCACCCAAAGTGGAAATTGAATGTTTTAGGAGTGTGATTGCATTAGAAGAAGTGAATTTGTGAAGATTATAAATGTATATGATGTTAGATTAGATGTAGGAAGCATTGGAGAGGGTTTGGAGGGGTTTTGGGAACCCCCATGTCCGTTTAACGGACCTTTACGGGTCAAAAAGGACCCCTAGTGTAGCGCCCCCTTACCATAGGGTATCCACCAGAACGCCCGTAGGTCATTCCGATACATATCCTACGACAAGAGACCACTACCGACAACAACCACTACACTCCTCATGGCATCACAATCATAAGACAGTAATTAAGAAACTGGCTACTTTTAAAACCAAACTAGATTCCATTTCATTCATTCAAAACTTAATAATTCACAACTGTCAGTACTTTTTAAGTTACACATGTTTCACATACTGTACTATACAATAACCAGATCTAACTATCAGTCTCCAAAAGGAAGCCCAGCTGACCGACCTTTGAGCCATTGCTTTTCTCGCCAATCCATCAGATACGGCTCTACATTCCGAGGGAGCTATCACATACATGCTAGGCACGAAAAATAAGTTGCAATTTTGGGTGAGTTTGCGAACTCAATGAGAAACCATCATCGATGGTTCTCCCAATTCATGCATCATATAAGCATGAAACAGATATACGATAATTATACAAAACACAACATGAATACTGATCCACGAATAATTACGATCACGAAGCAGTAAATATACACCCAGTTAAAAATATTGTCAGATATAGAATCCAGTATGCAATGCACATGTGACTCTTTTTTTTCCAGTTCATTTCAGTATTGTGACCGAGCGCATAACAGTGATCAGTATAGACGCGTCTGGGGAGAATTATCTCCCATCGAGCTCGAGGCTCGGTTCAGTATATCGAGCTCTAGGCTCGGTTCGATCTGATGGCGCCTCGGTTCACAATTTTCCTTTAACGATGTGATGTATTTGTGCATGAATGCACATGTTTCACAACGATAAACATGGTATTTCACGGTCAATATTCAATTCAATTAAACAGTTACCTCATGTAAATTCACGACAAGTAATACCACTTAATTCCGTAGGCAATCAATCATGCTTATAATTCATGTAATCCCGTAGAAGGCGATTGAGTCACAACAATAATTCATGTATTCCCGTAGGCAATCAATTCACAGATTAACACATAGATTGGAATAACCAACTAGGTTACTCACCTAATAACTTCCACGCTAACGCCGGAAGTCTCGCCAATTCGTGGAGCGATGGTCCACGGAGCCTCTATAACAAATTAAATAAATAACTATTACCATTGGTGTAAATGATTAAACAATGCACATGAAATCGTAAAATGTATATAATGCATGTTCATGGCAATCCCGCCCTAATCCAATATTTCCTCATAATAAAATTATATGAAAATTAGAAATCCATAAGCGACGACGGTGCAATTCGGACCTCTATAGGTCCCCAATTAAATAAAGCAGTGTTTACAAGTTCCGTCGATAGGGGCTACGTCAAATTCCGTCTAAAATTCCGATTTCTCAGAAAATGAAATTAAATATTCAACGAATCTGATGCCTCTGGAATCAGGTCAATCGGACGTCGGACGGAAAGAAATTGACAAAGAACAATTGTACCTTTTAATAACAAATAATAATCAAAATAAAATAATTATATATACATATATCTTCGAACGCGCTCATCATGGGCGTAGACGTCGCCATGAGGCGTAAATCCTCCTTCGTCGCGAGGCGAGGCGTCTCGCGACCAGCCTCTAACTTCGCCTCGCATGAGGCGACGCCCTCATGAGGAGGCGAAGTTTTCACCGCCACCTCGCTTTTTTTTTTTTCCAGATTTCAATCTTAATTTCCATCCACTCTAACTTTTAGCACACAATTCAGAAAAATACCCACTATACCTCATTGGAAAGCTTATAAAGCTCTACAACTCTCAAGAAGACCAAAAAAATCAAATCCAACCCTAAGGGTATCAAATAACCCATCAAACCTTCTGCCTACTAACTTTTCATCAATACAGGGCAGTACATTTTCAATGTCATAACTCACTGATTATTCAGTAATAAATTACCACAAAAATATGGTCAACAAGTTCACAATGTCCTCAACAACTTTCATGAACAACCCAAAATCAAATTCTATTGCAAACCAAGTCAATTAATTCATCTAATGTTACTGTCCCTGAAAACCTTCAATTTGGGCAGTAACCTTACAACAAGCATAACTTCCAGTATACAAGTCAATAAAATCAGAACTTTATATCCCTGTAAAGATAACATCTTAAACTTAATTTTCATGAAGCACTCATCATCCAATTCGATCTCTAACCATTTGAAAACTGTTATGGAAGTTTCTGTTGTCATCAGCCATTCATAACCTAATGTAGGATCAGTTTTGAAAATCATATCTCCCAATTCTGACTTCTAAAATTACATACCAAATATCAATTTCAAGATAATCTCTTCCTCTACAACTTTTCAGAAGCTCACTCACACCAATTCAGTCCACATAAAATGTTAAAATTGCCTCAAATCAGTAAACTCACAAAATCATACTTAAACTAGGTTTCATCCAAAATGCTCAAAACCAGCCATTAGTAATCAATTCATATCTCCCAACACACAATTCCAAAAATAGCAAGATCAGTAGCAATGGAAAGATAATCAATTATACTACAACTTCCATGAAGACCATTCTCCCTAATTCCATCTCAATTAATTCATACAAATCAACAAAACTCAGATGTCATGGTTGCGGTTACTGTTCACAGGCAATGGAACAGTAACTTTCCATGCAAAATTTCACCCTTCTATCATTGAAATTCAACAACACCTATTTCACACTAAATTAAAGCCAACATCCCAAAGTTTCAGTGGCCACTAACCTTACCTCATTTGCATTTCTACACAATAAGTTATGAATAAAACAGTAACATCTATTACAAATCTCATTTTCCAGATTCAATGTTAACCTTAGTTCAAAACACTTCCAATATCTTTTCACATCACTAAACATCAAAATAAATACAAATTAAATATTAATACCATCATAAATATATTAGGGCTAACACTGAAAAATTGGCAGCACTAAATTCCTCAATTCAAATACTCAATTAATTATCCTATTCAATCCAAAAATCAAACTATAACATTAACTTCAATGCATCTTCACCTAGCCTCATCCCTTTTTCATCAAATCATAATAACCATCACTTTAATGCCTACCTAAACCTAATACATGCTTTAAACCCATTTATTAACTACCCCACACTATCAATCCATATGAAAGACATCATTAAACTCAAATACTTAAATGAAACTTACCTAACACAATTCTCCTTCAAAGCTTCTACTTCCAACTTTTACCTTCTAACCTTTATATCAAGCTACCACCCTTTTCCTTTCCAAGCATATACCAAACTCATCATCTAGCTTTGATGAGAGTAAAGAAAATAGCTTGATGCTATGGAGAACATGGAGAAAAGAAGAGCCAAACTTGCGATGGTTTGATGGAGAAGGTTTGAGTGTTTTCGGATGGCTTCTAAACAAAACCTACACAATTCTCCTTCAAAGCTTCTACTTCCAACTTTTACCTTCTAACCTTTATACCAAGCTACCACCTTTTCCTTCTCAAGTATATACCATACTCATCATCTAGCTTTGATGAGACCAAAGAAATGAGCTTAAAGCTATGGAGAAAAATGGAGAAAAGGAAAGCAAAAATCGATGGTTGCAAATGAAGGGTGAAGTTTTGTGTTTCGGATGGCTATAGAAAAGCCTAACCAATTTATCTCTTCATCCTTTAAACATACTCATCCGAGAACAATAATGAAGAAGCATTTATTGTCACTTTATAAATGGCAAAATACCATTGGTACTTTGTATTTGAAAAGTCAAAATAGTCATTTAATAATTCAGTCCAAAATTTTACTCCATTAAACTCAAATGACCCTACTTTCAGTCCCAAAATAATATACCCACTATTACTGTACCCTTTGGTAGCGATCTTTGCTAATGAGAATTGACCGATTCGCCAATTGGCGATTTTATCGCCCAAGAATTGTTTAGGAAAAATCCAGAAAATTCCTAAAATCCCTAAAATGTAAAACGATTTATGGCACAGTCCAAATAATTTTCCAAACTCAATTACCCCATTAATTTCACACAAGAGTTCAATTTCAACCCTAAGCCGGAAAATGACATGAATGCATGTATACTATGTGCATGTGCAACCCGTCAGTAATTATAGAGACTATATGCTGTATGCGCATGCCGAGATATAATTACATATCCCGAACCCAACCTAATTACCAAAATACCCTTCCTATAGGAGAGGGGATGTTACAATTCTCCCCTCCTAACAAAAATTTCGTCCTCGAAATTCTTACCTGTTTGATCGAAAAGGTGAGGATACTGTCTCCTCATATGCTCCTCGGTCTCCCAGGTAGCCTCCTCAGTCGAATGGTTCCGCCAGAGAACCTTCACCAGTGGAATACTCTTATTCCTCAATTGTTTCACCTGAGACCCGATAATCTGAATTGGCTCCTCCACATAACTCAGATTACTGGAGACCTCAATCTCCTGAGCCGGTATCACATGTGTCGGATCCGACCGATATCTGCGGAGCATACTCACATGGAAGACGCCATATGGCTGAGACATCTCACTCGGTAAAGCTAGCCTGTAGGCCAAAGGTCCGATCCTCTCAGTGATCTCGTATGGACCAATGTACCTAGGGCTTAACTTCCCCTTTCTCCCAAATCTCAGTACACCACGCCACGGTGACACCCGTAAGAACACTTTGTCGCCCACATTATACTCAATGTCCCTCCTATGCCGATCAACATAGCTCTTCTGTTTCATCTGAGCCGCTTTAATGCGACTCAATCGGTTTCACTTTATCAACGGTATCTGAATCAACTCAGCCCTCGATCATCCTTACTCCCTCTTCGTCCCAATACAAAGGCGATCTACACGGTCGCCCATACAAAGGCCTCATATGGAGCCATCCCGATGCTACTATGATAGTGATTGTTATATGCAAACTCTATCAAGGCCAATCTCGATCCCATGCTCCTCTCGAACTCCAATACACATGCCCAAGCATATCCTCTCGATCTTAATCGCCCTCTCACTCGCCCATCTCATTCGAGGATGAAACGCTGTACTGAAGTTCAACCTAGTACCCATAGCAGACTGCAAACTCTGCCAGAACCTCGAAGTAAATCTGGGATCCCTGTCAGACACTATCGCAACTGGAACCCCGTGCAGTCTCACTATCTCCGTCACATACTTCTGGGCCAACTGATCCATAGTATTATTCTCCCTCACTGCCAAGAAATGAGCCGATTTAGTTAACCGGTCCACTATGACCCAGATAGCATCATGCTGCCTCGGCGTCCTAGGCAACCCCATAATGAAATCCATGGTGATCCGTTCCCATTTCCACTCCGGAATAGGCAACGAATGAAGCTTCCCTACTGGAGCTTGGTGCTCAGCTTTAACTTGCTGGCACGTCAAACACTGACACATACTCGCCACCGCTTCTTCATACCAGCCACCGAAATGTTGCTTAAGGGTGTTATACATCTTGGTAGTACCGGGATGCATAGCATATGTGGCCATGTGAGCCTCCTCCAGATATCTCGCCTCGGATCATCTACATCGTGCACACAAAGTCTACGCCTATCCATAGAGTCTCATCTCTCACATCAAACTCAGATCTCGAATCAGCTTTCACTTTCTCAATCAGTCTCACCATAACAGGATCCTTATCCTGAACCCTCCTAATTCTGTCCAGTAGCATCGGTCTCAATCTCAATGTAGCCAATAATACTCCATCCTGCTCCAGATTCATCTGCACATTCAAAGCTCTCAACTGAATCAAATTAGGCAATCTCATTGCCTGAATCTGAGCTGTACTCGTATGTGACTTTCTACTCAGAGCATCTGCCACCACATTAGCTTTTCCAGGGTGATACTCAATCGTACAGTCGTAATCCTTCAACAACTCAAGCCACCTCCTCTGTCTCAAATTCAACTCTCTCTGGCTCAGTAGGTATCTCAAACTCTTATGGTCAGTAAAGATTTGAAAGGTCTCACCATACAGGTAATGCCTCCAAATCTTCAATGCAAATCGATCGCAGCTTAACTCCAAATCATGAATAGGATAGTTTACCTCATGAATCCTCAACTGTCTCGAGGCATAGGCAATGACTCTACCATGTTGCATCAAGACACATCCCAATCCTCGATGTGATGCATCACAGACACCTCAAATCCTCCATCCCAGATGGAATAGCCAACACGGTGCGAGAGTCAACCGATGTTTCAGCTCCTCAAAGCTCTTCCGACACTCCTCGGTCCATCCGAATGGCACATTCTTCCTCGAAGTTTTGTCGGAGGGTGAGATCAATGAAAACCCTCGACAAACCTCCGTAATAACCACCAATCCTAGGAAACTCGAATCTCGGCACATTCCTAGGAGCTTCCCACTTCAAAGACCGCCTCAACCTTACTCGGATCTACCTGAATACCCTCTCTAGTCACTATATGCCCCAAAAAGATCACCTGATCCAGCCAAAATTCACATTTGCTGAATTTGGCGAACAACTGTCTCTCCCTCATCGTCTGTAACACAATCCTCAAATGTTCACTATGCCCTGCTCTATCCCTCGAATACACTAGGATGTCATCAATGAAAACTATAACAAACTGATCCGGTAGGGCTGAAATACCTTATTCATCAAGGCCATTAAAAGCTGCCGGGGCATTTGTCAACCCAAACGGCATCACTAGAAACTCGAAATGCCCATACCGCTCCTAAATGCACTCTTAGCACATCGGCCTCGCAATCTTCAATCGATAGTAACGGATCGCAGATCTAACTTGGTGAACACCGAGCTCCCCGCAATCGATCAAATAAGTCATCGATCCTAGGCGGTGGGTACTTGTTTCATTGTCACCCGATTCACCGCCTATAATCGATGCACGACCTCAAAGTCCCATCCTTTTCTTCACAAACAAAGCTGGAGCTCCCATGGTGAAACACTAGGTCTAATGAACCCTTCTCCAAAGAACTCCTGCAATCGAACCTTCAACTCCCTCGGCCCACAGGTGCCATCCTATATGGAGGTATAGATATAGAGCGGTACAGGAACGAGGTCAATGGTAAACTCGTCTCCGATCCGCGGCAAACCGGTAACTCATCAGAAACACATCCGAAATTCCTAACCACGGAATATCCCAAGCCTCTGCTCAACTCTGGTGTCAATCACATGAGCCGATAGGCCTCACAACCTCCTGCATCAACCTCGTGGCACTAAGGAAAGAGATCATCCGGTGGCCTTTGCTGGCTAACTCTCTGAACAACTTCGCTCTAGGTCGACCAGAGACTCCAAAACAACCTCCTTGGTATAGCAGTCCATGATAGCCCTATGAGCGATAAGCCAATCCATCCCGAATGACATCGATCTCTCGAGGCAACACTATAAGGTGCGCCTCAATCACCGCTGATCAATCTGAATCGAGCATCCCCTGCAGACCTCTCCCAATGCAGTAGTAGTACCTAGAGGTGTACTCACCTCTAGCCCATACTGTAACATCTCCCTATCCCCATGCAATCTACATGCCATATGAGGTGCAATAAAAGAATGCGTGGATCCAGGATCCAGCAATGCAAATGCCTCAATATCAGAAAGGAGAAGCATACCAGCTACAACATCAGGGGAATCCTGGGCCTCCTGCCGCGTCATGGCGTATACTCTCGCCTGGGACTGTGGTCGGCTGCCCCGACCCTCAGTTCTCACAAAGGACCCCTCAGCTCTACCACGGCCTCTACCTCGGCCCCTCTGTCCGGATCCACCCACTCTACTCTGCTGTACAGTCATACTACTCCCGACTCGTCCACTACCAGCAGGTTGAACTCTCAATGTATCAGGGCAATCCCTGACCTGATGCTCATTCGAGCCGCACCTCAAACAAGCCCCAGTAAGCCACCAACACTCCCCACTGTGTCTTCTATCACAATGCGGCACACCGAGAAATCGCCTGAGCCTCTGCCACTACCACTACCGGTCGATCCAAATCTCCCCTACGCCCAAATCCAGGTCGTCTCGAACCTCCCGGAGACACGAAAGTCCCGCCTGGCGCTTACTAAAGCTCTGCCAGAGTCGCCTCGACTATCAGCGGGCCGCTTACCCGGGACCCAATCTCACTGTCTCTGTCTCATCACCGCTTCCACTTAACGGCAGACCCTCAACTCAATGAATGTACCCATGTCCCACCAAGCCAACGGTACGGATCTCGGTGTTGAGGCCATTCTCGAACCTCCAGACTTATCGCCTCGGTCGGGACCATCACAAGTAGCATAATCTATCACTCATTAAATTTTACCTCATAATCACCACCGACATCCGTCCTCGCTTGATTCGAGAAATTCTGCATCTTCATGTCAAGATAGACCTTGGGCATATAATTATCCTGAAGGCCCTCGTAAAATCAGCCCACGACGAGAAGCAAGGCTGGTGTGGTACCGCTCGCACGATCTTCCACCACTTATATGTTGGGCCCGCAAGCGGTGATATCGCATAATCGAACCTCTCATCGAGTTCGCGGTCCATCCGATCAAGACTCTCTCATCCTCTCCAACCATCCTCGGCCTCTACGGGTCTCAGACGCCATAGAAATCTACACCATTGCTTGCAGTGAGAAGTCATACCTCCTTTCCGCCTCACGGAACTCGAGGAGGCAACCTCAAGACGAGGCATAGAAGACTCTCTACTTGCTCCCACGGATCCTCGGTGTTGGTCGCTCAACTTGATCACCTAATCAAGACCTAAAACAAAACAAAAATTACGATCGGTTTCAGCAGTTCCATCGATTCATACCTATATTGTTACTATTCCCAAAAGATGCCAAACCATGCTCGATACCACCAAATGTAGCGCCTTACCATAGGTATCCACGTAACGCCCGTAGTCATTCCGATACATATCCTACGACAAGAGACCACTACCGACAACAACCACTACACTCCTCATGGCATCACAATCATAAGACAAGAATAAGAAAGCGGCTACTTTTTAAAACCAAACTAGATTCCATTTCATTCATTCAAAACTTAATAATTCACAACTGTCAAGATTTTTAAGTTACACATGTTTCACATCTTGTCTTATACAATAACCAGATCTAACTATCGGTCTCCAAAAGGAAGCCCGGTGACCGACCTTTGAGCCATTGCTTTTCTCGCCAATCCATCAGATACGGCTCTACAATCCGAGGAGCTATCTGCTCATGCTAGGCCCGAAAAATAAGTTGCAATTTTGGGTGAGTTTGCGAACTCAATGAGAAACCATCATCGATGGTTCTCCCAATTCATGCATCATATAAGCATGAAACAAGATACACGCAGAATTATACAAAACACAACATGAATACGATCCACGAATAATTACATCACAGACGGTAAATATACACCCGATTAAAATATTGTCGATATAGAATCCAAGATGCAATGCACATGTGACTCTTTTTTTTCATTCATTTCAAGATTGTGACCGAGCGCATAACAAGTTGATCAAGATAGACGCGTCTGGGAGAATTATCTCCGTCGAGCTCGAGGCTCGGTTCAAGATATCGAGCTCTAGGCTCGGTTGATCTGATGGCGCCTCGGTTCACAATTTTCCTTTTAACGATGTGATGTATTTGTGCATGAATGCACATGTTTCACAACAATAAACATGGTATTTCACAAATCCAATATTCAATTCAATTAAGCAGTTACCTCATGTAAATTCACGAACAAGAATACCACATAATTCCGTAGGGCAATCAATCACGATTATAATTCATGTAATCCCGTAGGCGCCAGTCACAACAATAATTCATGTATTCCCGTAGGCAATCAATTCACGCTAACACATAGATTGGAATAACCAACTAGGTTACTCACCTAATAACTTCCACGCTAACGCCGGAAGTCTCGCCAATTCGTGGAACGATGGTCCACGGAGCCTCTATAACAAATTAAATAAATAACTATTACCATTGGTGTAAATGATTAAACAATGCACATGAAATCAGTAAAATGTATATAATGCATGTTCATGGCAATCCCGGCCCTAATCCAATATTTCCTCATAATAAAATTATATGAAAAATTAGAAATCCATAAGCGACGACGGCGCAATTCGGACCTCTATAGGTCCCCAATTAAATAAAGCAGTGTTTACAAGTTCCATCGATAGGGCTACGTCAAATTCCGCCTAAAAATTCCGATTTCTCAGAAAATGAAATTAAATATTCAACGAATACGATGCCTCTGGAATCAGGTCAATCGGACGTCGGACGGAAAGAAATTGACAAAAGAACAATTGTACCTTTTAATAACAAATAATAATCAAAATAAAAATAATTATATATACATATATATCGAACGCCTCGCCTGCTGGGCGAGACGTCGCCCTCCCGAGGCGAATCGCCTCCTTCGTTAAATCGCGAGGGCGTAAGCGTCCCTCGCGACCAGCCTCTAAGCTTCGCCTCATGAGGCGAGACGTCGCCTCAGCGAGGCGGCGAAGTTTTCACCGCCACCTCGCTTTTTTTTTTTCCAGATTTCAATCTTAATTTCCATCCACTCTAACTTTTAGCACACAATTCAGAAAATACCCACTATACCTCATTGGAAAGCTTATGCAAAGCTCTACAACTCTCAAGAAGACCAAAAAAATCAAATCCAACACTAAGGGTATCAAATAACCCATCAAACCTTCTGCCTACTAACTTTTCATCAATACAGGGCAGTACATTTTCAATGTCATAACTCACTGATTCTTCAGTAATAAATTACCACAAAATATGGTCAACAAGTTCACAATGTCCTCAACAACTTTCATGAACAACCCAAAATCAAATTCTATTGCAAACCAAGTCAATTAATTCATCTAATGTTACTGTCCCTGAAAACCTTCAATTTGGGCAGTAACCTTACAACAAGCATAACTTCCAGTATACAAGTCAATAAAATCAGAACTTTATATCCCTGTAAAGATAACATCTTAAACTTAATTTTTCATGAAGCACTCATCATCCAATTCGATCTCTAACCATTTGAAAACTGTTATGGAAGTTTCTGTTGTCATCAGCCATTCATAACCTAATGTAGGATCAGTTTTGAAAATCATATCTCCCAATTCTGACTTCTAAAAATTACATACCAAATATCAATTTCAAGATAATCTCTTCCTCTACAACTTTTCAGAAGCTCACTCACACCAATTCAGTCCACATAAAATGTTAAAATTGCCTCAAATCAGTAAACTCACAAAATCACACTTAAACTAGGTTTCATCCAAAATGCTCAAAACCAGCCATTAGTAATCAATTCATATCTCCCAACACACAATTCCAAAATAGCAAGATCAGTAGCAATGGAAAGATAATCAATTATACTACAACTTCCATGAAGACCATTCTCCTAATTCCATCTCAATTAATTCATACAAATCAACAAAACTCAGATGTCATGGTTGCGGTTACTGTTCACAGGCAATGGAACAGTAACTTTCCATGCAAAATTTCACCCTTCTATCATTGAAATTCAACAACACCTATTTCACACTAAATTAAAGCCAACATCCCAAAGTTTCAGTGGCCACTAACCTTACCTCATTTTCATTTCTACACAATAAGTTATGAATAAAAGAGTAACATCTATTACAAATCTCATTTTCCAGATTCAATGTTAACCTTAGTTCAAAACACTTCCAATATCTTTTTCACATCACTAAACATCAAAATAAATACAAATTAAATATTAATACCATCATACATATATTAGGGCTAACACTGAAAATTGGCAGCACTAAATTCCTCAATTCAAATACTCAATTAATTATCCCTATTCAATCCAAAATCAAACTATAACATTAACTTCAATGCATCTTCACCTAGCCTCATCCCTTTTCATCAAATCATAATAACCATCACTTTAATGCCTACCTAAACCTAATACATGCTTTAAACCCATTTATTAACTACCCCACACTATCAATCCATATGAAAGACATCATTAAACTCAAACACTTAAATGAAACTTACCTAACACAATTCTCCTTCAAAGCTTCTACTTCCAACTTTTACCTTCTAACCTTTATATCAAGCTACCACCCTTTTCCTTTCCAAGCATATACCAAACTCATCATCTAGCTTTGATGAGAGTAAAGAAAATAGCTTGATGCTATGGAGAACATGGAGAAAAGAAGAGCCAAACTTGCGATGGTTTGATGGAGAAGGTTTGAGTGTTTTCGGATGGCTTCTAAACAAAACCTACACAATTCTCCTTCAAAGCTTCTACTTCCAACTTTTACCTTCTAACCTTTATACCAAGCTACCACCTTTTCCTTCTCAAGTATATACCATACTCATCATCTAGCTTTGATGAGACCAAAGAAATGAGCTTAAAGCTATGGAGAAAATGGAGAAAAGGAAAGCAAAAATCGATGGTTGCAAATGAAGGTGAAGTTTTGTGTTTCGGATGGCTATAGAAAAGCCTAACCAATTTATCTCTTCATCCTTTAAACACACTCATCCGAGAACAATAATGAAGAAGCATTTATTGTCACTTTATAAATGGCAAAATACCATTGGTACTTTGTATTTGAAAAGTCAAAATAGTCATTTAATAATTCAGTCCAAAATTTTACTCCATTAAACTCAAATGACCCTACTTTCAGTCCCAAAATAATATACCCACTATTACTGTACCACTGGGTAGCGATCTTTGCTACCGAGAATTGACCGATTCGCCAATTGGCGATTTTACCGGTCCAGGAATTGTTTCCGAAAAAATCCAGAAAAATTTCTAAAAATCCCTAAAAATGTAAAACGATTTATGGCACAGTCCAAATAATTTTCCAAACTCAATTACCCCATTAATTTCACACAAGAGTTCAATTTCAACCTAGTAGGAAAATGACATGAATGCATGTATACTATGTGCATGTGCAACCCGTCAGTAATTATAGAGACTATATGTTGTATGCGCATGCCGAGATATAATTACATATCCCGAACCCAACCTAATTACCAAAATACCCTTCCTATAGGAGAGGGGATGTTACACCTAGCATCGCCCATGTCCGTTTAACGGACTTTCTCGGGTGAGGAAGTGCATTTTGGCCTGACAATGTCCGTTAAACGGACATTCACAGGACAGTTTCATGAAATCGCGCTTTTTGACCATTTTAGAGGTAGAATCGAACCTTGTGGTCTTCATGAAAGTTTTAGATCTCGAAGTCTTATTTCCAGTGGTCCAAAATCAAAATCAATCAGACATTTGTGGTGAAAGTTATGACAATCGCGCCAAGATATGTCACTGCATGATTGAGGTTATGAACATGTTAGATTCTTTCGGTCATAACTCCCTCGTCCGACCTCCGAATGAAGTGATTCTTGAAGTGATAGATTTCTAAGACATGAATTTATCTCTACATGAAAATTGGGATCTTTTATATTTTATTTGAGAAAGTTTTATTGTAAGAAAGTGAGAGGTCAATTTAGAGAGCATGATTGAGGTATAAACACACTTTGGAATTTTAAGCATATCTTGAGCTATATAGCTCCGATTGAGGTGATTTCTTGATTCAAAACAAAATAAAGGCTTAGAGCTATGATTTCTTTGAAGAAGCCAAATTGAAATTCTTGTTTGAAGATTTCCAAATTCT
This sequence comes from Erythroxylum novogranatense, assembly GCA_029891385.1. Lineage (NCBI taxonomy): Eukaryota > Viridiplantae > Streptophyta > Magnoliopsida > Malpighiales > Erythroxylaceae > Erythroxylum > Erythroxylum novogranatense. The sequence goes on along the minus strand of CM057233.1, from coordinate 36,604,793 downwards.
GTTCACAAATAGGAGAAATGAGTTTGAGCATGGTGACTAATTTTTATGTGGGCACGCCATTGAACAAATTGTGAGGGAAATTATTGGGATTTTATGAGAATGAAGATGAGCCGATGATGGTCAAGATTTAAGACATCCGAAGTTGGGCTCCGCAAGTGAGTTCTAACATGTGTGGTATCAAAGCAAGCTCAAGTTTCATTATTTCGCAAGAGTTGAATTCCGGAAACAAGCGAGGTCCAACATGATTGATGGTTTAGTTTATGATGCCATACTATGTACAATGAAGGTGAGATAATTAACATGTCATTTCTGTCAAGCATGTACACGTGTATCCGATAGATGCACATGCATATGTCAGATGGGAATGAGGTGTTACATAAATTATACTAAAGTATGAATTATAATTAGTAACTTTTTCTAAAATTTGATTATTTTCTTATTGTTTCCTTTAAATAGATTTTGAAATCGACTTATCTTAACCACTATACCTGTATAAGTGTCCGACTTTTAACGATATTCAAAGAATATGTAAAAAAACTCAACAACTATTATAGAGAGAATTAGGCAAAAGTGATAGTTCCCTTAAAGTTTAAGCTTATTTATAACTAGTTTGGAATATTTTAGTAATTGAATTGAAATAAAATTTTAATTTTAATTTTAACTAAAATTACAATTAATTTATAATTAAATATCAATTATGTTCATATAAAATTCAATATCTCAAATTGATAATAATAAGTTTTTCAAATTTTACAATCAAATTTTAACTTAATTAAATCATCTTTTTCCTTCAACACATTCTTTTGTGTAACTTATTAATTACGTAAATATATTGACCATATATATAAATTATAACCCTAAATCATATTAAAGATCTAATAAACTTCTTTAATTTATCTTCAATTATCTAATTAAATTATTTATATCCACAAAACAAAATTGATGTCCAACAATGTATCATGACTACTCAAATATTTAAGAATGTCAAAGGGTTTTAACTAATTTTTATGAATGATTTTTTGTATAATTCAATTTTTCATCATACAATGTTTTGAATAGACATAAAATATCAATTTAATATCTACTCTATTTTGAGTTCTATCATTTTAATTTTCCAACGTTAGTAATTGATTACATTAATGATATTTGTAAACTATTTACACAACATCATTCACCTTGACTAAAGATTTCAAATCAATACTAATCGAGAACAATGTAACATTCTCTTAAGTTACTTTAAGAAGATGAATCATATAATGATCACTCAACTGTTTTATATAATTAATGTAATATCTAATAATTATTAACTAAGTTACACTTGACTATAATATGTCATAAGTAGTATCAAAACATAACAATCTCTATATGAGATAACTTTAGAGATCTCAAGTCAAAAATCATTTATATAATTATCACAATTAAAATTTTATAGATATATAAGTAATATTCAAAATATAATTCTCATATAGAGTCAATTCGTGAATTTATTCACTAACAAACACCCATAACGCTTATTTAAGTTTCTTCATATTTTAGTCTATAAAATCAACTACTTCCTTCATAAAAAGAAACATAATGTGTACTAATTTTTATGCTTTATTAATATCTATTTTAATATAACAATAATTAGAAACAATTTAGGGATAATACATAAATGTAATACAAATTTCATAATTATAATCTTATCGTAATTATATTTGTAGTGTATGCTTAAGTATGTATATGATAAAAAATGCCTTTAAATTATATTGTTCCTAAAGCAGTAACCAATCGATTGATTATAAGACATAAATCAACAATTTATCATTAAAGTGTCAACTTAATTTATTGATTTAGTTTCAGTAAATATTGAAATAATTTAAAACATAATGGCTTTAAACATTGAATTTACATAAACTCTTCCAAATATTTTTAATATCACTTTTATATCTTATATTCAATAAATATTATTTTAATAATATAAAATGTATTATAATATTGATGATGATGATGATGATGATGATGATGATGATGATGATGATGATGATGATAATAATTAAAAATTAAATTAAATCTTTTATAAACTATTAAAATACAAATTGCACTTTTACGTAAAATAGCAAAGCATAAAAGCTTCTAGTACATAATAAAATTGAAATGCAATGCTGATGAGGTAGGCTCGTCAGAAATAAGATTTTTTGTTCCGGTTATAATATTTATATCATATTTTATTAAATTTCATCCCTATATTTATGTGGTTATGATATTCATAAATGTATGGATAAAATTTAATTAAATAACATTGAAAAATCGTAACTAAAATGGAGAATTTGATGTGAGCTCATCATGGATCCAAGCCAACCTAATCTTCCAAGAGTGAGGTTAGAGTTGAACTTAAATCACGCATATCAAACTCAATTCTTAAATTAAAACCAAAGCGAACAATCATTTTATGACAAGAGACGCAAGACGAGCTACGAATCGGACCTCAGAGCAAGCATTCAAACTTATATCTACTTGAAATTCAGATTGATCAACCACGTCACATTAACTTCGAATCAAATTGAGATGACCTTGGCTTGGCAACCCTCACTTTTTTTTGTTACAGCAGACGAACAAACTTAAATATTAACGAGTAAATGCTACACCTTATGCATCAGCGCGTAGATAGTGATGAAGACTAGGTGGGGGTGTATTCCAAACACTCTCCGAATGTGTGCAGCCCGAGCCTAGACGAGCTAAAAAATCTATACATTGATTACCTTCACGAAACACATGCACAATGTTGTATTGAGGAGTCCTTTCCAAGTATGAGCCTATATCATGTATGAGATGAGCCAGACGATGAAAGAATAAGATATCATCAGGGAGAGTGAGACAACGCAATGCTTCCTTGGAGTCAGATTCGATCATAAGGCCGGCCCAGGAGTAATTGTTGGCAAATGCGAGCCCATATCGTAGGGCCATGAGCTCCGCAACCATGATGGTAGTAATCCCGACCCCATAGGAGAAGCCCGCTAGCCAAAGACCTGTGCTATCGCGAAGCAAGCTGCCAATCCCGACTTGTCCTGAGGGACCCCGAACGCTCCCATCAACATTAAGTTTGAGCCACCTAGCCGGAGGAGGAATCCAGGTAATCAAGAGCGGGCGCGAAGGTGGAGGGAACCCGGATTGTTCAAAGGCTAATGCTACAAGATTGTCGCTATAAAGGAGGTATACCTTATTGAGTTGTGCTGCGTGGGTGGATGGTATACCTTCAATCACTAGTTTGTTTCAGGTGCACCAAATGACCCAGCAAGTAGTAAGAAAATGCCCCATATAGTGGATGGTCCCGTTAGGTGTGACACAATTGGCTTTAAGCCACGCAAAAGAGAGATACTCACTAAAAAAAGAAGCTGGATGAAGGTGCTGGTCTGATTCCCAAAGTTGCCTGGCATGAGGGCAGTCTCGGAGAAGGTGGAGGACAGTTTCCCAGTGGGCACCACATTTTTCACACAAGGGGGAAGCACAAAAGCCTTGCTTGTACCATACTTCGTTAGTGAGAAGTCGGTTCTAAGTAGCTAACCATAAGAATAACTTGTGTTTGTGCGCCGCCCGAAGCTTCCAGATCCAACGCCAGCCACTTGGACCATCGAGAGAAGGAATCCTGGTAATAAAATCATACCCACCCCGGGAAGTGTAGATGCCCGTGGAACTATTGCACCAAATACGTCTGTCAGGGACACGATGCAAGAGGGGGCGTGGGAGAGCTCGGATGCCCTCGCAGAACTCAGACGGGATCAAATTCTCAATAGGAGTTAAATTCCAACCAGTGTGAGTAGAGATGAGATCACCAACACGGAGGTCTTAGAGTGGAGGAGGGATGTGTCCAACAACGGCTGCCAGTGTGCCATCAAATAGTCATTTATCATGCCAAAAAAGAATGTCATTACCATTACCGATACGCCACCCATAACCATCTTTGAGGATAAGTATGGCTTTCATAAGGCCTTTCCAAGCCACTGAGGCTGTCAGAGGAGGAGTGTGTTGGAGAAGGTCCTGTTCAGGGAGATATTTTGAGCGTAAAACTTGTACCCACAAACTCGGTCTCGCGATACATACGTCCCAACACTGCTTGCCTAATAGAGCGGTATTTGAGTCTCAGGCTTGCCTCAAACCTAAACCCCCGCATGCTTTTGGTGTAGTCACCGTATGCCACAGAAGAAGAGGAATACCTTGGCGTTGGCCTGGTTGTCCCCATAAAAAGGCCCGCGCGAGTTTGTTGATCTCGTCACAAACAGATCTCGGAAGCCAAGTAGACTGCATCGTATAAATGGGAATAAAAGTGAGGGTATCCTGAATAAGTGTCGCGCGGCCCGCTTTGTTCAAGAGCCTCCCCTTCCAGCCCGTCAGGCGCGATTGAATCTTGTCAATGACACCCCTATAGTCAGTCTTGGTCCGCCTCTTGGTACAAAGAGGAACACTCAAGTAGGTCTCCAATCGTTGTGAGGAGGACATAGCCAAGGCAACGAAAATTCGGGTTCATTGCCTTCTACTAACCTGACGAGAGATAAAAGCTGCATACTTGACATTGTTCACTTGCAGACTGGAAATGCGACAAAACTCGGTCATAGTGCGACATAATATTCGAGCCTGGCTCCGCGATGCCTGTGTAAAGAGGAGGACATCATCTGCAAATAGGAGATGGGAGATGGAAGGCCCGGTGCTTCACGGGCTAATGGGCTGCCACTGTCCATCATCAACCTTGCTTGTGATCCAGCTTGAAAGTTTCTTCATACAAAGAACGAACAGGTATGGAGAGAGTGGATCCCCTTGGCGAAGACCTCGGGTCGGTTGAAATGCTGGAAGCCTCTTGCCATTCCAAATGATGGACAACCTGGAGTTGGAGACGCAGTCCATGATCAGGTTTATCGAGATGAGAGGGAAACCAAAGTCCACTAGCACCCATCGGAGGAAGTCCCAAGTGATCCGATCATAAGCTTTGGCTAAATCAAATTTCACCGCCATGCCTCCCTCCCGTAGGCGGCTAGTCGTGTGAATGGTCTCCTGAGCGATGAAGATGTTATCCGAGGCTTTACAGCCCGGGATGAAGGCTGCTTGAGTTGGGTGTATCAGAGTGTCGAGGAAGGGCCTGATTCGGTTAACTATGACCTTGGTCAAAATTTTGTAGATCATATTGCACAAACTTATCGGTCGATATGGAGATATGGTCACCGGATTGGCGGTCTTAGGAATAAGGACTAGGAGCGTCTCCGAGATTTATGCGGACTACGATTATGAGATATGGCAAATGGATGTCAAAACGGCTTTCCTTAATGGAAACTTACTTGAGGATGTATATATGATACAGCCTGAGGGTTTTGTCCATCCTAAGAATTTGGGAAAGGTGTGCAAGCTTCAAAGATCCATTTATGGATTGAAGCAAGCATCAAGAAGCTGGAATCTTCGTTTTGATGAAGTTGTCAAAGAGTTTGGATTCATCAAGAATGAAGATGAACCTTGTGTTTACAAAAGGTTAGTGGAGTATCGTTGTCTTTTAGCTTTATATGTTGATGACATATTGCTCATTGGAAACGATATTCCGACCTTACAGAGTGTCAAGATTTGGTTAAGAAACGCTTTCAATGAAAGACTTAGGTGAGGCTACCTATGTTTTAGGCATTAAGATCTATAGAGATAGATCAAGAAAGCTTATAGCCTAAGTCGAGTACATACATAGATAAGGTACTGAAAAGATTTAGTATGCAAGATTCCAAGAGAGGATTCTTACCTATGTCACATGGAATCAAGCTTTCTAAGAAGGATTGTCCTACTTGGATAAGGAGCTTGAGCGCATGAGTAAGATTCCATATGCATCGCAATTGGATCTATCATGTATGTCATGTTATGTACTCGACCGGATGTCTCATATGATTTGAGCATAACAAGTAGATACCAATCTAATTATGGTGAGAGTCATTGGATAGCGATTAAGAACATCCTTAAGTACTTGAGAAGAACTAAGGATATGTTCCTAGTCTATGGAGGACTCAAGGAGAGCTAGTTGTAAATGGTTACACCGATCTTTGGTTTTCATCGACATAGATGATTTCGATCATCGCAATCAGTTTTGTGTTCTGTTTGAATGGAGGTGCGATGAGTGGAAAAGTTCAAAGCAAGACATCATTGTCGATTCTACAACCAAGTCGAGTACATTCTTTGCCTCGAGATCGCTAAGGAAGTTGTATGGATCGGGAAGTTCATCACGAGCTTGAATTGTTCCTAGCATTGCAAGTCCTATAGACCTTTATTGTGATAATAATGGGGCTATAAAGACGAGCTAAGGAACCAAATTCGCATCATAGATCCAAACACATACTCGAGACGCTTCCATTTGATTAGAGATCATTAGAAGAGGAGACGTGAAGATACGCAGAGTGGGCACAGATGACAACATTGTCGATCCACTTACTAAGCCTCTTCCATGACCTAAACATGAGAGTCATACGAGGTCTATGAGTATTAGATATCGATCGATTGGGCCTAGTGCAAGTGGGAGATTGTTAGTAGTGTGCCTAGGCCAATGAACATTTGTGATTCATGTATTAACATTATGATTTGTTAATAATATATTATGAGGTATTCCGCTTCATATATGCATGTATTTCATTTATGTAATGTGATTTACATTCCATGAATGGTATTAAACTTATGTCATCAAGTATGTGACTTGATAGTAAAACCATAAGTGTTATAATACTATTCTAGATCGTCCTAATCGATCATTATTGGTGGAACAATAATGAATTAAAGGCTAGTATGTGTTCTGATTGATGATCACGTTTTACTGATCATGGATATGAGATATCAAATCAGAAACATAGATATATGTTAGAGAATATATATTAGATCTGTAGGAAAATCCTGGTGTGAGCATCATATGCCCACGGTGCGGAAAACAAAAAATTTTATTCCGGGATCTTCCCGAAAGCCAAGATCCATGTGACTATATAACAAAGTCAAACCAAAACGACCAAAGGAGACCGTCTCTAACGGTATCCACGCAGAGATCGGAGAACCTAACCGGGACAAACCCTTTGATCCGGGAATAGCTAGAACAAATTAAAGAGTACTAGCTCTTACCTTTGTCCTTGGAGAGCTTGGAAAACGATGGAAAGAAGGAGAAAACTTGAGAAAGAAGATGAAGAATCGATGATGAAGATGGCTTGGAGAAAACTCTTTCCTTCAAAGCTTTTCTTCTTTCATAAACCCACGACCTCCTCTTTCTCAAACCTTCTTTTTATTTATCTTTTAGTCATTTAAAAGACAATAAAAACTAAAGGTGGATCGTCTTCCACATAAATCACTTTATATATATATATATATATATATATATATATATATATAAAGTTAAAGCTTCCTCTCCTCCTTCTCCCACGTATAAACTATATATATATATTAATTAATTAATTCTTTAATTAATCAATTATATATATATATATAAATAAATGCTGAAGTGGTCCAGTCACACTGGAGTTGGTCCTACCGGCCTACCGGGTCTCGGTATGGGAAAAACTCCCGGAAACATTTTTCAGCAATATCGATGTCGCGATCTCATCGGGATATATCTCGATCTCATCGGGATCCATTTAGTCTGATTGCTTCCATTTATCGAACTTTGTCCAAAACTATTTCACGAGTTCTCCGAGACACTCTTGTCGTGTGACCCATTAGGTTCCCGATTATGTTGGCCACTTAGATTAACACTTAATCGAAGCAAGTCATGAGCGGTATCTAGAACCATCATGATCCCCAATTGACGGAAAGTAATTGGTTTGACGAAAAACATATATTCATCATGGACCATATCACTAACCTTTCCATAGACAATTACCGTGCAATTAGTCCTTTCACCAAAGCTATACCCCACTTGGTTATGAGTATGGGCAAAGTGTCAACTCTTCTAGATCGACTACGCCAAATCTAGTCAGTGATTTCAATTCTTGTCACGGGACTCATTACTTTATATTTAATATGTCAACGAAGACACTCTTCATGACATATGTACTCGATCGAGATTTCAAGTAATGACACGACAAGAGGCCATGGTTATCATCTTCGCTATCACGTAAGTAGTGAATCCTCTATTGGCTACTCAATTACCTTCAATACCTCAAATCGCACTCCAATCACCACCCTATGAGCGACTCGTAAAGGCAACAAGGAATGGAGTCAAACACGTAATCAAGCGTCAAGATATCCTCGAGTACCTCAAGTCTAAGGATACTTGCACTATTCTTTATGATGAGATTATCGACATTAGAATAGGACATCCATGTGATGATCTCATAGCGAAGTCATCCAATGTACTTACTACCTCTAGTAAGCATCCACATCTCAACCCTAAATATCTCATATTTACGGCTTCGAGATCCACCGCTGATCAAATCAAGGAGCTTGAGATGTCTTAGTCTTTCCGGATTCTGATGTCCATCTCAAGAATCCTATGACTAGGATAATTTAGATATCGACATAATTGCACATGATAGAATCTCGGTAGTATGATCACATCATAATTTCCTTCATGCTATGTCATATATCAAGGATTTCATTAATTTGCTTATAGATCAATATCCATTCATAAATAATGAACATCAAATTAATGAAATATGCCTTTCTTTATTTATTTATAAAGAATGTACACAATTTTGTATAAAACGCGCTAAAGGCGATTGCCTTTAGGCACTACTCTAACAATCTCCCACTTGACCTAAAGCCAATCGCCTTGATATCTATTACCATAAAGTAGTACATGAGAATCAAAACTCTTACGTGACAATGGCTTTGTCAACGGATCGACAATATTATGCTCGTGGGAATTCTCTCTGTCGCACATCACCTCGACCAATGATCTCCCGATCGGTGATATCTGCGAATGCGATGTTTGGATCGTTGATGAGACCTTGGTTCCTTCGCCGCTAATAGCCCCATTATTGTCACAATACAACCTGTATGGGCCCATCATTCTTTAGGAACCACACCAAGTTCGAAATGAACTTTCGATCCAAACCGCTTCCTTTCTTTGCGTCTGAAGCGACAATGTACTACTGCCTCGATCGTTGAATCGTGATCGTCTCTTGTTTGGAACTCTTCCAACCGGCGCCCGTTGCTCGATGTGAATATGTAACTGATTGGGATTTGGAATCATCCTTATCGATTAAAAGCGGCATATGTATACCCGCCACTTTGAGATCTCCATCTCCATATATCAAGAAAACATCCCGAGTCCTTCGCAAGCATTTCAGATATTCTCGACACCACCGATGACCCTCACCAGATCCGATTGGTATCTGCGTCAGAACACTTAGAACATATGATACATCGGGTCTCAGACATAGTATCACGACATGATAGATCCTACCGCAGATGCATACGGATCATATCCATGCGCATCCTCTCATCTTGTGTCTTAGGACACATAGATTTCGAGAGTGTTATCCCATGAGTGATGGGAAGGTACCCTCTCTTGGATTGTTCCATGCTAAACCTCTTTAGTATCTTGTCTATGTACATTGATTGTGAAAGACCAAGCAATCTTTTTTATCTATCTCTATAGATCCTTATCCCAAGGATATAAGTTGTTTCACCAAGGTCTTTCATGGAAAATTGTTTGGATAACCAAATCTTCACTGATTGTAGCATCGAGACATCGTTTCCTAGTAATAATATGTCATCTATATATAGCACAAGGAATACGATTGCGGTCCATTAACCTTCTTATACACGGTGTTCATCCGGATTTTGAGAAACCAAACTCTTTGATTACCTCATCAAAACGGATATTCCAACTCTGGATGCTTGCTTCAATCCATAGATGGATTTCTCGAGTCAGATACCTTTTCGCCATCATAGGAGATGAAGCCCTCGGGTTGTGTCATATACACATCCTCGCCTAGATTCCCATTTAGGAAAAGTTGTCTTCACATCCATTTGCCATATCTCATAATCATAATGAGTGGCAATGGCTAGAGTATTCTAATGGATTTAAACATTGCTCTTTGGGATGAAGGTCTCGTCGTAGTCAACTCCTTGTCTTTGATTTAAAACCTTTAGCCACAACCTTGCTTTATAGGTAATTACATTACCATCCATCGGTTTTCTTTTGAAAACCCATTTGCACCCTATGGGTTTTATTCCTTGGTGCCTCAACCAAAGTCCATACTTGGTTTTCATACATGGAATCCATTTAACTTCGTGGCTTGAAGCCATTTCTCGACTCTCAACTCTTGTAACCTCTTCATAGGTAGTAGGCTCATCATCTTCTATGAGCAACACGTTATTCTGTTCATTCACGAAATCCATATCTCTAGAACAGAGCGTATCTACGTGACCTACTTAATTTCGTGTGTTGTAGAAGGTCGAATATTACTTCATCCGATGAGTCACAGTTTGTGTTCAGCAATTGATTCGTCTGTTCGAGCATCTTGAACTTCTTCAAGATACTATTTTGCTCCAACTGCCTTCTTGTAAAAGAAATTCTTTCTCTAAAGACAAGATGCTTCAAACAAACACCTTTTGTTCCTCAAAGTGGTAGAATTGATATCCCATTGTTTCTTTAGGATATCCTACTAACAAACACTTGTCGATTTTGATCAAGTTTATCTTCATGCTTCGCTTCACATAAGCAGACAACCCCAAACTTTCAAATGAGTAAGATAGGGTCTTTTGTTAGTCCACATCTCATATGGAGTAACATCAACTGTCTTTGATGGAACTACGCTTAACAAATGTAAATTATCTCGATTGATACCCCAAAAGGATTTTGGTAACTTCAGAAGCCCATCATTGATCGTATCGTATGTCTAATGAGGTTCGATTTCTCCTTTTCGCCACACCATTATCTTTGTCAGTGTGTAAGGAGGAGTCCATTGAGATAAAATCTCATTATCTACGAGATAATCCAAAACTCTTGGTCTAAGTATTCCCCACCACGATCCGATCGTAATGTCTCGATACTTTTCCAAGTTAGTTTTCTACTTCATTTCAATTGTTTGAACTTTTCAAATGCTTGATTTGTATCTCATCGATCTGGTACCCATATCGAGAATAATCATCGATAAAGGTAATGAAGTAAAGAGAACCACTTCTAGCATGGATGGACATCGGACCACATACATCCGAATGTATTAGGTCTAATACTCGATCGCTCGCTCACCCTTTCCTTAAAAGGCGACTTAGTCATCTTGCACGATAAACAAGATTCGCATGTGTCATATGATTCATAATCAAATGACCCTAAACTTCCACTCTTATGGAGCTTAGCTATCGTCTCTCATTTATATGGCCAAGCGACAATGCCATAAGTAAGTTGATTTTAAATTATCTCATTTATGTCTTTTAGTGTCATCGACATTCATAATTGGATGTGACATATCTAATATGTAAATTCTATTGCATAAAGTATCGCAGTCATAAAGCATTCCATTCAAACTAATAGAACAACCATTGTTACTAAAAGTCAAATGGAAACCAAATTTATTTAAACAAGAAATGTATAATATGTTCTTTGTTAATACAGTACAAAATAACAATCATCCAATTTAATTACAAGCCCGGTGGGGAGTGACAAAAGTAAGTGCTCACATTAATGCAAAGAACTCTTGCTCCATTTCCACACGCAGTCTACCTCTCCTTCACGAAGCTATCATCGTCCTCGAGGCCTCAGATATCATTGCATATGTGAGCCACAACCAAGATCTAATATTCATATGTTATGATCGAAGCGTGATTAATCTCAATGATAAACATACGAAGAAGTCGAGGCATCGATAAACATAGCCTCGAGGTCTCGAACCTTTCGCACCGAGCTTGCATTTCGTAAAACAACTCCCTAAGATGAAACACTACAGGTATGAGCATCCATAGACTCACGCCGCTTCTGCATGCTCGGTGTGACATCGAGGCAAGCATAATGCGGTAGCCATGTCATCGTCTTTAAGATGCTTTCGATATGCTTTCGATCATCATCGAAACATCAACAAGCGAGTGGATCGGGAAGTGGAACATCGAGGATATATCCCAGTTCCTCGATCGAGAACAATTTCGATTTCTCACCAATCGAGAAAATTTGGTCCAGCTTAATTTGTTTGAGTCCATAAGCGGCCAAGTTCACACTTCAAGTCATCTTCAATCAACCTAAAGAGAAAGAGAGAAAGAATGTTAGAAAAGAATTAAATGCATGATCATAAGGACTCAGATGTCATGCATATAGCTTCCACTAGTTTCAAAGAATCCATAACCCTCATATTTAATCCAAGAAACATTATGACAAAATGTCCTAGTGGGTTGATATCCGATATTACTAACAATGACCTTGGGTTTACCCAACAAGCCACCTTAGTCAATTCCAGGTATCACCATACCAATTGCATCATAGATATCCGACATTACTAAAATGACCTTGGGTTTACCCAACAAGCCACTTTAGATCTATCGGCGGTATCGGTCATACCATTTGCTTCATAGATGCAACTATCGACTAGTCTATCAACTCGTGATGTATGCACACCCATCAAGTTATCAACTCTTGATGCGCTGTACATCGATGTACACTACCCAATTTCACCTCGCCCACGTTGACCTCGAGTTTACTCAACAAATCAACGCTTAGTGAAAACCCACCCATTAATCCGAAAATCTTATTTTCATGGTTCAATATATTCAGTATAGAGTGAGCTTGGGTTTACCCAACAACCCAATTCTATAAGAACTACGGTTCTCCCATATTAATGGAAGACGTGAGTTTTCATATTAAGAGTGAGGGTTTTCGTGTCTCATCTTCTTCTTCTCAAAGCTATAGGATTATAGTCACCATGACTATATGGAATGATTTAGGGCAATTCATCAATCACATTGAATCTATACCTAAAATTATCCATCATCCTACCTATGCATGTTGTAAGTCGACTTGTGTATATATAAGTCGACTTATGCCTCTGTGTAAGTCGACTTATGCAACTGTGCACGAACAAGTCGACTTGTAAATATCTGCAAGTCGATTTATCGTCTACGATTGCATGCACAAGTCAACTTGTGCATGTGTAAGTCGACTTATCCGTGTGGAATTGCTATCTAATCGGCTAATTTTTCAATCCGTGCAGTTCAAATTCACAACACCAAGTCTAATACACTTTACCTTGATGTACCAATGAAACACTTTCATTGTTGCTTACCATATATAGTCAAACTATACATGAAAAACTTGAAATCGATGAATACACTCTTATTCATTTAGATTTCCAAATAATTTTACGAACATCAAACTATCTTCTTAAGTATCTCTAGGTAGTCTACACTTTATCAAGACTACTTCGGCACTGGTCACAAAATTTGTGACGGCCAAAACAATCAAGATAAGGGAATATACTAACGAGACGCTAATGAGACACATTTGGCATCCGAAAATTGTTTGGAAACCCAATTTCAAGAAAATCAATTTTTCAGGCATGCAACATCAATGTAACACATTTTAATCACATTAAAAATGATCCAAGGCATTGGAACTGAAATCTGCACAATTTCTTATTTCAAACAAGCGACTCCAAAGAACTTACTCAAAATCGCCAAGCTTTTCCTTTTGCTTGAAAAACTCATTGAAACAATTTCAATAAATTCGAGAAAATTACAGAGGTTACAACACGTTCACAACATGCTCCATGAATTTTTTAGGATTTATTTCCATCAAAACTCATTCAACCTCGAAACTAAGCTAATGTAGAATCTGTGTTCCTCAACACGCTTATTTCCATCAGCACACAATAAATTCTAAAATAAATAGTAAATCACCTCGAAAACATTTTTCCTTTCTCATAGACATTAATAAACATCTTAGAGACATTTCAGTGAAAGAAAATCCGAAAAAAATTTCTACAATTTATTCTCGAATTTATAAGCATGTCATTCAAAGAATGTGCACAAAGACAAAGAACTGTAACATTAGGGAATAAATTAACAAAACCATATCAAATCACATTGATAAATCCCGAGCTTCCACAGACATATGCAACAACATCTTGTGAACATATCCGGCAAGAAAATTTCAAAACTATATTTCTATACTGAATTGAAATTCACTCAATTAACATGCATCATCGTCACAAGCAATAGGGAACTCCGACCTAGTCATGGTTTCTTCGTATATATCGACACAAGTGGCTCGATACCATGTAGGAAAATCCTGGTGTGAGCATCATATGCCCTTGCAGTGCGGAAAACAAAAATTTTGTTCCGGACCTTCCCGAAAGCGAGGATCCATGTGACTATATAACAAAATCAAACCAAAATGACTAAAGGAGACCGTCTCTAATTCAGATCCACGCAGAGATCGGAGAACCTAACCGGATAAGCCCTTTGACGGGAATAGCTGAATAAATTAAAGAGTGCTAGCTCTTACCTTTGTCCTCGAGAGCTTGGAAAATGATGGAAAGAAGGAAAACTCGAGAAAGAAGATGAAGAATCGATGATGAAGATGGCTTGAGAAAACTCTTCCTTCAAAACTTTTCTTCTTTCATAAACCCACGACCTCCTCTTTCTCAAACCTTCTTTTATTTATCTTTTAGTCATTTAAAAGACAATAAAACTAAAGGTGGATGTTACAAAAGGAATGAGCTTATAACCATTCTATGTTAAATCGGATTATCGATCCGATTTGATTTAGGTAGTATAATGCCATGCTAGAGAGCCGCTTTATGACTTATGGGCCTGAAGTGTAATCGCCTATCGCTAACATCAAACGAGCTTCAGTACGCACACAAGTGATGTGATGATCCCATTATTCTCTCGCCTAATTTATTAGGTATTGAATAAATATATTTAGATATATTTATCGGCTAGATCAATTGTTGTGAGAACTTTTATTATATATGATATAATGGGTTAAACTTAATAGTACTGAATGAGATTAGGGTTTCTATAAATAGAAGCTTAGTCTCATTAGTTAACGACACAATTGTCAGAAACCCTAGCCGCCATCCAAAAGAAAGATCGTGCGGCGTTTAGAAAGGTTTTCGGGACGTGCTAGCACCTTCATACCCGCAACCGGATCGTGCATGCTCTTGTGGATACCGGTAGAGGACATTAGCGATTTGCAGTGTCTTGAAATCCGAAAAGAAGCAATCCACCCACGAAAATAAGGTATTTTCGTTAATCCTTGTTTTCGATTATACGTGATATTTTTGTATGGTCTTTTCCGCAGCATATTGTGAATACTCGGACCGTACGCGATCCAACACAGTGCGACCAAGGACTTTAACAATTATAGCTTGTTGCCATGGGGCATGAGTTGCTGCTTAAAGGAGGGATCAATCTCGAATTCGGGGCAGAGGGGGTCATTTTGACAAAAATGCGTCGTCATGCTCATTGAAGCCAGGAGATCTACTAGGTTAGGCTTCGGAGCTTCCTGCTGGTGCGCGAGCTTGCCCAGGAGTTTCTCTTGGTAAGACGGGACATGGAGGGAGGACAGAGGGAGAGCACTGGTAGAGGCGCGCGGCGCACTTCCCGGTCGTTCATCGTTAGGTGGATTGTCCGACGGTCTAACTTCTTGGGGTTTTTGGGATTATCGAGGCGATGAAGGTCCCGGAGGATTTCATAGGAAGTTTCTTGACGCGAATATAGTGGCACCCTTAGCCGCTACCCTCACTTATACAACGATATTAGCAACATCTTACTACTTGCGAAGAGACCAAGAAAGTCTAAAGTTTTATTGAACTTTTCCTAACATTGCTGCAATATTCCACTACAGATTTTGTAACAGTGTTTTACTTCCATTGGTTGCTTTATTAGTTGTATTAATTATACGAGTCTCCGTTGTCATAGAATATAATATTTATACCCTTAGGGCTTGTTGGATTGGCATGAATTCTTGATCGAGAAAGTAATTTTTTTTCTAAAATTTATATTATCATGTTTAATTTATTTTTTGAATAATTAAGAAATTAAAAACTTTCTCAATATAGTAATAGCACTCTACCTAGATTTTAAATTCCAGCACTTCATTGGTATTTAAATTAATTTCTTCAAAGAATTTAATATAAAAAATACAATAGCCAATTTAATCATTCCTTTTCTCTCAACTCTATGACAACTCTTTTATAAAATTCTACTTCCTCTTCAATTAATGTTACGAACTGGATTAAACTCGGTATGACATCTTGTCTTGCATCTGGAGTTAATAACGAGTTTCATTTAGCGCCATTTTTAAATTATAAAATAATCTATCATTATATTATACAATCATTATCTTGTATATTTTAACTCTATTTCTAAAAATCATAATAATAAATAATAATCACAATTTTAATTTAATTTTATTAATAAATATAATTAAATTTGAAATATATTTTTAAAAATATAAATTTTAAATAAATTTTGATTTAATAATTAAAATATATAAAATAAATATTAATTTATAAATAATAATTTTCAATTTATTTATTTTAAAAATAATACATTTTATTTATACTTTATTAATAAATATTATATAAAATATTAAAATAAATTGAAATAAAATAATTTATTTTTATTTTATTTTATTTATATTTATTATTAATAATAATAATATTTATTATTATTTTAAAACTAAACCTTAAAAATTTACAATAACTATAAAATTGATTTTTCTGAAGAAAAGAAGAAATAATTGAGAGATAAGGTAAATTTTAAATTTTTTGAATATTTTATAAAAATCTCTTTTATTTAAAATTTTCTGTACAAGCCAATATTTAGATTCTCCGTATTTTTACTCAAAAGTGACAATTTTCAGATTCATAATTTTTTATTTAATAATTTTAATTTTTATTCGGCCCGAAGAATATAATTAGAAACAAGTCAAAATTACTTATTGTTAAATACTAAACACTATAATAAGAATTTATCCAATTTTTTATTAAAATTTTTATAAATATTTAAATATGTAAATATTTTTTATTTTCATATATTTATTTTCTAAGAAATTATATTTTAAATTTAATTTACTGTCCCGCTTAATGTTTTTAGATTGAAGATAGAAATAGCATCGAGTCCAAGTGCAAGGGAAGTAATTAATAGTTTGGTTATTCTTCAAAACTGAAAGATAACTACATATGATGTATCTCTGAAAAGAACATTTTAATAGAGTGGAATTGGAATTTGGTATTAAAACGAAGTAAACAAAAGAGAAAAAGAATTCACAACAGATGATTAAACTAAGAAGAGGCTAAGATCATTACAGATAAATATTATAAAGACGACAAACAACAAAGAAATGGAAAATATAAATAGAATATACGAGCACCTGAATGCAGAAGAAGCCACACAGAAAAGGGGCTGTAAACTCTGCAAGCATAGGGTGCTCGCGAATTTCGAATATCGGCAACTAAAAGGACCGATTGCAATATCGCTTCATTAATCGCATCGGTGACGCTTTGCCTTTCCAAAAAAAAACAAACGCTATTAGATGTAAAAGCAGAAGATGCTTGCAGCTTGCGGGTTGATTTATGCATTATCTATATATATAGAAACATAAACCCTAGCTTATGAAAGTGATGGGCCTATAACGTGCGGTTGCCAGGCTCAATAGCCCAATACAAGAATAGAGTTGTTTCGAGAACCAAGGTGTGAAATACAGGAACGCGTGACCATGTGAATAGGTCTAGTATAAGGGTTATTGAACTGAAAAACATGAAAAGCTTGCAAGTTACTAAAGCTTAAAAAGTATTTAGGCATTCAATTATGGATAGCTAGATCCCTAAAAAAAAAAATTATGGATAGCTAGATACGTTTGTTTTGTATTCATTTTGTCTCTACTTAATTAGAGTAGAGACAAGACTAGTTTATATATACTTTTCTATTGACATTAAATCTTGTACACTTATCAAGTACTCAATTAACGGTCAAGATTTAATATAATATTAAACAAAGAAAAACAAAAAACCAAGTTTAATGTGGGTTGATAATTGTAGTTTATTTTATGTTTTGGTAGGTATTTTGATATGTTTTTAGATGTTGATGAGATGATTTGTCCATATTTAGGTTTAGAATTATGTTAATGTGATTGTGTATTTATGCTTTTGAGTGTTTTGTAGTTTATAATATGATATTGAACTTTAATTTTATGCTCTTGAGGTGTTTTGATGTATTTGTTAGTGTATGAACTTAGATAAAGAAGACCGGAAAAGTTTGGAGAAAGCTTGGAGGAAGACTCAAGATCATGATCGTGACAAAAGCAACTCAGATATGACCAAGATTGCGACATAAATTAATTTCATGGGCCCATTATCATGACATAGCCACAATTGTGGAAGATGTGGGGATCTGCTTCCATTTTATTTTAGGAGGGTTGTTTTGGACTTTTTGGCCTGAGTAAAACCTACTTTTTACCCCAAAAAGTAAAAACACTATAAAAGAAAAAGAAATGACCTAATCAAGGAGACACCATCTTACCAATTAAAGAAAGAGCCAAGGAAATTAATTGCAGACTGCTTTAGCTCACCCAGATGACCCCCAGATGAACCAGGATATGATCTTAAAGCGGAGACAAGCGGATTTCTTACTTGATGTTGAAAGACTCTTCTTCCAGCAAAAGGCTAGATGCACCCACCTGATGGACTCTAATAAGAATACTCGGTACTTCCATAGCCTAGTTAAGAAATGGGGCAAATTGAATTACATTACTTCTATTCTAAACGAGGATGGCTCCCCTTCTGCCTCCCTTGATGGCGTTGCCTCCTGCTGTCTGCGGTACTATCAACAATTATTGGCATCGAGGTCGACCTCTGTGCCTCGATGAGGATGTCAGTGCGTCAGGCCTTGTCTTCTCGCTTTCAGATCGAGTTACTTGGTTGCCTGTCGCTGCCTCAAACTATGTGTGATATTGGTGAGTGTAAGGGTCCTGGGCCAGACGACTTTTCTTCAGCTTTTTTCATCCATCAATGGGATCGGGTGGGGCCCATGTCACTACAACTGTCTAGGAGTTTTTTCATTCTGGTAGATTGTTGAAACAGCCGAATCATGCTATCCTTGTTTTGATCCCTAAAACAACTTCCTCTCCACGGGCTAGTGACTTTCGGTCGATAGCTTGCACCAATGTTATATATAAAGTCATTTCTAAGATTCTTAATGCCCGCATGCTCAAGGTTGTGGGCAACATCGTGGATCCTGCCCAATCTGCTTTCATTCCTGGTCGATCTATGTTGGATAATATTTTCCTTGCCCAAGAGCTTGTGAGGGGGTATACCCGCAAGCGTATTTCTCCACGCTGTATGCTGAAAGTGGATATTTCTAAGGCTTATGATACGTTAGATTGGAAGTTTCTTCGGAGGATGTTGCTATGCTTGGGCTTCCCCTCTTCGATTTACTGGATGGATTATGGAGTGTGTCCAGACCTCGTCGTTTTCCATTTCCATCAATGGTGGTGTGCATGGGCTGTTTCCGGGTAAACGGGGTGTCAGGCAAGGGGACCCCATGTCTCCCACCCTCTTTCTCCTTGGTCTGGAATATCTCTCTCGGTTCCTGAAACAAACTACTGCTTCCCTCCCGTTTAACCACCACCCGAAATGTAAGCGGTTGGGCATTACCCACTTTGCCTTTGCAGATGATTTAATGTTCTTTTCTAGAGGGGATGGGCCATCTGTGTGTATCTTGTTGGAAGCTCCGCAGGAACTGGAACGGGTGGCTGGTCTCTGTATTAATGTCCTAAAGTCCAACTTCTATATTGCTGGGGTGGAGGGCTATGAAAAAGAATGCCTGTGACAGTTGGTTGAGTTTCCCTTGGGGGAATTTCCAATTCACTATTTGGGGATCCCTTTAGCTCCCATGAAGGTTTCGGTGGCTCAGTATTCCGGTTTGATTGATGCTGTGGAACGATACCTTCACTCCTGGAAAGGCCAGTCTCTCTCGTATGCAGGGCGTTTAGAGCTTATCAACTTTGTTATTCAAGGAGTCCTAAGTTTCTGGTTGCAAGCTTTCCCGGTGCCTGCCTCGATTCTGGATCGTATCATTGCTATGTGTCGATTATTTCTCTGGGGTGGCAGGCATTTTCGCGTCTCCTGGGACACTCTTTGCACCCCAAAGGCTGAAGGGAGCCTTGGCCTTAAGTGTTGTAAGCAGTGGAATAATGCCCTCCTCGCCAAAGTTCTTTGGAACATCCATGCTAAACTTGACTCCCTGTGGATCAAATGGATCCATGGCGAGTATCTTAGGGGAGCTTCAATTTGGGACTGGCTGTCAGGACCCGACCCGTAGACCGGACCCCAACTGTTGGATCCGAGACCCGACTACATGGAACTCATACTTATTACACTTGTTATTAACCCTAAATTCCTACATAACCATCATAATTCTTAACTTCCAACTTCTAAACACTTGATACTAGTATCTTTCAAAGCTCATAACTTCTCATTCCTAGCTCCTATTGATGCATATTATACCTCTATGGAAAGGAAATGAGATGAACTACAACTCTTATGAAGGATGCTATAACTAACTCCATCATTTAGTAAAAAAAAAAAATTCACTCAAAGGTCACTGCTCCATTAATATCAATGTAACAGTGCTATGGCTAAATGAACAATAACTGGTTGTGTTCTAATCCTCATAACTTTTTAACCCTACATCCAATTGAGACATACTATATACCCTTGGAAGGCTCTAATCTTCTACTTCATTCCTCATGAAGACTTATTAATCTAATTCAAACCCAAGAGGGTCTAAGATTGAGATGGCATCGCCAAATTTTAGGAAAATTCGACAAGACACCCCTATTTTATTCCTAACCCAATTCTTCAATCTAGACCATAACCTGCATAACAATTCTACATTTAAGGGCAACAACACACTCTTAGCTTTCTAGCCATTCTCAAACCATATCCAACTAACACAATCACATTCTTAATCATCTAATAACATCTATACTATAACAATGATGCAATTTGTCTTATACATACATGAATTTCTCAAATACATTAAAACTTATCATTCTTGCTTTCATAATTCCTTCATTCATCATCATCAAAACCTATCATATTCATATAATGCTTTAGTGGGCATTTTAAGCCCAATTACATGAAACTTCAAAATACAACATTTTCTCAAAATGCAACTAAAGCATTGATGTTACAAAATGATTTCAAATTCAAAACAACAAAAGAAACTTCGAGTATGCCTTAAGCCCGCTCCTCGGGATCCCGCCATTTCACGAAATTGGTGGGGTGAGCTAATGTCTGTAGGTAACACATTTACGTTTATATCATAAGCATGTTCATTCACTTATCCATGCATTTAACAATTCCTCACAAAATCATAATACACATTAGTAAACCAATCAACCATGCATATCATCATCATAATTTATCATAATTCACTTATTCATCAATCATCAAACATTCATAATTCTTCAATCATTTAACAATCTTCCACTTTCATATAGATTCATGTAAAACACATAATTGGCTCGGTAAGTCCTTATTTTGGCAACCATGTGATCCCATTTAATGAGCTCACATGGGCAATTCTTGAGGAGTCCAATATGTTGGATCATCCTATGCCACAATCGGCAGTAAGGCGAAGGCTTCTTGGTCAACGTGCACGTGATATATCTTGAGGACTATACCTTACCCACTTAACATATTAATCATGCATCATCATAAAATTGGACCGTTCTTGTCCAATTCATTGTTTCTTGAAAAAATCATCTTTTCATCATATTTCATATCGTATAATTCATGCATAATTCATATTGCACATTCATGCTCATTTAAGCTATTTCATTTATATCCCTTTTCATCATGTTCATGCAAGTTAGTTTCTCAACCAACTCAAACATCATCCAATCATCAACATGCATTATTTTCATTCACATATAACTCATCATTCATACATTCTCAACTCAACAATTCCAAGCATTTCCAATCATCATTTCAACATTTATAATCACATATCATAACACGCATAATTATCCAACAACCACAACTATAGCATTCATATCATTCATTTATGGTTTTCAACAACCATAATAACGCTCAATGCAATCATCAATATCAACAACACAAGCAATAAATATCATAAATATCATTTAACCTCAACTAACACAAACATTATCAACCATCAACAACTATCATTAATGTCATTTATTGAATTTACATTAAATGCTCAAAACATAAAAGTAAAGGTGTAACCCACCTCTTTCACTTGACAATTCTTGGTTCAATGATACTCTTCTCCTTCTCCTTCTTCTCTTCTTTCTCTCCTTTGGTCAACTTCATGAAAATCAAATAACCCAAAGTCAACTCAACTTCAATCGAGAAACCACAATACATCCTTTATGAAATCAATGGTGGAATCATAATACCCATTCCATTTCTACTCTTTCTAACCAAAACCCAACCAAGAACTTAAACCTTAACTCAAGGCTTACCTTAAATCTCCACCAACACAAGTGCTAACTTGGTTTAAATTGAAGTCAAGTATTCTCCACCTTTTATCTCTTTGACTTTCTTCCAACTCTTCTTCAAACTCTTGGAAAATGAAGACCTAACTATCTTCTTCTTCTTTCTCCTTATGCCATACGACACTCACCTCTCCCTCTCCTTCTATTTTCGCTTTCTTCCTTTCTTTAACCTACAACTTACTCCTTTCTTCATCCTTTTATACTCCTCACTTAAAAACTAAGCCCAAGCCCAAAGCCCATCTTCATTTCCTCTTCTCTTATCTTCCTTTCTTCTTTTAATTCCTACACTACTCAAAGCCCACTAACTCATTTAAAGCCCAATTTATGCTCTTCTCCTTCCTACCTCATTTAAAGCCCATTTCATTAAATTTTAATCTAACTAACCAACTAACATATTTACTTCCATTAATTCTTCACCTAACTCATTAATTCCTTTTTAATTCATGCTA
Source organism: Erythroxylum novogranatense (assembly GCA_029891385.1). Taxonomy (NCBI): domain Eukaryota; kingdom Viridiplantae; phylum Streptophyta; class Magnoliopsida; order Malpighiales; family Erythroxylaceae; genus Erythroxylum; species Erythroxylum novogranatense. The sequence goes on along the minus strand of CM057233.1, from coordinate 36,581,906 downwards.
CCTAATTTAATCAATGCTAATTTACTTAATAATGAAAGCTTTAATTTCCTTTAATCATGCTTAAAAAAAATTAAAATAAAATAAAATAAAAAATTTGGGGCTAACATTTCTCCCCCCCTTAAGAAATTTCGTCCTCGAAATTCTTACAGTTCATCAAGAGGTGGGTATCGCCTCAAGATTGCATCCCGAGGCTCCCACGCCGCCTCTTCATCTCGCATGATTCCTCCACGGGACTTTGACTAGCTTGATTGTCTTGTTCTCGAGGATCTTATCCTTCTATCCGAATTGCCACAGCATCTCTTCATAGCTTAAATCATCGCCATTTGAACTTCGAGGTCCGAATGATGTGAGAAGGATCGATCTGCACCTCTCAAAGATCGAGACATGGAATACATCATGAATCTGTGATAATTAAAGCGAATGCCGGTCAGAGGCCAACGGCCCAATCCTCTCTAGAACTTCATACGGACCCACATAGCGAGGACTTAACTTCCCTTCTTCCGAATCTCATAACTCCTTCCATGGAGACGCCTTGAGGAACACCTTGTCACCCATCGATACTCCATTTCTTTTTCGTTAGCATCGCAGATAGCTTTTCATTCTCGTCTCTGGGTCGCTTTAAGTCATTGCTTAATCACATCCACTTTCTCAATCATCATCCGACCAACTCGTCCCACTAGCTTCCTCTCACCTTCCTCATCCCAACATATCGGAGTTCTGATCTTCGCCATAAAGGGCTTCATAAGGAGCCATCTCAGATGCTCGAATGGTACGAATTGTTATAGGCAAATTCGACCAACGGCAAATGATCATCCCATGCCCTCTCAAGTCCATGACACATGCTCTAAGCATCCCCTAGAGTCTGGATTGTCCTCTCGATCGACCATCCGTCTCGAGGATGAAACGCCGATCTTGAAATTCAACTTAGTTCCTAATGCTTCACGCAGATTTCCCAAAATCTCGAGGTGAATCGTGGATCCCCGTTTGATACTATGGAACCGAATTCCATGCAATCTTACCACTTCATCAATATACTTCCGCCAAACTTGCAATGAATCTGTTTGCTTGATTGCCAAAAAATGGGCTGACTTGGTCAACCGATCAACTATAACCCAAATGGCATCATGCTTCTTGCTGGTTCTAGGCAAACCCATCAGAAAATTCATCGTGATCCTTTGCCACTTCCATTCAGGAATGGACAATGGCTGCAACATGCCTGAAGGTGCCTGGTGTTCAGCCTTGACTTGCTGACACACTAGACATCTGCTCACATATTCAGCTACATCTTTCTTCATACCTTTCCACCAGAAATGTTCCTTCAGATCTCTGTACATTCTGGTACTGCCTGGATGCATGGAATAAGGCGCATTGTGTGCCTCATCCATGATCTCATCCTTAATCGCTTTATCATTGAATACATAACTGCTTCGACCATCATAATCCCATCATCCCTCACTTGCACTTCTCGATCGCCGCCATGTTGAATTTCATCTCTCACTTATTTAATTTCAGATCCCGCTCCCGCAACTCCTTGACCTTCTCCCCGAGGATAGGTCTCACCCGAATTGAGCAAGAATACCATCCGACTCATCCCGTCAGAATCGATCTTCAACTTGGCCATCTGCTCCAACAGAGGCAAGTAAACCGACGCACATAAGCTATGGATGACTTTACGCTCAAGGCATCTGCTATTACATTCGCTTTGCTCGATGATACTCTATCATCGGTCATAGTCCTTGAGCAACCCAACCATCGTCTCTCGCCTCAAGTTCAACTCTTTCGACTCATAATGTATTTAAGGCTTTTGTGGTCCGTGAAAATTTCGTCCGAACCCCATACAAGTAGTGTTCCATATCTTTAAGGCAAAATCATCTTGTCAATTCCGGATCATGAGTTGGATAATTCAACTCAGATGACTTCAACTGCACAAGCATAAGCTATCACTTTGTCATTACGCATTAAAACACGGCCTAAGCCTCTTCTCAAGCATCACTATATATCAGATACCCCGATCTTCATTGGGCAAAACCAATACTTGGAGCACTTGTCAACTGTTCTTGAGCTCCTCAAAGCTCTTCCGACATTCCTCACCCATATGAACCGTGATTCTTTCTTAACAGTTTAGTCATAGGGCAGCTATTATTGAGAATCCTTGACGAATCTCCTGTAATACCGCCAACCCTAGGAAGCTTCTTACCTCTTTCATCGCCTTAGGCTCTTGCCAATTCACTATCGCTTCTACTTTTCTTGGATCAACATGAATCCTTTTTGGAAATCACATGTCCAAGGAAAACTACTTCATGTAGCCAAAATTCACATTTGCTGAATTTGGCATCATGACTCTGCTCTCTCGATCTCGCAGATATTACGAGATCGTTCATGCTCTCCTTCATCCTTAGAATAGACCGAATGTCATCAATGAACACAATGACAAACTGATCTAAGAATTCATTAAACACGGTTCATCGATCCATGAAGGCAAATGGAGCATTGGTCAATCCAAGGGCATGACCTCAATTCATAGTGCCGTGAACGGTCCCGAAGTCGTCTTACTTACATCGGACTCCCTGATTCGGAGTTGATGATATCCTGATCTTAAGTCAATCTTCGAAAAGACGCTTGCTCCCTGCAGCTGATCGAATAAATCATCTATCCTCGGCAGAGGATACTTGTTCAATCGTCATCTTATTGAGCTTCGTAGTCTATACACATTCTCCACGCTCCATCCTTCTTCCTAACAAACAGATAGGAGCTCCCCAAGGTGAAGAACTCGGCCTGATGAACTGCTTCTCTAACAATTCCTGCAATTGCTCCTTGAGTTCTCTCAATTCAACTGGAGCCATTCTATAGGGTGGTATGGAGATTGGCGCGTTCAGGAATCAAGTCAATTTGAACTCAATTTCCTCACCGCGGCAACCCCGTAATTCCTCTGGGAATACATCAGAAACTCCTTACAACGATAATCTTCTAATGCCCACATTCACTTCTGGATCCATTATATGCGCCAAGAAGGCCTCACACCCTTGGCTCATCATACTGTCAGCTAACAGAGCTGAAATGATCCTCGGCACTGGCAGCTTCCTATCCCCATTGAAGACCACTTTCTGATCATTGCCCAGATCAAACTCTACTTCTTTCAAACTACGCCTAGTCAGCCTTGTACCTCTCCATGACATCCATTCCCAATATAACATCCAATCCTTGAAGGTCTAGAGGTAATAGATCTACTACCAGTCTAGCACCGTCAATACAGAGCTCACAATTCTTATAGATCATACTTATCACCACCTTACTCCCTAAAGGAGTACTAACAACCAGAAAGTTATTCATAACCTCAGGACATACAGCATGCATATTCATACTTGCAGATACAAACGAATGTGTAGAGCCGTGATCAATTAACACATAAACAGGAGAGTCAAATAGCATAGCCATACCCGTCACTACTTAGGAGCGATCGCAGCTTCTTCCCCTGGTCATGGCAAAGACTCTCGTTGGTGCTGACTCATCCTTCTAGGTCTCCCTGCGGATATGTCTTCCTTGCGGTTCTGAATCGCCCACATTATGCACCGCCGAGATGCCACTGCCGCTCTTCTTGGGGCTGAGATCGAGACCCTTCCGCCTGTATGTCTGGGACAATCCTTGATCTCAGGCCCCTTTGGCCACAGCCCAAAACATGCTCCTATCTTCAGCAGACATTCCCCCTTGTGAAATCTCCCACACTGATCACATTGGGGATTTGTGAAGTTACCCCTACCTGTCCACCCTGGACTTGCCACACTGGAAGCTTGCCCTGACATAGCCCTAGGCTGCTTACTCTGGGCAGGAACACTACTGCCCACCACACTCTGAGTATCTTGAGTTCTAGTACTCCTCATGTATTTGGAGCACTCATGCCCTTCTTGAGAATCGCTCTCTATTCTTCCTCTTCTTAGTTACTTCATTTCGATGCTCTCAAATTTCTCTGCTCAAGAGCAAAGATCCACCATTCTTGGTAATCACGGAAGTTATGGATCACCACCTTTTCCCTGATTCCTAGGTGCAATCCACCCTCAAACTTCCTAAGATTTGTCTTCTTCGATTGCCACGATATTGGCGCATACCGTGATATTTGGGTAAACTTCAACTCATACTCGCCACACTCAACTCCCTCTCGAGCGAGATTCAGAAATTCCTGGCCTTATCCTCGCATGTAGACCATTGAGAAATATTTCCTCGAAGGCCTCTAGAATTCCCTCCATGTCAAGACCGGAGGTACCTCCTGATCATGGGCCTCGACTCCCACCAAAGGTAAAGTGCATCCCCTGCATAAGCTAACCGCATAGTCGAGCTTCTCTTCATCGGTGCACTTCATCTAATTCAGACCCTCTCGGTCCTCTTCACCATGCTTTCGCTTCCTCGGGATTGGTAGTCCCATTGAAGTCGATCGCCCATACTTAGGAGCTTATCATCTTGGCCGCTCCTCTCTCTGGGGCGGCACTTGAGTCTGTCTTCCTTGACCCATCGCATAGGTAAAGCACAGGAAAGCCTCGAAGAACCGAGGATCCATGGGGTTCACTGCGGAGGAGGCGGAGGCGCCTCATGTTGCACGCTTGGTGCATCGTAATCTAAAATGTGGATGGTCCTGCATCTGCGGAACATACGACTCATCCGTACTTCCGCCGAGAGCCGGGCCGAGATTGAGCTCCTCGAGTTCTCTTCGGTGCATTACTCCTTCAATTTAAAATTTCAGTGAAAATCTTTAGTTCACATAAAACAAGTTCAATTCATGTAAATCAATGCATAAAATGATGCACATAAGTCATATAATTCATGTAGGAAAAATGCATGATGACTTGACCCTTAGACATCCCACTAAGGTTCCTAGGAAACCATAAACCCGGTTTCGCTCTGATACCACAAATGTCAGGACCCGACCCGTAGACCGGACCCCAACTGTTGGATCCGAGACCCGACTACATGGAACTCATACTTATTACACTTGTTATTAACCCTAAATTCCTACATAACCATCATAATTCTTAACTTCCAACTTCTAAACACTTGATACTAGTATCTTTCAAAGCTCATAACTTCTCATTCCTAGCTCCTATTGATGCATACTATACCTCTATGGAAAGGAAATGAGATGAACTACAACTCTTATGAAGGATGCTATAACTAACTCCATCATTTAGTAAAAAAAAATTCACTCAAAGGTCTTTGCTCCATTAATATCAATGTAATAAGAGGCTTATGGCTAAATGAACAATAGCGGTTGTGTTCTAATCCTCATAACTTTTTAACCCTACATCCAATTGAGACATACTATATACCCTTGGAAGGCTCTAATCTTCTACTTCATTCCTCATGAAGACTTATTAATCTAATTCAAACCCGAAGAGGGTCTAAGATTGAGATAATCTTGCCAAATTTTAGGAAAATTAATGACACCTCCCCTATTTTATTCCTAACCCAATTCTTCAATCTAGACCATAACCTGCAACAATTCTACATTTAAGGGCAGCAACACACTCTTAGCTTTCTAGCCATTCTCAAACCATATCCAACTAACACAATCACATTCTTAATCATCTAATAACATCTATACTATAACAATGATGCAATTTGTCTTATACATACATGAATTTCTCAAATACATTAAAACTTATCATTCTTGCTTTCATAATTCCTTCATTCATCATCATCAAAACCTATCATATTCATACAATGCTTTAGTGGGCATTTTAAGCCCAATTACATGAAACTTCAAAATACAACATTTTCTCAAAATGCAACTAAAGCATTGATGTTACAAAATGATTTCAAATTCAAAACAACAAAAGAAACTTCTTGAGTATGCCTTAAGCCGCTCCTCGGGATCCCGCCATTTCTGAAATTGGTGGGGTGAGCTAATGCTCCGTAGGTAACACATTTACGTTTATATCATAAGCATGTTCATTCACTTATCCATGCATTTAACAATTCCTCACAAAATCATAATACACATTAGTAAACCAATCAACCATGCATATCATCATCATAATTTATCATAATTCACTTATTCATCAATCATCAAACATTCATAATTCTTCAATCATTTAACAATCTTCCACTTTCATATAGATTCATGTAAAACACATAATTGGCTCGGTAAGTCCTTATTCTTGGCAACCATGTGATCCCATTTAATGAGCTCACATGGGCAATTCTTCGAGGAGTCCAATATGTTGGATCATCTATGCCACAATCGGGCGTAGGCGAAGGCTTCTTGGTCAACGTGCACGTGACATATCTTGAGGACTATACCTTACCCACTTAACATATTAATCATGCATCATCATAAAATTGGACCGTTCTTGTCCGATTCATTGTTTCTTGAAAAAATCATCTTTTCATCATATTTCATATCGTATAATTCATGCATAATTCATATTGCACATTCATGCTCATTTAAGCTATTTCATTTATATCCCTTTTTCATCATGTTCATGCAAGTTAGTTTCTCAACCAACTCAAACATCATCCAATCATCAACATGCATTATTTTCATTCACATATAACTCATCATTCATACATTCTCAACTCAACAATTCCAAGCATTTCCAATCATCATTTCAACATTTATAATCACATATCATAACACGTACAATTATCCAACAACCACAACTATAGCATTCATATCATTCATTTATGGTTTTCAACAACCATAATAACGTTCAATGCAATCATCAATATCAACAACACAAGCAATAAATATCATAAATATCATTTAACCTCAACTAACACAAACATTATCAACCATCAACAACTATCATTAATGTCATTTATTGAATTTACATTAAATGCTCAAAACATAAAAGTAAAGGTGTAACCCACCTCTTTCACTTGACAATTCTTGGTTCAATGATACTCTTCTCCTTCTCCTTCTTCTCTTCTTTCTCTCCTTTGGTCAACTTCATGAAAATCAAATAACCCAAAGTCAACTCAACTTCAATTGAGAAACCACAATACATCCTTTATGAAATCAATGGTGGAATCACAATACCCATTCCATTTCTACTCTTTCTAACCAAAAACCCAACCAAGAACTTAAACCTTAACTCAAGGCTTACCTTAAATCTCCACCAACACAAGTGCTAACTTGGTTTAAATTGAAGCTCAAGTATTCTCCACCTTTTATCTCTTTGACTTTCTTCCAACTCTTCTTCAAACTCTTGGAAAATGAAGACCTAACTATCTTCTTCTTCTTTCTCCTTATGCCATCGACACTCACCTCTCCCTCTCCTTCTATTTTCGTTTCTTCCCTTTATTTAACCTACAACTTACTCCTTTCTTCATCCTTTTATACTCCTCACTTAAAAACTAAGCCCAAGCCCAAAGCCCATCTTCATTTCCTCTTCTCTTATCTTCCTTTCTTCTTTAATTCCTACACTACTCAAAGCCCACTAACTCATTTAAAGCCCAATTTATGCTCTTCTCCTTCCTACCTCATTTAAAGCCCATTTCATTAAATTTTAATCTAACTAACCAACTAACATATTTACTTCCATTAATTCTTCACCTAACTCATTAATTCCTTTTAATTCATGCTACCTAATTTAATCAATGCTAATTTACTTAATAATGAAAGCTTTAATTTCCTTTAATCATGCTTAAAAAAATAAAATAAAATAAAAAAATTTTGGGGCTAACATCTTTGGCGTACGCACACCGGACTCCCTTGATGAAAAAAATTGCCTGCATTCGGGATGCCATTGTCACTGCGATGGGAGGTAGGACTTTGGTTGTGCAAGGCTTACACTGGCTCTGTGTCCAGGATTCCCTCTCGTCCCACAAACTTTATGAGCTCCTCCGGTCCTGGTCCCCTCGCAAGCCTTGGATGACGTTCATTTGGAAACACTATATTCCCCCCAAGTTTTCTTTTGTTGCTTGGTTAGGTTTCCGGGGACGCCTTCCTACTAAAGATACCCTCCACTTTCTGGAAACCGATGGGCTCTGTGGCTTCTGTAGCCTTGTAGCAGAATATATTCCTCACTTGTTCTTTCAATGCCCCTTCACCAAGGAAATATGGGTTTCTATTTGTGCGTGGCTGGGGATTCATCGCTCCCTGTCTACTCTCACCAGTGCTGTGAAATGGTTGCGTAAAAAGTATCCTGGAGCCCTCATCAAGAGTAAAGCGACTAAGTTGGGACTGCTGGTCACCATTTATTTGATTTGGAAGGTTCGGAATGCTCGCTTGCTAGATGGTGTTTCTTGCAGACCTGCTGATGTTATACTTCATATTAAAACGTGTATCTACCGAATCCTCTATCGCCTCTACCCGGCTGATCAGATCCTGTTCTGAGATTGGTTGTCTAGGAATCCTTGGGTGCTGCCCCTGGGTCTACTGGCTGAGCCCTTTTCCTTGTTTTGTGGTGACCGCGAGGTGAGTTAGAACTCTTCCCCTGGTTTGGGACTGGTCCCCCTCCCTGTTGGAAGTGTCTTATGCCTGGATTGCAACGATCTTTGATGGTGGAGGTTGATAGTTTGTGTTTCCTGTTTATGCTTGGCTGAGTTACGTACTGGTCGTCGCATGCATGGCCGAGTACTGTAGCATGCAGAGGGACACAGAAAATTTATTGATACAGTGTCGTTCCTCTGTCTCTTGGTGGTGTGACGCTGTCGTTTGTGTGTGGTGGATACGGTGTCATTTGTCGCGTGAGGGCTGTGTTGGGAGGTTGAGCACCGGTGGATACGATAACGTTTTGGGACTGCTACAGTGCGTGCTTTAGGTGTGCCATCGTCGTTTGGGCGATCTGGCTCCCGTATCGTTTTGGATGTGTGGAGGTGTTGCCTTTGGTGGGCTACGGTGGCGTTTTTCGTGAAGCTGTGCGCCCTCTGGTGTGTCTGACTCCTCTGTAGAACATTGTCGTGTTGCTGTGCTTGGCCTGTGCTACGCCGGCTTGGCTGGCTTGCCCTTGGCTTGGACCCTCTTGGGTTGGAACGACCTCGGCTGGAGCACTTGGCCTCATCCTACCGGTTTGGTCCTTCAGCCAGTTTTCCTTACGTTTCCTTTTGTGCTGTTTTGGGCTGTTCCCTGGTGTGGGTATTGGATGTATTGGACTTATGACTTTTCAGTTCTTTTGGTGCCTGTTTTTGCTTGTTTGATTTTTTTGCTGATGTTCTTCCTAGGGTATGCCCCTTGTAAGCTGTACATACTCCATTGATGAATACAATTTTATCTTTCATCAAAAAAAAAAAGAGCCAAGGAAGAGAAAGAGAGGAAAAGAGGATCTTTATGTTTATTTCATTTAATGTATGAGATGGATATGAGGATAAAGATTATTTATTTAAGGATGTTCTAAACTTCACTTGTGATTTGTTCTTAAATCAATTGTGATTTGATTTCTTTTGATGTTAATGTGTTAGATATTATGATTGTTTGTCATTTGCATATTTGGGTAACAAATCAAGAGAGTGAACCAATAGGAACATGATTAGGTTGGGTAATGAGAGTTAACAACCTAATAGATCACAAAACAATCAAATCAGTAATTATGCGATGAGAGATCGTATGTGAGGACCTGATTGTTTATTAGAGTGCTTAAAAATTAATTGAACTATGGGTTGTTTGTTAATTGAGATATTGCAATGACAGAACATTGGATTCAATTAGTGAATATGATTTAGGTTTTAATGATTAGGTCTCAATAGAAGATAATCAACCCTTTGAAATTTTAAGACCAACACTCATTAACTTAAAAATAATTAAAGTAGCAATTGATGATAGGATAAATCCCATCTTCTCATAATTGGTAAATCTTGTCTTGTGTGATTTTTTGATTGTTATGTGGGTGTGCTTAATTTTGATTTCTTTGTGTTAAGTTTAGAATTTTATTTTCAATCGATCTATATTCAATTCTTAATTTTCTACCCACTTTTATTTTCATTTTAATTATAATTTTTAGATCTTAGACAAAGTTATGATTCAATTAGTTCACTAATTCCTCGTGGGATTAGAGAAGATGGGTAGAGTTACTGAAAAACTATGATTGCACAATTGAATATCATCCGAGAAAGGCTAATGTAGTGACTGATGCTTTGAGTAGAAAATTGAATATCGGTGCAGCTTAGATTTAGTTATTGAGGTTACCAAGCCTGATACAATTGAGAGCTTTGAATTTAGAGTTGAATCTAGAGCATAATGAAGCATTGACAGCTACATTGAAACTGAGGCCAATGTTGCAAGATCGGATCAAAAGAGTACAGAGTAAAGATCCTTAAATGGTGAAGTTGATTGGGAAACTTAAGAAGAATACAGATTCTGAGGTTGAATTTAGAGATGGTACATTATGGTTAAAGTAGAGACTATGTGCGCTAATGTTGCTGATATGAGGAAGGAAATTTTAGAAGAAGCTCATATGGTCGCTTACGCTATGCATCTTGGTACTATCAAGATGTATAACACACTAAAACAACATTTTTAGTGGCCTAGAATGAAAAACAAAGTAGTGGAGTTTGTTTTTAAATGTATAACATGCTAGCATGTTAAGGCTAAGCATCAGGCTCCAGTTGGAAAATTATATTCGTTGCCTATTCCAGAGTGAAAATGGGAACAAATTATTATAGATTTTATAATAGGATTGCATAAGACTCCGAGAAAGAATGATGCAATATAGGTTATGGTGGATCGATTAACTGAGTCAGTCCATTTCATACCAGTACGGGAGAACAATACATTAGACCAGTTGGCTTTGAGATATATGACTGAGATTGTAAGACTGCATGGGGTTTTAGTGTCTATTATATCAAACAGGGATCCTAGATTTACTTTGAAGTTTTGGGAGAGCTTACAGTCAACTATAGGCACATAGTTGAACTTTAGTATAACATTTCATCATCAGACAGACGGATAGAGTGAGAGAACTATCAAGATTGTTGAGGATATGCTCAGAGCATGTGTATTGGAGTTTTAGGGAGCCTGGGATCAGTATATAGCATTGATTGAGTTTGTTAATAACAATCATTATCATAGCAGCATTGGGATGGCACCGTATAAGGCACTGTATGGTAGAAGATCGCCTCTATACTAGGATGAGGAAGGTTTAAGAATGATTGAAGGTCCTGAATTGATACAGGATACTATAGAGAAGATGAAATTGATCAGGAGTCGAATAAAAGTAGCTCAGGACAAATATAAAAGCTATATGGATCAGTATAGAAAGGATATGGAATACAATGTTAGAGACAGAGTCTTTCTGAAAGTGTTGCCTTGGTATGGTGTACTGAGATTTGTTAAAAAGAGCAAGTTAAGCCCGAGATACATTGGTCCTTATGAGATCTTTGAAAGGATTGGACCTTTAGCATATAAATTAGCTTTGCCTAACGATATGTCTCAATTACATAATGTGTTTCATGTGATTATGTTAAGAAGATACAAATTTTCTGGAAAATGTCTAGAGAGAGAGAGAGTTGGTGAAGCATGCATAGGTGTGCATGTAGTTGCACACCCGTGAGAATGATTATGGGATTTTATGAAAGTTAAAAGTTATGATCATGTATCCGAAGCTATTTTCCATAATAAACAGTCTTGCTTCTTTTGATCATAACTTCTCCTCTAGACATTCAAATGACTTGATCCTTAAACTAATAGATTACTAATACATTGTTCTACCTTTCCATAAAAATTGGTAGAGTTCTGAATTAATTTGAAAAAGATTGATTGAATAAAAGTGAAAGAATCTGTTGGAATAGTATGAACTGGAATATTTTACTAAATATACTTTGGTATTTTTATTATATCTTGATCTGTAGAGTTCCAAATGAAATGAATTTTAATTTGAATTGAACTAGAGACATAAGACTACAAATTGTATAAAGAGATTAAATTCTAATTCTATCGCTAAGAATGACATAATTTGACTTCAAATTGAACATATAGTATAGATATGTTTTTAAGAACAGTCCACAGTAAATTGAGCATAACTTTGGGAATAATGAACCTAATTAAATGATCTTAGTATCAATAGAGACTTAAGACATGGAAGAACAATTTGTTAGAAGTAAATGTTGCCAAATTCTTTCATTTTCCTGATGAAATTAATTGTGTAAAATGGACCCAAATGCGTATCTTTAGACAAATCTGAGTTAATCAATTGAATGTAGATATCCAGATGAATATTATGATAAGATTAAAGATTAGAAACCCGAAATTGTCATGAACATGCATTGTATATATTTGGTATACATGAATGTGCATTAATGGATACAATGAGCAACTATGCAATGTGGAATTCTAGTTTGTCTTGTTGCTGTCACTGAGATTTCAAGTTTTTTTTTTGTCCTTTATTAATTTTTTGGATGAAGGGGGATGGGGGTTTTGTTGGTAAGGTTATTAATTGTAGCGTCCATATAGAACAGATGAAGAGATGTGGAAATTTCCACTTACCTTAATGTTAATTTCTTATGTTGTGAAAATATTTATCTGGTAGGAGTTTTATTAACCTTGAGTTTGCTTTTGGGAGGGCCTTGTATTATTTATTCTTCTATGTGATAATGCCTCCTACAATTACCTGACATAATGTAGTTCTAAAAAGCAGCAATGTGCTTCTACTTCGTGTGCTGGCATAAATATTGAACTATATTCGCAAAATGTACTTGTTGGTCTGTGGTTTCCAAAGAACTATACTGATTTATGATGGGTTGAACCATTTGAAGTCTGAGTTTGACATTTCATATGGAACATAATATTGCAGGGAGCGCCACTGCTCGGTAACCTTCACCTACGATGAAGTTATTCATCTAGAAAAATGTTTAAATGTTGATAAGAAAGGGTACCGCGAGAGATACGTAATTATCACCATGAGTATGCTCTTTTCTTTGATTTATGCACTTGTTCAAGATTTTGTTTAATCGATGTCGTTTTCTCGGGGTTCAACTTTGCTTGACGCCTTTCTTTGCTTTGTGTGTTAATCCTTTTAAACTTTCTTATTGTGGCGGGATGATAAACTATTTCCAGAAATTGAAGGAAGCTTACGAAAGTAGTGAGGATCCAGAAAGGGAAGTCTTCTAGAGAAAATGGAGGTTGACTCCACAGGAAAACTTTTTTGTTTATTCTTGCCCCTGGTTTATATATATCTTACTTTCATATTTACAGCTCAAGTTACATACAATACTTCGCCAACTATATCCACTTGACTTTTACAGAGATCAATCATTGTTGTTGGATTTCTTCACAGCAACCTTTATTTTGTACTCTTGCCCTTTGTGTGTGTGTATATTATTAGGTCCCAGTCAAAGCCAAGAAAAGAACAGAGATAGAATAAGAAGTTTCTGATAATTTTTTGATTGATGATCAGTGCTGCAGATACAAGTAATAAATAGAAAGGCGAAGTAACCACTAAGTCCTATTCTCTTGGCCACAACTCGGCACTAAAGAGCAACCACTAAGTCCTATTCTCTTGGCCACAACTCGGCACTAAAGAGATATGATTCCATGATTTTCTGCCAACCATTTGACTAGGAAAATAAATAAAACAAATGCAGTAAAAATAAATAATATCAGTAAAAATAAATAATATCAGCACTAATCCAAATACTTTCTATTTTTGATAATGACTCTGCTGGTATGTCGTAGTGGCCTATCAGTACCTTCCCCTTCAAAATGAACCTTGTCCTCAAGGTTCAAGTGTGGAAAACGGGCGGACAAATCCGCTGTAACTTCCCACGTGGCATCTTCTTTCAGCAAATGCTTCCACTGGACCAAGCTTTCTTCAGTGAAGCGTTTACCAAGTCGCACCCATCTTGTATCCAAAATTGTAGCAGGTTCAAAAACAAAGTACCCATCATCAGTAAGCTGTGGAATATCTGAAGAAATTGGAGCAGCATCGCCTACATATTTTTTTAGTAGTGAGACATGAAAAACTGGGTGAACCCTGGATTCCGCAGGCAACTGTAAGCGATAAGCCAATTTCCCAATCTTCTCTTCGACCAGATACGGTCCATAAAAACGGAAAGCCAACTTCTGAAAGGCACCTTTTGAAATAGATTGTTGCCTATACGGCTGTAACTTAAGATAAACAAAGTCGCCAGGAAAGAACTCCACATCCCTGCGTTTTTTGTCTGCAACCTGTTTCATTTGATGAACAGACCGAGAAAGATGAATTTTCAGATCACGCAGAATTGCATCCCGGGTAGCCAAGTTACGATCAACTTCGTTAACCAAAGAAGAACCAGGTTCATAACGAGGAACCATTGGTGGATCCCTGCCATAAAGAGCTAAAAAGGGTGTCATTCCAATAGAGCTATGGAAGGACGTATTGTACCAAAATTCTGCCCATGGTAAATACGAACACCACTTTCGCAGTTGTTGGCTCGCAAAGCAACGAAGATACTGTTCCAGACATCTGTTGGTGACTTCGGATTGGCCATCTGTTTGAGGGTGATAGGAAGAGCTCATATTAAGTTTAGTACCAGAAAGCTTGAAAAACTCCCGCCAAAAATGACTCATGAAAATCGGATCACGGTCACTAACAATTGACCTTGGTAAGCCATGGTATTTAACAACTCCAGTAACAAATAGTTCAGCAACCACTTTAGCAGAATAAGGATGTGCTAAAGGTAGGAAGTGAGCGTACTTACTCAACCTGTCAATGACAACAAGAATTGAATCTTTACCCGTTGAAACTGGAAGGCCATCAATAAAATCCATTGCTATATCGTCCCAAACTTGGTGAGGAATGGGTAGCGGCTGGAGAAGACCAGCAGGAGAAGTAGTGGCCGATTTATTTTTTTGGCAAACAGTACAAGTAGCAACATATTTCTTAATATGAAGTTGCATAGAGGGCCAATAGAATTGCTGGGCAATTCTTTTAAAAGTGCGAAGGACTCCAGAGTGACCACCACAGGGTGAGTCATGAAATTCCTGCAAAAGCTGAATAGGCAAATCAGTGTCAGGAGGAACTACCACCCGATTCTTATAAAACAGCAAGCCATTCTTCCAAGAGTAAGGCTTTCCCGGATTAGCAGATGCAAGCTGGCCAATTTTAAGCATATACGGATCTGAAGAGAGAGTAGCTTTAATACGATCCCACAGAGAAGATTGCGGCAAAAACAGAGAATTAAGACTAGGACTACCAGAGACGCGTGATAACGCATCTGCAACATGATTGTCTTTGCCTGGTTTGTACACAATCTCGTAATCATAACCCAGGAGTTTTGAAACCCAATTCTGCTGCTCTGGGGTAACAATCCGTTGTTCGACCAAATATTTGAGACTTCTTTGGTCTGTTTGAATAATGAATTTGCAGCCCAGGATGTAGGGGCGCCAGGTACGGATTGCTTGTAAAATGGCCAGCATCTCCTTAGCATAAGTTGACCAAGATTGTTTGGAAGAGCCCAGGGCGCGACTCATGAACGCGATGGGTTGATCATTCTGAGATAGCACTGCACCAATACCTGTATTTGAAGCATCAGTAGTAATAATAAAAGGCTCATTAAAATTAGGTACAGCTAGTGTAGGTGTTGCTGTCATTGCATTCTTTAAGGCTATAAAAGCAGCCTCGGCATCTGCAGACCAGAAAAAATGACCCTTCTTTAACAAGGTGGTCAAGGGTTGAGCCAATATTCCATAATTTCGAACAAACTTTCTGTAGTATCCAGTGAGTCCCAGAAACCCACGCAATTCTG
This sequence comes from Erythroxylum novogranatense, assembly GCA_029891385.1. Classification (NCBI taxonomy): domain Eukaryota; kingdom Viridiplantae; phylum Streptophyta; class Magnoliopsida; order Malpighiales; family Erythroxylaceae; genus Erythroxylum; species Erythroxylum novogranatense. The sequence continues at coordinate 36,566,258 of CM057233.1, read as the reverse complement.
TGACAGAAGATGGAGAAGGCCAGTCAAGAATTGCGTTGATTTTAGATTGATCCACCTGCACACCCGTGCCGGAAACAACATGCCTCAAATACTCTATTTGCCGTTGTCCAAAGGCACATTTGCTGAGCTTGATAAAAAATTTGTGTTGCCGCAATAATTCAAAGGCCAATTGAACATGCTCAAGATGAGACTCCCATGTAGGACTGTATATGAGAACATCATCAAAGAAGACAAGCACAAACTTCCGCAAGTAGGGGCGGAATACAGTATTCATAAGTGCCTGGAAGGTGGAGGGCGCATTGCAAAGCCCAAAGGGCATCACCAAATACTCGTAATGCCCATTGTGAGTGCGGAATGTCGTTTTATGAATATCAGGAGGGTGTACCCGGACTTGGTGGAATCCTGCAATAAAATCAAGTTTAGTAAAATATGTAGCACCATGGAGCTCATCTAGCATATCTTCTACAATGAATCGAAATCGATCTCGCGATAAAGAATTGATTCAGAGTCTAACTGCGTAACCTCCAAGAGCCATCTTTTTTTTTACTAATAAAACAGGAGATGAGAAAGGACTAGTACTGGGTCGAATCAGTCCCTTTGTCAACATGTCATGGACCTGTTTCTCAATTTCATCCTTCTGAAAGTGGGCATATCGGTAAGGGCGAACATTTACTGGATCAGCACCATCTTGGAGATTAATGTGATGTTCAATATCCCGCTGTGGGGGAAGCTGGCTGGGTTTCTGATATACATCTGAAAATTTAGTTAATAATTGCAGCATATCAGGATGGAGATCCGTAGGAAGAGTGATAGTGGGCGATTCAAGGCAAAGAGCAAAGACTGCAGAGTTATGACGCAATTCCTTGGAGATTGCTTTCAAGGAGAGCGATTCAATTTGCTGTGTTTGAATCCCCTACAGGTGGCGTTGTTTTCCTTCCCAGAAGAAGTCCATCGTCAATAACTTCCAGTTGCAGGCCACTGTACCCAGCTGTTGTAACCACTGTATTCCCAAAACAACATCGAGACCCATTATAGGAAGAGAATAAAATGTGGTAGTGAATGGTATACCTTGGAGAGAGAACGAAATATCGTTGAACTTGCCGGTACACCACAAAGGGCTGCCATTAGCTACTTTGACATTGAACGGTGTTGTAGGTATGGTCGGCAATTTGAGCAATCCGACGATTCTCTCATTGACGAAGTTATGAGTTGATCTACTGTCAATGAGAACAATTAATTCGACCAAATTAATTTGGATCACAACCCTCATAGTATTTGCTGAAGCCCACCCTGTTAAGGCATGTAAGGAAATCTCCACTTCTGTAGCATCTCCGTCCTCCAATTCACAACCGCCATCCAAAAGTAGTAACTGAGGTTTGGTGCATCTGTGTCCTGGCGTAAATTTGTCATCACAATTAAAACACAACCCTTGAGCTCTTCGTTTTTGCATCTCATCCCAGGTCAGACGTTTAACTGGAGTTGTCTGTTTAATTTTGGTCGGAGAAAAAGAACTCGATTGGAGAGATGGGCGAATTGCTTTTCTATTACGTAGCAACTGCTCATCCTTCATTCGAGCCAAACTTATGGCATCTTTCAAAGTCTTGGGTTTAAACATTCGAATCCCTTCGGCAATCTCAGTTTTTAGACCTCCCATGAAAGTTCCAACCAATGCCTTTTGAGTCCAGCCCTTCACTCGATTTCCCAGGCGTTCAAACTCCCTCTGATAATCACGCAGATCACCTGTTTGACTGATTTTGGAAAGTGATTCATCAAAATCCTCACTTTCTGTAGTTCCAAAACGCGCCCACAATTCTTCGGAAAAGACTTCCCACGAAACAACCTTTCCTGCCTCTGTATGTGTTCGCCGGAGCCACTGCCACCACTCGTTTGCTTCACCACGGAGGTGGTAAGAGGCTAAAGAAACTTTTTCGGTCTCTGGAGTTCCCTAGTATGTGAAGAACTGATCTACTCTGGTAAACCACTCAGTCGGATCGTCCCCTGTGTACTTGGGAAATTCCAATTTTGCGAGCTTAGCCGAAAATAGCGGTCTCCCTCCATCTTTAGAGACTTCGGGAGTAGCATGTATTTGGCTAACGCGATCATTCGCGTCACTGGATTCTTCCTTATTAGGTAAGGGGTTTTCTGATAACTTTGAAATTGCTGCTTTAATAAATTGCAAGTCTTCGCCATTCCCTTTCTCCATTCGTGACAGATTGTCTTGGAGTTGGCCAAGCCCCGCTTCAAGGTTTTCGATCCTTTCCTTGTTCGTAGCCATTGAAAGAAGGAAAGAAAGAAAAAAAATAAATACGAATAAATAAGGACTTTAGGAGAGCCACACCCAAAAGCTAGCTTATGAGGGTAGAGAGCCCAAAGTCCTTATAAATCCCATATCAACTTTGTATTTAATCGATATGGGATTCAAGTCCCATACCTTGCAATTAGATCAAACCATAACATTCGTCCCCCCATAAGGACCAATGTCCTCAGTGGTCACGGCCATGTTGGTCACGGCTGACACTTTTCAGGTCACCACTCCATGGGTCACCACTCTGAGGTCCTTGTTGGTCACGGCCACGTTGGTCACGGCTGACACTCCCAAGCCACCACTCCGTGGGCCACCACTCCAAGACCAGCTCTGATACCAATTGATAAGGACTTTAGGAGAGCCACACCCAAAAGCTAGCTTATGAGGGTAGAGAGCCCAAAGTCCTTATAAATTCCATATCAACTTTGTATTTAATCGATATGGGATTCAAGTCCCATACCTTGCAATTAGATCAAGCCGTAACATTCGTCCCCCCATAAGGACCAATGTCCTCATTGGTCACGACCATGTTGGTCTCGGCTGATATTTTTCAGGTCACCACTCCATGAGTCACCACTCTGAGGTCCTTGTTGGTCACGACCACGTTGGTCACGGCTGGCACTCCCAGGCCACCACTCAATGGGCTACCAATAAATAATATCAGTAAAAATAAATAATATCAGCACTAATCCAAATACTTTCTATTTTTGATAATGACTCTGCTGGTATGTCGTAGTGGCCTATCATATATATATATAATATTCTTTCATGTTCACAACTCAAGTTACATATAGTTCTTTTCTGAGAACATCGATTTAACTTTTACAAAGCTTAATCATTGTTGTTGGATTTTTCTCTCCTTTTTTGAGCATGTATGTGATTTTTATTTGACATGATTGATTTTTTCCTGGTTCGGCCAGAAAGCATGCAAATGAATCTTTATTTCACAATGTTGAGGAGAATTTGGAGGCTACATCAGAGTCTTGCTCTTTGGCTACGGATGACAAAGCTTGCAGTAGTGATAATCAAACTTCTGCAGTGATAAGGAGCGGAGAACTTCAGGAGAGGTGATTAACTTTCCAAAATAATGCTGACAATTGTGACTGTTTATGGCAGTCATTATAGCAGATATTGGATTGATGTTTTCCAAGACTCACCTCATGATATGTGGTATCCTGCATTGAGGGGAAAATAATGAATTGCCAGTTTCTGGTAGTTCTCATCTATCTATTGAAAGATGATCCTTTCAAGAGATTATGAACATCCCATTGTGAGCAAGTAGAATAGATGTATCCGTGTGTGCATGTATTGGCATCTTAGATGTATGAAAAATTCCTTCCCGTCCTTTGCTCTTAATGTGTTTTGAAACTCTGAGCCTGTTTCCTATGATTTTAAGCTTGAGAAACTGTGTGTATTAATTCCTGGGGCTTTATACTGTACTTTTCCTTTCCTTTTTTAACATCACCCACCCCCTGCATATATTAATGGATGCATACGCTGATAGAAACATAGGGAATTTAGTTGGTCTTTGCTTGCTGTTTCCTTTTCCTTACAAGTTATCTGTTGAAATTCTCGTGGGAATTTTGCAATTTTCATGTGATGTGCTGAAAATTTTATACTTCTCTTGTGTACTTTATCTTCCATTTTGTTTTACTGTTCCATGCCCCCTGATATTTCAGTAATCTTTACACTTTGCTTCCAATGTATATAGACAGAAGTCGAGGTTTGTGGCTACATGTATTTTGATCTTTTTTTTTGTAAAACTTGAGATAACCATTTGTGATTCCCAAGATCTTTATCATAAGATGCAACGTAAAGAGAAATTCAAAGCGAAGCATAATATCAATTAAATCAATAGCTTCAGCCTTTTGTGAATCATTATTCCCATTTTCTCCAACAAATTCAAGAACCTCAATGACAGAAGAAAAAAAATGTTGCAAATTAATAAGCGTACCAAAATGAAAACCCCAACGAGTATCTCCGGATCTTTTCAATGTCATTTCTTAATTCAACCCTTACCCAGTTTCTATCACCCCTTGTGAAATTCCTGCCATCACTTTCTCCATTTGTTTTTCTCGAAGCATATCCCTACGCTTACAAGATCCTCTAATAACATTGCACAAACGAGTAATAGTATTGAAAAATGAACATATATTTAAATGCTTTTTAGCAACAACAACAAGTATAAGCTGAAGTTGATGTGCAAAATAATGGATGCAGTAAGCACAAGAATTTTCCTTCAAAATTAGACTTTTAAGACCATAAAATTTACCTCGCATATTACTAGCTCCGTCATAGCCTTGACTCTCAAGCTAGTAATACTCAAGCCATAGTTAGAGAATAATGACTTGATAACTTTTAAAAGTGAAGTTGCACTTGTGTTATGTACATGCACAAGACCAAGAAACCTTTCAATGACACATCCAAAACTATCAACATACCGAATGACGACTCCCATTTGCTCTTTTACTGATACATCTCGACATTCATCCACTAAAATAGAGAACAAATCATCATCCATATCTAAAATAATGGTCTTTGTTGTCTCAAATGTAGCTGCATTAATGATATCACGTTGAATATCCGGTGATGTAAGTTTGAGATTTTCAGGAGCATTCCCTATAACAACATTCCTAATTTCTTCATTATTAGAAGCTATGAATTTTAGTAATTCTATAAAAATTCCCTTGGTTTGTTGAATTCTCAGACTCATCGTTCCCTCAAAAAGGCAGCCCTTGCATCAAGAGATAACGAAGACACCCTATTGATGCATTTAACCTACACCGATATTCAATTTTTGATTTCTCTGATTGCCTTGAAAAAGTTGACTCAATAGATTGGGATTGGTTCGTTAAATTTCACAAGCAATTCGACATCGATTATTTCCTACTTGTTCTCTTAATCTTATTTTCTTTCGCCAAGCAATATCACGATCAGCTGAAAAAAGATAACAATATAAGCAGTATGCAGCATCTTTTTCAACACTATATTCCAACAAATCCTTGAAATCATCAAACTATGACACAATAAATCACTACAACAAGAACATGGATTTTGCGTTGTCTGATAAACGTCGTAGAAGCTCTGTAGACGTCGCAGAAAACCTTCTACGACGTCTATTAAAACGTCACAATAGACGTCATAGATGGTGGGTAGGTAATGGGTTTCTCCGACGTCTGAGTAAAGACGTCGTAGAAGGCATATCAATTCTGCGACGTTGATGAAGACGTCAGAAAAGAGGGATATAATTCCCGACGTTTGGAGAAAATGTCAGGGATTGTTTGCTTTTGGGCGACGTTGGGGAGACGTCGCAGAAACTTGACAATCTGCGACGTCTAATAAATAGACGTCGTGGATTGTGAAGTATTTATTAAATTATAATTAATTTATTAAAATTTTGGTAAATTTTGTTAATAATGGTTTAATATAAATTAGAAATTCATGATTTGTTTTAATTGATCTGAATATTGGAAGAATTTATAATCAAATTTAATTAATAAATTTTAAATTTTAAAATTTGGAGAAAAATTTAATTGAATAAATTTGATTTGTTATTAGCTATTTGTTTAAATATGTTTTAGATTTTCTAAACAATTTTATTTAATAATTTGCTAAATATAAATTTAAATAAATATTTAAATAATATTTATTTAATAACTATTAAATATTATTTATGAATAAATTTTTGTTAATAATTCAACAATATTTTGAATATATAATGAATTTTAATAATTATTCATGTATAACAAGACTTGAATATATGCAAACAATTTATTATTTAAATTGCAAATCCTTAATATGTCATAAAACGAAAATTAAAATAAACAAAACGTCATAAGTGTTTAATATATCAAAATGAGTACATGTTTAGTCGAACGAACATTATGTGTAGAACATAAAAGTTCCAATCGATCCTGCATTTTTTTAAATTGTTTAGTCAATTGATCGACTTGAGACTGCAATTCCTAATTAGCCCTCTTTGACTCTTCTAATTGCCTCAAGTCTCTTTTCGTCAAGTATTCCTCAGAGTCGAGGCCCAATTCCCATGCCAACATTGTAATCTGTTCTAGTGCCCAAGACTTTATCGCACACTTCATCTACTGTCATCGGATGACCTTGTTCTATTGAATATGTCATTTCATTACACATTAATTCCTAGAAAAGTAAGAATTAATTACATACACATTCTCATTTAATAAATATCTGTAAATGAACTATGTACTCACTCATTTTGCTTTGCTTTCGGCAGTTGTCCATTGATCTTTACTTTCATCATAATGAGTGTGATACCATAGCTTCATCCGGTCACACTCTTCTCCATCCCTGTCACTCTGTTGTAAAAAAAAATATTACAAGAAATGCTTTTCATAAATTTGTAAATGTCAATCAAAGTAAAATATAATTAAAAAGATGGTAACTCACAACCTCATGTCGTATCGCTACAAAGGCCTTGGAGCTAGAGTTTGGTGGACATTTGACCTGACTCCTAGCCAGTTTGGCTTTCCGACTTTTGTCCCAATCATACACGTAGGAAAATCTATTATAACATCTATAAATCATAAATCATAAATACTAAAATATAATTAGTTATGAAAGAAGTTGTGAAATAAAGTTTTGTCACAAGAATAAGAACTAACCTTTGTAACTGATTGCTCCCAATACTCACATAAATCCATCCACTCCGCCAATGTGACACTATCCGGTTTCACATCCTTTCCGTGCTTGGTAAAATGCCTTTTTAAATTATACCTTTGATCTTTAGACCGTAATGAAAGAAACCTCTTCACGCAAAGATGGATTTCGTTGTGGGTCCTCATTCCTTGATGTCCAACTTTTGCTGCAAAAAATTATAAGTTATTGGTCAACGCTTTAAGCAAATGGAAAACACGTACAAATTGGATTGGTTTAGAATACTTACGTCTAACTTGTCCAATGCAATGTTCAATTCGTCATCAGTAATTTTTGAAAATTTTGTTCTTACAGGCAAAGAAGTTCGGGATATCACACCAATCTCACTCGATAATTTGGCAGATTGTACGGAGTTGGTTGGTCGTCCTTCAGTAGGGGAGATCTCTATCTCCAATCTTTTACCTATCGCCTTATTAATCTTTGCTAATCCGTGTCCTTTCGTGACACCCCTTATTTTTTTGCATTATTTGTGGATCCTAAAATAGTAGAAGAATAATTTATAATTAGCATATAATAATTAATGATAAATCTAATTAATGTTAAGATCATACCTGCAGTACTTGCAGAAGAGGAGCCCACATCGGAAGGAAGAGTGTGATTTACTGGTGTCAGATAATTAGAAACTGGAGGATTGACTGGTGTCTGATAATTTGAAGCTAGAGGTGTCTGTTCAAAAGTTGGTGGAGTGCTAATATTGCGTCGCATATTCAAAATTTGTTCATACTTATCTCTAGGATGAATACTAGGCATAGAATTGACTTCTCTTGGTGTTGCAGATGGTCGGAAGGCACGTGTGAGCTTGTGCTGTGTAGGTGCAGTGCAGGTGCAGTGTCTTATCTTGTGGTTGTGGGCGAGCACATGACTCATTAGCTGCACTTCCAATTAGTCGCGATCTGCGCGATGCGGTTGTGTAGTACTAAGGAACTTGGTGCAGCCTTATTCTTCTTCTTGGGTAGACCAGGTCCCATGGGATTCACCTGCATTCACATCGACATTAGTGCATAAATCCCATTTTGTCATTACATCCATCACTGTAAAGCCTTATGTATGATGTCTATAATGCAATATCCATCAATAAGCAAATTAAACATTTGATTAACCTATGTCATTTACCTAAATTTCAACAGCGTTCACATTCTCAACCTTGCAAACATCAATATCATAAATGAAAGCTTAATAGGAGCGATCACGTTTTTCAGTCGTTTCATTAAATACATAAATGTCATTCTCATGTGCATAACTTCCATAACCGTTTACACAAATATAACTAAGTAGATAAGAAACAGAATTATTTAAGAAGTTAATTAGTCTTTACATTCATGTGATGCAAAACAGGATAAATGGGGATAAATGTGAAGCAAAATAGAAATCTAATTATAGTAAATCAAATTATTGCCAATATAAAGTAAATAGAAATCTAAATTAGCATAATGACAGTATATTACCTTCTATATGGATTAATGAAGAGATAGATGATTGTGTCTTACTTTGTATTTGAATTCAATCTACAAAAACAATATTGAAAACAAGAAAACAAGAAAACAAGAAACTGATTTTTAATGAAGAGTTAGATGATTGGTGTATGATAAGAAATTGAGATTCCGTTTTCTTGTAATAAGAATTAGAGCATGAACAAAAATTTAATCATAATTGATGGGAATATACTGAATAAAAGAGGAATAGGATAAGATTGTGATTTGTTGCTTGAAATTATCTATGCATAACATAACAAAGCTATGCCTTTCATATATTCAATAATATGCACTATCTCTAGTTTATAAAGCTAGAGTTCTAACAATAACATAAACTAGTGCTGAATTAATAGGGAAATAATAGACTTCTACTAAAGTGTTGTCCCATGATAACAAAAATCTATCTGCTGGATCCTTATCACAAACAATATTATAATATTGTCATTCAACACAGAATGCTTCACAAATTTATGTGAATATTATATTTGTGTAGTTTCACATTATGTCATTTTCTATTTCGCATTTCAATATCAATGTCTGTTGACTAGTTCCGATTCTTTGGTAAATATCAGACCATTGTGCTTCATCCTCAAGAGCATGAACAAAGGAAAACTTGCAAATTTATTTATAGAAGATCAGTGCAAACAAACGGCAATGAGAAATCTCAAGAAGAAGGAACCCTACCATAGATTCCTAATCCTAGAAACTAAGGTGCGGAGTTCGAAGAATGAAGAGAAAGTGGGTAGGGCTCTTGGTACAGCCAAAGTGTAGAAATCAAGAGGACAAAAGAAGAAAACAACAACAACAAAAAAAGAGAAAGATGAGCAGCTGCAGAAAAAATGCAGAAAACAGTATACAGCAGCATCAGTATTCAATATTGATTGGATGCTTTTCTATAGAGCACAACAATATTCAATAATCATTTCTTATCGGACCATGCAACTATTCTACTGCAAAATATATTCAGTCAATAGAAGAGGAGCTTTCCATTCTACTTCAAAAGCTACTTGATTCAAGAGCTTTCCAACAATGGTCACTAACTAAATACAAATTCTCAAAAGAATATGGAGAATTATAAAATGACAAGAACTTCTTATGGGTGAAGCAGATTCATGCTTAATATTTCAAAGTAGAAGTTTATGATAGTTGGAACCATAATATAATAGATCAAGGACAATGTCTCACATACTGATGTTAGAATAAAGGTATGTAATAAAGTTTTCACATAAAATTAGCAATGGATCTTCCACTTCAATTCTAGCATGAAAATCAGTACATATTTGTACCTTTTAGTGAGTTTCAAGAACTTAACATGATAAGGAATGTAGTTGCAGAAAATGCTTCAGATTATGAAGCCTTAACTATGCATAGTGGATTAATATCCAACACATTACATACTAACCAGCTTTTAATTCAACTTTCACCCAATAAGGAAGTTCAAATTAAATGGAAGAGCCTCAAATATTTTATGGCTTACTATTAAGGGGAAGTTAAGCACTATAGATCAACTGAGGAAATTCCTTACACTAACTGATTCTTGTGTGCATTACAATTAGGCTGTTGAAATTATAGAGCATCTATTGTTTGCTTTTCATTTTACTTTAGGTATTTGGAATGCAATTATGGGAATATGTCATATTAATATTTCCAGCTTGAGTTTGCAAAATCTTATAAAATGAAGCAATAAATATCATAAAAGGAAAGTAGACTTCATTACTATACCTATAGATGAATGGATCAAAGGTCTTAGAAAGTATATTCAGTTAGAATATGCAGTTTAGGTGATGATGTAATTAAAGAAATAACATTAAAATAAAGTTTAATACACCTAATATTTAAGAACACAAATTACAAGAATCTACCTTCAATTATACTAAGTCTAATCATAAATTAGGTTTCTCAACCTTAATTTATGAAATCATGCATGAATTAGTTAAGGTAAGTAACCAGTTAAGTCATCTCCACTCTGCATCAAACACACTAAACTATAGGTCATCAAACACTGCATCAAACACTGCATAAACAAGAGGTTATTAGTGGCATCAAACACTGCATATAAGTTCATTGATAAGTTGAAGAAGAAGGGTTATGAAGTCCTCTATATGGTTGATGCAATTGATGTTTAGGCATACCTGAAGTATCTAGTTTACCAAAAAGATTTTTGTTTGACAAGAAATGCTTAGGACTTGGGAGAGATATCTTGACCGTGTCTAGTAATCTAGTGCTTTGATTATGACTTGTTAGAACATATTAGGGAGATGTTTTTTCCTAAAAGAGAGTGTTGAAGACAAGGATGACTCTTAAAGTTTTTGTCCACTGGCTCAAAATTTGATTGGTTTCTTTATCATATTGATCTATGGGTTGAGTGAGTATAGACTGTTTGGGCTTTCTGATTCTTTTTTTGCTTCAAAGAGATTGTCTTACAGTATGTCTATTTCTGCATTTCTGTATATCAAGCTACTGTGTTTTAGAAGTATTCAAGCAAAAGGCTACATCTGCCTAAACATGTCATAAGTTCAATATGTTAATTGGAAGTCTTTATAAACTATTAAACAATGGAGATTGTGCAGTAATATAGCTTATCATTGTTTAATAAGAAGTTATATTAAAGATCAGGTGTTTGGAAAGAGTTTTGGAATGAATGTTCTATGCAATCCCCAGTAAAAGTAATAACAACAATACTTTCCATGAGCATTTTAGATAAGAATATGAACTAATGCAACAACATAATAAGTTACCCCTTGACTATATAAATGAAAATAATACAGAACAAGACTGAACTTAGATCCAATCAACTATATAACTACTCTTACACAAGTTTCCTATATATTCTTAGTCTTTTCTTAATATTACCTTAATTGTGCAGATGCTCTTATCCTTGGAATAATGTCTGTTCAACCATTATATCATCAAAATGTGCACATGCTTTTATCCTTGGAATAATTGTGCAGATACTTTTATCCTTTGTTTACATTATATCATCAAAATTTGCTTCCATATCACTATCATCATCATCACAAAAACTTTTCTATGGTGTGTTTGAAACATTTGTATATGGATTCTTTTAAAGTTGAAGGATCAGGTGGAAAAGTGGGGAAAATAAATCAAGAATTCAAAAATTGTATAAGTATTTTAGGATATGTAGATATTACATCCACAGAAATTTTATTCACATGGTGAAATAAAGAAGAAACTAGACAAAGGATTAGTAAATTTTGAGTGGATCGATAGAGTTTAATGTTCCTTCAGCTAGTTAACCAATCCTAGTTTCTTATAATCTACTGTTAGCTTAGGATTTCCTCAAAGACCAACACTCAATGTATCAATCGGATAAACCAAACCATCACTACTCCCTCCAATACAATTTTGGTTAATAAGGAAACCTATATAGTTAAAAGATACAACCTATATACATCACATAGTTATGAAGTAATTCTTTTAAAGTCAGTCTCCACGACACTCTAATCTTTTAGTCTAGGTTGAAGGCATCTTTTAGATATGTCATATCCTATATAAATAAGCTCCTTCCACTTGTACCACGTACTAAGTGGGGTTCATTAGATGACTGCTTACAACATTCTTTTATTCTAATAAAACTGACCAAAAATATTTGTAAGCACATTTGTAAACCTTTTTTTTTTTACACTTCAACACCAAATCAAATTAACAAACATGAATTCAAATCATTTACAACTTATCAAATTAACAAACATGAATTAAAATGTGCATCATAAAGGAAAGAAACCATTTCTGATTTTTATTTGCAAGTGGTTGTAACATTACATAAATGACAGAAACAAGAAAAGAGGATTCTTAAAGAAAGAGGAATATTAAAACTACTTAAATCTATACTGTGTAGATTAAGTGCAGCCTTATTAATGGCACCATTGATATTAAAGGTCTCATATATCTCTAACAAGTTGGCTATATGTGCAGTAGGATCCTCATACTACAACCTAAATTGGTCTGCCATGATTTCCATCAATTGGTCTGCCATGATTTCCAAATTTTCAACCTTAATTTGGCATTCTAATTCCTCTATCTATTGCTCTAGCCTAATCTCATAATCTATATCAGTTGTTCTTTCAATGCTAGTTTTCCAACCTTTGTGTTGCTCAATTATCCAATTATTTGGTTTCACATGTCTTGAAAAAGTTATGTTAGGTGTTATACCTGTATATATTTGTTATGTATGCTCTGAGAACACAAGATCAAAAACTAGATCAAAAGCTTTCCAAAAGGTTGATATCAAATACTGAACTTGTATCAAAAGCATTTTCGAAATATGAAGCCACCATTTCATATTCTAAGGGTTAAGTAAGCATATTCTAAATACATGCATGCACAAAAATGCTATAATGAAGCCTTAGTATAATGAAGCAATAGGTAATGATACATAGATGCACGAAAACAGTATAATGAAGCATCAGGATCCACAAAACAAGAGCTAGAAAGATACATTTATTATAAATGCATATACAAGTAGCAACCACGGATCCATTCAAAAATTCCGTTTCCATTAACAAATTGTTAGAGTTCATATACAACAACTTGCAACTTATACGCACAATATGAAGCCACAACTTGAATAGATGTCATTGGCATTGCAATCCATTCATAAGGAGTCAAAGAGAAGCATGGATGATGCATATAAAGAAATGGTGAAAGCCATGGACTGAATGTTGATGCTTTGTGTAAACAAAAACAAAATTAAGTTAGGTTGTGTTTCCAAGTTCTGCCATGGGCTAAAGTGTTATTATGCTTATGGATAGTTATTTGCTAAGGTTTTCACAATCCAATGCCTTGCTAATATGTGTATCATGTTTTCACAATTCAATGCTAAGGTTTTCAGATCATTTTCCAATTTATGTGCAGAACATCATTAGTGCTTGTGAGAGATTGATTCCCTTCATCGAACTTCTATGCCATTACATGTCATGGAGATAGATTACATGTCATTCCACAAAACTAAAAACATACTATGTGTTATATCTTCTGTTAATCTCTTGCATAACTCATATAAATTAAAGAACTACATTGTTGAGTGCTAAACATTATTTCTTGGTTTATCATGCCTCTCAAGTACCTGAAGATCTATTTGATTACTTCTCAATATTGTCATTCAAGATTCATTATTTATTTGCTAACTATTTATACCATTATGGATATTACTTCAACCTATAATGTGAATTCATCAATTTACATACCAAGCAGCAATGTCAAATCAATTTACATACAAAGCATTGATAAAACAAATAAAACAAATAAAACATACTAAATGAGATAGGAACATAATAAAACAACAAACATCTACTCCAAAATAAAACAAATGCAGCAAAGGCCAATTACCTCAAGATATTGCTCCACTTCAAATGACACCACAAATTAGTGATCTCTTGCAGCCGTAAGATGAGCAACCTACAATGTTAAAGAGATTTCCACTGTTAAAGTTGTCAATGTAGAGGGATAAAAGCCTATAGGTACGAAAATCATAAACATGTAAAACCACTATATGAAGTGAAGAGAGTCTGCAATTTGAGATCTAAGCTTTTTAACACATCCAATAGGATTAATATGTTGTCACCATAATGGAACAAGAGAATATTGGTTGCTCACATTATCAGTTCTATATCAAAGCATGTAAACATTTCCAGCTTGTTATTTGAGATATATGAGAGACACATACGTAACTCATTGAAAATGAAAGATGATTAATAATTTTTCTTTCTTAGTCACACATATATCTAAACAATTCTTCCTTTTTGTGCTAACTATTTTTTAAAATTGATGTGTAATTGTATTTAAAGAACAAGTGCATAATAATCTCTTGTTCCTCTTCTATAAGATTAATATGTACTTCATCCTTTGGAGTACATACACTTGTTTACTTGATTTTGGCCTAAGTAGTATCGTGAGCTTCTCTTAATAATAGAAATTTCTTGAAAAAAATCTTAATTGCTTTGATTAGGTTTTGAGGGAGGTATAAGTGTGAGCTCTAACATACATGTCAAATTATTGAGAATGGAAATAACGAATTACAATATACCTATATATAAAATGTTTTTGTTGATCTATCTGTCATCTATTCTGTGAATGAAATTAAATAATGATTAACAATCCTTGGACGTGAGTCTTTTTGTTATTATATGGATACTAAGTTATTTAAACGGTAGTTTCTCAAGTTCTAAACCAAAAATGTTCGAAATTTAATTTGATAGCTTTGGATTACATGATGAAAAATTGGCACAAATCTTGTTGATGGTGATTGCTAGCCCTTATATATCATTTTACTTCTATATAATTGTTTCAGGGTCCTTAACAACTTTGCATAAGCAGCATATAGGAGAATTACATCATTTGCAAATGAGTAGTCATGTATCTTTAGCATTTGGCATTTATAATACTACTTGAAGGATCCCTTATTATTGATGTACTTGTCAATTAACTTTCATAGAGCTTATATAAAAATTATGAATAGATAAGAGGATAAGCAATCCATTTTCCTTAGCCCTATTTCTTTATTGAATAATTGTGTAAGCTCTTTATTCACCATAATGTTATAGGATGTTGTTATGATATATAGATCTATTAATTTGACGAATTGTTTTGGATATCCTAGAACCTATATTACATTAAGGATGAATTCCTATTTAACATTATCAAATTCATTGTGCATGTCTATTTTCATCATATAACTCTTTATTAATTTATTTCTATAGCAATCCTCACGTTTCTTATATCAAGAGTATATTATATCCTATATTCCTCCTTGAATGAATGATACTTAAATTGGATTAATGATTGAGCTTAGGTTACTTTCAATCTAGCTTACTAACATCTTAGAAATTATCTAGTATATTACATTATAAAAGATGTGGGTCTATAATCTTAAATGATAAAAGGATTAGGATTCTTAGGAATGTGGAAAATAAAAGCTTTGTCCACTTACTTAAACATTTTATCCTTTGAGGGAGGTTTTAAGATTTCCTTTGAGACTAGACTTCCAACTAGATGCCATGTATTTTTTTAGAAAAATAGACAATGTTTCGACTAGGCCCTACTATATTGTTTAGGTTCAAGCTATAGAGAGCCATGCCTATACCATCTTTATTGAAAGGTTTGGAGAGCCATTTAGCTTGATTTGTATTAATTGAGCTAATTATTAATGTTTTAGATACTATAAAGAAGAAACACCATTAGCGGATCTATTTAATGTATTCTTGAAGTTATTGTAGAAAATCTTCTTCAAGTTAGATTGTTTGTTTTAGGTCATGCCGTTAGTTTATGGCAGTGTGTCTATTTTATTAGTGTTACTTTTGATTAGAATTACATTATTAAAGTATCTTGTATTTCTATCTCCAACCTTCCTTTGATTTTTTTTTCTATTTCTAGAGTGACGATTTTCAAGAGCTTGATTATAGGTCTACAATGTTATGCTCTCTTTCAATTTTAAATTGTCATTGTTTGCATCTGCATAGAGATCTCTTAGCTTGTTTTTAAAGTTTTCCTTTTTATTTCGATATTGCTTGTAGTGTTGCTAAATTTCATTCTATTCAATGCATTTATTATTGGTTAGATAATTATTAAATCTAAAGGGATCATGTATTTGAAATAATTTTTAGATGAAATAATTGTTGAGAAGCTAATATAGATTATCTTTAATATCTTAAGGTCATATGCCACTATAATTCTTCCATTATAATAGGATTAATGGTTTGCTAAAGCTATCTATGATTCTCTAAAACTATAGATTCCTCTAAACTTGCTTGCTTTTAGTTTTGTTTCTAGTAATTTAACTAAATTTGACTTATTTATGATTAAATAGTTAAAAACCATTACTTATTAGGAAATTGATATCCCTAACATTTCATGTGATTATTAAAATTAAGAGGTGGTAAAAGACTTAAAGCTTTTTTTAGCCTTACTTTTGGCTCTCCTTTTTGGTCATTTTTTATTTAATAATGAAAATTTTCCCCTTTACTTCAAATCTTGATCTACAATAGTTGAATCAATAGGTATGGCTTGAAATTGACTGCATAATGGAATAGGAACTAGATCATGATTAATTAATGGCACTCTTTTCTCTTATACATCATTAAAACAATTTGTTTCCCTTTGTTAGATCTCTTATCCTTTTCCTAGTTAGTTTATATAAGATTTTATTTATGTTTGTACAATTTTTTTTCTATTATATAACATCAATTTAGACTCCACTAAGTTCCCATCTTCATTTAATCTTTTGAGCCTAATTGTTTCTAGTAAAACTTTATTTACCTCCACTTATAAGCAAATTTTAGTATGTCCTAGTCCACTTGTAAGAAAATTTTGTATGTCCTATTCTCACCCATACATATTATTCTTCCATTGGAACTAGCAAAGTTGCTTATTCCATTGGATCATCTACTCTATAGAAACAAAATGATTGAGAATTATAGAGTGATCAAGCAAGCTAATGTTCTCTAATAGCAATGACTTTAATATCTTTAAAATAGCACTATGATATTGTATATATGCCATATAGAGAGAAAGAATGCTAGATCTTTTCAAAATCAGACTCAAGACTGCCACATGCAGACTTACAATACCTTAAACCTCATCAACAAATTCTCTATTTAATGGCATCAACCTTAGCAGTAACATAAATCTAGTTATCAGATATAGACTACCAATTAGCTAAATATTGACAACAACCACATATAAGCAATGTATGATCATTATAATATCATAGCATAACAAATACAACATTGGAATCTAATGTAGTTAGGCACTGACACAAAAGAGTAGCAGGATTCAAACAATTCTACTATTAATAAGTTGCCGTACGAAAACAATTCTACTATTAATAAGTTGTCTTACGAAAATATCTCTTCAATGGCTTCCTTCATTATCTCACCCTAATCATTATCTATTAACTTCAATTGCACCCTCTATTCCCTTAAGTAGCTAAGTATGACTTAAGAACTTGTATGAACTTAGTGTACTTAACTAACCTCCATTTTAAGGGAAATTATTTTATCTACAGCAATAAAATAATAGGGCAACTAGTTCTTAAGGAAAAGATTAGGCAAATCACTTGTCAATCCCTTATGGAAGTCTATCTTCCCTAATAGTTTGCACTATTTCGTATAACCTATTATTCTTTGACCATTCTCCTATAAAAGTGTTTCTTAAAAGTTTTATAGCAGATAACAAAGCACCTTTTACATTCAATTATCATCTAATAAAACTTCTTAAATATGAAAATATTATGACACAAATGCTAAGAACCTAATCATAAAGCTATGAATGCTTCAAATGTTTACAAAAACTAAAAGGAAGAATTAAAGATACAAAGTACCAACTCAACAGGTGATACTAAACAAGCCATATTTGACTCTAGGATACTGAGCAACAACTCAACGGGTAATACTAATCATACTGAATGAGATCTAGGATAAGCTTACAAATTGCCCTTTATATGAGTTTTAAATATTGTGAAAAAAGAATTTGCATTAAACTATATAAAAGTCTTATAGGCCTATAATTTTTCTCTTCAAATAGAAGTCAAATTTATAATGGTTTAAAGATAGGGATAGGAATAACAAATTTTTATACAATGATCCATTTATTAAGTGAAACAAATTAAGATTGGTTTCTCACTAATGAAGTTAGTGCTAGAGACTCAAACTAATAAAGTCTAAAACATATCAATTAATTAAAAAAAAATTAGAAATTTTAGCCACCGAATCTACTCTTCGTCTAGAACTTGGTTCTGTCATTTTTAAGCTAGCTTAGAAAGGAGGACTTACGATTACACCACTTCAACAATGCAAACCCAAATGCATTGTGTTACAGATAATCAGAAAAACAGATTAAGCAATCTTACACCCACAATACACCCTAGTAACTTCAATCGATTCAATATAGAACAATTTACCCAAAATTTTCCGCATCCAAATTCGTTGAACTACTTACCTCAACCAACTCAAAGCAGTAGATGACAGAACCAACGATTCCAAGGGCAATTCCAAGGGCGCCAGCAGGACCAACGATTCCAAGACCAACGAATCCCACGATTCCTACGGCGACAGAACCAACGACAGTAGACGACAGCAGGACGCCAACTCGTGAAGCAAGACAACGATTGCAACGGCGGTGGCTCGACGGAAGATGAGAGACGGACGGTGGCTCGACGGAGAGAGAAGGTGGCTCGAGGTGGGAGACGGCAGGTGGCTCGAGGGACGGAGAGCTAAACGTGGGAGATAGACGGAGAGGGAAGGTGGCAGAGAGCTAAACGTATCGAGCGGGAGTTGAAAATACATTGGTGGGCCAGCGGGAGAACGTTATTTACATGACCTTTCTCGACGCCTAAGTCTCCACAACGTCGGCCTATCGTTTTTTCGATGTCTAACTATCTAAACGACGGCTAATACTTGGTTTTTCCACGACGTCTCTATACAACGTTGTGGAATCTTGGACCCTTTCGTGACGTTCGGGAACACGTCACGAAAGCCTCCTACATTTCGCGACGTCTACTGGGAAGACGACGCGAAATGCGTCTTTTTCTTGTAGTGAATCTCCACTTACGATCTCCATCCATGGTTTGAGGAAAATTATAATTTCGAGGTTGACAAGGACCTTTTAATAAATAAGCTCTATGCACCTGATCTCATTTTTCAGTAGGATACTCCATTATATTAGGTCTCAATCCTGGATCGGAAGGAAGATTTTTTGAGTCAATCACAAGTTCTTCAATAATAATCTCCTTCGATGCTAGAGGTGCTTTATTAACATTCTGATTTAAATTACACGATGATGACTGAATGGTCGGTCTTAATTTTTTAAAATATTTTTTCATAACTGTAAAATAAAAAAATTAGTTAGAACCAATATTTACTAATTCCATAAAAGAGGTAGCAGCTGTCAAATATACTAAAAAACAATTGGATCTCCTTTTCTTTTGTATATACATATATATATTCCCTACTATTCATAAGTCTCAAAAACTCATTCCCTACCACAACAACTTAGTTAAATTATTGATCAAACGGCCATACATGCATTCGCTAAAACATCCCTAAATTCTGTCGTGGAATAAATATTATAAAACTTATCGATATAAAAAACAGTCGTGACGGAAGAACAAAAAGTCAAGAAAAACGATTAGACATGCCAGTTAGCTATGAACAAGTATTACATAGGAGTAAGTCTAGTTTAGCTCGATCACATAGGAAAATGGCAGGAAAACATTGATGCTCCAAATTTGAGTTCCAAAACTACCTTGAAAGCTTTATGTTTTTCCTATTGTCAATCTCTTTTAAGATTGGAGAGCCTGGTATCATCTATCCTCTTCACGCTCTCCTTACTGCTCTCAATTTCAATAACATTATGCAAACTCTCAGTTACTCGAAGCTAACCTTTAGCCTTCAAGATAATTTTAGTCATCCTCTCTTATTTTTATCTCCCCGTACTCTCTCTTTGTTGTTTTACGGAATGGTTTTGTCCCCATCTTTTAGTTTTATAACCTAATTTTAACCCCTTTATATATATATATATATAGTATCATCTATCCTCTTCACGCTCTCCTTACTGCTCTCAATTTCAATAACATTATGCAAACTCTCAGTTACTCGAAGCTAACCTTTAGCCTTCAAGATAATTTTAGTCATTCTCTCTTATTTTTATCTCCCCGTACTCTCTCTTTGTTGTTTTACGGAATGGTTTTGTCCCCATCTTTTAGTTTTATAACCTAATTTTAACCCCTTTATATATATATATATATAATTTTTAAATTTTTTAAATTTTGGGGGTCCATGCCTACACGTTTGTTTAAGTATCTCTATATTTTTGCTTATAAGATCGACTACTTCCTTCATAAGGAAAAACATTTCGCGTGCTTGTTTGCGTAGTGCTCTAAAGGTAATCACCTTTAGCACTTTTGAACAAATTTTATTTTGATTAATAAAATGAAAGGCAATTTTTACTAATTTGATGTTCATTTATTTATGAATTGATGTTGTTCTTAAATCGAATTAATGAAATCCATGATACAAAACATAACATAAAGGAAATCATGATGAGATCATGATAATGAGATTCCCATTATGAGCAATTATGTTAATATCTAAATTATTCCTAGTCATAGGATTAATGAGACAAACATTGTTAATCTGGATAGACTAGCATACGTTATATTCCTTGATTTGATCAAGTAGTGGATCTTATAAACTGTAAGGATAAGATGTTTAAAGTTAACATATGGATGCTTACTAAGAATAGTAAGTACATCGGGTGACCCGCTATGAGATTATCATATGAATGGTCTATCAAATGTCAGTGATCAATCTCATCATAGAAATGGTGCAAATATCCTTAGACTTGATGTACTCAATGATATCTTGGATATTGATACTGTGCTTTGATACTATTCCTTGTTGTCTCAAGATGTGATCGCTCATAGGATGGTGATTGGGTACAGCTATTGGTATTCGAAAGTAATTAGGTAGCCAATAAAGGATTCACTACTCCTGATAAAAGGAGGTGATACCTACGGCCTCTTATTGGGGTCATTATTCAGGATTCTCTGGTCAAAGAAATTATGTGTCATGAAGAGAGTCTTTAACGACACATAGAGTAATGAGATCCCTAGGACAAGATAGGGACAAGAACTAACACCACTTGGACTAGATCTGACATAGTCAGTCTAGTGGAAGTTAACACATAGCCCATACTCTGAACCAAGTAAGGTATAAGATGGTGAGGGACGAATTGCATAGTAATTGACTATGAAAAAGTTCGTAAGTCGGCTAATTAACTATCGAAGAGTTCGAGTGTTAATCCACTTTCATTCCGGTAAGTTGGAATCATAAAACCTTTCATGATTTGCTCGGATTAAAAGTTAATTCAAGTTAATAAAATAACTGGGAACCTAAGGATCACATGCATAAAAGTTCGAATGAAAAATAAAGTGTGCATGACTATCATTTAAGCAAGCCACAATATAGGCCACGATCGTGACTGACTTATGTAAGCACGAATTTTTAGCCAAAAACACACGCAATAAAGAGGCTAAGGGTCCAAAAGTGTTCTGAAAATTAAGAGGAGTGATCTTGAGATTTGTTCATGTAATTTTAAGCAATTGTTGCATGAGACTAATTGCATGTAACTTAGTCTTGATCTAATTCTCACTAGAGCATCTACTTGAACTCATCTTGTTTGGTGCTCTAACTACCCTTACACACTGATTTTTCTTCATCTTTGCATTCTCTCTACAGGCTAAGGAAAGTGTTTGGTGTTTGCTACAACCCAAGCAAGGAGAAGATTCAAGAAATGAGGAGTATTTGCAAGGTACATATGCTATAATTTCATGTTCTTATAATCTGTTTATACATGCACATAGATTTTGTATTTTTTGGGGATGCTATGGGATTGAAATTTTGATTACGACACTTGCTTTGCCATGTATGTGGTGCATAGACACATGGTTATCCAATAGTGCTAATCTTTTTACGTTTTATTAATGTTCATTTTTAATAGAACAATGGTAAAGAACAATTTATGGATAATATATAAATACAATATGAATCTCATTATAATTTCATTTATAATGTATAATTATCCCATGAATTTTATTATATACATCTAAATATGTACAAGATAAAAAATGTCTTTAAATTATTTTGTCACTAAACTACTACTAAAGCGATTGAATGTAAAGCATAAACCAACAATATCGACATATTTTATCAAATAGTGAAATAAATTTGAATTTTTATATTGTCTATAAATATAATTAAATCAGTCAACATTCACAATAAACCGCTAGATGCACCTCCTACAAAATTATAGTCCACTGCACCATTCGTAACCGTATATAATCTTTTTCTTGAAAAATTTTTAATTGTCCCAAAAAGAATTTAAGTTGAAAGGATCTCATTATGAGCTCAAAAAGGAATACGGGATAAGGATATTACATTTCAGGAAAAAGTTGGATTTGTATGTCAAGTACTATGCTGAAGGAATAGCACCCAGAATTGGAGGAGAAATTAATAACTGTAAACAGGTCAATAAAATAAATAGGGACAAATTAGCATCTCACATTACACGAAAGTGAATTTATAACTTCTTTACAATTGCAAATGCAATCAATAAGAGTTTTCTTATACCTAAGCCTCCATTGGACTGCTAATTTCCACCTCTCTAAAGACCATCTGAATTTGCTAGACAAAACAAAGTCAGCACCTTCATTTCCTTTATGCAGATTATTTGCTTCTAAGAAGGAACTGGCCTCATCACCGAAAGAACACAGCACCTTCCCCACTGCTACAAGGTCAGGGAGATTTTGTGTTTTGTCAAGGACTGCCAACAGTGAACTATCTTGCTCAATTGTCGTTGGCAATTTGTTCAGAATCGTGTGACATTTATTTGATATCCACTTCATGATGGATACCTCATTTTCCTCAGAAAGTTGAGAACCAGAGTAAGCAAGGTGACTAATCAATCTCCGGTGACTTGGTGGAGTAGCCCATAACCGCAAAGCACATAACAAAGCATAAGATGGCTTCCCATCTTGATTAATGTACATAGATTCTCTTGGCCACTGACTGCATGAATACATATTGAGTTCTAAGGGAATGAATACCTTATCATTTGGATTATGATTGAGGATAAAACCATAGTGTTCAAGAAGCTCCAAGTTAGTGTACGTTCCATAGCTTAAGAGAACCTGAAACAATTGGCACAACGTGAAAGCCAATAATACCAAAACTATGATACAGCTTCTACTTGTAATTCATTAGAACTACAAAATCGATTTCTTCCCTCGAATATGGTGAAGATTAAATTAGAAACAACCAACGAATTAATCTCTCAAGCTAGAAATAACCAACGAATTGATCTCTAAACAATATCGATCCATGCAGCTGCTATTATTCTTTCTTGGCATTCACAAATGGGCACCAAATACATGTCCATAGTATTTTTATCAGTGTCAAAAAGAAGAAAAAATTATAAGCATCCAAGCACGATATCAGAGAAAGATACAGTCAAGAAAAATATTCAGAATTATCCATAACAAAAAATGAAGCGTAGCTATATCTGGGCATGAAACAGGACCTTCCATTTTCAAAAGGTTTTGAAGTACAGTTCTACCATGTGATCCATAAATTGATTAGGTTGCCAAAGAAACCCAATATAAATATCCTTGAAACTAAATTCTTTTACAACAATTTATTATTCTCAACAACTAGCTCTATATTTAAGGGAACAACTAAAACATCTCCTTCAAGCTTACCAAAAAAGATGAATTAAATAAATTAGTGCAGCAAATGTGAACATAAACAAACACAAAGTTCTGCACCAATTCATAAAGAAAGAGACAACCTTGCCCTGTCACTCTTACTTTCTTAGTCTGCAAGTCTTCACCTTTTGATATACTCTAAAAATCATTTAACAGTTACAAGAATGTCATGAAAAGTGGAGAATTAAACAAAAAAGAAAAAGAGAAACATCTGAATGAACATAATCATTCAGATCTGTTACATGAAGTTAAGAAAAGAAAAAAAAAAAAAAAGCCTTCCTCTTCCCAATTAATTTTTTACCTTCCCAACACTAAACATTTTTTTTTTAAAACAACCTTACCCGATGCATGGAGACTCAACAATAAACATTATTTTCTTAAAACAACCTCTTCCCAAAGGCATAATTCTATTCATCAGTCAACCTCCTATCTTGGAAGTCCCCAACACCATGAACCTGCTCCTAGATCTTAACCAGTACAAAACAAATAATTAAATGGATCTCTATTAGAAGCTAAAGAGTAAGTATGCTGGGGCTTCATTTCAGAAGGTGGATTATCAATAAATGGAATCATGCAAAATATAAATAGATGATGCATTTTCCACCTCATTTCTACAAAATCTCCCGGTTCTAGTTTTGACTATATCATACTTAATTAATCGAATGCCTAGCTGTGTTTTGCATTATGCTACACCCTTAGATGTGTTTAAACAATGCTTTCCTGAAAATCAGCTTTACTCTATTCTTCCTCTTCGGGTCTTTGGGTTCACAACCCTACTAGGGGAAACTCAAAACTAGATCCAAGAGCTAAAAAATCTGTCTTTATTGGTATGCTCCTAGTCAACGAGGTTATAAGTGTTATAACCCTTTAACACAAAAAATTGTTGTCTCCATAGATGTCACATTTCTAGAACATCAAAAAAATTTCCTTCAGGGGAGAACTCTAACAAAGTATAAAATTTTTGGGATGCTACTATTACTCCCAACCCCCCACCTACTGTCATTATTGATCATAATATAATTCCTGAAAATGAAAAGATACTACTCCTAATCTGTCCATGCCAGGAAATCCAGGTTCAACCACAGGGAGAGAAATACTACTGTCCGTTCCTAAGGAACGGAATACTAAGTTTCGTGTTTATACTAAAAAGAAGACTCAATTGAGAAGTAGAGAACAACCCACCTCAATAATGGACGGCATCTCAAAACCCTCCAATGAACCTGGGAACAATTTAGGTAACCCATCTGCTACTTTACCCCTTATTGTGCCTAGTAATGATCAATCTATACCTACTGACCCATAAATTACTAATGATATTTATACTAATCTCTTTGCTGATAATTACCTACCCATAGTATTTAGAAAGGGGAAACGGGCTTACACCAAATATCCCATATCAAAGTACCTATGTTATGGGAAACTATCACACATACATAAATCCTTTATCTCTAAAATCACTAATTTGTTTGTACCAAGAAACATTCAGGAAGCACTTCAAGATCTGGATTGGAGATCAGCTATTATGGAATAAGTAAATGCACTTGAGAAGAATAGAACTTGGGAATTTGTGAATTCCCCTAGAGATAAAAAGTTGGTATGCTGCAAATGGCTATTCACTATTAAGTTTAAGGCTGATGGCAGTGTGGAAAGGCTAAAGGCAAGATTAGTTGCTAAGGGGTTCACTCAGACTTATGGTATTGACTACCAAGAGATGTTTGCTCCTAATGCAAAGGTAAATACTATTCGGGTATTGTTATCCTTAGCCATAAATTTGAGTGGACTTTACATCAACTAGATGTAAAAAATGCATTTCTTAATGGAGACTTAGAAGAAGAAGTCTTTATGAGCCTACCTCTAGGATTTGAGGATACCTATGGGAGAAATAAGGTGTGCAAGCTAAAGAAGTCATTATATG
The DNA here is from genome assembly GCA_029891385.1 of Erythroxylum novogranatense. Taxonomy (NCBI): domain Eukaryota; kingdom Viridiplantae; phylum Streptophyta; class Magnoliopsida; order Malpighiales; family Erythroxylaceae; genus Erythroxylum; species Erythroxylum novogranatense. Next base: position 36,540,600 of record CM057233.1, on the reverse strand, counting down.
GCCTAAAATAATCCCCTAGAGCTTGTTTTGGTAGATTTGGAAGGGCTGTTAAGAGCTACGACTATTGTCAAAGTCAAGTTGATCATACATTGTTCTACAAGCTATCCAAGACAGGTATGATATCTATTTTTATTGTTTACGTAGATGACATCATCATAACAAGAAATGATGTATCCGAAATAGTAGAGTTGAAGACGAAATTAGCCAAAGAATTTGAAATTAAAGACCTTGGACCTCTCAAATACTTCCATGGAATAGAGTTTGCTAGATCAAAGGATGGAATATTTGTGAATCAAAGGAAATATATTATGGACCTATTGAATAAGACCGGATTACTAGGATGCAACGTAGTTGATACTCCTATTGAAACTGTGTAAATCTTAGAGCAGTTCAACCTGAAAATATTATTAATAAGGAGAGATACCAGCAACTGGTTGAGAGATCAATATATTTGTCACACACTAGACCTGATATAGCTTTTGTCGTGAGCTTAGTGAGTCAATTTATGCATTCTCCAGGCGAAGAACATTTGCATGTTGTATTTAGGATACTACGATATGTAAAAGGAACTCCCAAGCAAGGTTTAATGTTATGAAAGCGGAACAATCTTCAAGTCGAAGTCTATACTAATGTTGATTGGGCAAGGAGTGCAGCTGATAGAAGATTAATTTCAGGTTATGTTAGAACTCTAGCCGAATACACTAGAGTTTTACTATACTGATATTGATAATAATAGCCTTATAAGGCAATTACAAGGTGATTCACTATGAATGCCTTGTACCCAGAGCTGAATAAGCTCCTCCTATACCAGAGCAGTAATGCTCCTCAGGGAGAATGGAGATTCTCTCTGTCTAAACTCTTAATATTTTTCTTTCGCCCCTTCACTCTCCCTTCTGCCCTCCTTTTATTCTCATCTACCCCCTAGTACAAACGGTTATGCCTTGTGCCACCTCAGCCCAATTCTAACTAACTCTGACATCACCCTCTCCTAGCCCCTGTCTTTCCTCTCACCCCCGTAGTTCCTAACATTGCCGCCTCCTCGAAGAACAGCCTTGTCCTCAAGGCTGAAGGGAGGAACCCTGGTGCGGCATTCCAGAGCTATATCTTCCTCTTCCTCCGGTTCTGCTTCCAAGGCGATAATTTCTCCATTCTCGGTCAAAGTCTCGTTATCATCCAAGATCAGCAACCTCAACTGTTTCTCGGCGCACTGGTGTAGGGGATGAAATCGCTCCCCACATCGGAAGCACAATCCCTTGGCCTTGCGATCCGTCAATTCTTGATACGAAATATGTCACAAGCCCTGATTTTTTTTCCATGGAGCTCCGTCGGTCCCCTTCCCCTGGTCTGGTCGACGTCGTGCGGTGAGAACCGGCGTCGAGGATCGGAGATCTAGGCTGAAATTGATGACCCGTCGTATTTTGGGTCCGACCCGACCCGCCCTCTACGCGACCCGCTCCATCGCCCACAGTGTTTGAAAAACCCGACTCGGTATAAGAAGGTCGGTTCGACTCGACTTGAACCCGCCTCCTCTTCTTCGCCACATGCGAGGTCATGGGTTGGATGATTCGAAACCCCTTTGATCCCCGTACAGCTCCTCCTCCACAGCCCTTGCCACCTTCATCATCTGAACTCTATTTGGTGGACTGAAGGTATGCACCCTTCGTCGGATCTCCGTACGTAACCCACTCATGAAGTAGCCCATCAGCTGTGCTTCGGGTAAGCGTCTTACCTGAGAAGACACGAACTCGAAGGCCTCGATGTATTCCCCCACCGTACCCGTTTGTTGCATATCAGAGAGCTCCTCAAATGGGTTCTCGAATCTCCTGCCGCCATACCTGTCGATCAACGCCTGCTTCAACTTCCCCCACGTTAGCTCGGCTTCAGTCTCTCGGAGGAGATTGAACCAGTGAATAGTCGATCCCTCCATGCTTAGCAAAGCCAGTTTGATCTTCACCTCTTCCGAAGTTCCATGGACTTCGAAATAAATCTTCGCCGTGTGATCCATCCGATCGATCGGACCCATCGAACATAGGTAAGTCGACCTTCCTTACTGACATCCTATACTCTTCCAAATTACCCAAAGAATGCTCTGACTGGACATTCTGCTGAGTACGTTGCTGATCGCTTTCTCCGCCCATATTCGGACCCCTTCCTGAGGCATCGCCACTACCTTGTCCCTCCTCCGGTCGTTTGCCCATCATCTTACTCATCTCCAGCAGAAGTTTCATTGATTCCATCATGCCCATCCTCATGGACGACTGGATTTCTTCCAGCCCCGCCTCCAAATGTGCCATACGGGATTCTAACACATCCACTCTATCGGACATCTTGGGTGACATTCAGGTGGGTTACCACAATCTCTCAAACCTCCACAGAAACTGATCCTCTCTCCCGGGTTTGCGAAATCTGGCAGGTCGGACCACTGTTAGAACTCTAGCCGAATACACTAGAGTTTTACTATACTGATATTGATAATAATAGCCTTATAAGGCAATTACAAGGTGATTCACTATGAATGCCTTGTACCCAGAGCTGAATAAGCTCCTCCTATACCAGAGCAGTAATGCTCCTCAGGGAGAATGGAGATTCTCTCTGTCTAAACTCTTAATATTTTTCTTTCGCCCCTTCACTCTCCCTTCTGCCCTCCTTTTATTCTCATCTACCCCCTAGTACAAACGATTATGCCTTGTGCCACCTCAGCCCAATTCTAACTCTCTCTGACATCACCCTCTCCTAGCCCCTGTCTTTCCTCTCATCCCCGTAGTTCCTAACAGGTTATTGCACATTTGTTGGTGGTAACTTGGCAGAGTATGAAACAAAGTGTTGTTGCAAGAAGCAATGCCAAAGCTGAATTTCGTTCAATGATACATGGAATTTGTGAAGCTTTATGGATTAAAAGGGTACTGGAGGAACTGTAAAATTCCTATTTCAGTTCCTATGAAAGTGTATTGTAACAACAAAGGTGCAATTTCAATTGCTCACAACCCTATTCTTCATGATAGAACAAAACATGTTGAGGTTGACAAGCATTTCATCAAGGAGAAGATTGAAAAAGGATTAATTTGTGCTCCCTATATTTCAACATCACAACAAATAGCTGATATTCTGACAAAGGGATTACACAAGAGGCGCAGTTTAATGTTCTGGTTACCAAGTTGGCTATGGATGACATATATAAGCCAGCTTGAGGGGGAGTGTTGAGAAATATCCAGCTGGATATCTCCTAGATATTATTGACTCCTAAAAGTTAGCAAATCAGATCAGTTAGGATATTATGTACAGATATTAGTTTCCTAGAATAGCCCTCTTTATTTTTATATATACTTGTACCTAGGGATTGACCCGGCAATATATTGAGAATAATATACATTTGTTCAGAATTTCTGCATAAACATATACCAATAGAAAGGAGACATGTTCACAACCCATTTACCAAATAATAAAACCTACTTTAAAGATATATTATTTCATTTAGTTTTACTTCTCTCAAAACTTTGCTCTTTCCAAAGCAAAAACCTCAGTTAATGTAACCGTCATCAGTATGAGTATCTAACTTAATTATGCTGAACTTGTCCCAGGAACACTTCAACAAGCATCCCCAGCTGTCTTATGGAAATATAGTAAATATCAACTCGAAAGATCTAACGTCACCAAAGCTCAAAAACAATCAATTAACAAAGACAAGGATACGAAGAGTAGTTCACTGTTTCTGGGAAGTAATGGAGTATATTTACTAAAATAATGTAATCAACAAAAAGGTTGAGAAGAAATAATACGGAAAGAAGGATAGAAGGTTTTAAAATATTTTATGGAGCAGAAAGGAAACAAAAAATGGTTGAGTTTCTCAAGGAATCATAATAAGTAATCTAGGCAACCAATCATTGTTCTGAAAACATTCTAGTATCTACTTATGATTACAGATTTCACTTCAAAAGTGACATAAAAAAGATCAAAAAATTGAACTCACTCAAGCAAATATTCCTTTCTACCAAAATCCTGGCACTGCACCACCCTGAAGCTTAAAGAAAAATATAAAAGAAATATTGCTGAAATGCACGTAACTAAACTAAAGGGAAGGTGAACATTATAACAAAAATAAGCAACATATGACAGCTAGGGGACATCACGCTTGCCAACAAAACATGATTAAGAAAATAAGGCAACAATAGGTAGACAAAAAATGCTCACTATTGCATTGTCCCTATCATTTATCCAACATACAAGAAAGCTAAACTGAATCACCACATTTAGCTAAGTGCAGCTCATCATGTCCTATTTATGTATTATTAAGCATACAAATGACATGAAATCCGGCTCAAGCATTTAGTACTTTAACAGTAACAATCTAATAACATAAATTCGAAACATGTTTTGTTATGCAGTGAGGGTAAATGGCAGGTAACCTATCCTGACATCTTGGAGATTCAATGGCTCCATAGATTAACAAATCACCAATTAGGGTAAATTTTGCTTTCAAGATTTAGTATCATTTTATCAACCCTGATGGCTGGAATACCATTCAACTAAAGATTTTGCAGTACCTGTTGCCCTCTTTTGTAAGTTTTCCTTGCATAGAAGCAATAAGAAGCAATGTCTTCATTGTATCCACCATCTGACAAACTTTGTAATTGTGGATTCAGAGTAGCTTCGTTGCTTTCATTTTCAAAAGAAGTATCTCTAACAGAATGGTCATAGATGGCAGTCTCTAAGTTTTCGGAGTCATTGAACTCCTCCCCAGGAGCAGCATAATTAAACAAGTCCCCAACAGGGCATAAACACCCAGCTTCATCCCATGGTATGTGCAAGGTACGTGATGAAATCTAAAAGTGCAAACTCAAACGTTCAATAACCTAATCAAACATAACATAAAAATGAACAATACAAGTGTCAAATATGCAACTGATTATATTTTTAATGCGTCTTATGTATTGAGTTGAATCAAAATTACTTGTAATAGGAAAAGACATATGCTCATATATAAAAAAAGAAGAGAAAAGAAAGGAGAGAAGTCTGACAGTTGAAGATGCCCATAGCCAGGCCTTAAATGTGAGAAGTTGAGGCTTAAGATGAAGCCTTTGCATTAAGGACTTAGCTTCAACCCACTCCATTTTAGCTTTAGATACCGTCTTTTCAGCAGCCCAGATAGCATCATCCACCTACAAAAAGTAGTAAGTAACTTTAGTTTATTTTAAGTACAAATAAACCCCAAAAGAAAAGAAAAGAAAAGAGGAAAAAGAAACAGAACTTGAAGAGCTTGGATATGGAAGGAAGTGAAAGTAGAGAGCAAGAGATAAGTGCGTGGCAAATGAAGCAAATAAGGGAACCAGCGCGAAGAATTCCCTTTACCCACTTCGTACAACAAACAAACAGTCAATATCTGCCATTGCAAACAACAATTTTAGTTTAACTGATGATAAGAAAGAATAAAAGGAAGGGAACGGTAGAATTTCACCTGGGTAGAGGATAGTAGTGAAGGGCGGGTGTGGATAGCGAAAGACAGTGTTTGATCTTGTTGGAGTAAAATGGGTGTTGTGATCAAAGCTGATTTCGGTACTCTTAGTATCAATTCTCCTTTCCTAAGTTGACGAACAGCACCCAGACCTCTCCTGATCAAACCCCAAACATATTCAATTCAATTATAGACAAATAATAAAACACAACAGTAGAGCCACTCACCCGCCAGCATCAGGAAAGTAAGAAACAGAGAGTGAATGGCCCAAACAAGTATTGTTTGAGCTGGGAGAATCAGAAACTCCAAGTTTTGCTGCCCACTCCAACAAGTCCTTCAGCTTTTCTTCGTCATCTCCTTCCGCTTCTCGCTGCTGTTCCATCGCAATTTTCTCCGACGCCCAATTTCAATTCAGAAAACGACACATTCTTAATTTGTGACAAAACGACTGCAAATTCATACCTGTGTATTCACTATTCACTTGAAAATAAAACAAAAAATTTGCAATTGAACAAAATGATTAGATACTGTTTCATGGAAAGAGAGAATAACTTATGACATTGGAGACAGTATTTCGTTACCTTTCCCATTAAGATACGGCTAACTTGCATAAACAACATATCAAAAAACTTCATTCTTGTACTTTCTAATCAAGAATGAAATAAACACTTGTTTAGTCACACTGATTTTCTCACGCCCATCAAGTCACTGTAACTTATCTAACCAAGAATGTTTCAAAGTGATTCATAATTGTTGTACATGTTCTAATAGTGCAATTCCCAGAATTGATGATCATGGTACACACCTTATTACTTAACATCTAGTATGGAAATAATTCTTATTTTGCAACTCCATATCAACCTCCTTAGTTAGAACATTAAGGAGGTGCTTGATTGATGGGCTTGGGAAAAAGTTAATAAATAATAAATGAAAAGTGAGTAGTTGGTTATTGACTATTATTATAAGTGTAATAATTTGATATGAGGATTCCTTCGTACTTTCTATTTCTTCAAAAATTTTACAAATCAACTATTATCAATAATAATAGTAATCATTCATTCATCTTAATTAACCATCATAATTATAATAATAATATCCATTTCTATTCTTCACTGTATTCATCCTCATTTTTATTACCATTCTCTTATATGAACCAACCCCCTATGCTCAATTCCACTATCATCACTAGCATTATCAAGTGGCATCTTATTATCACCAAAACCACTATTTGTTTCTACCACACCATCATCTCTCAATACTATAACTCTTTTATTAGGATAATATAAGGCTATATGTTATGTTCCTAAATAATGAAGCATTTAGCATAATGATTTTTGGCATGTTAAAAATCAAATTTACATTTGCCTTTGTTAAGAATGGCACCGTATTAAGCTTGATAGGTTCAACTTTATTCTTGGGTGAATATTTTTCCGCCATAAGAGCTTGGTATAAAGTACATATAGATGTGCATGAACTTAGTATATTCTTATAACTGTTATTCAAATTAGATATATATGGTTATATTTCGAAAGGTTGTTATTCATTTTCTTAGGAAAATTTTTCAGTCCAAACAATAAAACTTTTAAACAACTTAATCAAAAGTACAAGATAACGTTAGGGGGATTCTAAACTAAATTTCACTATTATATGATTTCTTGTTTGATTATTTCTAATGGTAATTAAATCTTTTAGTTTAATCTAGATTTAGTTTTAGCCAAATAAACTTTTTAGTTTTGATTAAATAATAGTAGGAGGGACAGACTTAGGAGTTACCTTTTCCTTATAGGATTAAATTTTGCTTATCCTTATACTATTACAAAATAATATGTTTACTTTCTTGCAGTCTTATACTAAATAGTAGAGAAAATGAATCTAGTCATTTTATTTTCTTCTTTTTATATATTCTTTTATCTATTTTAAACCTTTATTTTTAGTGTTCATACCAGTGTGAGTGTAGGCACATGAAGCTTGGTGCATGACAAGAAGCAAACCTTATCTTGTTGAACAAGATTCAAAAATTGAAAAGACACTTTTTTCACAAAAGAAAATTATAACTTACCGACAGAAAAATTACCATAGTAAATTAGCGATAGAATTTGATTATCTGTCAGTAAAATTGTAAAAAAAAAACAGTATTTTGCGATAGATAAAATATCCGTTGGTAAAGGTAGAGGGAAATTATCCCTGCAATTTTATCAACGGAATATAGCGACGGAATTGTTAAGATCATCATAAAAATAAGCTGCAATGGTTGGCAGCAAAATAAGCATTGGGGTGTACCATGATCATCAATTGAGTTAAATTATTTTGTCTAACATGGTTAAATATCATAAAAAATAGAGAAAATTATGCCGAAATTTTTGTAAATTGTAATTCAGTTATAATAATTTATTCTGATGTAGGACAAGTCTATAGGTAGGAAACCTACACCATATCAGCTCTTTTTGTACACTCACACTAAAAAGCATGATGGTGTGACCTTCGTCAACACCCCATGTAGACAACTTCATGTATGTAAAATCTATATTTTAATATTAATTATTAAAAAGCATCACTTATTAACATAAACAATTATAATGATATGACTAAATAGAAGAGAGTATTGAATGACGATCTTAGAACTATGAAACTGTTGATAAGAGTCAGGCATATCTTGATGTAGCAGGTGGTAAGAACTACTGTAGAAGGATTTTCAGCTTAGGTTCATTTGTAAAAACATGCTATTTACAATCGTCCATATCCACTACAGCTGCATTTAGTAGGCGGTCCGCATCAAATGAAAAAGTCCTTCAACTTGAGAGCACAGTAGAGAGGCTGACAACCCAGTTGCAATAGTTAGTGGAGTAGATAACCTAACTTCATAATGAGATGGATCAAATGAAGGGGAGGGACAATATCATCGCAGCAGTCAGAGTATCCACCTTTGCCACTTGTATAACTTAGATGGATAAGTGAATGCATTTAATGTTTTTCTACTCTTAACTTAAGTTTTTGTATAAATTCTTAATATACAGTTATTTTCAAGATACTTATTTGTGTACATTTTAATTTTTTATTATATTAACAATCATAATAATGTTTACTTTATATTTATCAATCAATATTATGTTATTTACAGAAATTAAATATACAAAAAATCATAAGATTATGAACAAAAAACTCAAGTAGGAAGTGAGAAATGGGAGTAGAAATTTATCAAAGTTAAATTTCCCAACGAAACTCCAATATTCTATCGCTAATTAGTGATGAGATGATAACTTCCGTCGGTACATTACCGACAAAAAATACCATTCTACTGCTAATTAGCAACGGAATAAATAAATTCATCTCTAAGTTACTAACAGAATATATCACTTTGTCAGTAAAAATTTAGCAATGGTTCATGTTTCTGTCGAGAAATTTAGCAGCAGAAACATATATATCAGTCAGTAACTTTAGCGACAGACATACGATTTACCGTCGACAAATTCACTGACAGAATATTGATATTCTGTCAGCAAAAGTAGGGACAAAAGGCTATAAATCCATTAGTAAATTCTCTTTAACTAATTGATGGAAATCCAACATTCCATCGCTAATGGTTTTAACAGGTACACAAACTTTCGTCGCTAAATTTACCAACAGTTGTTTCTCTTACGTATCTTTCCATTGGTAATTTTGTCGCCAAATTTGTTTATCGAAGGAAAAGCTTTATTTTCTGTCGATAATTTCTACGCAAAAACCTATTTTTGTTGTAGTGCCTAATTATAAGGAAACTCCATCAAAATTATTGCTTTAGATGATATGGAGGGTAGCTTAACTACATCTAAAACCATTTCAAAGAACAACTAGGATCTAGAGTATATCAATTCAATACTAGGGGTAAAGACATAGTAAGTCCAGAACCTAGATAACTATAAGAAAACCAAATTCACGTTACTCAAAAGACCATTCAATCATTTTGATATCAAGAACTTAGGGGGTGCTTGGTTGGGGTTAATGGAAAAAAAAAATATAGGAATGGAATGAAAACTTGTGTTTGGCATCAAACTATCATTGAAGGGGTAACATTTTCATTACCCACTTCTTGGCAATCCTCAATTCCCCTAATAATTGAGAAGAATGAAAATCATTGATGGGCTTTATGTAACTAATTAATAATATTTTAATTAATTACATTATATTTAATTAAAATATTATTATTAATTAAAATATAACTATTCATCAATAAAATATTAATCAATTAAAATATTGTTATTCATTAATTAATTACAATATAATTACTTAAAATAGTATTATTTTTAATTAATTACATTATATTTAATTAAAATATTGTAATTAATTAATTAATTAATTAAAATATAATTATTTTTAATTAATTACATTATATTTAATTAAAATATTGTAATTAATTAATTAATTAAAATATAATTATTCATTAAAATATAATTATTCATTAATTAAAATATTTTAATTAATTAATTAATTACAATATAATTAATTAAAATATTATTATTTAATTAATTACATTATATTTAATTAAAATATTGTAATTAATTAATTAATTAATTAAAATATAATTATTCATAAAATATAATTATTCATTAATTAAAATATTTTAATTAATTAATTAATTACAATATAATTAATTAAAATATTATTATTTAATTAATTACATTATATTTAATTAAAATATTATTATTAATTAAAATATAACTATTCATTAATTAAAATATTAATCAATTAAAATATTTTATTCATTAATTAAAATATTTTTATTTATTTATTAATTACAATATAATTAATTAAAATAATATTATTATTTAATTAATTACATTGTATTTAATTAAAATATTATTATTAATCAAAATATAACTAATTAAAATATAAATATTCATTAATTAAAATATTATTATTCGTTAATTAAAATATTGTAATTAATTAAAATATAACTATTCATTAATTAAAATATTATTATTAATTAATTAATTGCAATATAATTAATTAAAATATACTTCATTCATTAATTAAAAATTGTAATTAATTAAAATATAATTTATTCATTAATTAAAATATAATTCATTTTGTAATTAATTAATTAAAATAGAATTCATTCATTAATTAAAATACAATTTATTTTTAATTAATTAATTATAATAGTTTTTTAAACCAACCACTATCAATGGCAATGTTAATAATTCCTTCATTTTAACCAATCATCATAATTATGATGATTATATCCATTCTCATTCTTCACTATATTCATTCTCATTACTATTATCATTACCTTATGTGAACCAAGCGCCCTCTTAGTCATTAGCATCAATCCAATGAAGTGCCCTAGCTTGGTCTATATTTTTAATCTATCAAAACACATACATTATAAAGGAGAAAGTCATAAATGCAATCCTTAATTTCTTTAATAATGGAAAATTGCTTAGGTAAAGGACTAATTCATAACACTAGTTCCTAAGACTTGTAACCCTTCATCTTTATGGGAATCTAAACCAATTTCTTACTACAGCATTTTTTCAAAAAATCATATAAAAATGATCAATGAGACCCAAAGTGATTTTATTCTAGGAAGAAATATTGGTGACAACATATTAATTGTACAATACCTATTTAGAAACTATCACAAAAGTAATGGTTCTTAAAATTTAATGTTCAATATTAATTTCAAAAAAAGCATTTGAGTTGGTAAAATGATTGTTTTCTCCTACTAGCTAAGGTGACCAAGAAGACTGAGAAATTGCCAAAAGAACTTCTTATACACTCAAAGAGGGGACAATTATACCATGAAAGAGGAGGTTGGATTGGGAATCACATCAATTAGTTTAATCAATAAAGATGTTATTTGCTGCAAAAATATGGAGGTTTTTCAATGATCAGCAATAATTTTAGGTAAAATGGATACGTAAAGAGTACACTATTTTGGCAAAACCAACAATAGATATGCTTTGAATCATCTAAGAATCACTTTATAGAACCACGAGTGGACTTTGCCTATTATAGGTTAACAATTACCTCCCTGCAGAAGCCAACTTTATAGCATAGTTAGCAATTAAAAGAAAGTCTAAGGCTAGGATCAATCTCATTTCTTAGACCCACCATTTGTTATTATCCTTTTCTGCCACATTTACGATGAAAGTTATGACAATTTGTTTTATTTAACACACGCTATGGGAAATTTAGTAATCGTACCTTTTATGTTGTTTTAAAATATTAAATAGGTTTAATTAATGTGCCAAAAAAATTGCACGTTGATCTATGAATATATTTTTCTACCAAATATAAATATAAGTCTGAAATATAGGAGTGTTCTATAAAAAAAATCGGTGAAACTATTCCAAAGAAGTTCATTTATATCTTCTTTTTATGAAATAAATCGACTTTTATTCTTAAATAATCTACATTATTTCTGTTTTTATTGTAACAAAAGATTCCCTTTTTATGTGGAAAAGTCTCGTATCAAGAATTAGGGGATCCTATCAACTTATTCTGACCTAGGATAATAAACTCATGAGTGTGATCTTACTTCAGCGTCGAGAAATGAAAGAAGACTTCCGCAAGGATTATCTTGCAAGGCTAAATACTTCTAGGTGATCAATAGCGAAATAGTATCGTGAAAAAAGGGTGAAAAGAACTCTCGTCAGGGAGTGAATAGAATATGAAACTATAAGCTCCTAAGCAATGACAGGGCCTAAGGCTCTGAACGCATGCCTGTTAAAGAATGAGCCGGCGACTGATAGGCATTAGCTTGGTAGTGAGTCTTGAAGTAATATGTAAAGTTTTTTTTTTTAGCCATAACGTCGTAGGTTAAAGACATGAAAAGTGTTGTGCACGGGTACGTTAATTTTTTTAATTTAATATTATAAAATGGTCAAATGTTTTAGTTATTAACATAATAAACATTTTAATTTTCATTATAATATTATACAAATTTAGAATTACTACTCATTCATTAGTCATTATATATACATTAATTTATTGGTATATTACGATTTCGTACCAAAGAATGTTTGGAATATCGAACTAGTTATCCTCCAGTCAAACGGGTTGGAGCACCCTCTTTCTATTAGAGCATTTTAATCTTGTGTTATTTAATCGGGTCCACGTATTTATGTGAATCTTATGTAAATATATAGGTGAGATTTAATATACTAGACGGGAGTTAACGTAATGCTCATCTTATATACATTAATGCGTTTAGAGCCGGAGAAGGGGTCAAATCCATGACTACGTACAGACACAACTCAAGCCATTCCAGCCAGCCACATCGACTTGAATGTAGACAGATGTTAGTAGTTTTAGACGATACCGCGAAACATATCAACAACGTAAGATTACGGCTTGCTACATATGAATATCCATACAAATATATCCTTAACAGACAGATTTTGGCATGTTTCCTAGGATTTCATTTATTGTGCTTACATTAATTGCTCGCCGCATGTATAGAAATTTAGGAATACAGAACAGCTGTAATTATTAATGAGAGTTGGAAGAAAGAAAGCTCAGAATGTAAACTAGTCTCCGTTGCATCTCCTTATTTCAGCAAGAGGGTAGTGAGAATCATAATAATCAAGATCATTATTATAGAGAGGAAGATGGTCATTATTAATTCTCCGTTGCATCATAATAACGACATGAATAGTTATAGAGAGGAAGATGGTCATCAACGCATCGGCCGTAATCAAGATCAACTTGTAGCTGATGAAGATCATAATAACAATATATTTGTTATTATCTTTAGAATATGTCTTAGATTATATCTAATGTTATCTTATAAACTAGATTTGGTGGTTGAAAATTTTATTTTAGTTGTTTGAATTTTGCCTATATAAGGCAACCAAGTTTAATAATAAAAGTATGGGAGTGCTAATTATTGTTTAAACTTTATTTTATTCAATCCCATCTCTTTCATCTTCTCTTCTTTTCTTCAAAATTCCAACATAATATCAGAACCTTAGATCCTTGAGGGACTGTGAGAATGGTAAAGGGCGCTTATCTAACAAAAGTTTCATCATCGAAGAAGGAAGGAAGCAATCTCCAATGTATATATTGCAAGAAGCCGGGTCATGAAGAGGAATATTGTTAGCACAAAGGAAAGCCAAGTGACTGAAGAAGAAACTCTTTTTAGAACTAGTTGAGAGAAAGTGCTCAACAATGGTAAGATGATGAGAAAGTGCATTATACAGTGAAGAGAAGGTGCTTCACAAATAAAAAATTTAGATAGAAGTGCTCTATGGAGATAAGAAATGAGAGAAGTGCTCATGTTGAATAATAGAGAGAAGTGCTCTATTGAGAAGTTTGGAGATACGTGCTCCAATGATTGTAGGTTGGTGAGAAGGGCATCAACAAGATGATGAGAAGTATATCAATGAAAAATTGGTGAAGAGAAGAGCTTCACATAATCATTGCAAGTTGATGAGAAGGGCATCAACGGAATTTTGGTGAAGAGAAGTGCTTCACATAATATTTTGAAGATTAGGAGAGATGTGCTCCATCAAGAAAATTTGAATTAAGAGGGAATGTTATGAATTAATTCAAATTTTAAAGTTGTTTAAATTCCTTTAGAATAGGTCTTAAATTATTTTAAAATAAGTCTTAGATTATATATAATGTTATCTTATAAACTAGATTTGGTGGTTGAAAATTTTATTTTAATTGTTTGAATTTTGCCTATATAAGGCAACCAAGTTTAATAATAAAAGTATGAGAGGTTGCCATCTCTTTCATCTTCTCTTCTTTTCTTCAAAATTCCAACAGATTCTATAGAGAGGTTGTTTGAGGCCAAAGAAGTACCAGCATGGCAAAACCAGTTGACTTAAGGGCATTGTTTGTGAGCCTTGTATTGGGTGTTTTGTTCAGCTTTATAGTGATGAAACTGAATCTAACAACTGGTATAATCCCATCTCTCAATGTCTCTGCCGGTCTTCTAGGCTTCTTCTTTGTCAAGATGTGGACTAAATTGCTTCAAAAAGCTGGTTTCTTCAAGCAACCCTTTACCCGCCAAGAGAACACCGTCATTCAAACCTGTGTTGTTGCCACCTCTGGGATTGTTTTTAGCGGTATTACATACAATTTCTATTACGGAAATTACCCCAAGATCCAATACCGGTTTAATATAATAGCCCAAATAGATAATAACAAAAATAAATAAAGCCAAAAAATAAAATGGGACACTGAACCCAAAGATTTACGTGGTTCGGTCAATGTGACCTACGTCCAGGGCCGAAGGATGAGCACTTTTACTAATATGTGGAGAATGTTTACAAATACAAAGGTTGGAACAAAAGGCTTAGAATTATACAGAGAGGATATGTGGATTTTGAGAAAGGAAAGAATGAATGTTTTTCTTCTTTAAGCCTGCCACCTTATTTATAGCCGATGTCTTGCACAATTGTCGTCCAAATCCTTCTACCTACAGCCATAATTGTTGAAGAATTCACCAACTTTGTTTGACGTCCTTCATGCCGCCAGCCTTAAATGCATGAACTAGCCGTATGCAACCAATCAATGCCAACTTGCTTTGACATTTGAGGACAGCCGCCAGTTATATGCATGCCACCAACCAAGTGCCACCAATCAAAGCCTTCTTCTTTGACTTGTGGAGGGGCCAAGCATGCAACAAATCTCCACCTTGACTTGGTCCCGAATAATTAGTGATCTGCTCCACCTTTTCCGACAATGCCCCAGAAGGGCTATATCACCAACTATAGACTCCAATCAAGTCCAAGCACTGCTTGAACTTGTAAACTGGAAGAACCTTTGTAAACATGTCAGCAGGATTGTCCTTAGTATTAATCTTCTGAATAAGGACCTTCTTCTCTGCAATAGTATCCCGAATGAAATGATACTTCACATCTATATGCTTTTTCCTCTCATGATACATTTGATCTTTTGTCAAATGAATAGCACCCTGGCTGTCACAATAAACAGTAGTAACCCCTTGATGAAGGGATAACTCGCCAAATAAACCTCTCAACCATAATGCTTCTTTGATTGCCTCAGTAACTGCCATATATTCTGCTTCAGTAGTAGATAAAGCCACTACATGTTGTAGAGTAGCTTTCCAGCTAACGGCACAACCTCCAATGCAAAATACATAACCTGTCAGAGACTTGCGTTTGTCGAGATCACCGGCATAATCTGAATCTACAAAACCAACCAAACTGTTGCTGGTTCTACCAAACTCCAAACAAAAATTTGAAGTGCCCTTCAAGTATCTGAGAATCCATTTCACCGCCTGCCAATGTTCTTTGCCAGGATTGACTATATACCTACTGACAACACTAACAGCTTGTGAAATATCTGGACGAGTACAAACCATTGCATACATAATACTGCCGACGGCACTAGAATAAGGAACCCGTGCCATATAATCTTCATCTTCCTGTGACTGTGGTGACTGAGCAACTGAAATTCTAAAATGACTTGCAAGAGGAGTACTTACTGCTTTGGCATCTCTCATGCCAAACCGCTCCAAGACTTTACTGAGATAATTCTCCTGGGTCAAGAATAATTTACCAACTCCTCGATCATGTCTTATCTCCATGCCAATAATTTTCTTTGCTGCTCCCAAATTCTTTATCTCAAATTCACCATGCAGTAAGGCCTTCAAATGGTTAATATCTGTAACATTCTTGGCAGCAATGAGCATATCATCAACATATAACAACAAATAGATGAATGGTAGTCATTTAACTTCCTAAGTAAACACAACTATCATACATGCTCTGGAGAAATCATGACCCAACATAAATGAATCAAACCTCTTATACCATTGTCTCAAGATTGCTTTAATCCGCATAAGGATTTCTTCAATAAACAAACTTGGTCTTCCTTTTCTGAATCGCAAAACCTTGAGTTGTTTCATATAAATCTGCTCATCCAATTCGCCATGTAGGAATGTTGTCTTGACGTCAAGATGCTCTAATTCCAAATCAAACATGGCAACCAATGCAAGTAATACACGAATAGAGCTATGTTTCACCACTGGTGAGAAAACATCATTAAAATCAACACCTTGTACCTGACTGTAGCCCTTTGCAACCAATCGTGCCTTATACCTTGCATTCTCAACACCTGAAGTACCTTCTTTCTTCTTGAAGACCCATTTACACCCAACAATTTTCTTACCCTTCGGCGGCTTCACCAGAACCCAAATACCATTCTTATGTAGAGATTCCATTTCTTCATTCATGGCCACCACCCATTTATCCGCATCAGCACTAGAAACTGCTTCTGTATATGTGGAAGGTTCACCGTCTCCACTGCTTTCTGTACATCGATAAAGCATATGCAACTAAATTTGCATACCTCTGTGGTGGTCGAATCTCTCGTCTTGGTCTATCTCTGGCTATGGAATGTTCTTCTTCTACTGGTTCACTTTGAACATGGTTAGGATCCGGATGATCACCTTGATCTGTCTCATATGTAGAAGACATCTGTGAAGGACCTGAACTACCAATCTCTAACTCCACCTGTTTCTGTGTACTATCCTCTTTTTCTAAATTACAAGGATTACAAGACTCTTTTCTAAGATACAACATAGAGGACTCATCAAATGTAACATCTCTACTAATTACAAATTTAGGTGACTTAGGATCAGGACACCACAAACGATATCCCTTCACCCTTGAAGCATAACCAAGGAAAATACATTTCTTAGCCCTAGGCTCTAACTTTCCTTCATTTACATGCATATATGCTGGACACCCAAATATTCTTAAAGTAGAATAATCGGCAGGAGTACCTGACCAAACTTCCTCTGGAGTCTTGAAATTAAGAGGAGCACAAGGAGAGCGGTTGACGATGTAGCAAGCTGTCGCAATAGCTTCTGCCCAAAAATCAAGTGTCAACCTTGCATTAGAGATCATACACCGAGCTCTTTCCAAAAGAGTCCGGTTCATACGCTCGGCAACTCCATTTTGTTGCGGAGTCATTCTGACAGTGTGATGCTGAGCAATTCCTTCATTCTTGCAGAATTCATTGAATTCACCTCCACAAAATTCCAAACCATTGTCTGTCCGTAGTCGCCTAACATGCCTTCCTGTTTGCTTTTCAATCAAAGCTTTCCATTGTGTAAAGGTTAAGAAAACATCATTCTTATGTTTCAAAAAATACACCCAAACCTTCCTCGAATAATCATCAATAAAAGTCAACATATACCGGGCACCACCTTTAGATGGAACACGAGAGGGCCCCCACAAATCAGAATGAATGTAATCCAAAGTACCTTTAGTTTTATGAACAGATGGAGAATTGAAGCTCACTCGTTTCTGCTTCCCAAAAATACAATGCTCACAAAAGTCCATCTTACCAGTACTTTGACTACAAAGTAGGCCCCTCCTGCTTAACAACGTTAAACCTTTCTCACCCATATGTCCTAAACGCATGTGCCACAATTTGGTAATGTCACCTTGATGAACATCGCCGCAAAGACTCACATCAGAGATCCTCGCAAAACATACAAACTACACCAGACCTGCAAGCTTTCATCAATACAAGAGCACCTTTAGAAATTTTCAAAACTCCACCTTCAGCTGAGAACTTGCACCCTTGAGAATCGAGAGTGCCCAAGGAGATGAGATTTTTCTTCAAATCAGGAACGTGTCTAACATCAGTGAGTGTTCTAATGATACCATCATACATTTTGATCCGGACTGTACCTTTACCAACAACTTTACAGGCATCATTATTACCCATCAAAACAATTCCACCATCAAATGAATCATAACTGGTAAAACACTCCCTATCAGGACTCATGTGGTAAGAACAACCCGAGTCTAAAATCCACTCCTTATTAGACTTGAGTTTATCTTCTATGGCTACAAAGATAATTCCCTCATTCTCATCTGCTGCTACACTAGCTTCAGTGGTGTTGCTTTTATTTTGCTCAATTTTATTTTTATCCTTATGCTTCAATTTATAGCAATCAGCCTTAATGTGCCCTTTCTTCTTGCAATAATTACAAATTAAGTTCTTATGTCTGGATTTCGACCTGCCTTTGGATATACCCTTTTCAGAGTCTCTATTTTCAGATCTACCCCGTACAAATAGTCCCTCTGCCTGACTTCCACTAGTCTTCCCAGTGATGTCCCTATCAATCTGCTCTTTTGACTTTAATGCAGACTTAATACTATCATATGAGATAGACTCTTTCCCATAAATCATAGTATCACAAAAATATTTAAAGGATCAAGGTGGAACGCAACAATAAAATGGCTTGATCCTCATCCGTAATAAAGAATCTCCACATTCTTCAAATCCATAATAAGTGAATCAAATTTATCTAAATGTGAAGTTATTGATGTACCTTCTATCATCCTTAACATATAACTTCGCTTTAAATAAAGCCGATTCTCCACCGCCTTCTTCATGTACATGGTTTTCAACTTATCCCACATGCCTTTGGTCGTGATTTCAAGCAACTTCCTGCAAAACCTCATCAGTGAGATGTAAAATAATACATGATCTAGCCTTATCATCTAGATCCTTAAATTTGTCCAACGACATGTCTGCTGGCTTTTTCTCCTCTCCATCGAGTGCTAACTTACTTCCATCCTATGTTAGAATGGCCTGCATTTTGAGTTGCCACATTCTGAAATTAATATTCCGGCGAAACTTTTCAATGGAGGTCGTTATCGTCATAATGACTATAAGTGGGCCCCGCACAAGAAATCAGAATGGTGGACTCCACAAATGAAACTAGAACAAACAAAACCGGGTAGTAAGCTCAACAAGTGAAAACAGGGCGTGGGCCCCACAACAAAATCGAGAGGTGGGCCCCACGAACAAAACTCGAGGCGTGGGCCCCACAAATAAATTAATCCCCTAATATAAAATCGGAACAAATCGATAAAATAGGGCAGTGGGCCCCACAGGATAAAACCGAAGCAGTGGGCCCTGCAAGTGAAATCGAGGCAGTGGGCCCCGTTTAGGCTTACTACAAAAAAATCTAACTCACTTTCTGATGTGGAAGATCCACCTAGTGGCTACCACAGAGCATACGGTAAGTTAGACCCAAAAATAATGGCTAGAGCTCTGATACCAATTTGTTATTCCAATCCCGGTTTAATATAATAGCCCAAATAGATAATAACAAAAATAAATAAAGCCAAAAAATAAAATGGGACACTAAACACAAAGATTTACGTGGTTCGGTCAATGTGACCTACGTCCACGGTCGAAGGATGAGCACTTTTACTAATATGTGGAGAATGTTTACAAATACAAAGGTTGGAACAAAAGGCTTAGAATTATACAGAGAGGATATGAGGATTTTGAGAAAGGAAAGAATGAATGTTTTTCTTCTTTAAGCCTGCCACCTTATTTATAGCCGATGTCTTACACAATTGTCGTCCAAATCCTTCTACCTACAGCAATAATTGTTGAAGAATTCACCAACTTTGTTTGACATCCTTCATGCCGCCAGCCTTAAATGCATGAACTAGCCGTATGCAACCAATCAAAGCCAACTTGCTTTGACATTTGAGGACAGCCGCCAGTTATATGCATGCCACCAACCAAGTGCCACCAATCAAAGCCTTCTTCTTTGACTTGTGGAGGGGCCAAGCATGCAACAATTTCTAGCCATTTAATTAAATGTGTGATCTCACCTGTCTTATTATTACAGTTCAAATTGGGAAAACCTGAAATCGATGATTCTTTTAGATTAGTATATTTATCTGTCTTAATTAGCATGCACGCCCAGATTTTCTTTAGGATTAATGTCATACATGTGTATATTGGATGTTTCAGTGAAATTCTGAACTTAAATTTGGCATCAATGTCTATTTAATATCCGCTCATCTATGTTCAACACTGCATGAGTCTTCACTTTGTTGTCATCCGCTTGTTTTTCTAAATTAATTCAGGTGGTTTTGGAAGTTACCTCTTTGGAATGAGCACAACCATTGCAAAAAAATCAGCAGAAACCAATCCAGGGAAGAACATAAAGGACCCATCATTGCATTGGATGATAGGCTTTCTTTTTGTTGTCAGCTTTCTTGGCTTATTTTCTGTGTTGCCTCTTCGGAAGGTTTGGTCTCTTTTTATTGTATGCGTATAGATATGTCTTCACCATTAACATTCATCCTAATAAATTAAATCATTTTGGAACAAAATGCAAACAGTACTGCTGCTTGCTACTTACTGTTGAACATAATCATTCATAGACCAGTGGCAGGATTTGCTCAAACTGAATGCGAGATGGAATCTTGTAGAGTTTATTGCACTTTTGGATGAACATTTAACACATCAGAATTAACATTGCGTTGAAAGGTGCAATATAAGATTGGGTTTGTATATTTTAAAATGTTGAGATGTTGAAATGTGAAGTTCAGGGTAAAAATCTGGCATAGTATACTGTTGCTTGCTCAATAAAAGCTATTTGTTTTTTGGGGTGTTGGACTTATCATATCTTTTAATAGGTCATCTAACCTTACTATCTTTGACTGATTCATATATGATAATTGTGATGAATATCACTCATACTCCATCAATCAACACTCAAAATCAACATGATCGCAAGAAGAATAAAAGACAAGAAGAAGTGTAGTGTGTGAAGTTGTCTGAAGCACATGTCGAAGACAGAAGATGGAGTAACATTCTAGAAAAAAAAACATTTCAGCTGAAGTCAAAAGGTTAAGTGACTTAAGGCACTCCCACGTGGTTATCTATTAAAATCAGAAGCAACTCAACATAAAGCACTGCCGTTTCATTTATCATTCAAGTTCAAGATATTACAAAACGCACAGCTTAAGGAGTTAATTAAACACTCACGTGGAGTGCACATGATGATGGTCTGATTCAAGCCACATACCACCGAAGATCATCTTCTTCATTCCTTCATATATAAAAGGCAAGGCAGAGGCTTCAGACACAACACAACATATACAGAAAATTCAGTCTTCAATTCACTTTGTAATTTTCTATCTTTGAGAGTGAAAAATCAGTGCGAGAGAAAAGGATCAAAGAGTGCTAGAGTACCAACCTGTTTGGGTACTGGTGAGCTTGTGAGGCTCTTGTTGCAAGTGTTCAAAGAACACTCAATCTTTGTATCTTCATCTCCATTTTCTTCTGCTTTAGTGAAATTTCCTACACCACTATCAAGTGGGAACCTTGGATGTAGGTAGCTTTGTGCTATCGAACCAAGTAAAAATTGTCTTCCTTTTATTTTTCTTACATTTGTGTTTTCTGCAAAAGTGACCAAGATTTATCAGTTTCTACGTAAAAGATAACAGATAAGCAGTAAAATCCCAACACAAAGTAGTATTATTGCATCAAGACCTCCTGGGACAATTCTTGGACACTTCAAGCAGCAAAGAAGCATTAAGAATCATCCAAGATCAGTCAGTAAAAAAGCATAAACAATCAGTCAAGATCAGTCAACAAGTTCAGTATCAGATACATTCAACATCAGTAAGTGAGTGCAATTTCAAGTTTCTTTACATTACTAAATCATGGTAGGTAAAGAAATGAATGTTTTTCTGGTAAAGAAGACTTTACCATCTGGAAACTCCAGATGCAAGCACTTTTGGAATCTTATGACTGCTATGGTGCTATTGATGATGATTATGACCTTGAAACTGATCCTATTAAGAAGCTGAAAATGCAAAGACTTGCACATTGCAAGTTAAGGCTTCATTTATCACCTACTGTGATAAGAAAAGTGCAGAATTGCAATACTGCACAGAAACTTTGGGTGAAATTAGATGAGTTGTATGCTAAGAAATGTCTTCCTAATAAGATGACACTTCTCCACAACCTTGCAAACTACAAAATGAACACTTCAGTATCCTTAGATGATAACCTAGATTATTTCTTCAAGCTAGTACAAGATTTAGAAGCTACAGATGAGAAAATTAGTGAAGAGCACCAAGCTGTAGTAATCTTAAAGGCATTACTTTATGAATTTAATGCATTCAAGAAGGTAATCAAGCATGCTAGTGGAGAATCACTTACTGTTAAAAAGGTATTAGATTCTCTTATGGAAGAAATAGTTGAAGTGAATCCATTTAAAAAGAAGGCTAAAGTGATGTTTGTAGAGAATAACTATGAGAAGAAATCTCATAAGAAAAACAACAAGAAGGAAAAGTGGAAGAAGGGAAGTGGGAAAGAAAAACAACCTAAGGAAGGTGAAAATGAAAAGAAGAAAAAGGGAAAAGCTAAGACATGCTTCTACTGTGACAAGGTGGGACATTTTGCAAGGGATTGTAGGAAAAAGAAGAGGGACAAGGCAACAAAAAGTGGAATTTTAGGTAATGTCGAAAAACCTGAAGATTCCAGTGAAGATGAAATATTGGCTGTAACTGAGGATTGTGAGAACCTTAGTAGAGAGTGGATATTTGACTCAGGGTGTACTATGCATGTCACTCCTCATAGGGATTGGTTCATTACATTTGAACCAGTCACTGCCAAGGTTAAAATGGCAGATTCTGGGCAGCAAAGGATAGAGGGCATAGGAAGTGTTTTCATCAACATGTTTGATGGAAAGAGGAGGATCCTAAGCAATGTCATATTTGTACCTGGAATAAAGAAAAATCTGATCTCGAAAAGCTTGTTTGATAAGCAAGGCTTTCAGATCAGATCTAAAGATGGACTTAGAGAAATCCTAAGGGATGAAAGAGTCATCATTAAAGGAGTGGAGAGGGGGTGGCCTATACTATGTAATAGGCACAACTGAAATTAATCAAATTTCAGAAAGTACTAACCTTGAGCCAACCAAGCAATGACATGCTAGGTTGGGTCATGTAGGCAACAAAAGCCTGCTCCATCTCTCTAGGCAAGTTCTTATACCTTACAAGAACCTACAGAAGTTAGATTTTTGTGAATCTTGTATGCTAGGTGAGCACCACAGGTCAGCATTTCAAAGGGGAGCTAAGAGAGCCACAGAGATCATGGAGTATGCTCACAGTGATCTCTAGGGGCCAGCTCAAGTCCCCACAGCAGGAGGAAATGTGTACTTTATGTCCATAATTGATGACAAGTCAAGGAAATGTTGGGTTTACCCTATGAAGAGGAAGGATGAGGCACTAGAGGTTTCATGAGATGGCATACTCTTATGGAAAACCAAACTGGGAGAAAGTTGAAATGCCTAAGGACTGATAATGGGGGATGGAGTATTGCAATAAGGAATTTGAGGAATACTGCAGTAAAAATGGAATCCTAAGGCATAAGACAGTCAGAGCTACTCCACAACAGAATGAAGTAGCTGAAAGATTGAATAGAACTCTCCTAGAAAAGACTAGGTGCATGCTCCTCTCATCGGGTTGCTCACATTCTCTTTGGGAGGAAACAATTAGGATAACAGACTATTTAATTAATAGGCTGCCAACCTCAGCTAATGATTATAAGACTCCTCAGGAAATTTAGAGTGAAAAGAAGCCTAAACTCTCACACCTAAGGACTTTTTGATGTGCTGCCTATGCACATCAGAAAGAGGTAAAATTGGAGCCTAGAGCAGTCAAAGGGGTGTTTCTAGGTTATCCAGAAGGTGTAAAGGGCTATAAGCTTCTTCTACTTCAAAAGGGAGCCTATAAAACGATCATTAGTAGAGATTTCATCTTTAAAGAAGATGAATTTCCTCTGCCGAATAAGAATTCTCAAAATTCTGAACTTCTAGGTGACATTCAGGAGAATTTAGGGACTGCAAACAATTCAGTTCCATTTTATGTACCACCTAAATCTGAAGAAGATGGTGGTCTACAATCAGAAACTGTGGAGCCTCTAGAAGACACAGCACAGTATGAAGAAAGGAGGGAAGAAGCAGAAGTCCAGGGAGAAACCTTAAACCCACCTTCAACTGATATGCAAGAGAACCTACAGGACTACCAACTCACAAGGGATAGGCAACCAAGAATCAGAATGCCTAACAGAAGGTACACTGATGTAGACATGGTTGAATTAGCATGCTTCATGGCTAAAAATGTAGAAAATAAGGCACCTGAAACCTATGATGAAGCCATGAGAGGAAAGGATGCTAGAAATTGGAAGGAGGCTTGTGAGAAGGAATACTCTTCATTAATGAAGAATAACACTTGGACTTTAGTACCTAGACCTTACAAAGCCAAATTAATTGAGAATAAGTGGCTTTTCAAATTGAAAGAAGGGGTAACAGAAGCAGAACCTAGAATTTATAAGGCTAGGCTTGTAACTAAAGGATTTAGGCAAAAGGAAGGGATAGACTACAAGGAGATATTCTCTCCAGTAGTTAAATTCAAGACTATTAGGCTTATTTTAGTCTTAGCAACTTTATATGATTGAGAAATCTATCAAATGGATGTTAAGACAGCTTTCTTATATGGAAAGCTAGAAGAGACCATATATATGAAGCAACCAATCGACTTTGAGGACAAAAACAAGCTAGGCCATGCTTGCCTATTGCAAAAATCCCTATATGGGCTCAAGCAAGCCCCTAGACAATGGAACAAAAAGTTCCATGAGGTTGCTTCTAGTATGAACTTCATCCGAAGCTCATATGATTACTGCCTATATTACAAAGATCTAGGAATGACTAAAGTAGTGTATATGTTAGTTTATATAGATGATCTTATCATCAAAGGGAAGGACTTGAATATAGTTCAAGAGGTCAAGGCTGAACTGTGCTCACATTTTGAAATGAAAGACCTAGGGGAAGCACAGAAGCTCTTAGGAATGCAGATTATTAGAAAGAGGAGGGAAGGAAAGCTATGGCTTGTTCAGAGGAATTACATAAGGAAAATTCTAACTCAATTTAATATGGAACAAGCTAAACCTACTTCAGTACCTTTAGGATCACACTTACAGATGGTCTCTGACAAGTGTCCTAAGACTGAAGAAGAACAGAAGGCTATGACTCACTATCCCTATGATGTAGGCATTGGATGTCTAATGTACCTTATGCTATGCACAAGGCCTGATTTAGCCTATGCTATAAGTATCCTAAGTAAGTTCATGGCCAATCCAGGTTTAGAACATTGGCAAGGGCTCAAAAATGTTCTCAGATATATATTTGGAACAATGAACTATGACTTATGTTTTTCTAAAACAAAACTAACAAAATGCAAATATCTATCTTTATGTCGCTATGTGGATGCAGACTATGCAGCAGATAAGGACTCAAGAAAGTCAATTTCAGCATATGTTTTCACATTGCCAGCAAACACAATCAGCTGGAAATCATAGCAGCAAACAGTAGTAAGCCTATCTACCACAGAAGCAGAATATTATGCAATTACTGAAGGAGTAAAGGAGCTAGCATGGCTATCAGGCATACTTAAGGAAATAAACATAGAAATCACAACACCAACACTGTACACGAATAGTCAGAGTGCATGGTACCTGAGTCATGATCCAGTCCTTCACGAGAGATCCAAGCACATTAATGTGCGTTTGCATTTCGTCAGAGATCAAATCTCCAAAGGAACCTTCAATCTGAAAAAAATACAAGGTGAGAAAATCCCTAAGATTTCGGAACAAAAATACTAACACAAAAGAAGTTTAGTTTCTACAGGGATTACTTACAGATCGAGGAAGCCCCATGACTCTAGAAGCAGATCTGACCAACCTGATGAAGTGACAAAAATTAGAGTTTCGGGATTTGGGGATTTTTTTTTCAGATTTAGGGATTTTTGTTTAGGGGTTTTTCAATTTCAGCTAGGACAGGTGAAATAGAAGGGAAACCACATAACATCTAAGAAGATTTCGACAGATCTCACTAAGTTTTAGAAAAAACTAGGGTTTCGGGTGGGTTGAATCACTCTCGGGTTTTACAGATTTGAGCGAAGATTGAAGGAATAGGAGGGAAAGTGTGATGAATATCACTCATACTCCATCAATCAACACTCAAACTCAACGTGAACGCAAGAAGAATAGAAGACAAGAAGAAGTGTAGTGTGTGAAGTTGTCTGAAGCACATGTCAAAGACAGAAGATGGAGTAACATTTTAGAAAAAAAAACATTTCAGCTGAAGTCAAAAGGTTAAGTGACTTGAGGCACTCCCACGTGGTTGTCTATTAAAATCAGAAGCAACTCAACATAAAGCACTGCCGTTTCATTTATCATCCAAGTTCAATATATTACAAAATGCACAGCTTAAGGAGTTAATTAAACACTCACGTGGAGTGCACATGATGATGGTCTGATTCAAGCCACACACCACTGAAGATCATTTTCTTCATTCCTTCAGATATAAAAGGCAAGGCGGAGGCTTCAGACACAACACAACATATACAGAAAATTCAGTCTTCAATTCACTTTGTAATTTTCTATCTTTGAGAGTGAAAAATCAGTGCGAGAGAAAAGGATCAAAGAGTGCTAGAGTACCAACTTGTTTTGGGTACTAGTGAGCTTGTGAGGCTCTTGTTGCAGGTGTTCAAAGAACACTCAATCTTTGTATCTTCATCTCCATTTTCTTCTGATTTAGTGAAATTTCCTACACCACTATCAAGTGGGAACCTTGGATGTAGGTAGCTTTGTGCTATCGAACCAAGTAAAAATTGTCTTCCCTTTATTTTTCTTGCATTTGTGTTTTCTGCAAAAGTGACCAAGATTTATCAGTTTCTGCATAAAAGATAACAGATAAGCAGTAAAATTCCAACAATAATCTTAGCTAAAAATCTAAAAACTTAGCAAAGAGAAGTTTGATACCTCTATAGTAACCTTTTTATTGTACCATTGTTATTCATCTTGTCATATTCATCAAATGAGGAAATACAACACAACTACATAAGAGAGTCATTCACTTTCTTTTTTCTTTCTATGATGCTTCACAGAAGTTTGAGTTGACAAAATGTTAAATGCTACAGATAATGGTAAAAGATTTCAAATTGACCTATCCAAGTGGCACCGCAGCTGCCCATCTTATCAATAGCTTCCACACACCTCAGGGTGCCAAGCTAGCCAAGTGAGGCCTTAAGTCATCTTCTTGATAAGTTTTTGCATTTTTCGTTATACAAGTCTAGCTGTCTCATTCTGTAAATTTTGTTGCAGGAAACAAGTGAAGGCATTGGGCAAGTTTTTCTCCTTCAGCTTCTTCTGGGGCTGCTTCCAGTGGTTTTTTACTGCAGGGGATGACTGTGGATTTGTAAACTCCCCTAGCTTTGGCCTCCAGGCCTATGAACACAAGTACAGTACATAACTCTTATTTTTACATTGATTTAGAAGTTATATACTTTTTTTTGTTGCAAAGAACTGATTAATTACTCATCGGGACTAGGAAGCCATTAGTAATGATGATTATATGAATCTCTCAAGATAGAGATTGCTGCACTGAAATAATGCATGCGGTACATATTTGCCCTTTTTTATGCTTTGAAAACATTGATTTCTCTCTTCTTCATTTTTTTCCTTCGCCTCTTTTGTTGAATACTTTATGGGCAGGTTTTATTTCGATTTCTCTGCTACTTACGTTGGTGGGCATGATCTACCCACATCTTATCAACATTTCCTTGCTGGTTGGAGCCATTCTATCATGGGGTATCATGTGGCCCCTTATAGACAACCAGAAAGGTCATGGGTATCCCGCAAATCTCAAGTCTACAAGCCTCCATGGCCTGCAAGGTTACAAGGTAGATTCTTCCATCCTAAAAAAGTGACATTTATTATCAAACATGGCTCAATAATTTCGTACTTTATCTTCTGACAGGTGTTCATTGCCATATCTAGGTGATGGATTATATAACTTCATCAAAGTCCTCGGCCATACCTTGATTGGTTTGTTCAATCAATTATAAGAAAGACTCGGGAACAGTGCTCCCAGTTGCCAAAAATTCTCCCCCTCCATCTTAATCCTTTGATGAGCAAAAGCGCACGGAATTGTTTCTCAAAGACCAAATACCCACATGGTTGGCTATTGCTGGCTATGTGGTCATAGCAATCGTCTCCATAATTGCAGTTCCTCATATCTTCTACCCACTGAAGTGGTACTATATTGTCGTCATTTACATCATTGCACCAGCACTAGCCTTCTGTAATGCTTATGGTTGTGGACTAACAGATTGGTCATTGGCATCCACATATGGAAAGCTTGCAATCTTCATAATTGGAGCATGGGCAGGAGCTGCTCATGGTGGGGTTCTTGCAGGTTTAGCAGCCTGCGGGGTCATGATGAATATTGTGTCAACAGCATCTGACCTTATGCAGGATTTTAAGACCGGTTACATGACACTGGCTTCACCAAGGTCCATGTTCATCAGCAAGGTCATCGGAACTGCAATGGGCCGTGTAATCTCTGTTGGAAAATCAACTCAAGATCAAATCTAAGCGTAGCGGAATGAATTTAATTTTTTTTTTCACATAATCAACTTTAACAGAATTAAATTTGAAACATAAAACAAAAAATTGACAAAGTTAAACTAACCTTTTCTTGATTTCCCGATACAATATCTAGCTTCTCCGAAATTGTCAATTCCACAAGCCGTTCAATCGTCCGGCCTCTAACGGTATCCACAGATCCTTTTCGGAGAAAAACTCAAATCGAATTTGAGAGGAAAAACTTGTTAGAAGTGCTAGCTTCAATATGTTATAATTCTTCCTTTTTATATGAAAAATCATATTTTTCATATCCTTGAATTTTATTAAAATTACAACTAAAGTCAAACTTTAATTATAATTATTAATAAATCCTTATAAGATCAAATATCACATATTGATCCTAAAGTTTCTGAAACTTCTCAATTAAGTCCAACTTAATTCAAATTTCATTTTCTCCTTTATAGACCTTTTATGTGTGACCCATTAGGTTTCTAATATGTTGGCAATGATTATAAAATATAATTCTAATTCATAATTAGAATCAGATAAATTAAAACTCCTTTTAATTTATCTTTAATTCCCTAATTAAACAATTTATAATCATAGATCATGATTGACGTCTAGAACATGTCATGACCACCCAAATATTAGGAATGTCAAAGTGGTTTGACTTAACTTGTCATGCATGGTTATCTTGTATAAACTAATCCTTTCGTCATCTAATGTTCCAATTGGAATTAGAGTATGGAATTCGTGTTCACTCTAAATAATCCAATCATATTTGTTCTTGTTAATTAGTAATGATTTATAATTGATATTTGAAAACAACTTTTCAAATTTCAATTCACTCTGCCGAGATTCCCAAAATCATTACTAATCAAGAACAATGTAACATTCTTCCTAATTACTTTAGACTGATTTAATCCTTTATTGATTTACTCAACTATCTCCATATAGTTCATACTATATCCAATAACTACCGAATTGAACTATTCCTAGAATAGAACATAAGTAGCATCAAAACATAGTAATTCCTACATGAGATAACTTTGGCAATCTCAAGTCTAAGGAGCAATTATACAACCATCATAATGAGATAATCCACAGACACACAAGTAATGTTCCATTTGGGATTCTCATAATTGGGTCTGTTCAGTGAACTTATTCTCCAATAAGCACCCACAAGTTTGTTTAAGTTTCTCCATACTTTAATCTATGAGATCGATTACTTTCTTCATAAGAAAGAAACAAATATGTGCTAGTCTAACCATTTCATCAATACCCATCTTGATGAAACTATGACTAGGAACATTTTAGGAATAATACAAAATACAATTTGAATCTCATAATTATAATCACATTATAATTTCTAATTGCATAATAATTATTCCAAGGATTTTATCTTTATGATTAATAATTAAATAATTAAAATGCACAAAGATAAAGAATGCCTTTATTGAATAAAACAAGTTTTATACAATTAAAATACAACCAAAATTGGCTGCATGGGCATAAACCAACAATCTCCCACTTGCACTAAAGCCAATTACCAATGTATCTAATACCATAGCCATCCATATGTCTATCATGTTTCTTTTGAGATAACGGCTTAGTGAGAGGATCAACTAGATTCTCTTCAGTGGGAACTCGTTCTATCTGGATTTCATTCCATTCCACTATCTCCCGGATGAGATGAAACTTCCTGAGTACATGTTTGGATCGCTGATGAGATCTCGGTTCCTTCGACATGCAATAGCACCATTGTTGTCATGAGACACTACTATCGGATCAACAATGCTAGGAACCACTCCAAGTTCAGTAATGAACTTCTTGATCCAAACTGCTTCCTTTGCTGCTTCAGAAAATGCAATATACTCAGCTTCAGTTGTTGAATCTGCAATGGTTGGTTGTTTGGAACTCTTCCAACTAACCGCTCCACCACAAAGAGTAAAAATATACCCTGACTGTGATCTACTATCATCTTGATCAGACTGAAAACTAGCATCTGAATAACCCTGAACTCTCAGCTCAGTTCCTCCATAGACTAGAAAAATATCTTTAGAGGATCTCAAGTACTTTAAGATATTTTTCACAACTGTCCAATGACCCTCACCAGGATCAGCTTGATATCTACTTGTTATGCTCAAAGCATAAGCAACATCTGGTCTTGTACATATCATCGCATACATGATCGATCCAATAGCCGAAGCATATGGAACACCATTCATTCTATCTCTTTCCTCTTGTGTCTTAGGACACATGCTCTTGGAAAGAGAAATCCTAGGCGATGTAGGTAAAAATCCTCTCTTGAAATTTTTCATGCTAAACCGTTTTAACACTTTGTCTATGTACGAAGATTGGGACAAACCAAGCAACCTTTTTGATCTATCTCTATAGATCTTTATACCTAGGATATAAGCTGCTTCTCCCATATCCTTCATGGAAAAATTCTTAGATAACCATATCTTAACAGACTGGAGCATTGAAATGTCATTTCCAATGAGCAATATGTCATCTACATAAAGCACTAAGAAAACTACTCCACTCCCACTTACCTTCTTGTAAACACAAGGTTCATTTACATTTTTGATAAAACCAAACCCTTTGATTGTTTCATCAAAACGGATGTTCCAACTCTGCGACGCTTGCTTCAGTCTATATATGGACCTTTGCAACTTGCATACTTGATCAGGAAATGCTTTGGATTCCCCCTCAGGTTGTGTCATATACACATCCTCTTGTAAATTCCCATTGAGAAATGCTATTTTGACATCCATCTGCCAAACTTCATAATCATAATATGCCGCTATCGCCAATAAAATCCTTATAGACTTAAGCATTGCCACTGGCGAAAAAGTTTCATCAAAATCAACTCCTTATTTTTTGTCTATAACCTTTCGCCACTAACCTTGTTTTGTACGTATGTACATTTCCATCCATGTCAGTTTTTCTCTTAAAATCCATTTGCACCCAATAGGTACTATACCTTCAGGTGCATCCACCAAAGACCAAACTTGGTTGGTGTACATGGATTCCATTTCAGATTTCATGGCTTCTTGCCATTTTAAAGAATCAATGTCTGACATTGCTTCCTTAAAATCAGTAGGTTCGTCATTTAAAATTGAAGTATCATCACTTCCTTTTTCAACATGTAGATCTAATCTAACAGGAGGATGACGTACCCTTTCAGACCGTCGCGAACTATGTGTTCCTTGAACCATTGGTTGAACATTTAATGTATCAACTTGTGGTTCTTGTTCCATTTCGATATATGTTTGTAGTTCTAGAACTTCTCTAAGTTCCACATCACTCCCACTACTTTCTTTGAGAATAAATTCTCTTTCTAAGAATATAGCATGTCTTGAGACAAACACCTTTTGCTCAAGAGGATGATAAAATTGATATCCAAAGCTTTCTTTTGGATATCCCACAAACATGCATTTATCTGATTTAGCTTCAAGCTTATCAGACATTGCACGCTTCACGTAAGCATCACATCCCCAAATTTTTAAGTGTGACAACTTTGGTCTTTTACCAGTCCATATCTCATATGGAGTCTTGTCAACGGTTTTGGATGGAACTCGCTCAATAGGTAAGTAGCAGATTAAGAGCATATCCCCAAAATGGCTGGAAGAATATAGTTCATCATGGAACGCACCATATCTAATAAAGTACGATTTCTCCTTTCAGAAATCCCATTATGTTGTGGAGTTCCAGGCGGAGTCCATTGTGAGAGAATTCCATTCTCTTTTAAGTAACTAAGAAACTCATGGTCTAAGTACTCGCCACCTCGATCAGATCTAAGTGTCTTAATACTCTTACCAGTTTGTTTCTCTACTTCAAGTCTAAATTCTTTAAACTTTTCAAATGCTTCAAACTTGTATTTCATTAAATACACATAACCATATCTAGAATGGTCATCTGTGAATGTTATGAAATATGAAAATCCTCCTCTAGCTTGAGTAGACATAGGGCCACATACATCTGAATGTATAAGCTCTAACAACTGATTAGTACGTTGTCCCTTTCCACTAAAGGGAAGTTTGGTCATTTTACCCTTTAAACATGATTCACAAGTTTCATATGATTCATAATCGAAAGGATCTAAATATCCTTCTTTATGTAACTTTGTGATTCTTGTTTCATTAATATGACCTAACCTACAATGCCATAAATAAGAAGGATTTTGGTCACTTAATCTTCTTTTTTTGCTATTTATTTGAAGAATTGGTCTTTTAAGATCTAATTTATACAAACCATTTGTAAGCATACCAGATCCATAATAAATGTCATCTTTATAAAAAAGAACAACTATTATTCTTAATATTGAAAACAAATCTATTCATATCCAAACATGGAATAGAAATAATGTTTCTTGTAATGACAAGAACATAATAACAATTATTTAGTTCAAGTACAAGACCAGAAGGCAAAGCTAAACTACAAGTTCCAATAGCTAATGCAGCAACTCTTGCTCCATTACCGACTCGTAAGTCCACTTCGCCTTTTATCAACGCTCTACTGTCTGTCAGTACCTGCACATTGTTACAAATGTGAGAACCACATCCGGTATCTAATACCCAAGATTGTGGTACAGAAGTAGAAAGATTGATTTCAATCATAAACAAACCTGAAGTTGAAGTTTCGCCTAACTTCTTTTCCTTCAAGCTAGCAAGATAAGCTTTGCAGTTTCTCTTCCAGTGTCCAGCTATGCCACAATGAAAACAGGTGCCCTTATCATTCTTCTTCTTGACACCGCCTGTTGGCTTTGCTACTTTAGCTGAAGCCTTCTGATTCTTGTTCTTGTTCTTCTTCTTAGAGGTCTTACATTTATTCTTAGAAGAAGAAGAGCCAACAACAAGAACAAAACTAGATTCCTTCTTAAGGCATCCCTCAGCGGTCTTGAGCATGTTGAGTAATTCAGCCAATGACATTTCCTTTTTGTTCATATGGAAGTTCATAATAAATTGTGAAAAACTCGAGGTAAGAGACTGGAGCACTAAATCAATACTCAACTCGAGGTTCAGGTCATACCCTAATTGGCCTAACTTTTCAATGTAGCCAATCATCTGTAGAACATGAATTTCTACAGATGTTCCAGGAGCCATCCGACATTGAAACAAGGCTCTTGCAGTCTCAAACCTCTCCACCCGACTTTGAGCACCAAATAACTCTTGAAGGTGCAAGAACATTTCCCTTGCATTCATACATTCATGTTGTCTCTGAAGCTCGGGAGACATGCTGGCTAACATCACACATGTCACTTGCTCATTGTCATCTATATGACTTTGATAATATTCCCAATCTTCATTGGTAGTATCTTGAGCAGGTTCAGGTGGAAGCTCATTGTCAAGAATGTATATTTTTTTCTCTTGCCTTAAAACAATTTTAAGGTTACGCAAACAGTCAGAAAAATTTGGCCCAGTCAGTTTGTTTGCATCCATGATGCTCCTCAGGGACAAGTTTGTACTCATTTTCAAAAAATTGATTCATAAAAAAAATTAAATTAGTTTATGCCGTAAGACCAAATAAATAAGGACTTTTAAAATTTTGGTTACTCCCACTATTTTCAATAAATTAATAGCCCTCACTATTAATTCGAGAAATTATCACATAATTTCCTAGTGGGCTAGGATCCCATTTTAATCTAATTGATCTTGAGTTTGCTCAACAAATCAATTAAATAAAATTAGGTAGATAACATTTTATCAATCACATCCTATGTGATTCCTTAATCCGTTAGAAGACAACTCTTTGTCATAAAATATCTAATAATATTTTCCTAACCTTGCCTCTAAATAAATACGATCATGAGTTTACTCATCCAAATCATATAAATTTAGTTAAGTAAAACCCATTATTATAAGAGTAAACATGTTCGGGTTAAAGCATCCTTGAGTTTACTCAACAAGCCTACAATAAACAAAACTCTGGTTTAATCATATAATTATGGAAGGCATTATTCATGTTCTAAACATGTACTTAATATTTAATGAGGGATTTAAAATAATATAATATGCCATTCGAAATAACATAATTTATTTGACATAATATAATTATGAAAATAAATTGAGATTTTCTTTTAATAAAATTTAATTAATCAACACTTGAAAAATTCAATTAAATTAAAATTAAAATTAAAAAAAAAACAAAGCCTAGAGGCCCAGAGGCCAGGAGACTCTCCTGGCTCGGGCCCACGGCCGAGAGTCTCTCGGCTGCTGGCGTCTTGGTCGAGACCGAGTCTCGGCTGCTATGGTCTTGACTTTGGCCAGAGACCATCTCGGCCGGTGGCCTCATCGCCAGAGATGCACGCCGGCCATATGGCCCGCCGTAATAACAATTTATTCTGCTAGTTCTTCTACCTTCAGATAATCTGAAAGCACTCTTCCATATAAGTATAATTATAATAAACTTATAAATATATATAAAAGAGAGATAAAATTCTAGAGAGAGAAACCACCACCACCTACGGTGGTGATTCTCTAACCACTGGAGGCTTGGACAACCTTCAGTGATTCTGTGATTCATCATAATGAAGCACAATACAATCATTAATCAACCATCCAATAACTATCATTCTTTTGAGCATTGAGTTTAACAAAAACCATGAATATAATGACTACCGATACGTTAAAAGAGAGTTAAAATAATGAACATTAAAACCTTGAGTAAATGAACAGAAACCTATGCCTTTCATGCAACTAGTTCACAGTTAATAACTCAAAGCATACGTTATGCATTGAATAAAACAGGACTTGAGAAGTCCAACGTCGGTAAAGAGAACAAGAAATGACATAACGCATGCAAGCAACGCTGTCTGTCATTAACGCATGCTAACTTTTTATCTGGTTTTCAGGAAACATCGCACAAGAGCAAAACCAAGTGCAACAAAGATTAAAACCAAAAGAAACAATAAAAAATTCCAAAAACCCATGAAACATTTTCCAGATTCCAGAAAATCATGTATCGCATACCACATCTCCAGAAAATCAAGTAATCATATTACATCTTTTTTAGACATAGAAAAACAAGCGTTAACAACAGTCTACTGAAACATAAAAAAAAATGTCGTACGTATTTCTAGAAACACTTTCGGATAAATAGGATTAAGAAACATTTAAACATGCAGTAAACGAGCAGAACCACAGAAGCATTCCAAAACACATTTTCAGAACACCGACGAAAACGAAATTTCTGAAAACACTTTTCAGGTTTACCCGAATCAATATGCAACTTTTGCATATTAAATCAAAACATATTCAAGCTTATGAATTAAAAATAAAACTGTTAAAGGGTGGCTCTGATGTCACTGTTGAAAAATAAACTCAAGATCGAATCTAAGTGCAGCGGAATGAATTCAATTTTTTTTTCACAGAATCAACTTTAACAGAAATAAATTCGAAACATAAAACAAGAAATTGACAAAGTTAAACTAACCTTTTCTTGATTTCCCGATACAATATCTAGCTTCTCCGAAATTGTCAATTCCACAAGCCGTTCAATCGTCCGGCCTCTAACGGTATCCACAGATCCTTTTCGGAGAAAAACTCAAATCGAATTTGAGAGGAAAAACTTGTTAGAAGTGCTAGCTTCAATATGTTCTAATTCTTCCTTTTTATATGAAAAATCATATTTTTCATATCCTTGAATTTTATTAAAATTACAACTAAAGTCAAACTTTAATTATAATTATTAATAAATCCTTATAAGATCAAATATCACATATTGATCCTAAAGTTTCTGAAACTTCTCAATTAAGTCCAACTTAATTCAAATTTCATTTTCTCCTTTATAGACCTTTTATGTGTAACCCATTAGGTTTCTAATATGTTGGCAATGATTATAAAATATAATTCTAATTCATAATTAGAATCAGATAAATTAAAACTCCTTTTAATTTATCTTTAATTCCCTAATTAAACAATTTATAATCATAGATCATGATTGACGTCTAGCAACATGTCATGACCACCCAAATATTAGGAATGTCAAAGTGGTTTGACTTAACTTGTCTATGCATGGTTATCTTGTATAAACTAATCCTTTTGTCATCTAATGTTCCAATTGGAATTAGAGTATGGAATTCGTGTCTACTCTAAATAATCCAATCATATTTGTTCTTGTTAATTAGTAAATGATTTATAATTGATATTTGAAAACAACTTTTCCAAATTTCAATTCACTCTGGCCAGAGATTCCCAAAATCATTACTAATTAAGAACAACAGAACATTCTTCCTAATTACTTTAGGACGACGAATCCTTTATTGATTTACTCAACTATCTCCATATAGTTCATACTATATCCAATAACTACCGAATTGAACTATTCCAAGAATAGAACATAAGTAGCATCAAAACATAGTAATTCCTACATGAGATAACTTTGGCAATCTCAAGTCTAAGGAGCAATTATACAACCATCATAATGAGATAATCCACAGACACACAAGTAATGTTCCATTTGAGATTCTCATAATTGGGTCTGTTCAGTGAACTTATTCTCTAATAAGCACCCACAAGTTTGTTTAAGTTTCTCCATACTTTAATCTATGAGATCGATTACTTTCTTCATAAGAAAGAAACAAATATGTGCTAGTCTAACCATTTCATCAATACCCCATCTTGATGAAACTATGACTAGGAACATTTTAGGAATAATACAAAATACAATTTGAATCTCATAATTATAATCACATTATAATTTCTAATTGCATAATAATTATTCCAAGGATTTTATCTTTATGATTAATAATTAAATAATTAAAATGCACAAAGATAAAGAATGCCTTTATTGAATAAAACAAATTTTATACAATTAAAACACAACCAAAATTGGCTGCATGGGCATAAACCAACAATCTCGCCATGTGTATTTTGGCTTTTTGTCAAAGCTTTCCCTGATCTGGGTTCTCCTAGTTTAGAGTATCCAGCACCGTATGCTCTTGTGTATAGGAATATGGTTATATTGGGGATTGAGGGATTTTCAACCTTACCAAGGCACTGTCTCACGCTCTGCTATTCATTCTTCATAGTAGCCATGGTTATCAATGCAATACGAGATGGTGTGGGAAAGAAACGGGCGAGGTTCATCCCGCTTCCTACGGCAATGGCCAGTGATCGAGTCAAGAATTTAAAATAGGAGGGTTAAAAATTTTAATTTTTTTAAATTTTGGAGAGCC
Organism: Erythroxylum novogranatense; assembly: GCA_029891385.1. Classification (NCBI taxonomy): domain Eukaryota; kingdom Viridiplantae; phylum Streptophyta; class Magnoliopsida; order Malpighiales; family Erythroxylaceae; genus Erythroxylum; species Erythroxylum novogranatense. The sequence continues at coordinate 36,502,747 of CM057233.1, read as the reverse complement.
CTATATATCACTGGGTTTCAAATAACTCCATATATATATATATATTAATTAAAAAGAAAAAATATTTAATATTTTTTAAATTTTGAGGAGCCCAGTGCACCACTGGGTCCCATGTGGCTCTGTCAGTAATAGTTATATTTATAAGAAACACAATTCGACTAGTGCAAGTAAAGTTTGCACCACGTCAATAACATTCCTACCTTTATTAATACTATCGGTGGATCCATGGTTTGGAAGAGTATCAAAGCTATTTGGCCCAACGTGATCCAGGGCATGAAATGGATGATTTGTGATGGTTCCCAAGCTCGATTTTGGTTGGACCCTTGAGTTGCCAACGTGGGGACCCTTTTACCGCATGCCAACATTCCAATTCTCCAACCTGACCTTGATCTACGAGTTCACCATTTCATGGATAACACAGGTAATTGGAATTGGACTACGCTTCAAACTTTACTCCCCCTCCTATTTGTCTGTCCGTTACGGGGACCTTTTCTCCCAAGCCCTATCTCAGAACGGACAAACTCATTGGGGACCTTCGCATACTAGGCAATTCACTACAGTCTCGACATACACTATGATTATGGAGCACCCCCACTATCAATCCAGCAGCCTGTGGAAGCCCATATGACACTGGCCCGGCTCCCAACGTATTCGATCTTTCCTTTAACTTTTTGCTCATAACCGCCTACTCTCGAATCAACAACGCATTTGCAAACACCTTACTACGAGTCTAGACTGCCATTACTGCCATACGGAAGAATCCTCGCTTCATGTTGTTCGCGATTGCCCCAAAGGGCGTAGCCTATGGTTTACTTTCCCTCTCCAAGCCATCTCTCCTTACTTTTTCTATGCTAATCCTCATGACTAGTTCACCCCAAATCTTCAAAAGTTTGCACAATTATATAGCTCGAAACTTCCTTTGTTTTGAGGTGTGGAAATCGATTAGCCAATGGTAGGGATCCAACTAGCTATTGAAAGCTTTAGGAGTCTTCTTAAGAGTTAATTTTTTTTTAGCAACTTTACATGGTCTCTTGAACTAGTTTTTATGATATTCCTATCATAAATTGTAATCAAAATTTATTTTTTTCCTTAAAGTGTTAGTGCTAAATTAATCAATCTTACACCTTTTAAGCATCTTGTACCAATCTCTAACTAATTAATAAACACTAAAAACTAATTTCATCAAATTATAAACATTATAACGTTAAAATTTTGGGGTCTCAATCACAGATTATGCCTATCGCATTCCTTAACTTTAACAACGCAGTTCGATAGAACTTCAATTTTCTTGATTTTTTTCTTTCAACTATTTTTTTTTTGATACTTTGTTAATAAGAATGTTGTTAGTTTTTCCTTTTTACTGCGAAAAAAGCTTACATAAGAAAAAGAAAAGGAAGAAATGAATGAATTTGCGTGAAAACATATTTCATTCATTTATCTCTGTCATTTTGTCGAAGGCAGCAGGAAAACAATATCCAGGATCCAGTTTGACGTGCTCTTGCTATGGTTGCAGTTGAAAAGTGCCTATGAGCAATATGGACTTCTATAGCATCAGAGAGACTTGGATAGTTGTATTCAGAAGAGACACAGCCCGGCAGATTCAGGTAAAGCCTATCATTTTCTCACGTTCTTAGAATAGAATCTGAGAACCACGTACAAGAAAAGTCGGTAGAGAACTCCCCAAGCTAGCAAAATGGCAATGTCATACCAAACATTATCAATGTCAATGCCCATCGATGTTATAACATCTTCTCCGATCAACAAGCAGTCTGGTCTGAGCAAAGAAGGTGTTTGGCTATGCAATTTGCTGATCGTCACGTTTCCAAGAGGGCCAGGGGAGAGGTCTTCAGGATGTCCCGAGTAGCATCTCGTGCCTTTGAACTCATTCGTTAGCATCGCTTCAAATGGATATTTGATTGCAGAGATGTAATGGAGCCATCTCCAGTAAAATGGTATCTGGTTTCGCTTCAGGAAGAACCCGCAAGTGAGGAAGAAAAGAGCAGTTGTGGCAATCACCACTGCGTACCCTGTAATGTAGCTAGGCACCAGTGCGCTGACTAGCATCACATAGGCGTTAGTAGTAATAAGAGAAGCGTATAGGATCATCCAAAAATTGAAGAGATTGCTCCTGAGATGAAGTGCAAATCTAGTAATGGCTGCGAATGTGAAACCTTGGATAGCGAAAAATGGAAGGTAGACTATCAGTGAAGAGATCACATAAGAAGAAGCACGATATGCATTGTGCGAAGTTTCCCTGATGAAGATGAACCTTTCCTGGATAAACGTTGGGACAGCATCATTGGAGGAAAAGAAAATCAAACAAACTGCAAAGATGTAGAAATTGAGAATCCTGTTGATGGTCTTGAATGATCCATCGCCAAGGTTCTTGAAAAGTGAGGATAGAATGAGTGCCATAACAGTTAGTACAATCTCTCTGGAGAGGAAAAGCTCAGGAGTGCGAACCACATTTAGTGCTGTGCGCCAGGACAGGACGGCAACCTCTCGGAGCCACGGATTGGCGAACTTAGGACCATGTGCTGGCTCATCCAGAACTTCTTCTTCCTCGAATTCAAAATCTTCATAAGAAGGGAGGTTTGATTCCGATGACGAGCTGTAAATTATTGGAGCTTTGGGGCGGTTAGGGACACGTTGAGGTGTTGAATACCGGCTAGAAGCTTGGCTTCTAACTCCAGAAACAGGTGTTTTTGCTGGCGTCCTTGCTGGAGTCCATGATGGCGCTTGGCGAGGAGTTCCTGTAACACCATGGTAGAGCCAGACAGAAAAGTCTTTGTAGAAATGAGAGGCCAAGCGAGGATTGTAGGCACCAGCACTGCGCATGTTCATTGGTGTCCGCATAGTCCTGCGTTCGAGTGAGTTGTCGAATTCCTCCTCCTCATCCTCGTTGTAACTATAGTCCGCACGGCCAGAGCCAGAGTTAGTTCGACCTCGAGGAGTCATGCTTCCTATGAATGAGAATGCTTGACTTCTGAGGTTGATGGCACTCTTCAATGGTTCAGGAGTCTTAGGACGAGGAGTTCGTGGCGTCTTTGGTGTTTTTGGAATTGGTGTCCTAGCAACATCATCCGGTTTGATGCCATCTCGTTGATACAACACTAGGGGTTCAAGTCCTACCGTGGACTCATCATATTCTTTAATCACGTCCAGGAGATACTCGAGACTGTTTTCACCCTCGGGAACTGGCCTTCCGAATCCTGCGAGATAAGCATGAAGGCCAGTCGGGCCGCCCATATATACGAGTCTGCCTCTGTTCATAGATTTTGATGAATAGGTGTGATTCAAGTCAATGCCTCTAATAATCAGAATCAGACAGTAAGCATATTAGCTTATATTCTATTCTAAAACTTACCTTGCAAGGACTGTGATTCTGTCCAAGAGCATCTGAATCCTAAAAGAAGGCTGATGGATTGTCATCAACACAATACTACCTCCCTTGGCAATTTCCGTAACCTTTTCAACCACACTGTAAGCACTTGTAGAATCAAGACCTGTGGTTGGTTCATCAAGGAAAAGCAGTGATGGCTTATGGATTATATCAGTTCCTATGGACACCCTTCTTCGCTCGCCTCCGGACACTCCTCTCCTTCCTTCATCACCGATATAGGTATGCATGGCACTCTGCAACAGTCAGCCAATAATCCTCTGTTTAGTGGGTATCTGCTTATGTGATTTTCTTTTTTAAGAAAGACAGAGCAACATGCCAAGAAAATGGATATATACCGCTAAGCCTAGCTGATCAAGAAGCTCATAGACTCTCTTTTTCTTTTCATCCCTTGAAATGGAAGGAGGAAGCCTAACTTCAGCCGCAAACAACAAAGTCTCAAAGACAGTTAACATGGGAAAGAGCTGGTCATCTTGCATCACATACGATGAAATCATCTTCATGTAGCTCGTAGTAACCTACAGGAAGGACAGTACTTGCATATAACATTTAAACACGCTATCTTACTGTCTAATATGTACACATATCAAATGTATCGAAAGTACTATTTTAGGAGGCACTTCATCAACCTGTTTTCCGTCGATCCTGACAGATCCTTCAAGACTACCTTGTGCAATTCGACCAGCCAGAGCATCAAGAAAAGTGGACTTCCCAGCTCCACTAGGTCCCATGATGGCCATAATCTCACCCCTCATAGCCTGACCAGAGATATCATTGAGAAGATAAGCTTCTTTCTTCACCCACTCACCATCTTTCTTTATCTTCTTAATCACACTGTATGATATGTTTTTGAACTCGAGGCCTTGCCCTGGAAACGTCTTCCGAGTCCCAGTTGTCACGCCATTTTTACTAGCCTGACCTGACTTGTCCATGTCCATTAGACTCTCAAGGCTTCTGTTCGCTGCACCCTTATGACCTGATTTCGCCATTGCGATGAAGAATAATCAATGCGAGTTCAGTAGTCTTTCCCAAAGATGGGTTGAAGACAGTTTCTAAGAAGTTTAAGGTGGCGAGTGAAATATGTTATAGGCAACAGGTGAAGTAGAGACAAAAAGTTCGTGATGTTTAAACTGGAAAAAAAATTACGTGTTCGGACAGTTCAAGATGAACAAACAATTATGAAGCGGCAAATTTCTGGCTCTGTCATTTGGTTCCATTGATTTTGTGATTGATATACATTGTAAGTACCGAAAAGTTATGTAGCTGTCGCGATGTTCCACTATAAATAAGCCATGAAGTGAAGACATGTGTTTCCCTAGTCGTTGTCGTCAGATGTTTCTAAGTTCGTAATGTGGTGCTGGCATTCTCAAAACGAGTCTTTAAAGTATATTCGTCACCTGGTAAGCATTGGGTCCGGGTGAATGGAAACAAGGGAAAAGAATCTGAAGTTTCCCTCCATACCAAAATAAGAGCCTAAAATATAAGGGTATCTTCTTGTAATAAAATATTAAGAGGCTTTGGACAGTGCTATTAGACAAGGAATTGCTATGGATGACATGGATGCATAGTTAAATCTTAAAGAGAGAAATCATTCTCCAGTGAAGTTATTCTTGGTTCATTACTAAATTATTGAAGATGAGAAGCAGAGGGCAATATAAGATGTAAGGTAGGGGATGGTTTTCTTTCACCCATGATGGGTCTAAAACATCCGCTTACAATAATAACTACTGATGGTAGTTATATGAAGATTGTATTTAAAAGACAAAGCCAACGGTTTAGATATTACTTACTTCGTGTATTTTGTTTTTTGAGAGAGAAAAAACATTGGATTGCAGACTCGGTGTTCTTTAGCCGGTGGAATTCTAGACAAGCATCAAATATGTATGTTTGTTTTTCCACACATATCCTATAGTTTTTGATATGTTCATAGATTATCTAACATTGGTATCAGAGCAGTTTTTGTTTTGTTATATGCATAACTTTGGCTATTGATTGAATATCTTGAATAATTATATGAATATGTCGTCGAGTTTGCCTCAGTTATACTGAACATTATCCATGAAAATATTGCCTCTGTTTCCGCTAGTTACTTCTCTCTCTAAACGTTATCCTTGAAAGCATGATTTTTTGACTGTGTCGGTAACATTTCATTCATATGAAATCTGCTATGTAGTTTTGGATTTTATGGATTCAAATTTTTATTAAAAGTTTTTCCGATTGGGTTGAAAGCAACATATATACATGATACATGAGGTTTTAATCTTCTAGTATGTCTACATTTTTTCGGGAGTAAATGGGTGTTTGAAATGTTGGATTTGTTTTTTTGTATTGTGACTTGAATTGATTTCCGAAAGAAAGAATAGAAAGGAAGAAAGAAAAAAAACATGAGGAGGAAGAAAAACTAGTAACGCACAAAAGAGAGAGAAACAAGATAAAACCAGACAAGAAAAAATAGCCGGAGGAAGAAGATGTGCGTCCTGACGCTGAGTCTGCCACGGCACGCGCCAGACGACCTCAAGCGCAGTCGCAGTGCACGCGTCAGACGCTGCCTCCACCCTCCAGGCCCGATTTTGTTTTAGGCTGTAGTTTTTTTTATGGACTGTTTTTTTTTTAATTTTTGGGCTCTTGAGGGACTCAATGTTTATTATGAGGCCCACTTTAGAATGGACTTATACATAATATAATTTAGAAATTAGTTTTCTAATTTCCACTAACTAATTTATTTAATTAAATTAGTTTCTAAAATATTATACTAAAGGAAATTGATTAGTTCAATTATTTTAAAATTAGAAATAAGTTTCTAATTAATTAGACAATTTTTTAAGAGAGAAAAATAAAATAACTAATTTGTTTAGTTAAAATAACCTTAGAAATAAACTAATTTCGTTGGTTTATTTTCTAATAAACTCAACACTAATTTGTTTAGTGAAAAATGAGATTACCCTTAGAAAAAACTATTTTGTTGGTTTATTTTCTAATTGGATAAATACTAATTTTGTTTCATTAAAATGAATTTTTTAATTTATTTAGAAATTAGTTTCTAATTAAACCAAGATAATTGATTAGTTCAATTATAAGGTAAATTAGACATAAGTGTCTAATTACTTAGAGATTTAAAATTTTTGATTCGATTCAATAAATTGTTGATAAACAATAAAATACCAAATAATAAATTAAAATTATTTCAATAAATGAGCATAAGTTCCCCAAGTGTTAAAAAAAATAATTTGTTATTTTTTTATATTCTTCTGATTCATGAAAATTTGTTTTTCAGGACAATGCCTATTATTAAGCAAACACGGAAGCTTATTCGATGTGAGGCACAGAAGAGACGAATTAGCAGCATGTATGTGCAGTTAGTAAACATGCACTTAATGCCTGGAGATGATCTAACACAACATGTTATTGCAGTTAATAACATGATGCAAAAGCTATATTTTGGACGTTGTGTAGCTTACACGGATGTTGAAATAAAGTACATGATTTTGCTTGCAACATTGCCTCAACCTCAAGGCGAACAATTGAAAATGCTCTAGACTAAAATACCTAAGAAGACTTATAATTTGTTAGTGATGACATTTATGAAAAGGATGCGTAGGAGAGAGTTAATTAGGACTTTATATCCTATAGGTCTTCCAATGGAAATAGTTAGATCTATTGTAATTCGAGTTTCGCAAAATGTTTCATGCGAACTCATGAACTCATTTCCGCGTAGGGTTCGTTACCTAATGATTGTTCATAGTTATACAATAGGTTGTTTGGTTTTATAAGAACAAAGTTTTAATATTTATGTAATATGTTTACATGAATTTTATATAAGAATTCTTTTAGAGTACAGTAATTAGGATTCGATTGTTGTATGAATGATGATTGAACACATTTGTGGACTTTTGATTTCATAAGCAATTGTAATCGAATTATTTGCTCTATGAACGATTAATGTGACATTAACGTGTATATATTTATTTCTTGTTATAGAAACTTAATGTTTCGAAAATGGCTACTGCTTCGAAGAATATAGTTGCTGAACTCAATAGGGGTGAGAAACTCAATGGTGAAAATTACAAAATTTGGAGTATGAAAATCCAATATGTACTAGAAGAGCAAGAGGCTCTAGAACCGTTAAACCTAACCATGAATGTTCCTGAGGAGGGCACAACAGCCCAACATAGAAGGGACCGTGACGCGTATGACTTATGGAAAAAGAAAAACTCTTTGGCTTGCATCACGTTGCTGAGTAGTATGGATAATGATATCATGCGTGAGTTCCGTAAGTACGAAATTGTAAAGGACATGTGATCCGCATTGGCTGCTCGTTTTGGAGGTGCTTCAGTGACCAAAGTGAGGTCACTCACAATTAAGTTTGATACTTATAAGAAGCGCCCAGATGATACAATGCAGAAGCATTTGAGAAAAATGTCCAACATGGTAAGTGAGTTACGTGATGTTGGTCATGAGCTGTCTGATGAGCAACAGGTGCAAGCTGTGATCCGTTCACTGCCTCAGAGTTGGGAGCATATGAAGATGCACCTAACTCATAATGAAAACATCAAGACAATGGAAGATGCTACGAGGCATCTTCTCTTGGAGGAAAAGCGTCTTGAAGCCTCAAAGATTTCTTCTGAGGCATATGCAGTTAGCTCTAGCTCACATGGAGCCATGAATAAGAAACACAAGCATCATGGTGGATATAAGTGGAAAAGGAATAAGAAATTCAACCACTCCCCTCAGGAATCCAAGAAGAAAAATTGGAACCAACGTGGAAAGGGAAAGCATCCCTTCAAGAAGAAGAACATGAAACATGTGAAATGCTATAATTGTGGTAATAAGGGCCACTTTGCTCGAGATTGTACCGAGCCCAAGAAGGTACAACTTTATAGTACAAATATTTGTTATGTGAATGTTTCTTGTTATGTTTTTCTAACTGAATCAAATCCTTTGTGGATTGCAGACTCAGGAGCAACCAACCATGTAGCGAAGGATCATGATGCCTTCGTTGAGTTTCGTAAACTCCCACATGGTAGTCGATGGCTTTATGTAGGTGACAATTCCAAAGTTGTTGTACAAGGAATTGGGACATGTAAATTAGACATGCGTGGAGGACGACCTCTCATCCTACATGAAGTATTATTTGCTCCACAGATTCGTAGGAATCTTTTATCTGTGTTAATGTTAGTTAAACTTGGTTTTAATGTAAATTTCCACAGTGGTGGAATGGATTTGTTTCTTGGATCTATTAATTATGGTCATGGTTTTTTATTAGATGGTTTTATTGCGCTGGATGTGTTAAAGGAAAATAATAATATTAGTTATTCATTATTCACATCTAGTAATTCCAACAATGATGCAACTTTGTGGCACGCTAGACTATGCCATATTGGTCAAAATCGAATAAGTCGATTGGCTAAAGGACTTTTAGGTAATCTAAGTCAAGTAGATTTACCTATATGTGAGCATTGTTTAGCTAGTAAAATGGCAAGAAAGCCATTTGGAAAGGGAACACGAGCTTTATATCCATTGCAATTAATTCATTCCGACATCTGTGGTCCAATGAATGTAAGGGCTAGACGTGGGGCAATTTATTTCATCACGTTCATAGATGACTATACTCGGTATGGTCATATCTATTTGATTTCTCATAAATCAGAAGCATTCGATTGTTTCATAAAATACTCAAACTTGGTTGAGAATCAATTAGATAAGAAAATAAAAGCATTACTTGTCACCTTTTGGGGTGATGCGTGGACAAGAGTACTTGTCAGAAAAGTTCAAGGCTTTATGTGATGAAAAAGGAATAGAAAGGCAATTAACAATTCCTAGAACCCCACAACAAAATGGCGTCGCTGAAAGACGAAATAGGACGCTATTAGAAATGATTAGGTCCATGATGGCCCAAGCAAATTTACCAATCACCTTTTGGGGTGATGCGTTGCTAACAGCCACTTATGTACTTAATTGTGTGTCCACGAAATCAGTTACTAGCACACCATATGAGTTGTGGACTGGTAGGAGGCCTGATGTGTCAAGTCTCCGACCTTGGGGGTGTGCAGCCTATGTTCATGATCTCTCTCACAAACATGGGAAATTAGGCCCAAGAGGGAGAAAAGTATTTTATTAGATACCGTAACACTCAAAAGGATACGTGTTCATAAGTGAACAAGGTACTGGAGGTGTAACTGAATTTGAATCACGAGATGTAACATTCTTAGAGAATGATTTTCCCAAGCAAGGCGAAATAGGTAAAGACCTATTATTATATGAGTCACTTAATCAGAATGATTCTGTTATGCAGAATCAAGATGAGGAACTACAACCAAGTGGGAGCAATTCCACAGAAAGGTTCTCTATGATAACTGATCCAAGTGGGAGCAATAAGATCAATCATGAATTTGTTCATGATGAACCTCGGTTAAGACGGAGTAATCGAGGGATAATTCCCCGATGTCATTTTGAGATTGAAGGAGAAATTAATATGATTGTTCTGCAAGAGGAAGAAGAGCCAAGGAATGTAAATGAGGCTCTTACTGGCCCTGCTAAAGAAGAATGGATAAAAGCAATGACAGAAGAAATGGCTTCTTTAAGCTCAAATCAAGTATGGGACTTGGTTGATCTCCCTGAAGGACGTAAAGCAATTGGGAACAAGTGGGTTCTCAAAATTAAGCGAAAAGTTGATGGCAATATCGAAAGATATAAGGCACGTCTTGTAGCAAAAGGATATACACAACAGGAGGGAATTGATTATGAGGAAACTTTTTCACCTGTTGTGAAGTTTACATCAATCCGTCTTATTCTGGCTATAGTAGCCAGTATGGATCTTGAATTACATCAAACGGATGTAAAAACTGCTTTTCTCAATTAAGAATTAGATGAAGAAATCTATATGGAACAACCTGAAGGTTTCATCAAGGCAGGTCATGAAAATAAAGTATGTCGTTTATTAAAATCAATTTATGGCCTGAAGCAGTCTTCAAGGCAATGATATATTCGTTTTCATAACGTAATCATTTCGTATGATTTTCAAATGATCGATGAAGACCATTGTGTGTATGTTAAAAGATCCAAAGATAAATTCGCGATTTTATCTTTATACGTGGATGATATATTGATTGCTTGTAATGACTGTGTGTTTATTAAGCAAATCAAAGAATGGTTATCATCTGAATTTGAAATGAAAGACATGGGTGAAGCGGCATACATTCTTGAAGTCAAGATTTCGGGAGATCGTTCAAAGAAATTGTTATCGCTTTCTCAAGCGTTATACATTCAAAGAATTCTTGAACGATTCCGTATGCAAGATTACAAACCAATTGATAATCCTATTTCTAAGAATGAAGGCCTCTTAGTAAAAGAAATTGCCCATCAATGCCACAAGAAAGGGAACAAATGAAGAATGTTCCCTACACTAGTGCAGTTGGAAGTCTTATGTACGCAATGATGCGTACAAGACCAGATATTTGTTATCTTTGTTGGGATGGTAGCGGATATCGGTCAAATCGAGGCCAAGCACATTGGAAAGCGATAAAGAGAATATTGAGGTATCTGAAGGGGCTGTAGACTATGCATTGTGTTATCAAGGCAATGATCTATATATACAAGGATATCTGATGCATCGGGAGGAGATTTAGATGAAAGAAAATCTACCTCAGATATGTATTCTTACTAAACCATGGAGCAATATCATGGAAAAGTAAGAAACAATCTGCGTTGCATTATCCACATAGAAGCTGAATTTATAGCGTTCTCAACTACAAAGACAAGAGGTCGTGTGGCTTCATCGATTCTTTGTGCATTTGGGAGTCACTAAAAGCGAAATTAATCCAATGACCATCAATCGTGATAGTCAAGCTGCAATCGCTTATACAAAAGACCCCAAATTTCATTGTAAGACAAAGCACATAGATACTAAATACAATTATGTGAAAGATATAGTTGCACGAGGAGAAGTGAACATGAGATATATATCTACGCGAGATATGATAGCAGACCCAATGACAAAGCCAATTTCTAGAGATGTATTTATTGGGCATGTAAAGTCACTAGGACTGCGTAGATGTTGAAATGTACTGATAAAACATTTCTCTATGTATGTTCACTTAGTTTAATGTCACTTGTTTGGATATAATGTATGATGAAGATTATACATTGTATATCATTTGATTCATGAATGAATATGTTTTGTATAAATATATTTTAAGATGAATTATAAGTATATGAGACAGATTATAGATTGGCCCTCTCACACGGGAAATCGCCTCTAGTGTTTATGGTCGCTAGAGATGAGGCATGTTTAAAGTTTATTATCTAGGTGATAATTGAGAGCGCGAAACTTAAACATAAATGCCGCAAGGAAATTGGTTCAAAGTGATTTATTAATCACTATATCTGTCTTACGTTGCCAGATGTGGGTTCTTAATAAATTGGTGAGTAGATAAGTGAACTCAAGTTAAACATTTAGTATGTTTGAACTATCATCTGTACGGTATTTCTTGATTAAAAGATGACTCAACATTTTCATTTCCTAACAGTATAACTCTAATTTTTCCATTGCCATTGGACAAGTCTTTCAGTACCATACAGTCAATCGGTCTATCACTCGAAAATTTTCGGTCCGGGCATTTTCTCCCGAATTTCTCGAAAATTTCCTATAAGCCAGTATCAATTGACAATCACTCTTAAACTATTCTAAATCAGTCATTCGAGCCCACATACTCCTAATTCTCAATCAATCATAATCCAGTCAGTTTCTAGTTCACAATCCAATCAATTCATACTCACAATAAAATGCCGGAAAATCATGAATGCATGTACCTATGAATAAATGCATATGCAATAAACCTTTTCCTCTATAATTAGAGGCCAGTAACATGCTCAGTTAGTGAATGCAATGAAACCTATCAGTCTGACCCAATATTACCATAATGCCCTTGCTAACAGTAACGGGATGTTACAATTCACCCCTCCTAATAAAAAATTCGTTCTCGAAATTTAATACCTGTCCGATCGAATAAATGAGGATACTGACTCCTCATATGCTCCTCAATCTCCCATGTAGCTTCCTCAGAAGAGTGGTTCTTCCAAAGGACTTTCACTAATGGAATCACCCTATTCCTCAGCTGCTTGACCCGTGATCCTATAATATGCACCGGCTCCTCAACATAACTCAAATCACTGGCTACCTCAATCTCCTGAGTCGGGATCACATACGTCGGGTCTGAACGGTACCTTCGGAGCATACTAACATGAAACACGTCATGCATCTGGGACATCTCACTCGGTAATGCCAATCTATAAGCCAACGGTCCTATCCTCTCAAGGATCTCATACGGACCAATATACATAGGGCTCAACTTGCCCTTACGGCCAAACCTCAGTACTCCTTTCCAAGGAGACACTCGGAGAAACACTCTGTCACCTACACTGTACTCCATCTCTCGCCGATGCTGGTCCACATAGCTCTTCTGTCTGTCCTGAGCCGCTTTGATGCGACTCCAGATTAACTGTACCTTATCCACGATATCCTGAATCAGCTCGGGACCCTCAATCAATCTCATACCCTCTTCATCCCAATACAGTGGCGATCGACACGGCCTCCCATACAAGGCCTCATACGATGCCATCCCAATACTACTCTGATACTGGTTATTATATGCAAACTCGATCAGTGCCAAATACTGATCCCATGATCCTCTGAACTCCAATACACAAGCTCGAAGCATATCCTCAACAATTTTAATCATCCTCTCGCTCTGCCCATCTGTCTGAGGATGAAATGTTGTACTGAAGTTCAACCTCGTACCCATAGCAGTCTGTAGGCTCTTCCAGAACCTCGAAGTGAACACAGGATCCCCTATCGAGACTATCGACAACGGAACCCCATGCAACCGTACAATCTTCGCTACATACTTCGCCCAACCGATCGAGAGTATTGCTCTCCTCATCGGCAAGAAGTGAGCCGATTAATAATCGGTCCACTATGACCCAGATAACATCATGCTGCCTCGGTGTCCTAGGCAACCCCATCACAAAATCTATGGTAATTCACTCCCATTTCCACTCCGGAATGGGCAACGAATGCAATTTCCCATCTGGAGCTCGATGCTCGCTTAACTCGCCGAGATCGGACACACGAAACATACTCTGCCACTTGCCTCTTCATACCAAGCCACCAGAAATGTTGTCTCAGTGAATGATACATCTTGGTCGTACCAGGATGCATAGCATAGGAAGCTACATGTGCCTCCTCTAGGATCTCCCGTCTCAATTCATCAACATCTGGCACACATAGTCTCTGTCCCATCCATAAAGTCCCATCTCTCAACTCAAACTCCAATCAAGATCGCTGGACTCTCTCAATCAGTCTCACTAGACTGGTCTTGATTACGAACTCTCCGGATCCTATCATGCAACATCGGCCTCGGCCTCGAGTAGCAATCAGAGCTCCATCGACCCAAATCTATTCAGACATTAAGAGCTCTCAATCAATCGCACGGGTAACCTCGAAACCTGAACCTGAGCTATACTACCATGCGATCTCCTACTTAGTGCATCGGCCACCACATTGGCCTTCCCTGGATGATACTCAATCGTGCAGTCATAGTCCTTCAGTAATTCTATCCACCTCTTCTGTCTCAGATTGAGCTCTCTCTGACTCAACAGATACCTTAAACTCTTATGATCAGTGAAGATCTGAAACGTCTCCCCATACAGATAATGTCTCCAGATCTTCAGAGCAAACACAACTGCGGCTAACTCCAAGTCATGCACTGGATAATTCACCTCGTGAGACCTCAACTGTCTCGAGGCATACGCTATAACTCTCCCATGCTGCATCAATACACATCCCAATCCCTGATGCGAGGCATCACTGTAAACCACAAAGCCTCCAGTCCCAGATGGAATGCCTAACACCGGTGCAGTCGTCAACCGATGTTTCAGCTCCTCAAAGCTCTTCTGGCACTCCTCAGACCATCTGAACGACACATTCTTCCTCAACAGTTTCGTCAAAGGGGCAGAGATCAACGAAAATCCCTCGACGAACCTCCGGTAATATCCGGCTAATCCTAGGAAACTTCGCAACTCTGACACACTCCTCGAAATCTCCCAACTCATAACTGCCTCTATCTTATGAGGGTCCACCTGAATACCCTCACCGGACACCATGTGCCCCAGAAATACAATCTCATCAAGCCAAAATTCACACTTAGTGAATTTGGCGAACAACTGTCTCTCTCTCATAACCTGAAGGACAATCCTCAGATGCTCAGCGTGCTCCTATCTACTCCTCGAATAAACCAGTATGTCATCAATAAACACTATCACGAACCGATCCAGGTAGGGCTGAAAAACTCTATTCATCAAGGCTATGAAGGCTACTGGGGCATTAGTCAACCCAAACGACATCACTAAGAACTCGAAATGCGCGTACCTACTCCTAAAAGCACTCTTAGGCACATCTGCCTCTGCAATCCTCAATTGATAATAACCTGATCGCAGGTCCAACTTAGTGAACACCTGAGCTCCCTGTAACTGATCAAATAGATCATCGATCCTAGGCAGTGGATACTTGTTCTTCACTGTCACCCGATTCAACTGCCTATAATCAATACACAGTCTCAGAGTCCCGTCCTTCTTCTTCACAAACAGTACCGGAGCTCCCCATGGCAAAACACTCGGTCTAATGAACCCCTTATCCAGTAGCTCCTGCAACTGAGCCTTAAGCTCTCTCAGTTCCACCGGTGCTATCCTATATGGAAGTATCGATATAGGGGCGGTACCTGGAACGAGATCAATCTCAAACTCTGTCTCCCGCTCTGGCGGTAATCCCGGTAACTCCTCGGGAAACACATCTGAAATTCCCTGACTACGGGAACATCCTGCAATCTCGGCTCGACTGAATCCACTACGTGAGCCAGATAGGCCTCACAACCTCCCTGCATCAATCTCAGGGCACTCAAGAAGGAAATCATCCTCGCTGGCACTGCCTGACTAACTCCTCGAAAAATAACCCTGGGCTGACCAAGAGACTCCAATACAACCTCCTTGGTATAACAGTCCATAATAGCCCTGTGAGCAGTCAACCAGTCCATCCCCAAAATCACGTCAATCTCCCTCAGAGGCAAAATGATCGATCAAGCTTTTCAGAACTACTCGGTCGATCCGAACTCGACACACCCTATGAGACCTCTCCCAATACAACAGACTACTAGAGGTGCACTCACCTCTAACCCATACTGTAACCTCTGCCTATCCTCATGCAGTCTATATGCTAAATGCGGTGCAATGAAAGAATGAGTGGATCCAGGATCCAACAATGCATATGCTTCAAAACCAGAAATCAGAAGCATACCCGCAACAACATCCGGGGAATCCTGTGCCTCCTGTCGGGTCATGGCATAGACCCTAGCCTGTGACTGCTGTCTGCTGCTCGGTCCCTCTGACCTCACTGCGGACCCCTCTGCTCGACCTCGGCCTCTCCATCCCGATCCACCTCCACGGCTCATTATCAAGTGGTATTGTTTCGATCTTCCAGTCATAGTAGACTGGGCTCCCAAAGTCTCTGGGCAGTTCCTTACCAGGTGATCCATCGAGCCACACCTCAAACAGGCCCCAGACAACCATCGACACTCTCCACTGTGCCTCTTGTCACAATGCTCGCATAAAGGAACAGATCGCTCAAGCTCGCACCGCCGCCACCACTACCGATCTGTACAAATCGCCCCTCGCCCATGACCGGTCTGTTTAGCCCCTCTGCGGACTGAAGGGCCTACTCGACGCTGTTGAATCCTCCGCCAAGATCGCTCGACCGTCACTAGATCTCTTATCTGGGTCCCCGACCGGCCTCATTAGCCTCTCCTCAAGAATTTCGATCCTCATCTTTGAAGCCCTCACCAATAAAATTGCCCATATCGGACCTAGCTAATAGGGTATGGATCTCCAGATTGAGTCCGCCCTCAAAACGCCGACCCCTGTCAGCCTCAGTAGCAACCAGTGTAGAAGCATAGACCATCAACTCGTTGAATCGCACGTCATTGTCGGCCACGGTCAACTGTCCCTGTCTCAGCTCTAAGAACTCCTGCAACTTCATTTCCAAATAGACCTTGGGCATGTAATTGTCTTTGAAGGCCCTCAGAAAATCATCCCATGTTAGTGTAGAGGGCCTGGTGGTACTGCTCGGGACAGTCTTCCACCACTGATATGCAGGACCCTGTAGCAAAGAGACGGCATAATCAAATCTCTTCTCAGGGTCGTAATCCATCTGATCGAGGACTCTCTCAGTCCTCTCTAGCCATCCATCAGCCTCCGCAGGGTCGGTGCTGCCATAGAAGTCAACCGTCCCCTACTTACGTAGTCGATCATATCTCCGTTCCCGTCTCACAAGAACTCGAGGAGGCAACTCCTCTGAAAGAGGCATCGGGGACTCCCTACTAGCTCCTCATCGATTCTGTGTCGTTGGTAGCTCAACTCGATCTCCAAGGACGGATGACCTAAAACAGACAAGAAATTCCAATCAGTTCTGCTATTCTTACAGTGATTCCAGCCTAAAATATACTATGCCCAAAAGATGCCAAACCATGCTCTGATACCACTTAATGTAGTGCCCCCTCACCGTAGGGTACACATCGGGACGCTCGAAGGTCGCTCCGACACGTATCCCACGATAAAGGTGCACTACCAGAAATCCCCACTAATATCCACATGGCATCACAATAATTAAAACCATATTATATCAGAAATCAGTAAATTTTTAAAATCCAAAATGGTCATGATACAGTCATCTAATATCAGAATAGACAAGTCTATCAGTCCCCTAAACAAAACCAAAAAGGAAACTGATACAAGCATCTATCCTAAGTCATCTGCAAAAGTCCAACCCAGCTGACCGACCTGTGTGCCATCGCTTCTCTTGCCAGCACGCTCGCACGGCAGGAAAAGACTATCTCCGGATCTAGGAATCTACTCTAACAGTCCTAAAAAATAGGATGCAATTTTGGGTGAGTTTGCGAACTTAGTGAGAAACCATCATCGATGGTTCACTCAAATCATGCATTACGCAGATTGCGTACAACATGGCACAGTAAGATATAATTAGTGTATAACAATTTGCAGTAACCTATAGCAGTTTGCAGTATCAAAATAACCATTTACAATAGCATATAACAATTTACAGTATCATATTAGAATTTATAGTAAATCATGCCATCACGTAATTCAGTAATCGTCACAAAACAATCATTCATGTGTATACAAAGCATATGTGACTCTTTTCCAGTTATTCAGTATTGTGCCCAAGTGCTCATCAAGATTGATGGGGACACGCTGGGATTTCTCCCTCGGGCTCGAGGCCGGTCAAGATCTGATGTTAGAGCTCGAGGCTCTTTTCAGTGATAATAGCAACTTGGGTCACATATCCATTATCTGATCATGCATTTATGCATGTAATGCAGTGTTCAGTAATTCAGTGTATAGCTATAAAAGCCCAGTATTGCATTTCTCAGTGTCATGTAGTAGTCCAATCCAATACAGTAAAAGCAAGCCATTCGATCATGTACATTTCAGTAATCATGTAATTCTCATTGGCAAGTAATTCACATAGAGCATTTAGACAATTAGGAATTTGAGAAACCAACTAGGTTACTCACCTGTAACTTCCGAGCTACTGCCTGGAAGTTCCAGCAATGTCCGTGGAATGACGATCCAATGACGCCTCTATAACATTTAAATACAGTCCCATTACTAGATGCTCAATTAAATAATTCAGTGATGCATATGTCTCGATGAAATTATGTACAATGCATGTTCACGATTTTTCCGGCGCTAAAACCCAATTTTGAACTCTTATGTCCCATTCTAACATTTCGCTCAATTGATCGACAATAATTGATCCGATCCTAAAATCCAGTTCAATTTCCTCAATTCAAACTCCCTATAGCAATTCCCTATCCATTGGGTCAAAACCTCTATTGAAAATCCCAATTAAAACTCCAATTGTCCCAATTCAATACTTAGGTCACATTATGAACCATAATTGATCTTATTCTCTATGAATCAATACCATTTAAATTAAATTCTAACTTCCATATTTATTCTCAATTGTATACCTCTTTTCCTAGTTCATAATGAATCGAGAATCACCTCAATCGAAGGTCTATACCATAAGTTATGCCCAATAAACTAACACTCATCGATTCTGAATCCTATCCCTCGTCGCGACCTACGTCCCTTCGCCGCGACGTGGGAAGCTCGTTCATCGCAACGTGGAGACCGCTCGTCACGATGAATAAATCCACGCTCGTTGCGACGTCCAACCGAGCTCGTTGCAACGAATAAATCATTATTAGTTGCGATGAAGCCCTCACGCCTCTGCGCACTCGTCGCGACGTGCGAAGGCCCGATCGTCTTCTCCGATCGATTTCTGCTATTAATGCTCTTTAATCTCAACATTTAACACCTTAACTACTCAATCAACCATAAATGCCATAAATGCATGGAACAACCATTATTAACAACATTAAAGCCATAAAAACTTACCAATCACAGCCTCAATCCACAAATCCCTCAAATCACCGTAAACCCTAAAATCTTTCAAACTCAACGATAAACCACTCTCAAACTTTCTCAACCTTTATCAATCACAATGACAAGTTAGTCTTGCACAATGGGAAGAAAACCACAAGGAAAAATCGAAGAACCTCACCGGTGGGAGGAATCGATGAACACCGTGGAGAAGAGAAGAAGAAATGCTAAGCCTTAGGGAAATATCCCAAAATTTCAAACCTAAGCTATTTACAGACATAGTCTCCAAATCAGTTCAAATTTCAGTCTCTAAATTTCAATGGCTCAACATTTTCATTTCCTAACAGTATAACTCTAATTTTTCCATTGCCATTGGACAAGTCTTTCAGTACCATACAGTCAGTCGGTCTGTCACTCGAAAATTTTCGGTCCGGGCATTTTCTCCTGAATTTCCCGCAAATTTCCTATAAGCCAGTATCAACTGCCAATCACTCTTAAACTATTCTAAATCAGTCATTCGAGCCCACTTACTCCTAATTCTCAATCAATCATAATCCAGTCAGTTTCCAGTTCACAATCCAATCAATTCATACTCACAATAAAATGCCAGAAAATCATGAATGCATGTACCTATGAATAAATGCATATGCAATAAACCTGTTCCTCTATAATTAGAGGCCAGTAACATGCTCAGTCAGTGAATGCAATGAAACCTATCAGTCTGACCCAATATTACCATAATGCCCTTGCTAACAGTAACGGGATGTTACAATATCTGTCTTACGTTGCCAGATGTGGGTTCTTAATAAATTGTAAGTAGATAAGTGAACTCAAGTTAAACATTTAGTATGTTTGAACTATCATCTGTACGGTATTTCTTGATTAAAAGATGTACAAGTCAAATGAAGTGGGTAAATACCGTAGCATATGACTCGTACCATGTGTGCATAACTGACCACAAAAGGGATTAATGTAAGTTACAAGATCTCACCTTATATTGTGTGAGACCCTTGAGGTTAAGAAGAACCTCATCATATACCCTTATGAATCTTGTTTCATTCTTGCGAATTGAGTTTAAGGTTTGCTACTTTAGGTTATTGCCAAAAGATCATGCAAGATATGATCCTATGGAATAATTCTAAGAAAGCAAATTAAATTTAATTCAAAAGAGAATTGAGAACAGAGGAAGGTCATTTAATTTAAATCATTGACTCGCATGAAAAGTATTCATAGATGGCCATCGTCTCTTTAGTAGAGAACTTGAATACAGTCATGACTCAAGAAACTAAATGAGATCAAAGGAAATTGCAAATGCGAGAAATGACATAGGGTAAAGCATACAATGTCTACTCAAGGACTGATAAGTCCTAGGATCAATTTGTTAAATCGAGATGTCATATACTCCTAACAGATGTATGGCAATGCGCTCTCGTCGTATGCTGGTCACACTGGTTATTGAACAAGTATGAGTACTGCAGAGTTTTTTGTTTGTTTGTTTTAAACCCCTCATGTGTGAGTGGGAGATGATGGTTTTCTTTCACCCATGATGGGTCTAAAACATCCGCGTACAATAATAACTACTGATGGTAGTTATCTGAAGATTGTATTTAAAAGACAAAGCCAATGGTTTAGATATAACTTACTTCGTGTATTTTTTTTTAGAGAGAAAAAACGTTGGATTGCAGACTAGGTGTTCCTTAGCCGGTGGAATTCTAGACAAGCATCAAGTATGTATGTTTGTTTTTCCACGTATATATCGATCCTATAGTTTACGATATGTTCATAGATTATCTAACAGTAGGGGATGACAACTTAGGATGTTTATAGTATGATAGATAGACAGGTCTATCACTACAAGAAGAAGGGGAATTACCGACAGAAACTCTGCTGTTTTCGTTGGTAACGATATTCACCGACGGAACAGAGCGACAGAGGCTTACGTCGGCGCAAACACAGTCGGTATATGTTACCGACGATAGGACGATAACCGTCGGTAATATTTATCGACGGTATAAAGAAATCGTCGGTATAGTTGGTAGAAATTTACCTATAGAAAATGTCAGAATTTATGTCTATCATCGTCGACGGTTTGCGTACTCAAAGTAACGACAAACCGTCGGTAATTGTAAACCTTCTTCAAATATAATGTTGATTGTTTAATCCAAAGGTGGAAGCTGTAAGATCACTGGGTTCACCTTTAATTCTTTGTAAATGTCTTGTTGAATAATAATTTTCCGAAAATCTGGTCGTGAAATTTGATTTCAATGTCAACAATTATAAATTATCCTTACATTAATTTAGGATTTTTCAACCCATGGAATTTGTTTAAACATAAAGTTTAATGATCATAAAAAGAACTAAAGATTTCCTAACTGATAATTAAAACATTAAATAGTACATAAATTAAAACCAAATTAATGACAACAACAATGCTATTGTCGTGGTGAGCATGGCTAATATGAGTCGCTATCCCTCAATCTTATTTGGTTCATGTCATTTTAGAGCTTATTTATTACTTCCATCAAAGTCTGAACTGTTGACTCAAGCTGATTGATACGTTGCGTTGTCGGCTATGAACTAGATGCTGCTGTACTGGACATAGAGGACTGGGAATAAAATGTGTTGGCACATGAGCCTAGGCCAAAGATCCTTCCACGACTGTCTCTACCACCCACTGCATCAAAATATGCCCGGGTTTTATCAACAGCTGGTTCATCCTGCGACTGTTGCCTAATTGTTTGTTGTAATTGGTCCTATTAGGAGGCAATGTTGATATTATAATTAGTAAGTGATAATTATTAAGATTGAATATTAAACTATGAAATTCACATACATTTAGTTCTCGACATTGGCTGTTGACGAATGCAACACCGTCATGTTTCTTAGTGTGAGTATGCAAAAATAATTAATGGGGTGTAGGCTTAACGCCCATCGACTTTTTTGACATAACAATAAAATGTTATAATTAAGTTAAACTAAAATTTATAATAATTTCGGCAGAGTCTCTTATGTTTTTATGATATTATCCCCTGTTTAAGAAAGCAAAGTACTCAACACAGTCATAAATGGCACCAACAAATTACTCGACACAGTCATGATCATTGGCATACTACACATATATGTTCATCACAACATTCACACATCAATCTACATTGAAATATAACAAAGTTATTTATATACTTACAAGTCTCTCTACATGCTTGCAGTGAGTAATTGATTCTCCCGTATGAATGGGAAGACTGTCTGTCCCTGACCTACCGCGTTTGTTGGTGGAGTTACGGCCTGATATGATCATTGCCTCAAGTGATCTCCAGTACTCCTGCCAACGACTCCATGTGGGCTCAGAAATAAAAGAGAGTCGTACACCAGCATTGTGTATTTGATTAATAAAGTCGCGATAATGTGTACACTATGTATTATCCCGTCGATATCAGAACTCTAGTAAAAATGTTTTTGAAAATAAAAGGAATAGATTCAATAACTTATAATCTATTTATATGTATGTTATTAATGTATACAACAAAATGAAAAAAATACATATTGTACCTCAAACTCCTAAAAGTAAAATGTCTTTGTGGCCTGAAAGATCTTCTTCCATGCATAACCCTCACGATCAATCATCTTTTTAAATGTAGATGTCATATGTCTTGAACAAGGTCCAGACGGAATAAACCTAATATAAGAACAAATAAGTTAATAAATTTGAAAAAATTTAAACATATAAGTTAATGATAAACATATATAGTGTTTCATGCGATTTCACTTATTATTTATTGGCTATTTTTACATACTTTCTGCCATCAGGACCCTTAGATCCAGGGTGGATCTCGTCTCCTTCATCCTCTATAACTGTATTGGATGATATATGAGTATTGGATTGTTGCATATCACCAACTGCAGGTAATGATGTTCCTGCAACTGTAGGCGCTGGAGGTGGTAGTGGTGACTCAGTTGCAGCTGGAGTCTGTGATAGGCCTCCCTCACAATAAGTCCCTCCAAACATGCTTTTGAGCTTGGGCCGCATGATCTCACATTGTCTCTTTGGTCCCATATTTTTACCTGAAATTCTTTGTTTATTGAATTCTCCTTGAAATATAAGAATTTGATTCTAAATCTAATATTTTACAAAATATATGTAAAAGGAATTCAGGTGATTTGTTTCATATCATAACTTCGAATTTAATAATGATAATAATTGTTACAATCATAGTACAATAATATAATTAGTTTATAGCACAATCATGTGTATTGCAGAGATACATGACAATGATATTAATTTTTTGTTGGATTCGAAGTAACATGAGAGTCGGTAAAGGTAAAGGACTCCCCGATAACTGGATTCCTGAGAAGGTTCCTCGCATGTTCGAACGCTCTAATGGAAACAATAAAAATTCTTCCAACACGTGTTTAGTTTTGAATACCTTTTTGCAATAGTGGATTGGTGAAACGTTCGGAAACGACTTACCTACAACACAATAGTAAGGAACTTATATTGTTATATTAAAAACAAGATAATGGAACCTATCCTGAATACCTATACGTACGTGAATTTCCAGATGAGCTCTGTGGAATTGCCAACTTTTCCAAAGCAACCGATTTGCCTAATCCTTCATCGATCTTTGTGTCATTGCTCCCGACTCCTTCAGCATACATGTCATCTTCAAGATTCATTAAAGCTTAAAACAACATGTAATATATTCCATGAAATGTTAATATAACAACTTCATATGTTTGAATTGAGATGTATATAATAAGGAAAGTGATGTTGTTCAGATGATACTATATATCTTCAAGTAGAAGATCGGTCATGAAAGGCAAACGATCATTACTTAAAGAAGTGGAGATTGTTGCTACATCCTTTATTCTTTTGATAGGGACAATTTTACCACATTCCTCCTAACGGAATGAATTACTACCATCTGGAACTAGATGCCAAGTCGACATTCCTTGATTAAGAATTTGAAATAAAAATTTGACAGAATATATTGAAAATTTTGAGTGCATATTACTTCTCAAAGGAAATTAAATATTCCACAACATACTCAAATTAATCACTATCATAACTTAATTGTAAATTACAATCATCTTCACTTTCTGAAGAATAAGAATCAAAATCCGGCTCCTCTTCAGATCTTTGACCATTTTCCTCCTCTGCAGACGAAATCTCAACATATTCATTTGATGGATCATGCAATGGTTCATTATCATCATATGTCACAGATGCATTTATAAAATAAGCATCTTCCTGAAGCGCTTCACTTTCAATTCTCTTTTCTTCTTTTCCATGTGATTGAAAAACACCTTTAGGTTTAACTTTGCAAACCGTCAACCAATCTAACTGATTTCGTCGTATGTTGGGAAAAGGGACATAACACACCTGTTTCGCTTGCATAGCCAAAATGAAAGGTTCAAAATGTTTCAATCTTCTGCGTGAGTTGATTTCAACAAGATTGTATAGGCAATGAACTTTTGTTCCAACATTTGGAGTGGGGTCAAACCAATCACACTTAAATATCACAGTTAGCTTGATTGGCAATGCAGGGTACTCAACTTCTAGTATCTCAATGATTTTTCTATAGTAATCCATGGAATTTCCTTGTATGGAAACTCCACTATTTATTGTTGCCATGCTATGACCAAGAGTTTCTATATGATATTTGTAGCCATTAACGAAATAAACTGAATACGATTTAACAGTTCGCAGAGATCCCTTAGCATAAAAATTTAGATAGATTAAATTTTTGGAGTTATAATTATGTCAAAGTTAGTAGGATTTATTGAATAGGTAAGTGGAATTAAAGTATTAATGTAATAAGGATGTTCAAGGACATTTTTGGGAGATCACTTAAGCATAAAAGAACATAAGCTTATAAAGAAGGGTAAAATAGACTTTTTGGAATCATTAAGGATAGAAATGGAAGAAGAATATGATGTCTTGTTTGTTAAGAAGAGAAAAATGTGAATTGAAGGGGGAGAAAAGTGAAAAATGAAAATAAGAGAGAAGAAGAGAGGTTTCGGTGAAAGAAGAAAAGAAGAGAAATCAAGCTTGTTAAGATGGGTTAATCATCTTTTCTTCTTGCTTTATTAAAAAAATGGGTTGCGTTGAGGATGAAGGAGTTAGAGAGAAAAAGAGGTTTGTGTAGAGAATGAAAGGTTTGTGTGGGAAGAAGATGAATTAGGAGAATCAAATTGATTTTAGGGTTTCTAAACTAGGTCTTAGCTTTTCTAACCTAGATGGACTAGGGGTAGGTTAGATTTGAGCTTTATTTGTGTTTGTTGCAATTTTTTGATTTTTGAAGTTTAAGATTTTTATTGGAATGTTGTTTTGAATTAAACCTTGGTTGTTTTAGGAAACCTAGGGAATCCTACCCAAGAGCAAGGAGAAAGGCAAGCTTGACTTGGATTTTCGCAAGCTAATTAGGTGGGTAATGTATTTATAGTTATTGTGTAATTGGGAAAATTCTTACCTAATGTGTGTGTGTGTTGATTTGTTTGAAATTGATTTGCTCGAAATTGAAATAATTGTGTATATTTGGAAATGCATGATGCATTGTGATTATGTTATATCTTGAAAAAGGTTATAACATTTTAAATTAGATTAAAATAAGAAAAAACATGAAAGTATGAGCATATAATTGAATTGAGTATAAATTGGTTGTGATTGGGCAAGAGAGGAACCTGTTTCATTAGTCACGTGCACGTTGACCCATAGCTTTCTCCCGGTTGCCCGTTTGGAGCCACGAGATCCTGAGAATTCGGACTCATTTTGTTCACGGTGTAAACTTCAATTTCTCCGTTTCGTTCCACGAAACTCTTGAGCCATTTGTATGTGCATTGCATCTTTAAATTGTCGAGTATGACGCATAGTTAACTATTATGTTTAATGGTTGAAGTCTATGCTATGTGTTATAAGTTTAAGTTAAATTGATCAAATGTTTAAATTGCTAGAATAGATTGAGAATGTTCGAATTGCTAGGTATACATGTACATATGCTTGAATATGTGGTCAATTGTCAATGGCTATAAATATATTAGCCACTGAGCTATGTAGCTAACCCCACTATTCCCTCCTTAGGTGTAGAACAAGAAGGTTAGCAATCCTTGTAAGGCATCGGAAACTCCAAGATATTAGAGACTTTTGTAACTAAGTTAGTTTTATCACTTTTGGATAGCTTTATAAGTATGTTAAACATTGAGCATCCTATGTATGTTGTATTTTGTGTTAAGCCTTTAATTATAATGTTGATATGTAATTAAAGTTATGTATGAACTTCTTTTGATTTAGCAAATGAGTTTAGAATTGAAAAGTTACCCAGGTGTATGTCCATATTTCGTTTGTAGTTGTACATTTCATAATCCAAGTCTTTCCTAGGTGTAAAAATTGCGTGCTGACTTCAAGGAAAAACTGGACTAATTTAGGTTAAATTAGTCAAAGTTACCTTTTGGAAAGTTGTAGCTTATCTTTCTAGCTTTTCAAAGATATATAGTATAAAATTTTGGACATTGGAGTCGAAATTTATGGTCCTTATAAGTGGAGATGCTCAAGAGTATAGTTTGTATTGTCCAGTGATGACGTATCATCTAGCGATGACGTGTCGTCTGGTGATAACGTATCATCTGGTAATGATGTGTCGCTTGGTGATGACGTATCGTTTGGTGATGACGTGCCGTCTAGTGATGACGTATCACCTGATGATGACATATTTTCTGGTGATAACGTATCATAATGACGTATTGTCTAGTAATGATGTGTCATCTAGTGATGACGTATCGTCTGGCGATGACCTATCGTTTGGTGATGACGTATATCTTCTGTGCATTGTTCATTTGATTCTATTTTCTAGTCCAATTTTGACCCTATAAATGATAGAATCTATCTTCGAGGTCTTCATAAAAATTGTAGATCTTGAAGTTATCTTTCGAACCATCTAAAGAACACCTTAATCGGATATCGATAGAGAAAGTTATTCTAATTTTTCCAAAATAGGCTCAATATGGTTGAGGATAAGTACTATTTTAGTTTAATGACTCCGAATGTTATGCTCCGAAAGTGGGGTCCAGCATTGTTTGGTATCAGAGCTTCGGTTTTTTCTAGGCTGAGAATAAATAGTAGGATGAATTGTTATGCTATGTGATTACTTGCTGCATTGTAAATCAATTGAATTACATCAAATGATATGCATGCTATGCATACATGTAGGGATTAGGATTTTAAAATGAAATGTAAGCTAATAGTTAATGTTTACATTGAACGAGCAAGATGCCACCTCATAGAAGGACACGAGGAGTATTGCAAGGATTGATTGCACCTGACTCTTCACTAAGGGAGGGGAGTACTGATGAATCAGTAGCCCCAGGAAATGTTAAGGTTTATGTAGGGCAAGATAGTGAGCTCGTTCGATCACAGAAACAGGAATCTCCTCTTCCACATGAGTAAGTGCCTGCTCCATTGGATTCGAGGATGTTTTAGGCATTTGCTCAGGCCATGGGCTAGATGTCGCAATCTTCTGCTCCGACCCCAGTCAAGAAGGAGAAACAATTTAATAAGCTGAAGAAGTATGAGGCAGTGGATTTCTATGGAACAACGGATCCAGAAGAATCCGAGACTTGGTTGAGAAGGACTAAGAGGATACTAGATCAGATGGATTCTGAGAATGATGAGAAAGTTGTGTATGTTGCAAGCTTGCTACAGGTAGATGTTCCGCATTGGTGGGAGAGTGTTCCCGGGAGTCAGATGAGACTGCTAGTGCTGGTATAGAAGGACTTTTTAGTTGCTTATAAGAAGAAATAACTATCTGAGGTGTACATTCAGCAGAAGCAGAAAGAGTTTTTGAGTCTCACCTAGAGGGAAATGATAGTGAGTGAGTATAAGCGCCAATTTACATAGCTATCCCAGTAAGCAACAGAGATAATGATGAGTGAGGCAGCTCAATATCGTAGATTCAAATCAGGGTTGTATCTAGCTATCAAAGGGAAAGTGGTGGTGTAAAATTTTTGTGATTTTCAACAGTTGGTTGAAGTGGCTCTAAGGATTGAGAACATTGAGAACATAAAGAGCGTTGTGAGAAAAAAGAAAAAGCAGAGAGAACAGTTCAAGAGGGGAAGTGGTACTTCTATGCCTGAGAGGAGTGCTAGAACTTTCCCTGTGCAGTCCGAGGAGAGGAGCAGTGGGGCGAGCAGGTCCAAATCGATGAGAACTTCTACTATTTATCATCAAGCTTCTACTGCAGGAGGCAGCAGAAAGGGAGATGTGGATAAGCCACCCATTCCCAAATGTGAACACTACGGAAGGTTTCATAGAGGGGAATGTTACTGATTGACAGGAGCATGCTTCAATTGTGGAGAGAAAGGACACATGGCAAGAAAGTGTACGAAGTGTGCAAAAAGAGAGGAAACACAGATGAAAGCTTCGAAGAGAACTGAGATAGTGGAGCACAAGACTGCAACTGAAGTGGGTAGCTCTGATGCAGCTAGGAGGGTGAATCCTCCAGGAAGACCAAAGGGGCAAGCATCAGCCAAAGTGTTTGCAATGACATGGGAGGATGCAGAGACAACTCTAGAAGTTGTGACTAGTATGATTAAATTATTTGATGATGATGTAATTATTTTGATTAATCCGGATTCTACCCACTCCTTTGTTACATCAGGTAGAACTGTGTATGGTACAAAATTGAGCCTATTGGATACCTTTAATGGTTAGTAGTCCAATAGGCCACTATATTGTGATTAGTCAAGTTTATAGAGGTTGTGAGATACATATTGGTAGGGGACACATAGTGGTGGATTTAATGCCATTGAAGATGGGAGGATTAAATGTGATTTTGGGTATGGACGCCTTAGAGAAATATAATGCCAGCTTAGATTGCAAACAAAAGACTGTGGGGTTCAAGCTGGATAATGGAAAAAAGGTGATGTTTATGGGAGATAGAAAATTTAACTCATCGAGGATTGTTTCGGCTTTGATGGCAGAGAAAATGATGAGGAAAGGGTGTGAA
This sequence comes from Erythroxylum novogranatense, assembly GCA_029891385.1. Lineage (NCBI taxonomy): Eukaryota > Viridiplantae > Streptophyta > Magnoliopsida > Malpighiales > Erythroxylaceae > Erythroxylum > Erythroxylum novogranatense. Next base: position 36,473,839 of record CM057233.1, on the reverse strand, counting down.
GCATTTTTGGCATATGTGGTAGACACGAGGGCAGATAGAGGGAAGTTAGAAGATATACCAGTAGTCATGGAATTCCCAGATGTCTTTCCCGAGGAGTTACTAGGACTATCGCCACCTAGGAAAATTGAATTTCCTATTGAGCTTCTTCCAGGCACAACGTCAATTTCGATTTCGTCTTATAAAATGGCTCCGACGGAATTGAAGGAGCTTAAGGAGAAATTGGAAGATTTGTTGGAGAAAGGTTATATTAGGCCGAGCTCTTCACCTTGGGAAGCTTCGGTCCTATTTATAAAGAAGAAAGATAGATCATTGCGAATGTGTGTGGATTATAGGAAGCTTAACTATGTCACTATTAAGAACAGATATCCGCTTCCACGCATAGATGACTTGTTTGATCAGTTGCAAGGGACAAGGATCTTTTCGAAGATAGATTTGAGATTAGGTTACCATCATTTGAGGATAAAGGAGTTAGATGTGTCAAAAACTGTTTTTAGAACCCGGTATGGCTATTTTGAGTTCTTGGTCATGCCTTTTGGGTTGATAAATGCACCTGCAGCTTTCATGGATTTGATGAATAAAGTCTTTAAGCCTTTCTTAAATCAATTTATCATTGTCTTTATTGATGATATTTTGGTCTATTCTAAGAGTGATAAGGAACATGAGGAACATTTAAGAATTTTTTTGGAGACATTGAGGAAGAATGAGTTGTATGCCAAATTCGACAAATGTGAATTTTGGCTGAAGGAAGTGACATTTCTTAGACATGTGATTTTAGAGCAAGGAGTACATGTGGATTCGAGGAAGATAGAAGCGATTGTGAAATAGGAAGCACTCAAGAATGTAGTTGAAGTGAGAAGTTTCTTGGGATGGCCGGGTATTACAGAAGGTTTATAGAGGGATTTTCTATAATGGTAGCTTCACTTTCTAAATTGACAAGAAAGAATTAGAAATTTGTATGGACAGAGGAGTGCCAGAGCAGTTTTGAGGAGTTGAAGAACAGACTTACAACTGCATCGGTTTTGACTTTACCTTCGAGAAGTGACAGATATATAGTTTATAGTGATGCCTCAAGGAAGGGATTGGGTTGTGTGTTGATACAAGGCGATAGAGTGGTTGCTTATGCTTCTAGGCAATTAAAGCCCTATGAGATGAATTATCCTACGTATGATTTGGAATTAGGTGCCATAATCTTTGCATTGAAGGTATGGAGACACTACTTATATGGAGTCACCACCAGGGTGTTTACAAATCACAAGAGTCTTAAGTATCTGATGAGCCAGAAGGAGTTAAATCTAAAACAAAGAAGGCGGTTAGAGCTGTTGAAAGATTATGACTTGATGATAGACTACCATTCGAGGAAAGCTAATGTAATAGCGGATGCACTGAGTAGGAAGTCTACTATAGCACATGTGGAGACAATATACCTTCCTTTGTTGAAGGAATTAGTCAAACTTAGGGCGACATTAAGGCAAGTTGAGTCTAATTGTGTATTGGCTCACTTTAGAGTGAGGACAGTATTGAATAAGAAGATTAAGGAATTGCAAGAACAAGATGAGTATTTAAGCAGGTTCCGAGAAGAGATTAAAAGTGGTAAACCTTCTGAAATAGAGATCAAAGAAGATGGATTGATGGTGGTAGGTAACAGATTGTGTATTCTAGACATGTTAGAATTGAAAAAATAGATTCTAGATGAAGCACACAATGCTCCTTATGCTATGCACCCAGGAAGTACGAGAATATATAGAGATTTGAAAGAGCATTTTTGGTGGAAAGGAATGAAGAAAGAAGTTACGGAATATGCTAAAAGATGTTTAGTGTGCCAACAAGTTAAAGTTGAACACCAAGCACCTTCAGGCAAGCTTAAACCTTTGCCGATTCCAAAATAGAAATGGGAGAAGGTTACGATGAATTTATTGATGGGATTGTTGAGGACTAATAGGAAGCATGATGCAATATGAGTGATTGTTGATAGGTTAACTAAGTCTGCACATTTCTTGCCAATTAAGCAGAAGATTCTTTAAATGCCTTGGCCAAGAAATATGTGGATCGAATAATCTGACTTCAAGGGATTCCAAGCTCTATAGTTTCGGATAGAAACTCCAAGCTCACGTCCAGATTCTGGGAAAGCTTACAGGAGGCTTTGGGAACCAAGTTGTACTTTAGTACAGCTTTTTATCCACAAACTGATGGTCAATCAGAAAGGACAATACGGACATTGGAGGCAATGTTAAGAGCTTGTGTTATGGACTTTAAAGGTTCATAGGATGATCATTTACCTTTAATTAAGTTTGTTTACAATAATTCCTATCACTCAAGAATTCAAATGGCACCTTATGAAGCTTTGTATGGTTGGAGGTGTAAAACTCCTATTTGTTGGGATGAGGAAGGTGAAAGGAGACTTGTAAGACCTGAGTTGCTACAAGTCACAGTTGATAAGATTAAATTATTGAAGCAGGAACTTAAAGCAGCTCAAGACAGAATGAAGAGCTATACGGATACATATAGAAAGGAGATGAAATTTGAAATTAGAGACAAAGTGTTTCTTAAAGCTTCTCCATAGAAAGGAATTTTGAGATTTGGTAAGAAGGGTAGCTTAGTCCAAGATACATAGGCCCATATGAGATCATTGAGAAGATTGGGCCTTTAGCCTATAAGTTAGCTTTGCCATCGGAGTTGTTTAAGATTCACAATGTTTTCCATGTATCGATGTTGAGGAAGTACCGGTTTGATCCTTCACATATAATTCAACCTTCAGAAGTTCAATTAAGAGAGGACTTGACTAACGAAGAACAATCAATGGAGATTTTTTTTAAGTTAAGCATGATTTAAAAATAATTTTGAGGTTTAGATAGATTAAATTTTTGGAGTTATAATTATGTCAAAGTTAGTAGGATTTATTGAATGGGTAAGTGGAATTAAAGTGTTAATATAATAAGGATATTTAAGGACTTTTTTGGGAGATCACTTAAGCATAAAAGAACATAAGCTTATAAGGAAGGGTAAAGTGGACCTTTTAGACTCATTAAGGGTAGAAATGGAAGAAGAATATGTTGTCTTGCTTGTTAAGAAGAGAAAAATGTGAATTGAAGGGAGAGAAGAGTGAAAATGAAAATAAGAGAGAAGAAGAGGGGTTTTGGTGAAAAAAGAAAAGAAGATAAATCAAGCTTGTTAAGGTAGGTTAACCATCTTTTCTTCTTGCTTTATTAAAGAAATGGGTTGTGTTGAGGATGAAGGAGTTAAAGAGAAAAGGGGTTTGTGTAGAGAATGAATTTGTGTTGGAAGAAGATGAATTAGGAGAACCCAATTGATTTTAGGGTTTTTAAACTAGGTCTTAGATTTTCTAACCTAAATGGACTATGGGTAGGTAAGATTTGAGCTTAATCTGTGTTTGTTGCAATTTTGTGATTTTTGAAGTTTAAGAATTTTATTGGAATGTTGTTTTGAATGGAACCTTGGTTGGTTTAGGAAACCAAAGGAATCCTACCCAAGAGCAAGGGGAAAGGCAAGCTTGATTTAGATTTTCGCAAGCTAATTAAATGGGTAATGTATTTATAGTTATTGTGTAATTGGAAAAATTCTTGCTTATATGTGTGCATATTGATTTGCTCAAAATTGAAACAATTGTGTATGTTTGGAAATGCATGATGCATTGTGATTATGTTTTACCTTCAAAAAGGTTATAACATTTTGAATTAGATGAAAAGAAGAAAAAGCATGAAAGTATGAACATATAATTGAATTGAATATAAATGGGTTATGATTGGGAAAGAGAGGAACCCGTTTCATTAGTCACATGTACGTTGACCCATAGCCTTCTCCCGGCTGCCCACTTGGGGCCATGAGATCCTGAGAATTCAGACTCATTTTGTTCACAGTGTAAACTTCAGTTTTTCCGTTTCATTCCACGGAGCTCTCTAGCCATTTGTTTGTGCATTGCATCTTTAAATTGTCAAGTATGGCATATAGTTGACTGTTATGTTTAATGGTTGAAGTCTATGCTGTGTGTTATAAGTTTAAGTTAAATTGATCAAATGTTTAAATTGCTAGAATAGATTAAGAATGCTCGAATTGCTAAATATACATGTACAAATGCTTGAATATGTAGTCAATTGCCAATGGATATAAATATATTAGTCACTAAGCTGCGTAACTCACCCCACTATTCCTTCCTCAAGTGCAGAACGAGAAGGTTAACAATCCTTGCGAGGCATCAGAAACTCCAAGATATTAGAAACTTTTGTAACTAAGTTAGTTCTATCACTTTTGGATAGCGTTATAAGCATGTTAAACATTGAACATCCTATGTATATTGTATTTTGTGTTAAGCCTTTGATTATAATGTTGATATGTAATTAAAGTTATGTATGAACTTCTTTTGATTTAGCAAATGAGTTTATAATTGAAAAGTTCCCCAGGTGTATGTGCATATTTTTTTGTTGTTGTACATTTGATAATCCAAGTCTTTCCTAGGTGTAAAAATTACATGCTGACTTCAAGAGAAAAATTGTACTAATTTAGGCTAAAATAGTCAAAGCTGCTTTTTAGAAAGTTGTAGCTTATCTTTCTAGCTTTCCAACGATATATAGTATGAAATTTTTGGACATTGGAGTCGAAAGTTATAATCCTTATAAGTGGAGATGCTCAGGAGTATAGTTTGTATCGTCCGGTGATGACGTATCGTTTGGTGATGACGTGTCATTTGGTGACAACATATCATCTGGTGTTGACATGTCGTCTGGTGATGATATATCATCTGGCGATGACGTCTCGTATCGTCTGATAATGATGTGTATCTTCTATGCATTGTTCATCTAATCCTATTGTCTGGTCCAATTTTGACCCTGTAGATGATAGAATCTGTCTTTTAGGTTTGCATGAAAGTTGTAAACCTTGAAGTTCTCTTTCGAATTGTATAAAGAACACCTTAATTTGATATCCATAGAGAAAGTTATGTAAATTGTCCCAAAACAGGTTCAATATGGTTGAGGACAAGTATTGTTTCAGTTTAATGACTCCGAATGTTGGGCTCAAAGGTGGTCTAGCAAAACAATTTTTTGGGGGGGTGGGGTGGTGGCGGGCGTTTAATTCACCAAAATTAGATATTTAATAATGATTAAATAGAAAATTAACAAAAATATCAGATCTGAAAATTCGGTAAACAAACCTTAGTTTTGGGTCACCGACATTATCACACTAATATGGATCCTTTTTATAAAATTCAGTCCAATAACAAACATTCATTGGGTGATGTTTCCTTTTTTAAATGAATAGAAACATGTATTCTAAACATTTTTATTAGTCAACAACTTAGATACGATCTTAAGTTTACTTGATTAATAGCTTTAAAAACTAAGAAACTAATGAACAAGACAACAAATGTATGACATGTATTTAATCAAGATAACTATCTTTTTAGAATTTCTAACTTTAACGTAAAGATGGTAATCCTAATTGCCACTTGTGATTAGCAAAACTGAACGTTATATCCTACTAATCTGGCTATTAAACGAATCAATTCCTAGTTGCGCATCCTAGAAATCGTCCAATTCAATTGTAAAAAGCAATTTGGAAGACACTCAATATTCATCAATGAAATAAACTTTATTTGGACATCTCACACATAATAGTTGATAACGCAGTTTCCTTCAACCAAGAAAAATGATTTACCTACTCATAATGACAGTGAAAATCACCAAAAAAATCGCAAAATACAAAGTCTCCATTTCTGATTGTTTCCTAGAAAATACAAACATTCCCAACAAAACCCATAAAACTATGCAAAAAATGTAAACTACTTATAACTATGGCTTAACGTGAACAGTAACCAAATATCTTTTTTATAGCACCTCACTCCCACAAGGACCCGAACTCGACATCGTGGGTAATATCCGAATCCATGCCCCGCGAGCGTGGCATGCTAAAACAATCAATCATTCTGAAATCGGTATAATTTTTTTTTAATCACAAACACAATATGTGGAAATTTATAACCAATTTAGGCTCACTTTCTTTCATAAACATTTCAATCAACATAATACAATCAACAAGGTTATCAATAGCCAATTGGGCCCTTTCACAAATACAATACACTTTAGTCATAATGTCTTTACATTACAACATAAATCATTTGTAAAATAGTTTCAGAATATAAAATTTTATGCAAATTAAGAAAAACATAAATGCAGATGCGAACTAATCCCGACCTCTATCCTTCACTTATGTTATAGGTATACTCCCGTTAACCTAACGGGGTATTCTTCTGATCCTGGAAAATAATTATAAATTTTGGGTGAGTTTTGCGAACTCAATGAGTGACCATCATCGATGGCCCACCTAGTCACATAACACAATAATTCACAATATTTCATATCCAATACAATTAAATCATTCATATTATACATATGCAGTGCACATGAGACCCATTTTTCATTTGTTACTTTGTTATGACCGAGTGCCTAACTGTCCCATATAAGCCTCATTGATAACTGTCCCATATAGGACTCATTAATAAATGTCCTATATAGTGCTCATTAAACGTTGAACCTGAGGCTCTGAATCACTTTTGAGCTCAAGGCTCTTTTTCACGTTGAGCTTTAAGCTCTGATCGGTAGCTACTCTGGTCACAACAGTCGTTATGTTTCATGCATTCATGACATGGAATGCATCACTTACATTTGCATATTTACAGTCACTCACATTCACTTATCATCGGACCATAGTCCGGCATTCAACATTGAGTTAAGAAAACACTTTCACTTATATGCATGATCCCACTTTCCTTCGGAACTAAGTCCGACATTTACATTCATAACATTATTCGGTAGTCAATTAATACAAATTCAAACACAACAAATAATGAAGTGAGACTATCTCGGTCTACTCACAGTACGCTCCATATTAGCTCTCGCTTCAAGATTTGAAAACATTTGAATGCAGGCGTTTATCCTACACATCAATATGCCAAACACACGATGCACACATATTAATAATTGCACAATTATATGACAATCTCGGGTATCTTTCCCTTATTCTCATCACATTATCAGTATAATATCCAAAACGCATCTAAGTAATATTCATACTTAGGTTTATGCCTCACTAAAACCTTAAAATCTCTATTCCTTTCTCATTGACTCACTTCAGATTTATCCAAGTCACACTTTTGGGTCTACTGTTCACGTTCAATAACAGTATACTATGTCCAACTTCCATTCAGAGATTAAATATATTAGAGGCTGAATCATAAATTTTGACTTCTTGAGACAATTTGTAGGCCTATATCTCTAGAATACTCCAAATCAAAAATCATCTCATTTCGAGTCCTATAGATCCATATATAATCAAAATACTGAAGTATGTTCAGTGGAATAACCCCAGTTCATAAAATTTAAAAGCACGCTTTCTACACCAGTTCTACGTTTCTCACTTAATCTTTCTCATTTCATTTCAGATAGTTATGATTTTTGGTGGAGATGTAGGGCGATGTGTTACGAGTCCTATGGTTTAAGAATCGCTTCATTTGAGTGTCTAGAGAAGAAGTTATGGGGAGGTGAAAAAGATAGAAGAAGCGAAACTCAAAAGAAGCAAAACACAGAAGAAGTAAAACCCAGACAAAACAAAACACAGAAGAAGACATGTCAGCAAAACATAGAAGAAGACGCGTCAGAAAAACACAGAAAAAGACGCATCAACAAAACACAGAAGAAGACACGTCAGCAAAACACAGAAAAAGACGCGTCGACAAAACACAAAAGAAGACGCGTCAGCAAAACACAGAAGAAAACGCGTCAGCAAAACACAGAAGAAGTAAAACTCAGAAGGAACAAAACACAAAAGGAACAAAACTCAGAAGAAACAGAAAACATAAGGAACAAAACATAAACGATACAAAACACAGAAGAAGATGACGTTATCACAAAGGAAACACAGAAGGAGATGACGTCATCACAAAGAGAAGCAAAAAGACAGAAGAAACAACTTCACTTTTTAACATCTTCCCTTATAAGGACCCTGACTTTCAGCTCAGATGTTCAAGTTTTCATACTATATACTGTTGGAAAGATAAAAGGAAGATTTATAACTTTAATGAAGGTTATTTTGAGGAATCTATCTAGATTGGTACAAAAGTTTCAGATCAAGTTATTACTATTTCAACTCCAACTTCACTTATACATCACCAAATCACTAAAAATCTTTCAAAAACTAAATTTAACACTATAACTAAAATTTTCCTCTAAAAAACATAATATTTATAAATATACACTTAAATTCTATTTCCATGCAGATGATAATAGCACATCAACTTTCTTTCATAAATCTCCAACTCTAAAGGATTTATTCACTACTTACCTTTTGAAAACTTCAAAATCTTCAAGCCCTAAACTCCATGCAATTTACGTACTTTACTGAGTATAAAGACCAGCTTCTGGTTTTTCTTAGGGTAGAAGACACAAATAGCAAAATGGGTTTGGTGTAGAAAGGAAAAACAGAGAAATCTCTTAGAAGGGGAGCGATGGAAAACTTTGTGTATGGAAAGAAAATTTTGAAGATGATCCCAATGAAGAATAAACTTAGACATATAACTTAACTTTTCAATTCTCAGAGAACAGTAGCCTACTTCTAGCAAAAGTACAAAGCCTAAGTGACACTTGTCACTTACCTCACATCTAAGCTCTAACTTATTTTCTTTTGAAACTAATTCCCTTAAACTCTTATCTTTACAATCTAACTATCTCCAAGTCTTCACTTGATGTCTTTTTTCTATTTTTCATAATTTTTCAAAATTTATGCCTAAATTCACCAAAATTCACAAATACAATATTCTTACTAACCCGTAGAATTTTCAATATAAATAATTTTAAAATTCTTAAAACACCTACAAATCACCACTCAATCAAATTATACCTGAAATTTTTCATGAATGCATGTACAATTATTTTCATGTGCCACAACTTCACTATTCATATGTATATGTAGGACATAATATGCATAAACATAGAAATGCATTTCTATTTCCTCCGTAAATCTCTCACATTTATAATTTTAGCCTTAACATGGGTAACAAAATGTTACATTCTTTTATGTTCTTCGATCTTTTCCTTTTTTTCGTGATCTTCAGCAGATAATCTTTCCCCCATATTCATATTGCAGATCCCCAACAATAAGGTAGTAATCTGATTATCAAGATCATGAAAAACTTAGGTGAATCATATATGAATTTAAAAACAGATTTTGCAGGCATTCTTTATCCTTGCACGTGCCCAAGCTTAATCAATGATTTTTTTTTACCAGTCTGAAATTTCAGATTATCTTTGCTTTCCTTACATCTTTTTTGTTCAATTTTATCTCTCAAGTGTTGAAAATCATTTGAGCATAATTAATAAATAAATCCATCAAGTTTGAATAATAATTTCAACATATTGAAGAGATTTATATACAAAATAAACACAAAATGACAACTTAATAAGTTTCATCTTTTATACTAACTAATTACATATTGTCACTCATTTGTTTTTCATACTATAAAAAATGATCTAACTTGAATGATAATCTATTATCAAACATTAAGCCAATTAAGTTGTCAATTCACCAAAGTCGCTTGAAGGCACTCAAGTAATGAATTTAAAATATTTTATAACTTAATTAACAAGAGAAAAATAAAAAATACCAAATTTGATGCCTGCATCATATACACAGCATATCTATCATGCCAGTACCAGCTTTACAGTTCACGTGAGCCAGCATTCCACATAGACAAGTACATTGGAGTTAAAGGAAATGACTAAATTGACAAAATGCAAATATTTAAGTCAATTGGGGAAAAAAAATTAGAGATACAAGAAAAAAAAAAAGAGGACAATTGGAGAAGTTCCTTTAGTGTACACCAAGCTACGGTATTCCCGAATAGGTACTCAGCTTCCTCACTTTTTTATTTACATTTTAACCTTTGATTTTCCACCTGCACGTTGACCAAGCTCTTTTTGATCCTTGGATTTTATGTTCTAAAATTCAGACCGGTCATCGAATCGATGGTCTTACTGGTTACTGGTTTGATCGGTTCGACCGGTGGTTGACCGGTCATCGAATCGGTGACCTTATTGATTACTGATTTGATCGGTTCGACCGGTGCAACCACCGGTCGAACCGGTGTGACGTAATAATTATATTTAATTATATATAATATTAAAAATATTTTAAAAAATTCAAAAAATAAAAAAATAAAAAAAATAATTATCGGACCGGTCAATTGACCGATTTTGACCAGTTCAAATTGGGTCAATTTGTAGCCAATTTTGAAGGGTCAATCGGACCGGACCACCGACCAGTCCGGTCCGAGTTTTTAAACATAGCTTGGATTTGTTCCCGTAGTTGTGTCCCAAAGCTGACATTACACTCACACCATCAATGTCCATCCTCTGCCTTGCATAGAATCCAGGTGCATAGCTTGTTCCTCCATTCACTCAGTTTCTATATCTGTATTAATGGAAATGTTAGTATCTAGAATAAGGTTTTTTCCGTTATATTGCTATATTCCCCATGCACTTGATATTACAATGCTGTAGTTCTTGGTTTCTTTGTTTAAGACTAGTATCTCTCTTATCCTGCATGTAGCTTTCCTTAGTACCATCTCCAAGGAGCTCTATATAAATGGTGGATCAAGTAATTTATCTATGATTAAATTACTTGATCCACCATTTAATCGTAGAAATAGTTAATAAATAATTCATCTAAGGTTCATCCTTATGATTTGATAGTCAACAGCAAAAGGACATAATTAATACATTCGATAAAGTTTTATTTTTACAAGGGGGGTAAGGCCCTGAGGCTCCTTAGCACTTTATCTAGCATTACTAGTTCAAATCACGCAGAAAAAACAAAGATAGAAGCATAAACAACCTTATTCTCAAGGGGGACAATTAGCTACACAGCTTATTCCTCACCTAAGTAGAAAATGGTGGGCTTTTTTGGTTCTGTAATTTCTACAGTTCCTTCCAACATCTTAGCCACTTTCCCCATTGACGGCCTGATGTCTGGCCTGTCCTGAAGGCACCACATTGCCGTCTTCACCATCCTATCCACCATTTCAAAATGTACCCTACCGTCGTAGCAATGCTTAATTTGACGGTCTAATATGTCCTCTACCTTAGTTTCCTTGAACACCTTCTCAAAAACCCACCTTGGGAAGTACCAGTCTTCACTCTCCATCATTGAACCTTGCATTTCGAAGTTCCTAGACCCAGTGACAATCTCTAGCAAAACCATACCATAACTATACACATCAGCCTTTGGGGTTATCGGGTCACTCTTGATCCATTCCGGTGCCATGTATCCACGAGTCCCTCTGATCCTAGACATGCTCACCACATCTTCCTTTTTCCTCAACTTGGCCAATCCAAAATCAGAGATCTTTGGACAGAAATCATCACCCAATAGTATGTTTTCAGGCTTGATGTCACAATGTAACACCCACTCCAGACACTCCTCGTGCAAGTAGGCTATGGATCTTGCAACACCAAGTGCGATACGATACCGGATACCCCACTCAAGAAGGGGTTTTGGGCCATCAATAGCTGCAGGACCCATATCCTTTTGAGCACCTAACGATTCAATCCTACCAGCAGGGAATAGGTACTTGTCAAGCGAGCCATTAGGTACATACTCATAGACGAGAATTCTTTGCCCCTTTTCAGCACAAAATCCCCATAACCTCACCAAGTTGAGGTGATGCATTCTAGCAATGATTGTAACCTCTGCCCAGAACTCTGTATCTCCTCCAGTTACATGTTTCAAGCACTTGACCGCCACAATTCTCTTATCGGGAAGCTCTCCTTTATAAACATCACCAAATCCACCTTTCCCGATTGCATTGGAGAAATCTTTCGTTGCTGCTTTGAGCTCCGCATATGTGAACCTTTTAGGCCCCCCAGCTGGCAATAATTCGAGGCCTAGAGTCTGAGCCATGTCTCTGTACTTGATGTACTTCTTCAGGAATGTCCAGAAGAAAAAAACCCCAGACATCAGCTCTGCAGCAAATAGAGTACATATTATGGCGATGTTTCTGGCTGTGGTGTTGGTTTCCGCAGGTGGCAAAGGAAGACTTATTCTGACAGGACATGTCGTGTTCAACAAACTGGTCATGCCATTAAAATTCGATTCATCTGTTTCAGAATCATCCAATCTCAAGAACATGGCTCTCTCAGTTCCTGGAGACCAGTACCCATATAGTAGTCTCTCAAGCTGAAGCACGCAGAAACCTTGGCCATCATACTTGAACATGAATCCTAGACAATTTGATTTACTTAAACAACTTGCTTCACATGACGAGTAATTGCTGACTTTCAGGTCGCTCTGATCTAACCCACCAGTAAAATTTACATAATCAAGCCGAAGAAATTTGGTTTTGTTGATAAGATTTTTCCTTCTGACACATGCAGTTGGATCAGTCGAATTTTTTGTAAACCCGGGAGGACACACACAGGTGGGATCTTTTAAACCATCGGTCACGCAGATAGCATTTGGTCCACATAATCCATGAACTTTGCATATTTCCTGAAGAGCTTGCCAAGTAACAAGCCAAGAACCACCTTTCGGATCAATACTGTAAAGTCTTAGATTACCATCGTCGTCAAGAGTCAACCTTCGCAATCTGGGATCTCCATAATCAGCAGAAATAATCGAAATTCCATTCAATTGAGCCACACTACCATTGCTATCAAGCTTTATAAACATATTACTGGAGCTCCAATAGCTATCGTTGTTGTAAGACAAGGATGAATTGGAGAATGTGAACTTACCATTCCTTGAACGAAGATCCAATTCATTTATTAGCTGAGTAGGCAAGAACGTATCTGTTGGAAATTGGAAACTGTTCCAGCCGCCAAAAACAAGATTCCCGTCTTCTTGTAACAAGAGTCGATTGGAGCTTGAATTCCCTTTAGCAGTAACAGGCCACAAGTTTGTCGTAGAAGAGCCGTCTTCGACTAGACGGAGATTACTACTGTTGGTGATGATCAGAGAGGCATTGGAGCTGAGCGAAGAATTAGCACCAGTGGCAGACCACACGATGGTCTTCTGTGTTAAATTGTTGTACCAAATAGAGAAGCTGAAGCGGTTTTTTGAGCCGGGCAGAGACAGAAATCCAGCTGCGAAGGTCGAATTAGGCGAAAGAAGGAGTCTATTTTGTAATGGACGCCATGGCGTGTCCGAAGAGGAAAAAGAAGTGAAACTATGCTCTTGGGATGATGATGGGCGTGGGCTGCAGAGGAGGAGGGCAAAGAAGAGGAAGAACGTGGACATAGTTTCTGTTAACATTGGTGAAATGGGAACTGAACTTCTATCCAAGTGATAACCATAGCGTTTTGGACATGGCCGTTGACGGATGACTTGTTGACCGATGCCTTTTAGAGTCCGCAAATTTCATTCCAACACCTTAGTTTTTTTTTTTTTTTAAGATAAAGAAAAAATTTCATTAACCATATAAATAAGTTAGACAAGATATAATAAACACCTATATTTTTAAACGAGAGAAATTGTAAGACACTCTAACAACTTTATGAGCACCCACATTTTTCTGTCGATTAATCCAAACAATAGAAATATTAAAATTACTTCTAAATATGAGAACGAGATTAGAGAATTTGAGGCAGCGAGGTCCCACTTAGTTAAGGTAAAAAATATCATTTTATCAAATTTTTTAAAAATAATAATTTCTAACCGAACCAAAACTCTAACCGAGAATATTAGGCTCAATTGGATCTTAGGCTAGCCAGAGCTCAACCCAGCGTAACTTTGCGTTACTATCTACCTTAGAGATGTTACGAAAAAACTAATATTTTTAAAATGGAATAAACAGTTTAAAGTTTTAATGATTCAATTTGTATTAAACTATTATAAAATTGGTTAAAATTTTAATAAAATTTAAAAGTAACTAAAAACATCCTTATACATCAAATTTTAAATTTAAAATTGTTAAATAAAATTTTTATTGACTGATTAATATATTGGTCAAATTTTAAAAATAAAATTATTAAACTGAAACAAAACAAAAAGTAAAAACTGAATCCAAAATTACTCTATGCTTTTTTAAAATATTGAAAAAACTACCATTTAATCCAATTACTTCAAGACTTCAAGTACATTAAAGAACAGTAAAGAAGCAAATGTGACAAGAAATATGGAAAGTTACTTTTAATCCCAACCGAAGAACTGATACAAAGCAGTCGATCTAGTAATTACGAGACTTTATTTATTTAACTAACCGTTTAAATGGACATAATAAGGTAGCTAAATGCTTCTCTATTTTATAAATAATTCCTAAATTTTTATTTGGTATAGTACTTTAATAATTTTAAAGAAAATTATCATTTACGAGAAATACTATTAATTTTAATCAATTTTCAAGAAAAGTGTAATTAGAACTTTTCTTGATGCATTAATAACAAAGTATATTAGAGGAAAAGGAATAAATAACAAAAGAATCTTTGCATTAATAGCTAAATGAGATGCTATGTACTTAAGTTTACAATTTCTATGAACTTTAAACAAATGACAAGCAGACTCACTAAATGCCTATTGAAAAGGCTTAACTAATTTCTTTTATTTTAGCCTTGGTAAATATGTATCGGTCCTCTCGTCTATTCTAAGTTCAGATTACTCGTTTTTGTTATCTTATAACTACCCTATTTTTTAAGGTAACATGAACAAGTTCCGGTCTACTCCTAGCCAGTGCAATCATTAGAAAAAACAACACGCTATTGAGGAAGTTTTGTAGAATGGTCAAAAGGAAGGGAAGGTTAAGGCAAGGGTCAAGTAGAAAGATGCAAACCTAAGAACCAAGGTGGATTAGGTTTTTGATTTCATATCATTAAAAAAAACTGACAATGCTTACAATAAGGCTATGGAGATTGTTCAAGAATGAAGATCCGATATGGGTGAAATGGGTTAGACATCACTGTTGAGATATGGAGCCTGATAAAATATTTTGGACTTTACACCAGGCTTCGAGGCGAAATTATGTTATGTCTTTTGTATTCTATTCTCCTAGTGTATTGTGTTGTTGAAAACATTCACAGCGAAAAATAAAACCTTAGCCGTAGTGGACGTAGCCAAAATTTTTAGTGAACCACGTAAATCTGTGTGTTTGTTTATTTTTCGTACTATTCTTTGATTATTGTGATTGATCGTCCATAATAACTGGTATTAGAGCTTGGTTCTTATCACAACAATCTGAAAAGATGGAAAGCGCGAAGTTTTAAATTGAGAAATTTGATGGAAATGATTTGGTTTCCGGAAGATGTAGATGGAAGATTATCTGTATCAGAGAAACCTCTACGAATCTTTGTTAGGGGTGAAACCAGAAACCACGAGATAGGAGGTTTGGGATCTGAAAGATCAGCAGGCACTAGGGTTGATTCATTTGTCGTTGGCCAGAAATGTTGCCTTCAACATCGTTAAGGAGACAAAGACTGCGAGAGTATTGAGGGCTCCAGCAAACATATACGAAAAACCGTCGGCTATTAATAAGGTATATCTGATGCGTCGTCTGTTCAATCTGGAGATGTCTGAAAGTGTATCTATCGCAGATTATATTAACAAATTTAATATGATTATCAGTCAATTAAGCTCAATGGTTATTAATTTTGATGATGAGATTAGAGCCGTAATTTTGATGTCCTTTCTACCCAAGTCGTGGGATATTATTGTTTCTGCAATTAGCAGTTCGCGTGGGTTTGAGAAGCTAAGGTTTGATGAAGTCCGAGATGTTGTCTTGAGCGAGAGCATTTGTAAAAGAGAAATCGGGGATTCGTTTGGTAATGCACTCAGTGTCGAGGGTAGGGGCAGGAATAAGTCAAAGGGAGGTCATAGTAAACATGATCGATTGAAATCAAAAGGATGGGAAAAATCTCGAGGCAGGAAGGAGGTCACTTGTTGGGACTGTGGTGAAATAGGACACTTCAAGAAGGACTACCCTAAACCTAAGAAGAAAAAAGGCTAGAAAAAAAATAAGTCCCATGAAGATGATGATTCTGTATGTTCTGCGGAAGACATTGGTGACGCCTTAATTCTTAGTGTGGACAGCTCGATTGACTCGTGGATACTTGATTCTGGTGCATCATTCCACTCTTTTCTAAGCAGAGAGATATTCCATAATTTCAAGTTTGGAAATTTTGGAAAGGTGTATCTTGCTGATAACAAAGCCTTGGAGATTGCCGGAAAAGGGGATGTGTGTATACAGACCTCAGGTGGAGGTAGATGGAAGCTGCAGGATGTCAGATATATTCCTGATTTGAAGAAGAACCTGATTTCCATTGGTCAGTTGAATAGCATGGGTTACAGGGCAGTGTTCGGGGAGAGTTCCTAGAAAATTGTGAAGGGAGCTATGGTGATAGCACGGGGCACAAAATCTGAAACTTTATACAGTAACACAGGGTGTTCGAACATGTTATTGTAGTCAATTGTTGGGACCCGATTTCGAAATCAGACCCCAACTAGAAAAACGGTAAATGAAACAGAAACAGAAAGCGAAACAAAGAGGATGGACCCTAAACGAAAGAACGGATTACAAAGCCAAACGAATCGAAAGTGGGGCAAAAACAAAGGCGAAACACAAATCAGATCGGAATTCATAAAGCGGAAACAAAATCAAATAGCGGAATCGAAGGAACGGATTCAACGAAAACAAATCGCTTAAGAACAAAACGTAACTCCGACATTCGAAAACAAATATTTTATAAAAACATCGCGTTGGAAACCCTAAAGACAAATCAGTCTAAGCCAATCCGAATCGGTGTACATTTTTTTCTTTTTCATTTTTCACAATTTGTTCAATGGTGTGCCCACGTTTCAAAAGCGTGCCCATGTTTCAAAACAATACAAATTTCTAAATGGAATTTATCAATTCCACAACCTCAATTTATTTCCTTCTTCTTTTTCAGTCATTTTCCATAAAATCTCGCACATACAAAATAAATACCATCAATTCTCAAACACTTTGCACTTCTATATTTCCAGCTCAATCAACACAATTTATCAGACCTCCTGTCCGGAATCCCAACACAAACAAACACATTTAGATACTTATAACACTTCAATAATTCTCAAACATCAGTATCATCGGACCTCCTTGTCCGGAACCCATATCACATTCAATCACATTCATCCATATCCAAGTCACATTCATATCTCAATTCAATACACAAATTCATAAATCGTACAGATCATGAAATAAATGCTTACAAAATATTAATGGCATTTTCAAGCCCTAAGACAACATTAATCTCAAAATCCGAAATACACACGAATACACAAATTCTAAAATCCTCCACAAACATCTAAAATCTTATTCTTACAAATGATGAACTTAACCCTACAACATATATATACAAATAAACAGATGTCATAACTTGCTTTCATCCGATCTCCTTCTCGATACCTGGAGATGGGGATGAAAGGGGGTGAGCTTTACAGGTCGTGGATAACATGTTTATAAATCGTAAAATAAGCAAAATCATCTTTTTAAAATTGTTTCCATTTTATAAAATTTTCACAGTAAAAAATTCATCAAATGCTTATTTATCAAAATTTCTCAATTTATCAAAGAATTCATGAACATTTCTTAAAACATGTGTGCAATCACACTTAGAAACAAAACAAAAACACATAAACACATCAGAATGGTCTGGGTCGGTCCAGAAACAGAATGTACTGCACAATCCCGCATAACGGTCATGTGCAGCCGTGAACAGAACGTACTACACCTTCTCGTATAGCGGTCTGGTGTAGTCATGAACTTATGGGAGTCCTTAACGGTGCTCCAATGTCACTAGCGGGCAGGCGGGCGAAGCCTAGATAAGTGCACTTGACCCTCTTATGGGACCTAACCAAACCCACATAACAGACAATTCACACTTGAAAATCGGACTGCCCGAAGGCATATTTCAAAACTTGGTTTTCATACACATATCATCTCCAACACAAAATTGCCCTAAGGTAATTTTCGAAAATTTGTTCTCCATACACATGTCATATAGCAAACAAAATGCATTCACAATTCATCAATCAATTTCATAAAAATCAAATTCATATTCAATTATCAACCATTCATAAACAAGGAATGCAACACTTTTGACAATTTATCAAAATCGTTCCTAAATAATAAATGTAACAAATGTATCAATTTTTATCGAATCATTCAAAAACAATGAAATTAACCTTTGCAACAATTTTTCAAAATCATTTGCAAACAATAGAATTCGAAAATATTTTCTTTTCTTGATTTTTCGAAAACACATAATTGGTTTATAATTCAAATATAAACATGGTACCCACCTCATATCCATGCTTGGAACTTGTTCAAATCCTCAATTTCTCCATTCCTTCTCTTAATTTCCCTAATTCAGGACAAAAATCCCTAATTCATAAACATAAAAAATTGAATAATTCAGACCATGCAATCACCAAAATTAACTTTAGAAATCACAAACCCATTCAATATCCAAGCTATCTAAACCAAAATCTTTTCACAATTTAACAAAGTAAAAATATCTCTTACCATAATCTTCTCCAAATTCGAAATTTCTTAGCTCATAATGGAGCTCTCTTCTTCTTCCATCTTTTTCCTTCTTGGATCAACTTAAAAATCTTGCTTGAAGACCCATAAAAATTGAAACCTAGCTTCTTCTTTCTTCTTTCTCCCTTCTTCATCCGAAAACACTCTTCTTCTTTCTTCCTTCTTTTCTTTTCTTTCCTTTTTCTTCTAATTTCGTTCATGCCTCATCTTATACGAAGACCCACTCTCCTTATTTACCAACTTGCCATTAATGAATGAGAAAAGACCCATTTGCCCTTCCTTAAAAGCCTTATAACTTAAAAACTTAAGTGATCTTCCAAATTTGCCCCTAAAATTTATTAAATCAAGCTTTACATTAGGACATTTTTCTAATAATTAAATTGAAGGAATTTGTTAAAAATTCCTTCTAGAGAAATGTTCCTCATAGTCTCAATTTCATAACTCCACCAAAATCATTTAATTTGGTACACTAATCCAAAAGTTACACCTCAAACATTTCGGACTATGCTTATACTAAAACATTTTCTAGCACTTTACTTCCATCCAAAAATTGATATTCTTAATGACTAAATTGAAACTCAAGTCCTTCATAAAATTTGTAGCCCTATTTTTATATTTTAATCCAAATTAAGAATCACCTCATTTGGATGACTAGAGAAAAAGTTACGGCCAAAATACTTTCAGCTATTACTAATCCAAGACTGAACACTAAACTCGACTTCAATTCAGAAATTGGAAGTCTTAGGGGCTAAATTGAAATTCAATTCCTTCATATGACTTGTATCCCCGCATCCATAGTTTATTATTCAATAAGAATAAACTCAATTGGATCTCCACAGACCAAAAATGCACTAAAATACTGAACCATGTTCAGAAAATTTCTCAACTCACTTTGACTAAATCAATCATCCTCAATTTAATCTAAAAAATTCACAATTTTCTATGAAAAGATAAAGGGATGTCTTAGGAATCCAAAGCTTCAAAAATCAAATTAATCGGATGTCGGATGAAAAAGTTATAAGCAAAAGATTGAAAGAGGGCCGGATTAGGGAGAAAATAGCAAAATCAAAAGAAAATCAAAACGGCAGCGTTTCACGCTCGAGGGAAACAACAAAACGGCGTCGGACCTCGCTGAACTCATGATCTCGAGCCTTCATAGGTGAGGTGCTTACCCTCATGAGGCGCCGCAGCGAGAGAGGGAGCGCCTCGCCATGAGGGCGCATGCGAGTTTCGAATTTCTTTTCCTTTTTTTCCCCAATAAACTTATATATATAACCGAAATTTCCAAAATTCATAACTCTTGCTCCCGAGCTCCAAATTTGATAAATTTAGTATCAATAGAAATCTCAAAGGAAGTTCTACAATTTCTATGAAGAATTCAAAAATCAATTCCATCTCTGAAGGGGTCAAAATCCCACTTAAACTTTCTGTCCAAAATATGTCTCCCTAAACAAAACTCAACTTTGAAAATTTCTATCTTTTAACTCCAAGGTCCAAACATGTCATATTTTATATCAATACAAAGATCAAAATGCAACCTACAACTTTGAAGAGGACAGAAAAATCAATTTGACCTCTAAGGGAGTCAATTTTCCAATTAAAGTTTCTATCCACTAATGATCATGCCAAACAGTGACAGAAACTTCTAAAAATCATAGCTTCCTATTCCATGGTCCAAAAATTGCATACTTCACATAATGGAAAGATCAAAACATAATCTAAAACTTTCATGAAGAACTTCAAAGCAATTTTAACCTCTAGCTAAGTCAATTTTTCAATCAAAGTTTCAGCCAGAAAATTTTCATCCTAACACAACATCCAAACTTCCAAATTCCATATCTTTCAATTTCCACAACCAAGATTAACATATTATACATTATTTTCAAGTTGTAAACTTCCTCTACAACTTCATGTATACCAATTAACTCAATTCAAAATATATCAGTCCATAATTTTCCCTAAAACACTGCATACAAAATCCTACACTTATGAGCATTTTCAAAAACAAAGTAATATGCACTTCAATTTGGTTGATCATAAATGTCAATCCCGATATCAAAACATGTCATACTTTATGGCGATAGAATGCTTGCACCAATTGCATGAAGATCATTTTGTCACATTCAGCCTAAATCAACCCATAAAAATTTACAAAGATTTCAGGTCAAAAAGTCAACCCTGCTACTATTCATCCCAAACAATTTCAAACTTACAATTCTCCAAAATCTCACATTTTCTCTATTTATTTCTTGCTTTTCAACTTCCATTTAAATCAAATTGTTCACTCTCAATTTCACAGCACATACACATTAACTCAAAACTCAAGTCATCCAAAACCAAAAATAAATCTTTTCACATCAATTTCCTTTAACTAAAAAATACTCACAACACATCCATATACAAAAACACTCATTTCATACATTTAATATTTCTAAATTCCACCAAAAGATCGGGGTCCAACATTTCTCCCCCACTTAAAAGAATTTCGTCCTCGAAATTCCTACTTGAGTAATCATCAAGTAACTTATTCTCTCAAATAATTAAAGCTCAAAACCACCCATAATATATCCATATACCAAAAAACACTAATTTGATGCAACCCTAATAATATTAATCCAATTTGCTTAAACTAACCTTGCTTAAATAGCACATTAAACACAATCATTTCAATTCTTGCATTTTCTTTCCTTTTTACATGCATAATTCACCCCGAAATTCTCCTTTAATTGTCCTTTAATAATTTTACATTTCAATCAAGGATCGGGGTCCAACATTTCTCCCCCTCTTAAAAGAATTTCGTCCTCGAAATTCCTAACTAAGTAATCACTAAGTAACTTATTCTCTCAAATAACTTCTTCTAAATAATCATAGTCAATCACTTTCTTATCTAATTCCTCATCATACATATTTCTCAATTTCTTCACAATGTTTCACTTCGTGTATCTAATACCACTAATACCATATCAAAATCACTATATCCATAAATCAATATTTTTTAACATATTAACACCAGTCATGGTCCTATTTCTTAATGAACCTTAATATGGACCCATATCATTCAATTCAATCCTTTTGAACTTCTATACATATATCTCTATCATTAATCTCATCTTTCAAATATTCCTTATTTCATCTCACACATGTATATCCAAAATCAACTCATCCAATTTCATTATGAAATTTCAATCTTAATTTCCATTCACACATTCTTAAAATCAATCATAATTCTTCACCTTAATCAAACAACCACTTTGGTTCTTCAAATAATTCATGACAAAGACAATCACATCATGTTCACATTCTCACTAATTCAATCAATCTATTCAAACTCTTATCAATTTCTCATACATATCACTTATACACATGCGCCCATGTAAGATCTTAATACTGGGCTCTGATACCACAAATGTTGGAACCCGATTTTGAAACCGGACCATAACCGGAAAAATGAAAAACGGAAAGCGAAACCAAAGAATGGATCCTAAACGAAAGAATAGATTACAAAGCCAAACGAATCGAAAGTGGGCTAAAACAAATGCAAAAAACGAATTGGATCAAAAAGTGTGCGAAACAGAAATCGGATCGGAAGTCATAGAGCGGAAACAAAATCAAATAGCGGAATCGAAGGAACTGATTCGACGAAAACAAATCACTTAAGAACAAAAACTTAACTCCGACATTCGAAAACAAATATTTTAGAAAAACATCGCGTTGGAAACCATAAAGACACTTGATCGAAACCAATTCGAATCCGGTGCAATTTTTTTTCATTTTATTCAACTTTATTCAATCTCATACAAAGCAAATCAATATCCCATTTGGAAATTCATCCTCAATCAAATCTCAATTCATAAAAAAATTATTCTTTTACGATCATATCCCATCATTTTAAACTCTTACTTTTCATTTGCTATAAAAACTCACACATGTCAATATACTCACAATTCATACACAATAGGCACTTCAATATTTCCAGCTCAATCAACACAATTCATCGGACCTCCTGTCCGGAATCCCAATGCAAACAAACACATTTATATACCTATAACACTTCAATAATTCTCAAACATCAATATCACCAGACCTCCTGTCCGGAACCCATATCACATTCAATCACATTCATCCATATCCAAGTCACATTTATATCTCAATTCAATACACAAATTCATAATTCATTCACATCATGAAATAAATGCTTACAAAAATATTAATGGCATTTTCAAGCCATAATACATCACCGATATAAAAATCCGAATATACAAAAATATACAATGTCAAAATACATCAGAAACTACAATCTCCAAAATTCTTAATATCGGATACCAAAAATCATAACTTATAACATAAGTCTACGATCTTGTTTTTATATCAATCCCGCTTAAATAACAATATAAGCACAAAAAGACGGAAATCTTGACTTCCTTTCATCCGAACTCCTGCTCGTTACTTGGAGATGGGGATGAAAGGGGGTGAGCTTTACAGCTCGTGGATAACATGTTTATAAATCAAAAAATAAGCAAAATCATTTTTCAAAACTTTTCCATTTTATGGAAATTTCACAGTAGAAATTTGACAAAATGCTTGTTTCTCAAACTTCTCAACTTTTCAAATCATTCATGATCAGTTTAAAAAATTTCACTATTGAAAACCTCAAATGTTTATTTCTCAAAATTTCTCAATTTTTCAAAACATTCATGAATAATTCAGAAATATGAATGCACCACAAATATAAACGAAATCACATTTATTAACAAAAACAAAACACTTAACATATCAGAAATGGTTTGGGTCGGTCCAGAAATAGAACGTACTACACAGTCCCGCATAGCGGTCCTGTGTAGCCGTGAACAGAACATACTACACGTTCCCGCATAGCGGTCAAGTGTAGCCGTGAACTTATGGGAGTCCTTAAAAGGAACTCCAATGCCGCTAGCAGGCAGGACATGTGCACTTGACCATCTTATGGGACCTAACCAAACCCACTTAACATATATGTTCATACTTGAAAACAAAATTGCCCTAAGGCACTTTTCGAAAATTTGTTCTCTAGACACATGTCATATAGCAAACAAAATGCATTCACAATTCATCAATCAATTTCATAACAATCAAATTCATATACAATTTCTCAATCATGCACAAATTTTGCAAAACAATAAATTGTTGTAATTTTGCAAAATTACAACAATTTTGCAATTTATCAAAGTCATTCATAAACAATAAATGTAACAAATGTATCAATTTTTATTGAATCATTCAAAAACAATGAAATTAACCTTTGCAACAATTTTTTCAAAATCATTCGGAAACAATAAAATTCAAAAATATTTTCTTTTCTTAATTTTTTGAAAACACATAATTGACTTATAATTCAAATCATAAACACGGTACCTACCTCATTTTCATGCTTGGAACTTGTTCAAAGCCTCAATTTCTCCATTGCCTCACTTAAATTCCCTAATTCATGACAAAATCTCTAATTAATAAACATCCAAAATTGAGCAATTTAAACCATGCAATCACCAAAATTGACTTTAGAAAGTTAAAACCCATAACATTTTCAAGCTATCTAAACCAAAACTTCTTCATAATTCCACAAACCAAAATTTTCTCTTACCTTAATCTTTCACCCAAATTCGAAATTTATTGGCTTGAAAGAAAGCTCTTGTGCTCCTCTTCATTTTTCCCTCTTGCCTTAACTTCGAAATCTCTCTTGAAGCTTACAAAAATTTGAACCCTAAATTCTTTCTTCTTTTCCCTTTCTCTTCTCCACTGAAGCTCTCTTCTTCTTTCTCTTCTTTTCCTTCTTTTCTTCCTCATTTTCGTGCTTTTCTTCTTTCTTAAACGACAACCCACCTTACTTGTCTTTAATGAATGCAAAATGACCCATTTGCCTTTCCTTAAAAGCCTTATAACTTAAAACCTTAAGTGTTCTTCCAATTTTGCCCTTTATGCATTTCTAACACTTTAATACAATTTTAATCCAATCAACCCATGCCATATGATCATACTCAAATTAATATGCTAATTACTTACGTCAACAAGCTAATTAATTCCTCAAAAATCATAAAATAAATCAAAGTCTCAAAATATCATTTTAATTATGTTTAACTTAGGAGATTTTTCTAATCATCAAATTGAAGGAATTTGCTAAAGCTTCATTCTAGATAAATGTTCCTTATAGTCTAAATTTCATAATGATACCAAAATCATTAAATTTGGATCACTACTCCAAAAATTATACCTCAAACATTTCGGACTATTCCTATGCTAAAACATTTTTCCTGCAATTTATTTCCATCCAAAAATTGACATTCTTAAAGACTTAATTGAAACTCAATTTCTTCATAACATTTGTAGCCCTATTTCTCTAGTTTAATCCAAATCAATAATCACCTCATTTGGATAACTAGAACAAAATTTATGACCAAAACACTTTCAGCTCTTATTAATCCAAGACTGAACATTAAACCCAACTTCAATTCAGAAATGGAAAGTCGTAGAGGCTAAATTAAAATTTAATTCCTTCATATGACTTGTAGCCCCATGTCTCTAGTTTATTTTTAACCAAGAATAAATTCAATCGGATCTCCACAGATCAAGAATTCACCAAAATATTGAACTATGTTCAAAAAATTATCCAACTCACTTTGATTAAATCAATCATCCTCAATTTAATCTAAAAAATCCACAATTTTCCATGTACAGGTAGAGAAATATCTTTGGAATCTAACGCTTTAAAAATCAAGTCAATTGGATGTCGGACAAAAAACATATAAGCAAAAGAGTAACACAGGGTCGGATTAGGGCCGGGTCGGGTCGGACAAAAGGGCTCGCTAGCGAGCGCGGCCGCTCGCGATCACTTTAAATTTCATAACACATACATATTTCCTCAAAACTTCAAAGTCATCAAAAACCCAAAAATCACTCTTTTTACATCATTTCTATTAAAGCTCAAAACCACCCATAACATATCCATATACCCAAAAACACTAATTTCATGCAACCCTAATCATATCAATCCAATTTGCTCAAACTAACCTTGCTCAAATAGCACATTAGACACAATCATTTCAATTCTTGCATTTTCTTTCCTTTGTACATGCATAATTCACCCCGAAATTCTCCTTTAATTGTCATTTAATAATTTTACTTTTCAATCAAGGATCGGGGTCCAACATTTCAATTCTTGTTCCTGTAACTTATACCTAAACTAAAAATTTAATCCAAAAAAAGTATCTTTGAGTCATCGTAACATTATCAATAGGCATTAAGGAAAACATATAATCAATAAAGCACTTATCAAGATCCCCCACATTTAGCTTTTAATCACCCTCAGACAAAATTAAAGATCAAAACCATGGTAAGAATTGAACATTCATTGGTTTTTACTCATGATTAATCAATATCCATTCCCTTAAAAAACTAAGTAATCTAGGGGTAAACTTTGGTAAGCTGTGTTTAAAAATGAGATCAATCTATATGTACACTCAAACACATTTTATAATCAAAGCATTTCACAACTTTGCATATCTTTTCAGTTCTCTGCCACTAAAGATTCATACGGATCAAAGGACTTTTCAAGGTTGTAACGAGGTGAAAAGTTAAGGTGAGAAATATTTAGGTTCTGTAGTTCAAAAGACATCAAAATTAATAAAGTAAGAAGAAAACTCAATTGATTATCCAATATAAAAATTAACATTTACTTAAAACTAGGTAACATCAGTTATGATGAATACAAAAACTTTGTTCTACAATTTGTATTCAAGCCTTCGCACCATAGACCATATGAAGCATATTAAACAATAATGGTGTCGTTCAAGCTTTAAAATTTATAAGCCCTCAATTACTGTAAGCACACAGGTCGCGATTGTAATATAAGAGGTGTCAATCCTATGAGGAAGGGAAATAATCTAATCCTAAAATCTAAGGCCAACAATATATAAAACTCAAAATAAACAATGTATAGAACTAATCATAAAAATTGAATTTAACCACTTAAATCAGAAATTAAACACAAAAGAATTAACAATTAGGCAATATGCAATCCCAATAGAAATCAAGCTAAGGAATTTACCAATTTATGAAAAAAGGGGATTTTACTTATCATTAATGCTAACTTAGCTGATTATGTGTCAATGGAGTGCTAGTTCTAGACTGTCCTAGGACTGATTACTCTCTTTTGAGTTATAACCATTAAACAAGTTATAAACCCTAATCAGATTATGGAATTTGCAATCTCTCAATTACAAATTATCTAAAACCTAAATAGATTTAAAGCACTATAATAAACTATTGAAATATCATACGAGATCTCTCTCTGCACAATTACCAATATGATTTATTATAGTTTTAATTAAATTGCCTAACTCTCATTAATCCGATTTAATCATTTGTCATTCAATTCATCCTCTCAGTTTATTACGAATTATGCAATGAAGTAATTAAATCACAACATTAATATAAATAACACTATTAACTAAATTATCATTAAATCAAAATAAAATCTCGAAGGAAAGTTTAAAAAATAATCAATATTCTAAATGCTATCATCATACTATCCATCTCAATTATATAAATCAATAAAATCAAAATGAAAAGGAAATACAACTTAGAATAGACGATGGAAAGAAGTGATGTCAAAAAACCTCTTGATCTAGGAAGCACGTCGAGTCAACTTTATCTTCTTCTTCCTTCTTCTCTTTCTCTCTCATGTTATTCTCACTTTAGGGTTTCAATGGTGGCTACTTGGAAGCTCGCTTTCTCTACCTCTTTATGTTCTTTTCATAATCCTTTTTGTTCTAGATAACCCTAGGATTTTTTCGGGGTCCAAAAGGTCCACAAAATCCCTTGAAACATGAAGTTCATGAATGTCTGTGCATTTGCCCAAAGCAAGCCATGATCATGGCTCACAACTGAGCCTTCTATCATGATCATGGCATGCAGGCCACAATTGTGAGCCATTCCTTGAGCTTCTGTCATGATCGTGGCATGCAGGCTATGATCGTAAGCGAAACCTGGAGCTTATGTCATGATTGTGGGCCTGTGTTGTAGTGGAGATTCCCTCCGAAACTCTTCCATTCTTCGATGTTGACCCTAAAACACTAGCAAACACATCAAGGTATCTTAAAAACATAATATTTAAGCTCAAAAGCTTATACTAACGATTAAAACACTTAAAACATAAGTAAATCACAAACTAACACAATTTTAGCCTAAACGCATACTAAATGATTAACGGCTAAGCACATATCAAACTATGCCCTAAAACACGATGCAATTTACACTTATCGATCTACAAGAAATCACTTGTAAGAGTAATGACAAAAAATCCATTATAACCATAAGGATTGATCCTTCACAACAATTTTTACCTTGTTTACATCATAATAGTCATCCGTTCATAAAACTTTAGGAGGAAGGATTAACATGAATTACATATTAATTGAACAATTTCCTCCTCAATAACTTCTTTTATTTTTAATAAAGACAAAAAAAGGCAAAAATTGAGTGAAAATACATTAACAATGGAACTCATTGATAGGAAATAAAAATCAAATTCCATCAAATATAACTAACCCACATATATAAGCGCCCCAAAACTTATTCTATTATATATTTACAAACATCAAAAATCACAAATGGTCCACTAGCTTTATGACTTGGATAAGACATATTGTTATGTTAATGGCTTGTAATATTATTAACACAAAAAATAATAGGATAAATCATATTATTAGGGTGTACATGTCATGAAGGTCAAAGAAAGACAATGAGACTGTTATGGATGTGTTAGTCTAACAGACTCAAAATCTAATTGGCTTGTGTCTACCCACTGGTCACTACTCATTTTAAAGAATACGTATATTGACCAACCAAAAAAGTAGGAATACATGCCCAAGATTCATAAATTTGTCTTATTAATTCTACTATGTAATTATAACTATATATTCCTATAAGCAATAGAAAAAAAGACAATTTTCAATATAAATAAACATGAAAAAGAACTTAAAAATACAATAAACAAACTTAAAACCACACAAAATAACCAAATTCTCCATCCTTAAACTTAAAACTTACAACTTTCCTAATTTAACATTAAATGTAAGAGATGGAGCACTCAACAAAAAAATTGTAAAATATAAAGGAAAAGGAACAAACTCCCCTTCGTTTACCTCCTAAGTAGTGCCACTGTTTATCGTCGTTAGCTTGACTCCATATTTTCTTCATCAAGTGATAAAATTTTGACTTTCAATTCTCACCACTTCTGCATTTTCCATTTGAAATTATTTATAAGATGGCTTTAGTAAATGATTATTCACTTTAAACATCTTCTTTGTTTTTAGTCTCTAAATCTCTATTGCACCAAAGAAAAAATATTAGAAACCATAAAACGATCGGCCTAATAAAAATGAAACTTACCTGGCAACAATTTAAATATAGAATAATAGAGAAGCACTTTTTGGGTAACAATAGAGATTTTCTTCATAATCATCTTGTCATGGGTAGCTTTAGTTTTCTCCTTAATTATATTTGCTTCCAATTTATCTCTACACTTTTTCTTAAAAACTTCCTATGCTAAAGGATCTATCATATCAATCGAAAAAAATATAATGGTCATCTTAAAGGTGTTTCATGGAATTAAAATTTTCAAATGAATCATTTCCCTATCAAATACCAATGTGAGGGTGCCCTTAGAAACATCTATCTTAGTTTGGGTTGTGTTAAGAAAATGATCTCCTTAGTAAGATGGGTGTGAGATTAAAGGAAATTTCATCATTCATATAAACCATATAAAAATATGTAAGAAATCTTATTTCATTCACATATGCAAACATATCCTCATTCACCTGATACAAAAATCTCGTTTCTCTCCCTCTTTTTGTTCTTTTTAGTTACTCTTGTGTTTTGGGTAACCTAGGGTTTTTTTTTTGGGGTTTGAAACTTCCCAAAAATCCCTCAAAACTTGACACTCTTGAGTCTTTAGATGTCTGCCTAATGTAGGACACGATTGTGGCTCACATATGAGCCTTCTATCATGAGTAGGACACGATCGTGGGCTAAATCTGGAGGTTTTGTCATGATCGTGGCCTGACATGTCACGATTGTAGGGTTGTTGTTTCGGCTCGAATGTCTCCAAAACTCCTCCATTTTTTGATGTTAACCTTGAAACACTAGCAAACACGTTAAGATACCTCAAAAAGATAATATTTAAGCTCAAAGACTTGTACTAACCAATAAAACACTTAAAACATAAATAATTAACAAACTAACACAAATATAACCTAAACATATACTAACTGATTGAATTAATGGCCAAACAAATATTAAATTATTCCCTAAAACACGATGCAAATTTACACTTATCAACATCCCCACATTTAAACATTTGCTTATCCTTAAGTAACAAAAAAAAAACAAACTATGCAAAATCACAAAGCTCACAATGCAATAATGAGACAATGGCTTCAACTTCATGAAATAACTTTAACTTTAAACATAATCATTCAAGTTATTCCAAATCATTAACATGCAAAATCTGTGTTTAGGAGCTCTAGACTAAATATACATATTAATCAAAACTTAAATGTCATATTAATTCACCCTTTTCAATTGTACACACACGTTAATAATTTTTTGGTCATTCAAACTTTGTCATTAATCCTAAGTACATTTTCATGAAAAGTTAAGCTGTTTACAAGTTTGGTAGGTTTTTATTAGAAAACAATTTTTAATTATTTTTTGTGGATATAGACCTAGTCTTTTTACACTGAGGCAAATATTGGTGATGAATGTCAATCCAGTTACTCGACTAAGTCATATTTTTATTAAGTTGTTTGGTTGGAATGTCATTATTGTTAAGTCCAAATGACTTTACTTAGATATGATTTTGATGTATAACAAAAAGAGAATCAATAAAAAGAAAAGCAAAATAGACGAAGTCGATGACGAAGTCACATGATTTAAGTCGATGCATCGAAGTAAGCAGACATCTGATCGAAGTCATACTGATTTAAGTAAAGCGAGACGCAGACAAAAAAGAATATAGAATACGACGCTAAGCAAAGCAAAGGCATACGCATTTGCAGATGCGAATAGTAAAGTAGACAAAGACGCGAAATAGTAAAAGCAGACGCAGACGCAAAAACACAGAAGATAAAATAAAGATGAAGAAAAGAAGATGCGGAATTTAAAAAGAAGACGAAGGAGTCAGTTCGAGTGAGTTACAGAACTCAACTAAATAACCGTTTCTTTAAAGATTCAAGAAACAAGAATCAAGAAGCAGTTGAAGACGAAGGCTATAAATACAAGTCGAAGTCGAAGATTGCAAAGTTAGACAAAGTGAAAAAAAGTTAGCATAGCTAGTCGAGTTGAAAAATTAGCTTAATTACATCTACGAGCTTATTGTGCGAATTAGCTGAGAGCTATTTTACTGTAACAAGTGTTCAAACACTTTTATGAGAAAAAGTAGTACAGATAGCCTGCAGAGGCTAAGTGTGAAAGAATACTGATTGTAGAGACCTGAAGAGGCTCACAAAGAATACTTGTAAAATTGAAGAGATAGTGAAATCTCATAAGGAACTCTGAGGACTGGACGTAGCCCACGGTTTGGGGTGAACCAGGATAAATCTCTGTGTCAACTACTCTCACTCTATATCTCTATATTTTAGATTCAAGTTTTATTAGTACTTAACTCGTAAACAAGGTTTTTCAAAAGTTTTGATTAATTAGAATCTATCGGAAGTTCTGTAAAGAATTTTATTTCTAACAAACAGTTTTGAAAGATTTTTCAAAAAGGGGAATACACAATTCAACCCCCCTTCTCGTGCATTCTTATATCATTTTATAAGTATTGTATTAACGTGTGATTCACTTCAATTGGTATCAAAGCCTGGTATCCAAGAATCACTATAGCAAAGTGTGGATCAAAGATAATGGCGGAATCACATGTATACATCGCAGAAGGAGCCTCAGTCACTAGACCTCCAGCATTCAACGGAGAGGATTATCATTACTGGAAAGATAGGATGCGGCTATTCATAGAATCTACTCATGTCGACCTTTGGGATACAGGTTCCGAATCGTCTGAACATGCAAACATCTGCCTGATGGCCGAGGAAGATAGTGATGAGGAGGTAAAATCTGACTAAGATAATTTGCATGATACCTACTCAGAACTATTAGAAGTTTCTCATGCTATTCTGAAACAGTACAAACTGTTAAAGAAAAAGTATGCAGAAAATATTAGACATACGGAAGAAATAGAGAGAGAAAATATCTATATGAAAAAGCAATTAGAAGAGAAGAATAAAGTTGTAGACAGATCAGAAGAGATCAATCAGCTTAAACTAAGAATTAAGAATTTGTCAGCTGATTTAGCTACTTTCACAGAGAGCACTAAGAAAATGAATGAGATGCTTGCAAAATGTAGACATCCGAGTGATAAAACCGGATTAGGGTTTACAAGTAACAAGACTCGACCTCATAAAAACCTTTCTTTCAAAAGAGAAACCATAATAAATCTCGTTTTAATCAACGATCTAGTTATATGCATCAAAGAACTCATCATATGCATACTACTAACCATAAAGGACCCAAAAAATTATGGGTACCAAAAAATAAAATAGTTTCTCCTACAGATATCCTTCTTTGGAAAATACAGCAAGCACCATTGGTATTTAGACAGTGGATGCTCGCGACATATGACGGGAAGAAGGTCTATGTTCCTAGACCTTCAGTATAAGAAGGGAGGATCGGTAACTTTCGGAGACAACTAGCAGGGCAAGATTATTGGAATCGGTAAAATAGGTAAAGATTCCTTTGCATGCATAAATAATGTACTGCTTATTGATGGTCCAAGCATAACTTGATTAGCGTCACCAAATTGTGTGATTCGGTTTCACAGTCACATTCAATCAAAATCTTTATGAAGTCGAAACAAAGATGGGTCTATACTTTTCTCTACCAAGAGAAGAAACAATATTTACAAAATTGATTTAGAAGATTTTCAAAGTCAAAATATTTCATGTTTTCTATCTTCCGAAGAAGAAAGACTAATCTGGCATAAAAAGCTAGGTCATGTCTCTTTTAAACATATTTCAAAATTGGCAAAACATGATTTGGTGAGAGGATTATCAAAAATAAGTTTTGACAAAGAGTTTTTCTGTGAAAACTGTTTGAAAGGAAAACAAGTTAAAACTTCTTTTTCTTCTAAAAGTTTTGTAACATCATCTAGACCTTTAGAGTTATTACATATGGATTTATTTGGTCCAACATGGACAATAAGTCTTGGCAAAAAGAAATATGGACTTGTTATTGTTGATGACTTTACTCGATTTTGTTGGATATTGTTTTTATCACACAAAGATGAATCTTTTAAGTGCTTTAGGACCTTATCTAGAAAGTTACAGAATGAAAAAGGAATGTCTATAGCCAGTATCAGGAGTGACCATGGTGGAGAGTTTGAGAATGAGAAGTTTAGATTATTCTATAAGGAGAATGGAATTTCCCACAATCTCTCTGCTCCTAAGACTCCTCAACAGAATGGAGTTGTTGAAAGGAAGAATAGGATGATTCAAGAGATGGCTAGGACCATGCTGTGTGAGATGAATCTTCCTAAGTACTTCTGGGCAGAAGCTGTGAATACAACATGCTATATTTAGAATAGAATTCTCATGCACCCATGTCAAGAAGACTCCTTATGAGTTATGGAATGGAAGAAGACCAAATATATCTTACTTTCATCCATTTGGGTGCAAATGCTCTATTCTGAATACAAAGGAGCTGTTGGATAAATTCGATTCAAAGACCTATCCAAGAATCTTTCTAGGCTACTCATCATCGTCTAAGGCATTTCGGGTGTACAATCTTACTTCAAAGACAGTTGAGGAGACCATCCATGTCAAGTTTGATGATAGTTCCCAACCCCATAAGGAAGATGACATGGAGAGTGAAGGTCCTTGAAAGAACTTAGATGATAGAACAGAAACTCCATCATCAGGAACTCATGTAGACAAAGTTGAAGATATTCCAGAAACTATCGGACTGAAAAGAGACTGGAAATATAAAAGTTCTCGTCCAGAAGAGTTGATTATCGGAGAGACCTCAGAAGGAGTTAGAACAAGGTCCAAATTCAGAAAAGAAGCTAATGTGGCTTTTTATCTCTGAAATAGAACCTAAGAAGGTTGAAGAAGCTCTTCAAGACGAAGCTTGGGTGTTAGCCATGCAAGAGGAGCTAAATCAATTTACTAGGAATAATGTCTGGTCCTTAGTTCCAAAACCCCCTAAGAAATCCATTATATGAACCAGATGGGTTTTTAAGAATAAGTTAGACAAATCAGGAAGAGTGTTGGGACCCGATCCGAAAACCAGATCCCAACAGGAGAAACAGAAAATGAATACGAAACACGAAGTGCGGAAGCAAAGCGAAGTCGAATACGAATACGAACCAATATGAATCGAATCAAAGCAAGGAAACGAAACATAAGGCGAAATCAAATCAGATACGAATCAATTGTCAAATCGGATAAATTGAATCCGAAGGAAAATCGAATAACATAAAGCGGAAGCAAGTCGAAAAGAAGCAAACTTCGGATCAAAACGAATCGAAATCAATTTCCGACATCCGTGAACAAATATCAAAGAAAGCGTTTGCGTTGGAAACCTTAAGACTATCAGTCGAAACTAATCCAATCTGTGTACTTTTTTTTTCTTTCTTTCATTCTTTCATTTTCATTCCATCTCTCACAAGTGACTTAAATATCCTCAATCCAATAACATTCACATACAATCGCACTATCCAATGTCCAATACCCGTTCATTCACATTTTTCCATATACAAATCATGCTTATATCTCAAATTGAACATACAAAGTTATATAACATATCCATGTGCAATACCATAACTCAATAGCCTCATCCAAATCTCATAATTCAATTACAATTTATACACCCTTTCATAAATCAAATCAATCCAAACCCAATAATCAATCATCTCTATATCCAGATCCCATTCATAACTTAAATCAATACACACGCCCGGAATTCATAATACAATCCCATAATAATACTTGTAATACAATAATTGACAAAACCAGTCTTATACAAACCGATACAAAAATCTCATTTTTCACAAAATACAAACGATACAAAATCGAATAACACGTCTTGACATTCTTTCATCCGATCTCCCGCTCGAAAACCTGGAGATGGGGATGAAAGGGGGGGGGGTGAGCACAAAGCTCGTGGATAATACGTTTATAAAACGAATAGATAAGCAAAATCCCTTGAAATCTTTTTTTTCTCTGGTCTTAGAAAACATTTCTTTGAAATCCGAAAGCACGCTTTTGAAAAGTTCTTTTCTTGCTGTAGTCAAACTCGCAGTTTGTAAAACGTATGATTCTTAGGCTTTCAGCCATAAATCCATAGATTACAAAACATGAATGCATCAACTTCACAATTTATATATGCAATGCCATATCACATATGTAATGCACACAAATGGCTCGAGAGTTCCGTAAATACGACGGATAAACTGAAGTTTATACCGTAAACACAACGAGTTCGATTTCAGATCTCGTATGTCCACAAGCAGGTAGCCGAGATAAGGCTAGACGTCGACGTGCACGTGACTAACACAACGTTCCTCTCTCGCCCACACAAAAGCACATATCATGCTCAAAATCATTTATCACATGATCTTTTCCGAATATACGAAATGCCATGTAATCTTTCGAGGCATAACACAATGTATGTTGCAATTCATCCAAAGTCCATGTATTGAATCAAAAATGATTTTTCAAATCATTCATACAATGATGCAACACTTATGATGCAATTGAAATCAGAAAAATCTCTTTATTTAAAGAAAGCAGTAGTGGCTTATAAATTCAAATTATAAACACATTACCCACCTCAAATCGATGCAAGAAGCTTGTCCTTAGCTTCAATTTGACCCTTGCTTCTTTCTTTCTTCCAATTGAAATTTTCCTAAACCATAAACATCCAAATTCAACATCATAAAAATTATAATCCTCAAAATTAACTATAGGAAACCCAAATTCATCACTTTTCCAAGCTATCTAAAGCAAGAATTTCCAAAATCCCCAAATTCTAAAATTTGGCATAAACCCTAATTAATTTCCACCCAAAATTAAACCCATAATACTTAGCAATCACCAAATTTGACTTCATACTCCACAAACCCATTCTATTTTCGATGATTCTAAACCAAAAACTTTCTAAAATTCACAAATCAAAATTTCGGGTCTTACCTCATCCTTCACCATTTTCAGATATATCTTGGTTTGGAAGGAAGCTTTCATCATCTTCCATCCTTTTTCCCTTGAATAAACTCAAAACTCCCTTGAAATCTCCCAAAAATTGAAAACCCTATGCTTTCTCTCTCTTTTCTCCATCACCGAAGCTTCTCTCATTCTCCTCTCTTTCTCTTCTTTCTTTTCTTCTTTTCTCTTAAGTATCATGAGTTGCCTCTTAAAATGACAGCCCACTTGCTTTTATAGTGCCATGTCATTAAATGACTTAAAATTGACCCATTTGCCCTTACTCATAAGCCTAAAACTTAACTCTTTAAGTAAACTTCAAAAATTGCCCCTTCCTTTTTGCCTTAAAACCTTTAGAGAAATGTCTCTCTATGTCTTATGAATCCATCGCTTCAAGAATCAGATCGTTTGGAGCTCTATAACTCAAGATATCTCCAAAATACTGAAGTTTGTTCTTCGCACTGAGGTCAACACTACACCTAACTTCCGACCTAAATTTGAAAGTCTTAGAGGCTAAATTATAGCTCGGATCCCTCATAACATTTGAAGCCCCATGTCTCTATTTTAATTAGCAACAAGAATCAACTCAATCCAAGCTCTAGTGATCGAGATATATCCAAAATACTAAACACTGTTCAGCCACTACAACACCAGGACTGAACACTACACTGAATTTCTGACCTATATTTGGAAGTCTTATGGGCTAAATTATAGCTCGTCTCCTCATAAAATTTATAGACCCATGTCTCTATTTTAATTAGAAACAAGAATCAACTCAATCCTAGTTCTAGTGATCGAGATATATCCAAAATACTGAACACTGTTCAGCCACTACAACACCGGGACTGAACACTACACAGAACTTCCGACCTGCATTTGGAAGTCTTAGAGGATAAATTATAGCTCGGCTCCTTCATAACATTTGTATCCCCATGTCTGTATTTTAATTAGCAACAAGAATCAACTCAATACGAGCTCTAGTGATAGAGATATAGCCAAAATACTAAACACTGTTCAACCACTACAACACCAGGATTGAACACTATACTGAATTTCCGACCTATATTTGGAAGTCTTAGAGGCTAAATTATAGCTCTTCTCCTTCATAACATTTGTAGCCCCATGTCTCTATTTTAACGTACAAAAAGAATCAGATCGATCGGAGCTCTACCGATCGAGATATCTCAAAAATACTGAACACTTTTCAGCCACTACAACACCGGGATTGAACACTACACAGAACTTACGACCTGTATTTCGAAGTCTTAGAGGCTAAATTATAGCTCGGTTCCTCATAACATTTGTAGAACCATGTCTATATTTTAACTTCCAAAAAGAATCAGATTGATCGGAGCTCTACCTATCGAGATATCTCCAAAATACTGAACACTATTCAGCCATTACAACACCAAGACTGAACACTACACTGAACTTCCGACCTGTATTTGGAAGTCTTAGAGGCTACATTATAGCTCGGCTCCTTCATAACATTTGTAGCGCAATCTCTCTAGTTTAATTTACAAAAAGAATTAGATTGATCGGATGTCGGAAAAAGAAGTTATGTCCAAAAGAATGAAGGGAGGTCAGAGCTCGGCCAGAAAATCAAAGCTCGGCCAGAACGAAGATCGGTCGGCCAACAGTGGTCGGTAGGCCATCATTGGTCGGTCAGCCATCAGAGGTCAGTCGGCCAACAGAGGTCGGTCGGCGAACAGAGGTCGGACAGTAGAGGTCGGCCAACAGTGGTCGGCCCACAGAGGTCGGCCAACAGAGGTCGGCCAACAGAGGTCGGCCAGCATCCAATCCGACCTTCAAACTTCCAACTCTCATAACTTTTGACTCCGAGCTCCAAATTGGACAAACTTGGTACCTTTGGAAAGATAAAAGAGAGATCTAAAATTGTCAAGAAGGACTCACAAACAAGATAGGTCTTTAAAGGGGTCAAAAATG
Source organism: Erythroxylum novogranatense (assembly GCA_029891385.1). NCBI lineage: Eukaryota > Viridiplantae > Streptophyta > Magnoliopsida > Malpighiales > Erythroxylaceae > Erythroxylum > Erythroxylum novogranatense. The sequence continues at coordinate 36,436,042 of CM057233.1, read as the reverse complement.
AGCTCGAAGATAACCTCAAAACTTTACACAGCACCTTAACTTGAAAACATCATAACTTTTGAACCAGAACTCCAAATTTGACAAACTTAGTGTCTATAGAAAGGTAAAAGAACCCTCTACAACTTTTATTAAGGCCTTAAACATCAGATTGACCTCTAAATGGGTCAAAAACTCCACATAAAGTGACTGGTCGATCAGCTTCACACTAAACAGTATTAACACTTCTAACAATCATAACTTTCTACTCCCGTTTCCAATATTTTCGTGCTTTATATCAATGGAAAGATAAAAACAAGCTCTACAATGTTCATGAAGAACTCCAAAACAACTTCAACCTCTATCTAAGTCAATGTTTCAATCAAAGTTTCTGCCCTGATAGCAATCACCTAAGCAATATCCAAATTTCACATTATCATATCTTTCAACCTCCACAACCAAGAATCGCATATTATACATCATTTTAAAGCTATTCAAATTCTCTATAACTTTCATGTAGACCATTTACTCCAATTCAAACCATATCAGTACGAAAATTGCCTCAAAACACAATATATACAATCCTACACTTAGAGCAATTTCCAAAACCAAAGCAAAATACACTTAACTTTCAAAGATCATAACTTTCAATCCCGATATCGAAAAATAGCGTACTTTATGGCTACGAAAAGCTCTCAACATAAGCTACAATTTTATGAAGATCATTTCCTCAAATTATGCCTAAATCAAAAGTCAACTTTCAAATCAAACTTTCTATTTTCTTCAAAATATAACACTTTCACTAATTATTTCTTGCTTTTCAACTTCCATTTCAATCAACTAGTTCATTTTGACTTTCATAACTCATACTACTCTACTCAAATTTCAAAGTCATCAAAACCAATAAATTCTCTTTCTCATCAATTTCCTCAAGGCATAAAAACTTCTATAACACAATTCATATCATAAAAAACTCATTGAATTCATTTCAATACTCCTAATTTCTACCGAAAGTTCGGGGTCCAACAATTCTCCCCCTCTTAAATGAATTTCGCCCTCGAAATTCCTATCTGAATAATCACCACGTAACTTATTCTCTCAAATAATTTCTTCGAAATAGTCATATTCAATCACTTTCTTAACTAATTCCTCATCATACATATTTCTCAACTTACTCACAATTTATCACTTCTTGTATCAAATACCACCAAGATCATATCACATCAATATTTCTTAACTGATTTACACAAGTCAATAGTCCAACTCTTAAAAACCTTAATATGGACCAATACCATTCAATTTACTCCTTTTGAACTTCCATATATATATCTATATCTCTATCATTCAACTCATCTTTCACGCATCCTATATTACATCTCACATATATATATCCGAAAGGAATTCATCCAATTTCATCGTGAAATTCGAATCTTAATCTCCATTATCACATTCTTTGATCATCAATCACGCTTTTGACACCTTAATCAAAACATTCTTATACTCCAAATACATGTTAGGTCATTCACATCAATATCACATTCTCACTAATTCAATCACATCCATTCGCTAACTCTTATCCATTTCTTACTCATACACATACGCCCAAGTAAGATCATATTACTGGGCTCTGATACCACAAATGTTGGGACCCGATCCGGAAACTAGATCCCAACCGGAGAAATGGAAAATGAATACGAAACACGAAGTGCGGAAGCAAAGCGAAGTCGAATACGAATACGAACCAATATGAATCAAATCAAAGCAAGGAAACGAAACATAAGGCGAAATCAAATCAGATACGAATCCATTGTCAAATCAGATAAATCGAATCCGAAGGCGAATCGAATAACACAAAGCGGAAGCAAATCGAAAAGAAGCAAACTTCGGATCAAAACGAATCGAAATCAATTTCCGACATCCGTGAACAAATATCAAAGAAAGCATTTGCATTGGAAACCTTAAGACTATCAGTCGAAACTAATCTAGTCTGTGTACTTTTTTTTCTTTCTTTCTTTCATTTTCATTCCATCTCTCATAAGTGAATTCAATATCCTCAATCCAATAACATTCACATACAATCGCACTATCCAATGTCCAATACCCGTTCATTCACATTTTTCCATATACAAATCATGCTTATTTCTCAGTTGAACATACAAAAGTTATATAACATATCCATGTGTAATACCATAACTCAATAGCCTCATCCAAATCTCATAATTCAATTACAATTTATACACCCTTTCATAAATCAAATCAATCCAAACCCAATAATAAATCATCTCTATATCCAGATCCTATTCATAACTTAAATCAACACACACGTCCAGAATTCATAATACAATCCCATAATAATACTTGTAATACAATAATTGACAAAACTAGTCTTATACAAACCGATACAAAAATCCCATTTTTCACAAAATACAAACGATACAAAATCGAATAACACGTCTTGACATTCTTTCATCTGATCTCCCGCTCGAAAACCTGGAGATGGGGATGAAAGGGGGGGTGAGCACAAAGCTCGTGGATAATACGTTTATAAAACGAATAGATAAGCAAAAACTCTTGAAATCTTTTTTTTTCTCTTGTCTTAGAAAAACATTTCTTTGAAATCCGTAAAGCACGTTTTGAAAAGTTCTTTTCTTGCTGTAGTCAAACTCGCAGTTTGTAAAACGTATGATTCTTAGGTTTTCAGCCATAAATCCATAGATTAGAAAACAGGAATGCATCAACTTCACAATTTATAGATGCAATGCCATATCACATATGTAATCACACAAATGGCTCGAGAGTTCAGAACACGATTTAATAAACCAAGTTTATACCAGTAAACACAACGAGTCCGATTTGGATCTTGTATGCCCACAAGCGGTAGGGATAAGGCTAAACGTCGACGCACGTGACTAACACAACGTTCCTCTCGCCCACACAAAAGCACATATCATGCTCAAAATCATTTATCACATGATCTTTTTGAATATCTGAAATTTCATGTAATCTTCGAGGCATAACACAATGTATGTTGCAATTCATCCAAAGTCTATGATTGAATCAAAATGATTTTCAAATCATTCATACAATGATGCAACATTTATGATGCAATTGAAATCAGAAAAATCTCTTTATTTAAAAAAGCAGTAGTGGCTTATAAATTCAAATTATAAACACATTACCCACCTCAAATCGATGCAAGAAGCTTGTCCTTAGCTTCAATTTGACCCTTGCTTCTTTCTTTCTTCCAATTGAAATTTTCCTAAACCATAAACATCCAAATTCAACATCATAAAAATTATAATCCTCAAAATTAACTATAGGAAACCCAAATTCATCACTTTTCCAAGCTATCTAAAGCAAGAATTTCCAAAATCCCCAAATTCTAAAATTTGGCATAAACCCTAATTAATTTCCACCCAAAATTAAACCCATAATACTTAGCAATCACCAAAATTGACTTCATACTCCACAAACCCATTCCATTTTCCATGATTCTAAACCAAAAACTTTCTAAAATTCACAAATCAAAATTTCGGGTCTTACCTCATCATTCACCATTTTCGGATATATCTTGGTTTGGAAGGAAGCTTTCATCATCTTCCATCCTTTTTTCCTTGAATCAACTCAAAACTCCCTTGAAATCTCCCGAAAATCGAGAACCCTATGCTTTCTCTCTCTTTTCTCCATCACCGAAGCTTCTCTCATCCTCCTCTCTTTCTCTTCTTTCTTTTCTTCTTTTCTCTTAAGTGTCGTGGGTTGCCTCTTAAAATGACGGCCCACTTGCTTTTATAGTGCTATGTCACGAAATGACTTAAAATTGACCCATTTTCCCTTACTCATAAGCCTAAAACTTAACTCTTTAAGTAAACTTCAAAAATTGCCCCTTCCTTTTTGCCTTAAAACCTTTAGAGAAATGTCCCTCTATGTCTTACGAATCCATCGCTTCAAGAATCAGATCGTTTGGAGCTCTATAACTCAAGATATCTCCAAAATACTGAAGTTTGTTCTTCAGACCCGAGGTTGAATACTACACCTAACTTCCGACCTGAATTTGAAAGTCTTAGAGGCTAAATTATAGCTCGGATCCTTCATAACATTTGAAGCCCCATGTCTCTATTTTAATTAGCAATAAGAATCAACTCAATCCAAGCTCTAGTGATCGAGATATATCAAAAATACTGAATACTGTTCAGCCACGACAACACACCAGGACTGAACACTACACTGAACTTCCGACCTGTATTTGGAAGTCTTATAAGCTAAATTATAGCTCAGATCCTTCATAACATTTGTAGCCCCATGTCTCTATTTTAATTAGCAATAAAAATCAACTCAATCCGAGTTCTAGTGATCGATATATATCCAAAATACTGAACACTATTCAGCCACTACAACACCGGGACTGAACACTACACTGAACTTCCGACCTGCATTTGGAAGTCTTAGAGGCTAAATTATACCTCGGCTCCTTCATAACATTTGTATTCCCATGTCTCTATTTTAATTAGCAACAAGAATCAATTCAATACGAGCTCTAGTGATAGAGACATAGCCAAAATACTGAACACTGTTCAGCCACTACAACACCAGGACTGAACACTACACTGAACTTCCGATCTGTATTTGGAGGTATTAGAGGCTAAATTATAGGTTGGATCCTTCATAAAATTTGTATCCCCATGTCTCTATTTTAATTATCAACAAGAATCAATTCAATACGAGCTCTAGTGATAGAGACATAGCCAAAATACTGAACACTATTCAGCCACTACAACACCGGGACTGAACACTACACTGAACTTCCGATCTGTATTTAGAAGTCTTAGAGGCTAAATTATAGCTCGGATCCTTCATAACATTTGTAGCCCCATGTCTCTATTTTAACTTACAAGAAGAATCAGATTGATCGGAGCTCAACCAATCGAGATATCTCCAAAATACTGAACACTGTTTAGCCACTACACACCAGGACTAAACACTAAATTGAACTTCCGAACTGTATTTGGAAGTCTTAGAGGCTAAATTATAGCTCGGCTCCTTCATAACATCTGTAGCCCTATGTCTCTATGTTAACTTCCAAAAAGAATAAGATTGATCAGAGCTCTACTGTTCGAGATATCTCCAAAATACTGAACACTGTTCATCCATTACAACGCCAAGACTTAACACTACACTGAACTTCCGACCTGTATTTGGAAGTCTTAGAGGCTACATTGTAGCTCGGCTCCTTCATAACATTTGTAGTGCCATCTCTCTAGTTTAATTTGAAAAAATAATCAGATTGATCGAATGTCAGACGAAGAAGTTATGGCTAAAAGAGTGAAGGGAGGTCAGAGCTCGGCCAGAAAATCAAAGCTCGGCCAGAATGAAGATCGGTCGGCCAACAGAGGTCGGTTGGCCAACAGAGGTCGGCCAGCAGAGGTCGGCCAACAGAGGTCGGCCCACAGAGGTCGGCCAACAGAGGTCGGCCAACAGAGGTCGGACGGCACCCAATCTGACCTTCAAACTTCCAACTCTCATAACTTTTGACTCCGAGCTCCAAATTGGACAAACTTGGTACCGTTGGAAAGATAAAAGAGAGATATACAATTTTCAAGAAGGACTCACAAACAAGCTCGGTCTTTAAATGGGTCAAAAATGAGTTCGAAGATAACCGATCGATAATCTCCTCAAAACTTTACACAGCACCTCAATTTGAAAACGTCATAACTTTTGAACCAGAACTCCAAATTTGACAAACTTAGTGTCTATAGAAAGGTAAAAGAACACTCTACAACTTTCATTAAGGTCTTAAACATCAGATTTACCTCTAAATGGGTCAAAAATGCCACATAAAGTGACTGGTCGATCAGCTTTACACTAAACAGCATCAACACTTCTAACAATCATAACTTTCTACTCCCTTATCCAATATTTTCGTGCTTTATATCAATGGAAAGATAAAAACAAGCTCTACAATGTTCATGAAGAACTCCAAAACAATTTCAACCTCTATCTAAGTCAATGTTTCAATCAAAGTTTCTACCCTGATAGCAATCACCTAAGCAATATCCAAATTTCACATTATCATATCTTTCAACCTCTACAACCAAGAATCGCATATTATACATCATTTTAAAGCTATTCAAATTCTCTATAACTTTCATGTAGACCATTTACTCCAATTCAAACCACATCAGTACGGAAATTGCCTCAAAACACAACATATACAATCCTACACTTAGAGCATTTTCCAAAACCAAAGAAAAATACACTTAACTTTCAAAGATCACAACTTTCAATCCCGATATCGAAAAATAGCGTACTTTATGGCTACGAAAAGCTCTCAACATAAGCTACAATTTCATGAAGATCATTTAATCAAATTATGCCTAAATCAAAAGTCAACTTTCAAATCAAACTTTCTATTTTCTTCAAAATATAACACTTTCACTAATTATTTCTTGCTTTTCAACTTCCATTTCAATCAACTAGTTCATTTTGACTTTCATAACTCATACTACTCTACTCAAATTTCAAAGTCATCAAAACCAATAAATTCTCTTTCTCATCAATTTTCTCAAGGCATAAAAAATTCTATAACATAATTCATATCCGAAAACACTCATTGAATTCATTTTAATACTCCTAATTTCTACCGAAAGTTCGGGGTCCAACAAAGAGTAAGTAGAAATAAGGCTAGATTAGTAGCACAAGGCTACAATCAGCAAGAAGGAATAGACTACAATGAGACATATGCTCCAGTAGCAAGACTTGAAGCCATTAGGATATTGCTGGCATATGCGGTTTGTCATGATATAAAACTGTTTCAGATGGATGTGAAGAGTGCCTTTCTGAATGGTTTTATAGACGAAGAGGTGTATGTTAAGCAACCACCTGGTTTCGAGGATGTTAAAAATCCAGACCATGTCTATAGACTTCATAAAGCCTTATATGGCCTGAAACAAGCTCCTAGATCTTGGTATGATCGTCAGAGTACTTTTCTTTTAGAAAATGGTTTCAGTAGAGGTCAAGTCGATAAGACGCTCTTTAGGAAAAACTTTCAGAATGATTTTATTTTAGTTCAGATTTACGTTGATGATATCATTTTTGGTGCTACTTCAAACAAGTTATGCATGAAGTTTGAAAGTCTAATGAAGAAAGAGTTTGAAATGAGCATGATGGGTGAATTAAAGTTCTTTCTTGGGTTGCAAGTTAAGCAAACCGAAGAGAAAATTTTCATTCATCAACAAAAGTATGTGAAAGAGCTGTTGTCCAAATTTGATATGAATAACGTGAAGCCTATGACGACTCCGATGCACCCTTCAAACCTTTTGTCCAAAGATGAACTTGGTAAGAAGGTGGATCAAACCTCAGATAGAGGATGATCGGTTCTTTCATCGTATCTTGTGACAAGTAGACCTGATATTTTGTTCAGTGTATGCTTGTGTGCAAGATTTCAGGCCGATCCTAGAGAGTCTTATTTTATTGTTGTTAAAAGAATTATAAGATATCTCGTAGGTACTACTGATCTTTGCTTAATGTTTGAGAAAGGTAAAGATTTCAGGTTAATCGGATATTGTGATGCAGACTATGCCGGAGATAGAATCGAAAGAAAGAGCACAAGTGGAGGATGTCACTTTCTTGGCGCAAACCTAGTTTCCTGGTCAAGCAAGAGACAAAGCTCAATCGCTCTATCAACCAATCAAACAGTAGTATATGTCCGCCGAGTTATCACATGACGTTATGGATCAAATATCAACTTGAAGACTATTCAGTTCAAGAAGAGGAGATTCCAATCTACTGCGACAACACCAACTTAATTAATCTGTCAAAGAATCCGATTCAACATTCTAGAGTGAAGCACATCGAAGTTAGACATCACTTCCTGAGAGACTATGTTCAGAGGAAGGTGGTGCGTCTACAGTTTATCGAAACAGAGCATCAGTGGGCAGACATCTTCACCAAACCACTGAGTGAAGAATGGTTCCAGAAGATCAGACGCAACCTTAACATGGTTATGTTAAGCGAACAGTCAGGCTAAAGTAACGTCAAAACTAACAGTGTTAGAAACAGTGAGGTACAGCTGGTAACTTCTCTCACAAGGAATTTTTGGAGGGAAAAATCTGATAATCTCGAGGATCTTAATGATTCTAGAATACACCGGACTAAACTCCTACAAGTAGCCTAAAGTTGAAATCATTGCGGTTACTCTCATATTTAGTCGGTTAATCTTGCTTTCAAAATTTCTCCCAATCATCCTACCCTAGACGAAAAGCTTTCCAGAAACAGTTTTTATTCTGAGACAATGGAGGCATCTATGATATTCGGAAGGCATGTGGATTTTGAGTCATTGAGGATGATGGAATGGACGTAGAACCAGATATTGAAAGAGCTGGTTGGAGAAATTTCTTCCAGGTACGAGAACCAGTGTATACCAATGAGGTATTCGAGTTCTGGAAGAACGCTCAACTTGTAGACAACACTATCGTATCTTCAGTAGACGGTATATCTGTTGTCGTGACTAAGGAGCTGATAAGGAAGGTGACTGATTGTCCATCGGTTGGTGAGACTCTGTCTACCAAGGCCGGTTGGATGTCCCAGGTTGGCATGAGAGAAGAAGATGTTAGAAGACAATTATATGGAGCCAATGACCCATGGGAGAGGAAGACCTCTAGTTTGGTTCCAAAAGCTAGGGTTCTTCATACGATTTTGTTTAATTGCATTTTACCCAGAGCAGGTTCAAGACATTTGGTGACTACCTTGGATGAACAATGATTGTTTTACCTGCTGAATCGCAACCCTATTGATTTACCCTTCTTAATCTTTCATTACATGATTAAGGGGATGAAGGATACTAATAGCTATCCTTATGGTATGCTTCTTACAAGGATTTTTAAGGAATCTGGAATCCTTCTACACAAAGGAAATAGAAGGATTGTACCAGTGAAAAGTAAGATTGATTCAATCACAATACGGTGAATGGATCTGAGGACAGTGATTAAAGAAGAAACCGACTCTTCAAGGAGAACAAGAACTGAGGGGGAGCGTGTTTCGAAGAAGACTCCTGCTTCAAGTTCTCGAACTCAACAAAGTATGAGATCGCCTGCAGATGAAATAAGAAGAACAACAGGAAGACCACTGATAAAACAGGCGAGTACTAAAATCGAAGTAAGTCAACCTCGGAGGACAGAAGAAGGTGCACCAAAAAGACAAGGAGAAAGTCTTTTAAGTGAAGTTACGAAGACGGCGAGGAGATCACCGAGGATTCGGACTCTAAGGCAACAAGAAGAAAAGATTGCCAGAGAACAGAGTCAGGAACAATCCTCTCAATCTCGTGCACATAGAGCAACAAGATCCTTAGTCTCTATTATGGAAGAGGATACAACCAGAAAAGCCAAAGAGATTGAGAAGAAGAGAAAATCTGAATCTGAAAGAGAAAAATCTCAATTACAAAAATCTTCAAGACTAACTGATGCAGAAGACAAGACTAAGAAGATTAGTCAGAAAATGACCGTGTCAACTGCTGGGGAAGATAGTCGAAAGAAAGAAACCTTTGAAGTCGCTTCAAAGAAAAAGAAACCGAAAGCAGCACACGTTTAGAAATCCCCATTGCTCAACAGGAGGAACCAGTGGAGCAAAGCCCAGTTCAGGAGAATCCTATTGAAACACAACCAGAGACAACAGCAGAATCAGACTCGGATAATGATGAACCTTGTCTGATGGTATTCAACTATCATAAGTTTTTGAGAAAACATAAGCTGAAGATCAGAATGGTTGAAGTTGTTACTAGAAGGAGAACTGCTATTGTAATCTGTAGTCAACCAGTAAAGAAGATAGTGGCTGTCGTACAACCTATGTCGATAAATAGTGACACATGGGACTTACTGAAAGAAGATGAAAAGATTTTCTATGATGCTTTGAGGGATGCTGCTACCAAGCCATACCTTACAAAAATTCCCTGTAAGCCGTGTACTATTTTTTCGATCACAGAGGAGACCAAAATAAAGGTTGCACCAGACATTCAACCAAGATATCCTTTGGATTTGACTAAGGGGAAGTCGAAGCTATTTCCTGAAGAAGTTTGTGATGATCTATCCGTAAATCAAATAGCAGAAGAAGTGCGTAGAATTGATGAGGCATGCACTTCTACACAGAATAAAGATGAAGCGAGCTGCAGTTATACTGACAAGCAAGAAGACTGTCCAGTGGGGGGAAGAGTAATAACAGGGACGTTTATTGAGTTCCTTGTTCAGATAGATTCTGCGATTAGACCTTTGTCTAATACATCGCCTATTCAAGCGTAAGCATTACCCCGCAAGGAAGACATTGTTGATCTTTTCGCTCCGTTTGACTTAGATCTTCCTGAAGCTGATACGTTTATTCGTCCACCAACTATTGAGATCAATGATGAATACATTCCGACCTCTGATGCCTTATACTACGACAATACCGTTCACTCCTCCCTCTGCAAATGTTGATCAAGCCTCCTCATCGATTGACTCACCAGATGAACTCAGAAGATTACGCGAAGAAGTCAACAAGATCAAGGAGACGATGAATGATCTGAAGAAGATGATGACAGAACTGCTAAAGAGCCATCATCGTTAATCATTTTTTATTATAACAAATAGGGAGAGAAGAGCAGAAAAGAAGAATGTAGCGCCCCCTTACCGTAGGGTACGCACCGGGACGCCCGTGGGTCGTTCCGACGAATATCCCACAGCAAGGAAGTGCTACTCACGAAAACAAGCACTAAACACTCCCATGGCATCAATATAATTAAACCGCATATACAAATCACTAAAATTTAAAACCACAATAAACTTTCATTTCATAGCATCACTCTAAAATATAGACAAGTCTATCAGTCCCCTACAGGCTAAATACAATGATCCAAAAAGGGAAACTGATACAAACGTCTATATTAAGATCATTCCAAAAATCGCCCCAGTTGACCGACCTGTGTGCCATCGCTTCACTTGATCACGCACTCGCACGGCAGGAAAATCTATCACGGGAGCTAGAATCCTACTGACGTTGTCCTAAAAAATATATTGCAATGTTGGGTGAGTTTGCGAACTCAATGAGAAACCATCATCGATGGTTCACCCAACTCATGCATATACACATAATATATCACATAGTACACTTTAACGCATTTTAGAACACTGTACACAATTTACACATTTATACGATAACATAGCTCAGACATGTCACTTCACAATTGTCACATATCACACGCATTCTCAATTTCACTACACAGTCAGATGCACAATGTATGCAAATTCTCATTTTATGTCATTTTGTGATCGCGTTAACATTGTCCCGATTCGGGCACTTTTCACAATGATCACATTTTCGCAAGTAGGAGAGCCCTCGTGGTATGCACCACGCCCGCTCACATTGGGGATAGGAGAGCCCTCTGGTATGCACTATTCCCTTTTGGCCTTAGGCCCATTCATTGTAATCGAGCTTAAAGCTCGCTCACTAAATGCTTCACCACAGTTGCTTAGTTACCACTTATAATCATGCCTAGTATGCACTAACACTTGCACGATCACTAGCACATATATATATATATCACTTCACTCGCTTGTCACAATCGTAACACTTACTCATAATTCGTATAATCGATTCACATTTGTATCACCGTGGGCAACTAATTCACACATTCACAGCACATATTAATACACAAAGATCGAGGAACCAACTAGGTTACTCACCTGTAACTTCCGAGCTACGGCCTGGAAGTCCCAGCAATATCCGTTGACTGACGATCCAACGGTGCCTCTATAACAATTCAAACGAATTATCATCACTAGATGCTCAATCAATTGAATTCACTAATGCACATGTCTTAATTTGAAATTATATAATGCATGATCATGATTTTCCAGCGCTCTATCCCAAATCCACTATCTCTCGCTTCATAACCAAAAATTCACTATTCACTAAGTCAATAGCATCCATCGATTTCTCAAATCCCTCATTTAAAACTCTAATTATACTCCCATTAGTCAAAACATAACTCTTAGGTTGCATTTGAAACTATAATGGACTCTCTTTCGATAATTACGATCTCTCTCTAATTAAAATTCAAGCTCTCAATCTCTGCCAAAATTGTAGAGCTCTTTCTCTAGTTCATAACGAATCCAGAATTACCTCAATTGGAGGTCTACACCAAAAGTTATGCCCTAAAAGTCCAAATCAACCCATCTCAAAAATCATCCTCATTGCACTACTCCATTTCGCCATGGCGCCAAGACAAAGGGACGCCGCCATGATGTGGAACCGTTACGCATGTAACACCTCTCTTCTCCTCGCCGCGACGCCTACCACTTGACTCGTCGCGGCGTCTAAATCCATTCGCTCGTCGCGACGTCTCACTCGGCTCACCGCGGCAAGCACGCCTTTTCTCTCCGCGGTGTGGCCCTTTTTTGACGTCACGACGTGCGGCCCAACTTCTTCTTCTCAGATTCATTTTTCTGCCATTTTTAACCATTCTCTCTCTATAAACCAGCATTAACTCACTCTAACTACCCAGACTAACACATTAAAACACCATAAATGCAACAACCACAATAAATAACAACATTAAACACGATAAACTTACCAAATCAAAGATCGATCGATAACCCTAAAATCGCAAACGTCCGAAAACTTCCCAGCTCAAACTCCCACGATTATCACTCTCAAGCCACACGAAAACATCACCATCTCTCAATCACAAGCAAAGCTTCCACAATGGGGGAACAACCAAGCAAAGGTCGGGTAGAGGGTCGAAGATCCACGAGAGGAAGAAGAAGAAATTTGGGTGAAAGGGAAAGTTTAATCTCAGTTTTCAAAACCTAAGATATTAATATATAAACCTATTGCTCACAAATTCACAAGCCCTCAATTTCATTTAATCTCAGTCTCTAAATTTCACATGGCTCATCACAAAAATTCTCAAACTCACAGATCTAAATTTCCAAGCCATTTGCCACTCATTTTCGGAACCGGAATCTAAAATCATCAGTTTCGGAATCTAAAATCATCAGTTTCTAGGTCATTTTCCCGGTCCGGACACACAACTCGAAAAATTCCAAAAAAAATCCTATAATTCCTCAAAAATATAAAAACTCGATCTCATAATCAATTTTCAATTTCCAGTTCCCTAAAATTCAATTCTCACTTTAATTCCACTATTTTACTCAAATTGTTCTTAATTTCTCAATCAAGTCACAATCTAACCTAATAATCTCAAGATTCACAATTTAACTCATAATCACAATTTAAATGCTGGAACAATCATGAATGCATGTCACTATGTGTGCATGTGCAATTTACTCAATTATCACTGATGCAGAGGCAAAAATGCACGTGCAGTTCAATTATGAATGCACCGCACAAACTCATCCAAATTACCGATATGACCTTCACATCGGTAACGGGATGTTACAATTCTCCCCTCCTAAATAAAAATTTTGTCCCGAAATTTCATACCTGATTGGTCAAACAGATGAGGGTACTGCCTCCTCATGTGCTCCTTAGTCTCCCAAGTTGCTTCCTCTGATGTGTGGTTCTTCCATGGGACTTTCACCAATGGAATCACCCTGCTCCTCAATTGCTTGACCCGCGATCCGATAATCTGCACCGGCTCCTCAACATAACTCAGATCACTCGCTATCTCAATCTGTTGAGTCGGAATCACATGAGTCGGGTCTGAGCGGTATCTCCGGAGCATACTCACATGAAACACATCATACAACTGGGACATCTCACTAGGCAAAGCCAATCTATAGGCCAACGGTCCAATCCTCTCAGTAATCTCATAGGGACCGATATACCGAGGACTCAACTTGCCCTTACGGCCAAATCTCAAGCCTCCTCTCCAAGGTGACACTGAGAATACTCATCACCTACACTGTACTCCATCTCACGCCGATGCTGATCCGCATAACTCTTCTGTCTATCCTGAGCCGCCTTGATGCGACTCTGAATCAATCTCACTTTATCCACTGTATCCTGGATCAGCTTGGGACCCTCAAGCATCCTCACACCCTCTTCATCCCAGTAAAGAGGTGATCTACACGGTCTCCCATATAAGGCCTCATACGGTGCCATCCCAATCGCTTCTAGATCGATTATTGTACGCAAACTCAACCAGAGCCAAGTACTGATCCCAAGCACCTCTGAACTCTAATACACAAGCTCTCAGCATATCCTCAACAGTCTTGATCATCCTCTCACTCTACCCATCTGTCTGAGGATGAAACGCTGTACTAAAGTTCAATCTCAACCCAAAGTCGATCGCAGCTCCTCCGTAACCTCAAGTAAATCGAGATCCCTATCGACACTATCGACATGGGACCCCATGTCAGTAGCACTTCACTCCCGACGAGACCCAACCCGATATCCATGGTGATATCCGAGCCCGTGACCCGCGAGGGTGGCGTACTAGAACATTCATTTACCTTGTTAACCAAAAATCGTATGACATTTTTTTTTCTTTCAAAAACATTAGAGTGCGCATGATATTATCTTTTTCTTTCAAAAACAGTAGAGTGCGCAAAGCAATCATTGACTTGGCCCAATTATAACAAAACACTTTCAAAGATTATACCATTTCACTAATAAAACAATTTCAATCATTATTAGCACTCATTAGTGCTCAGTCACTCTATACAATTATATGTAAACAATTGGGCCTACTAAATACCAAATTAATACACTAATGCAGATACGGACGACACTGATCCCGACCCGATACTCTGTCTTGCTAGCGAAGAGACGTACTCCGTGTGTCCAACGGGTACTCTCCATTTCCTGAAAAACAGATGCAATGTTGGGTGAGTTTGCGAACTCAGTGAGAATCCATCATCGATGGTTCACCCAACTCATGCATATCCACACAATCACACAATACTGTACATATATCATAAACAAGAAATCACAGGCACTCAATTTCACATTTTGTAAGGCAATAAGCCTTTCACACAATTCACAGTAAACATTCATTTATGCAGTGTGCATGTGACTCTTTCATTTTCTTTCGTTGTTGTGACCGTGCGCCTGAGCTCATATACGTTGAGTCATTGGCTCTGAAACATTGGGCTTAAAGCCCCGAAACGTTGAGCATATACGATCATCGAAGTCGAGGCTCGAATACGTGGGCACGAGGCTCGTGCGCTGAGCTTAAAGCTCAAATCGGTGGCGACACGGTCACAACCGCCATTATCTGATCATTTACAATGCATGAATGCACATGTCATTTTCCAATATCCAATTATCGCATTTCTATTTCCAATTCCAATTAATTACTATTTCCGATCATTTTCCAATGTCCTTGGACTTTCAGTCCGGTATTTCATTCCCATGTATTTACCTTTCGTTTCACTATCACATTTACAATCCAATTTACTAATCTATCACATTTACAATCCAATTTACTAATGCATTCTCACGCACTTATTCTCATTTGCACTTCAATATCACAATCCAATATTTCGAACACCCATGGTCCGAAATCAATCAAATCAATTAAGCACATATATCCATCCTTGCTTCCTCATGGCAATCAATGCATATAATTAAGAAACACATAAGGTTGAGAAACCAACTAGGTTACTCACCTATTACTTCCGAGCTAATGCCGGGAAGTTTCCGCCCGTCGATCCGACGACGCCCACTGGGCCTCTATAAGAAAAGAGAAAGAACGAGTCACTACAGATGCAATTTGTGCACATGTAGGTGAAATATGCATGTTCATGAATTTTCTGGCCCTAAATCTAAATTTCCCATAATAAAATCCGCCTAAAATTAGAAACCTATTAGCTACCGACGGTGCGCAATTCGGACCTCTATAGGTCCCCAATTAAACAAAACAGTGATTAAAGGCTCCGCTACCCGGGGCCCCGTCAATTTCCCGTCCAAAAATTCCCAATTTCTCACAAAATGAAATTAAATATTCAACGAATCCGATGCCTCAAGAATCAGGTCAATCGGACGTCGGACGGAAAAGAAATTGACAAAAAGAAATCACAAATGACCAAATAATAAGAACATAATAATAAGCAAAATAAAATAATAATAAAAAAAAGGTTCAGCCTCGCTGGGGGCGACGTCTCGCCCCAGCGGGGCTGACTAAAAATGGCTTCGTCACTAGGGCGACGCGGCCCGTTTTTCGCCCGTCACTAGGCGACGGCGTCATTTCTAGTGATGGCGTAATCCCATTTCCCCCCTTTTTTTTTTCAATTTCCAATCCA
Source organism: Erythroxylum novogranatense (assembly GCA_029891385.1). Lineage (NCBI taxonomy): Eukaryota > Viridiplantae > Streptophyta > Magnoliopsida > Malpighiales > Erythroxylaceae > Erythroxylum > Erythroxylum novogranatense. The sequence continues at coordinate 36,419,837 of CM057233.1, read as the reverse complement.
ATTTTTCAACACCCATAATTCATTGCACACAATTCAGAAAATTACCCACTATATCTCGTTGGAAAGATCATGAAATCCTCTACAATTCTCAAGAAGACCATAAAAATCAATTTCACCCCTAAGGGTGTCAAAAATCCCTTCAAAGCTACTGCCTACTCAAATCCCATTAAAACAGAACTGTACATTTCAAATTCCTTAACTCTCTGATTCTTCAGCCAAAAATTACCACATAAATAGGCTCAATAAGTTCACGATGTCATCTACAACTTTCATGAACAACCCAAAATCAAATTCCATTGCTAAACAAGTCAATTAATTCACTCAATGTTGCTGTCCCTGAAATCATTCAATTTGAGCAGTAAACTTATAACAAGCATAACTCCCTGTACACAAGTCAGAAAAATCTGAACTTTATATCCCTGAAAAGATAAATCCTCAAACTTCAATTTTCATGAAGAACTCAATTTCCAATTTAATTTCTAACAATTTCAAAACTGTCATGCAAGTTACTGCCATGATCAGCAATTCCTAACCTAATGCAGGATCAGTTTTTGCAAAATCATAACTCCCAACTCTGACCTCTAAAAATTATATGCCATATCTCATTTTCAAGATAATTTCTTCCTCGTCAACTTTACAGAAGATCACTCACACCAATTCAGTCCACAAAAATTTTTAAAATTGCTCCCAAGCAGAAAGCTCACAAAATCAACACTTAAGCTAGGTTTCATCAACATGCCTAAAACCAGTCCATAGGAATCAGTTCATATCTCCCAATATACAACTCGAAAATTAGCAAGATCAGTGGCAATGGAAGGCTAACTCAATATGCCTAAACTTCCATGAAGACTATTTTTCCTAGTTCCCTACCAATTAATTTAGAAAAATCAGCAAAGATCATAGGGTATGGTTTCGGTTACTGTTCACAGGCAATAAAACAGTAACTTTCCATGCCAAATTTCAACCTATTAGAGTTACAATTTGACAGCACCTATTTCACACAAAAATGTATCCAACATCCCAAAGTTTAAGTGGCCACAAACCTCACCTCATTTGCATTTCTATACAATGAGTTATGAATAAAACAGTACAATCAATCAAAAACCCTAATTTTCCAGATTTGGTCCAACCTTTGTTTCTCTCATTTCCATTGCCTTTAACACATCATCAAGCATCCAATTAACACAAATAAGTTCTTATACTATTCATACATGTACTAGGGCTAACACACAAAAATTGGCAGCACTTACCTCTTACATTTCATGCTAGTTTAGTCATCAATAAACCATCCAAAATCAAGCTAAAACAACACTTCAATCATACAACTTTCAAGTCATACATAAACTTAGTCTTAAACCCAACAATTTAAACCATAGGTTTCATGACCTCCATGGATTATACATCATATATAAAGAATAATAATTTCCAATCAATGCAACTAACTACTATGATTCATTAAATGCATACTCAAAGTATAAGCAAACTTAAACCATACACTTACCTATTCAAGCTTCCACTATTTAATTCCCTCAACCATCACAACTTCCTAATTCCTCCTCCTCATACACGACATCATCATGGTAAGAGGTTGAAAGCTTAAGCTTATATGCAAGAAAGAAGGCACTTAAGGTTGGAGAATTTTTTTTGGAACATTGAATGAAGAATTTCGGTGGAGGAGCACATTTCATTCATTCCTAATGGCCGTGAGAGAGGAAAAAAAAACCAAAGCAACTCATCTTTCTTTCCTTCCATTAGAAGAGTCGAGAATGCATAGGAAACCATGCATTAAATGAAGGGAGAATGGGTGGCTAATTGTTATTGGCCAAAGCTTTAAAGAAAAGTCAAAATATTAATTTTTTATAATTCAGATCAAAAATTTACCCCAATCAACTCCAATGACCCTAATTTCAATCCCAAAATAGTATACCCAATAGTATAGTGCCATTGGGTAGAAATTTTCGCTACCGAAAATCAACCGGTTCGCCACTTGGCGATTTATCCGGTCTGGAAATTTCTGGGAATTTCCCCCGAATCATTTTTTGAAAATTACCTAAATTGCCCAAAATTGTAAAACATAAGACAGTCCACTCCAAATAATTTTTCAAACACGAAAACCACCTTTTCCACTACAAAAACACATTTAGGCCATTTACCGGCGATTTTGTCGGTCCGGGAATTTTCTCCGGATAATTCCAGAAAAATTTCCATAAATCCCTAAAAATGTAAAACACTCTATGGCACACTCCAAATAATTTTTTTAAATCCCATTATCACACCAATTTCACAAAAGATTACAATTAGACACTTAGGCCGGGAAATGTCATGAATGCATGTATGACTATATGCCTGTGCAAAACTCACCATTTATAGAGGCTGCATGACATATGTTCATGCCGAGATATAATTTAATACTCCTAACCCGTCCCCGTCCCAATTTACTAAAATACCCTTCCCATCGGAGATGGGATGTTACAATTCTCCCCTCCTAATAAAAATTTCGTCCTCGAAATTTCATATACGATTTATTAGGAAGGCAGGGGAGTCTTTTTGATTAATACCCTCTGTTTTCCACTGATTTCACTACACGACCACATTCATGTCCATGCACGGAAATCAAAACAATCAATGACTCTTTTCCTTTCTCAAACTTTCCATGATTACGCACAATTCGTGATCTAACAATATTTCCAATTCTATCTATGAAACCCTTTGTGAATCCGAATCATCTTTTAAGTTTTAGCCTATCTTGCCAATCCATAATTCTATTCACACCACAATCGCATGGAGGCACTCCTCATGAATTCAATTTCCCTTAATTACACCTTTATTTCCATCTAAGTACATTTTAGCCGAGGTCATACCTTTCAAAATATTTCATTTATCGCTTATCAGAATCCGTTATTATCAAAACACAAATCTTATGAGATTTATAACCTCGGTGTGAGTGAATCAATTCAACTCAATGTTACCATCTTAAATTGCTTAACCTATCACTTTATTGCCCCGATCACGAATATAGGATAGTGACTCCTTTTGGCAAGAAGACCCTTATACACTTTTCAATGGTGACACCAATATAATTATTGTCATACCACAATCACTTTGCCCTATATATCAATCTCATATCCCAATGAAATCCAAAAACACCTGTTGGTTAATCACACATATCATCGTTCACTTTGACAAACTATACCATCAATTGCTTTTCCACAATACTTTTACTCGAATATAACGCTTCGATTGTTTCTTCTGCTTTCTCGAACCATTTACTTATGATCATTTGATTTCCCATTCTAACCTTTCAATACGCTCTTGCTAAAACATAAAGCTTCGATCATTCCTTACGTTTTCACTAACAGTTCCCGTAATGAATATCACCCATATTTCTTAATTCGAACTATACCTATCACTTTCCTCAACAGTTCTTTGATACGGTTTACAATTTCTACATCCTCACTTCGGGTTTTGCCAATCCGTTTTGATGCACACCACCTTTGAAATTCCCATAACTAATAATTCTTTTGCCCCTTTTTGTCAGTTCGATTATTAATACTCAATAATACACCAGATTTGATAACTTTATTGCCCAACTTTTGATTTTTCTGCAATTGAATTGTTTTTTTTTTATTCAATTCCTTGAATTGCACCATTCGCTTAGTTTGGAGTAATCAGCCACTGAATCCTTTTCACATCATTCAACTGCACGACATAACTCAATAGTTATCGATTTGCATATTCATAGATATTTCTAAACTATTTCGCATCGATTTATGTCTCCAAGTTTTCGTGCCACACTCGAATAACAAATTTCAAATCATCCATCATAATACCGCGCATGGAATCATATTTATCCCAAGGTGCAAAAATCACTTTATCCAATTTCCATAGATCACATTAGAACCTTCTATCGAACACTTCAATCTAGATAGTAAATTCTTCACATGTCTCCTTTATGATCATCATCATAACATTCACATGTTTTCCTCAATTATACTTGTCGATTTGCTAAAACTAGAAAATCTTTAACAATTTATGAACGCATCCAGCATTCCATTAGTTCTCATTAATTTCAAATTCGCCTACACATATCTTTTGAACTTTCACATTTTATCACTACCTATATCTTAATTAATTCTCCCAATATCCCATGTTCGCATCCTAATTCATCCCTTATTTCACTCTTATGAAACTTGCATGATAACCAATCTCCTCACCTATACCAATGTATCTATTTCTTATGCTTATATCCATTATCCACGCAACACAATTGAGACATGTTCCTTTCCGTACTCCATAGTTGATTCATGTAACTTGGTAATTATCGAACGTCTCCAATGAGGAACAATTTTCGTATAATTTGTCTCATCATAACATATTCTGCACATGTTCCTTACCTTCATTTCTCCACACATAACTTAATTTATTCACGATAGATCACTCATTGACTTGAATAAACAATCGTTATATCGATCTCGTGCTTTCAAAACATAATTACACAACACGAATTTTTTTTTTTAATCCCCTCAAATTCACAAATAATATTTCCTTAATATGCAGTACAATGTACACTCTTCCAAAGAACTTAGTTTAGCTCTTTACGCTAGAGTCTCGCCGGATGTAATACAAATCAGTTACTCTTGATACATCACGAAGATAAATCTCTGCAGAGCACTTAAACAATTTCTTTTCCTCTACTATCTCGCCATACATCACCATAATCATCACATCCTATCTGACAATATATCTCCATAGTCCCATCCATTTGCCCATTAATAGATCATATTAATTCTCGATAACCATTTTCTTTTTGGTACCAATTTCGATCCCGGGACCTTACTTTATTCATGTCCCTTATTTTGATTCTCTCAAACTCATTCTCGATGCTAACATCTTTAATCAGACACTTCCTTCCCAATTGATCATTACGAGCATTCTCATGTCTTACTCTCACTCATTTTGAACTTGAGCTACTGGCATTATAATCAGAGCTTATGTAATAGGCCACCGATTACGTCCTATATCATAATCCCGCAAATTATTCATTTACGCTTAATCATTTCACCCGTGATTGTAATCCCACTATCAGATATACACTTACAGTGACAATATATTCTAAACTCAGCAACCTTCCTGTTTACACCCGTCCCGCTTCGTGAGGATCATAAACAATCTCTATTCCTATACAATGATCAAGATAAGCACTTTCGTTTCTTATTCTAACTCATAAAGAATTATTATTATTTTACAAGAATTACGGCTAGCAATTATCCATTAACTCAAAGAATTGCAACTTAACATTTTCACTTACCATAGGCTCCCATAAGCGGTGTGCATTTACTTAAGCAGATCAATTAAACCCGAACAACTTTTTTCATCTATCAATTTCATTGTCTTACATTTCAATCTTTTCATTATGGCATTATACCCATATATTTCCACACTCAAATCAAGATCACAGATGTGAAATCATTCTTGATTTTGCCCTTAATATATTTTGACTCCAAATCACCAAACCTTATATATAATTCTTATCACGGTAATCAATCCCAATTGTGACCTCGCTATATCATAGAACACTTGATTTTCATTCACCTAATACACTGGAAATCTTCCCATTATCACAACTCTATTTTTTTCTATTCATTCCCAACTATAATCTTTATTCAAATTCATATTCAAGGATATACCCAATCTAACTCCAATATTGTACTTCACAATATACCGTCAATACCAAAGACGAATATTCGTCATCTCGGTCGAACCATACACTTTTTCCTATTTTGCGATATCTATTTCTTCCTTTTATCACACTCTAACACATTATCCTTTTTCTCACTTTTTTTTTTCTAACCGCTTAAACGACTGAGACATATTTATACATACGACTCACATACTACACTGGGGATCAGTTGTCACTATCTGCCGTGACACATCTTAAATGCGCATAACTAGACACACCCATTTTTTTCAGAAAGCCCATGTAAGATTGTACTTCTGGGCTCTGATACCACAAATGTAGCACCCCACTCCCGACGAGACCCGAACCCGATATCCATGGTGATATCCGAGCCCGTGACCCGCGAGGGTGGCGTACTAGAACATTCATTTACCTTGTTAACCAAAAATCGTATGACATTTTTTTTTCTTTCAAAAACATTAGAGTGCGCATGATATTATCTTTTTCTTTCAAAAACAGTAGAGTGCGCAAAGCAATCATTGACTTGGCCCAATTATAACAAAGCACTTTCAAAGATTATACCATTTCACTAATAAAACAATTTCAATCATTATTAGCACTCATTAGTGCTCAGTCACTCTATACAATTATATGTAAACAATTGGGCCTAATAAATACCAAATTAATACACTAATGCAGATACGGACAACACTGATCCCGACCCGATACTCTGTCTTGCTAGCAGTAGACGTACTCCCGTGTGTCCAACGGGGTACTCTCCATTTCCTGAAAAACAGATGCAATGTTGGGTGAGTTTGCGAACTCAGTGAGAAACCATCATCGATGGTTCACCCAACTCATGCATATCCACACAATCACACAATACTGTACATATATCATAAACAAGAAATCACAGGCACTCAATTTCACATTTTATAAGGCAATAAGCCTTTCACACAATTCACAGTAAACATTCATTTATGCAGTGTGCATGTGACTCTTTCATTTTCTTTCGTTGTTGTGACCGTGCTTTGAGCTCATATCGTTGAGCCATTGGCTTCAAACATTGGGCTTAAAGCCTCAAATATTGGGCATAGCCACGATCATCGAGCCGAGGCTCGAATACGTTAGACACGAGGCCTCATGCGTTGAGCTTAAAGCTCACGAAATCGGTGGCGACACGGTCACAACCGCCATTATCGATCATTTACTATGCATGAATGCACATGTCATTTTCCAATATCCAATTATCGCATTTCTATTTCCAATTCCAATTAATTACTATTTTCGATCATTTTCCAATGTCCTCGGACTTTCGGTCCAGATTTCATTCCATGTATTTACCTTTCGTTTCACTATCACATTTACAATCCAATTTACTAATCTATCACATTTACAATCCAATTTACTAATATATTCTCACGCACTTATTCTCATTTGCACTTCAATATCATAATCCAATATTTGAACACCCATGGTCCAAATCAATCAAATCAATTACACATATATCCATCCTCGCTTCCTCATGGCAATCAATGCATATAATTAAGAAACACATAAGGTTGAGAAACCAACTAGGTTACTCACCTATTACTTCGAAGCTAATGCCGGAAGTTTCCGCCGTCGATCCGACGACGCCCACTGGGCCTCTATAAGAAACAGAGAAAGAACGAGTCACTACAGATGCAATTTGTGCACATGTAGGTGAAATATGCATGTTCATGAATTTTCCGCCCTAAATCCAAATTTCCCCATAATAAAATCCGTCTAAAATTAGAAACCTATTGGCCGACGGCATGCAATTCGGACCTCTATAGGTCCCCGATTAAACAAAATAAGTGATTAAAGGCTCCGCTACCGGGCCCCGTCAATTCTCGTCCAAAATTCCCAATTTCTCACAAAATGAAATTAAATATTCAACGAATCCGATGCCTCAAGAATCAGGTCAATCGGACGTCGGACGGAAAAGAAATTGACAAAAAGAAATCACAAATGACCAAATAATAAGAACATAATAATAAGCAAAATAAAATAATAATAAAAAAGGTTCAGCCTCGCTGGGCGACGTCTCCCCAGCGGGCTGACTAAATGGCCGTCGCTAGAGGCGACTTGGCCCGTTGCTCGTCACTAGGCGACAGCGTGCATCGCCTAGTGACCCGCGTAATCCCATTTCCTTTTTTTTTCAATTTCCAATCCAATTTTCAACACCCATAATTTATTGCACACAATTCAGAAAATTACCCACTATATCTCGTTGGAAAGATCATGAAATCCTCTACAATTCTCAAGAAGACCATAAAATCAATTTCACCCTAAGGGTGTCAAAAATTCCTTCAAAGCTACTGCCTACTCAAATCCCATTAAAACAGAACAGTACATTTCAAATTCCTTAACTCTCTGATTCTTCAGCCAAAAATTACCACATAAATAGGCTCAATAAGTTCACGATGTCATCTACAACTTTCATGAACAACCCAAAATCAAATTCCATTGCTAAACAAGTCAATTAATTCACTCAATGTTGCTGTCCCTGAAATCATTCAATTTGAGCAGTAAACTTATAACAAGCATAACTCCCTGTACACAAGTCAGAAAAATCTGAACTTTATATCCCTGAAAAGATAAATCCTCAAACTTCAATTTTCATGAAGAAATCAATTTCCAATTTAATTTCTAACAATTTCAAAACTGTCATGCAAGTTACTGCCATGATCAGCAATTCCTAACCTAATGCAGGATCAGTTTTTACAAAATCATAACTCCCATCTCTGACCTCTAAAAATTATATGCCATATCTCATTTTCAAGATAATTTCTTCCTCTTCAACTTTACAGAAGATCAATCACACCAATTCAGTCCACAAAAATTGTTAAAATTGCTCCCAAGCAGAAAGCTCACAAAATCAACACTTAAGCTAGGTTTCATCAACATGCCCAAAACCAGTCCATAGGAATCAGTTCATATCTCCCAATATACAACTCGAAAATTAGCAAGATCAGTGGCAATGGAAGGCTAACTCAATATGCCTAAACTTCCATGAAGACCATTTTTCCTAGTTCCCTACCAATTAATTTAGAAAAATCAGCAAAGATCATAGGGTATGGTTTCGGTTACTGTTCACAGGCAATAAAACAGTAACTTTCCATGCCAAATTTCAACCTATTAGAGTTACAATTTGACAGCACCTATTTCACACAAAAATGTAGCCAACATCCCAAAGTTTAAGTGGCCACAAACCTCACCTAATTTGCATTTCTATACAATGAGTTATGAATAAAACAGTACAATCAATCAAAAACCCTAATTTTCCAGATTTGGTCCAACCTTTGTTTCTCTCATTTCCATTGCCTTTAACACATCATCAAGCATCCAATTAACACAAATCAGTTCTTATACCATTCATACATGTACTAGGGCTAACACACAAAAATTGGCAGCACTTACCTCTTACATTTCATGCTAGTTTAGTCATCAATAAACCATCCAAAATCAAGCTAAAACAACACTTCAATCATACAACTTTCAAGTCATACATAAACTTAGTCTTAAACCCAACAATTTAAACCATAGGTTTCATGACCTCCATGGATTATACATCATATATAAAGAATAATAATTTCCAATCAATGCAACTAACTACTATGATTCATTAAATGCATACTCAAAGTATAAGCAAACTTAAACCATACACTTACCTATTCAAGCTTCCACTCTTTAATTCCCTCAACCATCACAACTTCCTAATTCCTCCTCCTCATACACGACATCATCATGGTAAGAGGTTGAAAGCTTAAGCTTATATGCAAGAAAGAAGGCACTTAAGGTTGGAGAATTTTTTTTGGAACATTGAATGAAGAATTTGATTGGAGGAGCACATTTCATTCATTCCTAATGGCCGTGAGAGAGGAAAAAAAAACCAAAGCAACTCATCTTTCTTTCCTTCCATTAGAAGAGTCGAGAATGCATAAGAAACCATGCATTAAATGAAGGGAGAATGGGTGGCTAATTGTTATTGGCCAAAGCTTTAAAGAAAAGTCAAAATATTAATTTTTATAATTCGGATCAAAATTTACCCCAATCAACTCAATGACCCTAATTTCAATCCCAAAATAGTATACCCAATAATGCGATTGCCATTGGGTAGAAATTTTATCTAGAAAATCAACAGGTTCGCCACTTGGCGATTTATCCGATCTGGAAATTTTCGAATTTCCCGAATCATTTTTTTTGAAAATTACCTAAATTGCCCAAAATTGTAAAACATAAGACAGTCCACTCCAAATAATTTTTCAAACACGAAAACCACCTTTTCCACTACAAAAACACATTTAGGCCATTTATGGCGATTTTGTCGGTCCGGAATTTTCTAGGATAATTCCAAAAAATTTCCATAAATCCCTAAAATGTAAAACACTCTATGGCGCACTCAAATAATTTTTAAATCCCATTATCACACCAATTTCACAAAGATCACAATTAGACACTTAGGTCGGAAATGTCATGAATGCATGTATGACTATATGCTGTGCAAAACTCACCATTTATAGAGGTTGCATGACATATGTTCATGCCGAGATATAATTTAATACTCTAACCCGTCCCGCCTAATTTACTAAAATACCCTTCCCATCGGAGATGGATGTTACATCTTGATCGACAATCTACGCCACATACTTACGGGCCAAGCGATCGAGAGTATTATTCTCTCAAGACCGGCAAGAAGTGAGCCGATTTGATCAACTGGTCCACTATGACCCAGATCACATCATGCTGCCTCAGCGTCCTAGGCAATCCCATAATAAAGTCCATAGTAATTCGTTCCCATTTCCACTCCGGAATGGGCAAAGAATGCAATCTCCCAACTGGGGCCTGGTGCTCAGCCTTAACCTGCTGGCACGTCAAACACCGAGAAACGAACTCTGCCACTTGCCTCTTCATGCCTGGCCACCAAAAATGCAACTTAAGGGTATTATACATCTTGGTAGTACCAGGATGCATCGCATAAGCGGCCACATGCGCTTCCTCCAAAATCTCTCGTCTCAGATCATCAACATCTGGCACACACAACCTCTGACCTATCCAAAGAGTCCCATCTCTCAACTCAAAATCAGAAGTCAATCCTGAACTGACTCTATCCATCAATCTCACTAACACTGGATCCTGACCCTGGACTCTCCTGATCCTGTCCTGCAACATAGGCCTCAGCCTCAAGGTAGCAATCAAGGCTCTATCCTGAGCCAAATCCATCTGCACATTAAGCGCTCTCAACTGAATCAAGCTGGGCAATCTCTCAATTTGAATATGAGCTGCACTGATATGAGATCTCCTACTCAACGCATCTGCCACCACATTGGCCTTCCCTGGATGATACTCAATCGTGCAGTCATAGTCCTTCAACAACTCAATCCATCTCCTCTGTCTCAAATTCAACTCTCGCTGACTCAACAGATATCTCAGACTCTTATGGTCAGTGAAGATCTGGAACCTCTCCCCATACAAATAATGTCTCCAGATCTTCAAAGAAAACACTACTGCAGCCAACTCCAAATCATGCACTGGATAATTAACCTCGTGAGACCTCAACTGTCTCGAGGCATATGTTATAACTCTCCCATGCTGCATCAGAACACTGCCTAATCCCTGCTGCGAAGCATCGCTAAATACCTCGAAACCTCCGGACCCTGACGGCAAAGCTAACACTGGCGTCGTAGTCAATCGATGCCTAAACTACTCAAAGCTCCTCTGACACTCATCAGTCCATCTGAAGGCCACATTTTTCCTTAGAATTTTTGTCAAAGGGGCTGAGATCACTGAAAACCCCTCGATAAACCTCCGGTAATATCCTGTTAAACTGAGGAAACTCCTCAACTATGACAAGTTCCTCGGAATCTCCCAACTCCTCACTGCCTCAATCTTGTGAGGATCCACCCGGATACCCTCACCAGACACGATGTGGCCCAAGAACACCACCTCATCCAGCCAAAATTCACATTTTGTGAATTTGGCATACAACTGTCTCTCCCTCATGATCTGCAACACAATACTCAGATGCTCCGCATGCTCCTGTCTACTCCTCGAATACACTAAAATATCATCAATAAACACAATCACAAACTGATCCAGGTAGGGCTGAAAGACCTTATTCATTAAGGCCATGAAGGTTGTCGGGGCGTTGGTCAACCTGAACGGCATCACTAAGAACTCGAAATGCCCATACCTGCTCCTGAAAGCACTCTTAGGCACATCGGCCTCCATGATCCTCAATCGATAATACCACGACCTCGGGTCCAACTTAGTAAACACCGAGCTCCTGCAATCGGTCAAATAGATCATCGATCCTGGCGTGGATACTTATTCTTCACTGTCACTCGATTCAGCTGCCTATAATCGATGCACAACCTCAAAGTCTCGTCCTTCTTCTTCACAAACAACACTGGAGCTCCCCAAGGCGAAACACTCGGCCTAATGAACCCCTTATTCAACAACTCCTGCAACTGAGCCTTAAGCTCCCTCAGTTCTACTGGTGCCATCCTATATGGAGGTATAGATATAGGAGCGGTACTTGGAACGAGGTCAATCTCAAACTCCGTCTCCCGATCCGGTGGCAAACCCGGTAACTCATCGGGGAACACATCCAAAAATTCCTTAATCACGGGAATATCCTACAACCTCTGCTCAACCCTGGAATCAACCACGTGAGCCAGATCCTCCCTGCATCAACCTCAGGGCACTCAGAAAGGAAATCATCCTAGTTGGCACTGCCTGACTAACACCTCGAAAAATAACTCTAGGCTGACCAGGAGATTCTAACACAACCTCCTTGGTATAACAATCCATCACAGCCCTATGCGCAGTAAGTCAGTCCATCCCTAGAATCAGATCAATCTCTCTTAAAGACAAAACTATCAGGTCTGCACTCAACTCTGCCTGATCAATCACTATCGGACACCCCTTGCAGACCTCTCCCAAAATTGTCGTACTACCTAGAGGTGTACTCACCTCTAACCCACACTGCAATCTCTCCCTATCACAATGCAGTCTACATGCCACATGCGGTGCAATGAAAGAATGAGTGGATCCAGGATCCATCAATGCATAAACCTCAAAGCCAGAAATCGAAAGCATACCTGCAACAACATCTGGAGACTCCTGAGCCTCCTGCCGTGTCATAGCATAGACTCTAGCCTAGGACTGTTGTCTGCTGCTCTGACTCTCAATCCTCATTGCAGATCCCTCAGCTCGGCCTCGACCTCGACCTCTCCATCCAGATCCACCTCCACGGCTTTGTTGCACCGAGGTAGTACTGCCTGATCTACCCGTCATAGCGGACTGGGCCTCCACAGTAAAAGGACACTCTCGGAGCTGATGATCCATGGAACCACACTTGAGACACGCTTCGGTAAACCTCCAACACTCCCCACTGTGTCTCCTCTCACAATACTCACATAGCGGGATCGTCTGGCCTGAACCTCTAGCACCGCTACGGCCACCACTAGACTGAGCAAATCTGTCTCTCTGCCCAAAACCAGACTGTCGAGCTCCTCTAGCGGACCTGAAGAACCTGCTCTGATGCTTGCTGAACACTCTACTAGCACTGCCCTGACTATCACTGAGCCTCTTGCCCCTAGGTCCCGATCCACCTCGGTGACTCGCCTCAAGAATGCTTTCAATCCTCTGGTACATCGCCTCATTTCAACAAAGGTTTCCATGTCTGATCGGGCCAATCTGGTACGGATCTCCATATTGAGTCTGGCCTCAAACCTCCGACACCTATCAGACTCAGAGGCAAGCAAAACAGACGCATACGCCGACAGCTCATTAAACCGAATCTCATAATCGCCAATCGACATCCGCCTCGTCTCAACTCGAAACTCCCGCATCTTCATCTCTAAATAAACCTTGAGCATGAAGTTATCCTCGAATGCCCTCGAAAATCATCCCAAGTCAATATCGGGGGCTCGAAGAACCGCCGGAGCGATCTTCCATCAGCGATAAGCCGGACCACAAGCAAAGACACTACATAGTCAAAGCGCTCCTCAGTCATGATCCATCCGATCGAGGACTCTCTCATCTCTCTAACCATCCTCGACCTCCAGGTCGGTTGTTGCCATAGAAGTCAACAGGCTCCACCTTGCGTAGATCTATCATACCTCCTCTCCGCCTCACGGAACTCGGGAGGTAGCTCATCGAGAATGAGGCACTGAGGACTCTACTAGCTCCCACGGATCCTAGGTCGTTGGTTGACCCACTTGCTCTCCAAGAACGGATGACCTACAATAACAAGAATCGATCAATTTCGCTTTCACCGACATTCAAGCCTAAAATACACTATGCCCAAAAGATGCCAAACCATGCTCGATACCACCTAATGTAGCGCCTCACCGTAGGTACATGCGGGATGCCCGTGGGTCGCTCCGAACGAATATCCCACAGCAAGGAAGTGCTATCGACGAAAACAAGCACTAAACACTCATGGCATCAATATAATTAAACCGCATATGCAAATCACTAAAATTTAAAACCAAAATAAACTTTCATTTCATAGCATCACTCCAAAATATAGACAAGTCTATCAGTCCCCTACAGGCTAAATACAACGATCCAAAAAGGGAAACTGATACAAACGTCTATATTAAGATCATTCCAAAAATCGCCCCCGGTGACCGACACATGTGCCATCGCTCACTTGATCACGCTTTTCGCTGCGGCAGGAAAATCTATCACGGAGCTAGAATCCTACTGACGTTGTCCTTAAAAATATATTGCAATATTGGGTGAGTTTGTGAACTCAATGAGAAACCATCATCGATGGTTCACCCAACTCATGCATATACACATAATATATCACATAGTACACTTTAACGCATTTTAGAACACTGTACACAATTTACACATTTATACGCTAACATAGCTCAGACATGTCACTTCACAATTGTCACATATCACACGCATTCTCAATTTCACTACACAGTCAGATGCACAATGTATGCAAATTCTCATTTTATGTCATTGTTGTGGTGGCGTTAACACCTTGTCGATTTGGGCACTTTTCACAATGATCACATTTTCAAGTAGGAGAGCCCTCGGGGTATACACTCTTCGCCCGCTCACATTAGGGATAGGAGAGCCCTCTAGGTATGCACTATTCCCTTTTGGCCTTAGCCCATTCACCGGTGTCGAGCTTAAAACTATGCTCACTAAATGCTTGATCACTGTTGTTTAGTTACCACTTATAATCATGCCTAGTATGCACTAACACTTGCGAAATACTAGCACATATATATATATCACTTCACTCGCTTGTCACAATCGAACACTTACTCATAATTACATACCTTTGATTCACATTTGTATCACTCACGTGGGCAACTAATTCACACATTCACAAAGACATATTAATACACAAAGATCGAGGAACCAACTAGGTTACTCACCGCAACTTCCGAACTCGCTCGAAGTCCCAAAGAATATCCGTGGATGACGATCCAACGGTGCCTCTATAACAATTCAAACGAATTATCATCACTAAATGCTCAATCAATTGAATTCACTAATGCACATGTCTTAATTTGAAATTATATAATGCATGATCATGATTTTCCAGTATTCATCCCAAATCCGCTATCTCTCGCTTCATA
Source organism: Erythroxylum novogranatense (assembly GCA_029891385.1). Lineage (NCBI taxonomy): Eukaryota > Viridiplantae > Streptophyta > Magnoliopsida > Malpighiales > Erythroxylaceae > Erythroxylum > Erythroxylum novogranatense. The sequence continues at coordinate 36,404,522 of CM057233.1, read as the reverse complement.
ACCAAAAATTCACTATTCACTAAGTCAATAGCATCCATCGATTTCTCAAATCCCTCATTTAAAACTCTAATTATACTCCCATTAGTCAAAACATAACTCTTAGGTTGCATTTGAAACTATAATGGACTCTCTTTCGATAATTACGATCTCTCTCTAATTAAAATTCAAGCTCTCAATCTCTACCACAATTGTAGACCTCTTTCTCTAGTTCATAACGAATCTAGAATTACCTCAATTGGAGGTCTACACCAAAAGTTATGCCCTAAAAGTCCAAATGAACCCATCTCAAAATCATCCCTCGCCACGACCTCTGACCCCTCGCCACAAGGCGTCTAAAGGACACTAAATGCGCATGGAACCGTTCGCCGCGGCGAACACCTCTCTTCTCCTCGCCGCGACGTCTAAATCCGTTCGCTCGTCGCGACGTCTCACTCGGCTCGCCGTGGCGAGCACGCCTTTTCTCGCCGTGGTGTGGCCCTTTTTCAGACGTCGCGACGTGCGGCCCAACTTCTTCTTCTCCGATTCATTTTTCCGCCATTTTCAACCATTCTCTCTCTATAAACCAGCATTAACTCACTCTAACTACCCAGACTAAAACATTAAAACACCATAAATGCAACAACCACAATAAATAACAACATTAAACACAATAAACTTACCAAATCAAAGATCGATCGATAACCCTAAAATCGCAAACGTCCAAAAACTTCCCAGCTCAAACTCCCACAATTATCACTCTCAAGCCACACGAAAACATCACCATCTCTCAATCACAAGCAAAGCGTCCACAATGGGGGAACAACCAAGCAAAGGTCGGGTAGAGGGTCGAAGATCCACGAGAGGAAGAAGAAGAAATTTGGGTGAAAGGGAAAGTTTAATCTCAGTTTTCAAAACCTAAGATATTAATATATAAACCTATTGCTCACAAATCCACAAGCCCTCAATTTCATTTAATCTCAGTCTCTAAATTTCACATGGCTCATCACAAAAATTCTCAAACTCATAGATCTAAATTTCCAAGCCATTTGCCACTCACTTTCAGAACCGGAATCTAAAATCATCAGTCTCTAGGTCATTTTCCCGGTCCGGACACACAACTCTAAAAATTTTGAAAAAATTCCTATAATTCCTCAAAAATATAAAACAGTCGATCTCATACTCAATTTTCAATTTCCAGTTCCCTAAAATTCAATTCTCACTCTAATTTTACTATTTTACTCAAATTGTTCTTAATTTCTCAATCAAGTCACAATCTAACCTAATAATCTCAAGATTCACAATTTAACTCATAATCACAATTTAAATGCTGGAACAATCATGAATGCATGTCACTATGTGTGCATGTGCAATTTACTAAATTATCACTGATGCAGGGGCAAAAATGCACGTGCAGTTCAATTATGAATGCACCCCACAAACCCATCCAAATTACCGATATGACCTTCACATCGATAACGGGATGTTACAAAGAGATTGAATAAGGGGAAAAGAGAATGAGCAGAAGAGAAAAGGATGATCAGAAAAGGTGTGACTGAAGTAGACGAAGAAAGGAAGAAGTCAAAGAAGAAGTTCTGAAGATAAGATTTTGTGTTCTTTTCAAAACATTATATTTTGTTTTCTTTTGTATATAATTTGTTATCATCAAAAAGGGGGAGATTGTTAAGTCCAAATGACTTTACTTAGATATGATTTTGATGTATAACAAAAAGAGAATCAATAAAAAGAAAAGCAAACTATGAAAAATATGCAATCCTTAAGTAACAAAAAAACAAACTATGCAAAATCACAAAGCACATAATGCAATAATGAGACAATGGCTTCAACTTCATGAAATAACTTTAACTTTAAACATAATCATTCAAGTTATTCCAAATCATTAACATGCAAAATCTGTGTTTAGGAGCTCTAGACTAAATATACATATTAATCAAAACTTAAATGTCATATTAATTCACCCTTTTCAATTGTACACACACGTTAATAATTTTTTGGTCATTCAAACTTTGTCATTAATCCTAAGTACATTTTCATGAAAAGTTAAGCTATTTACAAGTTTGGTAGGTTTTTATTAGAAAATAATTTTTAATTATTTTTTGTGGATATAGACCTAGTCTTTTTACACTGAGGCAAATATTGGTGATGAATGTCAATCCAGTTACTCGACTAAGTCATATTTTTATTAAGTTGTTTGGTTGGAATGTCATTATTGTTAAGTCCAAATGACTTTACTTAGATATGATTTTGATGTATAACAAAAAGAGAATCAACAAAAAGAAATGCAAAACAGACGAAGTCAGACAGACGAAGTCATACAAACGAAGTCGATGAGCGAAGCAAGCAGACATCTGAGGCGAAGTAAAGCGAGCCTTGAGCGAAAAGAATAGCGAGCCAGAGCGCTAAGCGAAAGGCATTTAAAAGCGAGATGCGAATAGTAAAGCGAGCGAGCGAAATAGTAAGCGAGCATTTGCACGCGAAACACGAGACGATAAAATACTGAGCGAAGAAAAGAAGATGCGAATTTAAAAGAAGACAAAGGAGTCGATTCGAGTTAGTTCTGAACTCAATTGAATAACAGATTTCTTTAAAGATTCAAGAAACAAGAATCAAGAAGCAGTTAGAGACGAAGGCTATAAATACAAGTCGAAGTCGAAGATTGCAAAGTTAGACAAAGTGAGAAAAAGTTAGCAAAGCTAGTCGAGTTAAAAAATTAGCTTAATTACATCTACGAGCTTATTGTGCGAATTAGCTGAGAGCTATTTTACTGTAACAAGTGTTCAAACACTTTTCTGAGAAAAAGTAGTACAAATAGCCTGCAGAGGCTAAGTGTGAAAGAATACTGATTGTAGAGACCTGAAGAGGCTCGCAAAGAATACTTGTAAAATTGAAGAGATAGTGAAATCTCATAAGGAACTCTGAGGACTGGACGTAGCCCACGGTTTGGGGTGAACCAGGATAAATCTCTGTGTCAACTACTCTCACTCTATATCTCTATATTTTAGATTTGAGTTTTATCAGTACTTAACTCGTAAACAAGGTTTTTCAAAGTTTTGATTAATTAGAATCTATCGGAAGTTCTATAAAGAATTTTATTTCTAACAAACAGTTTTGAAAGATTTTTCAAAAAGGGGAATACACAATTCAACCCCCCCTTCTCGTGCATTCTTATATCGTTTTTTAAGTATTGTATTAACGTGTGATTCACTTCAATTATAGCCTTTTGACACGAAGGCACACGTTTGTGATATATGTCAATCCGGTTAATAGGCTACATCACATTCTCAACTGACTACTAACTCTATTCGTAACCTGAAGGCCAACGGAATAGTTATTTATTTAAAGTTAAAAAACATTTTTTTAAATTAATGCCTACCTCATTTCTTTAGCTACTCATTTTCTTGAAAAAAAAGTACTAGTTAAGTTACTTAGTTGAAAGCCCTAAAATTAAGAATGAATGTGACAACTTAAAGGGTGATAACCTAACACTAAATCTTAATTAACTTGCTTATTTAGCCAAAGAACCCAGATCACTAATTTCGCGAGCTAATGAATCCTCACAACCTAATAGAGGTTGTTACTATATGAGTGATAGTGGATAGGTTAAAAAGTCCACACATTTCCTTCCAATTAAGAATGATTATCCATGGTATGCCGATTTCTATTGTCTCAGAACATAACCCTAGGTTTCCATCAAGATTTTTGCCTAGCTATCAGAAAGCCTTAGGTACACGCTTGAAGTTTAGGACTATCTTTCACCCTTAGACAGATGGTCAGTTAGAGAGAATTATTCAGACACTTGAGGATATGTTTAGGTCTTGTGCCATGGAGTTCAAGGGGAGTTGGGACACACATCTACCACTAATAGAGTATTCCTACAATAACAGTTATCAGGTCAGCATTGGCATGGCCCCCTATGATGCACTTTATGGAAGAAAATGTAAAACTCTAATATGTTGGGATAAGGTAGGTGAAAGGAAACTGGTAGGCCCCGAACTTGCGCAGGTGACAACAGATAAAGTTCATATTATTCGGAATAGATTAAAAATAGCTCAGGATAGATAGAAAAGTTATGTAGATAATTTCCATAAAAATCTCGCATTCGAAATTGGAGATAAGGTATTTCTCAAGATTTCCCTCGGGAAAGGGATATTAAGAATTGGGAAACGTGGTAAATTAAGTCCGCGTTACATAGGACCGTATGAAGTTATGGACAGGACTGGATCAGTGGTGTATCGATTAAAGTTACTAGAAAAACTTGCGAGAATTTACAACGTCTTCCATGTGTCGATTCTTCGCAACTGTCTAGCTAATCCATCTCATGTAGTTATAGAGCAATTAGTGAATTTAAAGGAAGATTTGACTTTTGAAGAAGAACAGGTGCAAATTTTCGACCGTAGAGACCAGCTTCTATGTAATAAGATTATTCCTTTAGTTAAAGTGTTGTGGAGGAATCACGCAATAGAAGAAGCCACATAGGAGCCCGAACACCAAATGCATGCATTATATCCCCATTTATTTTGAGCATGTCGTTGTATGTTTAGTTAAATTTCAAGAACAAAATTTTTGTAAGGAGGGATGATTATAAAACCCCAAACTTTTCCTTTCACGTGTTTATAAAACTTCATTTCGTGTGAATGATGTTTTTGGGTGAATATAAATTTTATTTTTTCTAAGAGGTGAACTAGGGATGTGATCATAAATGATCTGACAATAATTAAGATAAGTATTAATGTCAATTGATAGTAAAAAAATATTGGAGTTGACTGGATGGAAATGGACCAAAATAAATTTGACTAGATGGATTTATGATAGATCAAGGCTGACCTTGTTTTTAATTATCTTGGAGTAAATTGGAAGCATTTTTGGGATGAAACATAAGGACATAAAGTAAGTAAACAAAGCGTGAGAGAATCATCCGTATTTAAGGAGACTTAAAGTAAATCGATCCAACTTAGATGCTGATATGTTTAGGCGTAACAAGTTAATAAGTGAACATGAAACTCCAATTGAAATTGGATAGATTTTTCTTAAGCCACTTAATTATTTTGGACAAGAAATAATACATGTACATGTGAATAAGCTGTAAGTGGCAGTTGTCGCATACATGACGAGGTTCTCATTATTTTGGAACAAAAATGCATGAAAACCTCATGCTGCCATGTTCATGAAGGAGTAGATGTGTGGGACATAAGATTCATTACATGTGAGGTCAATGCATGGTGTGGACGTGTATAATTTTTGTAAGACAAAATCAAAACAACTTGTTATATATAGGAGACAAGGTTTGTCATAGATGATGTAAGAAATTATTAGGTTAATTAAATAAAGATGGTAATAGCTAACATAATGGATAGCTATTGGAAACAAATCATGCAATGTGTTAGATAGATTTCTATAACATATAACTTATACAAGGATGATGAAGGAGCTGCTCCATCTTCATTCCACCATCATTTTACTACTCTTTTGGACCAGAATGGACAATTTTAGCTGCTTCCTTTGCGCATAGATCTTTCAAGTTTTTATCTTTAGGAAATAATTTCTACATGCTGAATAAACTTACAACTGTGGAAAGAATCTTCATCAACGCCAACTACGTGCAGGGAAAAGATGGACAGTACGCTACCACCTGATTTTGGTATGCTAAACCACTCTTGTCTTTCCTCTTTAGCCGCTCACGTGAATGCTTAAGCTAGTTACATGAATTCCTTTGCTAATTGCATGAATGTTTGAGCTGATTGCTTGGTTAAATAAAGAGAAAAACAACATGGTAAATAGAGAGAAAACAACCTAGTTATATGTAAAGAAACAACATGCATATCCATATCCTATATATGTTGTTCAATAGTTATTAATTGGCAGCATATAGATACTATATATTTGGCCCAGTGGTTGTTTAATGGCAGTATGTATGTTGTACATAGTTCAATGGTTTAATGCAAGGAAGACAACATATATACATTATTTACGTTTTTTAAATGAAAAAAGACAACATGTATAAATTATGGAAAATTTTCAATGATTAAATGAAAAGAAGCCAGAATTTTATTCATACTAAATATTAATATTTTGGCTAAGTTCTTTGTTATAAAGTTTGTAGAACAAGGTGGTAAGTTATGGATTTACTTGACAGGTTTTAAGAACTATTCAGGGGCCTCCCTCGTAGCTGAGTAAAGCAACAAAATTTTCTCATCATTGTAGACTCAGGACTAGTAAGAGAAAAGCTCCGAACACATGAGGGTGGTTAACGATAAACGACAAACTGTGAATGTATCTTTAAATTGATTATATAAACTTGGTTTTTACCTTACTATGAAAAGTATGTTTATGAATGATTTCATTGGTGCTACCACTTGAATTTAATAGCCAATTTTTCATGGGGTTTACATATGCTTTGATTTGGCATTGAACTGAGAGTTATATAAATTTGAAAGCCAATTTTATTTGCACATGCTTTGATTTAGAATTCATTTGAGATTTGATGCACTTGGAAGCCAATGAGATGTATACATGCTTTGAGTTGTCATTGAATTGAAATTTGCATATTCTTTAAATTGGCATGGACTTTGAACATGAACTTAATTGGTATTGAAATGAGGCATCCTCATGTATTAATTATAGTTTTGCCTATGGTATGTCGTTAGGTCTTTATACATACAATTATATCAGTCAAAGTACATCCTAACATGCATGGTAGTGTTTAGGGGGCATCTGTCACTAACATGTGTGGTGTTATGTCTATCAGTATGGCCTGTGAGCCACCCTTTACACATATGGATTATATAATGTATTAGCACTGTTATAGGTAAGCAATGTAGAACCAACTCTGTAACCATTGATTTATATATAGTGTTAGCGTCGTTATGGGTAAGCGATGAAAAACTAGCTTTATAACAATCAGTATATATTAGTTAACTTGGTATAGGTAAGTGATCCAGAACCAACTCCGTTATATATGTTAACTAGGCACAGGTAAGTGATACAGAACCAGCTTTGCGGCCTTACACCTAAGGGTACTAGATGGTAAAAAAAATTAGTGATGGGCTATGTTTTAAAAAGAAAGTTCATGAAAGCATTGATTGTCATCGCTGTTTATTTTACAAGAAAAGAGGAACTTGATCTAAAAAAAAATTAATGGGGATGTTGGTAGTGGTAGGTTACATAATGTTTTAGTAGGTAGTTTAGTATGTGTTTAGTAGTTAAATTGAATGATTAGTACATGTTTAGGTTAGGATTGTGTTATTTAGTTAAATGTTCATGTTGTAAGTGTTATATAGGCTAGATCATGCTTTTGTGCTTAAATTTGTTTATTTGGGGGTGCCTTGATGTATTTGTTAGTGTTTGAGAACATATATGAAAGAACATAGGAGAATTGGAGGAAGCTTGAAGCTAGATCCAGGCCCACGATCATGGCGCCAAATGAAGTGCCACAATCGTGGCCTGAGTGATAGATATCACAAACAACCTCCCGAACATGATTTGTCGAGGGACATTTGGGACTTTTTGGACTTGGGAAAACCCTAAGTTCTACGTAAAATAAAAAGGACTATATAAAGAAAGAAAAAGAACCCTAGGAGTAACTCCATTTTTTTTGCCACTTTGAGAAAGATATAAGGAGAGATGAAGAAGAAGAGAGAAGGAGGAGAAAGGAAGATGGAGAAGAAGGGCTGCAATGCTACTATCTTCCCGATCTATTCCAACCCTTCCAAGTGACATTTCATTTCATCTTTATTGTTCTTTATTTTGACTATATAAGATGGTTTTGATAGTGATGGATTTGGGTTTGATAATGATGTTCTAAACTTCATTAGAGAATTGTTCTTGAATCAATGTTAATGTGATTTCTTTTGATGTTAATACATTGGGTATTATGGTTATTTGTTGTATTTGCATCCTTCAGTAACAAGTCAAGAAAGCAAACTGATAACAAAATGATTAGATTAGGTAATAAGAGTTAAACAATCTAATATGCAAATAATCAAATTGGGAATTTATACGAAGAGAGATCCCTGGTGATGGGCAAGTTTTACAATTTATAAGCCCTCAAAATACTATAAGTGCATAGGTCATAGGTGGAGAATGTGAGGTATCGATCCCTCAAGGAGTGACAAACTAATTCAATTCTAAGTTATCTAAAGCCCTATAAAAATGAAAATAAAAAGTAGAAAGAAAAGTAAACATGTGAAGATAATTGGCAGAAAATTAATTTGTAAATTAACACGAAAAGAAACTAAATTGAGCTATACCAAATTCACAATGAGAAATCAAACAAGAAGAAGTTCCAAATTATGATAATGGCGGATTTTTCCTATCATTAATGCTAACCTATCATTTATGTGTTAATAAGGCGTCGATTTTAGACTATCGAAGGGAGGATTACTCTTTCTCAAGTTATAATCACAAACCCTAATTAATAGTCCCTAATTAGGTTAAATACCAAACATGTAATTTCTCAATTATCAATAACTCTAACTTTAATCAGTTCTTAAGCTTTCTAAAAAACAATCGGGTTTCACACGAGATCTCTCTCCGTATAGTAACTGCATGGTCTGTTGGATCAGTTAACTATCTTTAACCTAACACAATCATTTTGCATTTGATTCACTCTTTTGATTTAATATCGAAGCATGAAGGTCCAACAATTAATCACAACACCCAAATGATTAAACACAAAAATAACTAGGTTAACATTAAATTAAGTCAAAATCCATAAAGAAAAATAGAACATCATGATCAAACCCAAATTCATCAACATATTCATATCCATCTCAACATTCAAAGAAAAGAACACAAAGACAAATGAAATACACTTTGGAAGGGGATTGGGATGCCTCAGGATGGCAGTAGTAGCAAAAGCCAGCTCCTTTCTCATCTTCTTTCTCTTCTCTCTTTTCTTATTCTCTCTTCTTGGATTTTTCCCAAATATGGCAGATTAGAGAGCTATTTTCTAGGTCATTTCTCTTTATTTATATAATATTTTCAATTTAGGGTCGACCTTAGGATTTTTTCGTGCCCATAAAGTCCCAAAAGTCCATAAAAAACTTAAATCTATAAGGTTGTTCGCATCTTCTATCGCACAATCCATAATTATTCCACTAAATTTTTGCTTCTATCACGATCCTGGCACCTCCACTAGGCTTCTGTCACAATCATGGCCTTAAGCCTTACTCTGGGTTTCCTTCAAGTTCTCTCCATTCATCGATATTTGATCTAAAACACTAATAAACACATCAAGGCACCTTAAATACAAAAAAATTAAGCTCAATAGCATGCTCTAACCCATAAGACACTCAAAATATAAATATTTAACCAATTAACTTAATTCTAAACCTAAACATACATGAATCAATTAATTGACCACTAAAAACATACTAAAGTTCTTCTTAAATTATCTGGTGATAAGTGTAAATTGCATTGTATTTTAGGGCATAATTTGATATGAGTTTAGTCTTTAATTCAATCAGTTAGTATACGTTTAGGTTAGAATTGTGTTAGTTTGTGTTTTGGTATAGTCTAAGTCTTTGAGCTTAAATATTATGATTTTAAGGTACATTGACGTGTTTGCTAGTGTTTCAGGGTCAACATCAAAGAACAATGGAGTTTTAGAGACATTCGGGTTGAAACAACAACCCACGATCGTGGCACATCAGGCTACGATCATGATAGAATCTCCAGATTTGGCCCACGATCGTGGCATAGCTCATATGTGAGCCAACATCATGGCCTACATTAGGCAGACATACAAACACTCACAAATGTCAAATTTTGAGGGATTTTTTTGGATCTTTCGGACCCCAAAAAAACTGTAAGGTTACTCAAAATACAAGAAGATATAAAAAGAACAAACAGAAACAGAGAAATGAGCTTTTTGCATTAACCAACTTGAGAAATCCTAGAGAGAGATCATTGAGAGATAGAGGAAGAGAAGAAGGAAGAGAGAAGAGGAGAAGAAGCTGACTCGAAGTACTTCCCAGATCAGGAGGTTTCCTGACATTATTGCCTCTCATCATCCATTTTATATTGTATTTCCTGTTCTTTTCAGTTTTATTATTGTATAAAATTGGATTGGACAATTGATGATAAGATCTAGAATGTCGAGGATGTTCTAAACTCGTCTTCAGAATTTTATTTTTGAATTAATAAGAATTTGATTGTTTATATGTTTATTGGATATTATTGTAGTTTGATTCTACTGTTGCATAATTAGATAATAAAATGAGAGGATAAATTGAATAAAAAATGATTAAATTGGACTAACGAGAGTTAGGTGATTTAATAGAAACCAGAATTAAATCAGATCAATAATTTATGTGGAGAGAGATTTTGTATAAGTTTTTAATAGTTTATTAGAAAGCTTTAGAACTAATTAGGGTTTTGGATAAGTTGCAAACTGAGAGATTGCAACCTCCATAATCTGATTAGGGTTTATGATTTAGGGTTATTAGTTATAACTCAAGAAAGAGTAATCAACCCTAGGATAGTCTCGAACTAACAATCCAATAATTCATAATTAGTTAGGTTAGCAGTTAGGATAGGTAAAATTATCTTTCTCTCGATTGGTAATTTCCTTCGGTTGATTCTTGGGTGTGCTGTAAATTGATTAATAATTGGTATTTTTATGTTTGATTCTTAATTTGAATGATTGAATTAAAATCTAGTATTAGTTTCGTTGCATGCTGAATTTCTGTTATTTATTTCTAGCCTTAGATTTTAGGATTAGATTAGTTCCCTCCTTGTGGGATCGACACCTTTGGTACTATGTTAACGAACTGTGTGCTTGCAGATTATTTAGGGTTAATAATTAAAACTTACATATAACTAAATCCTAATCAACTTTTTGGCACTATTGCTGTGGAGACAAAGATTAGTTTAATTTGTGTAGTCTAAGGCTTTTTCACCATCTTTTGTGAAATTAAAAAAAAAGGTGTGGAAAGTTTGGGTGAAAATTTAAAAACCCATTGATTTGGACATCATAAAGCAGCGATGGAGAATCCAGAAAATTAGATGTTAAGAAGAAATGAAAAGAACGATTATGGAGGATATATATTATAGGGAGCAAAGGACTCTTGCGGATTTCAATAAGCCCTAATTGAGTTGGGAAAATCATCATCCTTATATGAACACGTACACTTTGGGGTGGCAGAACCACCTAGATTTCTACTGGGCTAATAATGTAAGTACTCAAATGGGACATCAAGACTTATTAGGATTTCAACAAGATGAGTCCAGTTAATGGGACTCCAAATTGGAAAAAAAATCATGAATAAGCTAACAGACATGGAAGAGACCCGTAAGAGACTGGAAGAGAAATTTATGAAGTAACGAAAAATCATGCCTCTTCTATTCACAACCTAGAGATTCAAGTGAGATAGCTTTCTTATGAATTTTGTAAGACAAGTGTGGAAGAATCTCTTAGCAATATGGAATTACATCAATGTGAGCAATATGAGGCTATCACACTTTAGAATGGGGAAAAACTAGAAGAACTAATGGAACACCAAACTAAACCCCATCTTGTAGAAGACCAAAAGAAGAGGAAAGAGGATGAAGAAAAGAATGCCAACCCTCCCTATTATCCACCAGTTCTTGATATACCATACTTGATCATCAAAAAAACTTAGGTAGATGTCCATGAAGAGAACCTCATCATTTAGATTAATGATGACCAATTGACATTCAACATGAATGATGTATTAAAGAAACCAGAGGAGGATGACTCATTCAGAAAAATTAATGTGCTCGAATCTTTGAAGGAATAAGACGAAGAAGAGAATTTGACAACAAACATCAAGTTTGAAGAAGTTATGGAAGTTTCTATTCAAAAAGCTAAAGAAGAAGAGGAGATGAGGGAGAATGAGGACAAACCAAGAAGAGAACAACGCACCGTCTTACCAAGAAAACTACTGGATTCTGTGGAAGATTCAGGGAGCTTTGATATTTCCTGTTTGGTTAACATTTCACTAAAAAAAGGATGTTGGGTCCACGGGTTTGGATTACAGGCAAGCCCCACCTGTTAGAGTAGTTCCCTGAAGGCAATCGCCTTTAGCGCATTTTGTACAAAGTTGTGTACAAACTTTATGAATAAATAAAGAAAGGCATATTTCATTAACTTGCTGTTCATTAATTATGAATGGATATTGATCTATGAGCAAATTAATGAAGTCCTTGATATATGACATAGCATGAAAGAAATTATGATGTGATCATACTACTGAGATTCCTATCATGTGCAATTATGTCAGTATCTAAATTGTCCTAGTCATAGGATTCCGAGGCTGGACATCGGAATCCGGAAAGACTAGCACATCTCAAGCTCCTTGATTTGATCAGCGGTGGATCTCGGCTGTAAATATGAGATATTTAGGGTTGAGATGTGGATGCTTACTAGAGGTAGTAAGTACATTGGTTGACCTGCTATGAGATCATCACATGGATGTACTATTCTAATGTCAGTGATAATCTCATCATAGCAATGGTGCAAGTATCCTTAGACGTGAGGTACTCAAGGATATCTTGGATGCTGATTCTGTGCTTTGACTCCTTTCCTTGTTGCCTCACAGAGGTCACTCATAAGGTGGTGATTGGGTACAGTTTGAGGTATTCGAAGGTAATTGAGTAGCCAATAGAGGATTCACCACTTCTGTGATAGCAGAAGATGATACCCATGGCCTCTTGTCAGGGTCATTACTTGGAAATCTCTGATCAGAGTACATATGTCATGAAGAGTGCCTTCGTTGACATATTTAGTATTAAGTAATGAGTCCCAGGACAAGAACTGAAATCACTTGGACTAGATTTGACGTAGTCAGTCTAGTAAGAGTTGACACTTTGCTCATACTCATAACCAAGTGGGGTATAGCATGGTGAAAGGACGAATTGCACGGTAATTGTCTATGGAAAGGTTCGTGATATGGTCCATGATGAATATATGTTTATTAAATCAAACCAATTACTTTCCGGTCAATTGGGGGTCATGATGTGTTGCTAGATACCGCTCATGACTTGCTTAGATTAAGTGTTGATCTAAGTGGCCAACATAACCGGGAACTTAATGGGTCACATGCATAAGAATGTCTCAGAGAATTCGTAAAATAGTTTTGGACAGAGTTCCAATATATGGAGAGCGAGCAATCGGATTAAATGGATCCCGATGAGATCGAGATATGTCCCGATGAGATCGTGACATCGATATTGCTGAAAAAGGTTTTCGGGGGTTTTTCCCATACCAGGACCCGATAGGCCGGTGGGACCAACCCCAGTGTGACTGGACCACTTCAGCATTTATATATATATATATATATAATTAAATAAATAAATAATTAATTAATTAATTAATATATATATATTTGTTGCAACGTGGGAAGATGGAGGAGGAGCTCATCCTTTTACTTTATATATATATATATATATAAAGACCTAACGTGGATGATAAAAAGAAGGTTCTTCTTATGCTTTGTCATGTTTATATTAAATGACAAAAAGATAAAAGATAAGAAGGAGGTCGTTGGCTTTAATAAAAAGACATAAGAAAGGTTTTAAAAAAACCTAAGAGAAAAGTGTTCTCTCCATCATCGATCTCTCATCTTCTTCAAGCTTCTTCATCTCTTCCTCCATCGTTTCTTCCAAGCTCTTCAAGGACAAAGGTAAGAGCTAGCACTCTTTAATTTGTTCTAGCTATTCCCGGGTCAAAGGGTTTGTCCAGGTTAGGTTCTCCGATCTCTGCGTGGATACCGTTAGAGACGGTCTCCTTTGGTTGTTTTGGTTTGACTTTGTTATATAGTCACATGGATCCTGGCTTTCGGGAAGGTCCTGGAACAAAAATTTTTTGTTTTTCGTACCGTGGGCATGTGATGCTCACACCGGGATTTTCCTACAAGTGGTATCAGAGCCACTTGTGTTGTATATAACGAAGAAACCATGACTAGGTCGGAGTTGCCTAATGCTTGTGATGATGATGCATGTTATATATGTGAATTTCGAATTCAGTATAGAGATAGTGTTTTCGAAATTTTCTTTCCCAGATATGTTCACAAGGTGTTGTTGCATATGTCTGTGGAAGCTCGGGATTTATCAATTTGATTTGATATGGTTTTGCTAATTTATTCCCTAATGTTCTGGTTGCTGTCTTTGTGCACATTCCTTGAACAGGCATGCTTATAAATTCGAGAATAAATTGTAGAAATATTGGTTTTAGGATTTTCTTTCACCTAAATGTCTCTAAGATGTTTATTAATGTCTATGAGAAAGGAAAAATGTTTTCAAGGTTATTTACTATTTATTTGAGAATTTATTATGTGCTACTGGGAATAACTGTGTTGAGGAATACAGATTCTACATTGGCTTAGTTGCTGAGGTTGAATGAGTTTTTGATGGAAATAAATCCTGAAAAACTTCATGGAGCATGTTGTGAACGTGTTGTAACCTCTGTAATTTTATCAGAATTTATTGAAATTGTTTCAATGAGTTTTTCAAGCAAAAGGCAAAGCTTGGCAGTTTTGAGAAAGTTGTTGGAGCTGTTTTGTTTGAAATAAGAAATTGTGTAGATTTCAGTTCCAATGCCTTGGATCATTTTTAATGTGATTAAAAATGTGTTATATTGATGTTTTATGCTTTCCAAATTGAATTTCTTGAAATTATGTTTCCAAACAATTTTCGGATGTCAAATGTGTCTCATTAGCGTCTCGTTAGTATATTCCCTTATCTTGATTGTTTTGGCCGTCACAAATTTTGTGACCAGTGCCGAAGTAGTCTTGATAAAGTGTAGACTACCTAGAGATACTTAGGGTGATAGTTTGATATTCTCAAAATTATTTGGAAATCTAAATGATAAGAGTGCATTCCTCGATTTCAAGTTTTTCATGTATAGTTTGACTATATATGGTAAGCAACAATGAAAGTGTTTCATTTGTACATCATGGTAAAGTGTATTAGACTTGGTGTTGTGAATTTGAACTGCACGGATTGAGAAATTAACCGATTAGATAGCAATTCCACACGGATAAGTCGACTTACACATGCACAAGTCGACTTGTCAGTGCTTATGTAGGCGCGATAAGTCGACTTGCACAATGTTACAAGTCGACTTGTTAGTACTACGATTGCATAAGTCGACTTACACTTGCATAAGTCGACTTATCTAGAGGCATAAGTCGACTTATACATACACAAGTCGACTTACAACATGCATAGGTGGGATGATGGATGATTTTAGGTATAGATTCAATGTGATTGATGAATTGCCTAAATCATTCCATATAGTCATAGTGACTATAATCCTATAGCTTGGAGAAAAGAAGATGAGACTTGAAAACCCTCACACTTAATATGAAAACTAACGTCTTCCATTAATATGGGAGAACCAGAGTTCTTATAGAGTTGGGTTGTTGGGTAAACCCAAGCTCACTCTATCTGAATATGTTGAACCATAAAATAAGATTTTCGGATTAATGGGTGGTTTTCACTAGAAGCGTTGATTTGTTGAGTAAACTCAAGGTCAACGTGATGAGGCGTAAATTGGGTAGTGTACATCAGATGTACGCGCATCAAGAGTTGATAACCCAATGGGTGTGCATACATCACGAGTTGATAGCACTAGTCGATAGTTGCATCTAGTATGACCGATACCTGCCGATTGATCTAAGGTGGCTTGTTGGGTAAACCCAAGGTCATTTTAGTAATGTCGGATATCCATGATGCAATTGGTATGACTGATACCTACCGATTGACCTAAGGTGTCTTGTTGGGTAAACCCAAGGTCATTGTTAGTAATATCGGATATCGACCCACTAGGACATTTTGTCATAATGTTTCTTGGATTCGTACTGAGGGTTATGGATTCTTTGAAACTAGTGGGAGCCATATGCATGTCATGCAAGTCCTTATGATCATGCATTTATTTCTATTCTAACATTCTTTCTCTCTTTCTCTTTAGGTTGATTGAAGATGACTTCAAGTGTGAACTTGCGCTTACTTATGGACTCAAACAAATTAACTGGACCAAATTTTCTTGATTGGTCGAGAAATCGAGAATTGTTCTCGTGTCCGAGGGCTGGGATATGTCTAGATGTTCCACTTCCCGATCCACTGCTGTTGATACTTGATGAGGATCGAAAGTTTATCGAAGTATCTCAAAGAGCGGTGACATAGCAACTCAGATTATGCTTGCCTCGATGTCACCAGAGCTGCGAAGCGGCATGAGTCTATGGATGCACATACCATAGTGTTTCATCTTAGGAGCTGTTTGATGAGCAAGCTCGATGCGAAGGTTGAAACCTCGAGGTTACTCTTCACTACTAAGATGACTCCAGGTTCATCTGCAGTGCAGTATGCACTGAAGATGAATGGGTATATTGAGAGGTTGGCTGTCTTAGGTTTTGTCATAGATTATGAATTAAGTGTTGACTTAATTCTAGTTGGATTGTCTGATAGTTATTCACAGTTTGTGTTAAACTATCGGATGAATCAAATATCCACGACAATCCTCGAGTTGATCAATCAGCCAAGACAATGAGCAAGCTATCAAGAAGGATAGCAAGGCAGTGCTTATGGTGGACTCTTCTTCTGGTTCCAAGAAAAAGAAACTGAAGAAGAAGAGGTCTAAAAAACTGAAAGGAAGTATAGCCAAGAAGAAAACCAAAGAGGCTGCACCAAAAGGAACTTGCTTCCATTGTGGCAAGACTGGCCACTGGAAGCGAAATTGTAAAGTCTATCTGGAAGAACTAAAGCAGAAGAAGGCATCAGATGCCTCAACTTCTTCAGGTATATTTGTCATTGAGGTTATCATTTACGACCATAACATATGGGTATTAGATACGGTTGTGGCTCACACATATGCAATGATGTGCGGGGCCTCGGGGACGATGAGCGACTCATGAAGGGAGAACTAGACCTACGTGTGGGAAATGGAGCAAGAGTTGTTGCATTAGCCGTAGGCACTTACTTTTTGTCACTCCCCACTGGGCTTGTAATAAAATTGGATGAATGTTATTTTGTACTGTATTAACAAAGAACATATTATCATTTCTTGTTTAAATAGAAATGGTTTCCATTTGACTTTTAGTAATAATGGTTGTTCTATTAGTTTGAATGGAATGCTTTATGGTACTGGTACATTATGCAATGGAATTTACATATTAGATA
This sequence comes from Erythroxylum novogranatense, assembly GCA_029891385.1. NCBI lineage: Eukaryota > Viridiplantae > Streptophyta > Magnoliopsida > Malpighiales > Erythroxylaceae > Erythroxylum > Erythroxylum novogranatense. The sequence continues at coordinate 36,387,386 of CM057233.1, read as the reverse complement.
TGTCACATCCAATTATGAATGTCAATGACACGAAAAGACATAAGCGAGATAATTTAAAATCAACTTACTTATGGCATTATGCGCTTGGCCATATAAATGAGAGACGATAGCTAAGCTCCATAAGAATGGTAGTTTAGGGTCATTTGATTATGAATCATATGACACATGTGAATCTTGTTTATTAGGCAAGATGACTAAGTTGCCCTTTAAGGAAAGGGTGAGCGAGCGATCGGAGTATTAGACCTAATACATTCAGATGTATGTGGTCCGATGTCCATCCATGCGTAAGTGGTTGTCTTTACTTCATTACCTTTATCGATGATTATTCTCGATATGGGTACCTGTATCTGATGAGATACAAATCTGAAGCATTTGAAAAGTTCAAACAATTCAGAAATGAAGTAGAAAACCAACTTGGGAAAAGTATCAAGACATTACGATCTGATCGTGGTGGGGATTACTTAGACCAAGAGTTTTTGGATTATCTCAGAGATAATGAGATTTTATCTCAATGGACTCCTCCTTACACACCACAGCATAATGGTGTGGCAGAAAGGAGAAATCGAACCTTGTTAGACATGGTACGATCAATGATGGGCTTTGCAAAGTTACCAAAATCCTTTTGGGGTATGCAATCGAGACAATTGTTTACTTGCTAAGCGAGTTCCATCAAAGCAGTTGATGTTACTCCATATGAGATGTGGACTAACAAAAGACCCTATCTTACTCATTTGAAAGTTTGGGGTTGTCCCGCTTATGTGAAGCGGACACGGTCGAGATAAACTTGATGCAAAATCGACAAGTGTTTGTTAGTAGGATATCCTAAAGAAACAATGGGATATCGGTTCTACCTTGCTTTGAGGAACAAAAGGTGTTTGTTTGAAGCATGCTGTCTTTAGAGAAAGAGTTTCTTTTACAAGAAGGCGGTGGGAGCAAAATTGAGCTTGAAGAAGTTCAAGATCTTGTGAACAAACGCAGATCAACTGCCTGAACCTGAAATTGTAACTCATACAGATGAAGTAACAGTTCAACCTTCTACAACACACGAAATTCGTAGGTCATGTAGGATACGCTTTGTTCCCGAGAGATATAAATTTTTCGTGAATGAACAGGATGACGTATTGCTCATAGAAGATGATGAGCCTACCACCTATGAAGAGGTTCTGAAGAGTTCAGAGGCTGAGAAATGGCTTCAAGCCATGAAATCTGAAATGGATTCCATGTATGAAAACCAAGTATGGACTTTGGTTGATGCACCAGAAGGAATAAAACCCATAGGGTGTAAATGGGTTTTCAAAAAGAAAACCGACATGGATGGTAATGTAATTACCTATAAAGCAAGGCTTATGGCTAAAGGTTTTCGTCAAAGACAAGGAGTTGACTATGACGAGACCTTCAACCCAGTAGCAATGCTTAAATCCATTAGGATACTCCTAGCCATTGCCACTCATCTCCTATGATGGTGAAAAGGTATGCAAGCTTAAAAAATCTATCTATGGATTGAAGCAAGCATCCAGGAGTTGGAATATCCGTTTTGATGAGGTAATCAAAGAGTTTGGTTTCTCACAAAATTCGGATGAACACTGTGTGTATAAGAAGGTTAATGGGACTGCAATCGTATTCCTTGTGCTATATGTAGATGACATATTATTACTATGAAGATTTGGTTATCCAAACAATTTTCCATGAAAGACCTTGGTGAAGCAACTTATATCCTTGGGATAAGGATCTATAGAGAAAGATCAAAAAGATTGCTTGGTCTTTCACAATCAACGTACATAGACAAGATGCTAAAGAGGTTTAGCATGGAACAATCCAAGAGAGGTACCTTCCATCACTCATGGGATAACACTCGAAATCTTTGTGTCTAAGACACAAGATGAGAGGATCTTGCATGGATATGATCCGTATGCATCTGCAGTAGGATCTATCATATGCATAATGCTATGTCACGAGACCCGATGTATCATATGCTCTAAGTGTTTACGGCAGATACCAATCGGATCTGGTGAGGTCCTTTGGGTGGTGTCAAGAATATCTCAAGTACTTGCGAAGGACTAAGGATGTTTTCTTGATATATGGAGATGGAGATCTCAAAGTGGCGGGTATCTGAGATGCAGTTTTCAATCGATAAGGATGATTCCAAATCCCAATCAGGTTACATATTCACACCGAATGAGCAGTAGGCGGTCGGTTGGAAGAGTTCAAATAAGAGACCACTTTGTTGATTCAACGATCGAGGCAGAGTACATTGCCGCAGGGACGCAAAGAAAAGAAGCATTTTGAATCAAGAAGTTCATTTCTGAACTTGGTGTGGTTCCTAGCGATGATGGGCCCATCTGCTTGTATTGTGACAACAATGGGGCTATTCTTGCAGCGAAGGAACCAAGGTCTCATCAACGATCCAAACATGTACTCCGCAGATATCACTTGATCAGGGAGATCATTGGTCGAGGTGATGTGCGATAGAGAGAATTCCACAGAGCAGAATATTGTTGATCCGTTGACAAAGCCATTGTCACAGAAGAGTTTTGATTCTCATGTACTCGCCTATGGTATTAGATATCAAGGCGATTGACTTTAGGTCAAGTGGGAGATTGTTAGAGTAGTGCCCTGAAGGCAATCGCCTTTAGCGCATTTTGTACAAAGTTGTGTAAAAACTTTATGAATAAATAAAGAAAGACATATTTCATTAACTTGCTGTTCATTAATTATGAATGGATATTGATCTATGAGCAAATTAATGAAGTCCTTGATATATGACATAGCATGAAGGAAATTATGATGTGATCATACTACTGAGATTCCTATCATGTGCAATTATGTCAGTATCTAAATTGTCCCTAGTCATAGGATTCTTTGAGGCGGACATCGGTAATCCGGAAAGACTAGCACATCTTAAGCTCCTTGATTTGATCAAGCAGTGGATCTCAGAAACTGTAAATATGAGATATTTAGGGTTGAGATGTGGATGCTTACTATAGGTAGTAAGTACATTGGTTGACCTGCTATGAGATCATCACATGGATGTACTATTCTAATGTTAGTGATAATCTCATCATAGCAATGGTGTAAGTATCCTTAGACGTGAGTTACTCAAGGATATCTTGGATGCTGATTCTGTGCTTTGACTCCTTTCCTTGTTGCCTCACAGAGGTCGCTCATAGGGTGGTGATTGGGTACAGTTTGAGGTATTCGAAGGTAATTGAGTAGCCAATAGAGGATTCACCACTTCTGTGATAGCAGAAGATGATACCCATGGCCTCTTGTCAGGGTCATTACTTGGAAATCTCTGATCAGAGTACATATGTCATGAAGAGTGTCTTCGTTGACATATTTAGTATTAAATAATGAGTCCCAGGCAAGAAGCTGAAATCACTGGACTAGATTTGGCGTAGTCGATCTAGTAAGAGTTGACACTTTGCCCATACTCATAACCAAGTGGGGTATAGCATGGTGAAAGGACGAATTGTGCAGTAATTGTCTATGGAAAGGTTCGTGATATGGTCCATGATGAATATATGTTTATTCGTCAAACCAATTACTTCGATCAATTGGGGGTCATGATGTGTTGCTAGATACCGCTCATGACTTGCTTAGATTAAGTGTTGATCTAAGTGGCCAACATAACCGGAACCTAATGGGTCACGCGATAAGAGTGTCTCGAAGAATTCGTAAAATAGTTTTGGACAGAGTTCCAATATATGGAGAGCAATCAGATTAAATGGATCCCGATGAGATCAAGATATGTCCCGATGAGATCGCGACATCGATATTGCTGAAAAAGGTTTTCGGGGGTTTTTCCCACACTAGGACCCGGTAGGTCGATGGGACCGACCCCAGTATGACTGGACCACTTCAGCATTTATTTATATATATATATATATATAATTAATTAATTAATATATATATATATATATATATATATGTTGCAACGTGGGAAGATGGAGGAGGAGCTCATCCTTTTACTTTATATATATATATATATATATAAAGACCTAACGTGGATGATAAAAAGAAGGTTCTTCTTATGCTTTGTCATGTTTATATTAAATGAAAAAAAGACAAAAGATAAGAAGGAGGTCGTTGGCTTTAATAAAAAGACATAAGAAAGGTTTTAAAAAAACCTAAGAGAAAAGTGTTCTCTCCATCATCGATCTCTCATCTTCTTCAAGCTTCTTCATCTCTTCCTCCATCGTTTCTTCCAAGCTCTCCAAGGACAAAGGTAAGAGCTAGCACTCTTTAATTTGTTCTAGCTATTCCCGAGTCAAAGGGTTTGTCCCGGTTAGGTTCTCCGATCTCTGCGTGGATACCGTTAGAAACGGTCTCCTTTGGTCTTTTTGGTTTGACTTTGTTATATAGTCACATGGATCCTGGCTTTCGGGAAGGTCCTGGAATAAAAATTTTTTGTTTTCCGCACCGTGGGCATGTGATGCTCACACCGGGATTTTCCTACACCACCCATGCGACCCAGGCACCTAGGCATTGGCCTAGCGTACCTCATTATCCAGTATTGTCCTCTTTGGTCAAGGGTGAGCCACGACTCGAACCCAAGACCTCAAGGTTTGCCTGCACCCAGTGCACGCCTCCATTACCCGAGTGATAGGAATTGTTGTAAGCAAACTCAATCAAAGGTAGGTGATCATCCCACAAAACTTTGAAATCCAGTGCGCAGGCTCTCATAATAGCCTCCAAAGTCCGTACCGTCCTCTCCGATTGTCCATCAGTCTGTGGATGGAAAGCCGTACTAAAATGCAATCGAGTCCCCAGAGCCTCCTGCAAACTTTTCCAAAATATGGAGATTAACCTAGGATCCCTATCAAAAACTATTGAGCTCGGAATCCCATGAAGTCTGATTACCTCATCCACATACTTCTTACCCAAAACATTCAAGGAATCAGTCTGTCGAATTGGCAAGGAGTGTGCTGACTTCGTCCGCCTATCCACAATCACCCATATCATTTTCCCTACTCGAACAACAGAAAAATTCACATTCATTTTTGACTTCTTGGTAAGGTTCACAATTTCTGAATCCTCGATTTGAGCTTTGTCCGTGTGAAACTGATCTTACATTTTGCTGTAACTAATGGCACTTCATTTTGCCTTAAATCCGACTCCAATCAGCACTCTTTATTGCACTTGATCTGATAACCTCTATATCTGAATTCATACGTCACTACTATTGAATTCTCTATTCGATGCGTCTGATTACAACACTAGTTTTACCATTTTTTTGTACTCATTTGCACAAAATAACCTTCCTTCCAGTAACTCTATCCATTGCCTCAGTCTCGTATTCAATTTCCTTCAACTTAAGGAGTACCTTAAATTTCATGTTCTGTATATCTTACACACAGTCAAAATATTTCTGTACATAACAAGTTTCAATTCATGTATTAACAATCAACCTATGAGGTTTCAATTGTCTCCAAACACATGAATTCACTTCATTTTATTGTATTGATCCTTATCCTTATCTCTTATGCAAACATCATTGTATACTACTGAATTCCCAAACCCAGACGATATAATTTATATCGGTGTTATAATTCCTCAATAGTTTCTTTACCTTTGTCCCTCACACGATTTACTCAAAAAAAAAATTTCAAGTATTCAGACTATTTTCCTCAACTCTTTGAATACACTTAACATATTGGTTGGGTCAGTCATATTAGGCCCGGACCCAGTCAAAACGACCCGTGGGCCGATCGGTCCATTCTTCAAAGATCAGCTTCATGTTTAGGCCAAGCCCAAGTCCAGCCCATGCCCTCCTTGGCCCATCCATAGAAGGAAGTCTCCCATGCAAACACGTAAAAGACTAAAACCTAGTTATTACTTCATATATAAGGTATAATTCTCCCATAATTGAGATACGCAATCATAACCTAGTTTTTCTCTGCATTCATCAACCTCACCTTCACCAAAAGACTGACTTGAGCGTCGGAGGGGCTAATCGGGACACAACCCCCGACAAGCCTTCTTTTTTTTGCAGGTACCTTCACGTCGGATTCATCACATAAAGTGGCCAACTTATGGATCCGAACGGCAACGTACAGTTCAGTCAAAATCTGGTAGAACCAATTGGTGCCCACCGTGAGGCCCGACTTTCGGGCACCACGTCCAGACACACACAGATCAGTCAGGTGGCGGTGACGAACCCTGATATAGCGGCTGTTGCGGCTCTGGCGATGCAACGCATGGGTTTGCAGTTACCTGCAACTCTGCCGCCTGCACCACATGTTTCCCGCACGGAATCCTCAGATCCTAACGATCAACCGCAACCTCAGAACTTGGAACAAAAAGAACAGAGTGTCGCTTTAGAGGATAACGCTGCAGTCAATATGCACCCGAATCTCTGACACCGATCGGATGCGGATCCTCTTCACTTTGCACACCTCCCTCACCGGAAGCAGATTGAGAAGCGGTGATCTATTGATCCGTCGATTTTGCAATCTCGGCAAGACCTGGCGGCAAAATGCGCACGCGCAAGCCGAGCATGATGATCAAAGATGACGACCAATCACCACCCGACTGAAAACCTAGAGAAAATCGTGGATGATCGGATTAACGTAGCTATGAGCTTCCATCCAGATCGCCCGACAGCACAGTACAGCTCTCCCTTTACTCCGAAAATCTTGGATAACCTCCTGGCGCCCGGCACCAAAATACCGACCCCCGAGAAATTCACTGGAAAGACCGACCCCCTGGATTACCTGTAGCACTTCCAGTCTATGATGAATCTGCATTGCGTCCTGGACGCCATCCAGTGTAAGGCTTTCTGTACGACCTTTCAAGAGGGAGCCCGACGATGGTTCAATAGTCTACCTCCAGGCAGTATCACCTGCTTTGAGGATTTTAGGCTTCTTTTCCTCAACCAGTTCACCACAAGCAAGCGACCACAGAAAACTGCATTGGAAGTGATGCAACTGACCCAAGGAAGAAACGAAAGTTTACGGGAGTTTATCACTCGGTTCAATAATGAAGCGGTCGAGGTCTCCGACCTCACTTGCTCGTCTATGCTGGCAGCACTCATGAGCAACACGACGGATGAGGAGTTCAAAAAGTCATTGGCTCTCGATCAGCCCCGATCTATTCAGGAGATCAGACATCGGGAAGACAAGTATATTCAGCTCGAAGAAGTATTAAAGAATACAAAACGCAGGGCAGATGATCGCGGGCCGAGTGGTCGGGCAGATGAGTCTCACAAGAGACAAAGGGATCAGTCGACCTAGAGGATGCCGACTGGTCGGCAATGGCATCACCAAGACTTTACCCCGCTTAACAAACGATATACGAAAGTACTGGTGGCTATGAAAGCTGATAGGGAATCCATCCGAGAGCCCAATAAAATGAAAACCCCTTACAAGGAGAGGAACCCAAATCTATATTGCCGTTTCCACAGAGACATTGGCCATGACACGGAGGATTGCTGGCCATTGAAAAAAGAAATCGAATCCCTTATCCAAAGGGGAAAGCTGGGTCGGTTTATAAAGCACGGACGGAATGCCGATCGAGACAACGACAATAGGATCAGTCGACGAAACGGTGAGCGACAGCCTTGGAGACGAAATGATAGAAACGACGGAGGGAGGAACAACGCGAACATAGACAATCGACGAGAAGAGAGAGGACGATCAAGGGAAAGAGACGATAGGAATGCGGGACAGCAAGATGACCCGACCGACTGGGGTCATTAACATGATATTTGGTGGAAACGCAGCGGGGGGATCCACCACTAAAGGGAGAAAAAGATATGCCAAACAGGTCGGCAGAGACTCATCAACCAAAAAGCCGAGGGAGAACGATGTGATGATATAGTTCAATGAGTTTGACCTTGATGGTGTACATTGTCCTCATGATGACGCCCTCATCGTAAATCTGAACATGGATGGCTACGAGGTGAAGCGGATAATGATTGATACGGGCAGCTCGGTCGACTTATTATATTACGATGCCTTCAAGTAGATGGAGATACCCGAGGAGCGACTGTTGCCTATCGACAGCCCTATTAAAGGGGTAACTGGAGCATCAGCCTACCCATTCGCCCGGGTCTACTTAAAAGTCAAGTTCGGGCAAAAGCTGTGCCAAATAGAGAGGGACGTTGAATTCCTAGTCATAAAATTCCAAGGGGCATACAACGCAATAATCGGACGAGCTACTCAGAATACCCTTAGAGCAATCGTTTCCACCTATTATCAAGCGATGAAGTTTCCAACGCCCCGCGGAGTCGGTGTTATTAGAGGTCAACAAAGAATCGCTAGAGAATGGTATTTGGCAGAAACAAAAATACTAGATGGGGCGGTAGTCCTGACGAGCTTTCTGGACGGGAGAGCCGATAAGAAGGGAGGAATAATGAAGCCCACCAAGTAGAACTCGTGCTTCTTAGTGAAGACAGGGACAGGGCAGCCGCTCGTTTCGAAGGCGCTAGGCAGAAGGCAACAAAATTATACAACAGGAGTAAAGTCAAGCAACATAAAGATCGGGGGGTACGGCCTGTGAAAAGTCGAGGCCATGGAACTCTGGAAAGCTGAAGGCGTTCTACCAATAGATAAGTTTTATTTTAGTTAATCTTCACTTATTATCGTTTTTGTATACAAAACGTGGGAACCTTTTCCCTGTCCCTGCCAGACAGGTTTTTTAACGGCCCACGCCCTCATTATCATCAATAAAGGGTTTCAAATTCCTCGGTAAATTGTTTAGCGAATCGTTCAGAGGGAAGCCTGTCAATATTGCTTGCTCTCGCCTACTACTAGGCCGGGTCGCCAAGACAAGATCCTTGGGACCCTCGCTCGCCATCGCCCGGCATCTCCACAGATCGACTACGGTCGGTCAGGTCGCCAAGAAAAGATCCTTGGGACCCTCATTCGCCATCACTCGGCATCTCCATAGACCGACTACGGTCGGTCGGGTCGCCAAGACAAGATCCTTGGGACCCTCGTTCGCCATCGCCCGGCATCTCCATAGATCGACTACGGTCGGTCGGGTCGCCAAGACAAGATCCTTGGGACTCTCGTTTGCCATCGCCCGGCATCTCTATAGACCGACTACGGTCGGTCGGGTCGCCAAGACAAGATCCTTGGGACCCTCATTCGCCATCGCTCGGCATCTTTATAGACCGACTACGGTCGGTCGGGTCGCCAAGACAAGATCCTTGGGACCCTCGTTCGCCATCGCCCGACATCTCCATAGATCGACTACGGTCGGTCGGGTCGCCAAGACAAGATCCTTGGGACCCTCGTTCGCCATTGCCCGACATCTCCATAGATCGACTACGGTCGGTCGGGTCGCCAAGATAAGATCCTTGGGACCCTCACTCGCCATCGACCGGCATCTCCCTAGATCGCCTATTGCTCGACGCGTCGCCAAGACAAGATCTTTGGGACCGTTCGGCCTCGACTATCGATCGGCCAGGTCGTCGAGACGAAATCCTCGGGACCATTGATCACCCTCGCCTATTGCTCGGCCAGGTCGCCAAGACAAGACTCTTGGGACCCTCACCCGGCATATATATATAAACCGACAACGATCGGTCGGGTCACCAATACAAGACTCTTGGGACCCTCGCCCGGCACATATATATAAACCGACAACGATCGGTCGGGTCGCCTACACGAGACTCTTGGGACCCTCGCTAGGCATCGACACAGATCGACTGCGGTCGATCGGTCGCCAAGATGAGATCCTTGGGATCTCGGTTCGGACTCTGTTATAAGTCGACCTCGAAGCCGGTCGACTATGAGCAACTTCATCAAACTCTACTATACATCAAAAGTAAAGAACATAAATACGGAAAATGACTTCAGAAAAATGAAGCAAAGGAAAAGATTTTCATTCCATTAAATTTGCCACAGTCACTGGCCCGACCAGTGAGCTTCAAAAGTCCACAGAAGGAGAAGTGGGCGAATACCCAGGGGAAGCCTCGGAAGCAGGCGAAAAAGTCGAAGCGGGGGCAGGGTCCAAGGGAGCGGCCGCAGAAGTATCATCACGAGAAAGCTCATCCTCCTCAGCCGAGCTAAGGTCTTGCTCCTCATCCGGGACCAGCCCCCGCTCCTCCATGGCTCTCTCCCTTACTTCCTCCAGAGAGAGGCCAAGGACGGTAGGAAGCAGCGGCTCGGCAAACCCATCAAACGGAGGATCGTCCGACCCCTCAGGAACGTAGGCGTCATAGCAATTCTTCAAGATCATGAGGGCCAAGTCACAGGAGTACTCCAAGCACTCCTCCTGCAAGAACCGCCTTGCCATCGCACGATCGCCTCGATCCTTTGTTCCTTTATGGAGGCTCGCACCCTCCTCAGCGTATCTTCGGTTTGCACATGGTCCCTGAGGGATTTTTCCTTCAGCACCCTCTCCGACTCCCACTTCCCTCGCAACACCGCGTATTCCTCGGACAGCTTGTTCCTCGCTGCCATCGCCCTTACCCTCTCGACCTCCTCCGCGGTGAGCCGAGCTCTCAAGGAGCTCCTCTCCTCCTCCCCCGAAGCGAGCCGAGCTTTCAAGACTTCACGCTCCTCCTCCCAGAGTTTCTTCTCCTCCTCCAGGGAAGAGAGTTGAGCCCAGGAGAAATCTCCTTCCTCTCTGACCTCCGAGAGCTCGGTCTTCAAACCGTCCACCTGCTCCAGAAGGGAATGGACCTCCCGATTCAGCAGCTCGATTCGCTGATGCGTGGACAAAGTGAGAGCCACATCCCTCATGGAATTACGGATGGCACGGCTCATCAGCTCCTCAACACTGAACGCGTCAAAGCGCTCCTCATCCGAAGGAGGAATAACCCTCTCAGCGAGATGAAGAGCCACTTCGGCATCGGCGATCGAGGCAGTCTTCTCGAGGCTAATCGCCAGCTCCCACTTGTCAGCACTCCTCGCTGGCTTCTTCCCTTTATTCTTGGCAGACGGGGCAGCACGATCCCCCACTTTCTCCTTCCCTTTGCTCTGGCCTGAAGGACGAGGAGATTGGTTGGCTACCGAAGGACGAGGAGATTGGTTGGAGACTCTGACAGCCCTTCTCCTCTTAAGAGGTCGCTCAGTCTCCTCCTCTTCCTCTTCAATGATCACCAAGGCCTCACCAGGTGGGGCGACCATAGTGGGGGCTGCAGAGGGGCCGGAAACGGTAGAAGGAACATTCTGCTGCTCGGAAGTGATGGGCCGAGCGACAATTGAACTGGCCTCTCCAACACCCTCCAGTCCTCTGGCCTCCGAAGGCCCTGCGACCTTGCGCTTACCCCTGGCAGACTTGGGAGGGCCAGGGAAAGTATGAACCTTGACCATGGCTGCACAAACAACGAAAGCAGGTTAGAAATCGAACCAAAACCTACAAGCATGGAAAATAACTCAACCATGAGGGGTCAACCAGGCGGGGCGATCTCCTCTCCTAGCCCGCTGATTTGCGACGGGGGGACACGCGAAAAGGAATCGGCACATGCCCCCCAAAATACCCCTGTACGAGCCAAGCGAAATCATATCGACCGAGCTCCTTTATGTGCCCGACCACCTCCCATTCTTCTCTACTAAGGGATATGGTCGACGCGTCGTTCCACTGCTCGGCCAAAGGATACCTCCATGGCCGGCACTCGGAGGAGGATCCTGGGGGCTTCACAAAGAAATATTTAGTTTGCCAGGAAGAGATTTTCGAAGGTGTCTTGGCCGGGCGATATCGGGCGTCTCTATACTATAGAAAGGGGATCCCAGCCCCAGAGCTCGGGCTATGGCTCATCCTCAAGAAATGACGCAAGATGCCGATCATGGGAAAACGACCGAATTGATGGCACAGTAATGCCAGACCATTAATAAACCTCCAGCTATTTGGAGGAATCTGACTCGGCATCAGCTGATAGGCGACGCACACCTCATCGATAATTGGGGCCTATGGGAGCCTCATACCACCCACTGAGAAAAAGCTATCAGAAACGGCAAAATATCCACTCAAGTTACTGTGGATACGCTCATTCCCCAAAGCCAGCCGGGGTCCCCAGGACTCAGGGATGTTATATCTGAGTATTGACCAGTTCAGTTCCTTTACGATCATCATTGATGCCTCTCTTGGTGGCGCCTCCACGACTAACCCATCCTTCCTCTCTCTCATCGTAATCTCTTCAACATCTCCCAACCTCGACATCGCCGTCGCCGCAGCCATAACTTTCGACGACCTCTCGTCAACATCATCCCTTGGAGAAACCCCACTCCGAGAACCGGTGGACGACATGCTCACTAAGAGGAAATTTAGAAGAGGAAAATGAGGGAGAGAGACGCGTACTATTTAGTGGTAAGAGATCAGAAATTTTGCAACGCTTGAAGGAAACTTCAAAGCGAGAATAAGAAAGAGCAGAGGAAAGCAAGATGAAAGCAAGAATGAAACGAGCGTGAAGAAAACCAAACCGTTTGTCGACCCTGGAAATTTATAAGGAAACGTTCGAATCGCGATCCAGCCAAAACTCGAAGCGTGGAGAAAATCAGAGCTATGCCCGGACACGCGGCATGATCCGAGCGGAGAATAAATTAGGGTTACTCAAAATCCGGAGTGGCGCGAACAGTTGAAAGGACATACGGGACAGCTGCACAACGGTTACAAAGACGATACATTTTGGATTTTGAAATGCTGTCAAATAGAACGCGTCGTCAAATAATAAATGCTTCAAGTACCTTCACGTGCTCGCTAATGATGACCACCCGACCTGCTTTAGCGCGAGCTATCGCGCAATAAGTGCCGAGGCCGACCAGTTGGGGCACTCAGCCGACCGATCCCAATACGAGCAGTCACACACAACTAGTTGGCATTAGACCGATCGGGACAACCCGAGCTATCCCATGACCGAGCTACAACAACAATGCCCGACCGATCGACTACTTCATTAGCTGACCTACGGGCAGGCTACATCTCAATGCTTAACCGATCGCCCCAATTACGAGTCGTCCTATGTACGAGCTACGAAACCTCTACATACTCTTCTGACCCTTCTCTTCGTTCAGACTCGAGGAGTAGGGGGCTTATGGTCGGGTCGGTCATATTGGGCCCGGACCCAGTCAAAACGACCTGTGGGCCGATCGATCCATTCTTCAAAGATCAGCTTCTTGTCTAGGCCAAGCCCAAGTCCAGCCCACGCCCTCCTTGGCCCATTCGTAGAAGGAAGTCTCCCATGCAAACACGTAAAAGACTAAAACCTAGTTATTACTTCATATATAAGGTATAATTCTCCCATAATTGAGGTACGCAATCATAACCTAGTTTTTCTCTGCATTCATCAACCTCACCTTCACCAAAAGACTGACTTGAGCGTCGGAGGGGCTAATCGGGACATAACCCCCGACAAGCCTTCTTTGTTTTGCAGGTACCTTCACATCGGATTCATCACAGAAAGTGGCCAACTTATGGATCCGAACGACAACGTACAGTTCAGCCAAAATCCGGCAGAACCATATATCATCAACTTCGCTTGGATCGTTTTAATCTTCAATACCATAGTATTATCGGGGAAATTATTAACTTAAACAAATATTGTCAAAAATCCATGTGTCCACAATTGGTTTTAGTAACTCCTCAAATAGCTGATTCCTCAATGAGGAAATATTACCTCATGTTATTTTCAATTTCCCAATTGTCTTACTTTTCTTGACTGATTTTCTCCATTCTTTAAATTTTCTCATATTTCGCATTGGCGTATTCTAATGTCTTCGCATTTATACTCGTTTCTTCACACACTCTAGTCTATTTGCAATCTTAGCTTCCGGTGCTTGTCACACCTTCATCGGATAAAATTTGCATTTCCTGAACATTTTTACCTAGAACACAACGTGAACCTATATACTCCTCATGTTGGCAATTAGTGTCTCCTCAATTTAGGAATCCACTCGCATAGTTGGATCCTTTACATCAAAGAAAAATACATACATACTTTTTCAATAACATATTCTACCCCTCTTGCTTGAGTCTCTGTTAGGGATAGGACTCCCATACTCACCTTTGAATCATTATATATTCCTTTTTGATCAGTTCTTTCATTGATCTTAGACAACATTTCTCTCTTTATCAAACATATTAACACCAATTGTATTTCAGTTTTCGAATTCACCTTTTACGATACTATGTCATTTCATAATGAGTCCATTACCATGCTGAGTGCATCTACTCTTCTCATTCGATTTTTTTTTCATCCTTTTCCACATCTCATTCATGCATAAGATCCCATCTTATACGCACCTTTAATTTCCCCATACTACATATCATTTCATTTATCTCATGTAAAGTCATTTATGGCTATTTCATTTCCCTTTCTCTATTTCCTCACTTCTATCTCATTGTCCAATTATCATTTGTTTCATCATCCACATGTATATCCTCAATCAATTCGAAATTATCAATGCATAATCATTATGACATTCTGACCTCAATTCCACTAGCATCCTCTTACTGTAGATTATAACTCTTGTCGATTATTAGAACAACCACTTGGGCCCAATTTCTTCGTCTAAAGATCATAACAAGGGTATGTTTCCATCAGACTCTACTTGTACACTTTAATCTCATCAGGTATACTTATATCCCTATATTTCTCAAACGATCCATGGAAATACATTCATATCTATATCACTTTCGAAAACATATCACCACAGTACAATATTACTGTCATGTTCCATAATATACTTCCAATACATTTGCATTGGATCATTATCTGCTCTGTTTACCCATACACTATTTCGCCTTTCTAATTATCGGCAACGTTCTTTTTCTCATATCATGAAAGAGTATCATCCTTTTCTCACTAATTCTATCACCAATCACTATCTCACACTCTCTATACACTTGACTGATAACAATAAACTGGCCGATTGGAGTACTCACCATCAGCGGAGTATCCAATGGGCTCAAGACTCTACCACATACAGTTCTACTCGACGACACAAAAGAGTGGGTAGAACCCGGATCAAACAAGGCAAGCACATCATCAACAAACAATTTTATCATACTCGTTACCACTTCTAAAGCGGTCTCTGCCTCCTCTTGAGTCATGGCAAACACTCTAGCTGGTGCTTGCCCTCTGGATCTATCCGGAGGATAAGCTCTCTTAGGTACCCCAAAGTTACCCACTTCAGTCACAGCCTTCTGTCCCACTGGCTCTGTCCTCCTAGAAGCTTGTATCCGAGATCCCTCTCTTCTATCTGGCTTAGGACACTCTTTGGCAAAATGTCCCTTCTGCCCACAATTGAAGTATGCTCCTGTCCACCTATGACATTCTCCTCTATGGAAATACCCACAGTGCTCACACTTAGAAAGAGGTGCCCTCTTCCCATCTCCTCTCCTACTACCGTCCACCGATGAAGCTTGGTGAGAGACGGTAGGATTCCTCATCGGCCTAGGCCGGCTCCCACCAGTACTCCTCTCCTCAGGCTGCACAAGGAAGGTTCTGACACTTCTCTTGGGAATTGGAGTACCACCTCCTCTCTTGAACTGCTCTCTTCCCTTTCTCTTTCTGTCAAACTGTCTCCCCTTCTTAGCTGGTGCCGAACCAGAAGCCTGTGCCATTTGACCCATAACCTGAACAAATGCTTGGATAAATGCCTGGAACAGTCTCGGATCTAAAGCAGGCACTTGCTCAGACTGACTAGGCGACTGCTGTGTCTGAGGTCGGAGGGGCTCACTACTTTTCCCTAGAGGAACATCAGCCATTCCCGGGGCCACGGACTCATCCGTGCTATCCTCCCTCAGTGGAGAATCAGGTGCAATAGAACCTTGCAGGACTCCTCGTGTCCTTCTACAAGGTGGCATCTTACTCCTTCAATGAGAACATTACTGATTAGCTACATTTCTTTCTAACTTTAGTTCCTATATGTATGCGTGAGATGCATGTCACTTAATACAACAATCAATTCATAATACAAACATTTAATCATATAGCAAAACAATTTAACTATTATGCATTCTAAGCCTAGGAATGAAACCTAAGCTCTGATACCAAACAATGTTGGACCTCATCTCCGAGGCCCAACATTCGCACCCAAACAAGCACACATAAACATAGAAGACCCATAACTCACCACAATAGGGAGAAACTTGCAATAGAAAAGTTGGATAGGCTTTTTAAGAAAATATGTTCCTTATGCTCTCACGATTCCAACGCCACTGAAAACACTCAATTTGGATTAGAAATGAAGAAGTTATGGCAAAAATGTTATTTCAAAGAAAACAGCCAAAATTGTGCACTACCGCCTTCAGGTCAGAATTTGAAAATCTTAAAAGCTTAATTGTCGATCGGTTCCTTCACAAAACTTGTAGGTTTATGTCTCTAGTTTAATTTAAAACAAGAATCGCCTCGATCGGAGCTCTATAGCTCAAGATATTTTAAAATTAGTAAAGTATATTCGGACTTGATCAGCCGACCTCCACACTTTGTTTCAAACCAACCTTTTCAATTTAAAAACAATACTAGTAAATCAGGTGTAGAAAGATAGAAAATTTTCTTAGGATTTCATTGCTTCGGAAATCATCTCAATCGGAGGTCTACACAAAAAGTTATGGCCAAAAGAAGGAAGAGAGGTCGGTCGGCTCGGAACCGACCTCAATCGCGCCTTCGCCACATGGCGGCGCCTCGCTTCGACATCTTGCCGCGCTTGGCACTTCAGCGAGCCGAAGCGACCTGCCCAGCGATCCGACCTATCAGACTTCTAACCTCAATAACTTTTGACTCCAAGATCTAAATCAGACACGGTCAGAAGCGTTGAAAAGCTAGAAGCAAAATCTATATTTTTTAAGAAGGACTCACAAGCTAGATCGGACTCTAAGGGAATCAAAAGTTCCCACTAAGACAGATCAACTAGCTCTCCACAAACAGCATCAGAACTTGCGACCTCCATAACTTTTGACCTAGAACTCCAAATTTAGCAAAATTAGTGTCTATGGAAAGGTAAAAGAATTATATACAACTTTTACGAAGATCACCAACCTTGATTCCAACTCTATAAGGGTCAAAAGTGGACTCAAAACTCTTCCTAACAATCTGCCATTTAGACAGCACCTCCATTTAACTCCAACGACTTTCACCTACCAATCAACAAATCAAAATTAATTCATAAAACATTTTGGAAGAGCTCTACAGCTCGCCTAACACCATCAGGGAGTCATAATAATCCCAGATGACCTATATCAACCCAGAAATTTCAGAAAACACAACCTACCTAGGATTTGCAGAAACTTCCACAACTCACAAATCCTTGGCACATTTCCAGCGAGCTCTCTCAAGGCAACCTCATCAACAACTCAACAATTAATAATACTCATACACACTATTTTAAGGCTATACACAGGTCGTAAATCAACAAACTCACATGAAGAGAGTACTAGAGCTCTCATTCTCATTTCAATTCATAACAAAGATTCATGCATAGCTTTTGTTACATATCGGCATATTCATCAAAATCAAGTACAAAATACAAGAGATGAGATGCTTAATGATCAATGTGCTTACAAAGCTATTCCAAAAGCTAGTTACTAACTTAATACAAAAGTGACTAATTATTCTTGGAGTGATGCCCGATGCCTTGCAAGGTTCAGCTCTTAACTTGAATTTGCACCTGAGGAGGGAGAATGGGGTGAGCTAACACGGCTCAGTGGCTAACATGTTTATAGACATCGGGTAATGAGCCACACAACCACATCATTAATAATCCAAAGCATTAGCAATTTACATGATATGCTGAATTACTCAACTTTGTCACATAAATCACAATTAACTCAACTCGTCACATAAGGCATAACATGGAATCCTCTTGCCATTAAAGAAAACACATATTATGCATCATAAACATAATTAAATGATGAAATGCACACATTTGGATCTAGAGTTTCACAAACACAACGAATAAACCGAAGTTTATAAGTACACGATGTAAAACCGAAGTTTACCGTAAACATATCGAGTCCATTTTCGGATCTCGTAGGCCACAAGCAGGCAGCCGGGAGAAGGCTAGGGGGTCCACGTGCACGTGTCTATCGATATAAGTTCTCTCTTGCCCAATCACAACCAATTTATTCTCACATATTCAAACACAAAAATAGCATTTTATGCTTCTTTCATTGTATCAAATCATCATAGTTTCCTTTTCTTTCAAATCAATAGAAATACACTTTCAATATACACACAATATAACAAAGATAGCATACATAGGGAATTTGCCCATTACACAACAACTATAAAAATGTTACCCGCCTATCATCAGTATCCGAAGTCAAGATTGCCCTTCCTCCTTGTCTTGAGTGGGGTTCTCTTGATTTCCTTCAATGAAATCATACTCTATTCAATACATACATTCTAAAGGAAAGCATAGCATTCATAAAAATCAAGCAAAAATAATAGTCTACCTTAAACCTAACCTACCCATAAGCCATTTAAGCTAGAATAACCATAATCTTAGCTTAAAAGTCCCTAAAACCCATAGATCTCACCTTCTCTTCCATCTTTCCACAAACCCTACACAAACCCTAACTTCCATTTCATCTCATGCTTGAACCTAACACGAGCAAAGATGGAACTTACCTTCTACAAGTAGCTTTTCTCTTATTTTTCTCCTTCTTCCTTCTTTCCTTCAAGCCCCCTACGGCTCTCCCTTGCTCTCTTGGCCGAAAGTCCTCTCTTTTCTCCTTGTTAACGTTTTTGCTTCCTCTCTTCCTTGGTGACTTACGACACTTGCTTCCTTCTCTCCTTAACAACTTAACTCTTATATATATATATCTCAACTTAAAGCCCTCCTCCCAAAACTACATAGTTTTGGAGCTCTCCTTCTTATAACTCACAAGCAACTCTATTGGGCTCTCCTCCTTCTACTTTTCCATCCATTCCCAAAGCCCATTCTTTCAAGCTCACTTGCATTTCATTTGGGCTCTCCTCCTCCAAGCCTACTACACTTAAATCCATTTATTCCTCTAAAGCCCCATTCTTTCCAATATTAAGTCCAAACCTTCATTTAAAGTCCCAACTTCTAATTTCCAAGCCCAACATAAAAAAATATCTATATAAACACATAATTAAATCAATTAAGGCAAAATAAAATAATTAACGAATAAATCTATAAATCAATAAATAATTAATTCAAATAAAATAAAAAAAATTTCGGGGCCCAACAAAGGACATTAAGGAGCTTAATTGGTTTTCATAATTTTATCAATATTGTCCTTTTGATCATTTTACAATTTGTAGTTTACTTTCAAGCTATAAAACTGATGTTGAATGAAAAGGGCATAAGCAAGCCACTCATAATTGATCCCGACTAAGTTTCCAATGACGGAAAAGTGTCAAGTAATGACGTTAAAAGTAGCACTGCATGGGAGGCAACCTATGGTTTTAAATTATCAGTTATTTCTTTGATTTTAGATAGGTTAACCTATGTAGTTTGGAAGTTTCATTCCAAATAAATATCGTAAAAGAGTAGGGCATTAATTTTGATGATCGAGAAGGAAAGTATAATAAGGTGATAGTGCTTAAAAGAAATTAGGAAAGGATCTCGGGGTATGTCTAAGGACAAAAAAAATTTTGAAATGGTGAAATCATTGCAAGCCACGATCATGGCATACGGCAAGGTAAAACTGTCCACTCGATTTTTAGCTAAAATTTTTACCATTCACTTCCTTTACCTATATATTCATTTCATACTTCATTTTTTGAATCACTTTCATTTTAACTTTATCTCTCTAAGTTAGAACCTCCAAACACTCTCACTTCTCTCTAATCAAATTCCAAATTTCCATTTTATTCCAACTTCCACCTACTTGCAATCCATTATGTCGTACATTAAGCAGTCAGTGAACTGCAACCAATCATTAGGATGAAATCAAGTCTCAGGCAGAGGAAATAAGAGTAGGTTGGTGGATTTTGGAGCACCCTTCCCAATCTACACAAAGGAGGAAGGTATTCAGTTCCAATCCCTTATTTTTAAATAGATACTAGTCTCGAAATACTTTGATTTTGATACGCTTGATAAACTAAAATTGTGAGATAAGGTAGAGAATTTAGCAGAAAGAATTCAGTGGGGGCAAGTTTATACCCTTCCAATATCCTGTCTATTAGGAGATCACCCTCGAATTCTTCAATTCCCTTCATTTCGAACCCAGTAATCTTAAGGGAATGTGGTTTAGGTTATGGGGACAACCTTATTTATTGACAAGCATCTGACCACTCAAACTTATCCTCTTTTTGTGTTAACTAGGTCGGTGGACTTGCTATTCTGGAAAATCCTTTAAAGATTTTTTTATAATAGCTTGCCAATCCAAGAAAGCTCCTGACATCCATCACAGTGGTAGTAGATCTCTAATTAGTAACAACTTCAATCTTTTGGGCATCCGTACTAAGTCCCTCAACTGAGATGACATGACCCAAGAGAGCAACCTTATTAAGCCAAACTGGCACTTACTAAACTTAGCATATAACTGGTGCTCTCGTAGGGTTTGTAGTAGAATCCAAAGGTGTTCTGTATGGTCCTCCTGACTTCTTGAGTACACCAATATGTCATCAATAAACACGATCACAAACTTATCTAGGTACTCTTGAAACATCTATTCATCAAATCCATAAAAGCAGCTGGTGCATTTGTTAATCCAAAGGGCATAACTAAGAATTCATAATGCTTATACCTTATCCTAAAGGCAGTTTTTGGAATATCCTCGCCACAGACTTTTAACTGATGATAACCTGATCTTAGATCAAATTTTGAATACACCTTAGATCCCTATAGCTGATCGAACAAATCATCAATCCTCAGGAGCAGATGTTGGTTGTGAACTGTCACTTTGTTCAGTTTTCTGTAGCCAATATATAACCTTAAACTCCCATCCTTCTTTTTCATAAACAAAACTGGAGCCCCTCATAAAGAAGTGCTGGGTCTCAAAAACCCTTATCTAACAACTCCTCCTTTTGCACTTTCAATTCCTGTAATTCCACTGGAGCCATTCTGTATGGAGTAATTGAAATCAGATGGGCTTTTGTTGGTATATCTATATCAAACTCTATTACCCTATCTCGGGTTAATCTTGGAAGATCTTCTGGAAACACATCAGGGAACTCTCCAGCCACCAGAATATCTCCTAGTTGAACCTCATTATTATTATGTTCAATCATATAAGCCAGACATCCCTAGCATCCTTTACGGAGCATTCTATTGACTACTATAAAAGTCACGATACTAGCGGAATGAACTTTCTGTAACCCACAAAATATCACATTTAGTTTCCCTAATCGACTTAGTCTAACCTCCTTTTTAAAACAATCCACCACCGCTTGATGTGTGGATAACTAATCCATTCCGACAATAACATCAAAATCCTAGATATCCAATATGATAACGTTTGCTGGGGATTCCTTACCCTCAATCAGTATTTTACTATATATGAATCTCTCAGCAAAGAGTAAGTTCCCAGCTAGAATTGGAACTACTACCCTAGTGTCTAATAACTGAGGCTCAACAGTCAATTTTGCAGAAAAATCCATAGACATAAAAGAATGTATAGCACCAGGATCTACTAAAACATATGCATTATGATCAAAAATAGTAATTATGTCAATGACTACCTCTAGTATGGCATCAGCCTCTTGGTGAGTGATTACAAAAACTCGAGCTTGTGTACGAGGTCTACCTGTCTATCCTATATGGTCCACTCCCCTAGGCCCATTACCTCTGCCAGATCTAGTAAAACTCGGTGCTCTAGTTTGAGCACCTCAACCACCCTATCTATAACCCCCTTTAGCTTATGGAGGGGTTGAAGATCTTGCCACCGGCCTCTCTTCGGCGACTAACTGTAAACAATCTCTGATAAAATGACCTCCTAACAACAATGGAAATAACCCGTAATATTCATTCGACACTCACTTAAATTTCTTTTGCCATAAGAAGCACACTCTGGCACTAGGTTCCTACAAGAGTCTCTAGGCCTAGTGAGTGACCTAAAGGATCCCTAGCTAGACGATCCGCTTCTACAAAACCTCCTACCACCACTCCATCTTGACTTATTTTTCTTGACTAAACCCTGAGATGAACTAGCTGGTGCGTTGTGTTTTTGTTCTAATCTTGAACTCTAAGTGATTTTTGTTGCATTTCTCTCCACTTTTATTACAACTTCAACTAATTATGTTGGGTCCCGATCTTTTAGTGGGATTTTGAATTATAAAATAGCATTAAGTGAGGATTTCGTGGTGAATTAGTCATGTGCAAAGAAAAAGACAATTATGAATTTGAATGATTGTGTTTAATGTTCTATTTGATCAAGGTTAGTTTGAGAAAATTGCAGCAATGAGATGTTTAGGTTAATGTATAAAATGAGAGTTTTTGTATATGTACTGTGTTATAGTTGTTATTGTGCTTTAAGGAAATTGATGAGAAAAGAATTGATTGGTTTTGATGACTTTGAGATTTGAGAAGATTTGTATGGGTTATAAAAGTTAAAATGAATGATTTGATTGAAATGGAAGTTGAAAAGCAAGAAATAAATAGTGAAAGTGTGAGAATTTGGAGAATTAAGAAAGTCTGACTTTTTGGGATGAATAGTAGCAGGGTTAACTTTTTGACTAGAAATTTGGTGAATTTTTTTGGGTTGATTTGGGCTGAATTTGAGAAAATGATCTTCATGAAACTTGTAGCTTCTGTTGAGAGCTTTCTATCTCTAGGAACTATGATATTTTTCGGCATTGAGATTGAAAGTTATGATCTTTAGAAGTTAAGGTTATTTTGCTTTGTTTTGAAAAAATGTTATTAAGGGTAAGTTTGGGTGTACTGTGATTTGAGGCAAATTTTGTACTGATGTGGTTTTAATTGGAGCAAGTGGTCTACATGAAAGTTATATATAAATTGCATAGCTTTACAATGATGTATAATATGTTATTTTTGGTTGTGGAAATTGGAAGATATGAAATTTGGAAGTTTGGATGTTGTTTTAGGATGACAAATTTCTGGCAGAAACTTTGATTGAAAAATTGACCTAGTTAGAGGTTGAAATTGCCTTTAAGTGCTTCATGAAAGTTTTATATTATGTTTTTATCTTTCCATTTATGTAAATTATGGAATTTTTCGACCATGAAATAGGAAGTTATGATTTTTAGAAGTTTTTGTTACTGTTTGGCATGATCATTAGTGGAAAGAAAGTTCAAAGTGGTTTTTGACTCCCTTAAAGGTCAAATTGATTTTTTAGTACTTCATGAAAGTTTTAGGTTGTATTCTTATCTTTTCATTGATATAAAGTATGACATTTTTGGACAATGGAGTAGAAAGATACGATTTTTAGAAGTTATGATGCTATTTAGGATGATATTTTCATATGGCCACTTTGTGTGAACTTTTGACCCTTATAGAGACTAAATTTGGTTTTGGGTTCTTCATAGAATTTGTAGAGCCTTCTTTTATCTTTTATTTGATACCAATTTTGTAAAATTTGGAGTTCTGAGTCAAAAGATATGAAGTTTAGAAATTAGGTTATCAGTGAAGAAGAAAGATCGCAAGTCCACCCAAATGTCACGATCGTGCATGCGCACGATCGCGACTTTGCGGATCCACCAGAATATCGCGATCGTGCATGCGCACGATCACGACTCCGCTGGTCCATTCGGATATCGCGATCGTGCATGTGCACGATCATGACTTCTCTATTTGTTTAAAAAAGGCAATTTTCTAAATATACTCCACTCTTTTGGCCATAACTTTTTCGTCCGACATCTGATTGACTTGATGTTTGAAGAGTTGGATTCCTAAGACATCCCTCTATCTGTACATGGAAAATTGTAGATTTTTTAGATTAAATTGAGGATGATTGATTTAATCAAAGTGAGTTGGGAAATTTTATAAACAAGGTTCAGTATTTTGGTGAATTCTTGGTCTGTGGAGATCCAATTGAACTGATTCTTGTTTCAAAATAAAATAACAACATGGGGCTACAAGTCATATGAAGGAATGGAATTTCAATTTAGCCACTAAGACTTTCAATTTCTGAATTGAAGTTGGGTTTAGTGTTCAGTCTTGGATTAGTACGAGCTGGAAGTGTTTAGGCCATAACTTTTGCTCTAGTCATCCAAATGAGGTGATTCTTAATTTGGATTAAACTAGACAAATAGGAATACACATTTTATGAAGAAATTGAGTTTCAATTTAGTTCCTAATAATGTCAATTTTTGGATGGAAAAAAATCGCAGGAAAATATTTTAGCATAAAAATAGTCCGAAATGTTTGGAGTATAACTTTTGGAGTAGAGAACCAAATTAAATGATTTTTGTGTCATTATGAAATTGAGACAATGAGGAACATTTCTCTAGAAGGAATTTTTAGCAAATTCCTTCAAATTTGATGATTAGAAAATGTCCTAAGCTAATGTTATTTGAGACTTTGTTATATTTTATGATTTTTTAGGAATTAATCAGCATGTTAATGTGAATAATTAACATGTTAATTTGAGTAAGATCATATGGCATAGGTTGATTGGATTAAATTGTATTATAGTGTTAAGAATTGCATGGGGGCAAAAGTGGAAGATCACTTAAGGTTTTAAGTTTCAAAGCTTATAAGGAAGGGCAAATGGGTCCTTTCTCACTCATTAATGGCACTTTTGTAAATAAAAAGAGTGGATTTTCGTATAAGGAGAAGAGAAGCACGAAATTGAAGGAAAGAAAGAACAAAAGTTAAGAGAGAAAAGAGAGAAGAGTGTTTTCGGATGGAGAAAAAAGAGAAAGAAGGAAGAAGAAGCTAGGTCACGATTTTTGTTGGGTTTTAAGAGAGATTTTGGTGCTTATTCATGAAGGAAAAAGATGGAAGAAGATGAGAGCTCTAATATGAGCCACGAAATTTCAAATTTGGAGAAGATTAAGGTAAGAGAAGATTTTTTATCTTTGAATTTTTAGAAAGATTTTGGTTTAGATAGCTTGAAAATATTATAGGTTTGAGTTTCTAAAGTTAATTTTGGAGATATTGCCTTATGTGATGTTCAATTTGAATTCCTATTGGTTAGGGATTTTTGCAAGTGATGAAGGGATGATGGAAATTAGAGAAGAAGCTTTGGACAAGAAATTAAGCATGGAAATGAGGTGGGTACCATGTTTATAATTTGAATTATAAGCTAATTATGTGTTTTCGAAAAATCAAGAAAAGAAAATGTTTTAAAATGATTTGAAAAAAATTGTTACAATGATTAGATTTATTGTTTTGAATGATTTGATAAAATTGATGCAATTGAATGTTTGATTGATTGATTGTGAATAAAATTTCTGAAATTCTTTATTTATGAAAGAATTGATAAATTATGAAAATTGTTGCATTCCTTGTTTGTGAATGATTGCGCACTTTACTATGTGAATTTATGAAAATTGTGACGTTATGAATGAATTTGTGTTTGATTATGACATGACTATAAGATTTTAGTTTTTGAAAGATGCCTCTGGGCAATTCGATTTCACGTGTGCATTATCTGTTATTTGGGTTTGGTTAGGTCCCATAAGATTGTCAAGTGCACTTGTCAAAAGGCTTCACCAACCTGCCCGCTAGTGGCATTAAAGCTCTGTTAAGGACTCCCATAGGTTCACGACTATACTGGACCGCTATGCGGGAAGGTGTAGTACGTTCTGTTCACGGCTACACTGTAACATTCCGTTACCGATGTGAAGGGCATATCAGTAATTCGGATAGAGTAGGATTCGTTGCATATGCATTTAGAGCCTCTATATTATTGATAAATGTTCATGATTGCACAAGCATATGTATGTACATGCATGTATGACAGATTTTCGACTTGATTGTGAAAATTGGAGATTTTATGATGTTAAGGTTAATTGTGCTTTGATTAGTGAATTGGGGTGTCAAATTGAATTTTAGGGATTTAAATTATGAAATTGGAGTGTAGGGTTATGCAATTTATATTTTTGGGGATTTATAGAAATTTTTCTGGAATTTTTGGAGTAATAGGTCCAAACCGGAAAATTGACCATTGACTGATTAATTCGATTTCCGGTTCTGAAATTTGATGAACCAATGACAATGAGAATTAGAAATTTGATTTGAGAAATTAGGGTTTTGAGTTATTTGAATTCGGGAGAAATTAGAATAAGAACTGGATTGTTAGACCTTAAGATTTGGACATGTGGCATTGGAGTTGCCAAACATGCCTTAGTTTTAAATCTTTTATATAAAACCCTAGCTTTTAAACTTTGCTCCCACGATTCCCCTTTTTTCTTTCTTTGAAAGAAAACTTTGATTTTTCTCCTTCTCTTCTCCTTCGTGGGTTTCTATATTGGTTTGATTCTCTCTCTTTTCTCCTCCTAAATTGTTCCTTTTATCATTTTCTGCCTAGCTTAAGTCTTGTGATGGAAAAGAAAATATTTGGTGGAGAAATGAAGAAAACCGTGGGTGGTGATTGAGTTGGGAGTTGGAGATTTGAAGTGATTTTCGAAGGTTTAAAGCTTAAATCAAGTAAGTTTTTACCTGTTTATGTTTTAAATAGTTTGATTTGAGCATTGAATTAAGGTATAAATTGTTTGAGAATTTAGAAGTTTTCGGATGATATAAGTTTTAGGGAAAATGTTGATTTTGATTTGGGTATTTGTGGAATAATGGTTATTTCGTGGATTTAAGGTTAGGCATGAGTTGTGTTAAGTATAGGAAGTTGTTTTGGAGTGTTTAGAAGGGGTTTGAATGGATTTATATCAGAAGATCTGAGAATTTTCTGGGTTTCGGACGAAATTCTGGGATCGCACGTCGCGACGTGTGATGAACACGCCATGGCGAGCCTTCCCCTTTATGCACGTCGCAACGAATATTTATTCGCACGTCGCGACGAGCTGATTTCAGCCGCACGCCGCGTCAAACGTTTGTCCTTCACACGTCGCCACGAGCAAAGGCGCACGTCGCAACGAGCGTTCGAGGATTCGCAGCGGGAGAAAGAAGCGTGCGTTGTGGCGGCGAGGAGACTTCGCCCATGGCGACCTTAAGGCTTGCCATGGCGAGGATGTCGATTTCGAAGAAAATGTAATTTGATTAATTGATTGTTTTGAGGTTCTAATGAGTTGATTAGGGATTGATTGGAATTTAGAGAATTTGATTTGAGAGATTTCAGAACCTAGTAAATTGAATTATGGTATTAGAAATTTTATTAATTCGAGTGGAAAAGGGTTGAATTGGAAAGATTCGGGACTAGGTCGGAAATGTCATAACATGCATAGTACAGCATTCATTTGAGACATAAGCATTATTGATTATTGAGACTGGTACAATTAGTGATATTCGAATATTATGGTTATTGTAGAGGCTCAAGTGGATCGCCGATCGTCCGACGTAGGCGAGACTTCCCGGAAGTAGCTCGGAAGTTCTGAGGTGAGTAACCTAGTTGGTTCCTCAATCTCTGATGTGTTAAATGCTTTGAATGATCTGTGTGACCTGAATGAATGTTGTTGTATGGGGTGTGACATTGTGAAATTGTGAACGTATGTTAGGCATGATTAGAAATCGGTAATTAACAGTTGTGACTGGAGCAAATTCTGATCAGAGCTATAAGCTCAACTACTGTGAAAAGGGAATAGTGCATACCCAGAGAGCTCTCCTATCCCTAATGCGGCGTGGGCGATGGTGCATACCACGAGGGCTCTCCTACCCAAAACGCGATTTACATTGAATGTGCCCGAAATGGGATATCTTGATGCTCGATCCACGACACGAAAATGAAATGGAAATCATCATGCATTCAGTATGTGATTGTACTGTGAATCTGATATGAGTTAAATGCAAATGCGTGATAATTGTTTAGTAAATTATGATTGCCATTTTGAATGTGCTATTGTGTTGTTCTGTACGCAATTTTACGTAATGCATGAATTGAGTGAACCATCGATGATGGTTACTCATTGAGTTCGCAAACTCACCCAACATTGCAACTTATTTTTCAGGACAGCGTTAGTTGACTCCTAGCTCTAGTTAGCGAGACTTTTCCTGCTGTGTGCGTGCCGGCGAGAGGAGCCGGTCAGCTGGGATCTTTTGGGGATGATCTAGTTAGGAGTTATTTCAGTTCTTTTGGGATTTTTGTACTGTTGTAAATTATGACAAAATTGTGTAAATGTGGTTTAAGTAAGGAAATGAAGAGTATCTTTTGGTTTTAAAAATTTAGCGAATTCAATATTACTGCTTTATTATATTGATGCCATGAGGTTTATAGAATGATCGTATCATAGTGCACCCTCATCGTAGGTTATGTATCGGAATGACCTACGGGCGTCCCGGTGTATACCCTACGGTAAGGGGGCGCTACATTAGGTAGTATCAGAGCATGGTTTGGCATCTTTTGGGCATAGTATATTTTAGGCTTGAATTATGATAAGAAAAGCATAAATTGATCAAATTTGTGGTTTTGGTTATAGGTCATCCGTCTTTGGTGATCAGGTAGATCAACCAGCTGACCAAGGATTAGTCGGAGCTAGTAGGGAGTCTTCAGTGCCTTTGTATGAGGAGCAGCCTCCTAGAGTTCCCATGAGAAGGAGAGGAGAATACGATCGTCTCACGCAAGGTGGAGTATGAGACTTTATGGTAGCACTGAGACCTGTTGAGGTGAGGATGGTTGGAGAGGACCGAGCGAGTCCTCGATCAGATGGACTGCAACCCCGATGAGCGCTTTGATTATGCCGTCTCTTTGCTACAAGGTCCAGCTTATCAGTGGTGGAAGACTGTCCCAGGTAGTTCCACCAGACCCTGTGTTCTGACTTGGACAGATTTTTTGAGAGCCTTTCGGGACAATTTCATGCCCAAGGTCTATTTGGAAATGAAGATGCAGGAGTTCTTTGAGCTGAGACAGGGGTCGATGTCAGTGGTCGATTATGAAGTTAGGTTTAATGAGCTGTCGGCATATACTTCTGTTCTGATTGCCTCTGAGGCTGATAGGTGCCGGAGATTCGAGGGAGGGCTTAATCTGGAGATCCGCACTGAGTTAGCTGGTCGAGATATGGGCACCTTTGTGGAGTTGAGAGCAAGCTGCGGTGAGGATTGAGCGACGACGAGGCGAGCCTGGTGAGACCGGTTAGGGATCTGGAGGCAAGAGATCTAGTGTGATCGGGGTAGCTCTGGTAGGAGCTCTAATGAGCCTTGAGCGAGTTCAGATCGTGGGAGGACCCAGACGGTCGGGTTACATTGAGAGGGAGATTTAGGCGATCTGGCGATGGCGATGGGGCGGTAGAGGTTTCGGCCAGATTCCTCCGTTGTGTGAGTTTTGTGAGCGGAGGCATAGTGGAGAGTGCTGGAGATTTACTAGAGCTTGTCTCAGGTGTGGCTCTATGGAGCATCAGATCCGGAACTGTCTAGAGATTTTGGGAGTTCAGTCTGCTGTGAGTGGGAGAGCAAGTAGTAGTTCCACAGTACAGCAGAGTCGCAGTGGTGGACCTGGATTTAGGGGCCGAGGTAGAGGCCGAAGTAGAGGTGGAGATTCCTTTGTGGGGCCGAGGGCCGAGAGGAAGGCTGCGATCTAGGCCGTGGTCTCACGCCATGACTAGGCGGAGGCCTAGGATTCTCGAGATATGGTTCTGAGTTAACCGATCTACGGTATTGAGGTTTTTACATTGATAGATCCAGGGTCCACGCATTCTTTTATTGCACCGCATGTGGCATGTAGATTGCATATGGATAGGGAGATGTTGCAGTATGGGCTAGAGGTGAGTACACCTCTAGGTAGCACTACAGTTTTGGGAGAGGTCTGCAAGGGGTGTCCGATTATGATTGATCAGTCGGAGTTGAGTGCAGACCTGATTGTGTTGCCCCTTCGAGAGATAGATTTGATTCTGGGGATGGACTGGCTTACTGCCCATAGGGCTATTATGGATTGTTATACCAAGGAGGTCGTGTTAGAGTCTCCTGGTCAGCCGAGAGCTGTGTTTCGAGGTGTTAGTCAGGCAGTTCCAGCTAGGATGATTTCGTTTATGAGTGCCCTGAGGTTGATGCAGGGAGGTTGTGAGGCCTATTTGGCGCATGTGGTGGATTTCAGAGTGGAGCAGAGATTGCAGGATGTTCCCGTGATCAGGGAATTTCCAGATGTGTTTCCCAAGGAGTTACCGGGTTTGTCGCCGGATCGAGAAACAGAGTTTGAGATTGACCTCGTTCTAGGTACCACTCCTATATCGATACCTCCGTATAGGATGGCACCGGTGGAACTAAGGGAGCTTAAGGCTCAGCTGCAGGAGTTGTTGGATAAGGGGTTCATTAGGCCCAGTGTTTCGTCGTGGGGAGCTCCAGTGTTGTTTGTGAAGAAGAAAGACGGGACTTTGAGGTTGTGCATCGATTATAGGCAGTTGAATCGGGTTAAAGTTAAGAATAAGTACCCACTGCCTAGGATCGATAATTTATTTGATCAGTTGCAGGGAGCTCAGGTGTTTACCAAGTTGGATTTGAGATCCGGATACTATCAGTTGAGGATCGCAGAGGCCAATGTGCCTAAGAGTGCCTTTAGGAGCAGGTATGGGCATTTCGAGTTCTTAGTGATGCCGTTCGGGTTGACTAATGCCCCGGCAACCTTCATGGCCTTGATGAATAAGGTCTTTCAGCCCTACCTGGATCAGTTTGTTATTGTATTCATTGATGATATTCTGGTGTATTCGAGGAGTAGACAGGAGCATGCAAAGCATCTGAGGACTATATTGCAGATCATGAGAGATAGACATCTTTATGCCAAGTTCACTAAGTGTGAATTTTGGCTGGATGAGGTGGTGTTCTTAGGCCACATTGTGTCTGGTGAGGGCATCCGGGTGGATCCTCACAAGATTGAGGCAATGAGGAGTTGGGAGATTCTGAGGAATGTGTCAGAATTGAGGAGTTTCCTCGGTCTAGCAGGTTATTACCGGAGGTTTGTCGAGGGGTTTTCTGTAATCTCAGCCCCTTTGACAAGACTTCTGAGGAAGAATGTGGCTTTCAGTTGGACAGATGAGTGTCAGAGGAGTTTCGAGGAGCTGAAACATCGGTTGACTACGGCACCGGTGTTAGCTCTGCCATCTAGAGCAGGAGGCTTCGAGGTTTTCAGTGATGCTTCGCAGCAAGGTTTAGGATGTGTACTGATGCAGCATGGGAGAGTTATAGCGTATGCCTCGAGACAGTTGAGGTCTCATGAGGTGAATTACCCTGTGCATGACTTAGAGTTAGTTGCAATTGTCTTTGCTCTGAAGATCTGGAAACATTATTTGTATGGGGAGACGTTCCAGATCTTCACTGATCATAAGAGCTTGAGGTACTTGTTGAGTCAGCGAGAGCTTAATCTGAGGCAGAGGAGATGGTTAGAGCTGCTTAAGGACTATGACTGCACGATTGAGTACCACCCCGGGAAAGCTAATGTGGTGGCTGATGCATTGAGTAGGAGATCTCATGGTAGTGCAGCTCAGATTCAGGTTTCGAGGTTACCGTGTTTAGTTCAGTTGAGAGCTCTTAATGTGAAGATAGATTTGGGTCAGGATGGAGCTCTGATCGCTACTTTGAGACTGAGGCCGATGTTGCATGATCGGATTAGGAGAGTTCAGGATCAGGATCCTGTATTAGTGAGATTGATTGTGTGGCGCCCCCTACCGTAGAGTATACACCGGGACGCTCGTAGGTCGTACCGATGCATAACCTACGATGAGGGTGCACTACGATTCGATCATTCTATAAACCTCATGGCATCAATATAATAAAGCAGTAATCTCGAATTCGCTAAATTTTAAAACCCAACCGTACTTCTCATTCATTTCATAAATCCATAAGTACAACATCAGTCATATATACAGCTGTACAAGCCTAAAAGAACTAACACAACTCCTAGATAAGTCATCCACAAAATATCCCAAAAGATCCCCAGCTGACCGACCTGTGGGCCATGCTCCTCTCATGGCACACACACAATGGGAAAAGTCTCACTATCTGGAGCTAGGAGTCAAACTATCGCTGTCCTGAAAAAAATAAATGCAATGTTGGGTGAGTTTGCGAACTCAGTGAGAAACCATCATCGATAGTCCACCCAACTCATGCATATCCAAACAATCACACTAAATCATGTATTATCACAATCAAGAATCACATGCACTCAAATTTTCACAATTATCAGGCAGTTCGCCTTTCATACAATTCACATTTTAAACATTCATATATGCAATGTACATGTGACTCTTTCTTTTTCTTTCGTTGTTGTGACCGTGCGCCTGAGCTCATATACGTTGAGCCATTGGCTCTGAAAATATTGGGCTCAAAAGCCCTAATACGTTGAGCATAAAGCTCTGAAAATCGTTGGGCATGAAGCCCTGTGCGTTGAGCTTAAAGCTCGAATACGATGTATTGCACCGATCACTGTTGCCTTTTATCTTATCATGCATAATGGCATGAATGCACATATCCCCAATTTTCACTAGTCGTAGCACAACCTAGTATCCCTATCCAATTTGCATTTGAAAACCAATTATGAACAATTTATTCACAATTAACACTTCTATAGCAAAGTCCAAATATTTCGAACACCTGTGGTCCGAAATCAATCAAAACAAACACATACAATCCGTCCTTAACTCCACATGGCATATTGCATCGAATTTAACACATATAAGTTGAGAAACCATCTAGGTTACTCACCTCAGAACTTCCGAGCTACTGCCGGGAAGTTTCGCCTATGTCGGACAATCGACGATCCACTGGCACCTCTATCACAATCAAAACATAACTAACATTACTAATTGTAGCAATTTCAATGCTCAATGATGCATATGAATCGAATAATGTACGCACTATACATGTTATGACATTCCCGACACTACTCCGAAATTTCCCGATCTCAAATTCTAAATCCCGAATTCATAATCTCCAAATTGAAATCAATCCATATTTAAATGAATGATCAAATTCCTAAATCCCAAAATTCAAAACCTCAAAAATAACATATTCGAAAATGAGCCCTCCTCGCCGCGGCGAGCTCCTTTTCTCAACGCCCTTCGCCACGACGTCCGCACGCCTCGCCGCGGCGAACGATTCCTTCTTCGCCGCGGCGTACGCATTGTACACGTCGCGACGCTGGCTCCGCTCGACAGCGTGCGTGTTGCCTTGCTTTCGCCTGGCGTGTTCTTCATCTTGTGCCACAAGGCAATCGCAGACACGCCCAGAAAACTCAGAAATTTCCAGATTTTCAACTGATAACAACTCCAAATCCCAATTTTCTCCTTCCAAACCACTCTTAAATAATTCCATACACATCATACTACTAATCCTTAGCTCTATTTCATCAAACAACCATTAATCCCAAAATTTCAACCCTAAAATCAACGAAAATAACCAGCGGAAACCCTAAATGCCAAATCCTTAAATATTCATGCTAAATCATCCAAATAACTCTATAAATCCACCAATCAAACTACATAAGGCAAGAAAGAAGTAACTTACTTGATCAAAACTCAAAACTTCAAAGATCACACCAATCCAAGCTCATCGACAAACACCAAACTCAAACCCATCTTCAATTCTTCTTTACCAAACCAAAGGAAATGATTCAGGATGGAAGAGGAAACCAAAAGCAAGGAGAAATCAAGAAGAAGACCCACGATCAGGGGAAGCAAATTTCTTCTCTCTAAATCAAAGGGTATCATGGAAGCCAAAATTCAAAGGGGAAAGGTTATAAACCTAAGGAATTAAGGGCTTGTTTGGCAAATCTAATTGCCACAAGTCCGATCCGAACCACCTCGAGTCAGTTTCTAATTCTAATTTCTCCCGAATTCCAATAACTATGAATAATAACTCCTAAAATCATAACTCCAATTATTTCATACAAATTTTCAATCAATCACGAAACCGAAACTCAATTAATCAGTCAATAGTCAATTTTTCGGTCCGGACCTAATACTCCGGAAATTCCAGAAAATTCCTATAAATCCACAAAAATAGAAAACTCATAATCGTATACTCCAATTTCATAATTCAATTTCTTAACTTTCATTTTTAACTCAAATTCAATTTTTGAACTTAATTTAACTTAATTATCACACATGCCCTAATCATCTCCAAAATCAAGTTATCCAAATTAAACCAGAACTATGTCATACATGTATGTACGTACGAATACCAGTACAATAATTGCCAATTATACACAATTCAATAATGCATGCTCATGCCAAATACGTATTAAATGAACTATACACATCCCATCGGTGACGGGATGTTACAATTCTCCCCTCATACTGGGATGAAGAGGGTTTGAGGATATTAGAGGGTCCCGAGTTGATCCAGGATATAGTGGATAAGGTACAGCTGATTCGGAGTCGCATCAAGGCGACTCAGGACAGACAGAAGAGCTATGTGGATCAACATCGGAGGGAGATGGAGTATGCTGTGGGTGATAGAGTGTTCCTCAGAGTGTCTCCGTGGAGAGGAGTTCTCAGATTTGGCCGTAAGGGCAAGTTGAGTCCTTGGTATATCGGTCCGTATGAGATTACTGAGAGGATTAGACCGTTGGCGTATAGACTAGCTTTGCCGAGTGAGATATCTCAGTTGCATGACGTTTTCCATGTGAGCATGCTTCGGAGATATCGTTCTGACCTGACTCAGGTGATTCCGGCTCAGGAGATTGAGATAGCGAGTGATTTGAGTTATATGGAGGAGCCGGTGCGGATTATTGGATCGCGAGTCAAGCAGCTCAGGAGCAGGGTG
This sequence comes from Erythroxylum novogranatense, assembly GCA_029891385.1. Classification (NCBI taxonomy): domain Eukaryota; kingdom Viridiplantae; phylum Streptophyta; class Magnoliopsida; order Malpighiales; family Erythroxylaceae; genus Erythroxylum; species Erythroxylum novogranatense. Next base: position 36,352,764 of record CM057233.1, on the reverse strand, counting down.
ATTCCATTGGTGAAAGTCCTTTGGAAGAACCACTCCACTGAGGAGGCAACTTGGGAGACTGAGGAGCACATGAGGAGGCAGTATCCTCACTTATTCGATCAATCAGGTAAGAAAATTTCGGGACGAAATTTTTGTTAGGAGGGGAGAATTATAACATCTCGTTACCGATGTGAAGGGCATATCGGTAATTCGGATGGAGTAGGATTCGTTGCATATGCATTTAGAGCCTCTATATTATTAATAAATGTTCATGATTGCACAAGCATATGTATGTACATGCATGTATGACAGATTTCCGACTTGATTGTGAAAATTGGAGATTTTATGATGTTAAGGTCAATTGTGCTTTGATTAGTGAATTGGGGTGTCAAATTGAATTTTAGGGATTTAAATTATGAAATTGGAGTGTAGGGTTATGCAATTTATATTTTTGGGGATTTATAGAAATTTTTCTAGAATTTTCGAAGTAATAGGTCCGGACCGAAAAATTGACCATTGACTGATTAATTCGATTTTCGGTTCCAAAATTTGATGAACCAATGACAATGAGAATTAGAAATTTGATTTGAGAAATTAGGGTTTTGAGTTATTTGAATTCGGGAGAAATTAGAATAAGAATTGGATTCTTAGACCTTAAGATTTGGACATGTGGCATTGGAGTTGCCAAACATGCCTTAGTTTTAAATCTTTTATATAAAACCCTAGCTTTTAAACTTTGCTCCCACGATTCCCCCTTTTTTTTTTTGAAAGAAAACTTTGATTTTTCTCCTTCTCTTCTCCTTCGTGGGTTTCTATTTTGGTTTGATTCTCTCTCTTTTCTCCTCCTAAATTGTTCCTTTTATCATTTTCTGCCTAGCTTAAGCCTTGTGATGGAAAAGAAAATATTTGGTGGAGAAATGAAGAAAACCGTGGGTGGTGATTGAGTTGGGAGTTGGAGATTTGAAGTGATTTTCGAAGGTTTAAAGCTTAAATCAAGTAAGTTTTTACCTGTTTATGTTCTAAATAGTTTGATTTGAGCATTGAATTAAGGTATAAATTGTTTGAGAATTTAGAAGTTTTCGGATGATATAAGTTTTAGGGAAAATGTTGATTTTGATTTGGGTATTTGTGGAATAATGGTTATTTCGTGGATTTAAGGTTAGGCATGAGTTGTGTTAAGTATAGGAAGTTGTTTTGGAGTGTTTAGAAGGGGTTTGAATGGATTTATATTAGAAGATCTGAGAATTTTCTGGGTTTCGGACGAAATTCTGGGATCGCACGTCGCGACGTGTGATGAACACGCTGCGGCAAGCCTTCCCCTTCATGCACGTCGCAACGAATATTTATTAAATGCGTCGCGACGAGTGATTTCAACCGACTTGGTGAGAGCGTTGTCCTTCGTGACGTCATGACGAACAAAGCGCGCGTCGCGACAGCGTTTGAGATTCGCCATGGAGAAGGAAGCGTGCGTCGCGGCGAGGACGTCAGTTTCTGAAGAAAAATGTAATTTGATTAATTGATTGTTTTGAGGTTCTAATGAGTTGATTAGGGATTGATTGGAATTTAGAGAATTTGATTTGAGAGATTTCAGAACCTAGTAAATTGAATTATGGTATTAGAAATTTTATTAATTCGAGTGGAAAAGGGTCGAATTGGAAAGATTCGGGACTAGGTCGAAAATGTCATAACATGCATAGTACAGCATTCATTTGAGACATAAGCATTATTGATTATTGAGACTGGTACAATTAGTGATATTCGAATATTATGGTTATTGTAGAGGCCCAAGTGGATCGTCGATCGTCCGACGTAGGCGAGACTTCTCGACAGTAGCTCGAAAGTTCTGAGGTGAGTAACCTAGTTGGTTCCTCAATCTCTGATGTGTTAAATGCTTTGAATGATGTGTGTGACCTGAATGAATGTTGTTGTATGGGGTGTGACATTGTGAAATTGTGAACGTATGTTAGGCATGATTAGAAATCGGTAATTAACAGTTGTGACTGGAGCAAATTCTGATCGGAGCTATAAGCTCAACTACTGCGAAAAGGGAATAGTGCATACCCAGAGGGCTCTCCTATCCCTAATGCGCGTGGGCAGTAGTGCATACCCTGAGGGCTCTCCTACCCTGAAAACGTAATTTCTGTGTAATGTGCCCAGAAATGGGATAATACTGATGCTCAGTCACAACACGAAAAGGAAATGGAAATCATCATGCATTCAGTATGTGATTGTACTGTGAATCTGATATGATTTAAATGCAAATGCGTGATAATTGTTTAGTAAATTATGATTGCCATTTTGAATGTGCTATTGTGTTGTTCTGTACGCAATTTTGAATATTCATGGATTGAGTGAACCATCGATGATGGTTACTCATTGAGTTCGCAAACTCACCCAACATTGCAACTTATTTTTCAGGACAGCATTAGTTGACTCCTAGCTCCAGTTAGCGAGACTTTTCCTGCTGTGTGCGTGCCGGCGAGAGGAGTATGGCCCACAGGTTGGTCAGTTGGGATCTTTTAGGGATGATCTAGTTAGGAGTTATTTTAGTTCTTTTGGGATTTTTGTACTGTTGTAAATTATGACAAAATTGTGTAAATGTGGTTTAAGTAAGGAAATGAAGAGTATATTTTGGTTTTAAAAAGTTAGCGAATTCAATATTACTGCTTTATTATATTGATGCCATGAGGTTTATAGAATGATCGTATCGTAGTGCACCCTCATCGTAGGTTATGTATCGGAATGACCTACGGGCGTCCCGGTGTATACCCTACGGTAAGGGGGCGCTACATACACAAGACCGCTATGCGAAAATGTGTAGTACGTTCTGTTTTCTGAACCGACCCAAACCATTTCTGATGTGTTATGCGTTTTTGTTTTTGTTAATAAATGTGATGCATTCATGTTCTTGAATTGTTCATGAATGATTTGAAAAATTGAGAAATTTTGATAAATAAACATTTGATGATTTCCTACCGTGAATTTTTTATAAACTAGAAATGAGTTTTATTTTTGTAAATGTTTTTGCTTATTATTCGGTTATAAACATGTTATCCACGAGCTATAAAGCTCACCCCCTTTCATCCCCATCTCCAGGTATCGAGAAGGAGATCGGATGAAAGAAAGTCAAGACCTCCGTGTGTTTATATGTATGATGTTTTTTGAAGTTAAATTGTTGTAAGATTTAGATCTTAGATATGTTGAGAATTTTGGGACTTTTGTATTCTTGTGTATTTCGGTTGTTGTATGGTGGCTTGAATATGCCACTATTGTTTGGTAATACGTTTCTTTCGGAATATGTAAATGAATTCTGGATTTGTGTATGGAATTGAGATGCAAATTTGTGTATGGATATGGTATGTGAATGGTATATGGTATGTAGATGAGATGAATGTGAATGTGACTGTATATGATTATGATTTGATTGTGTTTGGATTCCGAATAGGAGGTCCGATGATTTTGTTAATTGAGAATTATCGAAGTGCTATGGGTTTATAAATGTGTTTGATTGTGTTGGGATTCCGGACAGGAGGTCCAATGATTGTGTTGGTTGATTGATTTGAAATATAGAAGTGCTTATTGTATATGAATATTGGTTTATAGCATGTGTGAGTTTTGATGGCAAAAGAAAAATAAGTTCTTTAAAAAAAACAGGGATATGTTTTGTGTAAGAAGAATTTTATGAATTGAGATTTTGATTGAGGATGAATTTCCAAATGGGAAATTGAATTGCTTTGTATGAGATTGAATAAAGAATGAAAAAAAATTATACCGTTTCGGATTGGTTTAGACCGATTGTCTTATAATTTCCAACAAGACACGTTTGTTTGTTTAAAACGTTTGCGTTCTCGGATGTCAAAATTTGCCTTTACGTTTTGATTGAACCATTTTGTTTTATTTGATTCTGAGTTTTTGTAGATCCGTTGTTTCGGTTTTCTACACTTTGATTTTCAATTTGTGAGAACATGTTCCGCCCACACTTTGTGATCACCCTTTTGAAAGTATACGCATTGTCAATCCGTTTGTTTCGATTCTGCTTTGGTTTTGTTTCCGCTTTATGACTTTTGATCCGACTTGATTTCTTTGGTTTTCGCTTACTTTCGCTTTCATCCTCTTTGTTTTGCTTTTTGTTTCCGTATAGGATTCCATTTTCCGGTTGGGGTTCGGTTTCAAAATCGGGTCCCAACATAAATGGTATCAAAGCGCCAGTATTAGGATCTTATATGGGAGCATGTGTATAAGTGATATGCATAAGAAATTGAAAAGAGATTAAATGGATAAAATTGAATTAGTGAGAATGTGATATTGATGTGAATGAATTATCATGAATTATTTGAAGAACCTAATTGATTTTTCGATTAAGGAGATGAGTTATATGATCGATCATAAGAATGTGTATGATATTGAAGTTAGAATTTTATGACGATTAGGTTTCTTCGATCACTTTGTTGATTTGATTTTGAATATACATTTATTAGATGAAATAAGGAATACTTGAAAGATGAGTTGAATGATAGAGATATATGTATAGAAGTTCAAAAGTTTGATTTTGAATGATGATCGGTCCATATTAAGGTTCCTTAAAAATTGTACCATTGATTTGTGTACAGATGTTTAGAGATATCGACATTATATGATATGATGGTATTGACACAAGAAGTGATAAAAGGTGAGTAAGTTGAGATTTGTATGATGAAGAATTACCTAAGAAAGTAATTGACTATTATTAAGAGGATGTGTTACTTGATTATTACTCAGGTAGGAATTTCGAGGACGAAATTCTTTTAAGAGGGGGAGAAATGTTGGACCCCGATCTTTTAGTGGGATTTTGAATTATAAAATAGCATTAAGTGAGGATTTCGTGGTGAATTAGTCATGTGCAAAGAAAAAGACAATTATGAATTTGAATGATTATGTTTAACGTTCTATTTGAGCAAGGTTAGTTTGAGAAAATTGCAGCAATGAGATGTTTAGGTTAATATATAAAATGAGTGTTTTTTTATATGTATTGTGTTATAGATGTTATTGTCCTTTAAGGAAATTGATGAGAAAAGAATTGATTGGTTTTGATGACTTTGAGATTTGAGTAGATTTGTATAGGTTATGGAAGTTAAAGTGAATGAGTTGATTGAAATGGAAGTTGAAAAACAAGAAATAAATAGTGAAAGTGTGAGAATTTGGAGAATTAAGAAAGTTTGACTTTTTGGGATGAATAGTAGTAGGGTTGACTTTTTGACTAAAAATTTTTGTGAATTTTTTTGGGTTGATTTGGGCTGAATTTGAGAAAATGATCTTCATAAAACTTGTAGCTTCTATTGAGAGCTTTCTATCGCTAGGAAGTATGACATTTTTTGGTATCGGGATTGAAAGTTATGATTTTTCGAAGTTAAGGTTATTTTGCTTTGGTTTGAAAAATGCTATTAAGGGTAAGTTTGTGTGTACTGTGATTTGAGGCCAATTTTGTACTGATGTGGTTTGAATTAGGGTAAGTGGTCTACATGAAAGTTATAGATAAATTGCATAGCTTAACAATGATGTATAATATGTTTTTTTGTTGTGGAAATTGGAAGATATGAAATTTGGAAGTTTGGATGTTGTTTTAGGATGACAAATTTCTGGAAGAAATTTTGATTGAAAAATTGACCTAGTTAGAAGTTGAAATTGCCTTTAAGTGCTTCATGAAAGTTTTATATTATGTTTTTATCTTTCCATTGATGTAAAGTATGGAATTTTTGGACCATGGAATAGGAAGTTATGATTTTTAGAATTTTTTGTTACTGTTTGGCATGATCATTAGTGGACAGAAACTTCGAAGTGGTTTTTGACTCCCTTAGAGGTCAAATTGATTTTTCAGTCCTTCATGAAAGTTTTAGGTTGCATTTTTATCTTTTCATTAATTTAAAGTATGACATTTTTGGACAATCGACTAGAAAGATACGATTTTTAGAAGTTATGATGTTGTTTAGGATGAAATTGTCATACGACCACTTTGCGTGAACTTTTGACCCTTATAGAGACTGAATTTTGTTTTGGGTTCTTCATGGAATTTGTAGAGCCTTCTTTTAGCTTTTATTCGATACCAAATTTGTAAAATTTGGAGTTCTGAGTCAAAAGATATGGAGTTTAGAAGCTAGGTTATCAGTGAAGAAGAAAGATCGCAGGTCCACCCGAATGTCACGGTCGTGCATGCGCACGATCGCTACTTTGCGGATCCACCAGAATGTTGCGATCGTGCATGTGCACGATCACGACTCCGCTGGTCCATTCGGATATCGCGGTCGTGCATGTGCACGATCGCGACTTCCCTATTTGTTTAAAAAAGGCAATTTTCTGAATATACTCCACTCTTTTGGTCATAACTTCTTCGTCTGACATCCAATTGACCTGATTTTTAAAGAGTTGGATTCCTAAGACATCCCTCTATCTGTACATGGAAAATTGTAGATTTTTTAGATTAAATTGAGGATGATTGATTTAATCAAAGTGAGTTGAGAAATTTTCTGAACATGGTTCAATATTTTGGTGAATTCTTGGTCTGTGGAGATCCAATTGAACTGATTCTTGTTTCAAAATAAAATACCAACATGGGGCTACAAGTCATATGAAGGAATGGAATTTCAATTTAGCCACTAAGACTTTCAATTTCTGAATTGAAGTTGGGTTTAGTGTTCAGTCTTGGATTAGTAAGAGCTGGAAGTGTTTAGGCCATAACTTTTGCTCTAGTCATCCAAATGAGGTGATTCTTAATTTGGATTAAACTAGAGAAATAGGAATACACATGTTATGAAGAAATTGAGTTTCAATTTAGTTCCTAATAATGTCAATTTTTGGATGGAAAAAAATCGCAGGAAAATGTTTTAGCATAAAAATAGTCCGAAATGTTTGGAGTATAACTTTTGGAGTAGAGAACCAAATTAAATAATTTTTGTGTCATTATGAAATTGAGACAATGAGGAACATTTCTCTAGAAGGAAATTTTAGCAAATTCCTTCAAATTTGATGATTAGAAAATGTCCTAAGCTAATGTTATTTGAGACTTTGTTATATTTTATGATTTTTGAGGAATTAATTAGCATGTTAATGTGAATAATTAGCATGTTAATTTGAGTAAGATCATATGGCATAGGTTGATTGGATTAAATTGTAGTATAGTGTTAAGAATTGCATGAGGGGAAAAAGTGAAAGATCACTTAAGGTTTTAAGTTTCAAAGCTTATAAGGAAGGGCAAATGGGTCCTTTCTCACTCATTAATGGCACTTTTGTAAATAAGAAGAGTGGATTTTCGTATAAGGAGAAGAGAAGCACGAAATTGAAGGAAAGAAAGAACAAAAGTTAAGAGAGAAAAGAGAGAAGAGAGTTTTCGGATGGAGAAAAAAGAGAAAAAAGGAAGAAGAAGCTAGGTCACGATTTTTGTTGGGTTTTAAGAGAGATTTTGGTGCTTATTCATGAAGGAAAAAGATGGAAGAAGATGAGAGCTCCAATATGAGTCAAGAAATTTCGAATTTGGAGAAGATTAAGGTAAGAGAAGATTTTTTATCTTTGAATTTTTAGAGAGATTTTGGTTTAGATAGCTTGAAAATATTATGGGTTTGAGTTTCTAAAGTTAATTTTGGAGATATTGCCTTATGTGTTGTTCAATTTGAATTCCTATTGGTTAGGGATTTTTGCAAGTGATGAAGGGATGATGGAAATTAGAGAAGAAGCTTTGGACAAGAAATTAAGCATGAAAATGAGGTGGGTACCATGTTTATAATTTGAATTATAAGCTAATTATGTGTTTTCGAAAAATCAAGAAAAGAAAATGTTTTAAAATGATTTGAAAAAAATTGTTACAATGATTAGATTTATTGTTTTGAATGATTTGATAAAATTGATGCAATTGAATGTTTGATTGATTGATTGTGAATAAAATTTCTGAAATTCTTTATTTATGAAAGAATTGATAAATTATGAAAATTGTTGCATTCCTTGTTTGTGAATGATTGCGCATTTTACTATGTGAATTATGTGAAATTGTGACGTTATGAATGAATTTGTGCTTGATTATGACATGACTATAAGATTTTAGTTTTTGAAAGATGCCTTCGGGCAATTCGATTTCATGTGTGAATTATCTGTTATTTGGGTTTGGTTAGGTCCCATAAGATTGTCAAGTGCACTTGTCAAAAGGCTTCGCCAACCTACCCGCTAGTGGCATTAAAGCTCCGTTAAGGACTTCCATAGGTTCACGGTTATACTGGACCGCTATGCGGGAAGGTGTAGTACGTTCTGTTCACGGCTACACAGGACCGCTATGCAAAAATGTGTAGTACGTTCTATTTTCCGAACCGACCCAAACCATTTCTGATGTGTTATGCATTTTTGTTTTTGTTAATAAATGTGATGCATTCATGTTCTTGAATCGTTCATGAATGATTTGAAAAATTGAGAAATTTTGATAAATAAACATTTAATGATTTCCTACCGTGAAATTTTTATAAACTGGAAATGAGTTTTGTTTTTGAAAATGTTTTTGCTTATTATTCGGTTATAAACATGTTATTCACAAGCTGTAAAGCTCACCCCCCCTTTCATCCCCATCTCCAGGTATCGAGAAGGAGATCGGATGAAAGAAAGTCAAGACCTTTGTGTGTTTATGTGTATGATGTTTTTTGAAGTTAAATTGTTGTAAGATTTAGATATTAGATATGTTGAGAATTTTGGGACTTTTGTATTCTTTTGTATTTCGGTTGTTGTATGGTGGCTTGAATATGCCACTATTGTTTGGTAATACGTTTCTTTCGGAATATGTAAATGAATTCTAGATTTGTGTATGGAATTGAGATACAAATTTGTGTATGGATATGGTATGTGAATGGTATATGGTATATAGACGAGATGAATGTGAATGTGACTGTATATGATTATGATTTGATTGTGTTTGGATTCCGGACAGGAGGTCCGATGATTTTGTTAATTGAGAATTATCGAAGTGCTATGGGTTTATAAATGTGTTTGATTGTGTTGAGATTCCGGACAGGAGGTCCAATGATTGTGTTGATTGATTTGAAATATAGAAGTGCTTATTGTATATGAATATTGGTTTATAGCATGTGTGAGTTTTGATGGAAAAAGAAAAATAAGATCTTTAAAAAAAACAGGGATATGTTTTGTATAAGAAGAATTTTATGAATTGAGATTTTGATTGAGGATGAATTTCCAAATGGAAAATTGAATTGCTTTGTATAAGATTGAATAAAGAATGAAAAAAAATTATACCATTTCGGATTGGTTTAGACCGATTGTCTTATAATTTCTAATGCGACACGTTTGTTTGTTTAAAACGTTTGCGTTCTCGAATGTCGGAATTTGCCTTTACGTTTTGATTGAACCGTTTTGTTTTATTTGATTCCGAGATTTTGTAGATCCGTTGTTTTGGTTTTCGACACTTTGGTTTTCGATTTGTGCGAACATATTCTGCCCACGCTTTGTGATCACCCTTTTGAAAGTATACACGTTGTCAATCCGTTTGCTTCGATTCCGCTTTGGTTTTGTTTCCGCTTTATGACTTTTGATTCGACTTGATTTCTTTGGTTTTCGCTTATTTTTGCTTTCTTCCTCTTTGTTTCACTTTTTGTTTCCGTATAGGATTCCGTTTTTCGATTGGGGTCCGGTTTCAAAATCGAGTCCCAACAAATTCCCCATAGTGTGTTTGTGAAGCCAATGATAGGTGAATCTGTGCTTTAGGATTCTAGCCTATAGCAAACCTCTTGCACTTCTACTCTTCACTATTAGCAATAAACGGAACACTTCTAACAAGTTCTAAAAATCTCTTCTCATAATCTGTCACTAATGTCAAACCTTGCTCTAGATAGAAGAACTTCCCAACCCTTACAACCTGATAACAATATGGGTAAAATCTATCTGTGAACTCTCTTTGAAATTCTACCCAAGATACCCCATCTAGATGTCTTCTCTCAATGGCTTCCCACCAATCTTTAGCCTTGTCCTCAAGGAGGAAGGTGAAGAACACAACTCTCTGCTCATTTATGCATCCGACAACTTTGTATATCTTCGTGACTCAATCTAACCATATGAGTGCACTCTCAGGATCTCCACAAGGGTCTTAGCACCCAATTTATAGATGTGCTCAATTGAGCATCCAAAAGCTTCCACACTTATTTTGCATAGTGTTACGAAGCACTACCTCTTTACTGTAATTCCTCTCCTTCGAGAAGTGATAAGTAGTCAGCTACCATATTTTCTACTCTCTTCTTGTCTCTAATCTCAATATCAAAATCTTGTAAAAGCAACACACATCGTATGAGCCTCGATTTTATGTCTTTCTTAGCAAAGAGATATTTAAGAGTTGACCTAAGATAGCCCACCACTAACTTCTTTGCCATATAGTACCTTATGCATACAGTTATGGAGTTGGTTCTACATCACTGACCTACAACTAGTTAACCACTAGTTATAAAGTTTGTTCTACGTCACTTACCTGCACTAAGTTAACTACTATACATCAATAGTTATGGAGCTGATTCTATATCGCTTACCCGCAAATGGTTAATCACTAGTTACGAAGTTGGTTCTACATCGCTTACTCACACTAGGTAAACCGCTATATATCGGTAGTTACAGACTTATACATCGCTTACCCACAATTGGTTAACAACTAGTTACATAGCTAGTTATACATCGCTTACCTGCACTAAGTTAACCACTATATATCGGTATAATGACACGTATAAAGCCTAATAGTGTACCTGTACTAAGTTAACCACTTTATATTGGTATAATAACACGTATAAAGCCTAAAAGTGTACCATAGGCTAAAAAATCATTTTCTTTTTATCAAACAATAACATAATTTCAATGTAACTTCAAATCGTATGAAATTCAACTTTCAAAATTCAATTTATATATTGTTAAAACTTACACTTATACTAGCAATATTCACTTGTAATGTATCATTCACATAAAACTCATAATCATAAAATTAAAATTCACATCATCAATTCTTTTGCAAAGAATTTATTCATATAAAACAATTTAAATACACTCACAACTTGCTAGGTTCCTTTTTACTGCTTTGAAATCCTTCAGTTGGTTTTTTTTTTGATCTGAAAACCTAATACAAATACATTCAACTCCTTATTACATTTTCCAACCAAATAAACCATAAAAAAACTTCATTATTTTCACATACACTCTATTTACAATTTTTTCTAAATAATAACATAATGCTTCATTTAATAACTCCAATATCACAAATATAATTAATGACCATCCTTAATCACATTCACATAATCATTACATCATAACCATACTTTTATACCAAAAATGTCCTTAAGGCTAAACTTAACATATTTTACACTAAACTTTTCCAATTTAATTCCATTTGATTTCCAACCATTAAAACCAATTCAAATTCTCTTCCATGACACTTTAATACACACATTAAGCAATAAAATTTCATTAAAAAAATTTATGTAATCATGCCCTTTGCCCAATTTCAACCAAAACCAATTCCAAATCAATTATCTTTCATTTATTTACTTTATTAGCATCAAAATCATTCTATGAACATCATAAAACATCAAAACAGAATTTTGGATCATATCACATTAAAAACCCTAGCCATTGGCTAAAGTTTTTCTTTCATTCTTTCATAATTAAACTAAATTCCTAGTGTCATTCAATAATCTTAAATCATCAAATGGCAAAATAAAACACTTTAGCCAATGGATCTTACCTTTGACCAAATTTGACGAAGGTTCCACACACTAGTTTTCTTGATTTTCTTCTCCTAATCACTTCCAATGCAATGAAACCTTCGTATCACATCATAAGGGTGTAATTCACTGTTAGACCCCAAATCTTTTTTTATGATGATATTAAGCATGAACTGTGATAATTGTGGTTTTATGCCTTGAATTGATTAAATTGAGAACATTAGTGGATTTATTTGATTTTAGTACGGTTGAATGAGAATTAAAAGGTAAGAATTATGAGGGTATTTTGGGAAAATGACTTAGGTTGAAGAGGGTTTAGGCTTGTGAGAAGGGTAACTTAGTCTTTGTTCCCTTTAGGTTTAAGGGAAAGAAATTAAAGAGAAAAGAAAGAGAAGAAGGAAAAGAAGGAAATAGAAGAGAAGAGAAAGAGGAGAAGCGTCGTCGGTGGAGAAGAAGAGAGATTTTCGATCTTTGAGATTTCCGACAGTTTCGAATCATTTCCGGGTAAGTCTCATTTTGTTTAAGCTTATTTTAGTTGGATTAAACCCTAAGATGGCTTGAATCTGTGAGAATCGAAGGTTTAGGGTTTTAGGGCATAAGTGTAGGGATTTCCTAGGGTTGATGTGTTTGTGATGGATTTGAAGCTCAGAATGGGTTAGAAATGTAGTAGAGGACTTGATCTATAGTTTGGTTGTGTTGCATTTGAGTTTGGGAAAATAATGAAGTCAGAAAATGCAGAATCGGGGGTTGAGTCGCATTGACTCCAAGACATCATGACGTCTTGAAGAGCACGCCTTGCGGTGTCTGCGGAGAATTGTGACACGCCGCGTGCACCATGTACGCGCGTCGCGTCATGACACGAAAAGTGCGCACGTCATTGCGTCGAGTGATGAGCACGCCATGACGCACACTTCGGCTGCTGCGTCATGGCGAGAGGTCGTTCGCCACGGCGAGTCCCCCCTGTTTTCCGAAAGTAAAATTTTTAGTATTTGGGCATATCTTTTAGTGTAGATGTCCAATTGAGGTGATCCTTGATTCATTGTGAACTAGAAATAAAGGGCTACGAGTTGTATGAAGAAGGGAAGTTCGGAATTTGTTTCGAAGGGTGCGAGAATTTAGTTGGAAGTCGGATGGAGACCTTTAATGATTTATTTTGATTGTCAAGCTTTATGGAATATTTTCTATGGATTGTTAATTAAATGAGAACTTGGTTTATTATAGGGAACCAAGCTGATTTGACCCAATCCCAAGAGGAAGGCCAGCAGTGAGTCTGATACTCAAGCGATACTAGGTGGGTAATATGTTTATGGTTATTGTGTGTATGGGCAAATTGCCTTGTGTGTGCTTATTTGCTTGCATGATATGACCTTGTTGGTATTGAATTACATGAGAAATATTGAATGTGCACTTTATGCATGACTTGATAGGCCTTATGGCAATGGACAAGAATGAGAAATTAGAAAACTGTGAAAAATGCTTTGAGCATGAATCGAATGGATTATATGATTTGTTTGGGTAAGAGAGTTACGGATGGAGTCACGTGCACGTTGACATTAAAGCCTTCTCCCGGCTGCCCGCTTGAGGCCACGAGATCCTTGAGAAATCGGACTCGGATAGTTTACGGATTTACCTTTGGTTTATCAGGATTTTTTACGGAACTCTCGAGCCAATTGTTTGTTTATACACAATTGATTTGTTGAGCATGATACATGTTAAATTGATATATTGTGAAATCATATGACATGAGTTATGATGCGATGATGGTATAGTGACGGATTTGATGATTTGTTATATGCTCGTATAAGTATATATGCTTGATTGTGTGGCTCGTTGCCAATGGCTATAAACGTATATGTCACTGAGCTTCGCAGCTCACCCCATTACTCTTCCCTCCTCAGGTGCAGTTCGAGACGATTGTCGACCTTGCAAGGCATCGGAAACTTCAAGCTAGTTAGGAGCCTTGTATTAAGTTAGTACTTTGGTTAGCCCGCCAGCATTTCATCATGGAGCATACTTATGTATTTTGAATTTTAAACTTTATTTTTGTATTACGCTGCATTTGAGAATATTGTTGAATGTCTTCGAATGGCAATGACAGATGGTTTATGCATTTGGAATGATTAATGCATATTTGGAATGCATGTGTAGAATGTGTGTATGTATGAGTATATGTTTGTGTTTGTATCAAATTTATGGATTTGTATGGATGTTGGGATCGGGTCCGAAGGTTCATGGAGCGCCCGTCGCAGGCGCGACTCTAGGGGCCGCCTCGGGAATCAGGGATCTGGGACCCGGGCCCAATATATTTAGTATCAGAGCGCCTAGGTTTAGGTTTCCTCGGCTTAGAAGGCATATAGGACGACTTGTTCGATATTTGCTTATGTGTTGCATTTGATTGCTTGCATTATGTGACATGCATGTCATGCAGACATATAGATTACCATATTGCTAATCCTTAGTGTTTCCATTTGAAGGAGTACGATGCCACCTCGTAGAAGGACACGAGGAGTTCTGCAAGGATCTGCTGCACCTGACTCTCCAACTAAAGAGGAGAGGACTGATGAGTCAGTTGCCCCAGGGAATGCTAAGGCTTCTGTAGGGCTAGGTAGTGAGCTCGTTCCGTCGCCAACTCAGGAGTCGCCAACTATGCAGGAGCAAGTGCCTCATTTGGATCCGAGGTTGTTCCAGGCCTTTACTCAGGCATTTGTTCAGGCTATGGGCCAGATGCCACAGCCTTCTGTTTCAGCCCCAGTTAAGAAGGGGAGACAGTTTGATCGATTGAGGAAGTATGGGGCAGTTGATTTCTTTGGGACATCAGATCCTGAAGAAGCTGAGACTTGGTTGCAGAAGACTGAGAGAGTGCTAGACCAGATGGTGTGTGAGGATGACGAGAGAGTCATCTATGTAGCGAGTTTGCTTCAGGGAGATGCTCTTCACTAGTGGGAGACTGTACCAGGGAGTCAGATGAGGCCAGTAGGGTTGGCCTGGCAGGACTTCCTTGTGGCTTTCAGGAAGAAGTATCTGTCAGAGGTATATGTTCAGCAGAAGCAGAGGGAGTTCCTTAGTTTGACTCAGAGGGATATGACAGTCAGCGAGTATGAGCGCCGGTTTACACAACTATCCCGATATGCTTCAGATCTGATGTTGAGTGAGGCTGCTAGATGTCGCAGGTTTGAGTCGGGATTACACTTGGCGATCAGAGAGAAGGTGATTGTACAGAACTTTTGTGATTTCCAGCAGCTGGTAGAGGCAGCCTTGAGGGTGGAGAATATAGAGAATATCAAGAGTGCTGTGAACAAGAAGAGAAAGGGCAGAGAGCAGTCCAGGAGAGGAGGTAGCACTAGTACCCCTATGCCAGACAGGAGTGCTAGGAGCTTCCCAGTCCAGTCAGAGGAGAGGAGCAGTGGTGCGAGCCGACCTAGGCCGATGAGGACTTCTACTGTTTCTCACCAAGCCTCAATGGTGGGTGGCGGTAGAAGGGGAGATGGAGATAGGTCATTCGTCCCGAAGTGTGAGCACTGCGGGAGATCTCATAGAGGAGAGTGCTTCAGAATGACAGGAGCTTGTTTCAACTGTGGGGAGAAGGGACACATTGCTAGAGAGTGTCCTCGACCTCCACGACAAGAGAGAGGCCTGATGCAAGCTCCGAGGAGGACAGAGACCATGGTTTAGAGGGATCATGACGAAGTGGGCGATTCGAGATCTGCCAAGAGGGTGAGTCTTCCGGGGAGACCGAGAGGGCAAGCACCGACTAGGGTGTTTGCTATGACTAGAGAGGATGCAGAGACCGCTCCAGATGTAGTCACTGGTACGGTTCAGTTATTTTCTGATGATGTGCTAGTTTTGATTGATCCGAGTTCTACTCATTCGTTTGTTTCTTTGAGTAGACCCATGTGTGATATGATTGTGAGCCCTTTGGATACTCCGCTGATGGTGAGTATTCCAATCGACCAGTACATTGTGATTAGTCAAGTGTATAGAGGTTGTGAGATTCGCATTGGTGGAGAACTTCTAGTGGTTGATTTGATGCCACTGAAGATGGGAGGATTAGATGTGATTTTGGGCATGGATACATTGGAAAAGTACAATGCTCGTTTGGATTGTAAGCAGAAGACAGTGGAGTTTGAATTGGATAGCGGCAAGAGAGTGGTGTTTGTGGGGGACAGGAAAGTGAGTCCGCCCAGAATTGTTTCAGCTTTGACAGCAGAGAAGATGATGAGGAAAGGATGTGAGGCATTTTTGGCCTATGTGGTGGACACCAGGGCAGATAGGGGAAAGTTGGAGGATATTTCAGTAGTCAGAGAATTCTCGGATGTCTTTCTCGAGGAATTGTCAGGACTACCGCCAGCTAGGGAAATTGAGTTTCCCATTGAGCTTCTGTCCAGTACAGCGCCGATTTCAATTCTGCCTTACCGGATGGCTCCGGCAGAATTGAAAGAGCTTAAGGAGCAGTTGGAGGAATTGTTGGAGAAGGGGTATATTCGACCGAGTTCTTCGCCTTGGGGAGCTCCGGTCCTATTTGTGAAGAAGAAAGATGGATCATTGAGGATGTGTGTGGACTACAGGAAGTTGAATCAAGTTACGGTGAAGAACAAGTATCCGCTTCCTCGCATTGGTGATCTGTTTGATCAATTGCAAGGGGTGAAAGTCTTCTCTAAGATAGACTTGAGATCAGGTTAGCATCAGTTGAGGATTAAGGAGTCGGATGTGCCGAAGTCTGCTTTCAGGACTCGGTATGGGCACTTTGAGTTCTTGGTGATGCCCTTTGGATTGACGAATGCGCCTGCAGCATTTATGGATTTGATGAATCGGGTTTTTAAGCCATTCTTGAACCAATTTATCATTGTCTTTATTGATGATATCTTGGTGTATTCCAAGAGTGATGAGCAGCATGAGGAGCATTTGAGGATTTCTTTGGAGACTTTGAGGAGGCATGAGCTATATGCCAAATTCGAGAAATGCGAATTTTGGCTGAGGGAAGTTACATTTCTTGGACATGTGATCTCAGAGCAAGGAGTTCATGTGGATCCAAAGAAGATAGAAGCTGTGGTAAATTGGGAAGCCCCGAAGAATGTAGCAGAGGTGAGGAGTTTTCTGGGTTTGGAAGGCTATTACAGGAGATTCGTGGAGGGATTCTCCATAATAGCCGCTCCGATGATGAAGTTGTTGAGGAAAAATCAGAAGTTTGTTTGAAGTGATGAGTGTTAGAGGAGCTTTGAGGAGCTCAAGCACAGATTGACGAGTGCTCCGATTCTGATGTTGCCTTCGGGTGATAAGGGCTATACTGTGTATAGTGATGCATCGAGGAAGGGTCTTGGCTGTGTTTTGATGCAGGGAGATCGGGTGATTGCATATGCTTCGAGACAGTTGAAGCCTTATGAGTTGAACTATCCGACGCATGATTTGGAGTTGGCAGCTGTGATCTTTGCTTTGAAGATTTGGAGGCATTATTTGTATGGAGTTCAGACGAGGATCTTTACCAATCATAAGAGTCTGAAGTATTTGTTGAGCCAGAAGGAATTGAATTTGAGGCAGAGAAGGTGGATCGAGTTACTCAAAGATTATGACTTGTTGATTAAGTATCATCCGGGCAAGGCCAATGTGGTGGCAGATGCCTTGAGCAGGAAGTCTTCGATTGCTCATGTTCGGACGGTTTATCTTCCTTTATTGGAAGAGATGGCCAAGCTTAAGATAAGCTTGAAGCAGGAGGAGTCGGATTGCCTTCTAGCTAATTTCAGGGTGAGGCCGATTCTCAAGGAAAAGATTAGGGAATTGCAGGCTCAAGATGTAGATTTGAGTAAGCTTCGAGATGAAATTTAGAATGGCAAGGTTTCTGAGATAGAGGTGAGAGATGATGGGCTTATGACAGTGGGAAACAGGTTGTGTATCCCAGATGTGCAGGAGGTTAAGGATGAGATTATGGATGAGGCACACAATGCGCCTTATACCATGCATCCGGGTAGCACCAGGATGTACAGGGATTTGTGTAACATCCCATCTCCGATAGGAAGGGTATTTTAGTAAATTGGGACGGGGACGGGTTAAGAGTAGTAAATTATATCTCGGCATGAACATATGGCATGCAGCCTCTATAAATGGTGAGTTTTGCACAGGCACATAGTCATACATGCATTCATGATATTTCCCGGCATAAGTGTCTAATTGTGATCTTTTGTGAAATTGGTGTGATAATGGGATTTGAAAAATTATTTGGAGTGCTCCATAGAGTGTTTTACATTTTTAGGGATTTATGGGAATTTTTCTGGAATTATCCGGAGAAAATTTCCGGACCGGCAAAATCGCCGGTACATGGCCTATATGTGTTTTTGTTGTGTAAAGTGTGGTTTTCGTGTTTAAAAAATTATTGGGAGTGGACTGTCTTATGTTTTACAATTTTGGGCAATTTAGGTAATTTTCAAAAAAATGATTCGGGAAAACTTTCCGGACCGGAAAATTTACAAGTGACAGATTGATTTGATTTTCGGTGCTAAAAATGATTGTCCAATGGCACTGAAAAATTGGATACATGATTTTAGGAATTTTTCATATGAGCCATTGGAATTTGGATTAGAAATTTCAATATTTTTAGAAACTGATCGGTAGAATGTAGAAAACCGGGACAAGTGGCAAGTGACACATGTCACTTGCCTACTTTGTCTTATTATTTAAATGGTTATATAAGTAATCTAATGGTTAGCTTCCACGACACATTCATTGGAAGGAGTAAAAAGAGTGTTTTAAAATGCAAATCTTCCTCTCATCCAAAATTTTCTTTTCTTTTTCCTCTCCATCGTTTGTTCTTTCTTCTTACACAAAAATGCTACTTTTCTCCACCTTATCAAAGGCTCTTCCACCTTAAGTTCTTTCTCTTCACCTTGTTTTCTAAAAACTTACTCTAGCCCTCCTTGAAGTGATGAGTATCGTGTAGTATGGTGGAAAGTAGAGAAGTTGACATCTTATGAAGAATTGATGGAATTAAAAAGCTTAATTAGGTAAGGATCTTAATTTATGCTTTTAAATTGATTTTTGAAGCCTTATTGTGTATTTATTGCATAAAGTTTGTGTATTGATTGCTTGGGTATGAAGGTATGTTTGTGTGAGGATAACAATGCATATAAGGGTAGTATGTGTTGTATGAAAATTAGGATAGTTTGAAGTGGATTTTTGTGATTAAAGATGAATGGAAATTAAGGGAAGCAAGTTCAGTTTAGGTGCTGCCCAATTGTAGCTAGGTAGTCAAGTGAATGGATTGATGAATTTGTGGTTGATTTTATGGCTGAATTGGATGCTTATTAGGTGTTGGAATGAAGGAAGTTGAGTTAGAGAGGAAATCTGGAAAAAATTCACCTTGTGTATGGTTCAGATTTTTGATCATAACTTTTGTTATGGTTATGCTATTGAGGTGAGGTTTGTGGCCACTTAAACTTTGGGATGTTGGCTACATTTTAGTGTGAAATAGGTGTTGTTAAATTGTAACTCTCATAGGTTGAAATTTGGCATGGAAAGTTACTGTTTTATTGCCTGTGAACAGTAACCGAAACCATACCCTATGAGCTTTGCTGATTTTTCTAAATTAATTGAGATGGAATTAGGGAGAATGGTCTTCATGGAAGTTGTAGCATATTGAGTTAGCTTTCCATTTCCACTGATCTTGCTATTTTTAGAGTTGTATATTGAGAGATATGAACTGGTTACTATGGACTGGTTTTGGGCATGTTGATGAAACCTAGTTTAAGTGTCTGATTTGTGAGTATTCTGCTTGGAAGCAATTTTAACAATTTTTGTGGACTGAATTGGTGTGAGTAATCTTCTACAAAGTTGAAGAGGAAGAAATTATCTTGAAAATGAGATATGGCATATAATTTTTAGAGGTCAGAGTTGGGAGTTATGATTTTGCAAAAACTGATCCTGCATTAGGATGTGAATGGCTGATTATGGCAGTAACTAGCATGATAGTTTTGAAATTTTTAGAAATTAAATTGGAAATTGAGTTCTTCATGAAAATTGAAGTTTGAGGATTTATCTTTTCAGGGATATAAAGTTCAGATTTTTCTAACTTGTGTACAGGTAGTTATACTTGTTATAAGTTTACTGCTCAAATTAAATGATTTCAGGGACAACAACATTGAGTGAATTAATTGACTTGTTTAGCAATGGAATTTGATTTTGGGTTGTTCATGAAAGTTGTAGATGACATTGTGAACTTATTGAGCATATTTATGTGGTAATTTTTGGCTGAAGAATCTGAGAGTTATGGAAATTTCAATGTACTGTTCTGTTTTAATGGGATTTGAGTAGGCAGTAGCTTTGAAGGGATTTTTGACACCCTTAAGTGTGAAATTGATTTTTATGGTCTTCTTGGGAATTGTAGAGGGTTTCCTGAGCTTTCTAACGAGATATAGTTGGAAAATTTCTGAATTGTATGCAATAAATTATGGGTGTTGAAAATTGGATTGAAAATCAGAAGAAAAAAAAAATTTCGAAAATAGAATCACGCCCGTTCACTAGGGCGACGCCTCGCCCTAGTGACGAGGCGTTGAGGGGCGTCGCTAGGGCGACGCCTCGCCCTAGCGACGAGGCTGTATAAGTCAGCCCCGCTGGGGCCAGACGTCGCCCCCAGCGAGGCTGACTCTTGTTTTTTTTTATTATTCTTTTTTTTATTTGTTAATTGATAATTTCGGATTTCTTGCTTCTTTTGTCAATTTCTTTTCCGTCCGACGTCCGATTGACCTGATTCTTGAGGCATCGGATTCGTTGAACATTTAATTTCATTTTGTGAGAAATTGGGAATTTTTGGACGGAATTGACGTGGCCCTGCAACGGAGCCTTTAATCACTTTATTTTGTTTAATTGGGGACCTATAGAGGTCCTAATGCGCACCTTCGCCGCCAATAGGTTTCTAATTTTAGACGGATTTTGTTATGGGGAAATTTGGATTTAGGGCCGAAAAATTCATGAACATGCATATTTCACCTACATGTGCACAAATTGCATCTGTAGTGACTCGTTCTTTCTCTGTTTCTTATAGAGGCCTAAGTGGAGCGTCGTCCGACCGACGGGGTGAAAACTTCCCGGCATTAGCTCGGAAGTAATAGGTGAGTAACCTAGTTGGTTTCTCAACCTTATGTGTTTATTAATTATATGCATTGATTGCCATGAGGATGCAAGGATGGATATATGTGATTGATTGATTTGATTGATTTCGGACCATGGGTGTTCGAAATATTAGATTGTGATATTGAAGTGCAAATGAGAATAAGTGCGTGAGAATGCATTAGTAAATTAGATTGTAAATGTGATAGATTAGTAAATTGGATTGTAAATGTGATAGTGAAACGAAAGGTAAATGCATGGGAATGAAATACCGGACTGAAAGTCCGAGGATATTGGAAAATGATCAGAAATAGTAATTAATTGGAATTGGAAATAGAAATGCGATAATTGGATATTGGAAAATGACATGTGCATTCATGCATAGTAAATGATCGATAATGGCGGTTGTGACCGGTGTCGCCACCGATTTTGAGCTTTAAGCTCAACGACAGGCCTCGTGTCTAACGTATTCGAGCCTCGGCTCGATGATCGAGCTATGCCTAACGTTTGGGCTTTAAGCCCAATGTTTGAGCCAATGGCTCAACGTATATGAGCTCAAAGCACGGTCACAACAACGAAAGAAAATGAAAGAGTCACATGCACACTGCATAAATGAATGTTTAATGTGAATTATGTGAAAGGTTTATTGCCTTATCAAATGTGAAATTGAGTGCCTGTGATTTCTTGTTTATGATATATATACAATATTGTGTGATTGTGTGGATATGCATGGGTTGGGTGAACCATCGATGATGGTTTCTCACTGAGTTCGCAAACTCACTCAACATTGCATCTATTTTTCAGGAAATGGAGAGTACCCCGTTGGACACGCGGGAGTACGTCTACTGCTAGCAAGACAGAGTATCGGGTTGGGATCAGTGTCGTCCATATCTGCATTAGTGTATTAATTTGGTATTTAGTAGGCCCAATTGTTTACATGTAATTGTATAGAGTGACTGAGCACTAATGAGTGCTAATAATGATTAAAATTGTTTTATCAGTGAAATGGTTTTACTCTTTGAAAGTGTTTTGTTATAATTGGGCCAAGTCAATGTTTATTTTGCGCACTCTAATATTTTTGAAAGAAAAAAAATGTCATACGATTTTTGTTAATAAGGTAATGAATGTTCTAGTACGCCACCCTCGCGGGTCACGGGCTCGGATATCACCATGGATATCAGGTTCGGGTCTCGTCGGGAGTGGGGTGCTACATTTGTGGTATCAGAGCCCAGAAGTACAATCTTACATGGGCTTTCTGAAAAAAAAATGTGTGGCAAGTTATGTGCATTTAAGTTGTGTCACGGCAGATAGTGACAACTGATCCCCAGTGTAGTATATGAGTCGTATGCATAAATATGTCTCAGTCGTTTAAGCGGTTAGAAAAAAAAGTGAGAAAAAGGATATGTGTTAGAGTGTGATAAAAGGAAGAAATGGATATCGCATATCCTTGAATATGAATTTGAATAAAGATTATAGTTGGGAATGAATAGAAAAAAAAATAGAGTTAATGGGAAGATTTCCAGTGTATTAGGTGAATGAAAATAAAGTGTTAATGGGAAGATTTCCAGTGTATTAGGTGAATGAAAATAAAGTGTTCTATGATATAGTGAGGTCACAATTGGGATTGATTACCGTGATGAGAGTTATATATAAGGATTGGTGATTTGGAGTCATAATATATTAAGGGCAAAATCAAGAATGATTTCACATCTGTGATCTTGAATTGAGTGTGGAAATATATGGGTATAATGCCATAATGAAAAGATTGAAATGTAAGACAATGAAATTGATAGATGAAAAAGTTGTTCGGGTTTAATTGATCTGCCTAAGTAAATGCACACCTGCTTATGGGAGCCCTATGGTAAGTGAAAATGTTCAGTTGCAATTGCTAAGTTAATGGATAATTGCTAGCCAGAATTCTTGTAAAATAATAATAATTCTTTATGAGTTAGAATAAGAAACGAAAGTGCTTATACTGATCAGTTGTATAGGAATAGAGATTGTATATGATCCTCACGAGGAGGAGGTGTAAGCAGGAAGGTTCTTTGAGTTCGAATATATATTGTCTTTGTAAGTGTATATCGATAGTGGGATTACAATCACGGGTGAAATGATTAAGCGAAATGAATAATTTGCGTGATTATGATATAGGAAGAAATCGGTGGCCTATTACATAAGCTCGATTATAATGCCGTAGCTCAAGTTCAAAATGAGTGAGAGTAAGACATGAGAATGCTCAGAATAATCAATTGAGAAAGAAGTGATACAGTTAAAGATGTTAGCATCAGTAATGAGTTTGAGAGAAGAAAATGAGGGACATGAATAGAGTAAGGTCCCCATGATCGAGAATTGGTATCAAAAAGAGAATGGTTATCGAGAATTAAATGTAATTAAGGTATTCTTAGCAGTATGAGTTATTAACGGGCAAATTGATGGGACTATAGAGATATATTGTCAGATAGGATGTGATGGTTATGGTGATGTATGGAGAGATAATAGAGGAAAAGAAATTGTTTAAGTGCTCTTCAGAGATTTATCTTCGTGATGTATCAAGAGTAACCGATTTGTATTACATCCGCGAGACTCTAGCGTAAGAGCTAAACTAAGTTCTTGAAAGAGTGTACATTACATTAATGAGATGGTTACGATTATGTAAGAGAAGTAACGCATATTAAGGAAATATTTATTTGTGAATTTGAGGGGATTAAAAAAAAATCGTGTATATTTCGTGAAATTATGTTTTGAAAGCACGAGATCGAGATAACGATTGTTTATTCAAGTCAGTGAGTGATCTATCGTGAATAAATTAAGTTATGTGGAGAAATGAAGGTAAGGAACACGTGGCAGAATATGTTATGATGAGACAAATTATACGAAAATTGTTCCTCATTGGAGACGTTCGATAATTACCAAGTTACATGAATCAACTATGGGTACGGAAAAGGAACATGTCTCAATCGTGTTGCAATGGATAATGGATATAGGTAAAAGAAATAGATAAATTGGTATAGTTGAGGAAATTGGTCGTTATACAAGTCTCATAAGAGTGAATCTTAACCTGATTGAATGAATAAAGGATGAATGAGGATGCGAACATGGGATATTGGGAGAATTAATTAAGATATAGGTATTGATAAAATGTGAAAGTTCAAAAGATATGTGTATGCGGAATTTGGAATTAATGGGAACTAATGGAATGCTGGATGCGTTCATATGTCAAAGATTTTCTGGTTTTAGCAAATCGACAAGAATAATTGAGGAAAACATGTGATTGTTATGACTGATGATCATAAAGGAGACATGTGAAGAATTTACTATCTAGATTGAAGTGTTCCAGTAAAGGTTCTGATGTGATCTATGGAACTTGGATAAAGTGATTTTATGCACCTTGGGACAAATATGATTCCATGGGCGGTATTATGATTAATGATTTGAAAAGGATTCAGTGGCTGATTACTCCAAACTAAGCTAATGGTGCAATTCAAGGAATTGAACAAAGAAATAAATAAATTCAATGACAGAAAAATCAAAAGTGGGGCAATAAAGTGATCAAATCTGGTGTATTATTGCGTATTCATAGTCGAACTGAAAAAAAAAAAAAAAAAGGGGGCAAAAGAAAGTATTATTAGTTATGGGAATTTCAAAGGTGGTGTGCATCAAAACGGATTGGAAAAACCCGAATTGAGGATGTAGAAATTGTAACCCGTATCAAAGAATTGAAGATAACTCCATTTGTTGAGGAAAGTGATAGGTATAGTTCGAATTAAGAAATATGGGTGATATTCATTACGGGTACTGTTAGTGAAAACGTAAGGAATGATCGAGGCTTTATGTTTTAGCAAGAGCGTATTGAAAGAGTAATTGAAAGGTTAGAATGGGAAAACGAATGAACATAAGTAAATGGTTCGAGAAAGCATAAGAAATAATCAAAGCGTTATGTTCGAGTAAAAGTATTATGGAAAAGCAATTGATGGTAAGTCTGTCAAAGTGAACGATGACATGCGTGATTAACCAACAGGTGTTTTTGGATTTCATTGGGATATGAGATTGATCTATAGTGCAAAGCGATTGTGGTATGACAATCATTATATTGGTGTCACCATTCGAAAAGTGTATAAGGGGTCTTTATTATGTGATCAGGGCAATAAAGGGATAGGTTAAGTAATTTAAGATGGTGACATTGAGTTGAATTGATTCACACCGAGGTTATAAATCTCATGAGATTTGTGTTTTGATAATAACGGAATCTGATAAGCGATAAAGGAAATATTTTGAAAGGTATGGCCTCGGCTAAAATGTACTTAGATGGAAATAAAGGTGTAATTAAGGGAAATTGAATTCGTGAGGAGTAGCCTCCATGCGATTGTGGTGTGAATAGAATTATGGATTAGCAAGTTAAGCTAAAACTTAAAAGATGATTCGGATTTACAAAGTGTTTCATAGATATTGTTCGGAGCCGATATATATGTTATAGAGATTGAAAGTGGCGAATTGCGCGTAAGTCTGAGAAAGCAGTAAAATCATGTAAAGTTGAGAAAGGAAAAGAGTCATGGATTGTTTTGATTTCCGTTCATGGACAGAATTTGGTCGTGTAGTGAAATCAGTGGGAAACAGAGGGTATTAATCAAAAAGACTCCCCTGCCTTCCTGATAAATCGTATATGAAATTTCGAGGACAAAATTTTTATTAGGAGGGGAGAATTGTCACATCCCATCTCCGATGGGAAGGGTATTTTAGTAAATTGGAACGGGGACGGGTTAGGAGTAGTAAATTATATCTCGGCATGAACATATGGCATGCAGCCTCTATAAATGGTGAGTTTTGCACAGGCACATAGTCATACATGCATTCATGACATTTCCCGGCATAAGTGTCTAATTGTGATCTTTTGTGAAATTGGTGTGATAATGGGATTTGAAAAATTATTTGGAGTGCTCCATAGAGTGTTTTACATTTTTAGGGATTTATGGGAATTTTTCTGGAATTATCCGAAAATTTTGACCGCAAAATCAGATACATGGCCTATATGTGTTTTTGTTGTGTAAAGTGTGGTTTTCGTGTTTAAAAAATTATTGGGAGTGGACTGTCTTATGTTTTACAATTTTGGGCAATTTAGGTAATTTTCAAAAATGATTAGGAAAACTTTACGGACCGGAAAATTTACAAGTGATGATTGATTTGATTTTGATTGCTAAAATGATTGTCCAATGGCACTGAAAAATTGGATACATGATTTTAGGAATTTTCATATGAGCCATTGGAATTTGGATTAGAAATTTCAATATTTTAGAAACCGATCGGTAGAATCAGAAATCGAGACAAGTGGCAAGTGACACATGTCACTTGCCTACTTTGTCTTATTATTTAAATGGTTATATAAGTAATCTAATGGTTAGCTTCACGACACATTCATTGGAAGGAGTAAAAGAGTGTTTTAAAATGCAAATCTTCCTCTCATCCAAAATTTTCTTTTCTTTTTCCTCTCCATCGTTTGTTCTTTCTTCTTACACAAAAATGCTACTTTTCTCCACCTTATCAAAGGCTCTTCCACCTTAAGTTCTTTCTCTTCACCTTGTTTTCTAAAACTTACTCTAGCCCTCCTTGAAGTGATGAGTATCGTGTAGTATGGTGGAAAGTAGAGAAGTTGACATCTTATGAAGAATTGATGGAATTAAAAAGCTTAATTAGGTAAGGATCTTAATTTATGCTTTTAAATTGATTTTTGAAGCCTTATTGTGTATTTATTGCATAAAGTTTGTGTATTGATTGCTTGGGTATGAAGGTATGTTTGTGTGAGGATAACAATGCATATAAGGGTAGTATGTGTTGTATGAAAATTAGGATAGTTTGAAGTGGATTTTTGTGATTAAAGATGAATGGAAATTAAGGGAAGCAAGTTCAGTTTAGGTGCTGCCCAATTGTAGCTAGGTAGTCAAGTGAATGGATTGATGAATTTGTGGTTGATTTTATGGCTGAATTGGATGCTTATTAGGTGT
The DNA here is from genome assembly GCA_029891385.1 of Erythroxylum novogranatense. Classification (NCBI taxonomy): domain Eukaryota; kingdom Viridiplantae; phylum Streptophyta; class Magnoliopsida; order Malpighiales; family Erythroxylaceae; genus Erythroxylum; species Erythroxylum novogranatense. Next base: position 36,325,979 of record CM057233.1, on the reverse strand, counting down.
TGGAATGAAGGAAGTTGAGTTAGAGAGGAAATCTGGAAAAAATTCACCTTGTGTATGGTTCAGATTTTTTATCATAACTTTTGCTATGGTTATGCTATTGAGGTGAGGTTTGTGGCCACTTAAACTTTGGGATGTTGGCTACATTTTAGTGTGAAATAGGTGTTGTTAAATTGTAACTCTCATAGGTTGAAATTTGGCATGGAAAGTTACTGTTTTATTGCCTGTGAACAGTAACCGAAACCATACCCTATGAGCTTTGCTGATTTTTCTAAATTAATTGAGATGGAATTAGGGAGAATGGTCTTCATGGAAGTTGTAGCATATTGAGTTAGCTTTCCATTGCCACTGATCTTGCTATTTTTAGAGGTGTATATTGAGAGATATGAACTGGTTACTATGGACTGGTTTTGGGCATGTTGATGAAACCTAGTTTAAGTGTCTGATTTGTGAGTATTCTGCTTGGAAGCAATTTTAACAATTTTTTTGGACTGAATTGGTGTGAGTGATCTTCTGTAAAGTTGAAGAGGAAGAAATTATCTTGAAAATGAGATATGGCATATAATTTTTAGAGGTCAGAGTTGGGAGTTATGATTTTGCAAAAACTGATCCTGCATTAGGATGTGAATGGCTGATTATGGCAGTAACTAGCATGATAGTTTTGAAATTTTTAGAAATTAAATTGGAAATTGAGTTCTTCATGAAAATTGAAGTTTGAGGATTTATCTTTTCAGGGATATAAAGTTCAGATTTTTCTGACTTGTGTACAGGGAGTTATACTTGTTATAAGTTTACTGCTCAAATTGAATGATTTCAGGGACAGCAACATTGAGTGAATTAATTGACTTGTTTAGCAATGGAATTTGATTTTGGGTTGTTCATGAAAGTTGTAGATGACATTGTGAACTTATTGAGCATATTTATGTGGTAATTTTTGGCTGAAGAATCTGAGAGTTATGGAAATTTCAATGTACTGTTCTGTTTTAATGGGATTTGAGTAGGCAGTAGCTTTGAAGGGATTTTTGACACCCTTAAGGGTGAAATTGATTTTTATGGTCTTCTTGAGAATTGTAGAGGGTTTCCTGAGCTTTCTAACGAGATATAGTTGGAAATTTTCTGAATTGTGTGCAATAAATTATGGGTGTTAAAAATTGGATTGAAAATCAGAAAAAAAAAAAAAAGGAAAATAGAATCACGCCCGTTCACTAGGGCGACGCCTCGCCCTAGTGACGAGGCGTTGAGGGGCCGCGTCGCTAGGGCGACGCCTCGCCCTAGCGACGAGGCTGTATAAGTCAGCCCCGCTGGGGCGAGACGTCGCCCCCAGCGAGGCTGACTCTTGTTTTTTTTATTATTTTTATTTTTATTTGTTAATTGATAATTTCGGATTTCATGCTTCTTTTGTTAATTTCTTTTCCGTCCGACGTCCGATTGACCTGATTCTTGAGGCATCGGATTCTTTGAACATTTAATTTCATTTTGTGAGAAATTGGGAATTTTTGGACGGGAAATTGACGTGGCCCCGGGTAACGGAGCCTTTAATCACTGTTTTGTTTAATTGGGGACCTATAGAGGTCCGAATTGCGCACCGTCAGCCCCAATAGGTTTCTAATTTTTAGAAGGATTTTGTTATGGGGAAATTTGGATTTAGGGCCGGAAAATTCATGAATATGCATATTTCACCTACATGTGCACAAATTGCATCTGTAGTGACTCGTTCTTTCTCTGTTTCTTATAGAGGCCTAAGTGGAGCGTCGTCCGACCGACGGGGCGGAAACTTCCCGGCATTAGCTCGGAAGTAATAGGTGAGTAACCTAGTTGGTTTCTCAACCTTATGTGTTTATTAATTATATGCATTGATTGCCATGAGGATGCAAGGATGGATATATGTGATTGATTGATTTGATTGATTTCGGACCATGGGTGTTCGAAATATTGGATTGTGATATTGAAGTGCAAATGAGAATAAGTGCGTGAGAATGCATTAGTAAATTAGATTGTAAATGTGATAGATTAGTAAATTGGATTGTAAATGTGATAGTGAAACGAAAGGTAAATGCATGGGAATGAAATACCGGACTGAAAGTCCGAGGACATTGGAAAATGATCGAAAATAGTAATTAATTGGAATTAGAAATAGAAATGCGATAATTGGATATTGGAAAATGACATGGGCATTCATGCATAGTAAATGATCGATAATGGTAGTTGTGACCGTGTCGCCACCGATTTGAGCTTTAAGCTCAACGCACAGGCCTCGTGCTAACGTATTCGAGCCTCATTTCGATGATCGAGCTATGCCCAACGTTTGGGCTTTAAGCCCAATGTTTGAGCCAATGGCTCAACGTATATGAGCTCAAAGCACGGTCACAACAACGAAAGAAAATGAAAGAGTCACATGCACATCGCATAAATGAATGTTTAATGTGAATTATGTGAAAGGTTTATTGCCTTATCAAATGTGAAATTGAGTGCCTGTGATTTCTTGTTTATGATATATATACAATATTGTGTGATTGTGTGGATATGCATGGGTTGGGTGAACCATCGATGATGGTTTCTCACTGAGTTCGCAAACTCACCCAACATTGCATCTATTTTTCAGGAAATGGAGAGTACCCCGTTGGACACGCGGAGTACGTCTCTCGCTAGCAAGATGAGTATCGGGTTGGGATCGATGTCGTCCGATATCTGCATTAGTGTATTAATTTGGTATTTAGTAGGCCCAATTGTTTACATGTAATTGTATAGAGTGACTGAGCACTAATGAGTGCTAATAATGATTAAAATTGTTTTATCAGTGAAATGGTTTTACTCTTTGAAAGTGTTTTGTTATAATTGGGCCAAGTCAATGTTTATTTTGCGCACTCTAATGTTTTTGAAAGAAAAAAAATGTCATACGATTTTTGTTAATAAGGTAATGAATGTTCTAGTACGCCACCCTCGCGGGTCACGGGCTCGGATATCACCATGGATATCGGGTTCGGGTCTCGTCGGGAGTGGGGTGCTACAATTTGAGAGGGCATTTTTGGTGGAAGGGCATGAAGAGAGATATAGCAGAGTTTGTCATTAAGTGTCTAGTGTGTCAGCAAGTCAAAGCTGAGCACCAGGCACCTTCGGGCAAGTTAAGGCCGTTTCCTATTCTGGAGTGGAAGTGGAAAAGAGTGACGATGGATTTTCTGATGGGATTGCCCAGGACTAGTAGGAGGCATGATGCCATTTGAGTTATTGTGGACCGATTGACCAAGTCAGCTCACTTTTTGGCAATTAAGCAGACTGATTCTTTGCATGTGCTAGCAAAGAAGTATATCGATGAGATAGTGAGGCTGCATGGTGATTGAGCCAAGTTTATACTATGAATTGGCTGCATTTTTATAGCTGCTTGTGCATGTGTTGACTCCTAATTGATGATTTTTGTACTTAAATTGGTTCCTCATATCGAGTTCTTTCAATTCTTAATTTGTTAGTAAATTGTCATGATTTGATACTTATTTCTCTACAATTTTTATTGGGACAATTGGTACTGCAAATTGTTGTTATTATCTTATGGCAGGAATAAAGGAGTCAACGTCAGGAAGTCAACAGCCATAGATCTTTCCGCACGTCGCGACGCATGGCATCTCACACGACGCGATGAGCACAGCACTTCCGCACGTCGCGACGCATGGCGATGCACACGACGTGACGAGCAGGAGATTGTACACGTCGCGACGAATTTGATTTGTTTATTTTATTCGTCGCGACGTACGAGCGGATATCCGACTTTTTATGGAAAGTTTATCTCACTGTTCGACCTGACCCGCGCTCCATCATATAAAAACTTGTCGTTTTAGGTCATGAAAGGGAGAGATCAGAGAAAGGGGAGAGGAGAGATCAGAGAAAGAAGACGAGAGATCAGAGAAAGGGGAGACGAGAGACAGAGAAAAACTTCGAACACGCAGACTCTGGAAGCAGAAGAAGGAGACGACATTCGATTCCGTCCTCACATTTTCATCATCACCACCGTTTCCACCACCACCGTCAGCATCTTCTGCCAACATGAGCATCGTTCATTCTCCAGTATCAGAGGGATCAACCGGAGTCATGCGTAGCTAAGCCAACCTTCCTCTTGAAGATGTAGCAATGGCTTGAGTTCACTAAATCTTAGAAGGGGAGTAATCACATAGTATCTGAAGTCTATTTATATTTGTGTGACTTCTGAGTTAGAGGATTGCATCGATATATTTAGATTAGCATTGTTATAGTTTAACCGTGTGCTGATAACTATGTTGGATTTGGACAAAGTAATTTGTAGAACATCTTGATGCTTAATATATGAAGTTTCATATATGTCATTGGATATTGTAATTACGGTCTTCAATCTGCCTAGTTGTGTTTTATTGAGATTGTTGTGTTTTATTCAATTGACCAATTGCAATTGCTTGTCTATTTTCACACTAAGGTTTTTAACAAAGATTTAAATGATGGAGTTCATTAATTAAATCTTTGAACCTAAAGAGTCCTTTAGGGTTGATCTTTCGAAACTTAGTGGATTGTATCCCTGAAAATTATTCTTGAACTGTGATAGCCTGAGCCTCATTTTGAAGAGGATTTTATCAATTTGATTTTTACCAGATATTTTGTTAATTGCATCATTTACAAAATTCCAAAAATATTCTCTTTTTTTTTATTCAGTTTTGATTACTTTACCAGTTTGACAAAAATACCAAACCCCCATTTTATCAACTTCCATTGCAATTTTTGACATATAGGCTAGCTTAGACCTTTTTCACTTGGTTCCAATTAAGTGAGATGACCCGAGGATTGCAACCTATACCGCAATCTTGGAATTTATTATATTTGACTGGTTTCCAAGGATCGATTGCAAGATCGCATCGACAGAGCCGCTATCAAATTGGCGTCGTTACCGGGGAACCAAGAAATTGGTTTACCATCGGATAGCCATTGTCATTCTTTTGACTTGTCGTTGATAATAGGAATCATTATTTTTGCTTGCATTTAGTATAGTTTAATTTTCACACTTGTTCATAGTATAGGTTTGATTCTCCTTTGCACAAGCATACTTCATACTTTGATTTATATCTCTTACTTTGCACATTTTCGACGCATACACTCATACATTCATACTCTCACATTCATCGCATTTCATTTTTAGCGAGATTTTGTGTATTGTGAGCATTTTTGTTACCATTCTTTTGCTTTTGGATTGCTTTTTGGTGCATGCCCGGAGAGGTAGACTTGTTGGTTCCATCCGAAGTTGAGAGACATTTGAGGAGACTTAGGAAAGAAAGGAAAGAACAAGAGAGACAGAGAGTAGTTCAATGAGATAGTGAAAGTATGGTGAGAATCCAAATATTTTCCGAATCCGATTATCCTGTTCACCAACCTAGAAATGGGACTAATGGAGGAAATGGTGAGCATGAGAGAGTGGGAGAAAACAATGAGAACCAGAGACGTAGGACAATTAGGGAAGCAACAACTTCCGATGTTCATTATGATCCATTTACTGCTGCTTGCCCTAATTTTGATGTTAATTTTGAGATTAAAGGCTTGTTGATTAATTCTCTTCCTAAATTTCATGGCTTGGCAGGAGAGGATCCATATATGCACCTACAGACTTTGGCAATGATCTGCCAGAGTATGAAGCCAGTGGGAGCTACCTTAGATCAAGTGCTTTGGAAGGTTTTTCACTTGTCCTTGGAAGGGAAAGCAAGAGAATGGTATATGAGTCTTCCTAGGCATGTGGCCAATGCTTACCATAGCTGGGCCAATCTGAGGAAGGCCTTTTTGGAGAAATACTTTCCAGCTTCCAAGACATCTTCCATGAGAAAGGAGATTTACTCAGCCTGCCAGGAGTACGATGAGTCACTGTACGATTATTGGAATCGCTTCCAAGATCTTTTGTCCAGATGCCCCCATCACCAAATTCCTGATGAACAATTGGTGCAGTACTTTTATGATGGGTTGAAGAGTCAGGAGAAGGGTATGTTAGATGCTGCATCTGGAGGCTCTCTGATTGATCTTATAGCCTTGGAAGCATGGGATTTGATTAAGAAGATGGCTTTAAACCATCAGCAGTACAGTGTCAGAGACCAAAGAGGAGTGCATGAGTTAGGAGCCTTGACGGCTCAAGCTAAAAGAATGGAGAGCCTAGAATCTAAAGTGGATTCCTTGGAAAATCGGATAACATCACAGCTGTCTTGCATCACGGCCGAGCTGAAAATTTTGAATGTGCATCGCTCTACTACTTCAACAGAGCTTACCGCTCCTAGTTGTGACAATTGTGGGTCGGTAGTGCATATTTCGAGTGTTTGCCCAGGACGATATGAGGAAGTTTCGGCAATGTATCAAGACAGGCAGAATCAGAAATGGGACCCATACTCCAGCACATACAATGAAGGATGGAAGGCTAATCCTAGATTCGATTGGAGGAATGAGGAAAACAGGGCACCTACCAGATTTTCACAAGGGGAGGAGCCGACACTTCCACTAGCAGTTCCTAATCAACAAGAAGCCTGGTAGTCCCACCAAAGGAGGATACTAATCAGTTGCTCCACAGTATGATGACCTTGATGAAGGAAGAGAGGGATTCCAATGCTAACCAGTTTAATGCTATTGCTTCTTTGATTCAACAGGATTCCTCAAAGACTGCTGCCAGGTTCAATGCCTTGGAGAAGAGAATGGAACAATGGGAGACCAAGGCGGAGAACATCAATTCCTATGTCACTCAGTTGTCTAACAACATGAGTGAGAATCAGGCAAAAAGCAGTGGGACCATTCCTTCCAATACTGTGATGAACCCAAAAAGTTTGAATGCCATTGCCCTCAGGAGTGGGAAGCAAGTGAGGTTTAAGCCTCAAGATAATGAAGAGCCATGTGAGGATGAGATTGAGAGTGAGCCAGTACCTCCACCACAGGATAAGATTAAGAGATCAGAAAGTGTGAGGGAAGAAGAGTTATTGAGAGAGAGGAAGCAAGCTTCAAGGAAAAAGGGAACTACTTCAGAGAGTTCCAATGATAAAGCAGAAAGTGCAGAATCGAGCAAGCAATCTAGCACAGGTAAGGAGGTAAGTATTCAAGACCTTCCTTTTCCAAACTCTTATTTGATGAGTAAGCGCTTAAATGAAAAACAACATGAAAAAGAGATCATTGACTTGTTTGGGAAAGTTGAAGTGAATGTGCCTTTGCTAGATTTAGTGAAGAGAGTTCCGGCCTATGCAAAATATTTGAAGGATTTATGCACTAACAAAAGGAAGTTTAGGCCGAGTGAGAGAGTGCAAGTGAGTTCCAATGTGTCTGCATTGTTTAAGCCGCAGATACCCGTCAAGTGTCAAGACCCCGGATCTTTTACCATCCCTTGCACCTTAGGGAAGGTGACTATCGGTAGAGCTTTGTTAGATCTGGGGGCAGCAATAAATGTGATGCCTAAGTCAGTTTATGAGGCCTTAGGAGTGAAGAGTATTAAGCCTACATCTGTTGTCCTCCAGTTGGCTGATAGATCCTTTAGGCATCCGGTGGGGATAATTGAAGATATCTTGGTCCAAGTTAAAGGTTTAGTGTTTCCTGCCGATTTTTATATTCTTGACATGTCTACTGAGGTTGTGCAGGATACTTCACTGATTCTAGGACGACCCTTCCTCCGGACAGCAAGCACCATGATTAGCATGAAGGAAGGAAAGATAACCATAGAGGTTGACGATCAAAGGGTAAGCTTCAACATGTATGAAGCGATGAAACACCCCCATGAGGATTACTCTCTGCTTGGAGTAAATATGCTTGACATGGTCATTGATGATGCTTGTTGTGATTTTGCACAAACTTTGACATCTTATACTGACAATCTTTTTGGAGAACATTTGCTTGCTGATGATTTTGCAGGAGAACCTTCAAGTAGGGGGTTCGACATGGAGCTACACAAGAACCAAGCTGCTGGGATGAATCTCGGAATTCAGCCGAATGACCATCCCAAGTTTCAGGACCCTCCATGAGATCAGGTTGTTTCTCTACCTGCATTCTCATTTTATTCATGCATCCTGATTGGAAGTGATGAAAACTTTTGTGTTGCATGAATATCTTGACTAAGTGTGGGGGAGAAACCTAGCCAGTAGATTAGTTGAAGTTTGGCAGGATTTCTTTTCACTGTTCGAATAAATTGCTTTCCCTTTATTAGCTTTATATCTTTCTAATGAAAGCATGACATTGCTGGAGGATAAATTCTTGGGAGATTGATTGTTTTAGATTGATAGTTGATTGGATTAAGTCAGGATTGTGTCTTTCTTTTCGGGCAGAGGCGCTGCGACGTATCTGTACTTATACATCGCGACGTACCTCGTTCCTCTTTATGCCCTCGTCGCGACGTATTTGCATTTATACGTCGCGACGTATCTTGTTCATATGGCACCTACGTCGCGACGTGCCCACACTCTGACACCGCGACGTCCCATCATTTGAAATACCCTTTTTGCCCCTTATGTCCTGCGGTCTTCGCATTTGTTCGGAGCCCTTCTTGTCTTTTCACGTTGCGACGTTCCAACTTCTTTCGCCGCTTCTTCTTCTTCTTCTTTTTCTTCTTTTTCTTAGTCTCTTCTTTTCCCGCCGTCTACGTTGCTCTCGCTCTCTCTGTTCGCTCTCTCCGTTCGCCCTCTCAGTGTTGCTATACCCACATCCACCTTCCTTCGTGCGTCTTCGACTTCAGTAAGTGTCCCATTGTCTTGTTTCTTCTTGTTTTTTGTCTTCCCTGTTAGTAGGTATGAGTTAGGTTTCCTACGACCAGCGATTGCTCGCAGCGATGCGTCTGAAGAAAATTGCCATACGCTGCGAAGAGTGCATTGCCTCGTCGCGACATATGAAGTACCTTGTCTCGCCGCGACGTTTGCTTCAGCACGTCACGACGTCTAGTCGAGGACTTGGCCTCGCCGCGGCGTCTGCCCACACGTCGTGACGAGGAGGCTGATTTGTGCTTAATTCCTTATTGATTTTTCTTTTCTGTTCCATTTTGTTTACAGGTTATGCCTCGCACAAAGAACGTTAGCAAGTCCCAGCGTCCCACGACCCTTTCTCATCTCCTTCCTTCTCCTGAGCACTCGCTTGATGAGTTTATTTCTGCTCCACCTGCTTCCCCTCATCCCGCCGTCTCTCCACCTTCCTTAGGGGTTTTCTCTGCTAATTCTCCCTCTCCTCAACCCTCACATTCTTCGCACCACCATCTCTCCCCTACCCATTCCTCTTCTTCCCAGGTTGATCCGGAGTATGTTGCCCTGGCTGCCAAAACTGAGGCCCGAGCCATACTGAAGGAAAAACCTTTTCCTTTGACCCCTGCCACTAACCCATTTGTCCGCCAACTCTTCATACTCAACCTCATCACCCTTGCCCATACCCGTACCTCTGGGAACATCACCTTCGTCCGCCAGTACTACACCCGTGCCCGCTACTCAGGCTCTTATGGCATTGCGTTTCGTGGTGTCTCCATTCCCCGTGCCTTTACTTCCATCTCTATTCGGGAGCATTATCAGCTTCCTCCCACACCCCGTTGCCACTACGCGGAGTTCATACATGAGTACCCGTGGGATGATGTTCTTCATACTCTCTGCCCTGAGGGTATTGAATGGTATCAACCCAGGGGCGCTCAGCGTTATCTTCGCCGCGCTGACCTTCGATCTGAAGCCCGTCCATGGCTTCATTTTATTTGCAACAACATCCTCCCTACTTCCCACCTAGCCATAGTTCCTAAGGAGCAAGCTCTGTACATTTATCTGTTGATGGTCGGTCGGCCAATCGATCTCGCCCATGCCATCACCTCTGCCCTTTTTCAATGTATCCTCTCCACCAACCCCAACCATTCTCTCATCTTTCCTCACCTCATCACTGACATGTTCCGGGCCTATCGGGTTCCGGAACATCCGACCGACCTTACCTTCGAGCCTGCCCCTACTTTCAGGTACATCCGTCTTCGTCAGCCTCATGGCCTTCCTACCCCATCTACCCTTTCCCCACCTTCTTCTCCTACCCCTGTTCCTCCCCCTCCTGTTCTTGTTACTCCGCCCGAGGTTCCTCCTCATGATCACATTCCCTCCCCTTCCGCCTCCTCTGATTCGATCGCCCTTCTTCGCGGCGACTTGCGACGTATGGAGGCTCAAATGGCTGCAGACCGCCAGTATTACCAGACGATGTTCACTCTTATTGCAGATCGCCTGCAGCTGCCCATCCCTCCTGTTCCTCAGGATCCTTCAGCTGGTCCTAGTACTTCACACGCTGCTCCTCCGGACCCACCAGCTGATGATCCTCTGCCTTAGCTTTGTCTTTTAGTTCTTTTCTGTTATTGTACTTCTTTTCTTTCATTGTATTTCTTTCCTTTTGTTGTCTTTTCTTCCTGTATTTAGTTCTTTAGTTCTTTTGTTTCTTTTGTATTTGACTTAATCCACTTCTTGATCAATCTATGATTTTTGTGCTTTCTTCTTCTGCTCTTTTCTTTCCTCTACTTTTCATTGAGGACAATGTGTGCTTCAAGTGTGGGGAGTTGTTTCCCTATTTATTTTTCACATTGTATGACTGTTGATATTATCCTTCATTGAGGACAATATGAATTGTTGGCCAATTGGTACATTCTGCTGATAAACTTGGAGAATTTTCTATTCTTGCTGTCATTTTGCACTTCTTCGTCGCGACGAGTGTCCACACGTCGCTGCGAAACGTTCTTCAGATTCTGTATACGTCGTGACGTCCATACGTCTCGACGTCTGCTTCTACACGTCGCGATGCAATACTCATGCATGAATGATTCTGTGCTTAATTCTTCCACTCATTTCAAATTTCTCTCGCACTGGACTTTTGTGGTTTTTGTTTTCAAAGCTTTTACTAGTTTCAAAATGATGCTTGAGTTTTTGAAAACACCTTCCATCCTTTTAATGATAATTGACCTTGACAAAATCTTGCTTTCAATGTCCTCAATTCAAAGTGAATGGAAGCATGCTAACAAAGTGGCATTGTGAGTTTTTGAGACTTGAGATTGTACATGGAGATTATACCCTTGTGGAAGGATATTTGAGCCATAACTTTTCTTCTATCTTTGTGTGCATCTACTTATTTCATTCTTTTTTAGAACTTGTTTCAATTCTTACTTGAAGCTTAATGGACTGAATTTTTGTTGATATGATAGAGGCGTTCCTTTCTCAACCTATTTTCCTAAACACTGTCCACTATACATTTATCCCTTGCCAACCCCTTTGAGCCCTCCTATTATGAGCATTTGCATTCATATCTTTGTGGTGTTATCAGTTATTTGTCAAAAAAAAAGTGTCCAGAAAGAGACAATGTCTCTAAAATGTTCAAAATTCAATATATATATATATATATATATATAAAGAAGAAGAAAAGCAGAAAAAACAAGTTCAATAACAATTTATGCAGCATATGTTGCATGAACAGCAAATAAAGAAACATCCTGTTTATGGCATCAATTATTTGTTTAGTGCATATGCTCATATTTTCTTTCTTTCCGTTCATCCATTTCATTTAGCCTTCCATACATTACAACCCTCAAAGTCCTCTTGATCTTTAGAATGATAGTTTTAGTGGTGGAGAAATAGAATTGACACAAGCTTATGGTAAGAGATGGATTAAGTAGATTGAGAGAAAAATATCCCTAGACACAAGTGAGCTGAGCGAAAACACTATATCTTGAGTGCTATCTCTTCTGTTCAATCTCTTATACTTGAATTCTTTCGATGTTTATTTTAGTAGCACTCTTTCATTTTGCTGTGGTTGAATTCTGAGGAAGTAACTTGCGTCAATTTCATTTTATTGTTTTGAGCATGGCTGTTATTTTCTTTTTCTCTTGTATTCTTTTTTACTCTTGTAAACTTTGTCCAGGAGTACAAAGGTCTAAGTGTGGGGGAATTTGATTGAGCCAAGTTTATACTATGAATTGGCTGCATTTTTATAGCTGCTTGTGCATGTGTTGACTCCTAATTGATGATTTTTTGTGCTTAAATTGGTTCCTCATATCGAGTTCTTTCAATTCTTAATTTGTCAGTAAATTGTCATGATTTGATACTTATTTCTCTACAATTTTTATTGGGACAATTGGTACTGCAAATTGTTGTTATTATCTTATGGCAGGAACAAAGGAGTCAACGTCAGGAAGTCAACAGCCATAGATCTTTCCGCACGTCGCGACGCATGGCATCTCACACGACGCGACGAGCACAGCACTTCCGCACGTCGCGAAGCACGGCGATGCACACGACGCGAAGAGTAGGCGATTGTACACGTCGCGACGAATTTGATTTGTTTATTTTATTCGTCGCGACGTACGAGCAGATATCTAACTTTTTATGGAAAGTTTATCTCACTGTTCGACCCGGCTCGCGCTCCATCATATAAAAACTTGTCGTTTTAGGTCATGAAAGGGAGAGATCAGAGAAAGGGGAGAGGAGAGATCAGAGAAAGGGGAGACGAGAGATCAGAGAAAGGGGAGACGAGAGACAGAGAAAAACTTCGAACACGCAGACTCTGGAAGCAGAAGAAGGAGACGACATTCGATTCCATCCTCACATTTTCATCATCACCACCGTTGCCACCACCACCGTCAGCATCTTCTGTCAACATGAGCATCGTTCATTCTCCAGTATCAGAGGGATCAACCGGAGTCATGCGTAGCTAAGCCAACCTTCCTCTTGAAGATGTAGCAATGGCTTGAGTTCATGAAGCTTAGAAGGGAGTAATCACATAGTATTCAAGTCTATTTATATTTGTGTGACTTCGAGTTAGAGGATTGCATCGATATATTTAGATTAGCATTGTTATAGTTTAACCGTGTGCTGATAACTATGTTTGATTTGGACAAAGTAATTTGTAGAACATCTTGATGCTTAATATATGAAGTTTCATATATGTCATTGGATATTGTAATTACGGTCTTCAATCTGCCTAGTTGTGTTTGATTGAGATTGTTGTGTTTTATTCAATTGACCAATTGCAATTGCTTGTCTATTTTCACACTAAGGTTTTTAACAAAGATTTAAATGATGGAGTTCATTAATTAAATCTTTGGACCTAAAGAGTCCTTTAGGGTTGATCTTTCAAAACTTAGTGGATTGTATCCACGAAAATTATTCTTGAAGCTGTGATAGCTTTGAGCCTCATTTTCAAGAGGATTTTATCAATTTGATTTTATCGATATTTTGTTAATTGCATCATTTACAAAATTCCAAAAATATTCTTTTATTTTTTTTTGTTCAGTTTTGATTACTTTACCAGTTTGACAAAAATACCAAACCCCCATTTTATCAACTTCCATTGCAATTTTTGACATATAGGCTAGCTTAGACCTTTTTCACTTGGTTCCAATTAAGTGAGACGACCCGAGGATTGCAACCTATACCGCAATCTTGGAATTTATTATATTTGACCGGTTTCTAAGGATCGATCGCAAGATCGCATTGACAGAGCCGCGATCACATGGGATTCCGGATTCGATTGTGTCTGATAGGGACCCTCGGTTTACTTCGAGATTTTGGGGTAGTTTGCAGGAAGCTTTTGGGACGAAGTTGAATTTTAGTACGGCTTTTCACCCTCAGACGGATGGTCAATCTGAGAGGACTATTCGGACTCTTGAGGGGATGCTTCGGGCTTGTGTGATGGATTTTCGAGGAGCTTGGGATGAACATTTGTCGTTGGTCAAATTTGCTTATAACAATTCATACCATTCGAGCATTCAGATGGCTCCATATGAGGCTTTGTATGGGCGGAGATGTAGGAATCCGATTTGTTGGGATGAAGAAGGAGAGAGGCAATTGGAAGGACCGGAATTGATTCAGACGACAGTTGAGAAAGTTAATTTGGTTAAGCAGCGACTTAAGGCAGCACAGGATAGGATGAAGAGTTATATTGATGCTCACCGAAAGGAGATGGAGTATGAAGTCGATGAGAAAGTGTTCCTTAAGACATCTCCTTAGAAAGGAGTATTGAGATTCGGCAAGAAGGGGAAGTTGAGTCCGAGGTATGTGGGTCCTTATGAGATCCTTGAGAGGATTGGACCACTCGCCTACAGATTGGCATTACCTCCAGAATTGGCGCAGATTCATGATGTTTTCCATGTGTCCATGTTGAGGAGGTATAGATCGGATCCTTCTCACATCATTCAGGCTAGTGAGGTTCAGTTGCGAGATGATCTGAGTTATGAGGAGCAACCAGTAGAGATTTTGGATACCAAGGACAAGGTTCTCAGGAACAAGACGGTTCAGTTAGTCAAAGTCCTTTGGAGGAATCATTCGGTAGAGGAGGCTACATGGGAGCCACTGGAAGCCATGCGGGTGAAGTATCCGCATCTCTTCGATGGCTCAGGTAATAATTTCGAGGACGAAATTTCTTTTAAGAGGGAGAGAAATGTTAGACCCCAAATTTTTTTTAATGATGATATTAAGCATGAATTGAGATAATTGTGGTTTTATGCCTTGAATTGATTAAATTGAGAACATTAGTGGATTTATTTGAGTTTAGTACAGTTAAATGAGAATTAAAAGGTAAGAATTATGAGGGTATTTTGGGAAAATGACTTAGGTTGAAAAGGGTTTAGGCTTGTGAGAAGGGTAACTTAGTCTTTGTTCCCTTTAGGTTTAAGGGAAAGAAATTAAAGAGAAAAGAAAGAGAAGAAGGAAAAGAAGGAAATAGAAGAGAAGAGAAAGAGGAGAAGCGTCGTCGGTGGAGAAGAAGAGGAGAAGAAGAGAGATTTTCGATCTTTGAGATTTTCGACAGTTTCAAATCATTTCCGGGTAAGTCTCATTTTGTTTAAGCTTGTTTTAGTTGGATTAAACCCTAAGATGGCTTGAATCTGTGAGAATCGAAGGTTTAGGGTTTTAGGGCATAAGTGTAGGGATTTCCTTGGGCTGATGTGTTTGTGATGGATTTGAAGCTCAGAATGGGTTAGAAATGTAGTAGAGGACTTGATCTATAGTTTGGTTGTGTTGCATTTGAGTTTGGGAAAAGAATGAAGTCAGAAAATGCAGAATCGGGGTTGAGTCGTAACTCAGACCCCAGACGTCATGACGTGCAAGAGCACACACCACGGCAAGAGAACACCGCTGGCGTCTGCAGAGAATTGGTGACACGCGACGTGCACCATGTGCACGTCGCACGTCGTGGCGTGCGAGTGATGAGCACGCCACGACGCACACTTCGAAGCTGCCGCCGCATGCAGGCAGGTCGTTAGCCCCATGAAGGCCCCTTCGCCGCCATGAGTCCCCTGTTTTCCGAAAGTGAAATTTTAGTATTTTGGGCATATCTTTTGGTGTAGATGCCCAATTGAGGTGATCCTTGATTCATTGTGAACTAGAAATAAAGGGCTACGAGTTGTATGAAGAAGGGAAGTTCGGAATTTGTTTCAAAGGGTGCGAGAATTTAGTTAGAAGTCGGATGGAGACCTTTAATGCTTTATTTTGATTGTCAAGCTTTATGGAATATTTTCTATGGATTGTTAATTAAATGAGAACTTGGTTTATTATAGGGAACCAAGCTGATTTGACCCAATCGCAAGAGGAAGGACAGCAGTGAATCTGATACTCAAGCGATACTAGGTGGGTAATATGTTTATGGTTATTGTGTGTATGGGCAAATTGCCTTGTGTGTGCTTATTTGCTTGCATGATATGACCTTGTTGGTATTGAATTACATGAGAAATATTGAATGTGCACTTTATGCATGACTTGATAGGCCTTATGGCAATGGACAAGAATGAGAAATTAGAAAACTGTGAAAAATGCTTTGAGCATGAATCGAATGGATTATGTGATTTGTTTGGGTAAGAGAGTTACGGATGGAGTCACGTGCACGTTGACATTAAAGCCTTCTCCCGGCTGCCCGCTTGAGGCCACGAGATCCTTGAGAAATCGGACTCGGATAGTTTACGGATTTACCTTTGGTTTATCCAGATCGTGTACGAAACTCTCGAGCCAATTGTTTGTGCATACACAATTGATTTGTTGAGCATGATACATGTTAAATTGTTATATTGTGAAATCATATGACATGAGTTGTGATGCGATGATGGTATAGTGACGGATTTGATGATTTGTTATATGCTCGTATAAGTATATATGCTTGATTGTGTGGCTCGTTGCCAATAGCTATAAACGTATATGCCACTGAGCTTCGCAGCTCACCCTATTACTCTCCCCTCCTCAGGTGCAATTCGAGACGATTGTCGACCTTGCAAGGCATCGAAAACTTCAAGCTAGTTAGGAGCCTTGTATTAAGTTAGTACTTTGGTTAGCCCGCCGCATTTCATCATGGAGCATACTTATGTATTTTGAATTTTAAACTTTATTTTTGTATTACGCTGCATTTGAGAATATTGTTGAATGTCTTCGAATGGCAATGACAGATGGTTTATGCATTTGGAATTATTAATGCATATTTGGAATGCATGTGTAGAATGTGTGTATGTATGAGTATATGTTTATGTTTGTATCGAATTTATGGATTTGTATGGATGTTGGGATCGGGTCCGAAGGTTTATGGAGCGTCCGTCGCAGACACGACCCAAGAGGCCGCCTCGGGAATCAGGGATCCGGGACCCGGGCCCAACATTCACAACATCAAAACCAAATCTCAACTATAACACAACAAACCCATTTTTTTCAACAAAACTAGTAAGCTTACTAACCCATTTTCTTCTTCCTTTTCACTTAGTTGGGTATGGGATCATGTTGGATGCTTGATTGGAGGTAGAAGAGCATGAAAAACTTCTTCGATCACTTCTCCATGGCCTAGTCGTAGCTCTCTCTTCTCCTTTTTCTTTGCTCTTCTTTTTTTCTACCTCTTCCTTCCTTCAGCAATGGATGGCCATCCCTCTTTAAAGAGATTAACATTTTGCTTATTTACACTTTTTTTCCCACCATTGCCCTTCATAACATCTTATAATTACAACCTTGCCCACACCTCTTGTCGCCATTTAATTGGTTACTTTTCAAACAAATTAATTCATGCTTATCTCAAGGGAACCTTCCCATCTAATACTGATATGGAATTTGAATGCATTTGGTTTGAAGAAAAGACCATTTTGCTCCTTTTTTTGAATTAAATGCAATTTATGCCCAAATAAATTCCAAAAATATTCTATGGTCACTGTAACTTCAAATTGACCATTTAATATTCTAATTGGGCAAAAAACATTTAAATTGGGTGCTTGAAAAAATTGAAATGGGAGAAAAATCACTAATTTCCATTATTTTCCATAAAGGGCATTTTAGTCCAATAATTTTTTATCTCTTGAAATCTATCCTAATGGACTTATTTTCACCAAAACTTTCCTCCTAAGATATTAAGTCTAGGTTTTCACACATATAAACACCTTTAAACCTCAAAATGACCATTTTACCCTTTACCGAGTTAAATCGATAACTTTTCTACATAACTTCAAAAAATACTTTATATAACTCTAAACCTCAAATTGACCTCAATGTACTCCAATTAAGCCTAAAAATCTTCAATTGCATGCTTAGAACATTTTAATTAGGCACATTATCTCTAAAATCCACTATTTTTTTTATACGAGTCTTTTTTATCTTGAAATTTTTGGATTACCCAAATTCTATTTAAACAACCTCCATTTTGACCTGTTTTAGTTCCTATAGACTCCAATCCTAATTCTGAAGCTTTTCATCGTATTTCAAAATTGTTTGGTAACTTTTTCGATTGCCCATAAGAATTTTAATATTGAATCATGAAATTATCGAATGTCACCTAAATCATTTAGATGTCATTTAAAAATGTCAACTAAATCCCTATAGCATATTTTGAGGCTTTTTAAAGCTCGTTTAGACTTATTCTGTAGCTTTTTTGAGTTTTCAAAAACTTTTCAAAAAAAATTTCGGTCGAGTCCAGAACTATCTCCAGTTTATTCGTGATCTCCATTATAATCTCAATAATACATTTAAATGCTTAAATTGCTCTAGTATACCATAAATAGAACATACTCTATAACAGTTGAAGTTAATATGAGAATGGTGTTAACTATTACGACAATTGTTGTTCATGACATGATACAAGATATCTTGAGCTCACAAATGGAGCATTATTAGTGGTCTTCTAAAGATTTTGGGATGTCAATTGTTGTTCGACAAAGAGCAAAACTTTCTCTAAGTATTAGCTTTTTCCCTTTTCTTACTTGTTGAAAATTAATTATCACTTTGTTTTGTTTATAATACTACTTTTGTTATCTTACAACATACAGTTTCTTCGTAGGATCAATTTGGAACTCGTGTTCTAGAATTGCAAAAGTTTGCAATTTAAATTTTAAGTTAATATGTGAGTGCAACAGGCTATGAAAGGAATTCGAACACATTTGAATTCATCCATTCCAAGAAAATGAATATATTAAAGCACAAGAGATTGAATGACTTGGTCTTTATTCATTACAATTTAAAGTTTCAGGAAAGGTATGCTATTATCATTATTAATTTAGATATAATTTCTTATAATTTTTAATAATTAAATGTAATTATTTACTAGGACTCTTAATAGTACAAGTAGTTTAATAGATACAATTTACATTGATAATATCAATCTTTTGGTGGATTGAGTTTCTGAGAAATCGGGTTTATTAAATATGAATAACTTGGAAGATAATCTTAGATGAGAAAGCATTGACATGACATTTGATGCATTGAATTTGAATGATAATGATGCTGAGACTCTTCTCAATGATGAGGATTTTGTATCAAATGATAATTATAGTCAATGTAATTATAGCCAATATTCTCCTGTAGACGATTGAACAAAATTTCAGGTTTTTGTTTCTTTTCTTCTTTTAATTTTATTTATATTTGATGAATATGTTAAATTATATTTACGCAATGTAATTATAAATGTTATTGTTTCAAGTTTCACTTTTACTTGTTTCTTCATCACGAACTCGTATCGTAAATTGTAATAGCTTGAGAGTTAAGGATATTTATTATTCTTTTATTTAATGTTTTGATGTAATATTATTTCTTATATGATAAATTTGTAATATTTCAAATGCCTTGTATTGTTCTTAATTTTATATTTGAATGCTGATTTTTTAATATTAATTGTAGCTATTATTTATATGTGAAATATCTAAAATTATTGTTATTTCATATTAATTGTAGTTATTTTTATTATTATTATTTTTTGCGACATGATTGATGTAAATTATAAAGTATACAATACAATATACTAATAGACTATTTTGCAATTTTAAAAATTTAGAGACTACTTAATAAATCTAAAAATTACCCAAAACGATACCTAATATTGATCGGTACCACTACCACTACAATAATGTACTAGAACCCAATATGATATCGGATTGGTTCGATATTTATAACATTGCATGCACATGTATAGATTTTTTATAGATGAAATTTAGTTTCAAAATAAAAGTTGAGATATGTTTAATATTCTCAAAATTTAAGATATTTTGAATAAGATATCCTTAAGTATATTGTTTATGATTAAAATATACATCCAAAGTATCTCTCAAGGTTCATGGTAGTCCCACTAGTTCCTATTTTTACAAAAGTAGAATCTTTTATAACAGTAATCACCATCTCATCCCATTTCTATTAAATAAATAAATTTATCTATTAGTGATTTGTTAGAGAATTAGCACGGGCCTATTTTATCTTTGAAAATTTAATCGTAATTTAATTGAATTCCCTTCTCAAGTTATTAGGACAAGTTTAAAGCAAATGTTTGTCCATCTTTTTAACTTTGAGTGCAAAGGTGGAAACTTTAGGAGGTAAAATACAATTACCTTCTTTCGGTAGTTAACTGATAACCATACATAAACCAAGTTAGGATGTATTATTCAAACATCTCATAGTTGAAGGTTACATAAATGTTAATACCATTTAACATATAAATTGAAGAATATTAAAATCAGCATTCTGTAAACACTTGCCCAACATTTGTTCTTCGTATGACACATAAAAGAGGGTCACAAAGGATGATTAATAGCTCCTCCCAGATACCAACATTTGCTCAAATCTTAAGCTCAATACTGTCTTCCCATTCACACATTTCTTACATGAAACAGATTGAAACCATGTTCACATGCCTTCATTGTTTGATAATTCCAGCTCAAAATCACCGACATCTAAATCTTGCAGATGAGTAGTGAAAAGGGGCTAACAAAAAGCTGCAAAAGGACCATCACCGAACAACATGCTTCAGAAAGTGAAGGAAAAATCAATAGAATACATGAACGTGGATAAGCAAGTCCATGACTAAGTGTATCATTTAAACCATATGGTATATATGAATTGCCATACAAGGTTAATTTTCTAAGCATTCCAAAATTTGTCAATGATTGTCCTAAATTGTAGATGCAAATAAATTCCTTTGGCTTCTAAAGATACGAAAAGCACAGGAGAAAGTGGTGAGCTCAGAATCTAGCACTATGGAATACAAGAGGAAGAATCAAAGAACTAAATCTGGAAGTCAGCCAATCCACAAGCTGAAGACTCCTCTCTAAACAACAAGCTATTTTATTTCTTTTTTGATATGGCAGGAAATCTTGATTCATGCCATATCAAATTCTGCTTGCACAACAAACAAGCATGTTTGTTTGCCAAATTTGCTTATCAATCTATTTGTGCCTGCTATGCCCGTGACTTATTCATGATTCACATAACTTCAAGCTCACTAAGGATCAACATTATCTGAATCAAAAAACAATTCTAGAGCTCATGATTGGACACGTCAAATTCTAGTTCTTAAGGAAAGATGATGGACCAGATAATCAATCACTGCTCTATAGAAACATATAGTTAAATGCGCCACTTCCCAACCCCATCCTATGCACACTGCCTCTAAGAACAAAAAGAATAACACAAGCAAATCCAAAAGTTCCAAAGTATCACCAGTCTGAATCGTTTCATTAGTATGATCTGTATAAATTAAATTTCTCTCCAAAACCAATTGGATGCAATCGTTCCCTAATGATCAACAACAAATGTATGCCTAAATTATCGAACATACAAAAATCACTTTACTACCTAAATAAAATGAGTTGCAACAGAACCTCTCTTATCTGGAAAGGACTTCAGCTAGATATTAGTAAAAAAATATATGAACAACATATACTTCAATCTTGAGGCAGTACCTACTTCATGGCTTGTATTCTGTAAAAAGCGAACATAGAAATGAGGGTATTACTTGTCTGATTGTTATAGACCATAGCAGAGTCTCAAAATGTCAAAGCCTCAAAGCACAAGGTAACAACAGAATTCTTCAATTCCGTAATTCTAAATGTCTTCTATCCTAAATCTAAGACAAACATCATCAAGAGAAAGATAAACGAAAATATCCAAAGCACTTGATGCAATCATTCTAAAACCAATCAAACAATTGATTGGCAGTATTGCTACAATGTAAATAAAGAACAAGGGAAAATAACGTGAACCCGAAAGAAAATCCTCAAAAACGAAGATGCTACACGGAGTCTTCAAGCTTATTCAACTTTTCTTTCTCTTTCAAATCCCTTTCGTACTGTCTCAATCTCTCCTTCATCTTCTCCTGCACAACAGAGCCAATCCAGTAGACAAAGCCACTCAGAGAAGCTAAGGAAACACCAGGAGCTAAATCCAAAGCTAAGCGAAAATTATCTTAGTAAGCAAACAGCGCAAGCTAATAAGGAAAGAAAGTTGAAACCTTGTAACTGACTTCCACACGGTGCATAACGTAGAAACCCAGAACACCGCCGAAAATTGTGCCAGTTATTATCCGTACGTAGCCCCATTTCTGGGAATTCAATGCCATTTTCTCTATATTTTCCTTCGCTTTTTCGTCAGAACACAGAAAGCGCACCGTTCGACTTGCCCAAGCACTAAATCCTGCAAAAAGCTAAAACGAAATAAAAATCTTTTGGTTGAATTATGCTGTTGTAAGTTATCAAACAAATAAAATCCATATGACGGTTAATAGCCTAAAACGAATTCAACTTATTTGGCATAAAAGTAAGCAGGCCCAAATGATGCAAGGATTAGATGACATTTGGTCGAATACTTAGTGGGCATCTAGTAAAAAGTCCAAAACATAGGAGAAATGTAGTGAACGTGCGAAGGGCAAGCAGCGGGCACCATAAACAGAAGTGGAAGTCAGATAGAGAAATGCTCGAGGCAAATGTTGGTGAATAGCAGGCAGTTTGTCAGAATTTACGATCAACTTGATGGTTCATATAAAAAGTAAAGTTAAACCGTATATAAATCTAAATGAAGTTCTATCTTAAAATCAATTGGTGATAAATAGAGTAGCTCATTAGATTTATATGTTAGTCTTCTTTCTTTTCTTTCTCCAATGTAGGACAAATTCTTACTTCATATTTCAACACACCCCCCTCACGTTTGAGGTTAATTTAAAGCCTAATACATGACATAATCTATTATTTCGAGGTATTAACGACTAGCATAAGAACAACCTACTTTGATACCATGTTAGAATTTACAATAAGCATACGGCCTACATTAGAAGGAAAGTTAGACCACATACAAGTTTAAATGAGGTTCTATCTTAAAACCAATCGATAATAGATGGAGTAGCCCCTTAAACTTGTATGTTAGTCTTCTTTCCTCTCATTCTTCAATGTAGGACAAACTCTAATATGGCAATGTCAACCATATCCGCATCATTAAATCCATTGTGTATATATTTTAGGAATGTCTTACTGTCCATATCTAGTCTTGCTGTTATTAGGAGATCGTTAACCAAATCTTTAGGAAACTCTCATGTATATATTGCAACGATTAATACAACGATTGGCAAATTTGCCTAAATACGTTTTAGCATAGTTAACTGGAGTGTGATCATGATAATAAGTGGGGTGCAAGTTGAAAAAAATTGCTTTAGGTAATTGAAGTTAAGAGGATTGTATAAATTTATCAACATCATAACACAAAGGACACACAATCAAATATGAAAGACATATATACCTACAAACAATCATACTATTCCAATAAAAACACCATATTATTTTAGGTTTTCTTTGTGTATTTACTCGATCTTACTGTTATTTCAAACTTCCTTTGCAGCATGTACTTTTTTCCCCTAAATCAAATCATCTTTTTAGTTTCTTATTTCACACTTTTTAGCTTCATGGTAGCTTAGAATTTCAATTTTGAAGCTCACATATATCATTGATAAAAATAAAGTACAAATTATGAGAGAATTCCACCTTGAGGCAAATGTTGATTGCATAAGCGATCAATAATTTGGCACATCCAATGGGGATCAATGTCGCATACAAGGAATAGGGAATGAAGGTTTTGTATCTCAAATGATTGAGAATCTTAAGAAGGCAGAAGGTAGCATTACCTTCAGTTAAGCCTCTAGCTGACGTGAATCCAAAATTGCCGCAACCATCGACACGAAATGAAATTGTTCATATAAATGAGATTTCAGAATTGAATTCCAACTTGACCTTTACGGCTAAAGCAATCCAAATACTAACAGAGAAGGTGGACAAATTTTCTGTCGAACTGGTATAGATCGATGAGCAAAATTCTCCTTATCTAGTAAGGCAAATCTCTAAAGAGCCTAGGGTGTATCATACACTAAATGTGATGGAAGTTGGCTAGTGTAGTTGCCCTCAAACTTCTTCCTTTATGGATGAAAGATACATTTCTCCTGATAAAAGACAGGATGTTCCAACTACACCTATGCACTTTAATCCTGAAATTCGTCTGCAGGTTGTTAAGCCCTAGGCTTTTAGCAGATAAGGATTTGTCTTGGAAGTGGAAGCTAATGAACCACGTTAGGTTTAGAGGGAAACTTTATAGTTGTAAATTATTACTCCTCTGTAAATGAGAATATAAGTTGTTATGGAAGCTGTCAAAGAAGCCATGAAAGACCTGTATGGGCTTGATTTAAGGCAACTTGATCGTTTGGAATTCTATAAGCCTTATATGGGGATATTGACCATAAGAATCCTTACCCCTATCTCTAGAATTCCTTAATTTAACTTATTTTCTAGTGAAGATGGCTAATCAGTTATTAAGGGAATTTCTAGATTCACCATTCAGTGTGATGAATTGGC
Organism: Erythroxylum novogranatense; assembly: GCA_029891385.1. Classification (NCBI taxonomy): domain Eukaryota; kingdom Viridiplantae; phylum Streptophyta; class Magnoliopsida; order Malpighiales; family Erythroxylaceae; genus Erythroxylum; species Erythroxylum novogranatense. Next base: position 36,301,930 of record CM057233.1, on the reverse strand, counting down.
TAATTATGAAAATTTCAACAATTTCATGCATAGATTGTTCCCAAATTTGTTAGCAGTATCTTAGTATGCTTTATTGCCAAAATATTCTATCATTTCGTAGGTTAAAATCTGAGATTGTTTTATACTTAACTTTTTAGACTAAACCTAAAATCAATATTGCTAAATCATCTAAAGTCACTCAGAAAAGTGGCACCTAAAATCGGTATTGCTAAATTATCTAGAGTTACTCAGAAAAGTGGCAAGAATGCAGACATGTTCACTACCTAATTAAAAAAAATGAGAAGTTGATGTTAGGTTAAAGACCAAGTATGTTAAGTTAGCATAAGGGATCTTGATATTAAACTACGAATAAATTTCCAAGGTATGGAATTTTATGATTTTTATGAATTGGCATTAAAAGTGTTTAAATATAAAGATTTTTTTAGGGAATAAGGACATTAGAAAAAAAGTGTAGTTGGTCCTTATTTTACAAAGTCAAATTCATATGATTCAATAGTGGCTGAAGTTAATATCCATGGAATTTGTATTTGCTCCTCTTTAGAGCATAAATCTCCAAAATTCAAAATAAAAATGCTGGAAATAACTAAGTTTCATTACACTTTTGTCACTTCCAAAAGAAAGGAAATATTTGATTATTTGTTACAAGAAGAATTTATTACTTTACCGTAAGAACATAAAATTCCCACAAAGGAAGAAATTTGAGGGAGGGACTACTACAAGTACCACAATACATGAAGCCACCCAATGAATTCATGTTGGGGATTCAAGAATGTTATCCAAAATCGAACTAACAAGAAAATTTATTGTCTGTTGAAGTTAACCAAACCATGATGATATATGAAGATCTTATAACACCCACATACCCCCTAGGAGAATATGCAAGTGTCACACAAAACAGAACTGAAACAATCCAAAACATACTAAACATTCCTTACATGCATTTCAACAACTCAAGCAAACATACATTACATATCATTAAATGTTGTTGTTAACAAACCATAATGTACATCATATATAATGAACTTATCAAAATACATGCCTTAAACATAATTCATCTTGTAATAAGGTTATTACAATTAATCAAAATACAAATTATCTCATATTGTCAGATGCGACTCAAAAACTCAAATATACATCTTTTAAAACAAAAGACATTCTTCTTGGCCACTGTGGTTGTCTTTGTCCCAGTCTTTAAACTTTCTTATCAGAACCTATGCGGAGGGAAAACTACCGTGCTATGCATATAACTTAATAGGGAATAACTAACATAATGCATAATGTCGACTGTTTCTAACAGTCATCTAACATTCATATATACAAATTCAAATCATATCATAACAATCTTTAATTGTTCATAATTCAGAGTAATCCAAACATTATTTCTCATAACATAATATGATTCATCAATCAATACATAATATTCTTGCATCAAAACAAAACTCATAAATATCATAACATAATGTACAAGTATCAGAATTGAACATCATATAATCCTTTCATATCAAAATATGACTTATATCATAATAGAACTTGTTTTGTATCAAATCAGATCTTATCTCTTATCAGAACAGAACTTGTTTTATCAAAATTGAAGATATATCAAAATACAAAATAAGTTAGATTACTAATCCTTTTTATAGAAGTGAGTAGCGAAACCAGAATAGAAGATACCATGATTGGTATCTGAAATAAAAGAGACTAATGTCTCTAAATCAGGGGACGTTGTAGTGTTGATATCAGGAGACATCGAAATGTCACAAGAGCAGCTGTAGACCCTTCTAGGTATGTCTATTTACCCACTGCTAGGACTTTAACACTTTTAAAACATACCATTTCAGATTTCATAGTTTCATGTAAATGATGCAATGCATAACATATGACCTTATTCATTTGATCAAACTTAACATGCCTTATAAATACAAACATGTGCATTAAAGCATCAATAAATGTACTGAGTCATTGCACATAATGTATATTCACACAATTAGAAAGCACTTCCAATACAATCCCAATTATCAAACTGTTGGGACCCGATCTGAGACCGGATCCCAACCGGAAAAACGGAAAACGAAAACGAAGTGGTGGAACGAAAACATAGAGGTAATCGAATAACAACATGCAGAAGCAAAAGCGAAAGCAGATTCGAATCGAATGACAAAACGGATCTTAGAACCAACTTGGGACAAAACAAGAGCAAATGAATGGACGAAATCCAAAAGCGAACGAATTGAAGCAAAATCAAACACGAATCGAAAGAAAATCGAATAATCAAAGCGGAAGTAAACAATTGGTTCGATTAAACTGAAAATCACATTCCGACATCCGAAACGTATATCTTAGAAAACTATTCGTGTTGGAAACCATAAGACATCTAATCTAAACCAATCAAATCTGGTATAACTTTTTTTTCTTTCTTTCTTTTTCCATCATACAACACAATACCAAAATCTAAATGGAATTTAACAATTCCACAACCTCAAATCATTTTATCCTTCACATTCATACATCTCTCATAATTCTTCTTTTTACCAAATCTTATTTTTCTTTAAACATCTCACACATGACTAATACAAATCAAGCCATACACAAAATGCACTTCAATAACTCAAATCTAGCAACACAATTCATCGGACCACCCGTCCGGAGTCCAAACCACAACCAGTACACAATTTATATACAAAACCATTCATATTCATCTCATCTCAATTTAGTATGCAAATCACATTCCATATCCATACACAATTTCATAACTCATTACCATCATGAATTAATATGCTTACAAAACATAAATGGTATTCCAAGCCATAATACAACGTCAATACTAAAATCCAAAATACACGAGATAATACAACTCCAAAATTCTCAACAAAAGTCTAAGGACTTATCTTCCAACAATCTAACTTAAAAACACATCATATGTACACATACAAACAAACAGAAACCTTCACTTTCTTTCACCCGATTTTCTTCTCATCACCTGTGGATGGGAATGAAGGGGGTGAGCTTATAGCTCGTGGGTAACAGTTTTATAACCGAAAACAAGCAAAAACTATTGTAAAGTTCAAATTGAATCCATGTCACATATTTTCAAATTCAATAAGCCAAAACTGTTGAAATGTTCATTTGTTATATAAAAATCTTGATAATTTCGTAAAATGCTTCGTTTCCAAATTCTCTGTCAAATTCGCAATTCAAACTCAAAACTTATAATAAAAAAATATCATCACATCCCAAAGCATATTCATTTAATCATCAATACAAAACACTCAATTTATGCAACATATTTGACAATTCCAAGATGCAATGCATAAACAAATGGCTCGAGAGTTTTATAAACGAAACGGGTATAGTTTACACCGTAAACAAAACGAGTCTGATTTCTCAAGATCTCGTGGCCTCAAGCGGGCAGCTAGGAGAAGGCTATGGGTCATCGTGCACGTGATTAACGAAACAGGTTCTCTCCCGCCCAAACAAAAGCACGTAGTCATTTCATGCTCAATCAATTTATTCGAATGCTTTCATACTTTCAAGCTTTTCTATCTTTTCCATTCATACAAAAATGCCATAACATGTTTTAATGGCATAACTTGAGCATAATTCGCAAATCGCAATGCATTTTCAATAATCACAATATCACACAAATTCACATATCAAGTTCTCAATCAATTAAGCATATACACACATAAGCAAATTCTTTAAATCATTTAAAAGCAATATATGAAGAATTTGAAATCATTTAGTTCTCTTGATTTGGAAAACTTTAGTGGCTCATTATTCAATTATAAACATGAAACTCACCTCAATTCCGTGCTTGAAGCTTGCCCAATGCTTCAATTCTCCAAAGCCTTTCTTCTTTCCTCCGATATAAAATTCCCTAAGCCATAATCATCCAAATTCAACATCATAATTAGCATAACCCTTAAAATTGATGTCATAATTCATAAACTCGTACTGAGCGGCTAAGCGACTGAGCGGTCAGCCACGTGATTCCGACCTCCTAAATTCTACCCTTCATATCTTTTGACCCAGAACTCTAAATTTTACAAACTTGGTACCGTTTGAAAGATAAACGACAGATCTACCATTTTCAATAAGGACTCAAAAGCAAGTTTGGTCTCTAAAGGGGTCAAAAGTTTACTCGAAGATGACCAATCGACAAGCTCCTCATAAACAGTACCAAAACTTGTAAACATCATAACTTTTGACCCAGAACTCCAAATTTCACAAACTTGGTGTCTATGGAAAGATAAAAGCAAGATATACAATTTCTATGAAGGACTTAAAAGCCAATTCTATCTTTAAAGGGGTCAAAAACTCCGTCAAAAATATTGCCTCTACTTGTCATCCCAAAATAGTAACAACAACTTGTAAAAATCATAACTTCCTATTTCATAGCCCAAAATTTGCATACTTTGCATCAATGGAAAGATCAAGACATAATCTAAAACTTTCATAAAGCACTTAAAGACAATTTCAATCTCTAACTAGGTCAATTTTTCACTCAAAGATTCTGCCTTGTAATTTGTCATCCTATACCACAACCAAACTTCCAAATTTCATATCTTCCAATTTCCATATCCAAAAATTGCATACTTTATGGCGATAAAAGTTGGGAATATAAGCTACAATTTTCATTAAGGCCACTTTCTCCAATTCAAACCACATCAATACGGTGCTTGGCCTCAAACCACAACATACACAATCCTACACTTAGAGCATTTTCAAAACTAAAACAAAATACACATAACTTCGAAAAATCATAACTTTCACTCCCGATATCGAAAAATATCAAACTTTATGGCTACGGAAGGCTCCCAATATAAGCTACAAGTTTCATGAAGATCATTTTCTCAAATTTGGCCTAAATCAAAAATTCAACTTTTATCTCCAAAAAGGTCAAACTTTCACAATTCTTCATATTTTCACACTTTTTCTCTTTATTTCTTGATTTTTAACTTCCATTTCAATCAACTCATTCACTTTACTCTCATAACCCATACAAATCTACTCAAATATCTAAGCCATTCTAATTTCTACTAAAAATTCGGGGTCCAACACAAACTCCTCGGACAATTGATGGTCTGGAATTATCACAATATCAGAATCACATAACAGTGAAATAATGCATAAGTATGAATTCATTTCCTTACGCTTAAATTGAACCCATTCATTCTCACTCAAACTTTTCATGCCTTATAAACTTAAGCATTAATAATGCATCAATTAATATATTAAGGAATTACACTTTACATGTACTCACCTAAGTTCCCAACTATCAAACTTTCATAACTAACACCTCACTTTTATCATTTGAAACACAGTTGTGTTCATAAGTATACTTCATTCCTTTAATAACTTATAAGTTCCAAAATTTGATACTTTGTTATCTAATAACACCTTCCTTAAGTTATTACTTCAATTAAAAATCCAAATCTTATTCAACCTTTAATTAAACTATTCTACATCAAACTAGGTTCATATTCAAGCTCAATTAAATCCATTTAAACCACTATTAAATACCTTAACCTTATATAGTCCAGAAATTTTCTAAATCTTCCCATGACTGTAGGAATAAGCCTTATAAATATCACAATCATGGGATGAGTGAATCGAAGGGTCACTCACCCACAGCCTCTAATTTGTTTCCAAAACTTTACTTCTTTACTTCTATTCGACACACCTTCATCAAAGTCCATCAATTTCACTTCAATTCTACCTTATTCATGCTTCAATACCTCACCAAATTCATGTCCAAACCAATTCAAAAATCATTCATTAAGTAACTTACAAATCAATATCTTCCACACATCAAAACCAAATCAGAAGTTATCATACAAGTATCATTTTTCTAGCATTCATTTGTCATCATGATAACACATTTTTCATGCCAATTCAGTTATCATAAAACTTGTAATAATACATGCTATCAAGTTAGTAATCCCTTACCTAATTACCTTCAAATTCCTTCTTCAAAGAACTAACCAAACCAGTCCTTCATGTAACCAAAACACTTCTGAAATTTAGGTAGGTGTTGGATGATCTTAACATCCAAAAGACAGCAACATAAAAGATAACTTGTGGTAGCTCTTAATGCAATATCTTGCAAGAATTCTAATTGAAATTGAAGCAAAATTCAGAGTTAAGAGAGGTGACTGATTTCAGAGGAGATGTTTCAATGAAGGCTGCAGAAACTTCTCACAAGTTTAACACCTAAGTTCTTAGGTTTCCTAATCTTGGAGGAGCATGTGTCACCAATGCATGTATCACCTTTTTCCTCCCTTTAAACTACCAAATGTCATACACCTTTTAGGCCATTTGTCACTTAATCAATGCTACTAAATGTCATTCAATTATACTACTATTTGTCCCTTATTTATGCATGCCAAATGTCAATGCATTAGCTATGCCAAATGTCACTAAATTTATAGGCTTAGTCATCCAATTTTCATGTACCAACTTGTCTTGCCACTTGACATTTGCCTTATCCAAATGTACATTTTAACACATCAATTTTCTAATGGTATCAATTAATTCCAATTCGCTAAGTAGGATCCATTAAACCAAAATTCAAGTCATATGCAATTCTCAATCATCTCACAATTTTTAGCACCTTTCATACATGTACTTTTATAAACATGCAGCATTCCAACTAAGGTATAATTTGGAGCTTTACAATTATCTCCCCCTTAAAAGAATTTCATCCTCGAAATTTATACCTAATAAGAACAACTGAGGATACTAAACCCTTATAGTTGATTTCGATTTTATTTGGATTTCTTGCACAAGAATTATATGTATATCATCAGACCAATATCTTCTCAACATAAAATCATGAAACACATCATGCAACTCAACCAAATATTTAAGAAGAACTAACTAATAAGTTATCATACTAGTCTGCTAACTGTTATACACATACATCGAATCTGACTTGTACCCCCTGAACATTCTAGCACAGAATACTTTGTGGATCTAAGTCCTTCTAACAATAACAATAATGTCATCTCATATTTAAGAATCCAATAACATAGTTTAGATACTTTACAACAAACAAAGTACACGCAGTCTCCATAATATATCCAACTTCTCATGCCTAAGTCTCATACTTATCCAACTCCAATATTCACATCTGATTCATTCAATACTCATTCATTCCTAGAAATATAACATTTGATCTATATGATATAATTCAGTGAAAGTTCTCATACAGGAGATTTCTTTTCTCAATTATCTGTACTATTCATGAAATCCTTATTAGTTAACTATGTTTGTCGTTGCTCTTCAACTATTCATATTATTTCAATAAAATCATTTACTATCATATCTCACATAATCATAATGTTCTATATACCATCAAGATCATTGCATCTTATCTAAAGATTTATGTTCAAAAGGTCACCAATTAATATCTTATGCAAATGATACCTTGACCTCAATTACTATCATATCCAAGCATTTAATACTTATGTACACTTTAATATCATTCCCCAAAGCAACCACATTATCATATGTACACTCATAATAACTTATCAAATTAATCTTGAGGACTTCCATAAATATCACTATCATTTACTTCATCTTATTTACATATGTTCTCAATCAATTCAGAAATATAAGATATGTAACCATCATGAAATTCTAATATCAAACCAAATGTTATGACCTTATACTAAATCACAAACTTTCAATATGATACCTAAGCAACCATTCCGGTTCCATGTTCAACCTCTCAAGGTAATAGAAATTTTGGTTTTCTTTCAACTTTTCTTGTACACTTTAAATCCCATCACTTTTACTTACATCTCTATTCTTTTCTCTGTCTAATCCTCAAAATATATTTACTTCCACAGTAATTTAAAGGTATACAACCACAACATAATACTCATCTCATATTCTTTAATATAACCATGAATACAAATACATTGACTCTATGTCCAATATATTGAACCATATAGTATCTCGTCTATCAGGATATCAACAAACTTTTATTTTCTCACACTCTAATAGATCATCATTCATCTCGATTTACCCCAGAGGTTCCAAATATAAACAGACAAGATTGCGTAGGAGTATTACTCTCATCAATCTCATAAGATCTTTCCATACTTAACTCTAAAACCTAAATGTGGGACAAACCACATTAGGCCATACACATCTCTTATATCCACATATAACCAATAGTTAAGTGTTGTTCAAACCAGAATCGCCTAAGCCATGATCTGATACCAAATAATGTAACACCCATATACCCCCTGGGAGGATATGCAAGTGTCACACAAAACATAACTGAAACAATCCAAAACATACAAAACATTCCTTACATGCATTTCAACAACTCAAGCAAACGTATATTACATATCATTAAATGTTGTTGTAAACAAACTATAATGTACATCATATATAATGAACTTATCAAAATATATGCCTTAAACATAATTCATCCTAATAAGATTATTACAAACCCTTAATCAAAATACAAACTGTCTTATATTGTCAGATACAACTCAAAAACTCAAATATACATCTTTCAAAATAGAATACAATCTTCTTGGCCACTACAATTGTCTTTGTCCCAATCTTTAAACCTTTTTATCAGAACCTACATGGAGGCAAAACTACCGTGCTAAGCATATAGCTTAGTGGGAAAAAACTAAACATAATGCATAATGGTGGTTGTTTCTAACAATCGTCTAACATTCATATATATAGATTCAAATCATATCATAACAATCTTTAATTGTTCATAATTCAGAGTAATCCAAACATTATTTCTAACAGAATATGATTCATCAATCAATACAGAACATTCTTGCATCAGAACTGTTGGCCCCTGAATTTTTTTTAATTTTTATTTTTATTGAATAAGCATGATTTCAAATTTATTTTTGAGGTTTTGATTGATTAATTGTTTTTGTTTAGAGTTTAATTAGAATGTAAATGGTTGGAGGATTTTATTGCTTAGATTGATGGAATTAGACATATTAAATGGAGAAATTAAGATTAAGTTAGAATATAGTATGGTGTAGGTTAAAGTGAAGGAATAAGAATGTTGGACCCCGAATTTTTTTTATGATGTCATTAAGTATGAATTGTGTTAATTATGCGATTATGCCTTAGTTTGATTAAATTAAGAGGAGTAGGGAATAATTAAGGTTTAATTGGGGTTAAATGAGAATTAAAAGGATAAAAATATATGAGGGCATTTTGGGAAGATTGCTTAGGTTGAATTAAGTTAAGGCTTTGAAGGAGAGGTAAAATGGTCTTTACCCATCCTAGTTAGAGTTAAGAGTAAGAATTAGAAGAAAGAAGGAGAAAAGAAAGAAGAAGGAGAAGAGTCGTGGGAGAGGGAGAAGAGAAGAGAAGAGGGATTTCAATCCAAGAGATTTTTCGACAGTGTTGGAGCAATACCCGGTAAGTTTACGTCCTTTTAATCTTGTTTTAGTTGGATTAAACCTAAGGATAGGTTGAATGTGTGAGAATCGATGGTTTTAGGGTTTTAAGGTAAAATGGTTAGAAATCCTTGAGTTGTTGGATTTGTGACTGATTTTGAGTTGCTGCTGGGTTAGAAATGTAGTATAAGTCATGATTTAAAGTTTAGATGTGTTGTATTTGCTAAAGGGAAGGATTGAAGATCAAAAAATGCAGAAAAATGGGGTTCGGAGTCGCTACTCCGACCCGCACGTCATGACGTCTTGAAGAAACCACGCCATGGCGTCGCGGAGAAAAATGGAGACGCCACGGGGGGTGCGTACGCGCGCGCGCACAATATGATGTGCATACCGCGGCACACAAATGTGCACGTCGCGACGTGCGTGAGGTGAGCACGTCGCGACGCACACATTTCTGCTCGCCGTGGCAAGCCTGGCTTTCGCCGCGACGAGCTTGTTCGTTCGCCACGGCGAGCGTCCCTTCTCCGCGGCGAGCCCCCTGTTGTCCGAAAGTGAAAATTTTGATATTTTTGGGCATATCTTCTGGTGTAGATGTCCAAATAAGGTGATTTTGGATTCATTGTGAACTAGAGATCAAGGACTACAATTTCTATGAAGAAGGGAAGTTCGGAATTAGCATGTAAGGAATTGCATGAATGTGTATATGTGTGAATCGAATTATGTATTTGTATGGATGTTGAGATCGGGTTCGAAGTTAGGGGGCGCCCGTCGCCGGCGCGACCCGAGGGGCCGCCTCAGGAATGGGGATCCGGGACCCGGGCCTAACATGTTAGGTATCAGAGCGCCTAGGTTTAGTGTCCTCGGCTTAGAATGTATACTAGGATGAATTGTGTGATCTATGATTATGTGTTGCATTGATTAAGTGACATGCATATCATGCATACATGTAGATTGCCATATAGCTAATCCTTAGTGTTTCCATTTGAAGGAGTACGATGCCACCTCGTAGAAGGACACGAGGAGTTATGCAAGGATCTGCTGCACCTGACTCTCCGACTAGAGAGGAGAGGACTGATGAGTCAGTAGCCCCAGGGAATGCTGAGGCTTCTGTAGGGCTAGGTAGTGAGCCCATTCCGTCACAGACTCAGGAGTCGCTAGTTCCGCAGGAGCAAGTGCCTCCTCTTGATCTGAGGCTATTCCAGGCGTTCACCCAGGCATTTGTTCAGGCTATGGGCCAGATGCCACAGCCTTCTGTTTCAACCCCAGCTCAGAAGGGGAGACCGTTTGACCGATTGAGAAAGTATGGGGCAGTCGATTTCTTTGGGACATCAGATCCTGACGAAGCTAAGACTTGGTTGAGGAAGACCGAGAGGGTGCTAGATCAGATGGAGTGTGAGGATGACGAGAGAGTCATCTATGCTGCAAGTTTGCTTTAGGGAAATGCTCTGCATTAGTGGGAGACCGTGCCAGGCAGTCAGATGAGACCCGTGGGGTTGTCATGGCAGAATTTCTTGGTTTCTTTTAAGAAGAAGTATTTATCAGAGGTTTACATTCAGCAAAAGCAGAGGGAGTTCCTCAGCTTGACTCAGAGGGAGATGACAATCAGTGAGTATGAGCGCCGGTTCACGCAGTTGGCGAGATATGCTTCAGATCTGATGCTGAGTGAGGCTGCTAGATGTCGCTGGTTTGAGTCGGGTCTGCACTTGGCCATCAGAGAAAAAGTGATAGTGCAGAACTTCTGTGATTTCCAGCAGCTGGTTGAGGTAGCTTTGAGGGTGGAAAATATTGAGAACATCAAGAGTGCAGTGAACAAGAAGAGAAAGGGCAGAGAGCAGTCCAGGAGGGGAGGTAGCATTAGTACTTCTATGCCAGACAGGAGTGCTAGGAGCTTCCCTGTTCAGTCTGAGGAGAGGAGCAGTGGTGCCAGTCGACGGAGACCGATGAGGGCTTCTACTGTTTCTCACCAAGCCTCGACGGTGGGCGGCAGTAGAAGGAGAGATGGGGACAAGTCATCCATCCCTAAGTGTGAGCACTGCGGTAATTTCCATGGTGGAGAGTGCTACTGATTGACGGGAGCATGTTTCAATTGCGGACAGAAGGGACACAGGGCCAGAGAGTGTCCTCAGTCGTCCAGGAGAGAGGGATCTCAGATGTAAGCTTCTAGGAGGCCAGAGACTGTGGGTCAAAGAACTGCAACAGAAGTGGGTAGTTCTGATGCAGCCAAGAGAGTGGGTCTTCCAAGTAGATCGAGGGGGCAGGCACCGGCTAGAGTGTTTGCAATGACTCAGGAGGATGCAGAGGCCACTCCAGATGTTGTCACTGGTATGACTAGATTATTTACTGATGATGTGCTTGTTTTGATTGATCCAGGTTCTACTCACTCGTTTGTTTCTTCGAATAGACCTGTGTGTGATAGGATTGTGAGCCCTTTGGATACTCCGCTGATGGTGAGTACTCCAATTGGCCAGTACATTGTGATTAGTCAAGTGTATAGAGACTGTGAGCTATGTATTGGTGGAGCATGGTTGGTGGTAGATTTGATGCCACTGAAGATGGGAGGATTAGATGTGATTTTGGGTATGGATACGTTGGAGAAGTACAATGCCCATTTGGATTGTAAGCAGAAGACAGTGGAATTTGATTTGGGTGATGGAAGAAGAGTGGTGTTTACGGGGGACAGAAAAGCAGGTCCGCCCAGAATTGTTTCAGCATTGACAGCAGAAAAGATGATGAGGAAAGGGTGTGAGGCATTTTTGGCCTATGTGATAGATTCCAGAGTAGATAGAGGGAAGCTGGAGGATATTCCAGTAGTCAGGAAATTCTTGAACGTCTTTCTCGAGGAATTGTCAAGACTACCGCCAGCTAGAGAAATTGAGTTTCCAATTGAGCTCTTTCCAGGTACGGCGTCGATTTCGGTTCCGCCTTACCGGATGGCTCCGGTGGAATTAAAGGAGCTTAAGGAGCAGTTGGAGGAGTTGTTGAAGAAGGGGTATATTCGACCGAGCTCTACACCTTGGGGAGCTTCGATCCTTTTTGTGAAGAAGAAAGATGGATCGTTGAGGATGTGTGTTGACTATCGGAAGTTGAATCAGGTCACGGTGAAGAACTGATATCCGCTTCCTCGCATTGATGATCTGTTTGATCAATTGCAAGGGGTGAAAGTCTTCTCTAAGATAGACTTAAGATCGGGCTACCATCAGTTGAGGATTAAGGAGTCGGACGTGCCAAAGACTGCTTTCAGGACTCGGTATGGGCATTTTGAGTTCATGGTGATGCCTTTTGGATTGACGAATGCTCCTGCGAGCTTCGATCCTTTTTGTGAAGAAGAAAGATGGATCGTTGAGGATGTGTGTTGACTATCGGAAGTTGAATCAGGTCACGGTGAAGAACTGATATCCGCTTCCTCGCATTGATGATCTGTTTGATCAATTGCAAGGGGTGAAAGTCTTCTAAGATAGACTTAAGATCGGGCTACCATCAGTTGAGGATTAAGGAGTCGGACGTGCCAAAGACTGCTTTCAGGACTCGATATGGGCATTTTGAGTTCATGGTGATGCCTTTTGGATTGACGAATGCTCCTGCAACTTTTATGGATTTGATGAATCGGGTCTTTAAGCCATTCTTGGACCAATTTATCATTGTCTTCATTGATGATATATTGGTCTATTCCAAGAGTGATGAGCAGCATGAGGAGCATTTGAGGATTGCTCTGGAGACTTTGAGGAGGAACGAGTTGTATGCCAAATTCGATAAATGCGAATTTTGGCTGAGAGAAGTTTCATTTCTTGGACATGTGATCTCGGAGCAAGGAGTGCATGTGGATCCAAAGAAAATAGAAGCTGTGGTAAATTGGGAAGCCCCGAATAGTGTAGCAGAGGTGAGGAGTTTTCTGGGTTTGGCAGGCTATTACAGGAGATTCGTGGAGGGATTTTCTATAATAGCCACTCCGATGACGAATTTGTTAAGGAAAAATCAAAAGTTTGTTTGGAGTGATGAGTGTCAGAAGAGTTTTGAGGAGCTTAAGCGCAGATTGACGAGTGCTCCGATTCTGATTTTGCCATCGGTCTTGAGGATATCTTATACTGATGATGCTTTGAGGAAGGGTCTTGGTTGTGTTTTGATGCAGGGAGATCGGGTGATTGCTTATGCTTCGAGGCAGTTGAAGCCTTATGAATTAAATTATCCGACGCATGATTTGGAGTTGGCAGCTATGATCTTTGCTTTGAAGATTTGGAGGCATTATTTGTATGGAGTTCAAACGAGGATTTTCACCGATCATAAGAGTCTGAAGTATTTGTTGAGCCAGAAGGAATTGAATTTGAGGTAGAGAAGGTGGATCGAGTTACTCAAGGATTATGATTTGTTGATTGAGTATCATCCGGGCAAGGCTAATGTGGTGGCAGATGCCTTGAGTAGGAAGTCTTCGATTGCGCATGTTCGGATGGTTTATCTTCCTTTATTGGAAGAGATGACCAAGCTTAAGATAAGCTTGAAGCAGGAGGAGTCGGATTGCCTTCTAGCTAATTTTCGAGTGAGGCCAATACTCAGGGAGAAGGTTAAGGAGTTGCAGGCACAGGATGCAGATTTGAACAAGCTTCAGGATGAAATTCAGAATGGTAAGATTTCTGAAGTAATAGTGAGGGATGATGGGCTTATGATAGTGGGAAACAGATTGTGTATCCCAGATGTGCAGGAGGTTAAAGATGAGATTATTGACGAGGCACATAGTGCGCCTTATGCTATGCATCCAGGTAGCACCAGGATGTACAGGGATTTGAGAGAGCATTTTTGGTGGAAAGGCATGAAGAGAGAAGTAGCAGAGTTTGTGAGTAAGTGTCTAGTGTGTCAGCAAGTCAAGGCTGAACACCAGGCACCTTCAGGCAAGTTGAGGCCATTGCCTATTTCGGAATGGAAGTGGCAAAGAGTGACCATGGATTTTCTGATGGGTTTGCCTAAGACTAGTAGGAAGCACGATGCAATTTGGGTTATTGTGGATTGGTTGACCAAGTCAGCTCACTTTTTGGCGATCAAGCAGACTGATTCTTTGCATGTACTAGCAAAGAAGTATATCGATGAGATAGTGAGATTGCATGGAATTCCGGATTTGATTATGTCAGACAGGGATCCTCGGTTTACTTCGAGGTTTTGGGGCAGTTTGCAGGAAGCTTTGGGTACGAAGTTGAATTTTAGTATGGCTTTTCACCCTCAGACGGATGGTCAATCTGAGAGGACTATTCGGACGCTTGAGGGGATGCTTCGGGCTTGTGTGATGGATTTCAAAGGAGCTTGGGATGAGCATTTGCCATTGGTCGAATTTACTTTCAATAATTCGTACCATTCGAGCATTCAGATGGCTCCATATGAGGCTTTGTATGGGCGGAGATGTAGGACTCCGATCTGTTAGGATGAAGAAGGAGAGAGGCAATTGGAAGGACCAGAATTGATTCAGATGACAGTTGAGAAAGTCAATCTGGTTAAGCAGCGACTTAAGGCAGCACAGGATAGGATGAAGAGTTATGTTGATGCTCACCGAAAGGAGATAGAGTATGAAGCCAGTGAGAAAGTGTTCCTTAAGACGTCTCCTTGGAAAGGAGTGATGAGATTTGGCAAGAAGGGTAAGTTGAGTCCGAGGTATGTGGGTCCATATGAGATCCTTGAGAGGATTGGACCACTCGCCTACAGGTTGGCGTTACCTCCAGAATTGTCGCAGATTCACGATGTCTTCCATGTGTCTATGTTGAGAAGGTATAGATCGGATCCTTCTCATATCATTCAGACTAGTGAGGTACAGTTGCGGGATGATCTGAGTTATGAGGAGCAACCAGTGGAGGTCTTGGACACAAAGGAAAAAGTCCTCAGGAACAAGACGGTTCAGTTAGTCAAGGTCCTATGGAGGAACCATTCGATAGAGGAGGCTACATGGGAGCCATTGGAAGCCATGCGGGAGAAGTATCCGCACCTCTTTGATGATTCAGGTAAATTTCGAGGACGAAATTTCTTTTAAGAGGGGGAGAAATGTTGGACCCCGAATTTTTTTTATGATGTCATTAAGTATGAATTGTGTTAATTATGCGATTATGCCTTAGTTTGATTAAATTAAGAGGAGTAGGGAATAATTAAGGTTTAATTGGGGTTAAATGAGAATTAAAATGATAAAAATATATGAGGGCATTTTGGGAAGATTGCTTAGGTTGAATTAAGTTAAGGCTTTGAAGGAGGGGTAAAATGGTCTTTACCCATCCTAGTTAGAGTTAAAAGTAAGAATTAGAAGAAAGAAGGAGAAAAGAAAGAAGAAGGAGAAGAGTCGTGGGAGAGGGAGAAGAGAAGAGAAGAGGGATTTCGATCCAAGAGATTTTTCGACAGTGTTGGAGCAATACCCGGTAAGTTTACGTCCTTTTAATCTTATTTTAGTTGGATTAAACCTAAGGATAGGTTGAATGTGTGAGAATCGATGGTTTTAGGGTTTTAAGGTAAAAATGGTTAGAAATCCTTGAGTTGTTGGATTTGTGACTGATTTTGAGTTGCTGCTGGGTTAGAAATGTAGTATAAGTCATGATTTAAAGTTTAGATGTGTTGCATTTGCTAAAGGGAAGGATTGAAGATCAGAAAATACAGAAAAACGGGGTTCGGAGTCGCTACTCCGACCCGCACGTCGCGACGTGCGGAGAAAAATGGAGATGCCGCGTGCACAGGGTGCATGTCGCGGCGTGCACAATATGATGTGCACGCCGTGGCGCACAAATGTGCACGTCGCGACGTGCGTGAGGTGAGCACGCGACGCACACATTTGTGCTCGCCGCGGCGAGCTGGTTCGTTCACCGCGGCTTGCCCCCTGTTGTCCGAAAGTGAAAATTTTGATATTTTTGGGCATATCTTCTGGTGTAGATGTCCAAATAAGGTGATTTTGGATTCATTGTGAACTAGAGATCAAGGACTACAAGTTCTATGAAGAAGGGAAGTTTGGAATTAGCCTGTAAGGGTTCGGAATTTTAGGAGGAGGTTGAATATAGACTTTTAGTGCTTTATTTTGGACTTCCAAGCTTTAAATATTTTCTATGCATATTAATTGAATGGAAACTTGGTTTATTATAGGAAACCAAACTGACCCGATTCCATCGCAAGAGGAAGGACACCAGTGAGTCGGATACTCAAGCGATATTAGGTGGGTAATGTACTTATAGTTATTGTGTGACTAGGCAATTTCTTGCCTATGTATGAATAAATGTTATATGTTATGTATGTTTAGACATGATGATTTAAATGATTTTGATTTCATATACTTTGAAAGAATCATGGGAATTGATAGCATTAAATTTTGATTCTGAGCATGTTATGCCTCGACTTCGGTCATGGCATTTTGATTTAAATGAAAGCTATCTGATAAAATGATTATGAGCATGATTACGTGCTTTTGTTTGGGCGAGAGTGGAACCATTTTGTTCGTCACGTGCACGTAGACAAGAGCCTTCTCCCGACTGCCCGCTTGTGGCCTATGAGATCCGAATGGACTCATTTTGTTCAGGGTGTAAACTTCGGTTTCTCCCTTTTGTTTCCATGGAACCCTCGAGCCATGTGATGTGCATTGCATATTTGAATTGTTGTTATGAAGCATATTTGTGACATATTTGTGAATTGAATTAATCATAGTGAATGTGTAAATTGTTTGATTAGCATGTGAGTGCTTGAATTGGTGCCTGTATAGATATAATATATATAAATTCATATGCCTGAATTTGTGCTAGTTGTCGATGGCTATGATTATATTAGCCACTGAGTTGTGTAGCTCAGCCCATTACTTTCCCTCCTCAGGTGCAGAACATGCCGATCGTTGACCTTGCAAGGCATCGGAAACTTCGAGCTAATTAGGAACGTTGCATTAAGTTAGTACTTTGGGTGGCCCACCGAGCATATTATCATAGAGCATACTCATATATTTTGGATGTAAATTTTATTTTGTATTATGCTATGTAAGGTTGAGAATGTTTGTTGAATTTCCCTCAAACTGTAATGGCATGAAACCCCTTAATGTATGGGGTGTTTAATTATGTTTTAATGTGTACGAAATTGCATGAATGTGTATATGTGTGAATCAAATTATGTATTTGTATGGATGTTGGGATCGGGTCCGAAGTTAGGGGGCGCCCGTCGCCGGCGCGACCCGAGGGGCCGCCTCAGGAATGGGGATCCAGGACCCGGGCCCAACAAAGAATGTATAAGGGAAAAATGGGAAGATCACTTAAAGTTAAAAGGTATAAGGCTTACAAGGAGGGTTAGATGGGTCTTTTTAGCTTCATTAAAAAGAAAGAAGGAAACAAAAGCATTTTGTCTTATGTTTGAAAGAAAGGAACGAAAATTTCAAGTAAAAGAGAGAGTGAGTTTCGGTGGAGGGAGAAAAGAAAGAAGAAAGAAAACAAAGGTTAGGTCTTGATTTTTCTAAGCTTTCAATAAGGATTTTGGAGTTTGTTTAAGAAGGAAAAAGGAAGAGGAGATTTAAAGCTTTCATTTGAGCTAAGAAGCAAAGTGATTAGTGAAGATCCAAGGTAAGTGTATAGTAAATCCTTTGGAATTTTGAAGGAGTTTTGGTTCAAATGGCTTAGGAAAAGTATGGGTATGAGTGTTCTAGGATAAATTTCATGTTTTGTTTCCTTAGGTTTTCTAATTTTAAGATCTCTTTTGATTTGGGTTTTTGTGATTCTGAAGAAATTCAAGGGAGGCAAGAGGAGCTTGAGGAAAGGCATCTTGAGCAAGTCTAAAGCAAGGGATTTTAAGGTGGGTAACATCTTTATAATTGAGAAAATGAGCTAGTAACATTATTGTCAATAAATGGAATTTAATGCTTTCCAACAACTTTAAAAATGTGTATTTATTACTCTTTAGTATGATTTGAGAATATGACATGTTTCTTTTTCTTGTAAATGAATTGTGATAATATTTTTATATTGTGTTGATGATTGTAAAAGAATGTGACTTTTGGAAAGAATGCAATGGTTATAAAAATTGCTTTCGGAAATGTGGCATTTTGGCCAATATGTTTGAAAAATGTGAAATGTATGCTTATATGAGTTTGTGGCGATCCCTTAAGTGAGTCAAGTGCACTTGTCTATAGGCTTTTCCCGCCTACCCGCTAGTGGCATGGAGCTCCTCACGGACTCCCCTAAGTTCACGGCTACACATGACCACCACACGAAAATGTGTAGTACGTTATGTTTTGGATCCACCCGAACCATTTTCGATGTGTGTATGTGACTATGTTTTGAAATCATTTTGATGCATTCGTGTGTTGATTTTGTAAATGGCTTGATAAGTTGTAAGTTTTGGAACACATATGTGGCATATGTGAAAATGTAAATTTTGCATTGGAAATAAAATGATTCAAGGATTTTTTTGCTTGTGTTATTGGTTATAAATATGTTACTCACGAGCCGTCGAGCTCACCCCCTTTTCTCCTCCCATCCACAGGCGATGAGCAAGAAAATGAGTGACCGAACCGAGGTCAAGGTATCACTCCCGTTTGATTTTTGAATTTGAAGCTATATTGTTGTAAACAAAGCTTTAGTTGCATTTTTGGAGCAAAATTTTTGTTCATGTGGTTTCTTATCTTTGTAATTTGAATTTCCGAGACTTTAATGTAATAGGGCTAGAAATTCCCACTAAAGCGTTGTAAGAACTCATATTTTGATATTATTGAAAGATATTCAAGTTTGATTGTGTTTTGCCAATGCATGTTCCAAACATTGCTTTGCATTGTTTTTGAAAATGTCCATAAGGGTAGGTTTGTGGGTGCTGTGCTTTGAGGTAAATTCAGGACTGATATGGATTGATTTGGATCAAGTAGCTTTCTTGAAAATTTTAGGGGAATTTCATAACTGTCCAACGATGTATAATATGCTATTTTTGGATGTGGGAATTGAAAGATGTCAATTGTTGAAGTTGGGTGCAGATGCCGTCAAGAATGGCAAATTTCGGGACAGAAATTTTGACTAAATTTTTGACCCTCATAGAGTTAGAAATTATTCTTAATTCCTTCATGAAAGTTTTAGTTTGTCTTTTTATCTTTCTGTTGATATAAAGTATGACATTTTTGGAGAATGTAGTGGAAAGTTATGATATTTAGAAGTTCTGTTGTTGTTTAGGATAACCATTTTCCAGGCAGTCACTTTGAGGTAGATTTTGACTCCTTTAGAGGCCAAATTGGTTTTTAAGTCCTTCATGGAATTTGTAGAGCTTCTTTTTAACTTCCCATTGATACCAAATTTGCAAATTTTGTAGCTCTGGGTCATAAGATAGAAATTTTGGAAGTTAGGTTGCTGTAGAAAAGGAAAAATAAAAAATAAAAAAAAATCAGGAGGTCACGTGCGTCGTCCGTGTGACGCCGCGCAATAGCGTGCATCACGAGCGCGACGCCGCGCCATCGCGCATCCGTGCGAGGGTGACGCAGCCCCCCTTAACCTAACCCGACCTTTTTCACTCATTTGCTTATAACTTTTTCATCCGACCTCCGATTGACCTGATTTTTGAAGCGTTGGATTCCTAAGAATTTTCTCTACCTTTTCATGGAAATTTATGGTTTTTGAGATTAATTTGAGAAAGATGAATTGAATCAAAGTGAGAAGATCCGTTAAAAAAAGTCTGATCATGCTTCCGTATTATGGTGATATCTCGACCTATAGAGGTCCGATTGAGTTGATTCTTGTTTCAAAATAAACTACAGACATGAAATTACAACTTATCTGAAGGAGTCAATTTTCAATTTAGGACCCAAGACTTTTAAAATTTTCAAATCTATTTGGAAGTATGTGTTTGGGTATTTTTGTTGAGGTTTGGCTTGGTGTGGAATTCCTCCCTTGTGAGAAGCATGTCCAGATGTCACGTAGGATGTCGGGCACGTGACCCGCAGGGGTAGGATTCCAACAAGAACAAAACTCATACCTATCATAATAGAATGTAAAAGTATCAGAATTGAATATCAGAATAAGAAATAATCCTTTCAGATATAAGTGTCAGAATTGAATATCAAAGTAAGATATAACCCTTTCAGATCACAATATGACTTATATCATAACATAACTTGTTCTGTATCAAATCAGAGCTTATCTCTTCTAAGAACATAACTTGTTTTTATCAAAACTGAACATGTATCAGAATGCAAAATAAGTTAGACTACTAATCCTTTTTACGGAAGTGGGTAACGGGACAAGAACAAAAGATACTATGATTGGTATCTGAAACAGAAGAGAGTAATGTCTCTAAATCAGGGGACACTATAGTGTTGATATTAGGAGACACCGAAGTGTTAATATCAGAAGCAGTTGCAGACCCTTTTAGGCATGCCTATTTACCCACAGCTAGGACTTAAAAGTTTTAAAACAAACCATTTCATATTTCAAATTTCATGTAAATGATGCAATGCATAGCATATGACCTTATTCATTTGATCAAACTTAGCATACCTTATAAATACAAACATATGCATTAAAGCATCAATAAATGTATTGAGTTGTTACACATTATGTATATTCACACAATTAGAAAACATTTCTAATACAATCCTAATTATCAAACTCCTCGGACAATTGATAATCCGAAATTATCACAATATCAAAATCATATAACAGTGAAATAATGCATAAGTATGAATTCATTTCCTTATGCTCAAATTGAACCCATTCATTCCCACTCAAACTTTTCATGCCTTATAAACTTAAACATTTGTAATAATGTACTAATGAATACATTGTTGGAGTTATGTAAATATAATGCCCGGAAATAAGTGTATTTACATGTAACTTGATCTTTTCGCCATAATTTTGTAATGAAAATATTTATTATTAATAAAATAAAAGAGTTTGGTTTTATTTGTATAAGCATAATATAGCTAGCTATAAGGAACCAAGATTCTTTTGTTAATAATATACATATACATGAAGATATATGAGAAACATGTATATTATTAGAATCTAAATTAATTAATTTATTATTGAATAATCAAGTTGGTCACTGATTATGGTTTAAACTGTAATGTTACGATTTATCTTCATGTAAGTATAGGAGTTTACTTCAAGGGAATGATGAGTTTTATATCATGATAATAGTCGACTATTAATAATGGCACTATTAAATGAATCTGTAATCAAGTATGTTTTCAAGAATAAAGTAGGCCATTACTTTAATATTAAAACAAACATTTTAGCATTTGCTTATTATGGACCATAATCTTGATGAGTGGTGAACCCATATGTGTTTCATTATAATTCTTGATATGATTCGAATGAATTTTTACAGAGTATTAATCCAGTGTTTGTATGTTGGAATTATTAATTGAAATATGTATCAGGGAACATTCACTTAAATAAAGAGTTTATAATGATATCATCACTTCTAGATGTTTTATGGAGATTGGTGATTAAACTAGAGTCAGGACTTTGATGGACTAGCTACCTATTAAGTCTTAACACCAAGATGAGATGATATGTGTTAATCACCATATAGAGAAAAACGGGAGAACTAGAAGGAAAAACCAACATAAGGACAAAACGGTAATTTTACCCTTTATTGTGCGGATGACTATAATAAGGTTCATAATCGGGTTTACAATTGGACATATTATTTAAAACAAAGGCAAGGAGAGGAGTACTTTAGTTCAAAAAGGTACTACTGATCCATCCTTTAAACCTTCTAAACGTAGGGATATTAAGTTCTTTAAATTTCAATGACGTGATCATTATGCATCTGATTGTCCTAATAGGAAGACTATATTTATTAAGGGTGGTGAAAATTTTTTAAGTCTGGTGATGTTAATGAGTTTGATGGTAGTGATTTAAGTATGCCACCTTTAGAATATTGTTTTGATGTTGATGAGAATGTTGAGTATACTATTAAGGGTTATCATTAGTTACTAGACATGCATTGAACTTGAATGCGATGGAAGATAGCCTAGAACAAAGGGATAACATATTTCACACAAGATGCTTAGTAGATGGGAAAGCTTGTAGCATGATTATAGAAGGGGGAAGTTGCACTAATGTGGCTAGTACTACTTTGGTAGAGAAGTTAGGGTTGAACCGATAGTTACTCACAATTTGTGCTTAACTATCAGATGAATAATATATCCAGCACAATTCCCGAGCTGGTCAACATGCACAAGACAGTTAAGCTATCTATCTGTAAGGACAAGACTGTGATGCTGGTGGACTCTTCTTATTCGAAGAAAAAGAGACAAAAGAAGAAGTCCACAAGGCCTAAGGGAGGTGTCAAGAAAGCAAAGAAGACTACCTCGAAGGAAACTTGCTTCCACTGTGGCAAAGATTGCCACTGAAAGAGAAACTGTAGGGCCTATATGGATTCCTTCAAGCAGAAGAAGACATCAGATTACTTTTAGACCTAATACATACTGATGTTCATAGTCTAATGTCCATATATGCTAAAGTTGGTTCCGTATACTTCATTACCTTTATCGATGATCATTCTCGATATGGGTATGTGTATCTTAAGAGATATAAGTCTAAGGCCTTTAAAAGGTTCAAAGAATTCAGAAATGAAGTTGAGAAATAACTTGGGAGAAGTATTATATCACTTCAATCAGATCGAGGTGGTGAATACTTAAGCCAAGAGTTTTTGGATTATCTCAGGGATAATGGGATTTTGTCTCAATAGATTGCACCTTACACGCAACAACACAATGTTATAGCTGAGAAAAGAAATCGAACCTTGTTAAACATGGTGAGGCCTGTGATGGGTTTAGCAGCTTTACCAAAATCCTTTTGGGGGTATACACTCGAAACTTCTAATTATGTATTAAACAGAGTCCCCTCCAAGTCAGTTGATGTTGCTCCATATGAGATATGGACTAATAAGGAACCATATCTTTCTCTTATGAAAGTTTAAAGTTGTCCTGCTTATGTGAAGCATATTTAGTCAAATAAGCTTGAAGCTAAATCTAGTGTCTATTTGTAGGATATCCTAAGGAAACTATAGGATATCAATTCTACCATGTTTTGGAACAAAAGGTGTTTGTTTCAAAACATGATGTCTTTTTAGAGAAAGAGTTTCTTCTATGCGAAGACAGTGGGAGAATAATTAAACTTGTGGAAGTTTAAGATGCTAAAATAGACGTAGATCAAATGCATAGGCACGAGACTATTGTTCATGAAGATGAGACAATAGTTCAGCCTTCTGACATACAAGAACTTCATAGGCGAGGTAGGATACGTCATGTTCCTGAGAGATACAGATTTCTCATAAGTGAACTTAACGACGTGTTGCTCATAGAAGATGATGAGCCTAGTACCTATGAAGATGTAACATCCCACCCCCTACTGGAAGGGTAAAATAGTAAATTTGGCATAGGATGAAATGGATCGGAATGACTTAGGATTGTTCATGCATAATAGGATTAGTACACAGTATCATTTATGCACATGAAATTACTGTACATGCATCTATGACATTCCCGGTTTTTGTGCCTAAGATAATTTTATTGTGATTAACGTAGCTATTGGGTTTGAAAAATTATTTTGAGTGTGCCATTGAGTGTTTTATATTTTAAGGGATTTTTAGAAATTTTTATGGAATTTTTCGGAGAAAATTTCCGGATCAAAAAAATCTCCAAGTGGCGAACCGGTCGATTTTCGGTAACGAAAATCTCTATCCAATGGTACTGTAATATTGGGTATATTATTTTGTGATTATTGGGTATATTATTTTGTGATTGAAATTAGGGCCATTGGACTAGAATGGGTCAAATTGTATTAGGGTTGAATAAAAAGTTTGTCTTTTATCTTTTTTGTCTTTTTCTCAAAAATGCCAAGTGTCCCCCGCTTCATTTATTATACTTGTCTTATTCTCTTCATCTATACACGACTCTCCTCCTTGAAATATCTAAAAACTCATTTGGAAAGCTTTATTCTTCTTTAACCTTGCCATTTCCTTGTTTTGTTGCTCTCCTTCGATGGTTTTCTCCTCCTCCCATACAAGAAGCCTTCTTTGCTTTTTAATTGCTTCTTCTTTATGCACACCCAAGACCAAGTTAAGCCTTGAGTGGATGATGATGTTGTGGGTGGAAAGTGAGAATTAGAAAGTAGAGAAAGTGGAGAAGTGGTGGAGGTAGATAGCAAAGAAAGAATTGAAGATTGAAAGCTAATTTGGTAAGTTTTTGTTTTAAGCTTTCATTATACATTAGATGCATTGATGGGTGTGTATTGGTCATTAATCATGGGTTATGATGATCTATTGGCTCAATTCTTGTGTGATTAGGATGCTTATGCATGTGGAATTGGTATTAGAAGTGATAGGATTTAAGTTGAAGATGAAAGCTAGAAAATGGATTTTTGACGACTGTACTGTTTTGAGCATAACTCATTGTGTGGTTATGCAAATGAGTCGAGGTTTGTTCCCAATTAAACATTGGCTTTTTGGCTACATTTTTGTGTGAAATAGGTGTTGTCTAATTTTAGTCTTAAGAGGGTGAATTTTAGCATGGAAAGTTACTGGTGATGGCTGGAATGAACAGTAACTGAACCACATAACCTAGAGTTTTGATGATTTTTCTAGATTAATTGAGAAGGAATTAGAGAAAATGGTCTTCATGAAAGTTGAAGCCTATATTTTTAGCTTTCCATTGCCACTAATTTTGCAATTTTTCGATATGTATATTGGGAGATATCCACTGTTAACTATTGACTGATTTTGGACATGGTGGTGAAACCTAGCCTAAGTGTAAGATTTGTGAGCATTCGGATTGGAAGCAATTTTAGCAATTTCTGTGAATTGAATTGGCTTGAGTGATCTTCTGAAGAGTTGTAGAGGAAACATTGATCTTGAAAATGGTATTTAGCATGCAATTTTTGGAAATCAGATTTGGGAGTTATGAATTTTCAAACACCGAACTCTGCATTAGGTTATTAATCGCCTCGATCGTGTAAACTTGCATGACAAGTTTGAAATTGTTAGGGATGGAATTGGATTCTGAGTTCTTCATGAATAGTGATTTTCTTGACATGTGTACAAGGAGTTATACTATTTTAAAAATTACTGTCCAGATTGAGTACTTTCGAGGCAAAGACATTCCTTTGAATTGTTTGACCTAGTTAACGATTGAATTTGATTTTCGTTTGTTCATGAAAGTTGTTGATAACATTGTACAAAGAGTTATACTGTTTTAAAAAATACTGTCCAGATTGAGTACTTTCAGGGGCAGCAGCATTCACTGAATTGTTTGACCTAGTTAACGATTGAATTTGATTTTCGTTTGTTCATGAAAGTTGTTGATAACATTGGGATATTTCGAGCATATTTATTGTGTAATTTTGACTAAGGAACTGGAAAGTTCTGATTTTATAAACTGTTGTAACTTTTTTGACAAATGTTGCAATCGTTTTGAGAGGTATTGTGAGGGCAGTAACTTTGATTGCATTTTTGACACCCTTAAAGGTGAAATTGACTTTTGTGTCCTTCATGAAACTTGTAGAGCTCTCTTTTCTCTATAAAATAGACACCAAGTTTGTCCATTTTGGAGTCCGGAGTAGGAAGTTATGCCCTGTGTAAGTTGGAATATCGGACGACGTTGTTTTAGATCTGCTATTGTATAGCATAAGTCGATTTGCACCCCATATAAGTCGACTAGTACATACACAGTGGTATAAGTCGACTTGCATCCTCGAACAAGTCATTAGATCATATATTTTCCTTCTTTTGCTCATAACTTTTCCGTCCGACATCCGATTGACCTGATTCTTGAGGCATCGGACTCGTGAGACATTGAATTTCATTTCATGGGAAATTGGGAATTTTTGAAAGGGAAATGGGTATTTCATCACTGTTTTATTTAATTGGGGACCTAAAGAGGTCCAAATTGAGCGCCGTCAGCGCCATTAGATTTCTAATTTTTTTTAGACGGATTATATGATGAAAAATATTAGATTAAGGCTGGGAATATCATGAACATGCATTGTGCACCTTCTAAGGGTTACATGTGCATTCTGAAATAGTTCTGATTGAACAATTGATAATGTTTATATACTGTCACTGTTATAGAGTCACACTTGGAGCGTCGGTCCACCGACATCACTGAGACTTCCAGATTTTGGCTCGGAAGTACAGGTGAGTAACCTAGGTGGTTTACTCAATTATTATATGTCTACTGTGGGGAATAACGGTGGGATTAGAATTGTGTTTGTTATGTCTGAATTCCGGATGGAGGGTCTGATGAATTGGGAGAATTGACATAGAAGTGTATCTGGTTGTAATTCTGTGAACTGAATTGTTTCTACTGTGTGAAGGTGTGATACATAAATGTCTTGTACTGTTACTGCTTACTGCTTCCTTGTGATATACTATGATACTGTGATTCATTACTTGTAGTGTTCTGGATGTGCTCATTGTGTATTATTTGCTACACTGTACTGTATTCTACTGGGGCACGACTGTTTTGTAATGACTGTTAAATTGGGCATATGCATTGCATACATCAATGCATAAACTGATAATAACAATAGTTGTGACCAGAGTTGCATCGACATCGACATCGACATCAAAAAGAGCCTCGAGCTCGAAGAGAGTCCTACTCCCTAGACGCCAAGCGTCCATTGAACACTGTTTACTGATTAAACGCTCGGTCACAACATGGCAATAAATTGGAAAGTGTCACATGTGCATTGCATACATATTGGACTGAATAACTGAATGCCTTTTTGCTGTATATAATGATATGATACCGCTGACTTAGTCTTCTTGTGGATCGTATTCTTCTTGTCAAATGTTTGTATGATGATGAATTGGGTGAACCATCGATGATGGTTCCTCACTGAGTTAGCAAAAACTCACCAAAATTTTGTATCTATTTTTCAGGTCTTGAAGAATATCCCGTTTGACACGGGAGTATGTCTACTGTAGGCAAGTGAAGGATAGAGGTCGGGATTAGTTTGTGTCTGCATTAGTGTCCAATAGAATTGTATTCCAAAATGATTATTTGTACTTGTAATGGGCCAATGTGGTTCTTTTTTGTACATGAAATGGTTATTGTAATTTATTGTTGACTATTTGTATTAACTGAAAATGTTTATCTATGCATGTGGATGCAAATTGTCTACTGTTTTCTGCGCACATGAGTGTAATAAAAAAGGGGTAAATGGCTCTGATGGAATGAATGTTTGAGTAATAAAAAAGGGGGTTTTTACTGAGATCTACCGACTGATGTAGTACGCCACCCTCACGGGGCATGGACTCGGATATCACCAACGATATCGGGTTCGGGTCACGTGGGAGTAGGATGTTACAGAAGAGGTTCTAAAGAGTTTAGAATCTGAGAAATGGCTTCAATCTATGAAATCCAAAATGAATTCCATGTATGAAAACCAAGTATAGACTTTAGTTGACCCACCCGAAAGGATAAAACCCATAGGGTTCAAATGAGTTTTCAAGAAGAAAACTGACATGGAGGGTAATATAGTTACCTATAAAGCTAGGCTTATAGCTAAAGGTTATCATCAAAGGTAAGGTGTTGACTATGATGAAATGTTTAGCCCAATAGCTATGCTTAAATCTATTAGAATACTCCTAATCATTTCCGCTCATTATGATTATGAGATATGGAAAATAGATGTGAAGAAGACTTTCCTTAATAGAAACCTAACCAAGGATGTGCATATGACACAACTTAATGGTTTCATATCCATGAATGAAAAAAAAAAGGTATGCAAGCTTCAGAAATCTATTTACAGATTGAAGCAAGCATCCATGAATTGGAATATCCGATTTGATGAGGCAATCAAAACATTTGGTTTCTCACAAAATCTGGATGAGTCATATGTGTATAAGAAGGTTAGTGGGAGTGCAATTGTGTTCCTTATACTGTATGTTAATGACATATTGCTAATAGGAAACAATGTCTTTGTTTTGCAATCAGTTAAATTTTGGTTAGCTAAGAACTTCTCTATGAAAGATCTTGGAGAAGCAACTTATCTTTTGGGAATAAGGATCTATAGAGATAGATCTAAGAGAATTCTTAGTCTTTCTCATTCTACATACATAGACAAGATGCTAAAGAGGTTTAGTATGGAGTAGTCCAAAAGAGGTTATCTTTCCATGGTACATAATATTACACTCTCTAAATGTATGTGTCCAAAGACATATGATGAGAGGACTCGCATGAGTTTAATTCCTTATGCTTCGGCTATAAAATAAATGATGTGCGCTATGTTATGTACTAGACTTGGTGTATCATACGCTCTAAATGTTACGAGCAGATACAAGTTAGACCTTGTGATTGGGTGACTGTCAAGAATATTCTTAAGTACTTGAGAAAAACTAAGGATGTATTCTTGGTATATAGAAAAGGTGATCTTGTGGTAAATGAGTATACTAATGCCAGTTTCCAATCCGATAGGGATGACTCAAGATCCCAGTTTGGATATGCATTCACACTAAATGGTGGTGCAGTCAGTTGGAAAAGTTCCAAACAAGAGACGACTGCAGATTCGACGACAAAGGCAGAGTACATTGCAGCTTCAGAAGTGACAAAGGAAGTAGTTTGGATCAAGAAGTTCATCATGGAATTTGGTGTGGTTCTGAGCATCACTGACCCAATGCAGTTGTATTGTGACAACAACGAGGCTATAACACAGGCTAAGGAACTGAGGTCTTATCAAAAGTCCAAACATATACTCAGGTGCTACAATTTGATTAAAGAAATCATTGGTAGAAATGATGTCAAGATAGAGAGAGTTCCCACCGATCAAAATATAGTTGATCTGTTGACTAAGCATATTTCTCAAAAGAGTTATGTCATATGTACACACCTATGAAATTAGATATCAAGCGATTGGCTTTAATGCAAGTGGGAGTTTGTTAGAAAAGTGCTCTAAAGGTAATTACATTTAGCATTTATTATACAAATCATTTTATGATTAATAAAGGCATTTTCATTATTTCAATGTTCATGTATTTATAGATTTGGTGTTGATCTTAAATTGATTTAATGAATTCCTTGATACAAAATATAGTACAGAGGAAATCATAATGAGATAATGATAATGAGATTCCTATCATGTGTAATTATGTTAGTGTCTAAATTTTTCCTAGTCATAGGATTAATGAGATGGGATATCATTAATTTGGATAGACTAGCACATGTTATACTCCTTGATTGGATCAAGCAGTAGATCTTATAAGTTGTAGATATGAGATGTTTAGAGTTAACATATAGATGCTTACTAAGGGTAGTAAGTACATTGAATTGACCTACTATGAGACAATCATATAAATATTTTATTTCAGTGTCAATGATAGTCTCAACATAGCAATGGTGCAAGTATCCTTTGACTTAAGGTGCTTAAGGATATCTCAAATACTGATCATATGCTTTGACTCCATTCATCGATGCCTATGAGGGGTTACTCATAAAGTGATGATTGGGTATAGCTTGAGGTATTCGGAAATAATTAAGTAGCATAATTAAGTAGCCAATAAAGGATTCACCACTCCTGATAGAAGGAGATGATACCCACGGCCTCTTGTCAGGATCATTACTCAACAGTCTCCAGCCATAATAGATATGTGTCGTGAAGAAAGTCTTCAATGATACATAGAATAATGAGATCCTCAGGACAAGATATAATATCACTTAGACTAGATGTGACGTAGTCAGTCTAGTGGGAGTTGAAACTTTGACCATACTTTGAACCAAGTGAGGTATAGATGATGAAAGGACTAATTACATGGCAACATTGTATATGGAAGTGTTCGTAGTCAAACCATGACTTGCCAGTTAATTGGGAGTCATGACCGAAGATTTGTTAGGAAGCTCTTGCATCTTACTGTCACGAGACCAGACATCGCCTTTCCTGTTAGTGTGGTGAGTCAGTCCATGACTTCTCCGTGTGTTGAGCATTGGGAACTAGCACTTCACATCGTACGGTACGTCAAAGGGGCTCTTGTTTTTTTTCAAAATTTTTTTATTAATCAGGATTTTATTAATCCGTAATTTTTATTAATAAGTGATAATAATTAATCGGTAATAATAACTAATGGAAGTGTTATGACCTAAGTGGAGTCGATAGAATTCACTGATTAATGAATAGCACAAGCCTAATTATATGCATAAGTGAGTCGATAGAATTAGTTGATTAATGAATACCTCATACACAAGCCCATTTATGTACGCGAAACAAGTGGCTCATGTAAATTCGTGTAATCTAAGCTTCGTTGTTTCATGTACGTAAGTGTACATAATTAAGCTATTATGTACAAGATTGAAAGCTCATTACGCACATGATTTGGGCAACGAAACTTTCGTTGCTAGCTGTTCACTAAGAAAAAATGGCTTCTTAACGGACAATAGAGTGTTGCCTAAAGCTTGCATGTCACCGAACATACATTACTTCTCCATAGACGTTTATCAACAAAAGAAACAGGTTCAATGAGTGAGTTCCAACAAGCTCTCAACGGTGCAGGAGAACTGCTACATATTATAATACGTGTAATGGTACTATATTGATGAAACAAATCCTAGTAAGGTTCGCTTCGGCCAAGCTAAGATGAACTTGTACAAGCTATTCACATTTGAACTGACACAGAAAATGTCCATTTCGAGTAAGACGTACAAACATCATGCCTCAAACCAATAACTATTCTGCAGCCACTATTTAACTGCTACGACTGGTATTTGGATATGCGCTCATGCTCTATAACCAGAAACATTTGTGATATAGTTCTACCTATAGTTACAATATTCAAGAATGTGAGATCTATTCATCTGCCCTGTCCTATGCAACCAATCTGCTGCTAAACGTACAACAGGAGTGATGGCTCCTGGATTTCCATTCCCCAAACCCAGCATTAATCACAATTTACTTTTTTCTTCAGCCTTAGCGCCTTCTGACCAGATTGTTGCTTCTGAGCAGGACCAACAAGTAACAAGCGTGACACCACATAAGCCAACAATTCCTCCCGGTGGGAAAATGTAAAGTCCAAATGAGCATACTCAAACTCACTATATGATACATTCACTCCAGCATCCTTCATCAATTTATAATGCTTTCTTACCATTGAAGTTCGTATAACATTATCCTTCCGTCCTGCAACCAAATCAACAGGAATATCAATAAGCCAATAGTACTCGCCCAAGTCCAATGGCTCTGGAGCTCCATACACCTCCATGTTTGCAGAAGCACTTCCATAATCAAACATCCTAAACTTTTTTGAATGCTTCATTTGTGCAAGGTGATGAGCCACATAAAACGAAACTCCTGGCATGTCATTCATGTTGTAGTGCGGTAACCCTAATACTCCAACCCAATTTGAGCTGTCTCCACCTACGACATAGCTCATTAAGGTTTGAACCAGTCCTCCGATTGCAGGATAGTTATGGAAGTCACGAGCCAACTTATTTAGCAGCATACGAAAAAAACGTGTTGGTATGTAGAAAGCAGGAACTATATAAGCCAAAACAGGAGCCAGGAGGAAGAACAGGTACTCTATAGCTGTAAATACTAGGTTGGAATCATGATGGAAGCCAGCAGGTGACAATAAAATCATTCTGGACAGTCGGTGAGGCTTCTCTTCAATACGGCGTGTAATAATGTACATAAGCATCGCAGCTCCTCCCAGGCTATGGCAGATAGCACAGAGTTTGTATGGTTGATCATCCATGAGTTCTTCCCCAATATCAGGCTGGCTTAATTTCAGTTCTGCAGTCTTTACCTCATGTATCTTCTCTATCATTGCAGGGATGTCCTCAGTTCCATGCTCATTGATGGAATATCGCCAATATCTTCACCAAAATTGCAACTTATAATTAAAATATTAAAGTAAGAACTACTTTGTGGTCAAGAAGCCTACACCCACTTACTTCCGTGAAGATATGTTCTTGTCAATGTGTTCCCGAGAAACCAAACCCCGAAAATTGCCAAGGAACACATCAAATCCTACAAAACAAAAATGCAAAAGCATCTTCTTTAGTGTTTAATATGTGCAAGATAGGCTGCAGAAAGTTTAAGACAATATAGGAACCTTGATCATATGCAGCAAAAGCTGGAGATCCAACAACACCATTAGACACCCAACTGCAGAACAAAGTGAAAAGAGAATGATACGAGGAGAATACTTAACTAAAATCAAAACATACCAAGCAACAAGACATGAGATTTTCTCATTAACCTTTCTTGTCATGCCTCAAATCAACAACTTAAATAATCATACAACATACTGTACTAATGTGACCACACTTCTAGAACTGTCATACTGAACTGGACATTTTTGGTCAGAGAGGAAGATTAACTCCAGATATCTTAATAACCTTTCCAGGAACCAGGACTACTGCAAATCTTATCCTTTGTATATGCTTGAATAAGTCATTCATTATCATCAATAAGTTATCCATTTTGAGAAGAAAGCTATTAAATTGATGTAATACACAATTCTAACATTTATATTGATCCAAAATATTTTCACAATGTGTTAGCTTCATGTTCAACTTGTTATTCATCCGAGTCTCTATTTCCAACAAAGCATGCAACTTAAAGAACCAGACAGAAGAATACTTTTTGATGCTGAAATCAGACTTTTTTAAAAATACCACCACAAAAATACATAATTGTGAAGACTTACAAATATTCATTTTCCCAACTGAATGAACTAGCCAAATAACAACTGAGAGGAAAAGATCAGTAGGAAACCACTTCTTTTTAAAATTTCAAGAAAGAGGATAATTTTCTCTTATGCAAGCAAGGGGAAAACTCACCCCATAGAAGAATCCAAAATCCCATGCTGTAGATACACAGCCTTCCGTGAATCACGTCTGCAACATGAAGATGAATGAACCAAGCAATATGATTTTAACAAATAAATATTCCGTAGGATAAGAAACCACTCTTACCTAGGTATTCTTTCTAAAAGAAGAACATATCCATCAGAAGTGATCACGTGAATAGCTTCATAGGGGTATCTGATATACAGAGTGCAAGAAAAAGTTATCGAACACATGCATAATGGAAGTAACAATCTAATTTATGTTGATCATAGAATTGCCCTTACCCAAGCTCCGTTATGACATCCTGACAAGTCCGAGCATCTGTATTCAGAAACTGATGGAAGGTAGATTTCTGTTCCGTTGGAGCCTGACTGCTTTCTCCAGGTGCAGATGCAAGCACATTAGTGTCCAAATTGATATCATAAGCATCTTCACCACCAGCTCCTTGTGGTGAAAACCATCTGCGTACTGCTTTAAAAACGTCTGATGGTGAAAGAAGAAGATGTGCAGCTTTGTGAAAGAAATCGAATATTGCCTCTATTGAGATCTCAATTGCTAGATGAAGATCCTAACATACCATGATTTCACAAAAAATGGGAACAAACTTGAATTAATAAGTGACCAAGGGGGGGTAAAAAGAACACCAGAACTAAGATATTAAACGTTAAATTTGTAGCAAAAACCTCAATGACTCCACGTCTCCTATCAGTAGTGCGATGGATCACATGATCCTTTGGAATATTCACTTTTTTAAAAGAACGTAATCGGGAAGGTCGGCAAGTTTCCCTTGGTGATTGGACTTTTGATTCCCTATAACAAAAAAGATGACAGAGCCGAAGTGGTAACCCAAACAAAAACTTCAGAGGAAACAGAATCCAACAAAACAAGAAAACCGTCCACCCAGTTGAATTCCCATCATTCTTGGTGATCGTACTCGTGCATGAGACCCTTGAACTTTGAGATGATGGTGATGGAGGACACGAGGAATCCCCATCTTCTTCTGCTGATGAATAATCCACATTTGAACTATCAGAATCAACAGAAAGCTCATGAATGAATTTGTTGAAGGAGGAGACGCCACTGTCACGACCAAGAAATAGATGAAATATCAGCAGGAAACTAGGAATTTATCAAACACAATAAGCATATTATAAATTCCCAATAGAAGTTGGACTGGTTAAAAAAGAAGCTATTAAAATACAAAGCCACTTGTTGTGACATCAAAATAAAAATCATATAGCAAACTTGGGATGAAAAGTCATCAGTAACTACAGTGCAGAACCAACTAAACCAATGCATTGGTGTTGACCATTCATAATTAACAGGGGTGCTGGGGAATGAGAATGAAGATGACTGTAAATCTGTAAAATTTATTATTCTCCTTGTGATACAGATTGGAGCTTAGAGGGTATAAGCAGCAGCAGTTCTGGTCCTTGAGGATCACTGCGTCCCCTAGCACCAGAAACCAATAATAAGGGCAAAAAATATCAAGGTACTGGATTTATGTGTTTTTTAAGTACAACAGAGAATAAAATTACAGGTAATGATCATGAATAGACCTCAAAAATTACCTCATGCAAATGGCTTCACCAGTTCGAAACTTCTCCCACAAGGTTAAATCAATTAAATGGTATGGATCAAATACTGCACCTATTAAATCAAGGACTAGTGCAATCCAACTTCACCATGCTAGTAAGAACCTGTTCATGGTTCCTTGGGATTTTTTCAGAGCTTAACTGGAATATATGAGCTGTAACATAAATTGCTAGCAAAAACAACTTCTCCCCTCAACCAAATTGTCACTAGAAAAGTTCAGTTCACAGTAAACCAGATGAAAATTTGACAGCAACTGAGGAATCTAAATCTATTTCAAATGGACATCTTTCAAGTGTCATTTGCTCCAATTCAAGTTGTATATTCTCCATTGGCAATGAACACAGCTCAAAAGTGTCAATCAGAAACTTACTTTTCCATCCAACGTGGGAATCGAGGTCCCCGAAATGCTGGCCTAAGCTCCCAGCCATGAAGTCCTTCAAGAACAGTTGCCTTCCCAGGCAAAATCGTCAACAGAAGTGCAGATACACCATTGATCAGCCTCACAATATGGTTCAATGACTCATAGGTGAATGTCTTGACTGACCTGCACTAAAGGTCAAACCCAGAAACAACAACTTATTGTAAGCGCAGACACCTTAAAGATATAAACCCGTAATGAGATGACACAAACTGGAAAGCATAATATAATGGAAGGCAGTATAAAAGGTAAATGATATAATTGATACGAGGTTGATAAATAAGGAGGGGCATATATCTTATCTAAAGAAACAGGAAAAGGAAGGAAGCAAATAGTTAGCTAAAATTAAATTAAGCAAGCAGTTTTGTACAAGCCCACAACTGACCCACTTTTCAAAGTTACCAGTCATGCTAATATGCATCATATACAAATCCCACAAAACACAAGTTTCTTCTCACTCTACCTGAAATGCCCCTTAAAATTCATTTCCGTGAACAAAGACAAAACCAAACTCCTTAAAATTAATTCCTTTGAACAATGACAAAGCCAAACATCAACATTAAGAATCTAGAAGAATCAACAAGCTACACGCAGCCCCACCCCAGAATTCAAACCCAAGACAGCAAACACAGATCAGCATCATCAATCGACATAAAAGCGATAAGGATAATCCTTTTTTTTTTTTTTTGCTTACAATAAAATACGCACATAAAAATGCAGGAAAGGGAGACGGTATCTGAAAGCAAGAGGGAAAATGTAGACTCACTCTTTGGTAACAGCGAGAACGGTGTCAACGAATCGCTGCATAACTTCTTTTTTCTCGGATTTTCTAATCTTTTCCACAATTTCTCTCTCTCGATTAACCCAACCAAAACAAATTTTTAAAAATCTCCCAGAGCAGTAAAATTCTACAGATTAGACCCAGACACGCACATAAGGAATCGGATTTTGAGGTCTCCCGCTACGTCAGGAAGCTACATGCTCTCATTTAGCTCTTTATTATCTAATATAATCTAATCTAAAGAAAACAACGCGGATTCTTGCCGTACGGCGTACAGAGAAAGTCGGTTAATTCCTCTAATAGTCACTTTCCTCTCTCTCTGTCTCCCCACCGGCCTGAAACAGCAATTGTTTCCTGCACACGTGCGTGAAATTCACTTTCCTCTCGAGTTGCGTCTTGCTGTGATTGGGTGATGAGTTGGTCTTATGATATCGGTGACGCGTGTGTAATCCACCCAACTGCGCCACGATGTTTTTCTAGAGTTTTGAAAGTGAGAAAAAATATTTGTGGGCCCATGACGTGTTCGCTTTAATTGCCTTAAAATTCAGGACTTCGCATTTCCTGTGAGGACGCGTTTCTTAGTATATTACTCCCTCTTTTTTTTAATAAATCTCGTCAGGAGAGAAATGCATATTTATTAAAAAAGTTAATAAAATATTTTATATACTCATGTTAATTACGTGTTGAATTGTTTTAATAATATAATTTGTATAATTAAAATATGAGAGAAATTAAAAATAATTTTAGAAATAAAATTATAAACATACATGAAAAATCATGAACTAAATTTATTTTGAATAATTAAAATCTTTCTAAAACGACACTCATTTTGAATAAGAGGAGTATTATTTTTAATTTTCATGTCATTTTCTTTTTAATAATAAAACTATATTTTAAGAAATTTATATTCAATTTTAAAATTTTATGTGTTTCTTTAAATTCTAAAATTTATAATTGAATGCCTTTTAAAAATAAAATAATGATTAATATATTGTAATTAAAACTATAAAATTAGTTCATTTTATTTTTCATTCATTATCTATTTTTCTATCAAAACACTTCTTTCATCATATGTAGAAAAACATATATTTTCTATTACATAATCTCTCTTATATTTTTAAAATTATATAAACATTTCTCATTTTATAATAAACTATCATTTTAGCTATATAGGATGAATTTTCATTATTTCATTAATTAAAACTATTAAATTAAGTTTAGATCTAAATATTGAAAACTTTCAAAATAATTTTAATTAGTGAAATCTTTAAAATTCTGTCAATTAAATAATTGGTTGACACATAAAATTTTGTCAAAATTTTCTTTCTTGGTTCTATATGTCCTGATATAATTATTGTTAGTGAATATATAAAACTAATTACGTTGGTTTCACATAACAACTTAAACTATTGTGGTGAAACGGTCACTTAATATAATATCAGAGTCTATGTGACCAAGTGGTTGTGAGTTCAAATCCTACTACCCACCTATTATTCAGCATAAGGTAAAGTGAGTCTATACAAATTTCAAGCCTAAATGACTTTCAATTGAAGGGATGTTATAGTGAATATATAAAATCAATTAAATTAACCTAACATAATAACTTGGTGAAACGCTCACTTAACAGTTATAATA
Organism: Erythroxylum novogranatense; assembly: GCA_029891385.1. Lineage (NCBI taxonomy): Eukaryota > Viridiplantae > Streptophyta > Magnoliopsida > Malpighiales > Erythroxylaceae > Erythroxylum > Erythroxylum novogranatense. The sequence continues at coordinate 36,264,368 of CM057233.1, read as the reverse complement.
GATTGGCCCCCTTGAAAGGTATGCAACACTTTTTTCATCAAGCAAGCAAAAAGATTGTGACATTTTATCAATAACCAAGGTTATTAAAATTGGACCGGACCGGGCGGTCAGACCGGAATTTGTTCGAACCGACCAGCTGTCCGGTTCGATTTTAATGAATAACCCTTGCAAATCAAAACCGACCGATTTTCTTAGGAACCGATTATTTGATAACCGGAACCCTTTTCGTTCTTTTTCGTACAGGAAGATGAGAGTGTCGCCGGCAATAATAGTGGCAAGACAGATGAACTTCACCATTTTGGTGCACTCGAGAAGCTGCGAAGTGACCTCAAGTACATAAAGTCTACACCGAAGAATCTTACCAAACTTGAGAAAGATACGGTGGGTCGGCAAGGGCCTGGTGGGTCGGCGAGGGCCTGGTGGAGTAAACAGCCAAGGAGACGACGGAGGAAGATGCAGAGAAGGTCATCGAGGAACTTTGTAGCAAGTGTTAAGTCAAAATGACTTTACTTAGATATAATTTTGATGTATAACAAAGAGTAGCAAGTGTTAAGTCAAAATGACTTTACTTAGATATAATTTTGATGTATAACAAAGAGAAAAATAAAAGAAAAATAAAAGCAGACGAAGAAATATAGACGAAGCAACGCAGACGCAGACGCTAAGAAAGACAGACGTAGACGCTAAGAAAAACAGACACAGACGGACAGAAAGATAGACGCAAACGCTAAGAAAAACAGACGCAGACGCAAAAGAGGAAAACAGACGCAGACGCAGACGCAGACGCAGACACAAATTAAAAACAGACGAAGACGCGAATTAAAAAAACAGACGCAGAAGAAGAATTGAAAGCGACGCTTAAAAGTCGATTCGAGTTAATTCTGAACTCAACTAATTAACCGTTTCTTTTAAAGATTCAAGAAACAAGATTCAAGAAGCAAGAATCCAGAAACAAGAATCAAGAAGCAGTTGGAGACGAAGGCTATAAAAACAAGTCGAAGTCGAAGATTGCAAAGTTTGTTGAAAAATTAGCTGAATTACATCTACGTGATCGTAAAAAGCACACTGTGCAAATTAGCCGAGAGCTATTTTTACTGTAATAAGTTTCAAACACTTTTCCGTGAGGAAGTAGTGCAGATAGCTGCAAAGGCTAAGTGTGAAAGAATACGATTGTAGAGACCAAGAGGCTCGTAAAGAATACTTGTAAAAGTCAAGAGATAGTGAAATCTCGTAAAGAACTCGAGGATCGGACGTAGCCACGGTTTGGGGTGAACCAGATAAATCATGTGTCAACTACTCTTACTCTATCTCTTTAGATTCAAGTTTTATAATTACTTAGTTAAGTAAACAAAGTTTTCAAAGTTTTGATTAATTAGAATCTATCGGAAGTTCAGTAAAGAATTTTATTTCTAACAAACATTTTTGAAAGAATTTTTCAAAAAGGGGAATACACAATTCAACCCCCCCTTCTCGTGCATTCTTATATCGTTTTATAAGCATTGTATTAACGTGTGATTCACTTCAATTAGTATCAGAGCCTGGTATCCAAGGATCACTATAGCAAAGTGTGGATCAAAGATAATGGCGAAATCGCATATATACATCGCAGAAGGAGCCTCAGTCACTAGACCTCCAAAGATTCAACGAGAAGATTATCATTCTTTGGAAAGATAGGATGCGGCTATTCATAGAATCTACTCATGTCGACCTTTGGGACGTGATAGAGAATGGACCTTATACACCAGTAGATGAAGATGGGAATTCTATTCCACGAATCAGATGGACGGCTGACCAAAAGGCGAGAATACAGCTGAACTCAAAAGCGAAGTTCTTCTTGACCTGTGCCCTAAGCAGGAGCGAGTATGACAAAGTCCACGGATGCGACACCGCGAAGGAGATGTGGGACACATTGTCCATTGCTCACGAAGGCACAAGCCAAGTTAAAGAATCCAAGATAAGCATTCTTGTACACCAGTACGAGCTTTTCAGGATGAAAGATGAAGAATCTATTGATCAAATGTTTGGAAGATTTCAAACAATTGTCAATGGATTGAAAGCTCTTGGAAGAACGTACAATAATCAAGATCATGTTCGAAACATCTTAAGAAGTCTTCCGAAGAGGTGGAGACCTAAAGTTACTGCGGTGCAGGAAGCCAAAGATTTGAGCGTGTTAAAGCTTGACGAGTTGCTTGGATGCTTGAAGATTCATGAAGTTGAACTCAATGCTGAAGACAAGTCCAAACAGGACAAGTCGATAGCGTTGAAGGCCAGACAAAAGAATCACAAGACTCAAAGAATGGGGAAGTCATCAAAAGCGTTAAAGATTGAAGAACAAAGAATGACGATTCCAACCAATCAGAACAAGAGTCAAGTGATGAAGATGACGAATTATCTTTCATCTCTAGAAAGATAAGACGCATGTGGAAGAAGAAGTCCAAAGGAAATTAGACTTTCAAGAAGAATAAAAAAGATGAGGCTAAACCAGAGAAGTCATCTGTCATTTGCTACAAGTGCGATCAGCCTGGACACTACAAGTCCGAATGTCCTACTCTAAAGAAGAAACCAAAGAAGAGTAGAGAAGGCAAGAAAAGCATAATGGCAACGTGGGAGGACCTAGATTCATCATAATCAGATACAGTTTCTGAGTTGTCTGAACATGCAAACATCTGCCTGGTAGCCGAGGAAGAAAGTGATGAGGAGGTAAAATCTGATTACGATAACTTGCACGATGCCTACTCAGAATTGTTAGAAGATTCTTATGCTATTATGAAACAGTACAAACTGTTAAAGAAAAAGTATGTAGAAAATATTAGACATACGGAATTAATAGAGAGAGAAAATATCTGTCTAAAGAAGCAATTAGAGGAAAAAAAGAAAGTCATAGATAGATCAGAAGAGATCAATCAGCTGAAACTGAGAATTAAGAATCTGTCAGCTGATTTAGCTACTTTCATCGAGAGCACAAAGAAAATGAATGAGATGCTTGAAAAATGTAGACATCCGAGTGATAAAACCGGATTAGGGTTTACATGCAATATGTCTTATCCTCATAAGAACCCTTTCTCTCAAAAGAGAAACTATAATAAATCTCGTGTTAATCAACGTTCAAGTAATATGCATCAAAGAACTCATTATGTGCATACTACTAACCATAAAGGACCCAAGAAAATATGGGTACCAAAAAGTAAAATAGTTTCTCCTACAGATATCCTTCCTTGGAAGATACGGCAAGCACCATTGGTATTTAGACAGTGGATGCTCGCGACATATGACGGGAAGAAGGTCTATATTCCTAGACCTTCAGTATAAGAAGGGAGGATCGGTAACTTTTGGAGACAACCAGCAAGGCAAGATTATTGGAATCGATAAGATAGGTAAAAATTCCTGTGTATGCATAAATAATGTACTGCTTGTTGATGGTCTGAAACATAATTTGATCAGCGTCAGTCAATTGTGTGATTTTGGTTTCACAGTCACATTCAATCAAAATCTTTGTGAAGTCAGAAACAAAGATGGGTCACAAAGATGGGTCTATACTTTTCTCTGCCAAGAGAAGAAATAATCTTTACAAAATTGATTTAAAAGATTTTCAAAGTCAAAATGTTTCATGTCTTCTATCTTCCGAAGAAGAAAGGCTAGTTTGGCATAAAAAGCTAGGTCATGTCTCTTTTAAACACATTTCAAAGTTAGCAAAACATGATTTGGTAAGAGGATTACCAAAAATAAGTTTTGACAAAGAGTTTTTCTGTGAAAATTGTTTGAAAGGAAAACAAGTTAAAACTTCATTTTCTTCTAAAAATTTTGTAACATCATCTAGATCTTTAGAGTTGTTACATGTGGATTTATTTGGTCCAACAAGGACAATAAGTCTTGGCAGAAAGAAATATGGACTTGTTATTGTTGATGACTTTACTCGATTTTGTTGGATATTGTTTTTATCACAAAAAGATGAATCTTTTAAGTATTTTAGGACCTTATCCAGAAAGTTACAGAATGAAAAAGGAATGTCTATAGCTAGTATCAGGAGTGACCATGGTGGAGAGTTTGAGAATGAGAAGTTTAGATTATTCTATGAGGAGAATGGAATTTTCCACAATTTCTCTGCTCCCAGGACTCCACAACAGAATGGAGTTGTTGAAAGGAAGAACAGGACGATTCAAGAAATGGCTAGGACTATGCTTTGTGAGATGAATCTTCCTAAGTACTTCAAGGGAAGTCGTGAATACAAAGATGCTATATTCATAATAGAATTCTGTTGCGACCCATGTGGAAGAAGACTCCTTATGAGTTATGGAATGGAAGAAGACCAAACATATCTTACTTTCATCCATTTGGGTGCAAATGCTCTTTTCTGAACACAAAGGAGCTGTTGGGTAAATTCGATTCAAAGACCTATCCAGGAATCTTCCTAGGCTACTCATCATCGTCTAAGGCATTCTGGGTGTACAACCTTATTTCAAAGACAGTTGAGGAGACCATCCATGTCAAGTTTGATGATAGTCCCCAACCCCATAAGGAAGATGACATGGAGAGTGAAGGTCCTTCAAAGAACATAGATGACACAACAGAAACTCCAGCACCAGGTACTCAAGAAGACAAAGTTGAAGATATTCCAGAAACTATTGGACTGAAAAGAGACTGAAAATATAAAAGTTCTCATCCAGAAGAGTTGATTATCGGAGAGACCTCAGAAGGAGTTAGGACAAGGTCCAGATTCAGAAGAGAAGCTAATGTGACTTTTATCTCTGAAATAGAGCCTAAGAAGGTTGAGGAAGCTCTTCGAGACGAAGCTTGGGTGTTAGCCATGCAAGAGGAGCTGAATCAATTTACTAGGAATAATGTTTGATCCTTAGTTCCGAAATCCCCTAAGAAATCCATTATAGGAACTAGATGGGTATTTAAGAATAAGTTAGACGAATCAGGAAGAGTGAGTCGAAATAAGGCTAGATTACTAGCACAAGACTATAATCAGCAAGAAGGAATAGACTACAATGAGACATATGCTCCAGTAGCAAGACTTGAAGCCATTAGGATATTGCTGGCATATGCGGTCTGTCATAATATAAAGCTATTTCAGATGGATGTGAAGAGTGTCTTTCTGAATGGTTTTATAGACGAAGAGGTGTATGTTAAGCAACCACCTGGTTTCGAGGATGTTAAGAATCCAGACCATGTCTATAGACTTCATAAAGCCTTATATGGCCCGAAGCAAACTCCTAGAGCTTGGTATGATAGTCCGAGTACTTTTCTCTTAGAGAATGGTTTTAGTAGAGGTCAAGTTGATAAGACGCTTTTTAGGAAGAATTATGAAAATGAATTTATTATAGTACAGATCTATGTTGATGATATTATTTTTGGTGCTACTTCAAAGAAGTTATGCATGAAGTTTGAGAGTCTAATGAAAAATGAATTTGAAATGAGCATGATGGGTGAGTTGAAGTTCTTTCTTGGGTTGCATGTTAAGCAAACCGAAGAGAAAATCTTTATCCATCAACAAAAATATGTGAAAGAATTGTTGAATAAGTTTGATATGCAAAATGTGAAACCAATGATTACTCCAATGCATCCTTCAAACCTTTTGTCGAAAGATGTAAATGGTAAGAAGGTGGATCAAACCCTGTATAGAGGGATGATAGGTTCTTTACTCTATCTTACAGCAAGTAGACCTGATATATTGTTCAGTGTATGCTTGTGTGCAAGGTTTCAGGCTGATCCTAGAGAGTCTCATTATATTGCTATTAACAGGATTATGAGATATCTAGCAGGTACTACTGATATTTGCTTAATGTTTGAGAAAGGTAAAGATTTCAGGTTAATCGAATATTGCAACGCGGACTATGCCGGAGATAGAATCGAAAGGAAGAGCACAAGTGGAGGATGTCACTTTCTTGGCTCAAACTTAGTTTCATGGTCAAGCAAGAGACAAAGCTCAATCGCTCTATCAATTGCCGAAGTAGAGTATATGTCTGCCGCAAGTTGTTGTTCACAAACGTTGTGGATCAAATATCAACTTGAAGACTATTCAGTTCAAGAAGAGGAGATTCCAATCTATTGCGACAACACCAAAGGCAATCAATCATCAAAGAATCCGATCCAGCATTCGAGAGTGAAACACATCGAAGTCAGACATCACTTCTTGAGAGATTATGTTCAGAGGAAGGTAGTTAAACTACAGTTCATCGAAACAGAGTATCAGTGGGTAGACATCTTCACTAAACCATTAAATGAAGAACGGTTCCAGAAGATCAGACGCAACCTTAACATGGTAATGTTAAGCAAACAGTCAGGCTAAAGGAACGTCAAAATTAATGGTGTTAGAAACATTGAGTTACAGCTGGTAACTTCGCTAACAAGGAAGTTTTGGAGGGAAACGTTTCACGATCTTTAGAATCCCGACGATTCTAGGGCACGCGTGATAAGACACTGCAAGTAGCCTGAAGTTGAGATCATTGCGGTTATTCTCATCTATAGACGGTTCGTCTTGCTTTCCAAATTCTCTCAATCATCCTACCCTAGAAGAAAAGCTTACCAGAGTCAGTTTTCGTTCTGAAACAATGGAGGTAGCTATGATATTCATAAGGCATGTGGATTTCGAGTCACTAAGGAAGGATGGTATGGATGTAGAACCTGAGATTGAAAGAGCTGGTTGGAGGAATTTCTTCCAGGTACGAGAACCAGTGCACACCAATGAGGTATTTAACTTTTGGAAGAATGCTCAACTTGTAGACAACACTATTGTATCCTCAGTAGATGGTATATCTGTTGTCGTGACAAAGGAGCTGATAAGGATGGTGACCGATTTTCCATCGGTTGGTGAGACTCTGTCAACCAAGGCTAAGTGGATGACAATGGTCAACATGAAGGAAGAAGATGTTAGCAAACAGTTGTATGGAGTGAATGACCCTTCGGAGAGGAAGACTTCGAGTCTGGTCCCGAAAGCTAGGGTTCTTCATGCGATTTTGTTTAATTGCATCATACCCAGAGCAGGTTCAAGGCATTTGGTGACCACCCTGGATGAACAATGTTTGTTCTACCTGCTGAATCGCAATCCTATTGACTTACCCTTCTTAATCTTCCATTATATGATTAAGGGGATGAATGATACAAACAGCTATCCTTACGGCATGCTTCTTACAAGGATTTTTAAGGAATCCGGAGTCCTTCTACACAAAGGAAATATAAGGATTGTACCTGTGAAGAGTACTATTGACTCAATCACTACACGGCGAATGGGTCTGAGGAAAGTGATTAAAGAATAAGCAGACTCTTCAAGGAGAACTAGAACTGAGGGGAAGCGATTATTAAAGAAATCTCCAACAACAAGTTCTAGATCCCATGGAAGAGTGAGTATGTCAATAGAAGAAAGGAGAAGATTATATGGAAGGGCTCTGATAAAACAGGAATGTCCTAGAGAAGAGTATAATGTAGCTCGGAGGACAGACGATGGTGCGACAAAAAGGAAAGGAGAGAATCTTTTGGGTGAAATTACTAAGAAAGCAAGGAGATCACTTAGGATTTGAACTTTAAGGCAACAAGAAGAGAGAAGAGCCAGAGAGCAGGAATACGTAGAAGCCTCTGGATCCAACACACGAAAGGTGACAAGATCTCTCGTCTCAATTTTGGAGGAAGAATCAGCCAAACAGAGCAAGTAGACTGAGAAGAAGAGAAAATTGGAGTCTGAGATACAGAAGTCTCAAGTTAAGAAAACTCCGAGAATAAAGACTAAAGTAGTTAGTCGAAGGAGGAGTTTGTCTACTCCTATGGAAGTTAATCAAGAGAAGAATACTCCCATTGTTGAGCAACCGGAGGAACCAGTAGAGCCCAGCCTGGTTCAGCCTACTCCTGTTGATAATCAACAAGAGGTCACAACAGATTTGAGCTCAGTGCAGGTACCATTGGAGAAATATGTTGAACCTAGTCTGGTCGTTCACAACTATTCTGAATTTTTAAGAAAGGATAAGTTTAAAGTCAGACTGGTTGAAGTGGTGACAAGGAGGAGTACTGCAATTGCCATCTGCAGTCAACCAAGAAGGCAAATAAAGGCTGTCTTACAACCTATTCTGATAAATGGTGAGACATGGCATATATTGAATGAAGACGAAAGGAACTTCTATGATACCTTAAGGTATGCTGCTACAAAGCCATACCCTACAAAAATGTCTTCTCGTCCATACACTATTTATCCAGTCACAGAATAGTTGATAATAAAGGTTGTACCAGACACTCAGCCAAGATATCCTTTGGATATGAATAAAAAGAAAAAGAAGCTATATCCAGAAGGAATCAGTGATGATCTGTCCATAGATTAGATTGCAGAAGAAGTGCGGAAAATTGATGAGGCATGCACTTCGACAGAGATTTCAGACTGAGCTAGTTGAAGCTTTACAGACAAGAATGAACACCGTCCAGTAAAGGGAAGATTGATCATAGGAACCTTTATTGAATTCCTTGTTCAGACAGTTTTGCGTATTAGACCTTTATCTAATACACAGTCCATTGAAGCTAAAGCTATACCCCTGCAAGGAAGACAGTTGCTTATGCTACCTGCTTCCTATGACTTGGACATCCCAGAGTCAAATGTATTCATTCATCCACCCACATTTGCGATTCGAGAAGATTACATTCCTTCCTCGGATGCTTATGCTACAACAACTGCGTTCACTGCTCCCTCAGCAGATATTGATCAATCCTCCTCACTGTTGGACTCATAAGCTGAAATCAACAAATTACGTAGAGAAGTCAACGAGATAAAGGAGACAATGAATGATTTGAAGAAGATGATGATAGAACTATTGAAGAGTCGCCGTCATTAATCATTTTTTATTATAACAAATAGGGGGAGAAGAGAATGAGCAGAGGAGAAGAGAATAAGCATAAAAGAATCTGAAAAGGGTGTGATTGAAGGAGACGAAGAAATGAAAGGAAGAAGAAAAAGAAGATTTTTGAAGATAAGTTTTTCTTCTTATACATTGTATTTTGTTTTCTTTTTTGGTATATAATTTGTTATCATAAAAAAGGGGGAGATTGTTAAGTCAAAATGACTTTTCTTAGATATAATTTTGATATATAACAAAGAGAAAAATAAAAGAAAAATAAAAGCAGATGAATGAATACAGATGAAGCAACGCAGACGCAGACTTACGTAAAGACAGATTTGAGACCTTACGTAAAGACAGACGCAGCCTTTACAGAAGACAGACGCAGATGCTAAGAAAAACAGACGCAGACGCAAAAGAGGAAAACAGACGCAGACGCAGACGCAGACACAAATTAAAAACAGACGAAGACGCGAATTAAAAAAACAGACGTAGAAGAAGAATTGAAAAGCAGATGCAAGAGTCAGTTCGGGTTAGTTACAGAACTCAACTAATTAGTCGTTTCTTTTAAAGATTCAAGAAACAAGATTCAAGAAGCAAGAATCCATAAACAAGAATCAAGAAGCAGTTGGAGACGAAGGTTATAAAAATAAGTCGAAGTCGAAGATTGCAAAATTAGTTGAAAAATTAGATGAATTACATCTACGCGACTGTAAAAAGCATACTGTGCAAATTAGCCAAGAACTATTTTTACTGTAATAAGTTTCAAATGCTTTTCTGTGAGAAAGTAGTACAGATGGCCTGCAGAGGCTAAGTGTGAAAGAATACTGATTGTAGAGACCTGAAGAGGCTCGTAAAGAATACTTGTAAAAGTTGAAGAGATAGTGAAATCTCATAAAGAACTCTGAGGATTGGACGTAGCCCACAGTTTGGGGTGAACCAGGATAAATCGCTGTGTCAACTACTCTTACTCTATCTCTCTTTTAGATTCAAGTTTTATCATTACTTAGTTCGTAAACAAAGTTTTCAAAGTTTTGATTAATTAGAATCTATCGGAAGTTCTGTAAAAGAATTTTATTTCTAACAAACATTTTTGAAAGAATTTTTCAAAAAGGGGAATACACAATTCAACCCCCTTCTCATGCATTCTTATATCGTTTTATAATCATTGTATTAACGTGTGATTCACTTCAGCAATAAGCTCAAAAATATGGGAACTGTTGATGGACCGGAAGCATACTGAACGGAAGAGAAGAGAAGTGACGATCGGTGTTATGAGGCCTTGCCGTGTTTTGCCAGAAATGGCTGAGCTTGTAGGAACCAACGAGATTTCTCGAACCCAAGCTTTGAAGCTCATTTGGTCGCACATCAAGGGCAACAATCTTCAGGACCCTAATAACAAAAAGAGTCTAGATTGAAGGAGGGCACCGTAATCCTAAACATGAAAGGAGGGCACCGTAATCCTAATAACAAAAAGAGTCTTCTAGATTGAATGGACTATTAACTAAAAAAAGGTTCTTTAGTTAAGAATGGACTATTAGAGTTACATTAGGATGGAATTTGGTTATACACTTAGAGTTACATTAGGATGGAATTTGGTTATACATTAGGATGGAATTTAGTTAGAATGGAGTATTAGAGTTACTTCTCTCTGGTATTGTGGAGGTTTGTAACATTTAGAATTCTATTTTATATTAATTTCTATAATATTTAGAACTTTATTTTATATCAATTTATGGTAGTGATAAGTTTTATAATATTTAGAACTATATTTTATATCAATTTTGTAACATTTAGAACTTTATTTCATATCAATTTCGTAACATTTAAACCTCTATTTCATTTCAATTTCGTAATATTTAGAACTCTATTTCGTATCAATTTCGGCTTTGATAGTTCAGTTATATATACTCTTTCAACTATTCAAATTGTTGATCTAAAGTAGCAATATTGAAAACTAGCAATATTTCAGTTAGGCTATTTAAAGTGGAGTAATTGCTGGAGCAAAGTTTAATAAGTAAGTAATATCTGTTGATCTTTTGTGTATCTATTTTGCTGTTGTTGGTCTTCTTTATTACAATTGATAATGAGAATTATTTAGATGCATACTTTTTCCCTAACAGTAGTATGCCCAATTATTTTTTTTTACTTTTTAGGTTAAATTATAATGGAAAATATGGAATCATCCTCTACTCGTGGTAAGTCCGATCCAAAGATGGAATTATTTTCTTCCTCTCAAGCATCCGATGGGAATGTCCAATATAACTGTATGTTTTATGGTAGAATATTTAAAGGGGATTTTAGAATGAAAGAACATCTTCTTTGGTGTTAAAGGTAATATTGCTCCTTGCAAAAAAGTGCTACTTGATGTGCATGATATGATTGGAAAATATTTGTAACAACAAGTAAAAAAGAAAAAGGAAAATAAATAGGCTCATGATATATCTTTTGGAGATGATGAAACACCAGAAGCATTAGATAAAGGAAAAGAAAAGCTACTATTGACATAGATTCATATTTTCTCCAAGAACTACTCACGGTTCTCAACCTAGTCTAAAAGTTTGATAGTTGATAAGGATGTTGTTTTGAGATGTAAAAGAGCATGGGATAGATGGTTCTATCATTCATGTATTCCTTTAAATGCTTTAAATTCACCATATTTTCAAGAAGCAATTGATGCTACAACAGCAATAGGCCTAGGATTTAAGGCACCATCTTATTATGAGTTGCGTGTGCCTTTGCTTTAAGATTTAAAAAAGGAATGTCAGTTAATTGTGGATACATATAAATCTTGTTAGGAATCAACGGGATGCACTATTATGGCAGATGGGTGGACTGATCAAAGACAAAGAACCTTGATTAATTTCTTGGTTTATTGTAATATGGGAACAACTTTTATCAAGTCTGTTGATGCTTCTGACATGGTAAAAAGTGGTAATGCTTTATCTGAATTATTCTCTGAAATTGTCGAGTGGGTTGGACCAAAGAATGTTGTGCATTTTGTAACATATAATGCAGCTAATTATGTATCAGATGGACACTTATTACAATCAAAGTATGGGCATATTTATTGGTCTCCATGTGCTGCTCATTATATAAATCTTATTTTAAAAGATATTGGTGGTATGGATCATATTTCTAGTCTTGCTTCATGCGTATCTAAGATCACAATTTTTGTGTATAATCATGTCACATTTCTGTTTTGGTTAAGAAAGCAAGAAGATTGGGTTGAGATCGTGCATCCCGTTGCTACCAGGTTTGCAACTACATTTATTACTTTGAAAAGTATTTATCAACATAAGCACCAACTTCAAAATTTGGTGACAAGTAAACACTTTTCAAGTCATAAATTATCAAAGAGTGAAAAAGGAAAAGAAGTTTGCGCTATTATTCTAGATAATAAATTTTGGGATGCTTGCTTGATCATTGTGAAGATTGTGGCTCCGCTTATAAGGCTGTTGAGGATTGTTGACTCAGATGAGAAGCCATTTTTGGGGTATATATATGATGGTATGTATAGAGCTCACAAAACAATTACAGATCTTTTTAAAGGGAATGAGAGATTATACAAGCCTTATATAGATATTATTGATCGACGATGGGATAAGCATCTTACTCAAAGGATCCACTTAGTAGCTTATTTTCTCAATCCTTATTGCTTTTATAGTGGAGAAGTACGTACAAGTAATATTATGGGAGGTTTGTTTGATGTGATTGAATGCAAAGGTATTTTTTCTAGTGAAGAGCAATCACAAGTGATAAATGAAATTAAATTGTATCGTGAAGGTTTAGAGAGTTTTGCTATATCATCAGCAAAGAGAGAACTGACGATGAAAAAAATGCAGCCAGGTAAGTTTTATACTTTTAAATTTTAATTCATTAATATATATTTTTATCATAACTATTAATTTAAAATGCAGATGAGTGGTGGAGATTATTGGTGTGATGCTCCAACATTGAGAAAACTCGCTATTAGGTTACTCATCAAACGACTTACGCATCGGGTTGTGAGCGTAATTGGAGTGTTTTGAGCGTATTCATACAAAGAAACGTAATCGTTTGGAACATCAAAGACTTAATGACCTTGTTTACGTTACTTATAATCTGCAAATGAAGAATAGGTATTTTATATTTTTGTTTTTAGTTCAATAATTTTATTTTTGCTATTGACTTTATAATTGCTCTATTATGTGTTCAGAGCGCTTAATAAGAAAAGAACGTATGATCCAATTGATATTGATTGTATTGAACATACTAATTTTTGGATCGAAGAAGAAGAACCATCGCCTGATCTTGATTATAATGAACTTGAAAGGACCATTTATGAAGAAAATGCATTCGTCCCAATAAATGAATTAAGAACATCTACTGATGGTCAGTTCATATCTTATTTTGATTAAATTTAAGTTAAAATTATATTGTATTACAAGTTTACAATTGAAAATAATTTCATACGTTACTAATTTGTAATTTATTTTAATGCAGTAGAAGAAGCGGATGCAAATACTTTGGATGAAAGCGTAGTTTATGAATCTTTAAATAGTGTTGGAGAATTTGGAGCTTTTGACGATGATGAGACGCAACCTCCTTCAGAAATACAATTTTTCTCTTAAATTTTATTTTAAGTTTTATATTGGACTCATATTTATTTATTTTTAGTTCATTAGATAATAATAAACATTGGTGTATTTTTCATTTCAATAAAATATTTTATTTTTATTTATTCTTATACAATTTTTATCTTATTTATTATATTTCGGTTTGATAGCGGTTCACTGCCGGTTGAACCTCTAAACCTTAAACCTTTCCTTCGACCGGTTCGATGTCCGGTCCGATTTTTAAAATATTTTCAGTAACATTTGAACTCACTTATGCTCTAACAAATCCTCTTCTGACATTGGAGTGACCATAATCTACACAGGAGGTTTTTGGGTTTTGCCAATTATTGCAGTTAAGCAATTATTATAATTCTATCTATCTATTTATCATTTCGTGGTACAGATATATATGGTAACTTGGATTAAAGATTAGTTAGCCACTATATCATTTTCTGTATGTAAAAAATGATTATGGTCTCAGCAATTGAGGTAACATTAGAAAACTTGATTGATTCCGATGAAGGAACGAACATAGAAGAGTTAGCAAAACGAAAGAGACAGCTAATATAAAGCAATTTTTCCGCTCTACTTTACTTTGAAACCTAGTAAAGAAAATAAAAAAGATAGACCAAAAATGAAGAAAAGAAGGGTTTATTTTGGGAGTGGCTTTACGGTTCCAGGTGGACTAATAACCTTCACTTATAGTTAAAAAATTAATTTAAAATTCGTGTCAATATTAATGTCACACTTAACTAGTGGGATTAGAATTCTATCAGTTAGAAGTTTAACTGAGATATTTTTGAAATGCTATGCGTATTTTTGAATACTTAGAATTCTATCCGTTAGAAGTTTAACTGAGATATTTTTGAAATGCTATGCTTATTTTTGAATACTTTCAAACATTTAAATTTAAATTTTATATCTATTACATTTGTAGTAAGTTATAACTTAAATACCATTTAAATTTAAATTTGATATCTGTTAAATTTGTAGTAAGTTATAACTTATGTCTGTTTCCAATAAGGAAAGTAAACCTTCCCTAATAAAGTACAAGATCTTGTAAAAACACAAAGTTCAAACCTACGACTAATTAATTGCATGTAGGAGTTCCAAACATACAACTAGAAAATCAGTATATTGCCCGCACGGGTAGTTCAGTTGGTCATTAGTAAGGTTAACTTGGGACAAGGATCAGGGTTCGAATCCCGGCAATAGGAAAAGTGGGTCGCCTTGTTAAGAAGCTGATTAAGATCAGACCGTGATTTACCCCCTCATTACTCTATCGGATCAGGGTGTGGGAGCGCCTGGAGTGGGCGATCCACCTCTTGGGACAAGAAAATCAGTATATTATCTCATCATCTCTCCTAGATAAATGTCAATTTGTACTTTATTTTAGCTTCTCACTCGGCAACTTTTAGGTTTTTTCCTTTATGTTCTTTTTGCTTCTGTTGCTTCTACCCTCCTCCAATTAATGTAGATTTTATTTCCTTCTCAACTTGGTGTTTTTTTTCCAGATTTTGTTGGAGATGCTAATGGTCATCACTGCTCTAGGTTCTTTGCATGTCAACTTAAGTATTGTTCTTTATTACTTTTCACTGATTGTCCCTGATTCTCTAGAGCCAGGTACTATGTTGTTGCTTCATTGATCACTGTTTGTTCTATTGTGCGTGTTTCTTTTTATTGCTTCCTTATGATGCTTATCTCTTGAATTTTGTCTTGTAAATTAGTTAGACTCTAGTGTATGCTAAAGGTTGGACAACTGTTCATATGTAGCTTATTGATCATTAGGATTTCCCTTGTGCTTCTCAGCATATACTGCTATAATTTTCTCGCCTCTTATCTTCTATTTTGGAATCGTTTGTCATTTCTCTCCCTCTAGATTTCTTAAATTAAGAAGTTTATACTTATCTTGACTATTTCATGGTCACAGGCATTGTTGAATTTTAGATTTAGAATCTAATCTATAGTGTCTTCCATTGATGTAGGATTAAATTGCAAGTTGAGCCTTTGTATTATACTTTTCCATATGCCAAATGTGTAATCACATGTAAATCATATATGATCCCTTGTCTCATTGTGTGGTTCACAGAGTATACAATAGTTTATACCAATCTAACTTATTCTATGAAGCATGAAGAGCCTATTTTTGGTGGCTACCCACACTATGAATGAGTGTTTGGGGACTTTATTCATGAATAAGATCATTTTGTGTCATTTCTCCTCCTGGTTGATGGGAGTAAACAGACTTTTACATGAAGAAATTGTAAACCTCTTGGACACTTCTCTAAGCTAGCTTATCATATCTTCCTTAGCCCGATTAGGCATATAGGATTGAAAGCTAAGAGGAAGAAATATTATTTGACAATATACATAAGTTATAATTTTCACTTATCAAACTTTATAAATCAATTAAAGTTTTCACAAATGAATGTTGGCTATCGGATGAATAATACATTCAACATGGTAAAAGGTTTTGACCAGCTAGTTGAACATAATCTACATTTTAAACAAAAAAGGGTTAAGTGTCTAGCCCAAGAAGAAGTTAGTTGATCTATAATCAAAAGGACTATGGTTAGTCAAAGGTTAATATCACCTAGCTTATTATGCCTAAAAATTAGCTATTATAATAACTAGTTTATGTTTATAAATATCATTTAAAGTGAATTTAGGTATCAATGTACCATAACTAAATTGTGGAAAAAAATTTGCATTAGGGTTGTCGAGATCTTTAAGAGACTAGAGAATGCATTTTATTGCATATGTGCATGGTATAATATGTATTAAGGCCCAATTTATTAATGTAACAAATAAAATGATACTTTGAGTTGTATATAAATGTGTAGTTATTGTAGTTAGAAATTTTTTTAGGATATATAATGTGAAGTTTATCTAGACCTTGAATAAGGGTTGTAAAGGGTTCCTCTTCATCATGACAAAGGAAGATAATTGTAAAAGTTCCTTTTCATTATAGTAAATAAGATATTATATAAAGGGTTTCTCTTCACTATTGAAGGAAGACTATCAGGTTAACTCTGCACAAATGTGTAGTGAAAATGCCCAGTGAATTTATACGCTGGGGAAATTTTAACGTCATAGTTAAATCGAAAATAATATAAAAATGTAATGAAATAAGCATCGGTTGGAAGACGAAGCGGTAAAAATAAGATGACAGCAAAGTGAAACTAAGACGATAAAAACTAAGACGAGACGAAGGGCGCTGATAAAAAGTTATAAGAGGTTTAGCCTGCCATGGGAACGTCTTTATTTGTTCCAGCTGATTATCTCCTCTTTGTTTGGGTGCCATGACTTTTTTCGTATAGCTTTTCAAGTTTCTCGTAACACTCTGCAATCTGTTTTATTGTTTCTTTGGAATCCGTGTAACTTCGCTGTTCTCGGGAATTCATATTTCTGTGAAAGATAAGCTATTAAAACATGGAACGTAAAGATAAAGAAACGATTTTTTTGAAATTATAAATATAAAAATTTGGGGTAAAAAAAGTAACGAAGAAAAGAATTCCTTACTGATGTGATGAATATTGGTTAAACAAGAAGAAGGCAAAAGAAGAAGGTACGAATTGTTTGATTGAAGTTAAGAGGAGAAAGGTTTCAAAGTTTAAATATAAACGTATTAGTGGACCGTCTGGCACTGGCAGGGGAGAAATATAGTTGTTTCATAAATAGTTGAAATTGAAGAGTTCCAGTGTATTAAATGAGGGGCAGTACTATAGTGGGTACCTTTTTCCTGGCTTTGCCAGTCAGGTTTTTTAACGGCCCTCCCCTTTATCATCATCAATAAAGGGTTTCAAGTTTCTCGGTAGACAGAGCGTCACCAAAATAAGCTGGAACCAGGCGATGTCAAGATTAATCTCGGATCGTTCGGCCTCGACCACGCTCGGCCAGGTTGCCAAGATAAGATCCTTTGAGCCATCGCTTGGCGTCGACATCGATCGGCCAAGTTGCGAAGACAAGATCCGTCCTCGACATTGATCGGCTAGATTGCCAAGACAAGATCCTTGGAACCATCGCTCGGGCTCGACCACGCTCGGCCAAGTTGCCAAGACGATCCTTGGAATCATCGCTCGGCCTTGACCACGCTCGGCCAGGTTGCCTAGACAAGATGCTTGGAACCATGGTTGCCAAGACGATCGTTGGAACTATCGCTCGGCGTCGATCACGCTCGGGCAGGTTGCGAAGACAAGATTCTTGGGACTATCTCTCGGCCTCGACATCGCTCGGCCAGGTTCCAAGACGATCCTTGGAACCAGGCGATGCCGAGAAGATTAATGCACAATCGTACGGGTAAGTTCTATTGCCTCGGTCGACCATGACCCTCTTAGACACTACGACCGATCGGGGCACATCAAATGCGTTCGTTCACTACCTACTATTGGAAAAAATCGTCCAATTTTAACACGACAGATGGTGATGAAAATCGAAAACTTCATTTCATTGAAATTACGTTCTGGTCACAAGCCCGACCAGATGACCATTGAAAAGGGGAAAAATCATTTTGATCCTACAGGGGGAGAGGAAGGGCCAGCAGCCGGATCAACAGGAGAAGGGCCAACAGCCGGATCGACAGGAGAAGACAATAGAGAGACATCCTCTTCCTCGTCAGAACTCAGGTCCAGCATCTCATCTCTTCGAGTGAAAGGCCAAGCTTGGAGGGAAGCATCAGCTCGACATAGTCCTAGAATGAAGGACGCTCGGACCCGTCAGGGACGCAAACATTGTGGCAGCTCTTCAAGATGGAAAAAGCCAAGTCACAGGCAAACTCCAAACACTCCTCCTGTAAATACCGCTCTTTCCATCGCTTGATGGCCTCAATTCTTTGCTCCTTGACAGAGCCCCACAACTCCAGCATTTTCTTCTCCACCTCTATTTTTTCTGTCTGCGCCTCGTGACACTGTCGGAAGGCTTTCGAACGAAGCTCCTCCTCCAGTCGAACCCTTGAAGCGGCATCGACCACCTTTTTTCTTAGGCCCTCAATGCGGAGCTGCGACATTCTGTATTCACTGTCCAGCTCGGCCCTGGAAGCAAGCATTCTACCCCTCTCCTCCTCCCCCAAAGCAAGTTGAGCCCTCAAAACGCTCCTCTCTTCCTCCAAAATATTCCTCTCCTCCTCCATCGAAGAGAGTTGGTCTCGTAAGTCGTCCTTCTCCTCCTTTGCCTCTGAAAGTTCAGCTCTCAGAGTATTAATTTGCTCAAGAAGGTCGTGAACCTCCCGATCCATTATTTGGTTCACTTTATCGAGCTGATCAAGATGTTGATACATTACAGAGGCGAACGCCATATTCCTGGTACAGCCGCGGACGAGACGAGCGGTGAGTTCTTTATGGTCCAGCGTATCGAAAAACTTCTTGTCCGCAGGAGGAACAACTTTTTGGGAAATGTGCAGAGCGACGTCAATATCCCGAAGCGATACTGTCTTATCAAGACTGATTGTGGGCTCCCATTTTCCGCCACTGGGGGGCTCGCTCTTTCCCCTTGCCCTTATCCAGTCAGGGCACTTGCTCTTCCCCCACTCCTCTGTCCAATCGACAGGATGATTGACCAGCGCTCCGAGTGGACCTCTTTCTTTTGAGGGGTGGCTCCATCTCTTCCTCCTCGGAGCCCGCTCGGTCTACATTCATCGGCTGGACTGGCAACAACGCTGACACGCCAGGTCGGTCCTTAGTGGATGGAAGTCTCAGAGTTTTGTGAGATTGGGGTTTCTTCTTCTTAGACCCCAAATTTCTTTTCCTCTCAGTCTCCTTGGCATGTTTGGCTGAATCTTCACTTAAGATGGAGACTATAGATCTCGTACCCTTTGGTGCGCTAGTCTTAGAGACTTCTGTCTAACTTTGTTATCTGGACCTGTTTTTTTGCTGTTGTCTCAAGGTTTGAATCCTGGCCATTTTCTTTGCCTTCTTTGGAATTTCACTCATTAGATTCTCCCCTTTTCTCTTCAAGACAGCTTCATCTGTAGTCCGAACTTGGCTAATTTCTTTTTCAGAAATCATCTTTTCCTTCACAATTTCTTGACATGATTCCCTTCTTTCAACTATGGGCATGCTTTCATCTGCTTCTCCTCTATCCACATTCTTCAAGCCCATTCTCACTATTGTAGCCGAGTTGATAAAACTTCTAATAGGCACCCTCAATTTATTTCCTATGTCGAGAAGGATTCCAGACTCCCTGAATATCCTTGTGAGTAGCATTCCATATGGATAACTGTTTGTATCCTTCATCGCCTTAACCATATAGTGAAAAATCAGAAATGGTAAGTCTATGGGTTGGCGATTCAGTAGGTAGAAAAGGCATTATTCATCCAACGTTGTTACCAAATGCCTTGATCCTGCTCTAGGTAAGACGCAATTAAACAAAATTGCATGTAAGAGCCTAGCTTTTGGCACCAGACTGGAGGTTTTCCTCTCTTTTGGGTCATTATCTCCATACAATTGTCTAGTGACTTCGTCTTCGTTTAGGTTAACTTTAGTCATCCATCTGGCTTTACTTGTAAGCTTCTCTCCAGCCGATGGGGATTCCGTTCTCTATCAAATCGGTTGTGACGATAACAGATATTTTATCTTCTATGGTAGAAACAATAGTTTTTTCTACCAGGTGGACATTCTTCCAGAAATCAAACACCTCATTTGGATATACGATCTCCCATACCTGGAAGAAGTTCCTCCAACCAACTTCTATTATCTCTGGTTCGATATCCATGTTGTTCTCCCTCAAGGATTCAAAATCGACATGTCTCCCGTAGATCATTGCTTGCTCCGTCTGAATCTTTGATAAGTGATAAGCTGATTTCATAATTTGATTTTCAAAAGTAAAGTTGATTTCAGAGAATTTGAGAGAGTTGTAAAGTTTGTGAGTGGAGAGTATTGGAACGGTTTCTGATTTGAGACTACTCGAAAGGTCTTGTCAGACGCTTTCTAGAATAGGTCAGGTTCTCAAGGCTTGGAAACTTTCCCTCCAAGATTTTCTTTGGAGAGAAGTTACCAGTTGTAACTCACTGTTGCTAATGCCGTTAACTTTGACGACCTTTTAACTTGGCTGTCAGATATCAGACGGTTGATCATTTAACATCACGATGTTGAGGTTCCGCTTATTTCCTTGAATTGTTTGCCTTACTTTAATCGTCTTAGTTGTATAGTCGTACTTTCACTGCATTTTACTTTGACTTTGATTACTTTGAGTTCGTCTTACTTTGATCGTCTTATCTTGATTGTCTCAGTTTTATCGTCTTACTTGCACTTCGTCTTCACATTTGCTTCGTCCAACTCTGATCGTCTTACTTTTATGGTTTTACTTCACTTCGTCATTTATTTATGCGCTTTTACTTTAAATGCCTTTTGTTTTATGCCTTTTGCTTTAAATCGCTTTTCAACTTCCGTTTGTTTTTCTTCTTTCGTGTGCTTTTCAACGCCCGTCTGTTGTTGTTCCATTATTTGCACTTCATCAAAATCATTTATGTAAAGCCATTTTGACTTAACAAACTATCCTTAGTTCGTATTAGAATGAAGAATGTTGTTATAGTATGATACATTTTGTTTATTTATAGATTGGACATATTCTTTTATTATTGATGCATTGTGGACTTTCGTGATACGAGGGAAAATCAATAACATTAAAAAGTAAAACACCTAATTGAAAAAGAAACCTTAAACCAGAGGTAGGATAAGAATATTTTTCAAGAAGAAAGAAACAGATAGGGGGAGGAAGAGTAAACAGAATATGAAGACAGAGTGGAGATAATTTCATCTTCCTTATGATTATTTCTTATTATCAAAAAGGGGTAGATTGTTAAGTCAAAATGACTTTACATTAATTTATTTCATGAAGTACAAATAACGATGAAAAACGGAGACAATGAAAAACAGCGGATGAAAAGCAGGCGGAAGCTATTGAAAAGCATACGGAACTTGAAAAGCAGACGGAAGGTGAAAAGCAGACGGAAGCAAAAACAGGCGGAAACAAAAGAAGACGAAAGTTATCCAAATGCAGACGGAAGAAAAAGCCAACGATGGAAAGCAGACGAAAGCAAACCACCTCGGAATTAAGAATCAGTTTGAGTTAGTTACAGAACTTAACTGAATAACTGCTTCTTTCAATATTGAAGAAGCAAGATCGAAGAAGCAGTTGAACACGAAGGTTATAAATAGGAGTCGAAGTTGACATATTATTGAATATATTTATGTAAATATATGAATGAAGTTGAATAATAAAAATGAATTTAATAAACCTTAAACCAGAGGTAGATTAGGCTGAAAATTGTCTGAAATCATTCAAAAGACACCAGAATGCGACATTAAACATTTATGAAAATCTGAGTTTTTTCCTGTTACGACGAGTGTTTGTAGTGGACTATGCGTCTAATTGTGGTGTACATTCGGTGCTGCTAACCGCCTTGTCCATTTGTGACGTCGAGTTGTATTCAGCATCAGAGAATCTTTTTTCGAGGCATTTTTTAGCTGATGAAGAAGATTGAGGATTTTTTCTGTAAATATCATAAATCCGTATATATTAAGCAAGCGATATAGGGGGAGATCACTGCAAACTAAATGGCACATACATAAATAATAAAAGACGATGTTATAGATAAAATCAAGATCAAGGAAGAATAAAAAGGACCTGAGATGGGTGAAAGTGAAGTCTATTGTAGTTCATGAGCATCAATTTTGTGGCAGTAAACAACAGTAAATCGTTACACCCCATCTAAAGACTGAGTGTTTGCTGGCTTCACGTGGACAAGAAAGGTATCGGTTTTCAATTGTGCGTGCAGTTTCTCCAACGGGAGATTCATGTTCTTATAACGCAAAACATAAAATCTCTATTGTCAGTGGAATAAGTACATGAACATATTTCGGGCTGATTAAATTGGAAATGTAGATGAAAGAAGGAAGGAAAATATAACCTCATTGTAATATTGCATAGTCTCAACGGCGGTGAAGTTTAATACTTTCTTAGCGAGGTCGCCAAAAATGGAAGCCGTTATGGTTCCGGTATCGTCGGTCAAATCCATGTCATATCGGCATCTGTACAATAAAGTCAGAATAGTCAAAAAGGAAGAGTGTGAGAAAAAAACAAGTGCAGGTGACATGGAAGTAAAAAAGTGATGTGGAAATTACGGAATGCACACGGCAAGAATAAGCAACAAATGAAAGATTGGAAATAGAAGGGAGAAACCTTGGCTCTACTGTTCGTTTCTGTCTACAGTAATTACAAGTGAAGAGAACTCCAGATGCAGCAGCTGTTGATCGGAAGCATTTCTTGCATGCCATATACCAAAAATTTTTCAAAATGTGCTGGAAGAAAATTTTGGCTTCAATCCATGATATCTATGGGAAAACCGATAAGGACGTTCAGAGGAAGAAGTTCTAAATTCAATATCTTAGTGGAATACGCAGATGCGATTACCTTTGGGGTAGAATCTAGAGACATGATCTTGGTGATATTCTGGCAAGATCCAGAAGATATACGAGGATTATATCTGAAGTAAGATCTTCCACTGACGAGGTTTTTGATATTGTTGTTATTTTGTTGTGCCCTGTAACATAATAATTATATAGATGAAAAAATAAAGAAATTTTAAAATTCGTATATAATTTGTAACAAAATATTAAAAAGGTTGTACGTAACATAATTGATCACCAATTTTTAAGATCTACAGCTTCATGTATCGGTGGGTCAACGACGATGGCTGAGTCGAACCACGTTGACAATGTAACACCTAACATTTGAAAATGAATGTTTGAGATAGAATAAAAGGGACAGAGTAAGATGTGTTATTATGAGGAAGGAGAAAATACCATTAAAGAAATTGACTTTGAGGTTTGTGCAAATAATAACCGGTTGAGAGTGAAGTGATTCCATAATCTGCTGGCCCTCGTTCTCAACAAAACTATTCCAAAGCGATAGCATGACTATTTGTTGCCTAAAAAAACAAGGGATTACGAGAAGATGTTAAATTTGTTTACCTCCAACGCAAAATAGTAACAAAGATACAGATTGAGAATTACTCTTTATTCATGATAACAAATTTTTGTACAATAGAAGCTTTTCCGTCTCTCATGACATCTTTTCTTTCCAACACTTCAACGACGACGGCTAAAATATCTATCATGTGTTAAAGATTAATGTAATCAGTAACGAAAAAGTTTTTGGAAGATTGTATGAACAAATATATTAAACATCTAACCAACAGATTTTTGCTTGTCGTCCATATAATCCATAAGACTTTGGAAAGGTGTGAAGTTGAAAATCGGAGGGATGATTGCATCGTCTTGTGTGACGGGTTCGATGACCGTGCGGCTAGTCAGAATCCACTGTATCTTCAAATTTTTAGTTTGATACTGAGGGGGAATTGATTTGGCAATCGCATTAGAAATGATATATTCCTGACACGGTTGTAAGATGTCCCCAATTCTTTGGATGCCATTGTTGAATATGATACCCTCAACTTGCGGCCCCTGTTAATTATGAAGGAATTATCGATAGGTAAGTTGATAAAATGTAAAAGGAAGAAAGTGTAATTGATATACCTCAGAATCGCAGAAGACAAACTTTTGTCTTCTAGTCGGTGAATTAACTGAAGCAACGACCTGTTTTTTTTCTTGGACTATCACTTGACAAGACCATGATTGCGCTCCAGGGAAAATATTCTTCATCAATAAACGATTATCCATGCTGAAAGAAAATGTCAAGCAAAGACAAAGAATTATTCATATAAAATTGAATTATGTGAACTGAGAAAACAAACAAGTAATATACCTTGGAGGAAATTTGATGTTTTATAATTTGACTAATTGAAAATTTTCACAGAAAATAATATTCCTTGTCTTTTTTTCTAAGTCTAGAGATTGAAAAGTTTCGGGAATAATAAGAACTTTAACTGATTTAGGACTTCGAGCCCTTGACAGAGCCACATACAGCTGTCCGTGTGAGAATATAGGTTGACGGAGAAAAATTCCTACATGATCAAGTGTTTGACCTTAGGATTTGTTTATGGTCATTGCAAAACACAGACGAATTGGAAATTGTGTTCTGATGAAAGGAATTCCATTTTTTTCGTTCTCCGGAGATTGCAAAGGAATCTTAGGAATAAAAATGAATTTTCCTTTGTGAGGTCCAAAAACAATTTCAGCTGAAATTGTATGATCTTTTAGTTGTCTGCATATCAACCTTGTTCCATTGCATAATCCGTCAGTTGGATTTAAATTTCTCAGAAGTCGCCACCAAATACAACAATTTTACCTCTGAAAGGCTGATCAGAGTTCATTATATCTTGAAGTAAGCTGTGAAATGCTTCGATGGCTTCTCGTTTTTCCATGGAAGCCTCATCCCATAAAATAAGGCTAGATTTAAATATAAATTTTGCAATACTGCTTTGTTTACTCAACTGTCAAACTTTTTGCTTTGAGAAATCAAGCGAGATTTTAAATCTTGAGTGAGTTGTCCTACCCCCTGGAAGAATTGAGGCAGCAACGCCTGATGTGGCAAATGCGATTGCAATATGTCCCTGTGATCGTAAATTTGCAAGAAGAGCCCAGTATAAGAAAGTTTTTCTTGTTCCCCCGGGACCATCGATAAAATAACTTGCAGTCGTTGAAGTGAGAACTGAATTCATTATTAAGTCAAATATATGCCTTTGCTCACTGTTTAGTTTTGATTGTAATAAGAGGTCTTCTTCATGAATCTCTATATTCATCTCACTCTCTACTTCCTTAGTGTGCTGCTGGGGGTAATCAGCACAAAATTCATGTTCAGTGAAATGATAATCAGCTAAGCCTTTTCCCATTTGTTCCAGAGATTTATTGATATCTTGAAGAGCCATCTTTGTAATATCATCAGTTGCATATGTATTACAGGAAGAATAAGCATACAGGTAGTCAGAACAGAGGTCGTCTCTGAAAGTTTCCCAGAGTTCCTTAGGATTTGAGGGTGAACAATAGAACAAGAGTGTAGCAAATAACAATCTGAGGGACGTTGGCATTTGAAATATCACAGCTTCCTCAAGTGTTTGTTGTTTGTAAGAGTCAGATGCTAGCAATCCTAATTGCGATCTGACATCTCGAAAGAGTTCATCTTTGACCATCAACAGTTAACAAGTGGTCAAACGATGTTGGTCCTCTAACATTTGTGAGCAATAATCTCAAGTAATACCTTTCTCCTTCTCCAGGGTTAACAGTAACTAATCGTCCTATGACTTTTCTCCGCTTTCTTTCTAGCCATGTTTTTGTTTTTTGATTCCAAACAAAATGTTGGGGGAAATCGGCATACAGACATTTCATTTCTGCAGCCTTTTGATTTGTTGAATTGGTCTTAAAAAATTCCGTCAGCACTGTTTTGGAGAAGTCAATATTCCTCAATAAATAAGACAAATTAGCATCTCTTGCAAAGGAAACACATTGTTGATCCGGAAGGTGAACTTGGAGTATATAGATGGATGGCTTAATCTCTGCCAGGCGGAATTCATATATGCGCCATAAAGCTTCGGGGGGGGGGGATTCCAACGGCCTTCTTGAAAATTAGTGATTTCGTCAATATGAGGCGTGGTTTCTTGGTCACCGACGCTGAAGTTTACAAGGTCGTGGCCCTTAAATACATATTTGTATAAGTATTTAACAAGCTTGACAGTCGAACATATTTCAACATTAATGTGGCAATCAAGTAACATCAGAAGGTATGGGTTATGAGGAACCACCCATCTATTATCAACCTCATGTCTGGAAATTTTAACTTTTCTTCCATTATCTCTATGTCTATAGCACGGATAACTGTCTTCACCATGGACAGTGAAAGGAGTAAAATCCTAGGGGTAATGACTTTTGCATACACCATTTCTCATGCAAGGGCACTGTTTGTTCATGAAACCACAAAGACCGTGGATCATATGCTTAATGACAAGAGAATATAACCTGGAATTGTGATCAGGATTAGGTATTTCAGCTGATATGATTTGATCATAGGAATCTGGATTCAACAACTTAAATCATGGTTGAAGTATTAGAAGCAAATGAGCATGAGGGAATCCACGCTTTTGAAATTCAATAACGTAAACAAATGAGGCAACATGTCTAAAAATTCTTTTTTTGATCAACTCATTTTTTAGAATTTCCATCTTCGCCCTGAACACTCTAGACAATAAATATGGTCTGTCTTGTGCTTTTTCGTGGAATTTAAGATTCTATTGTATTTCCTTCCACATAGAGTTGCAAGTCATAGTGATGAAAATATCTGGTTTCCCATATTTTTGCACTAGAGCCATTGCATCCAGATAATGACGTTTCATGTCCCTTGGGCCCCCGATAAAGGAAGCTGGGAGGACAACTCGCCGGTCAATCGCAGAAGCTTCAGTTTGACCAACATTAACGCTATCTAAAACACCCTGCAAAATTTCCGACCGTATCTCGTTTTGTTTTTTCCTATGGAAGTCAAGAAGTGATGTTTCAATCTTTATATAAAAACCAACAATGAATTGTTGTAGTAGTCTTAAGCTGTGGAGAAGCATGGATTCATCATAACTTCTGATTTGAAGCCGATAGCAGTAATACTCTCTGGCAGATACTACGCCATGTTTAGAGTTAAACTTTCGAGTAACTAGTAATAGTAAGAATAAAATGATAAATTAATTTTGCGTAATTAGACAATATTTTGGAAACAAGGGAATAAGCAGACAACTAACTTATGTTTTTGAGAGCAAATTATTTAGCTGGTTCAGTAAAACTGCATAAAGGAGCAGTGCTTGTTTGATCGGAAACATTGGTGTTGTTTGCTTGTGGCATTAACTGCTTAATGCCAGGATGCCATCCTAATTCACCCCGTGGAAATAAAAGTGGGTATTGAAGTGGGTCGTAGCATGCATTATAAGATTGAATTCTATAGGTCGGACCTGAGTGAGTGTAGACTTGGATATGAGGAGATTTATCATGTTGTTCATCACCAGTCTCAGTCCATATAGCAGCAACTTGTGATGTAGTAGGAAGATTGTAAATGCGCTGATTAAGACCTGGATAACATATGAGAACAATTTGGTGATTTTCAAGTGACAGAATATCTTTAAGACTTCGAAAAAACCTAGCATAAGGGTTATCTTCAAGAATTGTTATAATCAGCTTCAATGTGCTTTCACAAAGTTTATCAGAACTGCTGACCCTTTGTTGTAGTTCTTGATCAGTATCAAAGAAATAAAGTTGGATTCCAGATGCTTTATTGCTTGTCGACACTAAACTGTCAAGGAAATGGTAAACTTGTCCTTGAACACGGAATGTATAAACTCCCTTTGTGTTTTTTTTAGGTCACGATCATATTTGGCTCCATAGGAAGTGAAAGCTACATTGTTATTGTATGTACGAACATTCTTTCTGAAACGTTCCGATTCTTCGTCACTATTTAGAAACAAAGACTTTAAAGCATAAGGCATCTGAGGAGCAACAATAGAAATTTGTCCGGACGAGCAACAAAATGATAGAGGTTCAAGGTGAAATCGTTTTGCGTTATAGTATTGACAATCCGAAACAGAAGGGAGCTGTTGAGGTTCAAGAGGTAAATTCTGCAAGGATGTTAATGTTGAAGGAAAGGTGCGATGATTTATACCTTCAAACGTATAAAAAGGACATTATCATTATGTGGACAAGTTAGCTTGGAAATAGTCTAAATATAGTGGAAAAAAGGGTACCTTCATTTATGTGATCAGCATGGATATCAATACATCGGTCACGTATTTGTTGATAAGAGGGCTCATGAGTGGGTTGTTGATCGGTGGAAGGTTCGATATTAATGAAAGAATGGCGATATTGAGGAGTAGTTGTTTGCTGAAGTGTCGATGAAGTGGAAGTTCTGTTTTTTGCAGCTCGACTTTCTCTACGTCGTCGTAAGAATTCTTGTTTTTTCTCATTTGCCATTTCAGCATATTTTTGACGTCTTTTAGCATTTCTATCCATATCTAAATACCTGACGGATCGACATAATATGAACGTCTTTACATACATAGCTATAGATATGTATATATATATATAAATATATATCTATATAGATATATCGATATATATATAGAAATAATAAAAATTAATATATATTATAAATGATTTCATAGTAAACATGTTAAAAACAACTTTTTGTTTATTATATAACAAACAATATGTGGAACAAATATGATTATAAACCATTAAAATAACTATAGCATAATTTAAATAAATTTTTTTTTCATTTAACTACACATACCTTACTACTCGAAGAATCCAACAGAGAATAAGCAGGGGACCTTTAAAAAATGGAGTATACATGCAGTCAGAACGTAGAAAGGACAATTCGATCTATTCAGATTAATGAATAACTATAGCAGAATTTCTACGATAAATTTATTTAAGTTAAGCATGTTGATCGTGGTTCTGTCGATGCGATCTTACGATCGATCCTTGGAAACTGGTCAAATAGAATAAATTCCAAGATTGCGGTGTAGGATGCAACCTCGGGTCGTCTCACTTAACTGGAACCAAATAAAAATGGTCTAATCTAGCCTAAATGTCAAAAATTGCAATTGAAGTTGATAAACGGGGGTTTAGTATTTTTGTCAAAACTGGAAAAGTAATCAAAACTGGACAAAAAGTATAAAGCAATATTTTTGGAATTTTGTAAATGATGCAATAAATAAAATTGGATAGAATCAAATTGATAAAATCCTCTTGAAAATGAGGCTCGAGCTATCACAGTTCAAAAATGGTTTTCGGGATACAATCCACTAAGTTTGAAAGATCAACCCTAAAGAACTCTTTAGGTCTAAAGATTTAATTAATGAACTCCATCATTTAAATCTTTGTTAAAACCTTAGTGTGACAATTGGACAAGCAAATGCAATTGGTCAAATGAATAAAACACAACAATCTCAATCAAACACAACTAGGCGATTAAAGCGTGAATGCAGTATCCAATGACATATATGAAACTATCATATATTAAGCACAAAACATTCTACAAATCACTTGTCCAAATCTCAACATAGTATCAACACACGGTTAAACTATAACAATGCTAATCTAAATATATCGATGCAATCCTTTAACTCAGAAGTTTACACAAATATACTAGACTTCAGATACTAAGTGATTACTCCCTTTGAAGCTCGTAAACTCAAGCCATTGCTACATCTTCAAGAGGAAGGTTGGCTTAGCTACGATGACTCGGTCGATCCCTCGGATCTTTGGAGAATGAGCGAGGCTCATGTTTGCGAGAAGACGATGACGGTGATGATGGCGATTGTGGTGATGATGGTGAGCGATGATAAAATGTGAAGGTCTTCTCCTTCCAGAGTTTGCGTTCCAAGCCGTCTCTGTATTCCAAAAGTCTGCGTGACAAAAGTCTCTCGATGACCTAAAAATAGCCGTCTCTGTATTCCAAAAGTCTGCGTGACAAAAGTCTCTCGATGACCTAAAAATAGCAAGTCTTATATGATGGGTCACGGGCCGGGTTGGAACAGTGAGACAAAACTTTCCATAAGAAGTCGGGTATCCGCTCGTTCGTCGCGACGAACAAAATAAATCAATTAAATTCGTCGCGACGTGTGCAATCGTCTGCTCGTCGTGTCGTCTGCATCGTCCTACGCCGCGACGTGTGGAAGTATGTTCTCCGCATCGTGTGAAATGCCATGCGTCGCGACGTGCGGAAAGACTTTGACTGTTGACTTCCTGACGTTGACTCCTTTGTTCCTGAAATTAAATAACAACAAAAACAACAACTTGCAGTACCAATTGTCCCAATAAAATTGTGGAAACATAAGTATCAAATCATGACAATTCACTGACAAATTGAGAATTGAAAGAACTTAGTATGAGGAACCAATTTAAGCACAAAAATCATCAATACATGCATAAGCAGCTATAAAAATGCAGCCAATTTATAATATAAACTTGGCTCAATCAAATTCCCCCACACTTAGACCTTTGTACTCCTGGACAAAGTTTTACAAGAGTCAAAAAGAGTGCAAGAGAAAAAGAAAATATCTACCCATGCTCAAAACAATACAAGGAAATTGACGCAAGTTACTTCCTCAGAATTCAACCACAACAAAATGAAAGAGTGCTACTAAAATAAACATTGAAAGAATCCAAGTACAAGAGATTGAACAAAAGAGAAGCACTTAAGGTATAGTGTTTGCACTTAGCTCACTTGTGTCTAGGGATATTTTTCTCTCAATCTACTTAATCCATCTCCTACCATAGGCTTGTGTCAATTCTATTTCTCCACCACAAGAACTATCATTTTGAAGATCAAGAGGACTTTGAGGGTTGTAATGTATGGAAGGCTAAATGAATGGGTAAAGTAAAAGAAAGAAAATATGAGCATATGCACTAAATGTGAACTGATGTCATCTGTAGAATTCAAACTAAACAATTGCATAAACAGAATGCAACATTATTCTTTTCTTACTTTCTCTTTTCTTCTGCTTTTGCTCTTTTTTTTGACATTTTATTTTGAAATAAGCAACATAACCAATGACACCACAAAGGTATGAATGCAAATGCTCATAACAGGAAGGCTCAAAGGGGCTAACAAGGGATAAATGTGCAAGGGACGGTGTTTGGGAAATGGGTTTAAGAAAGAACGCCTCTATCACATCCGCAAAAATCCAGCTCATTAAGCTTCAAGTAAGAATTAAAACAAGTTCTGGAGAAAAATGAAATAAGAAGATGCACACAAAGATAGAATGAAAATTTTGGGCTCAAATATCCTTCCACAAGGGTATGATCTTAATGAACAATCTCAAGTCTCAAAAACTTAAAATGCCACTTTGTTAGCATGCTTTCATTTACTTTGTATTGAAAACGTTGAAAGCAAGATTTTGTCAAGTCCAATTATCATTAAAAGAATAGAAGGTGTTTTCAAAAACTCAAGCATCGTTTTGAAACTAGTAAAAACTTTGAAAACAAAAGCCACAAGAGTCCAGTGCAAGAAAAATTTGAAATGAGTGGAAGAATTAAGCACAGAATCATTCATGCATGAGTATGGACGTCGCGACGTGTAGAAGCAGACGTCAAGACGTATGGACGTCGCGACGTAGCAAGGATGACGTCGCGACGTATGCCAAATTTGAAGAACGCTTCGCCGCGACGTATGAATGAATAAGAGAACACGTCGCGACGTATCCAAACGAACAGAACATAAACACAACTTGACTTAATCCAGAAATATTCAATCTAAAAACAATCAATCTCCCAAAAATCAATCCTCCAAGCAATGTCATACTTCTTCAGAAAGATATAAAGCTAACAAAGGGAAAGCAATTTATTCGAAAAATGAACAGAAATCCTACCTAACTATAGCTACTCTACTGGCTAGGTTTCTCCCCCGCACTTAATCAAGATATTCATGCAACACAACAATTTACATCACTTCTAAACTAGATGCATGAATATAAAGAGAATGTAGGGTGAGAAACAACCCGTCTCATGGCGGGTCTGAAACTTGGGATAGTCACCCGCAAAAATCGAGCTTCATCCCTATGGCTTGGCTCGTGCGACTCGATATCCAACTCGACTTGGAGTCTCTCTACAAAATCATCGCAAGCAAATGTTCTCCAAGAAGAGTGTCGAGAAGATGTCAAAGTTTGTGCAAAATCACAACATGCATCATCAATAACCGTGTCAAGCATATGTACTCCAAGCAAGGAGTAATCCTCGTGGGGTGCTTCATTGCTTCATACATGTTGAAGCTCACCCTTTGATCGCCAACCTCCATGGTTATCTTCCCTTCCTTCATGCTAATCATGGTGCTTGCTGATCGAAGGAAGGGTCGTCCGAGAATCAGTGAAGTATCCTGCACAACCTCGATGAGACATGTCAAGTACATAAAATCAGCAGAAAAACTAGACCTTTAACTTGGATTAAGATATCCTCAATTATCCCCATGGATGCCTAAAAGACCTATCACCAATTGTAACACTACTGAGATGTAGGTTTTATGCTTTTCACCCTAGGTTCTCATAGACCGATTTAGGCATCACATTGATAGCCGCCCCCAAATCTAATAAAGCTCTCCCGATGGTCACTTTTCCTAAAGTGCAAGGGATGGTAAAAGATCCAGGGTCTTGACACTTGACAAGTATTTGGGGCTTGAATAATGCAGACACATTGGAGCTCACCTGGACTCTCTCATTTGGCCTAAACTTTCTCTTATTCGTGCACAAATCCTTCAAATACTTAGCATAGGCCGGAACTCTCTTCACTAGATCAAGCAAAGGTAAATTCACTTCCACTTTCCCAAACAAATCAATGATTTCTTTTTCATGTTGTTTCTCATTTAAGCGCTTACTCATTCAATATGAATTGGGAAAAGGAAGGTCCTGAATACTTACCTCCTTACCTTTACCTGCTTGCTTACTTGACTCTCCACTTCCTGCTTTCTCTTTAGAATCTCTTGGAGTTGTTTCCTTCTCGGTTGTTGTGAGTCTCTTCCTTTCTTTCAAGATGGGTCCTCCTCTAGCACTTTCTGATCTCATTACCCTTGTTGGAGGTACTGGCTCACTATCAATCTCATCCTCACATGGCTCATCTTCATCTTGAGGCTTGAACCTCACTTGCTTTCCACTCCTGAGGGCAATGGCATTAAGACTCTTGGGTTCATCACAAGATTGGAAGGAATGGCTCCACTTGCTTTTACTTTGATTTTTACTCATGTTGTTAGACAACCGAGTGACATAGGAATTGATGTTCTCTGCCTTGGTCTCCCATTGCTCCATTCTTTTCTCCAAGGCATTGAATCTGGCAGCGATCTTTGAGGAATCTGTTGAATCAAAGAAGCAATTGCATTAAACGGTTAGCATTGGAATCCTCTCTTCCTTCATCAAGGTCATCATCTTGTGGAGCAACCGATTGGTATCCTCCTTTGGTGGGACTACGGGGCTTCTTTGTTGATTGAGGAACTAGTGGAAGTCCAGCTCCTCCTCCTTGTGAAAATCTTCCCGAGCTCGTTCTCCTCATTCCTCCAATCAATCTCGGATTGGATTTCAATCCCTCATTGTAGGTGTTAGAGTATGGGTCCCATTTCTGATTTTGCCTGCCTTGATACATTGCCGAGACTTCCTCATATTTACAGGCAACGCCGAAATATGCATTACTGACCCACAATTTTCACAACTAGGTGCAGTAAGCTCATTGAAGAAGTAGGCGTTGTACATTCAAATTCTTCATTTCTCAAGAATGATGCAAGATAGCTGTGATGATATCCGACTCTCCAAAGAGTCCACTTTCGACTCTAGGCTCTCCATTCTTTTAGCTTGAGCCGTCAAGACTCCCAACTCATGCACTCCTCTTTGATCTCTGACACTGTACTGCTGATGGTTTAAAGCCATTTTCTTGATCAAATCCCATGCTTCCAATGCTGTAAGGTCAATCAGAGATCCTCCAGATGTAGCATCTAACATACCCTTCTCCTAGCTCTTCAACCCATCATAAAAGTATTGCACCAATTGCTCATCAAGAATCTGGTGATGGGGGCATCTAGAAAGAAGGTCTTGGAAACGGTTCCAATAGTCATACAGTGACTCTTCATAATCCTGGCGGGCTGAATAAATCTCCTTCCTCATGGAAGATGTCCTGGAAGCTGGAAAGTATTTCTCCAGAAAGGTCTTCCTCAGATTGGCCCAGCTATGGTAAGCATTGGCCACATGCCTCGGAAGACTCATGTACCACTCTCTTGCTTTCCCCTCCAATGACAAGTGAAACACCTTCCAAAGTACTTGATCCAAGGTAGCTCCCACTGGCTTCATACTCTGGCAGATCATTGTCAAAGCCTGTAGGTGCATATATGGATCCTCTCCTGCCAAGCCATGAAATTTGGGAAGAGAATTAATCAATAAGCCTTTAATCTCAAAATTAACATCAAAATTAGAAATGACGGTAGTAAATGGATCATAATGAACATCGAAGTGGTTGCTTCCCTAATTGTCCCTCGTCTCGGTTTTCAATGTTTTCCCCTACTCTCTCATGCTCACCATTTCCTCCATTAGTCCCATTTCTAGGTTGGTGAACAGGATAATCGGATTGGGGTAAATGTTTGGGTTCTCAGCCATGTTCTCACTTTCTAGCTCAACTACTCTCAGTCTCTCTTGTTCTTTCCTCTCTTTTCTAAGTCTCCTCAAATGTCTCTCAACTTGGGATGGGGCTGAACAAGTTTACCTCTCCGGCATGCACCAAAAGCAATCCACAAACTAAAGAATGGTATCAAAAAGCTCACAAATACACAAAATCAGATAAAAATGAAATGCGATGAATGTGAGAGTATGGATGTATGAATGTATGTATGAGTGTGTATGTGTGAAAATGTGTAAAGTATGAAATAAGATCAAAGTATGATGTATGCGTGTGCAAAGGAAATCAAATCTATACTATGAACAAGTGTAAAAATCAAACTATCTAAATGCAATCAAAACAATGATTCCTATTATCAACGACAAGTCAAAATGACAATGGCTATCCGACGGTAAACCAATTACTTGGTTCCCGACAGCGGCGTAATTTGATCGCGGTTTCATCGATGCGATCTTACGATCGATCCTTGAAACGGTCAAATAGAATAAATTCCAAGATTGCGGTGTAGGATGCAACCTCGGGTCGTCTCACTTAACGGAACCAAATAAAATGGTCTAATCTAGCTTAAATGTCAAAATTGCAATTGAAGTTGATAAGCGGGGTTTAGTATTTTGTCAAAACTGGAAAAGTAATCAAAAATGGACAAAAAGTATAAAACAATATTTTTGGAATTTTGTAAATGATGCAATAAATAAAATTGGATAGAATCAAATTGATAAAATCCTCTAGAAAATGAGGCTCAGGCTATCACAGTTCAAAAATGGTTTTCGGGGATACAATCAACTAAGTTTCGAAAGATCAACCCTAAAGAACTCTTTCGGTCTAAAGATTTAATTAATGAACTCCATCATTTAAATCTTTGTTAAAAACCTTAGTGTGACAATTGGACAAGCAAATGCAATTGGTCAAATGAATAAAACACAACAATCTCAATCAAACACAACTAGGCAGATTAAAACCGTGAATGTAGTATCCAATGACATATATGAAACTATCATATATTAAGCACAAAACATTCTACAAATCACTTGTCCAAATCTCAACATAGTATCAACGCACGGTTATGTTGGATCGGAAAAAGAAAGCATGCTTAGTTTGGAGAAACGATAGATTTCAAAACTTTTTAAGAAATCATCTTGCAGCGGAAGCAATATATCCAAATCAATATGCTAATCCATACATGATATGGTATAAGGATAATAAAACCAAGAACAAGATAAAAGGAATTACCGACTCCTTCGCTACAGCTTTAAATCCTCGCTGCGCTATCCTCTCCTTCTTGTATCCAAAACCTTTGCCTTTGAGTCTTTTCCTTTAGCAATCTATCTTCTTCCTTGTAGTAGTATCCTCTACCAATTAGATTTACCACTTGTTCTTCAAGGACAACTAGGTTAACAAAATCCTTTGGTGGGAAAGGAGAAGAAATATTTGGAGGAGATTTTCTTAGAAGAAGAAGAACCAAAATTGAAACTCTTTCAATTCTTTCACTTAGGAATTTAGGTTCTCTCTTGCATGAAAAGAGAGAATGTCTAAAAAACATGCAAGAACCCTTTCTTACCTCTCAATTTCGAAATATGCATAAATGGAAAGAGTGAGAGGCATCCAATGCATCACTTCTTACATTAATCACTCATCAAATAGCCAATAAATGAGACTTACTTCATTTATCTTTAAAATGGCTATTTGAAAAGACCATAACCTATAATTGAATACCCATTTCGGTTTTGGAAAGAAGAAAGAAGGAAGATGGTCTATCTAATGCACATCTTTCATCTTTAATCTAATGAATGCAAATAGGTTAAATGCCAACATTAAAAGCCAACCATTAAACCATTTAACGGTAAGTTCATAACTCCATTTAATAATGATGAACCATAATAAAG
Organism: Erythroxylum novogranatense; assembly: GCA_029891385.1. Taxonomy (NCBI): domain Eukaryota; kingdom Viridiplantae; phylum Streptophyta; class Magnoliopsida; order Malpighiales; family Erythroxylaceae; genus Erythroxylum; species Erythroxylum novogranatense. The sequence continues at coordinate 36,227,997 of CM057233.1, read as the reverse complement.
ACCATCTTTATTTAGTATTTTAATGTCAAATGTGGTTACACATCTAACCTAACACAATTTCGAAATTGCTTCTTCTCCATTTAAAAAATTGTTTTAATATAATTAATCTAATCAATTACATTAAACCAAAACAAGCCCATTTCTAAATAAACATATGGGCTTCCAATTAACCATTAATTAGTATAAGCCCATCATTCAATTATGGACTTCTAAAGCCTCCAAACTACTTCTTACTTAGCTTGATAACCTTCCTTAAAGCCAAGTGGAGAATCTTATTAGACTTTGATAATTCAAGCTCCAATAAGCCCAGAAATAATTCAATCTCATTGGAATTAATTCTAGCTTATTAACTAAATGTCATTCCACTAAAGACAATTAGTTGAACTCTTGAATTATTAAATATTATGAGAATATGTCCAATTGCAAACCCTATTTAGAACCTTATTATAGCCATCCGCACAACAAAGGGTAAAATTACCATTTTGCCCTTATGTTGGTTTTTCCTTCTAGATCTCTCATTTTACTTTATATGGTGATTAACACATAAGATGTCATCTTAGTGTTAAGACTTGATGGGTAGCTAGTCCATCAAACTCATGGCGCCATTTAATCACCAAATCTCCTTAAAACATCTAGAAGAGATGATAACACTATAAACTCTTTATTTGAGTGAATGTTCTCGATACATGTTTCAATTAATAATTCCAACATGCATAATCGGATTAATATACCTAAAAATCCATTCGATCATATCAAGAATTATAATGAAACACATATGAGTTCACCACTCATCAAGATTGTGGTTCATAATAGCGAATGCTTAAGTTGTATGTTTTAAGATTAAAGTAACGCCCACTTTATTCTTGAAAACATACTTGATTCCAATTCATTTAATCGTGCCATTATCGATAGTCTACTACTATCATGATATGAAACTCATCATTCCCTTTAAGTAAACTCCTTTACTTATATGGAGATAAATCGCAACACTACTGATCTAAACCATAATCAAACGACCAACTTGATTATTCAATTGTGAATCAATTAATTGATTCTAATAATATACATGTTTCCCATACATCTCTATGTATATGTATATTACTTACAAATGAATCTTGGTACCTTATGACCGGATATATAATGCTCATACAGATAAAACCAAACTCTTTTGTTTTATTAATAATAAATATTTTCATTACAAAGCAGAATCGAAGAAGATAAAGTTACATGTAAATACACTTGCTTTCCATGGCACTATATTTACATAACTCCAACAATCTCCCACTTGCCCTAAAGCAAGTTTGACATATCCTTCATTCCCATCTCTTCTAGGTGACCCTCAAAGCTCTTTTGAGTCAATGTCTTTGTGAACGGATCGTGAGGTTTTGCTCTGTAGGAATCTTTACCACATCCACTTCTCCACATTGTATTATCTCCCTTATGAGATGATACTTTTGCTCAATGTGTTTGGCGACTTTGTGGTTCCGAGGTTCTTTAGAATTAGCCACTGCCCCACTATTATCACAATAAAGTGTAATGGCTTTTTTGCCTCTGGAACTACCTCCAAATCATTTAGGAACTTCGAGCAGATCGCTTCCTTTCACGCTTCACAAGCAGCAACATACTCAACCTCCATAGTCGAATCGGCAATACAAGATTGCTTGACACTCCTCCAAACTATGGCTCCACCTCCTAAAGTAAATATAGAACCAGAAGTTGATTTCTTTGAATCAACATCTGATTGAAAATCAGAATCCGTATATCCTGTCGGAATAAGATTACTTCCATAGTAAACAAGCATTAAGTTCTTCGTCCTATGAAGATACTTAAGTATACACTTAACCGCATGATCAATGTTCCATTCCTAAATTGGATGAAATCGCTACCGGTCCATTTGCGTAACATATATCCGGTCTAGTGCACAAGATTGCATACATCAAACTACCAACTGCCAAGCATATGGAATGTTACGCATGCGTTCAACCTCCTCTTGGGTTTTAGGTGCTTGTTCCTTTGAAAGTTTGATTCCATGTCTAGTAGGAGTGAAACCCTCTTGGAATCTTGCATGCGAACTTATTGAGCATATTCTCAATGTAAGTTAGTTGAGACAAAACTATCTTCTTGTTCTTACGATCCCTTATAAGTTTGATCCCTAGAACATAGGTAGCCTCTCCCAAATCCTTCATTGAAAGCTGTTCATTCAGCCATCCTTAACATGCAGATAACATTCCCACATCATTTCCAATGAGCGTAATGTCATCAACATACTGAGGATTAGGAAAGTAACCTTACCTTCTTGTATTCTTTTGTAAACACAAGGCTCATCTAGGTTTTGTATGAACCCATAGGTTTTGATAGCCTTATCAAACCTAATGTTCCAAGACCTAGATGCTTGCTTAAGTCCATAAATGGACCTTTGCAACTTGCAAACCTTATGCTCATTACCTAGCTCAATGAATCCTTCTGGTTGGTCAATATAAATGGTCTCCTCCCATTCAGAAATACGGTTTTGACATCCATTTTCCATATTTCATAATCGAAATAGGTTGCTATGGCCAAAAGAATCCTGATGGACTTAAGCATGGCAACCGGAGAAAAAGTCTCCTCGTAGTCTACACCCTCCTTTTGAGTATAGCCTTTAGCTATCAATCTAGCTTTAAAGGTCTCTACCTTTCCATCCGATCCCCTTTTCCTTTTGTAGATCCATTTACACCCTATGGTTTTAGACACGGTGGTAGATCTACAAGGACCTGCACTTCATTAGTATACATAGAATTTATTTTCGATTCCATTGCCTTAAGCCATTTTCCGCATCAACATCATTAATAGCACATGTGTATACGAATGGGATCTATTTCTTCTTCGTGCGAGATGGCAATTAAGCCTTCTCCTAAACCCAGATACCTATCTGGTTGTCTCACAACCCTCCCACTACGTCTAGGCACATCTTGATGTTCGGGTTGCACTTCCGATTCAACTCTTGAATCCATTTAGACATCTTGTTCGTCATATCCAAAACAACTCTTGGTTTGGATGAAATTGCTAACTCCTTTAGTACTACTTCACTTCTTCCTTTGTGATTTCTCACAAACTCTTCCTCTAAGAAGTTTGCATTTGTCGACACAAATACCTTCCTATCATGAGGGCTGTAAAATAGTACCCTCGAGTTCCGTGGGATATCTTACAAACAAACATACTTGACCTTGGTTCCATCTTTGTGGATTCAGGCTTTAGAACATGAGCTGGACAGCCCCAAGTCCTCAAGTGCCTCAATGAAGGCACTCGGCCAGTCCACAACTCCCTAGGTGTTTTAGGCACCGATTTGGATGGAGCAAAGTTAAGAAGATATGTTGCCGTTTGTATGGCATATCCCGTAACGATTTTGGAAGGCTAGCATAGGACATCATTGATCTTACCATTTCCAATAGAGTTCTATTTCTCTCTCGCTACACCATTACATTGAGGTGTACGAGGAGTCGACAAATTGGAAACAATTCCATTGTCAATTAAATATTGCTGGAACTCTCCGATAAATACTCACCACCTCGATCCGATCAAGTCTGTTTTAATGGCTTGCCAAGTTGCTTCTCAACTTGACTTTGAATTCTTTGAACTTTTCAAAAGATTCACTCTTTTATGCATCAAATACAAATAACCATGTCTTGAGTAATCATCTATAAAAGTTATGAAATATTCATAACCTCCTCTAGCTTGTACATTCATGGGCCCACACATTAGTATGTACCATGTCCAATGTGGATTCAAATCTGTTTCCTTTAGAAGGAAATGAGGCTTTTGTCATTTTTCTTCAATACAAGATTCACGGTGGGTAATGGATCACTATCCAAGCCCATAAGGATCCCATCCTTTACTAGCTGTCAAGTCTTTTCGATTGATATGACCCATCCTTAGATGCCACAGATACTTTGAATTAATGCTAGAGATATTGGATTGTCTTGGTTTTATCAATTACGTGGTGTTTAGTGAGCCTTTCATAGGTTCTATAAAAACAATCCTGTTTAATTATCGCGTCACAAATAAAATCCTTATTCTCATATATTGAAACAACCTTTTCAAAATATAAGGAATAGCCAAATTTTATTAGACAAAAAACAGAAATCATGTTCCTTACAATCATTGGCATGTAATAAACATCTTCCAAATATAACCTATGACCACTAGGAAAGTCCAAGATAACTACTCCCACTGATTCTGCTGAAACATAGGAACCATCTGCTATCTTAACTTGAAACTGGCCTTTAGGAAGTCTTTTCCTTCATTGAACCCTGCAAAGAATTACAAACATGGTTAGTGGCTCTGAATCTAATATCCAAGAAGTAGATAAATCGCCACATTTCTAGTTCCTAACAAACTTAGGAAGCCCATACCTTGTTTGCTTTTGAGGGACTCTAGGTAGACTGGACAGTTTCTTTTCCAGTGGCCCATCTCATCACAATGGAAACACTTTCCTTTGATGTTCTCTTTGGCCTTCTTTTTCATGGGTTTGGCCTTGACCCCTATTTGGGCCTTCTTTTTCATTGGACCCTTATTCTTTTCCTTGCCCTTACCCTTGGGCTTAGAAGAAGAAGCTACATTAGCTTCTGGCCCATGAGCCTTAATATTCAATATTTCCTCCGTGCTCTGGAGGGTATTCATCAACTCACTCAAGGTGTAATCCTTGCTGTTGAGCTCATAGTCCAACTTAAATTGTTGAAAAGAAGAGTTTAAGCTATTGATGATCATAATCATCTGCGTGTCCGCATCCATATCCGCCTAAGCATCTCAAACCTCGGTGACCGCAGAGATTACCTTCATCATGTAATCCCGACCGGTTCACGTGTTTTGTCTCGAGATTATGAAAGGTTTGGATAGCTTTCACTCTTGCAGACCTAGTCCTCACACCAAACATCTCATGTAGGTGATGGACCATTGCACTAGCAGTTTTCATACAAGCAATTTGCTTTTGCAACATGCCGTTGACAGAAGCCAGAATATAACACTTAGTAGTCTTGTCAGCATTCTGCCAACGCTCATGTTGTTGGACTTGCTCAGGACTTGCATCTCCACTTAGAGGTGTAGGCTCATTTTCAGTTAACACCCATGAAATACGTTCATATTGAAGAACAATGTCAAGGTTACGTCTCCATTCATTAAACTTGTCTCCATTTTCCAATTTGTTATTAGTCAAGAGCAGGGTGAGTGGATTCATTTTGTGGTTGATTATGTCTGAAAATATAAATTATTAAAACATGAGCATACTAGTCAACAATTTATGGAACTTTGTATAAAATCATGATGCATGTATGCATGATGATAGATTTAACAAAACTTAAAAATTAAAACATTATATGACGGTTATTTTTCTTATCTATAACAGACTAAGTGACGGTGGGCCATCTTATCTATTAAAAGAAAAACTGGGACCCTCCCACTCAAAAAACTACCAAGCATCTCATGCTTAATTTTTTAAGAAGCGTCTTAATTTGGTCCATACTTTTACCAACAGAGCTACGGTGGGCAGTTTATTGATAAAAAATGTTGAGTGTATAACCATTTGATTCATTCACTAAAGATACCTACAAATTATGCCTCGGTGAGAGGTCATATTTTCTATCATTAAGTGGACTTATCCTTAAGGAGACCCAAACCATGCAAGATCTAGGATCCATGCCCTCCGATGGGGAGTAACACTTCACCACATGCAAACGGGCCATCATTTGGAGACCGTGGACTCTCACAGGAGCATCCTCTCCCACTCAATCTTTTTGGGCTTTAAGTTTTAAATACCATCTTGTCTAGATGCAATTTATTATCCATCCTATATTATTTCATTATATATCTCATACATAATGAATGCATGGCAAGGCCTAAGGTTGGCAATTTTCTAAATGACATGTAATCACATAATATCACATATTACAAGCATTCATTTCTCCATTCATCACATGAACTAATAAAGCCACTTTTGATTGTCCATCCTAGAAACATAAAATAATTACAAGCCTTTTAGGCCCAAAATATGCTTCTTCATCTTGGATCTTCCGCTTCGAACTCTTCGCTAACATGATCTGGCCCATTCGGTAAACAAAATGTAATGGCATTTATGAAATTAGAATTTTGTCATTTAGAAAAATAAAATTCCAGCACTAGATTTTTAGAAAACCAAATCTTTGTTTTGACAAAAAATTCCAGCACTTGTTTTATTAAAACCGAAACTCATTTCATGAAAATTAAACATAGCACTTAGTATTTTAGCAAAACCGAAATTGGATTCTTTGAAACAAAAAACCAGCACTTGTTTTCCAATCATAACTGAAATATGATTCATTGAAACAAAATTCCAGCAACTTAGTTTTCACAAAACTTATGCCAAAACACAAAGGATACATCGAAAATTTTACCTTTCCATTTCTTCAATCCATGGCTGCTCCTTCTTCATCATTACATCAATTTGTACATTACAAAATCAAATAAAATAGAAAAAGAAACCAAGGAGGAAACATGGTGATGATAGACCACCCTCCTTGTTACAACTAAATGAAGAAATCTTACAAGATAAAATTTAACTTCTATGGACAACCAAAAGAGCAACATATACCATATATATTTCTATCACATAAAATATGAAGTATACATAAAAGATTGCCAACCCATGCATCCACCATATAGGAACCGAAATCATGCATGAAAACCGTCTCGATACCAATTGTTGGATCGGAAAAGAAAGCATGCTTAGTTTGGAGAAACGATGATTTCAAAACTTTTAAGAAATCATCTTGCAGCGGAAGCAATATATCCAAATCAATATGCTAATCCATACATGATATGGTATAAGGATAATAAAACTAAGAACAAGATAAAAGGAATTACCGACTCCTTATTCACAACTTTAAATCCTCACCGCGCTATCCTCTCCTTCTTGTATCCAAAACTTTTGCCTTTGAGTCTTTCCTTTAGCAATCTATCTTCTTCCTTGTAGTAGTATCCTCTACCAATTAGATTTACCACTTGTTCTTCAAGGACAACTAGGTTAACAAAATCCTTTGGTGGGAAAGGAGAATAAATATTTGGAGGAGATTTTCTTAGAAGAAGAAGAACCAAAATGAAACTCTTTCAATTCTTTCACTTAGGAATTTCGGTTCTCTCTTGCATTAAAAGAGAGAATGTCTAAAAAACATGCAAGAACCCTTTCTTACCTCTCAATTTCGAAATATGCATAAATGGAAAGAGTGAGAGGCATCCAATGCATCACTTCTTACATTAATCACTCATCAAATAGCCAATAAATGAGACTTACTTCATTTATCTTTAAAATGGCTATTTGAAAAGACCATAACCTATAATTGAATACCCATTTTGGTTTTGGCAAGAAGAAAGAAGGAAGATGGTCCATCTAATGCACATCTTTCATCTTTAATCTAATGAATGCAAATAGGTTACATGCCAACATTAAAAGCCAACCATTAAACCATTTAATGGTAAGTTCATAACTCCATTTAATAATGATGAACCATAATAAAGACCATCTTTATTTAGTATTTTAATGTCAAATGTGTGGTTACACATCTAACCTAACACAATTTCGAAATTGCTTCTTCTCCATTTAAAAAATTGTTTTAATATAATTAATCTAATCAATTACATTAAACCAAAACAAGCCCATTTTTAAATGAACATATGGGCTTCCAATTAACCATTAATTAGTATAAGCCCATCATTCAATTATGGACTTCTAAAGCCTCCAAACTACTTCTTACTTAGCTTAATAACCTTCCTTAAAGCCAAGTGGGGAATCTTATTGGACTTTGATAATTCAAGCTCCAATAAGCCCAGAAATAATTCAATCTCATTGGAATTAATTCTAGCTTATTAAATAAATGTCATTCCACTAAAAACAATTAGTTGAACTCTTGACTTATTAAATATTATGAGAATATGTCCAATTGTAAACCTTATTTAGAACCTTATTATAGCCATTCGCACAACAAAGGGTAAAATTACCGTTTTGCCCTTATGTTGGTTTTTCCTTCTAGATCTCTCATTTTACTTTATATGGTGATTAACACATAAGATCTCATCTTAGTGTTAAGACTTGATGGGTAGCTAGTCCATCAAACCATCGCGCCAGTTTAATCACCAAATCTCCTTAAAACATCTAGAAGAGATGATAACACTATAAACTCTTTATTTGAGTGAATGTTCTCGATACATGTTTCAATTAATAATTCCAACATGCGAATAATCGGATTAATACCTGTAAAAATCCATTCCGATCATATCAAGAATTATAATGAAACACATATGAGTTCACCACTCATCAAGATTGTGGTTCATAATAGCGAATGCTTAAGTTGTATGTTTTAAGATTAAAGTAACGCCCACTTTATTCTTGAAAACATACTTGAGTCAGATTCATTTAATAGTGCCATTATCGATAGTCTACTACTATCATGATATGAAACTCATCATTCCCTTTAAGTAAAATCCTTTACTTATATGGAGATAAATTGCAACACTACGCCTAAACCATAATCAAACGACCAACTTAATTATTCAACTGTGAATCAATTAATTCAGATTCTAATAATATACACGTTTCCCATACATCTCTATATATATGTATATTACTTACAAATGAATCTTGGTACCTTATGACCAGATATATAATGCTCATACAGATAAAACCAAACTCTTTTGTTTTATTAATAATAAATATTTTCATTACAAAATCATGGCGAAGAAGATAAAGTTACATGTAAATACACTTGCTTTCCAGGGCACTATATTTACATAACTCCAACAGGTTAAACTATAACAATGCTAATCTAAATATATCGATGCAATCCTCTAACTCAGAAATTTACACAAATATACTAGACTTCAGATACTAAGTGTTACTCCCCTTTGAAGCTCTGTAAACTCAAGCCATTGCTACATCTTCAAGAGGAAGGTTGGCTTAGCTACGCATGACTCCGGTCGATCCCTCGGATACTGGAGAATGAACGAGGCTCATGTTTGCAGAAGACGATGACGGTGATGATGGCGACTGTGGTGATGATGGTAGACGATGATAAAATGTGAAGGTCTTCTCCTTCCAGTCTGCGTTCCAAGCCATCTCAGATTCCAAAAGTCCGCATGACAAAAGTCTCGATGACCTAAAATAGCAAGTCTTATATGATGGGTCACGGGCGGGTTGGAACAGTGAGACAAAACTTTCCATAAGAATTGGGTATCCGCTCGTTCGTCATGACGAACAAAATAAATCAATTAAATTAAATCGCGGCGTGTGCAATAAATCGCTTTCGTCGCGTCAAATGCATCGCATCGTCTGCGCGCGACGTGTGGAAGTATGTTCGCCGCATCGTGTGAAATGCCATGCGTCGCGACGTGCGGAAAGACTTTGACTGTTTACTTCCTGACGTTGACTCCTTTGTTCCTGAAATTAAATAACAACAAAAACAACAACTTGCAGTATCAATTGTCCCAATAAAATTGTGGAAACATAAGTATCAAATCATGAAAATTCACTGACAAATTGAGAATTGAAAGAACTCAGTATGAGGAACCAATTTAAGCACAAAAATCATTAATCAGGAGTCAATACATGCATAAGCAGCTATGAAAATGCAGCCAATTTATAATATAAACTTGGCTCAATCACATGTATACCTTAGTACTCGAAGAATGCAGCAGAGAATAAGCAGGGGGCCTTACAAAAATGGAGTATAAATGCAGTCAGAATGTAGAACAGAGAATTTGATAAGTAAAAGAAAAGGGTAGTTGAGAGAAGTAAAGTTTGGGTGGAGAAAATGTTAAAGCGATTACGATAGATTTGCTTTAAGGTTAAGACAACAGAAGAAAAGGTAAGAAGTTAGAATATAAAGGTGTCAGTGGAGGGCGTGCCAGGGATCAAATTTCGATGTAAAATATTTTGATGATAAAGACACGACCCTTAAATGATTGATTGATAAACGGATGGAAAAAAACGCAAGCAATCATGGTTATTTCTGAATGCGTAGAGAAAAGTAAAGGCAAGCAATGATAGTAATTTCCGAAGAAGAGAAAATGATTGTAGAAGGTCAACCTGTCAGGAGTAAGACGTGTATAATAATTAGAAACGTGGATAAACAAGTTGTTTGATTTGATAGTTCATACATTGTGGGGGTTAGCGTGTCTTTCCTTGCCGCAAGTAAAAAATGAAATCTATGACCTATGAATTGAAACATCAATCTCTATTCTGGTGCTCTTCTTCTTTAATTCTCCTCATGTTCGCTTACTTCTTTATTACGTTTTTGAACGTTAATCTCTATTCTAGTGCTCTTCTTGACTAATTCTCCTCATGTTTACTAAGTTCTTCAATACGTTTTTAGCAGGAATCGACATTATTACAGCAGTTACAAGATTATTGGATATCTGGTTTATACATTTTGGGGGTTGGCGTGTCTTTCTTCGACGCAAGTAAAAAATGATGACGGTCTGTAGAAATCTATCAGCTATGAATTGAAATGTCAATCTCTATTCTGCTGCTCTTCTTCTCTAATTCTCCTCATGTTTGCTTACTTGTTTAATACTTTTTTGCCAGGATTCGACATTATTATAGCAGTTAGAAGATTATTCGATCTGGTTCATACATTTTGGGGGGTAGCGTCTCTTTCTTCGCCACAAGTAAAAAATGATGATGGTCTCCAGAAATCTATCAGCTATGAATTGAAACGTCAATCTCTGTTCTGGTCGTCTTCTCTAATTCTCCTCATGTTTGCTTACCTCTGCAATACGCTATTGGCAGTGTTTGAATTTATTATAGCAGCTAGAACATTATACCTATTAATTGAAACATCAATCTATGTGACAGAGGAAATCTATCCAGTTAAAAACGAGGAGATTGTTAAGTTAAAACGACTTTACATAAATGATTTGGATGAAGTACAAATAATGATGAAAAAGCAGACAATGAAAAATAGACGTAGAAAAACATACAGAAGCTATTGAAAAGCAGATGGAATTTGAAAGGCAGAGGAGAGCTGAAAAGCAGATGGAAGCAAAAGCAGACGGAAGTAAAAGCAGACGAAAGAAGAAAAACATACGAAAGTTGAAAAGTAGACAAAAACAAAAGCAAACGGGAGCTGAAAAGCAGACGAAAGAAGAAAAACAGACGGAGTTGAAAAGCAGACGGGAGTAAGACGATCAAAGTAGGATGATAAAAGTTAGACGAAGCGAAAGTAAGACGATGTCGCAGTAAGACGATAGAAGTGAGAAGATAGAAGCAGAGGAAAGAAGAAAAACTAACGGAAGTTGAAAAGGAGACGAAAGCAAAAGCAGATGGAAGCTGAAAAGCAGATGGAAGAAGAAAAACAGACGGAATCGAAAAGCAGACGGAAGTAAGGTGATCAAAGTAGGACGATATTAGTTAGATGAAGCGAAAGTAAGACGATGTCAAAGTAAGTCGATATAAGTAAGACGATCAAAGACATTAAAAAGCAGACGAAAGAAGAAAAACAGACGGAAGTTGAAAAGCAGACGAAAGAAGAAAAACAAACGGGAGTGGAAAAGCAGACGGTCGCAAAAATAGACGGTCGCAAAAGGAGACGCAAGCAAAAGCAGACGAAAGCAAAAGGAGACAATGAGCCATACTTGAGAGAAATAATTTGTGAATTATATAGAGCTATCTTACTGTAACCATCACTCGGCCTCGACCACTGTCGGTTAGGTTCGCAAGACAAGATCTTGGAACCATCGCGCGGCCTCGACATCGCTCAGCCAGGTTGCCAAGACAAGATCCTTAAAACCAGGCGATGCTGAGAAGATTAATCTCCGATCGCTCGGCCTCGACCACTCTCAGCCAGGTTGCTAAGACAAGATCTTGGAACCATCGCTCGGCCTTGACATCGCTCGGCCAGGTTCCAAGACAAGATCATTAGAACCAGGCGATGCCGAGAAGATTAATATCGGATCGCTCGGCCTCACAATCGTACGACTAAGTTATATTGCCTGGGTCAACCATGGCCCTCTCAGACAATACGACCGATCGACGCACATCGAATGCGTTCGTTCACTACCTGTTATTGGAAAAGATCGTCCAATTTTAACACGACAGATGGTGATGAAAAACAAAAACTTCATTTCCTTGAATTTACGTTCTGGTCACAAGCCCGACCAGATGAGCATTGAAGAGGGAAAAAAAATCATTTTGATCCTACGGGGGGAGAGGAAGGGCCAGCAGTCGGATCAGCAGGAGAAGGGCCAATAGCCGGATTGGCAAAAGAAGACATTGGAGAGACATCCTCTTCCTCTTCAGAACTGAGGTCCAGCATCTCATCTGCCAAGACCTCTTTTTCCTTTTCGGCTCTCTCTCTCATCTCTTCGAGTGAAAGGCCAAGCTCGAATGGAAGCAACGGCTCGGCATAGTCCTCGAATGAAGGACGCTCCGACCCGTCAGGGACGCAAACGTTTTGGCAACTCTTCAAGATGGAAAGAGCCAAGTCAAAGGAAAACTCCAAACACTCCTCCTGTAAATACTGCTCTTTCCATCGCTTGATCGCCTCAATTCGTTGCTCCTTAACAGAGCCCTACATCTCCAACATTTTCTTCTCCACCTCTATTTTTTCTGTTTGCGCCTCGTGACACTGTCGGAAGGCTTTCGAATGAAGCTCCTCCTCTAGTCGCACCCTTGAAGCGGCATTGGCCACCTTTTTTCTTAGGCCCTCAATGCGGAGCTGCGACATTCTGTATTCACTGTCCAGCTCGGCCCTGGAAGCAAGCATTCTACCCCTCTTTTCCTCCCCCGAAGCTAGTTGAACCCTCAAAACGCTCTTCTCTTCCTCCAAAATATTCCTCTCCTCCTCCATCGAAGAGAGTTGGCCTCGTAAGACGTCCTTCTCCTCCTTCACCTCTAAAAGTTCAGCTCTCAGAGTATTAATTTGCTCAAGAAGGTCGTGAACCTCCCGATCCATAGTTTGGTTCACTTTATCGAGCTGATCAACATGTTGATACATCACCGAGGCGAACGTCATATCCCTGGTACAGCAGCGGACGAGACGAGCGAAGAGTTCTTTATGGTCCAGCGTATCGAAAAACTTATCGTCCGCAGGAGGAACAACTTTCTGGGCAATGTGCAGAGCGACGTCGACATCCCTAAGCGACACAGTCTTATCAAGACTGATCGCGGGGTCCCATTTTCCACCGCTGGAAGCTCGGTCTTTCCCCTTGCCCTTATCCAATCGGGGCGCTTGCTTTTCCACCATCTCTCTCTCCAGCTGACTGGACGATGGACCACCACTCCGAGCAGTCCTCTTCCTTTTGAGTGGCGGCTCCATCTCTTCCTCCTCCGAATCCACCAGGTCCGCACTCATCGGCTAGACCGGCAATGACGCTGACACGACAGGGCGATCCTCGGTGGATGGAAGGGCCAACAATGCTGTAGATCGCTCCAACTCCATTGGCTGAGCGGCGTCTTCACTGCCCTCTGCCTCCTTCCTCTGCCTTTTCGCCTTCGAAGAAGCTCTTGGCCCCTTGGCTTACTTTTTGGATTTAGGGAGACGGGAGGACCCCCTGAACTCCTTGACCTTCATGGCTGCACAATTATAGAAGCAAGTTAGAAATCAAAATTAATACTTGTAAATACGGCAGATAAACTACGAGGAGTTAATCAGGAGGGACAGTCTCCTCTTCCAGCCTTCTAATTCGAGGAGGGGGATCAATTAAAAAGGCATTGACTGACGCCCCTCCACGATACCCCAGAATGAGATTGTCAAAGGAATATCGACCGAGTGCCTTGATCCTACCGACCACCTCCCATTCCTCCTTAGAAAGATGTAGGTCGGCAATGTCGTTCCATCGCTTAACTAGAGGATATCTCCACGGCCGGGACTCAAAGGAAGATCCCGGAGGCCTTACAAAAAAGTAATTCGTCCGCCAAGCTTGGATTTTTGAAGCCGTTCTGGCCAGGCGATATCGAACATCTCTATACTGTAGATGAGGGACGCCGACCCAGGACGCCGACCCCAGCACTTGAAATCTGGTTCATTCTTAAAAATGGCGTGGGATCTTTGGCGAAGGCGGATTAACCGATGCCTGAAGAGGGCGAGACCGTTGATGAACCTCCAACCATTTGGGTGAATCTGGTTCGGCCCTAATTGGTAATTGCGCCATACTTCATCAATGATCGGGGCGTACGTTAGCCTCATACCACCGATCAAGAAAAAGCTCTCTTCCACAGCAAAGTAACCGCCCCCACAGCTGTAAATCCTTTCGTTCTGGCCAGCCAGCCTAGGCCCCCAAGACGAGGGGATATTATGTTTAATAACCGACCGATTCAGCTCCTTATCGGTCATCAAGTGTTGGAACCCCTCCCTGGTGCGACACGTGTCCGACGTCCTGCGTGACATCTGAACGCGTCTCCCACGAGGAAGGGATTCCTCACCACGAAAGAAAACTCGAATTGAACTTAAGTGCATGTCATCCGAATAAACCTCGGATCTTTATATCTCACAAAAATATAATTTTGCACAAAACCGACACACATTGGCCATAAAGTCCAACGATGACCCGACACTCTCATTTTACCAAAAAGGAATAGAAAATGTTACTAGTTAATCAATACTTCAAATTTCATGCAAATCGGAGGTCAAATGGATAAGAATAAAGGAAAATAAGAAAAGATATTATATTTGCTTTAAAATCAATTTATTTTACATTTTTATAACCTTTCACCCCAAAATCGAATTGCGAAGAGTTATTGTTTATTTCATGAAGAAAACAAAAGTCCTTTCAATCATTAAAGAAGTAGAAACTTAATTAAAGGTGTTGTTTAGAAAATTACCATATGAATAGTGAAAATGATCAAATGAATAGTAAAAAAATGGCCAAATGAATAGTAATCAGAAATTTTTAAACGCCCATAACTTTTTCATCTTAAGTCGGAAATTAACCTATTTTATACCGTTTTAAAGATCTTGACAAGCTCTACAACCCTTAAGAAATACCCCTTATTCAAATTATCACTCTAACGTGCTCTAAAAGTTAAAACAAGGTGGCTGCCCATTTTTTTAAAAAAAATGGACAGCACATCCCCTAAAAACGTACTAGCCAACTCTTCAATTTCCAACCAAACTCCATACCTACACAAAATCACTTCTATCTTCCAAATTTTCAACCATATCCAACAACCATACCACATCAATCTTCAAATGGCAACAACACACTCTTAGGTATCTAGCATTTTATCATTTCAATTTCTCACAACATCCTACTACAAATATCTCAATACCAATCTCAAAAGCAACATCACAATGTAGGCATCCCAAACATTTCAACCTAACTCTTAAACATTACCTCACTTCCAACTCATCATGTTTGCTTTTAACATTATCAAACATACAACCATACATCCATATATATGGAAACTTATACAATACACATTACATTTGAAACGTCAAAGCCTTAATAATTACATGAAAAACATAATTGTTTAAAGGGCATTTTGGCCCGAATACAACAAAAGCTCAAAAGAAATTTTACAACTACATTCATTAGCCAAAATGCTAACCAAAGCTTTGTTTCAAAATTATAATTTCCAAAAGCAAAAAGCATCGGAGTAATGCTTCACTCCCGATGCGATGACCCGGTTTCTCACTCAAGACCTGTGGAGGGGAGGAAGGGGGTGAGCACGACGGCTCCTTGGGTAACATGTTAATAATTAAGCATAAGCTAAAGCATGCATCAACAATTTCATTTCAAGTCAATATTCAACAATTTCAGTTTCTAATACAATAAAACACTTACAACAAGATCAACGAATGTCATATAATAACACAGAATTACATATCAAATGGTTTGAGGGATCCTAACAGGACGTACTACACATATCCGACAAGCGACCATGTGTAGCCGTGAGCAGGGAGTCGATTTGAACTCCTATGCCACTAGCAGGCAAAGGAGAAGCCTAAAAGACAAGTGCGCACTTGCTAACTGAGGGGATCACTACAAACCCAAGTAATCATGCAATTTCACCTTAGACATTCATCCAAAATCATATATTCACATCTTTCTCATTTAAAATCAAGTTTCCAAACAATCTAATATTCATAAGGATTTGCCACTAATGGCCATTACAACTAGTTACTTTCACATAATCATTAAAGTCTCATGTTCGGAACTTTATTCCTTATCAAACAATTTCATGAATCTTTACACAATATAGTTACATAAAAAGGCACATAATACATGTTTACAATATCACAAACAATAATGCATTCAAAATTTGAAAGTTATAGGAAACCAGTCAAGAGACAATTAAGTAGCTTATTACTTAACTATTAAAAAGTTACCCACCTTGACTTCTTTGATTCGAAACTTGGATATCTTGACCTAATTGATTATCTCGACCCTCCTCAATCTCCAAGCGCCTTAAATGACCTAAAACAAAGCATAAGAATGCTAATTAATAAAAAGCACCTATGCTGGAATTTTTCCAAGACTATTGGAACTTGACTTTAATCTAACGTAACCATTCCTAAACCTTTCCTAAGCTATACTAACCATAACCTCTATCAATTTACTACATTATTTTCGAAAATTCTTAATCCCTAGGGCCATACACCCATGCTGATTTTTTTAACCAAGCCACTATACTTCTTCTTCTTTTTTTCACCAAAACCTTTCAAACCACCATTATTAATCAAGCTAACAACAAAACCCTACCAAATCAATTCTTAAATTTCGAAACCCTAGCCTACCCCAATCTGATTTTTTTCTCCTCCAACAACATCTCCTTCTAATCACTCTTCTAATCACCAATATGCAACAAGAAAGGTAAAATCACTAACAATATACCAAGAAATTCGAATTTCCTTACCTTCTCAACACCCACGAAATCTCTTCTTTTTGCTTCTAAAGATGGAGAAACTTTCCCTTGCACTTCCTACCACGTGAATCAACCTTCCTCAAGCATAAAAACCCTACCTTCTTCTCTTCTTCTTCTTCTTCTTGGATGGCCGACCTCTCCACTCTTCTTCCTCCTTAAAATTTTCGAAATCCTCTTACTCTCCTCCTCTCTTTGTGACTTTCGGATGACTAAGCCAAAGATGACCTAATTTTTTTACTTCTTTCTCATTTATTCCCTAAGCCAAAACGACATCACCTTAAGCCTCTCCCTCCATGAAATTCGTTAGCCACTCTTTTAAGCCTTAAGAAACTTCCTAATTCTTCTTAATTTAACCTAACCCTAACTCTTTAACTTAAACCCTAGCCCAAGTTTTCAAGCCCAAGTTATTTCCCTCCTTATAACCTTTCCCAAATTTCATTTTCCCTCCTTCCAACTTAAATTTTCGTGGGCTCCCTCTTAAAAGCCCAAAAGTCCAATTCCAATTTTCCCTCCTTCTAACTTAAACTTTCCCAAAATTTCATCTTTCCCTCCTTCCATCTAATAATTTCGTGGGCTCCCACTTAAAAGCCCACTTGCTTCCCTTTTTTTTTTCATTTACTTCATCTTAAAACCCTAGCCCACTTATTTACTTCCCCCTCATTTAAAAGACATGCCAAAGGGCTAAAAGCCCTCTTAAGTAACCTAAAGCCTTAAAACCTTATAAACACCTCCTAATTTATCCTAACACTATTTTATGGCATCATTACCATTTTCTTATTCTTTTAAAATCTAACACAAAAATTAAAATTCTAAATTAACTAAATTCCTTCAATTAATAATTATTGCACTAAAATCCCAAATTATTATAAATAATAGGAAATCTAATAAAACACTAATTTCATACTAACCAAAACACAATTTAAAATGCAAACCTATTTAATAGGGAAAAAGGATCGGGGTCTAACATTTCTTCCCCCCTTAAAAGAATTTCGTCCTCGAAATTCTTACCTGAATCAATGAAGAGCTGAGGGTACTTCTCCTTCATTGCTTCCAATGGTTCCCACGTGGCTTCTTCCACCGAATGGTTCCTCCATAACACTTTTACTAACTGCACTGTCTTATTTCTGAGAACCTTTTCTTTTGTATCCAGAATCTGCACGGGAAGCTCTTCATAACTCAAATCCTCACTCAATTGAACTTCATCAGCTTGAATGACATGGGACGGATCTGATCGATATCTCCTCAGCATAGAAACATGAAAAACATCATGTATCTGAGATAACTCTGGAGGTAAGGCTAACCTGTAAGCCAACGGACCAATCCTCTCTAGAATCTCATACGGTCCCATATACCTCGGACTCAGCTTACCCTTCTTGCCGAATCTCAGAATCCCTTTCCACGGAGAAGTCTTAAGGAACACCTTATCATCGACCTCATACTCCATCTCTTTCCTATGAGCATCCTCATAGCTCTTCATCCTGTCCTGAGCTGCCTTCAGCCTGTGCTTAATCAAATTGACCTTATCAACGGTCATCTGTATCAACTCTGGACCCAAAAGTCTCCTGTCTCCCTCTTCATCCCAACACACTGGAGTCCTACATCTCCTCCCATATAGAGCCTCATAAGGAGCCATCTGAATGCTCGAATGATATGAATTATTATATGCAAATTCTATCAAAGGCAAGTGTTTATCCCATGCTCCTCTAAAATCCATTACACAAGCTCTAAGCATTCCCTCTAGAGTCCGAATGGTCCTCTCAGACTGACCATCGGTCTGAGGATGGAAAGCAGTGCTGAAACTCAACTTAGTGCCCATAGCCTCCTGCAAACTGCCCCAAAATCTCGAAGTAAAGCGAGGGTCCCGATCAGATACAATCGAATCCGGGATCCCATGTAATCTTACTACCTCATAAATATACTTTTTAGCTAGCACATGCAGAGGATGCATGCATCGATTGCGAGAAAATGGGCTGATTTAGTCAATCTATCCACTGATCACCCATATGGCATCATGCCTCCCTCTTGGTCTAGGCAATCCATTAAAAATCCATAGTGACTCTCGCCATTTCCACTCGGGAATGGATAATGGCCTCAATCGCTTTGAAGGTGCCGATGTTCGACCTTGACCTGGCGACACACGGACACTTGCTCACATACTCAGCCACATTTTTCTTCATACCTCTCCACCAGAAATGTTCTCTGAGATCCCTGTACATCCTAGTACTGCCTGGGTGCATAACATAAGGTGCATTGTACGCCTCATCCAGAATCTCATCTTTAACCTCCTTGATATCAGGAATACACAGCCTATTTTTGACTGTCAGGAGTCCATCATCACTCATTACCATATCAGACTCTTTACCTCTCTGCACCTCTTCCCGTAGTTTACTCAACTCGGGATCCTGAATTTGTAACTCTTTCACTTTCTCTCTGAGGATCGGTCTTACCCTGAAAGCAGCAATCATGCACTCAGACTCTTCCTGTGTCAAACTGATCCTGAGCTTAGCCATCTCTTCCAATAGCGGCAGATATACTGTCTGAACATATGCTATGGAAGACTTCCTGCTTAAGGCATCTGTAACAACATTTGCCTTACCTGGATGATACTCGATCAACAGGTCATAGTCCTTGAGCAGCTCAATCCATCGCCTCTGTCTCAAATTCAGCTCCTTCTGGCTCAACAGATATTTGAGACTCTTGTGATCTGTGAAGATCCTCGTCTGAACCCCATACAAATAATGTCTCCAGATCTTCAAAGCAAAGATCACTGCTGCTAGCTCCAAATCATAGGTCGGATAATTCACCTCATAGGGCTTTAGCTGCCGTGAGGCATATGCTATCACCTTATCTTCCTGCATAAGCACACATCCTAACCCCTTTTGGAAGCATCACTATACACGAAAAACTCCCATCTCTGTGGGCAAAGCTAGAATCTGGAGCACTAGTCAATCAGGCTTCAGCTCCTCAAAACTTCTCCGCATTCATCACTCCGGACAAATTTCTGATTTTCCTTAACAACTTAGTCAAAGGAGCAAGAATCAAGGAAAATCCTCCACAAATCTCCTATAGTAACCAATTAAGCCCAAAAGCTCCTCGCCTCTTTCATCGTCGGGCGTGCCAATTTACTCTGACTTCAACTTTCTTTGGGTCTACATGCACCCCATTCTCAGAAACAATATGACCAAGAAAGACCACCTCACGTAGCCAAAATTCACGAAATCTCTCTCCCTCAGTCTCTGCAGTACAATCCTCAAGTGCTTCTCATGATCTCCCTCACTCCTAGAATACACCAGAATGTCATCGATAAACACGATAACAAACTGATCCAAAAAGTCCTTAAAGACCATGTTCATCAAATCCATAAAAGCAGCAGGAGCATTGGTCAGTCCGAAAGGCATAACCAGAAATTCATAATGGCCATACCGTGTCCTGAAGGCTGTCTTGCTCACATCAGACTCCTTAATCCTGAGTTGATGATAGCCAAACCTGAGATCAATCTTGGAGAAGACCGTTGCTCCTTGCAGCTGATCAAACAAGTCATCTATCCGGGGCAATGGATACTTGTTTTTCACTATCACTTTATTTAACCTCCTGTAGTTAATGCACATTCTCCAGGTTCCATCTTTTTTTCTAACAAACAAGACCGGCGCTCCCCAGGGTGAGAAACTCGGCCTAATGAATCCCTTCTCTAACAAATCCTCCAACTGCTCCTTTAGCTCCTTCAGCTCAGCTGGAGCCATCCTGTAAGGTGGAATCGAAATAGAAGCTGTCCCGGGAGCCAAATCAATAGCAAACTCAATCTCCCTCTCCGGTGGCAAACCGGACAACTCCTCAGGAAACACATCAGGAAAATCTCTTATAATGGGAATATCATCCACCTTACTCTCCTTCACACTGGTATCCAGAACACATGCCAAGAAGGCTTCACAGCCTCTTCCCATCAGTCTATCAGCTAACAAAGCCGAAACAAGCCGTGGCGGCGTCATCTTTCTATCTCCTCTGAAAACTACTATCTGACCCTCACCCAGATCGAATTCCACTTCCTTTTTTCCACAATCCAGCTTCGCCTTATACTTCTCCATCACATCCATTCCGACGATCACATCTAACCCCTTCAGATCTAGAGGTAGCAGATCCACTACCAAACTAGATCCATCAATCACAAGCTCACAATCTCGAAAGATCCGGCTCACGATAACAGTCCTCCCTAACGGAGTACTAACAAACAGAAACTCATCCAAAAGAACTGACTGCATACTGGGCAATAGCATACTCACAGAGACAAAAGAATGGGTGGAACCAGTATCAAAAAGAACATAAACATCATAATGAAAAAGTTGAGCCATACCAGTAACAACCTCCGGTGCGGCTACAGCCTCCTCTCGAGTCATGGCAAACACCCGAGCCTGTGCTTGCCCTCTCGGTCTCCCTGAAGGAATGGGCTTCTTCATCGACCCAGGCGCCCACCTCCGAGCCGAGTCAGGTCCCCACTGTCTCCACTCTCCTCTGAGCCTGTGACTGAGATCCTGCCCCTCGGGCCCACCGAGGACAGTCTCTAATTATGTGTCCCTTCTCTCCACATTTGAAGCAAGCACCTGACAATTTACGACATTCACCTCGATGAGGGTTCCCACAATGCTCACATGGAGGGGTCGGGTTCTTGCTTCTCTCATCTCCGCTTCCTCCCACTAAGGAGGCTCAGACCGACTCTGCTCAATTGCACATTACATTGAGGGCACTCTGCCTCCTGACTCGCACCGAAACTCTTCTCACCCCTGGAAGCAGTCTGAACACTACCCCCTCTCCTAGGAAACTGCTCTCTGCCCTTTCTTTTCCTGCTCACCTCCTGTCTGATGTTCTCCAGTTTTTCTACCTAGAGTACCGCATCCACCAGCTGCTGATAATCAGTGAAATTATGAATCACTACCTTCTCCCTGATTCCTAGATGGAGGCCTCCCTCAAACTTTCTGCACTTGTCTTCTTCATTAGCCACCATATATGCTGCATACCGAGACAGTTGGGTGAATCTCAACTCATATTCACTAACAGACAGCTCCCTCTGAGCTAAACTCATAAACTCTCTGGCCTTTTCTTGCATATAAACCCGGGAGAAATACTTTTTCCTGAATAATTCTCCAAAATCCCTCCATGATAACACAGGAGGTACAGCCTGACTCTGTGGCACCGACTCCCACCAGTGAAGAGCATTCCCCTGCAATAGACTCACTGCATACTCAAGCTTCTCCTCATCTGTGCATTTCATCTGCACCAGGACCCTCTCTGTTCTTTTCATCCAAGCCTCAACTTCCTTAGGATTGGTGGTACCATGAAAGTCCACCGCACCAAACTTCCGTAACTTATCATACTGCCCGCCCCGAATCACTGGAGCTGGCACTGCAGCCTGAGATCCCTGTCCCATGGCTAAGGTGAAAGCTTGGGCAAAAGCCTGGAAAAACTGCGGATCCATCGCAGGCATAGCAGGAGGAGGAGGAGGTTGCTCCTCAGGTTGCACATTAGGTGCCTCTGAGCCAGGAGCTGAGTGTGTCCCTGCATCTTGTGGGACATGAGACTCATCAGTGCTCCCCTGGCGAGAGCTAGAGAGAGACCGAGTTCCTCGAGATCTACGCCGGGGTGGCATATTTACTCCTTCAAAAGAAAACCAGTGAAAAACTTTAATTCAAAAAAGTATCGTGCAACGCTCAAGTTATAATCATCTAAAATCATCAATTAATCGAAATCACCATATAGGCATGTAAAATCAATTAAAACGGTGCAAAAGAACACAAATCATGTAAGTTTAATAAAAATCATGAAAACCCTAAAGTTCTCCTTCTACCCGAATCTAAACCGAAAGCTCTGATACCATAAATGTTGGAACCCCTCCCTGGTGCGACACATGTCCGACGTCCTGCGTGACATCTGAACGCGTCTCCCATGAGGAAGGGATTCCTCACCACGAAAGAAAACTCGAATTGAACTTAAGTGCACGTCATCCGAATAAACCTCGGATCTTTATATCTCACAAAAATACAATTTTGCACAAAACCGACACACATTGGCCATAAAGTCCAACGATGACCCGACACTCTCATTTTACCAAAAAGGAATAGAAAATGTTACTAGTTAATCAATACTTCAAATTTCATGCAAATCAGAGGTCAAATGGATAAGAATAAAGGAAAATAAGAAAAGATATTATATTTGCTTTAAAATCAATTTATTTTACATTTTTATAACCTTTCACCCCAAAATCGAATTGCGAAGAGTTATTGTTTATTTCATGAAGAAAACAAAAGTCCTTTCAATCATTAAAGAATTAGAAACTTAATTAAAGGTGTTGTTTAGCAAATTACCATATGAATAGTGAAAATGATAAAATGAATAGTAAAAAAATGGCCAAATGAATAGTAATCAGAAATTTTTAAACGCCCATAACTTTTTCATCTTAAGTCGGAAATTAACCTATTTTATACCGTTTTAAAGATCTTGACAAGCTCTACAACCCTTAAGAAATACCCCTTATTCAAATTATCACTCTAACGTGCTCTAAAAGTTAAAACAAGGTGGCTGCCCATTTTTAAAAAAAGAATGGACAGCACATCCCCTAAAAACGTACTAGCCAACTCTTCAATTTCCAACCAAACTCCATACCTACACAAAATCACTTCTATCTTCCAAATTTTCAACCATATCCAACAACCATACCACATCAATCTTCAAATGGCAACAACACACTCTTAGGTATCTAGCATTTTATCATTTCAATTTCTCACAACATCCTACTACAAATATCTCAATACCAATCTCAAAAGCAACATCACAATGTAGGCATCCCAAACATTTCAACCTAACTCTTAAACATTATCTCACTTCCAACTCATCATGTTTGCTTTTAACATTATCAAACATACAACCATACATCCATATATATGGAAACTTATACAATACACATTACATTTGAAGCGTCAAAGCCTTAATAATTACATGAAAAACATAATTGTTTAAAGGGCATTTTGGCGAATACAACAAAAGCTCAAAAGAAAATTTACAACTACATTCATTAGCCAAAATGCTAACCAAAGCTTTGTTTCAAAATTATAATTTCCAAAAGCAAAAGCATCGGAGTAATGCTTCACTCCGATCACGATGACCCGCTTTCTCGCTTTCAAGACCGTGGAGGGAGGAAGGGGTGAGCACGGACGACTCCGTGGGTAACATGTTAATAATTAAGCATAAGCTAAAGCATGCATCAACAATTTCATTTCAAGTCAATATTCAACAATTTCAGTTTCTAATACAATAAAACACTTACAACAAGATCAACGAATGTCATATAATAACACAGAATTACATATCAAATGGTTTGAGTGATCCTAACAGGACGTACTACACATGTCCGACAAGCGACCATGTGTAGCCGTGAACAGAGGGGAGTCCGATTTCGAAACTCCTATGCCACTAGCGGGCAGGCGGGAGAAGCCTAAAAGACAAGTGCGCACTTGCTAACAGAGGGGATCACTACAAACCCAAGTAATCATGCAATTTCACCTTAGACATTCATCCAAAATCATATATTCACATCTTTCTCATTTAAAATCAAGTTTCCAAACAGTACAATATTCATAAGGATTTGCCACTAATGGCCATTACAACTAGTTACTTTCACATAATCATTAAAGTCTCATGTTCGGAACTTTATTCCTTATCAAACAATTTCATGAATCTTTACACAATATAGTTACATAAAAAGGCACATAATACATGTTTACAATATCACAAACAATAATGCATTCAAAATTTGAAAGTTATAGGAAACCAGTCAAGAGACAATTAAGTAGCTTATTACTTAACTATTAAAAAGTTACCCACCTTGACTTCTTTGATTCGAAACTTGGATATCTTGACCTAATTGATTATCTCGACCCTCCTCAATCTCGAAGCGCCTTAAATGACCTAAAACAAAGCATAAGAATGCTAATTAATAAAAAGCACCTATGCTGGAATTTTTCCAAGACTATTGGAACTTGACTTTAATCTAACGTAACCATTCCTAAACCTTTCCTAAGCTATACTAACCATAACCTCTATCAATTTACTACATTATTTTCGAAAATTCTTAATCCCTAGGGCCATACACGTATGCTGATTTTTTTAACCAAGCCACTATACTTCTTCTTCTTTTTTTCACCAAAACCTTTCAAACCACCATTATTAATCAAGCTAACAACAAAACCCTACCAAATCAATTCTTAAATTTCGAAACCCTAGCCTACCCCAATCTGATATTTTTCTCCTCCAACAACATCTCCTTCTAATCACTCTTCTAATCACCAATATGCAACAAGAAAGGTAAAATCCCTAACAATATACCAAGAAATTCGAATTTCCTTACCTTCTCAACACCCACGAAATCTCTTCTTTTTGCTTCTAAAGATGGAGAAACTTTCCCTTGCACTTCCTACCATGTGAATCAACCTTCCTCAAGCATAAAAACCCTACCTTCTTCTCTTCTTCTTCTTCTTCTTGGATGGCCGACCTCTCCACTCTTCTTCCTCCTTAAAATTTTCGAAATCCTCTTACTCTCCTCCTCTCTTTGTGACTTTCGGATGACTAAGCCAAAGATGACCTAATTTTTTTACTTCTTTCTCATTTATTCCCTAAGCCAAAATGACATCACCTTAAGCCTCTCCCTCCATGAAATTCTTTAGCCACTCTTTTAAGCCTTAAGAAACTTCCTAATCCTTCTTAATTTAACCTAACCCTAACTCTTTAACTTAAACCCTAGCCCAAGTTTTCAAGCCCAAGTTATTTCCCTCCTTATAACCTTTCCCAAATTTCATTTTCCCTCCTTCCAACTTAAATTTTCGTGGGATCCCTCTTAAAAGCCCAAAAGTCCAATTCCAATTTTCCCTCCTTCTAACTTAAACTTTCCCAAAATTTCATCTTTCCCTCCTTCCATCTAATAATTTCGTGGGCTCCCACTTAAAAGCCCACTTGCTTCCCTTTTTTTTTCATTTACTTCATCTTAAAACCCTAGCCCACTTATTTACTTCCCCCTCATTTAAAAGACATGCCAAAGGGCTAAAAGCCCTCTTAAGTAACCTAAAGCCTTAAAACCTTATAAACACCTCCTAATTTATCCTAACACTATTTTATGGCATCATTACCATTTTCTTATTCTTTTAAAATCTAACACCAAAATTAAAATTCTAAATTAACTAAATTCCTTCAATTAATAATTATTGCACTAAAATCCCAAATTATTATAACCAATAGGAAATCTAATAAAACACTAATTTCATACTAACCAAAACACAATTTAAAATGCAAACCTATTTAATAGGGAAAAAGGATCGGGGTCTAACATTTTTGAAGGGTCGATCGGTGGTTTCTGAACGATTTGCCCATCCTTTCGGGCACTCACTCCGACTTCCTCATTCCCCCTTAGCTCTAACGCCTCATTTCTGCCGGCTTCCGGTGCCTCCACCGCTTCCGCCGTCGTCTCCAACAACCCAACAGCCTGTAAAGCTTCTTCGACGACCACCTCCTGATGAAGCTCCATCAGAACCGTACTAACTTCCCCATTAGGATTTGGGGATGCCAGTGGTGAAGACTGGCGAGGATGCGACAGAGAAGGAGAGGGGGAGCTAGATTCGTTCGTAGAGTTAGTTGACATGGCCACTGAAAATCACACTTACAAGCGAGGAAAGGAATAAGGACGTACCTAGTTTAGAGACTGAAACTGGGGATTTGGTTGACGGTGAAAGGAAATTTCTACGACTGCGAACAGGGAGATGAAGAAGAAAGGAAGTGAAGATCGAAGAATGGAACACGCGAAAAGTGAAGAGGTGTGCCAATCTCGAGCCTTTATAACAAGATACCAAGCGAGCGTACTGATAGAACTTGGACGCGTAGCAAAATCTGGCCCGTGCAAATTAGGGTTATCAGTTACCCATACCGGCGCAACAATTGAAAGAACGTATGTGACAGCTATACAACGGTTAAAAAAATGTTTCGTTTTAAATTTCAGAAACCTGTCAGAGGAAACGCGTCGTTAGTAATGATTAAATTCATTGCTTCAATTAGATGCCTGCACTCGATCGGTCGATCTTATGTTACGGTCGATCGATCGATCTTATGATTTCCCTCGATCGGTCGATCTTATGCCTACTTTCTAGCGGTCGACATGGGCCGATCAGCCAGAGGTAGATTAACTTGAAAACCTTGTGACATTAAAATTTTGAGAATCTGGGTTTTTTCCCATTACGATGGAAGTCTGGTGGGCTGTGCGTCTAATTGTCGCGGACATTCGGTGATGCCAATCGGCTCTTTCATTTGATATCCATTTTACCGTCTGACTTTCACCCCGTCTTACTTTTATATCGTCTTACTTTCACTTCATCTTTACTTCTATCGTCTTACTTTCACTTCATCTTAACTTTAAAAACATAACACGAAGCGATATGTCAGACGAACTGGAAACCGAGATGAAGTAGCTACCGTATTATGCAATCTAATATTACAATTCTTGAAACTACGATCTTGGCGAGCGCATTTACAATCTTCCTATTGTCTGTACTATGCCTTCTTTATTTCAGGCATCCTTTTATAGACAGTGTTTGACATTATTATAGTAGCTAGAAGATTATACCTATTAATTGAAATGTCAATCTACGTGACAGAAGAAATCTGCGCAGTTAAACAGGAGGAGATTGTTAAGTCAAAACAACTTTACATAAATGATTCCGATGAAGTACAAATAATGATGAAAAAGCAGACGATGAAAAATAGATGAAGAAAAAAAGACGAAACGTATTGAAAAGCAGACTGAAGCTGAAAAGCAGACGGAAGTTGATAAGCAGATGGAAGGAAAAGCATACGGAAGCAAAAGCAGATGAAAGCAAAATAATGGAAAAAACAGACAAGTTGAAAAGCAGACGAAAGAAGAAAAATAGACAGAAGTTGAAAACCAGGTGAAACCTAAAGCAGACGGAAGCTGAAAAGCAGACGAAAGAACAAAAACAGAAGGAGTTGAAAAACAGAAATTTTGTACCGGCAATATTGAAAGACTCATAAATGATTTATTACAGAGCACTAAACGTAGTTTTGTTTGAAGGTATGAATTAGCACTGTACATATAAGTCTTGAAAGATTCATATACAAGAGAAACTAAGACAAAGCAGAGTCAAACTAAGACGATAGAATTTAAGACAAAGCAGAGTCAAACTAAGACGAAAGAATCGTCAAACTAAGACGATAGAAACTAAGACGAAGCAGAGTCAAACTGACTTACTTTCACTTCATCTTAACTTTAAAAACATAACACGAAGAGATATGTCAAACGAACTACGCCTTCTTTATCTGCACTAGGCCTTCTTTATTTCAGGCATCCTTTTATAGTTTTTATCGTCTTACTTTTATCGTCTCACTTTCACTCCGTCTTACTTTTATATCGCCTTACTTTCACTTCGTGTTCACTTGTATCGTCTGACTTTCACTTCATCTTCACTTCTATCGTCTCACTTTCACTTCGTCTTTACTTTTAATCTTGACTTTTAAAAATAACAGGAAGCGATCTAATATTATGCCATCTAATATTACAATTCGTCAAGATACAATCTTGGTCAACGCATTTACAATCTTCCTATTGGATCACAAGCACCATTATATGGATCGAGAGGCGACGATGAACATGATAACTCTCCTCATATCCAAGTCAGCAATACACCTTCTTTGTTTGAGGCATCCTTTTTTAGATTTTTCTCCCTTGAGAACATGGTAAATCTCCTCATATCTAAGTCTGCACTACGTCTTCTTTATAGACAAAGAGACTTCATATCCGACGTAGAGTTGTCTCAAGGGTGGGAACACATCATCCATAGAATATGGAATGACACTGACGACGAGAACATGATAAATCTCCTCAGATCCAAATCTGCACTAGGTCTTCTTCATAGACAAAGAGTGTAACATCCCATCCCCGATGGGAAGGGTAAATTGGTCAATTGGGACAGGCTAGTAAATTGCATTGCATATTTTGAATTGAACATTTATTTTGACCTCTAATTTTAGAGGAATGAGTCATTTGGTTCATGCACATGTAGGTACATGCATTCATGATATTTTCCCGGCTATTATTTGTGATTATGATAGGATTTGTGAAAACGATATGATTTATGATTTATTGGAAATTATGGAATTTTTGGGTCTGAATAGTGGATTTGGAAATATTTTAGAGTGACCGTCAATTGATAATGACCCTTAGGAATTTTTCTGGAAATTCGGGAGAAAAAGTCCGGACCGAAAATTTTTTGAGTGACGAACTGATTGACTGCATAGTACTAGAATAATTGGTTAGTGGCAATGGAAAATTTATATATATGACTTTAGAGATGAATATGTCGAGCTATTGAAAATTGGAGACGAATTGGACTAGAAATGAAATTGAAAAGAGAAAGAGATCTAAATGTTTTGAGAGGAGAAAGACAAGAGGCTTATTTGTTATGCTTATAAATGCCTTAAGTTTTGAGATTTGAAGAAAAATGAATTCTTTCTCCTAAGGCACGATCGTTTCTTCTTCCTTGGCAATTTTTGATTCTTCCTTCGGGATTTTTGCTTGCTTGTTCCTCCTTGTGTAAAGCCTTGCTTGATGCTTAAGGAAAATGATGTTTTGTGTGATTATGGGAGTTAACCGTGGGTGAATGAGAAAGTGGACGGAGTTAGAGAAATTTCAGAGATTTGAGGATTTGTGGCTCGATTGGTAAGTAAAATGGTTTTAATGTGTTTTTATGGTTGTTAAATGCATTCATGGAGTTATTTGTGAAAGATTGGGATAGTTTTAGTTAAGTTATGATTGGCTTTAGAGAGAGAAGGGAATCGGAGAAGACGAACCAGGGCCACACGTCGTGACGAAGGAATTATTGAACGTCGCGACAAGCGTACGCCGCGACGAGTGGGACGTCGCGACGAGTGAATGATTGCATGTCACGGCGAGCGCCCTCAGTACGTCGCGACGAGCCACTGTATAGATGCCGCAGCGAGCGTCCATACGTCGTGGCGAGGACCAGATTTCTGAACTGATTTAATTTAGTTTTTGAGGCATAGCGAATGGTGTAGACCTCCAATTGAGGTGATGTTTGATTCGTTATGATCTAGAGAAAGAGGTATACAATTGATACGAAGGATGAAAGTTGAATTTAAGTTAGTAGAATCACAATTAGTAAAAGAAAGTTAAGAATGTGATTGTATTTCAACCTAAGGATTGTTCTTGGTCATTGGGATAAAAGTGTGAGGTCCCTAAATGTAAAGGAAAGGCTATTGGAATCTAGAACTGAGCATAAAAGGTGAATTTGATCTAGAGAATAGTGATATTGATTTGGAGGTAATATCCTAGTGGATATGACGTGATAAATTGACTGGATATTAGAATTGAAATTTGGGAGTTTCGTAATATGTTATTGAATTGAAATGAGTCTTCATTAATCAATTGAGTGGAAAGTTAGAATTTGATAAAAGAAAGTGGAAATTGGGAAGTAGTACCGGGAAAGTCATGAATAGGCATAGTACATCTTTTATTCAAGGCATGTGCATCATTAAATTATTTTGGCTGTGCATTTTGTAATGGAAATTATTTGACTGTTATAGAGGCTTCGATGGATCGATATTCCACGGATATTGCTGGGACTTTCAGGCTGTAGCTCAGAAGTACAGGTGAGTAACCTAGTTGGTTCCTCAATCCTTAATTGTCAAATTTTCTGTGAATATGTGAACTGTTGGTGAATGTGATCACTTGCAACTGTGAATTGGTGTGTAGAATTGTGAATAATTTGTTTGAATTCGATAAGTAGAATCGACTGAAATATGTTATTGTGCCATTGTGAACGCATGCTAGGCATGATCGGACTTATATGTCTATTTCTGATAAAATGATTCTGATTGCA
The DNA here is from genome assembly GCA_029891385.1 of Erythroxylum novogranatense. NCBI lineage: Eukaryota > Viridiplantae > Streptophyta > Magnoliopsida > Malpighiales > Erythroxylaceae > Erythroxylum > Erythroxylum novogranatense. Next base: position 36,197,196 of record CM057233.1, on the reverse strand, counting down.
TGGGATAAATGAATTCCATAATTGATTGATTAATAACGGTTGTGACTGGAGCTGCTAACGAGAGCTACAAGCTCGATCACTGATACTGAAAGAGAGCCCCGAGCTCAAAAGGGATTAGTGCATACCCAGAGAGCTCTCCTATCCCTACTGACGCATGGAAAGTAGTGCATACCTAGAGGGCTCTCCTACTTCCTAAGACGCGATTACTGTTTACTATGCCCGAAAAAGGGGCAGATGCGTTTGCATCCCTCGAGTAGGGGTGAAGCAAAACCGTAAGGGTGGCCACCACGCCAAAGCGGGCAATATCGAAGGGTGGAAGTGCATACTCTGAGGGCTCTCCTCCCCCTAAGACGCGTTTACTGAATACTGTTCACTGTTAAAGCGCTCAGTCACAACTCATAATAAAAATGGAAAATAATGGGAAATGATTACGTGTGCAACTTTTGCGTGTATGGATTAAATTGTGAACATAGGAAAAAGGATTTCATGCCTTATATTTGTTTGATAATGGTTATATGAGGATGTTAAATGTGTAATTGACTGAATCTGTGAATCGCTTGTGATATGCATGAGTTGGGTGAACCATCGATGATGGTTTCTCACTGAGTTCGCAAACTCACCCAACATTGCAATTATTTTTCAGGAATTGGCGAGTACCCCGTTAGACAAATGGGAGTATGATTACTGCAAAAGAGTTAGAGTTGATGTCAGAATCAGTTTCATATCTGCATTAGAGTCATTCGGTACTATTGTAAATTGGTAACTCTGCAAATTCTGTAAAATAGTACAATCTTGTTTTAGGGCCCCAAGTGGATATTGTTATAATTGTAATGTGATTTTTGAAAGTGTTCAGGTATAGTTTTTGTTAGCCCAAAAAAAAAAAATTTAAATTAAGCATGATTAGATTAATTGAGTAAGTTATGTTAGCATTAATTGAGTTGAGATTAATTAATATGTGATAGCATTAAAGAGTTAGGTGGTGAGTTAATGAGGTTAAATGTGTTAGTTGGGCCTTAATGAGGTAGGAAAGAAAAGAGAATAAGTGGGCTTGAAAGATAAGTGGGCTAGAGAAGTTTAAAGAGGAAAATAAGAAGGGAGGAAGAAGAAGTGAATGGGCTTGGGCCTATGGGCTTAAGTAATTAATAAGGAGTATAAAAGAGGAGGGAAAAAAGTGAGTTAGTAGTAGAGAAGAGGGAGTTACGAAAATTTGAGGAGAGAAGAGAGAGGTTTAAGTGGAAGATGAAAGAAAAGGAGAAAAGGAAAGAAGCTTGGCTAGGGTTTGATATTCCAAGAGTTTGAGTGAGAGTTTGAAGAAGGTTCAAGAAGGAAAAGTGTAGAGGATGAGCTAAGCTACATTTTGAACCAAGAAACTCTTGGGTTGAGTCAAGAATCAAGGTAAGTCATGAATTCAAGTGTTAATTTTTCGTTGGGTTTTGGTGTAGAAAGCTTAGGAATGAAGTGGGTTTAGTGATTTTAAGGTTGATTTCATGAAAAAGGTTATGTAGAATTTTAATTGAATTTGTGTTGAATTGGGTTTTTGTTTCGCTTGAAGTAGAGCAAGAGAGAGGAGAAGAGCAAGGAGAAGAGCACTCCTAAGCAAGGATTAAGCAAGTTATAAGGTGGGTTTCATTTTTATCTTTATGCTAGTAAGTTCTAAAGACTATCTCAACTAATAGAATTAATGTTTTTCAATTGCCTTGAGATGAACATTGATTGAGCTTTGATTGTGTACAAAATGAATTATGATTGCCATTAAGTGAAAGCTTGAACAGTATATGACATTGCTTCATATTGCTTGAAAAGCCCATGAATTGAATGAGCATAAATATTAGTGAAATCATTAAATGTGAGTTAAGCATGAAATACAATTTCCAAAAATCAGCTATGTGGATGCATGAAAAATCCATTTTCAGAAATCAGCCAGTGGACAAGAAACGTCCAGATTTTGATGCATTAATACATGTTATGTGGTACTTAAGTCCACCCAGCAGATTCACGTGCGTTGACGATATAAGGCTTCACTTACCGCCTGATTGTGGCATAGGATGTTCCATTTGGACTCCTCGACATCGACTACACTTGTGTAGCTAAATCGATTATTGTGGACTTATCTTACCATCAGCTGTGTGTTATGTGTTAACATATATTTGCAAGAATGATAGATGCATAAATCATGAAATTTATGCTTTTAGCTTGATGAATTTGTGAAATGCAAAGATGTATGTTTGTTTGATGAGAGAATTGCCAACAGTATGAATAATGAAAAGAATTCAGCTTATTTACATAAATATAAACATGTTACCCACGAGCAAAAGCTCACCCCCTCCAATTCAGTCCCATCTCCGGTGAGAGCACGAGATCGACCACAGAGCTTAAAGGCATTACTCGAAATGGATAACTTTTGTTTTTCAAGTTAAATTTTGTAAATCAATGCTTTAGATGCATTTTGGGCAAGTTTACTTTTGTAAGTTGTATTTTGGATTTTGGGATGCAAGTGGCATAAAATGCCCTCTAAAGCCTTGTAATAACTCATATCTTCATATGAATGCAAGAATGTTAAGTTCTAATGTAATTTGTGCAATTCATGTATGTTTTATAATAATGCATCATGGTGTGGTTTGAATTTGACAAGAGGGAGGAAATGAATTTGCTTTATAGTTTGGGTTTGATTAGAATGCTAGGAGTGTGTTGTTGCCATTGAAGATCCATTGGGATAATTAGGTTGGTATGTGTTGTGGGATATGGAGGATTTAGGTTTTTTATGTAGGTACTTGGATTGAAGAGGGTTTAGAAGGTGAAATGTTGTTGTTGGCAGAAAGTTACACAGCCTGTGTGAAATTTCACCTGATTGTGTAAATCAAAATCGAGGAGACGCGATTAGCGATGGGTTACGACTGTGTGAATTTTCACACGACCGTAAATCCAGTGCGATGTTTTACATGGGTTACACAGCCTGTGAATTTTCACACGAGTGTGTAAACCCATCTTAGCCCATCCGAAGGTTACAAGATGTGTGATTGACAGTATAAATTTCCATGACTGTGCTTTTCAGGATATGAACATAGTGGGTTCTTTTGGTCATAACTCCTTCGTTTGACCTCCGATTGAGGCGATTCTTGTGGCGTTAGTTTTTAACAATATTTTACTACCTTCCCCTAAAAAAAATTCATGGTCATTGGTTTCAAATCCTAGGAGTTCGATCTTTTGGAAGTTAGTGGTCGGGTTGGAGAGTCTTACCGGGCTATGAACCGACTTCGGATTTTTACGCATATCTTGAGCTATAGAGCTCCAAATGAGGTTATTCTTGAACCATTAGATTTCTAAGACACATATCTATCTCTCCATGAAAAATTATGTCATTGGAGTTAAATTGAAAAAGTTGCTTTAGTGCAAGAAAGAGGTTGGGTGAGAGAATATATTTGGGGAATGAGCACCTTTGGTATTCTAATGATATCTTGAGTTAGGGAAGCTCCGATTAAAGTGATTTTTATTGCTAATTATATAACGGCAGGAAATTACATATCAGCTTAGGAATTGGATTTTGATTTTGGGTCCTAAGAAGATTTTTTTTTAATTTGAGGTTAATTACGATGAATCTTACGAATTTTGTACGGAGGACTTCCATGACTTTGGAGTTGTATATAGGTATGAGGGTTTCGTATTAAGTAGTTGGGTTCCAGATTCGGGCGCCAACATCTGTGGTATCAGAGCAGCTCTAGGTTTATGATTTCCTAGGAACTCTAGTGGGTAGCCTCAAGGGTAGAGTCAGCATGCATCATGTTACATGAATCCTATGCATTGTTTTAAATACAGTACATGCATCATTGGTTTTGAATTGTTTTACATGATTTGAACTGGTTTCACAAAGCATGAGCTAAAGATTTGAAATGTTTTTCATTTAAAGGAGTAATATGCCGCCTCGAAGAAGAACTCAAGGAGCTCAATCTCGATCGAGGCTCTCAACAGGAAGAAACGGATGAATCCCATATTCCCTGGGATCGGGGACCATCCTGTTTGATTCAGAGGCACCAAGTGTAAAAGCATGAAGTGCCTCTCAGCCCCTCCTATGCCTTAAGTAAATCGGTAGATCCCAGTTCTTTCGGGCCTTCGCCCAAGCTTTTATCCATGCCATGGGCGAGGATCCAAGCTCAGTACCAGCTCAGTGGAAAGGTGGGCGGTATGACAAGCTCAGGAAGTATGGAAAACATCGATTTCAGTGGGACTACTAATCCCGAGGAAGTCAAGCATGGCTGAAGCGGACCGAGAGGTCTGAATCGAGATGAAGTGCTCGGATGAAGAGAGGTTAGAATATCAGACTAGTTTATTCTGAGGAATGCGTTGCCTTTGGTGGGAGTCAATGCCCACGGTCAGCGGTACCTCCAAGGTCTTGACATGGAGGAGTTTCGGAAGTATTAGGAAGAAGTACTTCTCGAGGTTTACATCCAAGAGAAGGCAAGGGAGTTCTGAGCCTCACGCAGAGAGGAGTTGGCGTAAGTAAGTATGAGCTGAAGTTCACTCAAGCATCACGGTATCGTGAAACATTGTGGTGATGAAGAGGATAAGTGCTAGTAAGTTTGAGAGTGGATTGCACTTAGGGATCAGGGAGAAGGTGTTGATCCATAATTTCCATGACTACCAGCAGTTGGTAGATGCTGCTCTCCAGGCCGAAAAGTTGGAGAACATTAAGTCGAGGTAAGCGAAGAGGAAGACGAGGAGCGGTCTTCCAGGAAGGGAGTGAGTGCTCCAGCACCTGAAAGGAGCACCAGGACTTTTCATTCTCAGGGTGATATGGGCAATAGTGGTCCTGCCAAGACCCAAAGATGAAGGGCAGTTTCGGCGGGTCTCTAGTGTGGGAGGCCCGGGGAAGACATGGAAGGGCAAGTATACAAACCCTCGGTGTGATCGATGTGGGAAGTTTCATCAGGGAAGTGTCTCGGGGGTTGGTGGTTGTTTCCAATGCGGAGAGAAGGGCACATGATGAGAGATTGTCCTCGGAGGTCAAGGCAAGAGGGCTCTCAATTTCAAGTCAGAGGCGAGCGAAGCAGTAGGAACAGACCGATTCTGAAGTAGGCGATTCGGGAGGCGTGAGGAAGGCAAATCTGCAGGAGGCCAAGGCGCAGGTCGGCGCCAGCCTAGAGTATTTGCCATGACCAGAGAAGAAGTCGTTGCTCGGGAGTTGTGGTGGTATGGCTCAATTATTTAATTCAGCGGTTTATGTTACGATTGATCTGGCTCTACACATTCATTTGTGTCCTCAAGTGCGAATATGCATCTTGTGAATCTTGAGATTATGGATAATTTTCTGGTTGTTAGTTACGCTTTAGGGAGTAAGGTGGTGATCGGTTTAGTCTACAAGAAGTGTGAGCTCGATGTCGATGGTGCTAGATTGGTAGTAGACTTGCTACCTCTAGTCTAAAGGGCTAGATGTCATACTAGGTATGGATGCCATGAAAAGTACCGGAAAAGTTAGATTATAGCGTAAGGAAGTGGAGTTTGACACGGGAAATAGAGAAGGTGGTCTTGAGGGGACGGAAGATGCCGATCGAGGATCATTTCGACTTTGCTAGGTGGCAGGATGATGGGCTAGGGGTTGAGTCCTTGTTGGCACATGTAGTGGATCGAGAGGTGGAAGTAGGAAGGTTGGAGGATTACCTATAGTGAGGGAGTTCCCGGATGTATTTCGGAGGAGTTACGGGTTTGCCACCGGTGAGGGAAATTGAGTTTGCAATTGACTTGATTCCGGAACGCAGACCATTTCAATACCACCATACCGAATGGCTCCGGTGAGTTGAGGGAGCTTAAGGAGCAATTGCAGGAATTATTAGAAAAGCAGTTTATCAGACCAAGTTCATCACCTTGGGGAGCGCCAGTTCTATTTGTTAAGAAGAAGGATAGAACATGGCGAATGTGTATTGATTACAGGAAACTCAACAAGGTGACGATTAAGAACAAGTATCCTCTGCCCAGGATAGATAATCTGTTTGATCAGCTGCAGGGAGAAAAGGTCTTTTCGAAGATAGATCTCAGGTCAGGTTATCATCAACTCCGAATCAGGGAGTCTGATGTTAGCAAGACTGCTTTCAGGACCCGTTATGGGCACTATGAGTTCAGGGTCATGCCATTCGGACTGACCAATTCTCCAGCTGCATTCATGGACCTTATAAACAAGGTTTTTCATGAGTTTTTAGATCGGTTTGTCATAGTATTTATCGATGACATTCTGGTCTATTCAAGATGAAGGGAACATCTGAGCATCTCGAATAGTGTTGCAAAGATTAAGGAAAGAGAGCTATCATGAAATTCAGCAAGTGTGAATTTTGGCTGCATGAAATGGTTTTCCTTGGACATATGATTTCAATGAGAGGATCCATGTTGATCCGAGAAAAGTAGAGGTAATGGTGAATTGGCAAGAGCCTAAGGCGAGAAAAAAGAGTGCGGAGTTTTCTAAGCTGGCGAGGTTATTACGGGAGGTTTGTGGAGGATTCTCCATGATAGGCTACTTGATAACAAAATTGTTGAGGAAGAATCGCGGTTTATCTGAGCGAAGAATGTCGAAGAGTTTTGAGGAACTCAAGCATAGATTAACGAGTCGCCAATCCTAATCACCTTGATGGAGATCGAGGGGTATCGAGGTATGATGATGCTTGAGAAAAGGCTTAGGTTGTGTGTTAATGCAGAATGACAAAGTGATAGCCTATGCGTCACGGCAGTTGAAGCCATATGAGTTGAGCTATCCTACTCATGATTTAGAGCTAGCAGTAGTAATTTTTGCCCTAAAAATTTGGAGACATTATTTGTATGGGGTACAGACTAGGATCTACACAGATCACAAGAGCCTTAAGTATTTACTGAGCCAGAAAGAGCTAAATTTGAGGCAAAGAAGGTGGATTGAGTTACTTAAGGACTATGATTTGATGATTGAGTACCATCCAGGCAAGGAAAATGTAGTAGCGGATGCATTGAGTAGGAAGTCATCCATAGCTCATGTCCAGGCAGTTTACTTGCCTTTGTTAGAACAGATGGCTAAGCTTAAGATAAGCTTGAAGCAGGATAAGTCAGAATGCATTCTTACTTAATTCAGGGTGAGGCCGATACTTAGAGAGAAAGTCAAGGAGTTGTAAGAGAAGGATGCAGAATTGAGTAAGCTTCGTGAAGAAATCCAGAATGGCAAGCAGTCTGAAGTTGTAGTGAGAGATGACGCACATATGGTAGTCGGAAGCAGATTGTGTATTCCGAATGTTATGCAAGTCAAGGATGAGATCTTGGATGAGGCACATAACGCGTCTTTTTCCATGCACCCAGGCAGCACCGGGATGTCTGAGGTTTGAAGGAGCATTTACGGTGGAAAGGCATGAAGAGGATGTAGCGAGTATGTGGCGGATGTCTAGTGTGTCGCAAGTCAAGGCGTACACGGGCACCTTGAGCATGTTAAAGCCATTGTCCATTCTGAATGGAAGTGGCAAAGGATCACTATGGATTTTCTGATGGGTTTACCCAGAACTAGTAGGAAGCATGATGCCATATGGGTTATTGTAGATCGGTTAACAAAGTCAGCCCATTTTTTGGCAATTAAGCAAACAGATTCATTGCAGGTGTTAGTAAAGAAATACATTGATGAGGTAGTGAGGTTGCATGGAGTTCCAGATTCCATAGTATCAAGCGAGGATCCTCGATTCGTCAAGATGCAGGTAGTTTGCGAGGAAGCTCTAGGGACTAAGTTGAGTTTCAAAGACGCAATTTCATCCTCAGACGGATGGTCGATCGAGAGGACCATTCAGACCACAGAGGAATGCTCGGGCGTGTGCCATGGACTTCAAAGGGCATGGGATGAACATTTACCGTTGGTCGAATTTGCCTATAACAATTCGTACCATTCGAGAATTGAGATGGCTCCTTATGAAGCATGTATGGCGGGAGATGCAGGACTCAATGTGTTGGGATGAAGAAGGTGAGAGGAAGCTGGTAGGACGAATTGGTTCGAGATGACAATGGATAAGGTTAGTTTGATCAGCGGCGACTTAAGGCATTTGAGGATAGAATGAAGAGTTATCGGATGCTCACGGGAAGGAGATGGAGTGCGATGGGTGACCAAGTATTCTGAAGGCGTCTCCATGGAAGGAGTCATGAGGTTTGGCAAGAAAGGCAAGTTAAGTCCTCGGCATGTGGAGTGCATATGAGATTCTAAAGAGGATCGGGCCGTTAGCTTACAGGTTAGCATTCCTCGAGTTGTCTCGGATCCATGATGTTTTCATGTTTCCATGTTGAGAAGGTGCGGATCGAACCTTCTCACATTATTGAACCTCGAGAGGTTGGTGAGTGATGATCGAGCTATGAGGAGATGCGGTGACAATTACGGATAGCAAGGAGAAAGTTCTCGTGAACAAGACAATTCGGCTAGTTAAAGTCCTTTGGAGGAATCATGCAGTTGAAGAGGCGACGTGGGAATCTTTGGATGCAATGCAGGAGAAGTATCCACACCTCTTTAATGAATCAGGTAAGAATTTCGAGGACGAAATTTCTTAAGGGGGGGAGAAATGTTAAACCCAATTTTTTTAAAAAAATTAAGCATGATTAGATTAATTGAGTAAGTTATGTTAGCATTAATTGAGTTGAGATTAATTAATATGTGATAGCATTAAAGAGTTAGGTGGTGAGTTAATGAGGTTAAATGTGTTAGTTGGGCCTTAATGAGGTAGGAAAGAAAAGAGAATAAGTGGGCTTGAAAGATAAGTGGGCTTGAGAAGTTTAAAGAGGAAAATAAGAAGGAGGAAGAAGAAGTGAATGGGCAGCCCTATGGGCTTAAGTAATTAATAAGGAGTATAAAGAGGAGGGAAAAAAGTGAGTTAGTAGTAGAGAAGAGGGAGTTCTGAAAATTTGAGGAGAGAAGAGAGGTTTAAGTGGAAGATGAAAGAAAAAGGAGAAAAGGAAAGAAGCTTGGCTAGGGTTTGATATTCCAAGAGTTTGAGTGAGAGTTTCAAGAAGGTTCAAGAAGGAAAAGTGTAGAGGAGGAGCTAAGCTACATTTTGAACTAAGAAACTCTTGGGTTGAGTCAAGAACCAAGGTAAGTCATGAATTCAAGTGTTAATTTTTAGTTGGGTTTTGGTGTAGAAAGCTTAGGAATGAAGTGGGTTTAGTGATTTTAAGGTTGATTTCATGAAAAAGGTTATGTAGAATTTCAATTGAATTTGTGTTGAATTGGGTTTTTGTTTCTCTTGAAGTAGAGCAAGAGAGAGGAGAAGAAGCAAGGAGAAGAGCACTCTAGCAAGGATTAAGCAAGTTATAAGGTGGGTTTCATTTTATCTTTATGCTAGTAAGTTCTAAAGACTATCTCAACTAATAGAATTAATGTTTTCAATTGCCTTGAGATGAACATTGATTGAGCTTTGATTGTGTACAAAATGAATTATGATTGCCATTATGTGAAAGCTTGAACAGTATATGACATTGCTTCATATTGCTTGAAAAGTCCATGAATTGAATGAGCATGAATATTAGTGAAATCATGAAATATGAGTTAAGCATGAAATACAATTTCAAAAATCAGCTATGTGGATGCATGAAAATCCATTTTGAAATCAGCCGATGGAGAAAGCGTCAGATTTTGATGCATGAATACATGCTATGTGGGTACTTAAGTCCACCCAGCAGAGTCACATGCACGTTGACCAGTATAAGCTTCGCCCGCCTGCCCGATTGTGGCATAGGATGTTCCTTTTGGACTCCTCGACATCGACTACACTTGTAGCTCGTCGATTATTAATGGACTTATCTTACCATCATTTGTGTGTTATGTGTTAGCATGTATTTGCAAGAATGATAGATGCATAAATCATGAAAGTTATGCTTTTAGCTTGATGAATTTGTGAAATGCAAAGATGTATGTTTGTTTGATGAGAGAATTGCTAACAGTATGAATAATGAAAAGAATTGACTTATTTGCATAAATATAAACATGTTACCTGATGAGCTCACCCCTCAATTCAGTCCATCTCGGGTGAGGAGCACGAGATCGACCACCAGAGCTTAAAGGCATTACTCAGGAAATGGATAACTTTTGTTTTCAAGTTAAATTTTGTAAATCAATGCTTTAGATGCATTTTGGGCAAGTTTACTTTTGTAAGTTGTATTTTGGATTTTGGGATGCAAGTGGCTTAAAATGCCCTCTAAAGCCTTGTAATAACTCATATCTTCATATGAATGCAAGAATGTTAAGTTCTAATGTAATTTGTGCAATTCATGTATGTTTTATAATAATGCATCATGGTGTGGTTTGAATTTGACAAGAGGGAGGAAATGAATTTGCTATATAGTTTGGGTTTGATTAGAATGCTACGAATGTGTTGTTGCCATTGAAGATCCATTGGGATAATTAGGTTGGTATGTGTTGTGGGATATGGAGGATTTAAGTTTTTTTATGTAGGTACTTGGATTGAAGAGGGTTTAGAAGGTGAAATGTTGTTGTTGGCGAGAAAGTTACGACTGTGTGAAATTTCACCTGATCTGTGTAAATCAAATCGAGGAGGCAGCGATTAGCGATGGGTTACTGACTGTGTGAATTTTCACATAGGCATGTGTAAATCGAATGAAGATGTTTTCCTTGGGTTACCTGACTGTGTGAATTTTCACTGGTGTGTAAACCATCTTAGCCCATCCGAAGGTTACAGTGATGTGGTGACATTATAAATTTCACTGACTGTGCTTTTCAGGATATGAACATAGTGGGTTCTTTTGGTCATAGCTCCTTCGTTTGACCTCCGATTGAGGCGATTCTTGTGGCGTTAGTTTTCAACAATATTTTACTACCTTCCCCTAAAAAAATTCATGGTCATTGGTTTCAAATCCTAGGAGTTCGATCTTTTGGAAGTGAGTGGTCGGGTTGGTTACCGGGCTATGAACCGACTTCAGATTTTTACGCATATATTGAGCTATAGAGCTCCAAATGAGGTGATTCTTGAACCATTAGATTTCTAAGACACATATCTATCTCTCCATGAAAAATTATGTCATTGGAGTTAAATTGAAAAAGTTGCTTTAGTGCAAGAAAGAGGTTGGGTGAGAGAATATATTTAGGGAATGAGCACCTTTGGTATTCTAATGATATCTTGAGTTAGGAAGCTCGATTAAAGTGATTTTATTGCTAATTATATATGACAGAAATTACATATCAACTTAGGAATTGGATTTTGATTTTGGGTCTAAGAAGATTATTTTTTTAATTGGAGGTTAATTACGATGAATCTTACGAATTTTGTACGGAGGACTTCCATGACTTTGGAGTTGTATATAGGTATGAGGGTTTCATATTAAGTAGTTGGGTTCCGAATTCGGGCGCCAACATCTGTGGTATCAGAGCAGCTCTAGGTTTATGATTTCCTAGGAACCCTAGTGGGTAGCCTCAAGGGTAGAGTCAGCAAGCATCATGTTACATGAACCCTATGTATTGTTTTAAATCTGATCATGCATCATGGTTTTGAATTGTTTTACATGATTTGAGCTGGTTTCACAAAGCATGAGCTAAAGATTTGAAATGTTTTTCATTTAAAGGAGTAATATGCCGCCTCGAAGAAGAACTCGAGGAGCTCAATCTCGATCAGGCTCTCATCGGGGAATTACGGATGAATCCCATATTCCCCAGGATGCAGGGACCATCCCATTTTAGATTCAGAGGCACCAAGTGTGCGGCGTGAAGTGCCTCTCGGTCCCTCCTATGCCTCAAGTAAATCCGGTAGATCCTCGGTTCTTTCGGGCCTTCGCCTTGGGCTTTTATCCATGCCATGGGCGAGGATCCAAGCTCAGTACCGGCTCGGTGGAAAGGTGGGCGATATGACAAGCTCCGGAAGTATGAAATTTGTCGATTTCAATGGGACTACTAATCCAGGAAGTGAAGCATGGCTGAAGCGGACCGAGAGGGTCTAAATCAGATGAAGTGCTCGATGATGAAGAGGTTAGAATATGCAGCTAGTTTATTGCGGGGATCTGTTGCCTTTGGTGGGAATCGGTGCCCACGCGATCGGCGGTACCTCCGGTCTTGACATGGAGGAGTTTGGAAGTATTCGGAAGAAGTACTTCTCGGGTTTACATCAAGAGAAGGCAAGGGAGTTCGAGCCTCACGCGAGAGGGAGTTGGCGTAAGTGAGTATGAGCTGAAGTTCACTCAAGCATCACGGTATGCAACAAACATTGTGGCATCAAGAGGATAAGTGCATGAAGTTTGAGAGTGGATTGCACTTAGGGATCGGGAGAAGGTGTTGATCCATAATTTCCATGAATACCAGCAGTTGGTAGATGCTGCTCTCCAGGCCGAAAAGTTGGAGAACATCAAGTCAGAGGTAAAAAGAAAGAGGAAGACCAAGGAGCAGTCTTCCAGGAAGGGAGTGAGTGCTCCAGCACCTGAAAGGAGCACCAGGACTTTTCATTCTCAGGGTGGAATGGGCAATAGTGGTCCTGCCAAGAGCTAGCGATCAGGCGGTTTCGAAAGGTGTCTCAGTGTGGGAGGCCCAGGGAAGACATAGAAGGGCAAGTATACAAACCCTCAGTGTGATCAATGTGGGAAGTTTCATCCGGGGAAGTGTCTTAGGGGGGTTGGTGGTTGTTTCCAATGCGGAGAGAAGGGGCACATGATGAGAGATTGTCCTCAGAGGTCAAGGCAAGAGGGCTCTCAATTTCAAGTCGAGGCGCGGAAGCAGCAGGAACGAGACTAATTCTGAAGTAGCGATTCGGGAGGCTGTGAGGAAGGCAAATCCTGCAGGAGGCCATGGCATGTGGTCGGCGCCACTAGAGTATTGCCATCAGTAGCACCCACTCCCGCGAGACCCGAACCCGATATCCATGGTGATATCCGAGCCGTGACCCGCGAGGGTGGCGTCTAGAACATTCATTTACCTTGTTAACCAAAAATCGTATGACATTTTTTTTTCTTTCAAAAACATTAGAGTCGCGTGATATTATCTTTTCTTTCAAAAAGCAGTAGAGTCATGAAAGCAATCCTTGACTTGGCCCAATTATAACAAAACATTTTAACCATTTCTTGATAACACAATTTCACTCATTATTAGCACTCATTAGTGCTCGGTCCTCTATACAATTACATGTAAACAATTGGGCCTACCAAATACCAAATTAATACACTAATGCGGAATCTGAGCGATCGATCCCGACCCGATACTACTGTCTTGCTAGCGATATCGTACTCCGTGTGTCCAACGGGTACTCTCCATTTCTGAAAAATAGATGCAATGTTGGGTGAGTTTGCGAACTCGGTGAAAACCATCATCGATGGTTCACCCAGTCATGCATAAACACACATTTACCAATTATCACATACAATCACAATTCACAAATGTAAGGCGACGCCTTTCATACGATCCACATTTAATCATACCATATATGCAATGCACATGAGACCCTTTCCATTTTCATTACGTTGTTGTGACTGTGCGCTGGCTTGTCCCGATGATGGGCACATTGCGTTGAGCAGTGGCTACGAAAACATGGGCTTGAAGCCACGATACATTGAGCCCGAGGCTCGAATATATTGGACTGAGGTCTGTCGTTGGTGAAAGCTCTCATATCGTTAGGCGTGATATGCCCCGACACGGTCTTTGCTCGGTCAATCGCCTTTATCTGATCATGCCATTATGCATGAATGCATATGCTCTAATTCCCATTCTGATCGATTATAGTTCGGTGACCAATTTTCGTTTCTTGGACCTTGATCCGGTGTTTTGATCTATACATTTACAATTTATTGCATCCTACCATATCATATTAAAAGTCACATCAATGTATCAAAAGCAGACAATTTTAACACTTCACTATTTATTTCCCATTCCTCGGACCTTTAGTCCGAGATCTCCAATGTACTTATTCACAAACGATTTACACACAAATAGCACTTCAATAATAAGTTTTCAAATATTTCAGACACCTATGGTCCGAAATCAATCAAAATTAAACACACATAAACCCCCCATTATCTCCACATGGCATAATTGCAAAATCTTAAACACATAAAGGTTGAGGAACCAACTAGGTTACTCACCTATTACTCCGAAGCTAATCTTGGGAAGTTTTCGCCCGTCGGTCGACGACGCCCACTTGGGCCTCTATTACTTAGAGCTAAGGTAGGAAGTTTCCGCCCGTCGATCGACGACGCTCCACTGGGCCTCTATTCAAGCTTCCACTCTTTAATTCCTCAACCATCACAACTTCCTAATTCCTCCTCCTCATACGACATCATCATGGTAAGAGGTTGAAAGCTTAAGCTTATATGCAAGAAAGAAGGCACTTAAGGTTGGAGAATTTTTTGGAACATTGAATGAAGAATTTGATTGGAGGAGCACATTTCATTCATTCCTAATGGCGTGAGAGAGGGAAGGGAAAAAAACAAAGCAACTCATCTTTCTTTCCTTCCATTAGAAGAGTCGAGAATGCATAGGAAAAGAATGGGTGGCTAATTGTTATTAGCCAAAGCTTTAAAGAAAAGTCAAAATATTAATTTTTATAATTCAGATCAAAAATTTACCCCAATCAACTCAATGACCCTTATTTCAATCCCAAAATAATGTATCCAATATTATAGTGCCATTGGATAAAAATTTTCGATCTCGAAAATCAATGGGTTCGCCACTTAGCGATTTATCCGGTCGAAAATTTTAGAATTTCCTAAGAATCATTTTTGAAAATTACCTAAATTGCCCAAAATTGTAAAACATAAGATAGTCCACTCAAATAATTTTTCAAACACGAAAACCACACTTTCTACAACAAAAACACTTTTAGGCCATATCTGCGATTTTGCGGTGCAGGAATTCTCTCCGGATAATTCAAAAATTCCCATAAATCCCTAAAATGTAAAACACTCTATGGCGACTCAAATATTTTTTCAAATCTCATTATCACACCAATTTCACGAAAGATCACGATTAGACACCTTGGTCGGAAATGTCATGAATGCATGTATGACTATGTGCTGTGCAAAACTCATCATTTATAGAATTGCATGACATATGTTCATGCCGCGTTATAATTAATACTCTAACCCGTCCCCATCCCTATTTACTAAAATACCCTTCCCATCGGAGATGGGATATTCTGATCTCCTACAATAAAAATTTCGTCCTCGAAATTTCATATCTGATTATCGAAGGCGGGGAAGTCTTTTCGATTAATACCCTCGTTTTCCCTTGATTTCACTACACGACCAAATTCTGTCCATGAACAGAAATCAAAACAATCAATGACTCTATTCCTTTCCCAACTTTCCATGATTACGCACAATTCGTGATCCTAACAATATCTATGAAACACTTTATGAATCCGAACCATCTTTTAAGTTTTAGCCTAACTTGCCAATCCATAATTCTATTCACACCACAATCGCGTAAAGGCCACTCCTCACGAATTCAATTTCCCTTAATTACACCTTTATTTCCATCTATTTCATTTATCGCATATCAGAATCCGTTATTATCCAAAACACAAATCTCATGAGATTTATAACCTCGGTGTGAATCAATTCAATTTAATGTCACCATCGGAAATTACTGAACCTATCCCTTTATTGCCCTGATCACATAATAAAGACCCCGTATACACTTTTCGCATGGTGACACCAATATAATGATTGTCATGCCATAATCCCTTTGCACTATACATCAATCCAAAAATACCTGTTGGTTAATCACACATGTCATCGTTCACTTTGATAGACTATACCATCAATTGCTTTTCCACAATACTTTTACTAGAACATAACGCTTCGATTATTTCTTATGCTTTCTCGAACCATTTACTTATGATCATTTGATTTTCCCATTCTAACCTTTCAATCACTCTTTCAATACGCTCTTACTAAAACATAAAGCTTCGATCATTCCTTACGTTTTCACTAACAGTTCCCGTAATGAATATCACCCATATTTCTTAATTCGAACTATACCTATCACTTTCCTCAACAAATGGAGTTATCTACAGTTCTTTGATCGATTTACAATTTCTACTTCCTCACGGGTTTTGCCAATCCGTTTTGATGCACACTACCTTTGAAATTCCATAGCTAATAATACTTTCTTTTGCCTTTTTTTCAGTTCGACTAGTAATACGCAATAATACACCAGATTTGATAACTTTATTTATGACTTTTGATTTTTCTGCAATTAATTTAATTTTTTTCTTTGTTCAATTCCTTGAATTGCACCATTAAGCTTAGTTTGGAGTAATTAGCCACTGAATCCTTTTAAATCATTCTCTTGACGACATAACTCAATAGTTATCGATTTGCATATTCATAGACATCTCCAAACTATTTACATGACGATTTATGTCTCCAAGCTTTTAGGCCACACTCAGTATAACAAATTTCAAATTATCAATCATAATACCGCCCATGGAATCATATTTGTCCCAAGGTGCATAAAATCACTTTATCCAATTTCCATAGATCACATTAGAACCTTTACTGGAACACTTCAATCTAGATAGTAAATTCTTCACATGTCTCCTTTATGATCATCAGTCATAACATTCACATGTTTTCCTCAATTATACTTGTCGATTTGCTAAAACTAGAAAATCTTTAACAATTTATGAACGCATCCAGCATTCCATTAATTCTCATTAATTCCACATTCCGCATACACATATCTTTTGAACTTTCGCATTTTATCAATACCTATATCTTAATTAATTCTCCCAATATCCCATGTTCACATCCTCATTCATCCTTTATTCATTCAATCAGGTTAAGATTCACTCTTATGAAACTTGCATGATAACCAATCTCCTCACCTATACCAATGTATCTATTTCTTATGCTTATATCCATTATCCATCGCAACACAATTGAGACATGTTCCTTTTCCGCACCCATAGTTGATTCATGTAACTTTTAATTATCGAGCGTCTCGATGAGGAACAATTTTCGTATAATTTGTCTCATCATAACATATTCTGCCACGTGTTCCTTACCTTCATTTCTCCACACATAACTTAATTTCATTCATTGACTTGAATAAACAATCGTTCTATCGATCTCGTGCTTTCAAAACATAATTACACAAAATATACACAATTTTTTTTTTTTTTACTCTTCTCAAATTCACAAATAAATATTGCCTTAATATGCAGTACTTCTCTTACATAATCAGAACCATCTCATTAACATAATGTACACTTTTTTTCAGTAACTTAGTTTAGCTCTTACGCTAGAGTCGCTGCCAGATGTAATACACATCAGTTACTCTTGATACATCACGAAGATAAATCTCGAAAACTTAAACAATTTCTTTTCCTCTACTATCTCGCCATACATCACCATAATCATCACATCCTATCTGACAATATATCTCCATAGTCCCATCAATTTGCCCATTAATAGATCATACTGCTAAGAATATCTTAATTGCATTTTATTCTCGATAACCATTTTCTTTTTTATACCAATTCTCGATCATGGGGACCTTACTTTATTCATGTCTCTTATTTTGTTCTCGCAAACTCATTACTGATGCTAACATCTTTAACTGTATCACTTCTTTCTCAATTGATCATTCTGAGCATTCTCATGTCTTACTCTCACTCATTTTAAACTTGAGCTACCGGCATTATAATCGGAGCTTATGTAATAGGCCACCGATTACGTCCTATATCATAATCACACAAATTATTCATTTACGCTTAATCATTTCACCCGTGATAGTAATCCCACTATCAGAGATACACTTACAGTGACAATATATTCTAAACTCAGCAACCTTCCTGTTTACACCCGTCCTCGCTCGTGAGGATCATAAACAATCTCTATTCCTATACAACTGATCAGTATAAGCACTTTCGTTTCTTATTTTAACTCATAAAGAATTATTATTATTCTACAAGAATTCTGGCTAGCAATTATCCATTAACTCAGCAATTGCAATGAACATTTTCACTTACCATAGGGCTCCCATAGCGGTGTGCATTTACTTGGTGAGATCAATTAAACCCGAACAACCTTTTCATCTATCAATTTCATTGTCTTACATTTCAATCTTTTCATTATGACATTCTACCCATATATTTCCACACTCAAATCAAGATCACAGATGTGAAATCATTCTTGATTTTGCCCTTAATATATTTTGACTCCAAATCACCAATCCTTATATATAATTCTTATCACGGTAATCATTCCCAATTGTGACCTCGCTATATCATAGAACACTTGATTTTCATTCACCTATTACACTGGAAATCTTCCCATTAACTCTATTGTTATTTTTTTTTATTATTCATTCCCAACTATAATCTTTATTCAAATTCATATTCAAGGATATACCCAATCTAACTCCAATATTGTACTTCACAATATACCCGTCAATACCAAAGACGAAATATTAAATGCATGCGGTCGAACCATACACTTTTTCCTATTTTGCGATATCCATTTCTTCCTTTTTTCACACTCTAACACATTATCCTTTTCTCCCTTTTTCTAACCGCTTAAACGATGAGACATATTTATACATACGACTCATATACTACTGGGGATCGGTTGTCCTTTGTCTGTAGTGACACAACTTAAATCGCATAACTAGACACACCCATTTGTTTTTTTTCAAGAAGCCCATGTAAGATTGTACTACGGGCTCGATACCTAAATGTAGCACCACTCCCGACGAGACCGAACCCGATATCCATGGTGATATCCGAGCCCGTGACCCGCGAGGGTGGCGATTAGAACATTCATTTACCTTGTTAACCAAAAATCATATGACATTTTTTTTCTTTCAAAACATTAGAGTCGCATGATATTATCTTTTCTTTCAAAAATAGTAGAGTCGTAAGCAATCATTGACTTGGCCCAATTATAACAAAACATTTTAACCATTTCTTGATAACACAATTTCACTCATTATTAGCACTCATTAGTGCTCGGTCACTCTATACAATTACATGTAAACAATTGGGCCTACCAAATACCAAATTAATACACTAATGCGAATCTGACGACATCGATCCCGACACGATACTACATCTTGCTAGCGATATCGTACTCCGTGTGTCCAACGGGTACTCTCCATTTCTGAAAAATAGATGCAATGTTGGGTGAGTTTGCGAACTCGGTGAAACCATCATCGATGGTTCACCCAATTCATGCATAAACACACAATTTACCAATTATCACATACAATCACAATTCACAAATGTAAGGCGACGCCTTTCATACGATCCACATTTAATCATACCATATATGCAATGCACATGAGACCCTTTCCATTTTCATTACGTTGTTGTGACCGTGCTACCAAAGCTGTCCCGATGATGGGCACATTGCGTTGAGCAGTGGCTCTGAAAACATGGGCTTGAAGCCACGATACATTGAGCTCGAGGCTACGAATACGTTGGACCCGAGGTCTGTGCGTTGGTGAAAGCTCTCATATCGTTAGGCGTGATATGCCACGATCACAGTCTTTGCTCCGGTCCACAATCGCCTTTATCGATCATGCCATTATGCATGAATGCATATGCTCTAATTCCCATTTCTGATCGGTTATAGTTCGGTGACCAATTTTGCGTTTCTTGGACCTTGGTCCGTGTTTGATCTATACATTTACAATTTATTGCATCCTACCATATCATATTAAAAGTCACATCCAATGTATCAAAACAGACAATTTTAACACTTCACTATTTATTTCCCATTCCCTCGGACCTTTAGTCCGAGATCTCCAATGTACTTATTCACAAACAGTTACACACAAATAGCACTTCAATAACAAGTTTCCAAATATTTCAGACACCTATGGTCCGAAATCAATCAAAATCAAACACACATAAACCCCCCCATTATCTCCACATGGCATAATTGCAAAATCTTAAACACATAAAGGTTGAGGAACCAACTAGGTTACTCACCTATTACTCCGAAGCTAATCTGGGAAGTTTACGCCGTCGATCGACGACGCTCCACTTGGGCCTCTATTACTTCCGAGCTAAGGCCGGGAAGTTTCCGCCCCGTCGGTCTGACGACGCTCCACTTGGGCCTCTATTCAAGCTTCCACTCTTTAATTCCCTCAACCATCACAACTTCCTAATTCCTCCTCCTCATACACGACATCATCATGGTAAGAGGTTGAAAGCTTAAGCTTATATGCAAGAAAGAAGGCACTTAAGGTTGGAGAATTTTTTTTGGAACATTGAATGAAGAATTTCGGTGGAGGAGCACATTTCATTCATTCCTAATGGCCGTGAGAGAGGGAAAGGGAAAAAAAACAAAGCAACTCATCTTTCTTTCCTTCCATTAGAAGAGTCGAGAATGCATAGGAAAAGAATGGGTGGCTAATTGTTATTGGCCAAAGCTTTAAAGAAAAGTCAAAATATTAATTTTTTATAATTCAGATCAAAAATTTACCCCAATCAACTCCAATGACCCTTATTTCAATCCCAAAATAATGTATCCAATATTATAGTGCCATTGGATAAAAATTTTAAATCCGAAAATCAACAGGTTCGCCACTTAGCGATTTATCCGGTCAGGAAATTTCCGGAATTTCCCGAATCATTTTTGAAAATTACCTAAATTGCCCAAAATTGTAAAACATAAGATAGTCCACTCCAAATAATTTTTCAAACACGAAAACCACACTTTCTACAACAAAAACACTTTTAGGCCATGTCTGCGCGATTTTGCCGATCTGGGAATTTTCTCCGGATAATTCCAGAAAAATTCTCATAAACCCTAAAATGTAAAACACTCTATGGCGACTCCAAATATTTTTTCAAATCCCATTATCACACCAATTTCACGAAATATCACAATTAGACACTTTGGTAGGAAATGTCATGAATGCATGTATGACTATGTGCTGTGCAAAACTCATCATTTATAGATTTGCATGACATATGTTCATGCCGCGTTATAATTTAATACTCTAACCCGTCCCCATCCCTATTTACTAAAATACCCTTCCCATCGGAGATGGGATATTCTGACCATGACGGAGAAGAAGCGCATTTGCTCAGGAGTTGTGGTGGTATGGCTCAATTATTTAATTCGGCGGTTTATGTTACGATTGATCGGCTCTACACATTCATTTGTGTCCTCAAGTCCGAATATGCATCTGTGAATCTGAGATTATGGATACTTTTTGGTTGTTAGTACTCCTTTAGGGAGTAAGGTGGTGATCGATTTAGTCTACAAGAAGTGTGAGCTCGAGATCGATGGTGCTAGATTGGTAGTAGACTTGCTACCTCTAGACCTAAAGGGCTAGATGTCATACTAGGTATGGATGCCATGGAAAAGTACCGAGCAAAGTTAGATTATGGCAAGTAAGGAAGTGAAGTTTGACACGGGAAATGGAGAGAAGGTGGTCTTGAGGGGACGGGAAGATGCCAACATCGAGGATCATTTCACTTTGCTGGTGACGGGATGATGGGCGGGGTGAGTCCTTTTGGCACATGTAGTGGATCAGAGGTGGAAGTAGGAAGGTTGGAGGATTACCTATAGTGAGGAGTTCCGGATGTATTTTCGGAGGAGTTACGGGTTTGCATGCGGAGGGAAATTGAGTTTACAATTGACTTGATTCCTAACCATGACCATTTCAATACCACCATACCGAATGGCTCCGGTGAGTTGAGGAGCTTAAGGAGCAATTACTGAGAATTATTAAGCGGTTTATCGGACCAAGTTCATCACCTGGGGGCGCCGATTCTATTTGTTAAGAAGAAGGATGGAACATGGCGAATGTGTATTGATTACAGGAAACTCAACAAGGTGACGATTAAGAACAAGTATCCTCTGCCCAGGATAGATGATCTGTTTGATTAGCTGCAGGGAGCAAAGATCTTTTCAAAGATAGATCTCAGGTCAGGTTATCATCAACTCCGAATCAGGGAGTCTGATGTTAGCAAGATTGCTTTCAGGACCCGTTATGGGCACTATGAGTTCAGGGTCATACCATTCGGACTGACCAATGCTCCAGCTGCATTCATGGACCTTATAAATAGGGTTTTTCAGGAGTTTTTAGATCAGTTTGTCATAGTATTTATCGATGACATTCTGGTCTATTCCAAGGATGAAGGGGAACATGCAGAGCATCTCAGAATAGTGTTGCAAAGATTAAGGGAAAGAGAGTTACACGCCAAATTCAGCAAGTGTGAATTTTGGTGTATGAAATGGTTTTCCTTGGACATTTGATTTCCATGAGAGGATCCATGTTGATCGAGAAAAGTAGAGCGGTGGTGAATTGGCAAGAGCTAAGCAGTAAAAGAGTGCGGAGTTTTCTAGGCTGGCGAGTTATTACAGGAGATTTGTGGAGGATTCTCCATGATAGCTGCTACCGATAACAAAATTGTTGAGGAAGAATCGCAGTTTATCGGGCGAAGAATGTCGAGAAGAGTTTTGAGGAACTCAAGCATAGATTAACGAGTCCTCAATCCTAATCTGCCCAATGGAGATCGTGGGTATCGAGGTACAAGTGATGCTTCGAGAAAAGGCTTAGGTTGTGTGTTAATGCAGAATGACAAAGTGATAGCCTATGCGTCACGGCATGTTAGCCCTAAAAAAAAATTTTAAAAAAATTAAGCATGATTACATTAATTGAGTAAGTTATGTTAGCATTAATTAAGTTGAGATTAATTAATATGTGATAGCATTAAAGAGTTAGGTGGTGAGTTAATGAGATTAAATGTGTTAGTTGGGCCTTAATGAGGTAGGAAAGAAAAGAGAATAAGATGGGCTTGAGAAATAAGTGGGCCTTGAGAAGTTTAAAGAGGAAAATAAGAAGGGAGGAAGAAGAAGTGAATGGGCTTGGGCCGATGGGCTTAAGTAATTAATAAGGAGTATAAAAGAGGAGGAAAATAAGTGAGTTAGTAGTAGAGAAGAGGTAGGTTACGAAATTTTAGAGGGAAAGAGAGGGGAGATCGTGGAAGGAGAAAGGAGAAGGAGAAAAAGAGAAAAGCATGCCTAGGTCTTGACTTTCCAAGAGTTTGAGCAAGAGTTTGAAGAAAGTTCAAGAAGGAAAAGTGTAGAGGAAGAGCTAAGCTACATTTTGAACCAATAAACTCTTTGGTTGAGTCAAGAACCAAGGTAAGTTATGATTTTAAGTGTTAGATTTTAGTTGGGTTTTGGTGTAGAAAGCTTAAAAGTGAAGTGGGTTTAGTGATTTTCAGGTTGATTTCATGAAAAAGGTTATGTAGAATTTCAATTGAATTTGTGTTGAATTGGGTTTTTGTTTCTCTTGAAGTAGAGCAAGAGAGAGGAGAAGAGCAAGGAGAAGAGCACTCCTAAGTAAGGATTAAGCAAGTTATAAAGTGGGTTTCATTTTTATCTTTATGCTAGTAAGTTCTAAAGACTATCTCAACTAATAGAATTAATGTTTTTCAATTGCCTTGAGATGAACATTGATTGAGCTTTGATTGTGTACAAAATGAATTATGATTGCCATTATGTGAAAGCTTGAACAGTATATGACATTGCTTCATATTGCTTGAAAAGTCCATGAATTGAATGAGCATGAATATTAGTGAAATCATGAAATGTGAGTTAAGCATGAAATACAATTTCAAAAATCAGCTATGTGGATGCATGAAAATCCATTTCGAAATCAGCCGATGGACAAGAAACGTCCAGATTTTGATGCATGAATACATGTTATGTGGGTACTTAAATCCACCCAGCAGAGTCACGTGCCGTTGACAAAGATAGCTTCACCACCACCCGATTGTGGCATAGGATGTTCCTTTTGGACTCCTCGATATCGACTACACTTGTGTAGCTAAATGGATTATTGTGGACTTATCTTACCATCATTTGTGTGTTATGTGTTAGCATGTATTTGCAAGAATGATAGATGCATAAATCATGAAAGTTATGCTTTTAGCTTGATGAATTTGTGAAATGCAAAGATGTATGTTTGTTTGATGAGAGAATTGCTAACAAGTATGAATAATGAAAAGAATTCAGCTTATTTGCATAAATATAAACATGTTATCCATGAAATAAAGCTCACCCCTCAATTCAGTCCCATCTCCGGTGAGGAGCACGAGATCGACCACCGAGCTTAAAGGCATTACTCAGGAAATGGAAAACTTTTGTTTTCAAGTTAAATTTTGTAAATCAATGCTTTAGATGCATTTTGGGCAAGTTTACTTTTGTAAGTTGTATTTTGGATTTTGGGATGCAAGTGGCTTAAAATGCCCTCTAAAGCCTTGTAATAACTCATATCTTCATATGAATGCAAGAATGTTAAGTTCTAATGTAATTTGTGCAATTCATGTATGTTTTATAATAATGCATCATGGTGTGGTTTGAATTTGACAAGAGGAGGAAATGAATTTGCTTTATAGTTTGGGTTTGATTAGAATGCTAGGGTGTGTTGTTGCCATTGAAGATCCATTGGGATAATTAGGTTGGTATGTGTTGTGGGATATGGAGGATTTAGGTTTTTATGTAGGTACTTGGATTGAAGAGGGTTTAGAGGGTGAAATGTTGTTGTTGGCGAAAGTTACACGACACATGCGAAATTTCACACAGGCATGTAAATCCAAGTGCGAGAGACGCAGATTAGCGATGGGTTACACACTGAGTGAATTTTCACACGGTATGTAAATCCAATCTGAGAGGAGAGATTAGTAGAAAGTTACACACTGTGTGAAATTTCACCTGATATGTAAATCCAATCTTGATGTTTTAAGTGGGTTACACACTGTGTGAATTTTCACCTGCATCGTGTAAACCCATCTTAGCCCATCCGAAGGTTACACATGATCGCAGGACGACAGTATAAATTTCACACAGCCTGTGCTTTTCAGGATATGAACATAGTGGGTTCTTTTGGTCATAACTCCTTCGTTTAACCTCCGATTGAGGCGATTCTTGTGGCGTTAGTTTTCAACAATATTTTACTACCTTCCCCTAAAAATTTCATGGTCATTGGTTTCAAATCCTAGGAGTTCGATCTTTGGAAGTGAGTGGTCGGGTTGGAGAGTCTTACCGGGCTATGAATCGACTTCGGATTTTTACGCATATCTTGAGCTATAGAGCTCCAAATGAGGTGATTCTTGAACCATTAGATTTCTAAGACACATATCTATCTCTCCATGAAAAATTATGTCATTGGAGTTAAATTGAAAAAGTTGCTTTAGAGCGAGAAAGAGGTTGGGTGAGAGAATATATTTGGGGAATGAGCACCTTTGGTATTCTAATGATATCTTGAGTTAGGGAAGCTCCGATCGAAGTGATTTTTATTGCTAATTATATAACGGCAGGAATTTTCATATCAGCTTAGGAATTGGATTTTGATTTTGGGTCCTAAGAAGATTTTTTTTGTTGGAGGTTAATTACGATGAATCTTACGAATTTTGTACGAAGGACTTCCATGACTTTGGAGTTGTATATAGGTATGAGGGTTTCGTATTAAGTAGTTGGGTTTGATTCGGCCCCAACATCGTGGTATCGAGCGACTCTAGGTTTATGATTTCCTAGGAACCTAGTGGGTAGCCTCGAGGTAGAGTCGTGAAGCATCATGTTACATGAACCCTATGCATTGTTTTAAATACGAGACATGCATCATTGGTTTTGAATTGTTTTACATGATTTGAGCTGGTTTCACAAAGCATGAGCTAAAGATTTGAAATGTTTTCATTTAAAGGAGTAATATGCCTCGAAGAAGAACTCGAGGAGCTCAATCTCAATCAGGCTCTCAACGGGAAATGCGGATGAATCCCATATTCCTGTGGGCGAGGACCATCCCTGCTTTGATTCGGAGGCACCAAGTGTGCAGCATGAAGTGCCTCTCTAGCCCCCTCCTATGCCTCAAGTAAATCCAATAGATCCCCAGTTCTTTCAGGCCTTCGCCTAGGCTTTTATCCATGCCATGGGTCAAGGATCACAAGGTACCAGCTCCAGTGGAAAGGAGTGGGCAGTATGACAAGCTCCGGAAGTATGGGGCCGTCGATTTCAGCGGGACTACTAATCCCGAGGAAGCTGAAGCATGGCTGAAGCGGATCGAGAGGGTCCTGAATCAGATGAAGTGCTCAGATGAAGAGAGGTTAGAATATGCAGCTAGTTTATTGCAGGGGATGCACCTGCCTTTGGTGGGAGTCGATGCCCCGGTCAGCAAGACCTCCAGTCTTGACATGGAGGAGTTTGGAAGTATTAGGAGGAAGTACTTCTCGAGGTTTACATCCAAGAGAAGGCAAGGAGTTTCGAGCCTCACGCAGAGGAGTTGAGCGTAAGTGAGTATGAATCAAGTTCACTCAAGCTGTCACGCAGATGCAACAAACATTGTGGCGGTGAAGAGCATAAGTGCATAAGTTTGAGAGTGGATTACACTTAGGGATCGGGGAGAAGGTGCTGATCCATAATTTCCATGACTACCAGCAGTTGGTAGATCTTGCTCCAGCCGAAAAGTTGGAGAACATCAAGTCGAGGTAATGTAAAGAGGAAGACCAGGGAGCAGTCTTCCAGGAAGGGAGTGAGTGCTCCAGCACCTGAAAGGAGCACTAGGACTTTTCATTCTCAGGGTGGTATGGGCAATAGTGGTCCTGCCAAGAGCCAGCAGTTAAGGGCAGTTTCTGAGCAGGTCTCTAGTGTGGGAGGCCCAGGGAAGACATGGAAGGGCAAGTATACAAACCCTCAGTGTGATCAATGTGGGAAGTTTCATCCGGGGAAGTGTCTCAGGGGGTTTGGTGGTTGTTTCCAATGCGGATAGAAGGGGCACATGATGAGAGATTGTCCTCAGAGGTCAAGGCAAGAGGGCTCTCAATTTCAAGTCCAGAGGTAGACTAAGCAAAGCAGGAACTGCACTGCATGTAAGTAGGCGATTCAGAGGCATGAGGAAGGCAAATCTTGCAAGAAGGCCAAGGGCACAGGGTCAGGCGCCAGCTAGAGTATTTGCCATGACCAGAGAAGAAGCCGCAGCTGCTCCAGGAGTTGTGACTTGTATGGCTCAATTATTTAATTGACAGTTTATGTTCGATTGATACCGGCTCTACACATTCATTTGTGTCCTCAAGTGCGAATATGCATCTTTGTGAATCCACGAGATTATGGATAATTTTCTTGTTGTTAGTACTCCTTTAGGGAGTAAGGTGGTGATCGATTTAGTCTACAAGAAGTGTGAGCTCAGTATCGATGGTGCTAGATTGGTAGTAGACTTGCTACCTCTAGACCTAAAGGGGCTAGATGTCATACTAGGTATGGATGCCATGGAAAAGTACCAGGAAAAGTTAGATTGTAGCCGTAAGGAAGTGGAGTTTGACCTGGGAAATGGCGAGAAGGTGGTCTTCAAGGGGGACAGGAAGATGCCAGCACCGAGGATCATTTCAGCTTTGCTAGCTGACAGGATGATGGGCCGGTGAGTCCTTTTGGCACATGTAGTGGATCCAGAGGTGGAAGTAGGAAGGTTGGAGGATTACCTATAGTGAGGAGTTCCGGATGTATTTCGGAGGAGTTACTGGTTTGCCGCCGGTGAGGGAAATTGAGTTTGCAATTGACTTGATTCCCGGAACCGCAGCCATTTCAATACCACCATACCGAATGGCTCCAGCTGAGTTAAGGGAGCTTAAGGAGTAATTGCAGGAATTATTAGAAAAGCAGTTTATCAAACCAAGTTCATAACCTTGGGGAGCGCCAGTTCTATTTGTTAAGAAGAAGGATGGAACATGGCGAATGTGTATTGATTACAGGAAACTCAACAAGGTGACGATTAAGAATAAGTATCCTCTGCGCAGGATAGATGATCTGTTTGATCAGCTGCAGGGAGCAAAGGTCTTTTCGAAGATAGATCTCAGGTCAAGTTATCATCAACTCTGAATCAGGGAGTCTGATGTTAGCAAGGACCTTCGGGACCGATTATGGGCACTATGAGTTCGTGGTCATGCCATTGGATGACCAATGCTCCAGTTGCATTCATGGACCTTATAAACAGGGTTTTTCAGGAGTTTTTAGATCAGTTTATCATAGTATTTATCGATGACATTCTGGTCTATTCCAAGGATGAAGGGGAACATGGAGAGCATCTCAGAATAGTGTTGCAAAGATTAAGGGAAAGAGAGCTATACGCCAAATTCAGCAAGTGTGAATTTTGGCTGCATGAAGTGGTTTTCCTTGGACATTTGATTTCCAGCCGAGGGATCCATGTTGATCTGAGAAAAGTAGAGGCAGTGGTGAATTGGCAAGAGCCTAAGACAGTAAAAGAGGTACGGAGTTTTCTAGGCCTGGCAGGTTATTACAGGAGGTTTGTGGAGGGATTCTCCATGATAGCTGCGCCGATAACAAAATTGTTGAGGAAGAATCAGCAGTTTATCTGGAGCGAAGAATGTCAGAAGAGTTTTGAGGAACTCAAGCATAGATTAACGAGTGCTCCAATCCTAATCCTGCCCAATGGAGATCAGGGGTATACAGTGTACAGTGATGCTTCGAGAAAAGGCTTAGGTTGTGTGTTAATGCAGAATGACAAAGTGATAGCCTATCGTCCACGGCGATTGAAGGCATATGAGTTGAACTATCCTACTCATGATTTAGAGCTAGCGATAATTTTTGCCTTTGAAAATTTGGAGACATTATTTGTATGGGGTACAGACTAGGATCTACATGAATCACAAGAGCCTTAAGTATTTACTGAGCCAGAAAGAGCTGAATTTGAGGCAGAGAAGGTGGATTGAGTTACTTAAGGACTATGATTTGATGATTTAGTACCATCCAGGCAAGGCAAATGTAGTAGCGGATGCATTGAGTAGGAAGTCATCCATAGCTCATGTCCAGGCAGTTTACTTGCCTTTGTTAGAACAGATGGCTAAGCTTAAGATAAGCTTGAAGCAGGATAAGTCAGAATGCATTCTTGCTCAATTTAGGGTGAGGCCGATACTTAGAGAGAAAGTCAAGGAGTTACAGGAGAAGGATGCAGAATTGAGTAAGCTTCGTGAAGAAATCCAGAATGGCAAGCAGTCTGAAGTGGTAGTGAGAGATGACGGACTTATGGTAGTCGGAAGCAGATTGTGTATTCCGAATGTTAAGTAAGTCAAGGATGAGATCTTGGATAAGGCACATAACGCGCCTTATTCCATGCACCCAGGCAGCACCAGGATGTACAGGGATTTGAAGGAGCATTCCTGGTGGAAAGGCATGAAGAGGGATGTAGCAGAGTATGTGGCGGATGTCAGTGTGTCGCAAGTCAAGGTGAACACCGTGCACCTTCAGCATGTTAAGGCCATTGTCCATTCTGAATGGAAGTGGCAAAGGATCACTATGGATTTTCGATGGGTTTACCCGTAACTAGTAGGAAGCATGATGCCATATGGGTTATCAGAGATCGGTTAACAAAGTCAGCCCATTTTCCGCAATTAAGCATGCATGATTCGTTGCAGGTGTTAGCAAAGAAATACATTGATGAGATAGTGAGGTTGCATGGAGTTCCAGATTCCATAGTATCCGACAGGGATCCTCGATTTACGTCGAGATTCTGGAGTAGTTTGCAGGAAGCTCTAGGGACTAAGTTGGTTTCAAAGACAAAGATTTCATCCTCGCACGGATGGTCATCCGAGAGGACCATTCGCACCCTAGAGGAATGCTCGAGGCGTGTGCCATGGACTTCAAAGGAGCATGGGATGAACATTTGCCGTTGGTCGAATTTTCCTATAACAATTCGTACCATTCAAGCATTCAGATGGCTCCTTATAAAGCGCTGTATGGCAGGAGATGCAGGACTCCAATATGTTGGGATGAAGAAGGTGAGAGGAAACTGGTAGGACCAGAATTGGTTCAGATGACAATGGATAAGGTTAGTTTGATCAGCAAATGCTTAAGGCATTTCTCAGGATAGAATGAAGAGTTATGCAGATGCTCACAGGAAGGAGATGGAGTACGCAGTAGGTGACAAAGTATTCCTGAAGACGTCTCCATGGAAGGGAGTCATGAGGTTTGGCAAGAAAGGCAAGTTAAGTCCTCAGTATATGGGTCCGTATGAGATTCTAAAGAGGATCAGGCCGTTAGCTTACAGGTTGGCATTGCCTCCAGAGTTGTCTCAGATCCATGATGTTTTTCATGTTTCCATGTTGAGAAGGTACAGATCAGATCCTTCTCACATTATTCAGACCTCGGAGGTTCAGTTGAGTGATGATTTGAGCTATGAGGAGATGCCAGTGACAATTTTGGATAGCAAGGAGAAAGTTCTCAGGAACAAGACAATTCAGCTAGTTAAAGTCCTTTGGAGGAATCATGCAGTTGAAGAGGCGACGTGGGAACCTTTGGATGCAATGCAGGAGAAGTATCCATACCTCTTCAATGAATCAGGTAAGAATTTCGAGAACGAAATTTCTTAAGGGGGGGAGAAATGTTAGCCCCAAAAAAAAAATTTTAATTAAGAATGATTACATTAATTGAGTAAGTTATGTTAGCATTAATTGAGTTGAGATTAATTAATATGTGATAGCATTAAAGAGTTAGGTGGTGAGTTAATGAGATTAAATGTGTTAGTTGGGCCTTAATGAGGTAGGAAAGAAAAGAGAATAAGATGGGCTTGAGAAATAAGTGGGCCTTGAGAAGTTTAAAGAGGAAAATAAGAAGGGAGGAAGAAGAAGTGAATGGGCTTGGGCCTATGGGCTTAAGTAATTAATAAGGAGTATAAAAGAGGAGGGAAATAAGTGAGTTAGTAGTAGAGAAGAGGTAGGTTACGAAATTTTAGAGGGAAAGAGAGGGGAGATCGTGGAAGGAGAAAGGAGAAGGAGAAAAAGAGAAAAGCATGCCTAGGTCTTGACTTTCCAAGAGTTTGAGCAAGAGTTTAAAGAAATTTCAAGAAGAAAAAGTGTAGAGGAAGAGCTAAGCTATATTTTGAACCAAGAAACTCTTTGGTTGAGTCAAGAACCAAGTTAAGTTATGATTTTAAGTGTTAGATTTTAGTTGAGTTTTGGTGTAGAAAGCTTAAAAGTGAAGTGGGTTTAGTGATTTTCAGGTTGATTTCATGAAAAAGGTTATGTAGAATTTCAATTGAATTTGTGTTGAATTGGGTTTTTGTTTCGCTTGAAGTAGAGCAAGAGAGAGGAGAAGAGCAAGGAGAAGAGCACTCCTAAGCAAGGATTAAGCAAGTTATAAGGTGGGTTTCATTTTTATCTTTATGCTAGTAAGTTCTAAAGACTATCTCAACTAATAGAATTAATGTTTTTCAATTGCCTTGAGATGAACATTGATTGAGCTTTGATTGTGTACAAAATGAATTATGATTGCCATTATGTGAAAGCTTGAACAGTATATGACATTGCTTCATATTGCTTGAAAAGTCCATGAATTGAATGAGCATGAATATTAGTGAAATCATGAAATGTGAGTTAAGCATGAAATACAATTTCAAAAATCAGCTATGTGGATGCATGAAAATCCATTTTAGAAATCAGCGATGGACAAGAAACGCCCAGATTTTGATGCATGAATACATGTTATGTGGGTACTTAAGTCCACCCAGCAGAGTCACGTGCACGCTGACGATAAGATAGCTTCACTACCGCCTGATTGTGGCATAGGATGTTCCTTTTGGACTCTCAAAGATACGACTACACTTGTGTAGCTCGCCGATTATTGTGGACTTATCTTACCATCACCGTGTGTTATGTGTTAACATGTATTTGCAAGAATGATAGATGCATAAATCATGAAAGTTATGCTTTTAGCTTGATGAATTTGTGAAATGCAAAGATGTATGTTTGTTTGATGAGAGAATTGCTAACAGTATGAATAATGAAAAGAATTCAGCTTATTTGCATAAATATAAACATGTTACCCACGAGCGAAAGCTCACCCCCTCCAATTCAGTCCCATCTCCAGGTGAGGAGCACGAGATCGACCACCGAGCTTAAAGGCATTACTCCGGAAATGGAAAACTTTTTGTTTTTCAAGTTAAATTTTTTAAATCAATGTTTTAGATGCATTTTGGGCAAGTTTACTTTTGTAAGTTGTATTTTGGATTTTGGGATGCAAGTGGCTTAAAATGCCCTCTAAAGCCTTGTAATAACTCATATCTTCATATGAATGCAAGAATGTTAAGTTCTAATGTAATTTGTGCAATTCATGTATGTTTTATAATAATGCATCATGGTGTGGTTTGAATTTGACAAAAGGGAGGAAATGAATTTGCTTTATAGTTTGGGTTTGATTAGAATGCTAGGAGTGTGTTGTTGCCATTGAAGATCCATTGGGATAATTAGGTTGGTATGTGTTGTGGGATATGGAGGATTTAGGTTTTTAATGTAGGTACTTGGATTGAAGAGGGTTTAGAGGGTGAAATGTTGTTGTTGGCAGAAAGTTACACAGCCTGTGAGAAATTTCACACGATCGTAAATCCAAGTGCAGAGACGCAGTAGATTAGCGATGTTACATACCGCTGTGAATTTTCACACGCATGTAAATCCAGTGCATGTTTTCCATGGGTTACACTGACTGTGTGAATTTTCACACAGATCGTGTAAACCCATCTTAGCCCATCCGAAGGTTACATAGATATGTGGTGATAGTATAAATTTCACATTTGACTGTGCTTTTCAGGATATGAACATAGTGGGTTCTTTTGGTCATAACTCCTTCGTTTGACCTCCGATTAAGGCGATTCTTGTGGCATTAGTTTTCAACAATATTTTACTACCTTCCCCTAAAAAAATATTCATGGTCATTGGTTTCAAATCCTAGGAGTTCGATCTTTTGGAAGTGAGTGGTTGGGTTGGAGAGTCTTACCGGGCTATGAACCGACTTCGGATTTTTACTCATATCTTGAGCTATAGAGCTCCAAATGAGGTGATTCTTGAACCATTAGATTTCTAAGACACATATATATCTCTCCATGAAAAATTATGTCATTGGAGTTAAATTGAAAAAGTTGCTTTAGAGCAAGAAATAGGTTGGGTGAGAGAATATATTTGGGGAATGAGCACCTTTGGTATTCTAATGATATCTTGAGTTAGGGAAGCTCCGATTGAAGTGATTTTTATTGCTAATTATATAACGGCAGGAAATTACATATCAGCTTAGGAATTGGATTTTGATTTTGGGTCCTAAGAAGATTTTTTTTTAATTGGAGGTTAATTACGATGAATCTTACGAATTTTATATGGAGGACTTCCATGACTTTGGAGTTGTATATAGGTATGAGGGTTTCGTATTAAGTAGTTGGGTTTCGGATTCGGGCGCCAACAGTTTTGGGCCCAATTGGATTACAAATTTTTGTGCATGTAATTGATTAAAGACTGTTGACTGTTTTCATACGACTGAATGTGTTTTTCGATTTGAAACCATTTTTAAATTAAATATGGGCTCAAATTATTACCTGATGTCTGCGTACTCTATTGTTTTAAAAAAAGTGAAAATGCATTACCAAATTTTTTGAATAGCATTGACTGCTTTAACATACCACCCTCGTGAGACACGGGCTCAGATATACCCACGATATCGGGTTCGGGTCTTGCGGGAGTGGGGTGCTACATTTGTGGTATCAGAGCCCATAAGTACAATCTTACATGGGCATTCTGAAAAATGTGTCTGTTAAGTCAAAATGACTTTACATAAAAATGATTTTGATGTATAACAAACAAAGAGAGATCATATACAAGAAAAACAAAGCAGACGCAAATGCAAAGTGACGCAGACGCAAATGCAAATGCATACGCACGCAAATGCAAAGCGACGCAGATGCAAATGCAAAGCGATACGCACGCAAATGCAAAGCGAATACGACGCAAATGCAAAGCGACGCAGACGCAAGTACAAAGCGAACACGACGCAAGTACAAAGCGACGCAGACGCAAATACAAAGCGAGATTTAAATGCAAAAGCAAAGCGACGCAAATATGAAGCAGATCTGCATTTAAGTAAAGAAGCAGACGCAAGAGTCGATTCGAAGTTAGTTCTGTAACTCAACTAATTAACCGTTTCTTTAAAGATTAAAGATTCAATATTCAAGAATCAAGAAGCGATTAGAGGCGAAGGCTATAAATTCAAGTCGAAGTCGAAAAGCGCAAAGTCAGCCGATCTTAGAAAAATTACACAAAGTGAAAAGCGATTAAGTGCAAACTAGCCGAAAGTGCTATCTTATCAGTAATAAAGTGTTCAAATATTTTTCTGAAAAGAAAAAGGTGTATGAGATAGCTCGCAGAGGCTAAGTGTGAAAGAATACTAGTTGTAGAGACCAAGAGGCTCGTGAAAGAATACTTGTAACGATTGAAGAGATAGTGAAATCTCGTAAGAAACTCGAGGACCGGACGTAGCCCACATTTGGGGTGAACCAGATAAACCAGCGTGTCTACCACTCTTACTCTCTATCTCGCTTTTAGTTTCAAATTTTATCATTACTTATCGCTCATATATATAGTATTGAGAAGTTTGATCAATCGGAATAAATAAAAATTTATAAAGATTTTTATTCCTAACAAGTAATTCTGAAAAGACTTATAAAGAGGGGAATACACAATTCAACCCCCCCTTCTCGTGCATTCTATTATTGTTTTCTAAGTGTTGTATTAACGTGTGATTCACTTCAATTAGTATCAGAGCAAGGTATCCAAGAATCACTTTGGCGAAGTGTGGATTAAAGATAATGGCGAGTCACATGTATACATCATTGAAGGAGCCTCATCACTAGACCTCCAAAGATTCAACGGAGAAGACTATCACCATGGAAAGATAGGATGCGTTATTCATCGAATCTACTCATGTTGACCTTTGGGACGTTATAGAGAATGCACCGCACACACTGTAGATGAAGAAGGCAATTATATTCCACGGAATGATGGACGGTGATCGAGAAAGCAAGAATACGTTAAATTCAAAGGCTAAATTTTTCTTGACATGTGCCTAAGCGAAGCGAGTATGACAAAGTGCACGGTTGTGAAACCGCAAAGAGATGTGGGACACATTGTCTATTGCTCACGAAGGCACAAGCCAAGTTAAAGAATCCAAGATAAGTATTCTTGT
The DNA here is from genome assembly GCA_029891385.1 of Erythroxylum novogranatense. Taxonomy (NCBI): domain Eukaryota; kingdom Viridiplantae; phylum Streptophyta; class Magnoliopsida; order Malpighiales; family Erythroxylaceae; genus Erythroxylum; species Erythroxylum novogranatense. The sequence goes on along the minus strand of CM057233.1, from coordinate 36,162,264 downwards.
GCATCAATATGAACTTTTCATGATGGAAGATGAAGAATCTATTGATCAAATGTTTGGAAGATTTCAAACAATTGTCAATGGATTGAAAGCTCTTGGAAGGACATACAACAATCAAGATCATGTTGAAAGATTCTAAGAAGTCTTCCTAAGAGATGGAGACCTAAAGTTATCTGAAGTCTGAAGAAGACAAAGACTTGGCGTGTTAAATTTGGATGAGTCTTTGGGATCTTAAAGATTCATGAAGTAGAACTCAACGGCGAAGACAAGCCCAAGCGAGATAAGTCAATAGCATCAAGGCCGGACAAAGAATCATAAGACTCAGAGAAGGAAGAAGTCATCAAAAGCGTTGAAAATTGAAGAATCAAAGGATGATAACCCACCAATCCGAATCGAGTCAAGTGATGAAGATGACGAATTATCTTTCATTTCCGGAAAGATAAGACGATATGGAAGAAAAAGCCCAGAGGGAACCGGACATTCGTAAAGAATGGGAAAGATGAAGCTAAACCAGAAGTCTTCTATCATTTGCTACTGAGTACAACCAGCCTGGACACTATAAGTCCGAATGTCCTACTCTCAAGAAGAAACCAAAGAAGAGTAGAGAAGGCAAGAAAAGCATGATGGCAACGTGGGAGGACCTAGATTCATCTAAATCAGAGACAGGCTTCGAGTCATCAAAACATGCAAACATTTGCCTAATGGCCGAGGAAGATAGTGATGAGGAGGTAAAATCAGATTATGATAATTTGCATGATGCCTATTCGTAATTGTTAGAAGATTCTCATGCTATTCTAAACAAAGACAATTGTTAAAGAAGAAGTATGTAGAAAATATTAGACATACCGAGGTAATAGAGAGAAAATTTTGTTTAAAGAAACAATTAGAAGATAAAAAGAAAATTGTAGATGATCGGAAGAGATTAATCAACTTAAACTAAGGATTAAGAATTTATCGAGAGATTTAGCTACTTTCACGAAAGTACAAAGAAAATGAATGAGATGCTTGGAAAATGTAGACATCCGAGTGATAAGATGGATTAGGGTTTACAGGAAACAAGATTGATCTCATAAAAATCATCATTCAAAAAGAAGATATAGGATGATTCATTTTAATTAACATTCTAATAATATGCATCATAGATCACATCATATGCATACTACTAACCATAAAGGACCCAAGAAAATTTGGGTACCAAGAAATAAAATAGTTTCTCCCGCAGATATCCTTCCTTGAAGATACGGCAAGCACCATTGGTATTTAGCGGTGGATGCTCGCGACACATGACGGAAGAAGGTCTATGTTCCTAGACCTTCAAGATAAGAAGGAGGATCAAGAACTTTGGAGACAACCAACAGGCAAAATTATTGGACTCGGGAAAATAGGTAAAGATTCCTTTGCATGCATAAATAATGTCTCGCTTGTTGATGGTCTAAAGCATAACTTGATTAGCGTCTACCAATTGTGTGATTACGGTTTCACAGTTACATTCAATCAAAATCTTTATGAAGTCGTAAACAAAGATGGGTCTATACTTTTCTCGCCAAGAGAAGAAACAACCTTACAAAATCAATTTAGAAGATTTTCAAAACAAAATATTTCATGTTTTCTATCTTTCAAGAAGAAAGACTAATCTGCATAAAAGCTAGGTCATGTCTCTTTGAAACATATTTCAAAATTGGTAAAACATGATTTGGTAAGAGGTTTGCCAAAATAAGTTTTGACAAAGAACTTTTCGTGAAAAATTGTTTGAAAGGAAAACAAGTTAAAACCTCTTTCTTCTAAAAGTTTTGTAACCTCATCAAGACCTTTAGTAACTGTTACATATGGATTTATTTGGTCCTACAAGGATATTAAGTCTTCGCAGAAAGAAATATGGACTCATCATTGTTGATGACTTTACTCGATTTTGTTGGATATTGTTTTATCACACAAAGATGAGTCTTTAAGTGCTTTAGAATCTTATCCGTAAAGTTACGAATGAAAAGGAATGTCCATAGCCAGATCAGGAGTGACCATGGTGGAGAATTTAAAAATGAGAAGTTTAGAGTATACTGTGAGGAGAATGGAATTTCCCACAACTTCTTAGCCCCTAGAACTCCACAACAAAATGGAGTTGTTAAAAGAAAGAATAGGACGATTCAAGAGATGGCAAGGACAATGCTATGTGAGACGAATCTTCCTAAGTATTTCAAGGTAGAAGGCGTGTGAATCTGAAGATGCTATATTCGTAATAGGATCATTGCGACCTATGTCAAGAAGACTCCTTACGAAGTTATGGAATGGAAGAAGATCAAGCATATCTTACTTTCATCCATTTTGGTGCAAATGTTCCATTCTGAATACGAAAGAGCTGTTGGATAAATTTGATTCGAAGACCTATCCAGGAATCTTCCTAGGCTACTCATTATCGTCTAAAGCGTTTCGAGTTTACAATTTGACTTCAAAGATTATCAAGAGACGATCCATGTCAAGTTTGATGATAATTCTCAACCCCATAAGGAAGATGACGTGGAGAATGAAGGTCCTTCAAAGAACTTAGATGATACCTCGTAAACTCCCTCGCCGACACTCATGAGAACAAGATTGAAGATATTCCGTAAACTATAGAAATAAGACGAAATTGAGATATAAAAGTTCTCATCCAGAAGAACTAGTTATCGGTGACACCTCGAAGGAGTTAGGATAAGGTCCGATTCGTAAGAGAAGCTAATGTAGCCTTTATCTCTCAAGTAGAGCCTAAGAAGGTTGAGGAAGCTCTTCAAGACGAAGCTTGGGTGTTAGCCATGCAAGAGGAGCTGAATCAATTTACTAGAAAAACGTCCCGTCCTTAGTCCCAAAACCTTTAAGAAATCCATTGTTGGAACCAGATGGGTTTTCAAGAATAAGTTAGACTAATCGGTAGGGTGAGTCATAATAAGGCTAGATTAGTAGACAAGGCTATAATCGAAGAAGGAATAGACTACAATGAAACATATGCCCAAAGGGCGAGACTTGAAGCTATAAGGATTTTGTTAGCATATGCAATCTGTCATGATATAAAGTTGTTTCAGATGGATGTTAAGAGTGCATTTCTGAATGGTTTTATAGATGAAGAGGTGTATGTGAAACAACCACCTGGCTTCGAAGATGTTAAAAAATCAGACTATGTCTATAGACTTCATAAAGCCTTATACGGTCTGAAGCAAGCTCCTAGAGCTTGGTATGATCGTCTGAGTACCTTCCTAATAGAGAATGGTTTCAGTAGAGGTCAAGTTGATAAGATGCTCTTCAGAAAGAGTTTTCATAATGATTTTATCTTAGTACAGATCTATGTTGATGATATCATTTTTGGTGCTACTTCAAAAGAGTTGTGTTTAAAGTTTGAGAGCTTAATGAAGAAAGAATTTGAAATGAGTATGATGGGCGAGTTAAAGTTCTTTCTTGGGTTGCAAGTTAAGGCATCAAGAGAAGATCTTCATTCATCAACAAAAGTATGTGAAAGAGTTGTTGAATAAGTTTCATATGAATAATGTGAAGCCTATGGCAACTCCGATGCATCCTTCAAACCTTTTGTCGAAAGACGAACTTGGTAAGAAGGTGGATCAAACCCTATATAGAGGGATGATCGGCTCTTTACTATATCTTCTGACAAGTAGACTGATATTCATTCAAGGTGTATGCTTGTGTGCAAGATTTCAAGCCGATCCTAGAGAGTCTCATTTTATTGCTATTAAAAGAATTTTGAGATATCTCGCAGGTACTACTGATCTTTGCTTAATGTTTAAGAAAGGTAAAAATTTCGTGTTAATTGATATTGCGATGCGGACTATGCCGAGACAGAATCGAAAGAAAAGCACAAGTGGAGGATGTCATTTTCTGAGGAAATCTAGTCTCTGGTCAAGCAAGAGACAAAGCTCAATTGCTCTATCAACCGCCAAGGTAATATATGTCCGCAGTAAGTTCTTCGCTCACGAGCGTTGTCAGGATCAAGTATCACTTGAAGACTATTCAGTTAAAGAGGAGGAGATTCCAATTTATTGCTACAACACCAACATGAATAAATCTATCAAAGAATCCAATTCAAAGATTCGAGTGAGGCATATAGAAGTCAGACATCATTTCCTGAGAGATTATGTTCAGAGGAAAGTGGTGCTTCTACAGTTTGTTGAAACAGAACTTCAGTGGGCAGACATCTTCACTAAACCACTAAGTGAAGAATGGTTTCAGAAGATAAGACGCAATCTTAACATGGTGATGTTAAATGAGCAGTCAGGCTAAAGTAACGTGGAAACTAACGGCGTTAGTTACATTGAGTTACAGCTAGTAACTTCTCTCACAAGAAAGATTTTTGGAGGGAAAAATCTGATAATCTCGAGGTTCTTAATGATTCTAGAACCCACCGGACCATAACCCTATATATAGACTGAAGATGAAATGATAGCAGTCTTTTCATCATCTCCTGACGATTCATTTATGCTTTACCAATTCTCTCAAAAACATTTCGCTCAAAAAGTTCTCCAGAAGATATTTTCACTCTATACAATGGAAGCAGCCATGGTTTATGGAAGACTTGTGGACTTTGAGTCACTAAGAAGAGACGGCATGGATGTAGAACCAGAAATCATAAGAGCTGGTTAGAAGAACTTCTTTCAGATACAAGAACCAGTCTATACGAATGAAGTATATGAGTTCTGGAAGAACGCTCGTCTGATAGATAACACCATTGTATCCTTTGTAGAGAGAATATCTGTTCTTGTCACAAAGGATTTGATAAAGAAGGTGATCAACTGTCCATCAGTTGGTGAGAAATTGTCTACCAAGGCCGGATGGATGACCTCAGTCGGAATGAAAGAAGAAGATATCAAGAGGCAACTATATGGCACAAATAACTCAAGGGAGAGGAAGACATCAAATTTGATTCCGAAGGCTAGGGTGCTTCACGCAATTTTGTTTAATTGCATTCTACCCAGAGTCGGTTCAAGACATTTAGTGACCACTCTGGATGAACAATGTCTGTTCTACCTACTTAATCGAAGCCCCATTGATTTACCCTTCTTAATCTTTCACTATATGGTTAAGGGGTTAAAGGAAACTACCAGTTATCCTTATGGTATGATTTTGACGAGGATTTTATGAATCCGAAGATTAAATCGCACCACGGTATCGATAAACTGCTTCTGTGAAGAGCAAGATCGATGCACACACGATACGGCGAATGGGTCTGAACACAGGAGACAAAGACCAAGCCGACTCTTCAAGGAAGTCAAGAACTGAGGGGGAGCGTGTATTGAAGAAGACTCGCCTCAAATTCTCGGCCCAAAGGAGTATCAAATCACCTACTGCTGAACTAAGGAGAGTGCTAGGTAGATCTCTCATGAAAATGGCTAGTCCTCTTTTCAAAGAAAGCCAATCTCAGAGAACAAAACAAAGTGCGCCAAAGAGACAAGGAGAAAGTCTTTTGAACGAAGTTGTGAAGAAAGCAAAGAGATCACCAAGAATTAGGACTCTGAGGCAACAGGAAGAAAAGATTGCCAGAGAACAGAGTCGAGAAGAAACTTCTAAATCTTGTGCACCCAGAGCCACAAGATCCTTAGTCTCTATTCTGGAAGAAGATACGGCCAGAAAATCCAAAGAGACTGAGAGGAAGAGAAAAGCAACATCTGAGAAAAGAAAATCTCCAACGAAGAAATCAAGAAACTAATCAAGCGAGAGAAAAGACTAAGAAGGTTAGTCGAAAGAAGATCATTTCAACTATAAGGACGTTAGTCAACAGAAAGAAACTATTAATACTGTTCAAGTAGAAAGCAGTGAAAGAAAGATTTACGCTCAGATACCCCTATTGTTCAACAAGAAGAAGAACCAGCTAAAGAAAGCACGGTTCAGGAAACACCTGTTGCTCAACAGGAGGAGCCAGTAGATGAAAGCCCGGTTCAGATGACTCCTAATGAAGCACATCAAGAAGCAACAGCGATGACGATTAGGAGGATGATAAATCGTGGTCTAATGGTATACAACTACCACAAGTTTTGAGGAAACGAAGTTGAAGATCAAAATGGTGGAAGTAGTTACAGTACGTAAGACCGCTATTGCAATCGTGTTCAACCGATGAAGAAGATAGTAGGCGTGGTACAACCTATGGTGATTAATCATAACACATAGGAGTTACTCAAAGAAGACGAAAAGATCTTCTATGATACTTTGGGATTTGCCGCTACTATGCCATATCCTACAAAACGCCCCCGCCATCCGTGTACTATTTTCCCAATCACTAAAAATACAGAGATAATGGTTGCACGGATATACAAATTAAGATTCCCAAAAGATTTTACCAGGGAAAATCAAAATTATATCCTCAAGATGATGCTAGTGATGATCCGTCTGCAGATCAAATTGCGTAAGAGGTGCGAAAAATTGATGAAGCATGCACGCCGCACGTAAGTCGATAAAGCGGTGCAGCCATACTAATAGTAAGGAAGATCGTCCAAGAGGGGAAGAATAAGAACAGAACATTTATCGAGTTCCTTGTTCAGACAGTTCTTCAGATAGCCCTTTGTCTAATACACCGCCTATGAAGCACAAGCCCTACCATCGCAAGGACGACAGCTTGTCGATGCCGCCGCCTTTTGATTTAGATCTTCCTAAAGTTGAAACGCTCATTCGCCCACCTACCTTTGAGATCAATGAAGACTACATCCCATCCTCCGATGCTTACACTACTTCAATTCCTTTCTCCTCCATCGCCAGAAGTTGATCAAGCCTCTTCGTCGGTTGATCCACCGATGAAGTTAGCGATTACGAGGTGAACTCAACGACATGAAGGAGACAATGAATGATCGAGAAAGATGATAGCGAGCTGCTGAAGATCCGTAATCGTTAATCATTTTTATTATAACAAATAGGGGAGAGCGGAAAAGAAGATAATCAACTTAAAAGGAGAGGATGTTCGACAAAGAAGCCGTGACCACAACATTTAAGAAAGGAAAAGATAAGTTTTTTTCTACTTTGCAAAATCAGAATTTACTTTGTTATGTTTTCTTTTCTTGTATGTAATTTGTTATATTCAAAAAGGGGGAGATTCTTAAGTCAAAATGACTTTACATAAAAATGATTTTGATGTATAACAAACAAAGAGAGATCATATACAAGAAAAACAAAGCAGACGCAAATGCAAAGCAGACGCAGACGCAAATGCAAAGCAGACACAGACGCAAATGCAAAGCAGACATAGATGTAAATGCAAAGCAGACGCAGACGTAAATGCAAAGCAGACGCAGACGTAAATGCAAAGCAGACACAAATGCAAATGCAAAGCAGACACAGGCACAAATGCAAAGCAGACGCAGACGCAAATGCAAAGCAGACGTAGACGCAAGTACAAAGCAGACGCAGACGCAAATACAAAGCGTATACGTATGCAAATACAAAGCGACATTTAAACGCAAAAGCAAAGCAGACGCAAATATGAAGCAAATGCATTTAAGTAAAGTAACAGACGCAAGAGTCGATTCGAGTTAGTTCTGTAACTCAACCGATTAACTGTTTCTTTAAAGATTAAAGATTCAAGATTCAAGAATCAAGAAGCGATTAGAGACAAAGGCTATAAATTCAAGTCAAGTCGAAAAGCGCAAAGTCATTGATCTTAGAAAAATTACACAAAGTGAAAAGCGATTAAGTGCAAACTAGTGAGTGCTATCTTCATCAGAATAAAGTGTTCAAATATTTTCCAAAAGAAAAAGGTGTATGAGATAGCTCGCAGAGGCTAAGTGTGAAAGAATACTAGTTGTAGAGACTCAAGAGGCTCGTGAAAGAATACTTGTAACGATTGAAGAGATAGTGAAATCTCATAAAAACTCGAGGATCGGACGAGCCCACGGTTTGGGGTGAACTAGGATAAATCGCGTGTCTACCACTCTTACTCTATCTCATTTTAGTTTCAAATTTTATCATTACTTACTATTCATATACATAGTATTGAGAAGTTTGATCAATCGGAATAAATAAAAATTTCAGAAAGATTTTTATTCCTAACAAGTAATTCTGAAAAGACTTATAAAGAGGGGAATACACAATTCAACCCCCCCTTCTCGTGCATTCTATTATTGTTTTCTAAGTGCTGTATTAACGTGTGATTCACTTCAGTGTCAAGTTACATGCATCTAAGTCATGTCACGGCAGACAGTGACAACTGATCCCCAGTCTAGTATATGAGTCACATGCATGAGTATGTCTCAGTCGTTTAAGTGGTTAGAATAGAGAGGAAAATGATAATGTGTTAGAATGTGATAGAAGGAAGTTGTGGATATCGAGAAATCGGGAAAAGGTGTATGGTTGGATTTGACAGATAAAGATTTAGTGTACTGATATCCACGGATATATTAGGTATATCCTTGAATGTGGGATAGAAATAAAGTTATAGCTGTGGATTGATAGAGGAACATGAAAATAGAAATATGATAGAAATGGAAAGAGTTCAAGTGTATAAAGTGGATGAAAATAAAGTGTTCTATGATATAGAGAAGTTACAATTGGGATTGATTACCGTGACAAGAGTTATGAATAATGATCTATGACTGTGAATCAATTATGTTAGTGAGAAATCAAGAGTGATTGCATATCTATGATATTGATTTGAGTGTGAAAATACATGGGTATGATGCAATAATGAAAAGATTGAAAGGTAAGACAATGATACTGATAAATGAAAAAGTTGTTCGGGTTTAGTTGATTTGCCTAAGTAAATGCATACCTGATTACGGGAAGCAATTAATGAGTTAGTGGATAATTGCTAGCCCTATTCTTATAAATTACTATAAGAATCCAATATAGGTTAGAATAAGAAATGAAAGTGTTTATAATGATCAATTGGGAATGAATAGAGATTGTATACGATCCTCATGAGCGAGGATAAGTGTAAAAAGGAAAGTTGTTGAGTTCAGATTATATTGTCATTGTAAGTGTACATCTGACAGTGGGATCACCTCATGGGTGAAATTATTAAGCATAAGTGGGTAATATGAGTGAATAGGATATAGGAGGAAATCGGTGGCCTATTCAATAAGTTCTGATTATAGTTCCTGTAGTCCAAGTTCAAGATGAGTTAGAGTAAGGCTACTGATGAGTAAATGACGTGAATACATTTTCAGATAAGATGTGATGATTATAGAGCTGTATACCAAGACATTAAAGTAAATGAAATTGTTTAAATGCCCTACAGAGCCTCATGATAAGGGATGTTTTGATCTTGTAAGGCTTGGCATGAGCTTCTTTTATTGGGATATTATGCGTAGTCGAAATTGATCTTCTCGAGGTATTAAGGATGACTGATATATCGTGATGAAAAATAGTTGATTGATAAAGTTTTATGAACAATATTAATGATTGATAAGGTTTAGTTGATTTGATAATTTGATTTGAGAGTAATCGTTGAAGAGATAAATTCAAAATGAAGTAAAAGTTAATTTTAGAATCATAATGCTAGTGGAGACTCGAGTGTAAGAGATAAAGTATGCTACTGAAAAAGTGTACATTATGTTGATGAGATGAACCCGATTATGTACGAGAATTACTGAACAGTAAGGAGATATTAATTGCGAATATGAGAAGAATATAGGTTTGAGTATATTTTGTGTAATTATGTTTTGAAAGTACAAATTCAATATGATGAATGTGTTATCAACCTAGTTTGTAATGATGGCAATAAATTGGATTATGTGGAGAACTAGGGTAAAGGAACATGTGTCAGAAATTATTTATCATGCAAATTTCATAAGAGTGAATCTTAGTTGACCCAATAAATAGTGGGATGAATTAGTATACGAATATGGCACATTGGGAGACTTAATGATGATAGAGGTGTTGATAAAATGCGAAATTACAAGGAATGTATGTACGGGATTTGGAGTTTGTTAGAACTAACTGAATGCTGGATACGTCCAGAAATTGTCAAATATTTTCTGGCTTTAGCTTTGGCAAAAATGTTTAAGGAAAAACGTGTGAATAGTATGACTGATGATTGTAAAAGAGACATTTGGAGATTTTGCAATATATACTAAAGTGTCCCAGTGAAGGTTATGATGCAATCTATTGAAATTGTGTTATGATGAAACTGAGAAAGTTATAAGAAAATTGTTCCTCATTGGAGACAATCGATATTTAGAGAATTATACGAATTGATCATGGGTATAAGGAGTTTATTATACTGCTGAAGAGGTGTTTAGAGTGGGTAATGACTATAAGCATAGATGATCAATTGAATGCATTTGAAAAATGAAGTAGATAAGTTGGCACAGTTGAAAGATTTGAAAAGGATTATGCGTTTGAGTATTTCAGAATTAAGCTAGTGGTGCAATTTAAAATATGGAATAGAAAAGTCATTGGCAGATGATCACAATTTGAGCGATAAGGTTGTTAAACCTAGTGTAATATCGAGTGAAATCTATTGAGTTAGAAAGGGGCAAAAGAGAGTATTATTATTAGTGGTATTCCATATCAGATGTGTATAAAAAGGATTGGCAAAGACCAAATTAAGGTGTTTGAAATTTGTGAACCTTATCGAGGAATTGAAAATAACTCCAATTGTTGAGGAAAGTGATATGTATAGTTCGACTAAGAAATTTGTGTAGTACGGACTAGAGACATTGTTAGAGAAAATTCGAGAACCAGTCAAAGTCTTATGCTATAGTATGAGCACATCAAAAAGTAATTGATGGTTTAGAATGAAAAATCGACTGATTATAATGTGAATAACCACCAGCCTTAACGGTTGGAGACAAATGTAAAACGGGTATTTTTGGAGTTCATAAGGACATGAGATCAATGTATCGTTCAGATTGATTATGGATATAATAATCATTATATTGGTGACACCATTCGAAATGTGTATAAGGGGTCTTTCAGCAAATGATCAGGGCCTAAAAATAGTCGATGGCCATGATTGAGTTGAGACAATGTTGATAGTGAAATGAATCTATACTAGGGGTTAAGAAATCCAAATGAGTGACAGTGAGTCGAGTTGATTGTTATCGAGGTTATGAGAATCTTATGAGATTAGTGTTTTAACGCGAAAGAGATGTCTTTTTATGAGCGATAAATGAAATGCTCTGAACAGTATTACAGCCATGATGCTCATAGATAGAGATAAATGTATAATTGGGGAAATTAAGTTTATTGTAAAGTGGCCTCTATGTTACTGTGGTGTAAATAGAACTAAGAATTGGGAATTTCAATAAAGGATGATTCGGATTCTCAAAGTGTTACTTGGACAGGATTAGGAAATATTGTTATGATCTGACATATGTGTTATTGATATCAAAAGTGAAGAATTGTGAGAAATCTTAAGGAAATAGTTAAGACAATATCAAAGAGGTGATTGATCGTATTGATTGCAATTTATTGGAAGAATTGGACAGATAGTGAAATAAGTGGAAAAACATAATGGAAATGAGCAGAATACTTTTTCCCCTGTCTTTCTGATCAATCATATGTGAAATTTCGAGGACGAAATTTTTGTTAGGAGGGGAGAATTGTAACATCCCATCCCCGATGGGAAGGATAAATTGGTCAATTGGGACAGGCTAGTAAATTGCATTGCATATTTTGAATTGAACATTTCACTACAAAAAAAGAAGACAATTTGCGACGTCTGAATGGGAGTCGTCGCAGATTGTATAACCTTATGGCGACGTTTCTGAAACGTCAGTAAAAGGCTAAGGTTTCTGCGACGTTGTATTTAAATGACGCGAAAAGGATGTACCAATTAAGATGTTCTACAATTAAAACGTGGGCAAATACATATTATGACTTTATTGTGAACTAAACGTCGGGAAAGAGTTAGTAAAGAAATCAGAACTCGGTCGTTTAACTAATACGAGTAACATGCATCAGGTAAATTGGTTTTGAGAATATTTTCCCTCCCACGCTCACAGACCAGTCTCTGCGCTCTCTCAACGAAAGTAGACGGCTTCAAATCTCGTCTCAATGTCACTGTCGTTGCTCCTCCACGCGCGTTGATTCCTAAGGTACACATTCCGATGCCCACTGTTGTTATTTCTTCGTGTTTAATTTGCTAAAGGTTGAAGTTGGTGTCTAATTTGGGACTGAAGGTACCCATAGATTTCTCCGCTTCTTTGCAGTCCGAGGCCTTAAGCAGCTCGCTTCCTTTCATCCTCTTCTTCGTGGTCTCACTCGGTGGCCATCATTTATTCTTGTCCTAGACGCATCGTCAGCGAGGCTGAAGAAACCGCAGCTGAAGGTGATTCGGGATTTTAATTTTATGGGTTTATTTTTTTCTATCATCTTCTATAAATATTAGTGACTTTAGCATAATCTTTCATAGTCTTTAATTTGGAACTGAAGTTAAATATAAAGGGGAAATCATTGTCAATTTTTAGTCTTCCTACAGTTCCCTTCTTGATTCAAGCTCCTTCTTTTGTGTCGACTCTATTGATAAAATGTAATGAAAATGGTTTTGAATGACAAAAGTTGTGAGTTTTCATCTCATTTACAATTGGTGATCTTGTTTTATCTTGCATTGTGTGAGTTTGTCATCTCTTCATCTCTGCTTTTCAAGTTTTAGAGTTGAATTTAGCTTAAGTTCATAAAGATGGAACATTGTCAATGGGTATATGAAAGCAAATACCGCAATAGCTCGCTAGTAGTATTATCTCGTTAATGTGATCTTGTAGTTAAATAATAATTGTCAATGAACGACTTGTTAGCATATAAGTAGCGCCAAACTAAGAATGTAATACGATAAAATTAAGGATTCTTTTCGCTTTCAATGTCTTTCAACTTATATAAATATTCTCCTCAGATGTGTGAATATATATATATATATATATATATATACAGATTTTTCTCATTTGTTTTCTAATTTATTATTATATATCAAAAAAAAGTTCAAAGATTTACCTTTATGATTTCTTTCATGGGATTGTTCAGTCGTGGATTCAATTATCTATTATGTGATTTTGTGTCTGATGGTTTTGGTACGTTCTTGGTTGTATCATGCCATATGTTACTGATCATGGGTTTCTATTTAATTCGGTTCATATTAGTAAAGATGAGGATTGGGATTGGTTTAGAAGCAAGGGTGATGGAGTATTGATCATCTTGTATAACTTTTATCGATAAGAAAGAGTTTACTCTTTTGGTTAAGAGTTAACTTGAAATGTTTCCTCGATCACACAAATAAGCATGCTTTTCTTTTGTTCTTCCTATCCTTTGATCAAGAATATTCGTGTATGCATATCTTGTTAAATTCTCGGTAGATGTTTGATTGTTGATGCCACAATTATACCGATAACATTATTTTGTTTTATTGATCCTACTATTATCCCTTTTACCGATTCTAGGTAATATGTATTAGTAAATTGTGCATAACTGAATACCTATTTCTCGGTCTTCATGCGCTAGTATTCTTCTATACAATGCTTGATATAATTTCTCTTACATAATGTGATTGAAGTTTAGCTATTAAAATTGTAGGTGGATGTGGTTCAATTTTATAATCATTGACCGAGAGCATTGCACGTTTGTTGCTTTTGTATACTTTCAATTTTCAATCCTTGCATGTTTACTTAGGTTTCATTTTAAAGTAATCATCCCGCCACAACACATACAAGCACATGAAGAGGTTTTTCTTTGACATTCTTTTATATCCGAATCTCATGTCTTCCATAGATGGAACACCGAGTTGACCATGAATATTTATGATATTCGGTTTGATGTTCAAATTTGGTATAAATCAAAGCTTAATTCATTGATTAAACCAAATTTCAATTATTTGATGTCTTGCAGATTGAATTGGTCTCCCATTTCACATTGACATTCAACATTGACAGAGGAGAGTCATAGGTAAGTACTTGGAATTTCTCTTGTTATGTAAAATTGAATATGGGTTAAGCACGTGCAATTTCTATGTTTATATTGCTCAACAACTTTATGTTCTCATTGCCTTTGCATTTATGTGAGTATTGTTCTTACGTTGTTAAATTATATTTCTATTATATAATATGATTATATTATGCGTATGGAGTGACAACAAAGTTTATTTTTCAAAATTGGTAATTTACTAATGGAGTTAACATTTTGAATTGAGTTGTTTAGGTCATAAAAGGTTAGCTATTTAATTGAAAATTTTAAAATTTTGAGCACTAAATTGAAAAAGTCCCAAAAGTTTGTGCATTTTAGAATTTGTTATCCTTTAATCCTATTAATTGTAGGTTATATTTTAATATTGAGTATTGTTTTAGTGATTATGATAATAACCTTGAAACTAAGTCTAGTTTCAAATATGTTGAAACTATGTTGGTATCATAGTTTTCTATTCCTTACAGTTCAAATATGTTGGATTTTAAAAATTCCATCATAGCTTGTAATCTTAAAGACTTTAAATTTCCCAATTCCTTATACACTTGGAGTAATAAGGAAATTGGTTCTTGCTTCACTCAAAGAAAGCTTGAGTAGTCTAATTTATAATCTTTATTGGTTTCATTCATTCCCTTCTTCTTCAGCTCTCTTTACTCTGTTTAAGATACCATTATTTCATCATTAACCACCCTCTTTTTAAAAATACTATCCAAAAAACTTAGTTTATTCCCTTCTACAAACATCTTATGTCTATCAAAGTAAGGCATAAAAGATGAATTTGATCTTGTTTTGTGAGGTTTGTACAACCAATATCCATTCTTTTCAAATTATGTCATAACTTGAAAAGAATGGATGTTTGTCATATAGGATAACTTGAATGGGATTAGATTATATGTGAGTAAAGTAAACAAGACAACATTTGTAGTCTAATAACTTATTGCCATAACCTTTTCAATAGTAGCTATTACGCAATAAGTATATACAATCATGCAAGACCACATTATTAGTCCAAGTTGTTCATAATGTGTTTTATGTGTAAATTGAATTCTCAACGACATAAGATAATGTTGACATTTTATGTTAAATTAATCGTAGTTTCGTCAATGGATAAGAGTTGGATGAGCAGTGTTAGGGTTTCCGTGAATACATTGATGGAGTGAAAGCATTTATGAAATTTGTGGTGGAAAAAAAAGGAAGAGATTGTGAAATTTCATTCCCTTGTAGTCGTTGCATGAATGCTTATATGAGGTCCCAAATGAATGTTTGTGAGCATTTAATGAGATTTGGCATGGACCAATCATACACTCGTTGGGTTTTACTTGGTGAAAAGCCAGAATATAGATTTATGTCTAGGGTAGAAAGGCTTGATAATGCAAATGTAGACATTGATGGGATGGGGAATGATATTAATGAGGGTGATGGTGATGAGGAGGATGATGGCATGTAAGATTTGCTTCATGATATGGGTACCTTCGTAAATGATTGTCCAATTGATGAGGATGGAAGGAGTCGTCCTAAAGGCGTCGAAGAATTTATAGGGCAAGGCTTTCATGAATTGTTGAGTAAAGCAACTGAAGAGTTGTACCCTGGATGTACAAACTTTTCAAAGTTGTCGTTTTTAATAAAGTTGCTTCACTTAAAAGTATACAACAAGTGGAGCAATAAGTCATTTGGCATGTTACTTGGTCTATTGAAGGATGTATTACCTAATTGTGAAACTTTGCCGAAGTCCTATTATGAAGCAAATCAATTTCTACGGGGCCTAGGTTTGGGTTATGTGTCGATACATGCATGTAAGTACGATTGTTCCCTGTTTTGGAAAGAGTATGGGGACTTGCAAAGTTGTCCCAAGTGTGGAACATCAAGATGGAGAATTAATGATGGTAAGGGTAAGAAGATACCATGGAAAGTGTTGAGGTATTTTCCATTAAAGTCCAGACTGCAATGATTATTCATGTCAAGTAAGACCGCTAAACAAATGACTTGGCATAATGATAGGCCTAAAGGTGACGGAAATACCATGATTCATCCTTCTGATGGAGAAGCTTGGAAGAGCTTTGATGAGCTATATCCTGACTTTGCTAGAGAACCACGTAATGTCAGACTAGGCTTAGCAACAGATGGATTCAATCCACATGGCAATATGTCACTTTCATATAGCGTGTGGCCTGTTGTTCTTTTAGCATACAATTTACCCCCATGGATGTGTATAGATGAGTCATTTTTTATGTTATCGTTGGTTATTCCCGGTCCGAAAGCTGTTGGTCGAGACATTGATGTCTATATGAGACCACTAGTGGATGAGTTAAGTGAGTTATGGGGAGATGGTTTTGATGTTTTTGATGCCTCAAAGGGCGAAAATTTCCAAATGTATGCGGCTTTATTGTGGACTATCAATGACTTTCCAGCCTATGGTACTATTTCTGGGTGGAGCACAAAAGGCTATAAGGCATGTCCTGTTTGTAACACGCACACTCCATCTTGTAAGTTAAGAAGTAAGATTGGTTACTTAGGACATCGTCGTTTTCTTCCGTACGATCATCCATGGAGAAGAAACAAGAAGTTTGATGGTAAGAGTGATCATCGAACTATACCTAACTTACCAGATGGAGATGTTGTGGTTGAGCAATTATGTCATGTGGAGAATATATCTTATGGAAAGCGCCCCAGGAATAAGAGGAGAAGGAGATTGGAAGGAGAGTTGAATTGGAATAAAAAAAACATTCTTTTTGATCTACCATATTGGCATAAGTTAAGATTAAGACATAACCTTGATGTCATGCATATAAAAAAGAATATTTGTGACAATATTCTTGGTACGTTGATGAATGTTGAAGGTAAAACCAAGGATACAATCAAGGCTCGACTTGATTTGGAAGATATGAATATTCGGAATGAATTACACTTGATAAGGGCTGCTGATGGAACTATTATGGGAAAACCTCCAGCATGCTATACAATGTCTTTAGATGAGAAGAAGAAGTTTTGTGAGTTTGTCAAGCAGGTGAAGTTTCCAGATGGGTACGCATCGAATATATCTAGATGTGTTAATGTGGATGAAAGGAAGATTAGTGGGCTTAAGTCGCATGATTGTCATATATTGTTACAAAGCATTCTTCCTTTAGGGACGTGTGGCATTTTGAATAAAGATGTGACGGTGTTTTCTTTCGAGTTGGGGAACTTCTTTCGCAGAATTTGTAGGCGAAGTTTGAACAAGGATGACGCTCAAACTATGTGTGAGGAGATTATTTTAATCTTGTGCAAACTTGAAATGATATACCCACCGGCATTCTTTGATGTTATGGTACATTTGGCTATTCATTTGCCAAATGAAGCCTTACTTGGTGGACCAGTTGTGTATAGATGGATGTATCCAATTGAGAGGTATTCTTTAAATTTATCGTATTACTCTTGAAAGTCAACTAAATAGTGGCGTATCTAATTATGCTGAATCATTTGTGAAGATTCCTAGGTACATCAAGGATTTGTCGTAAATAAAGCACGCCCGAAGGGTCAATTCTGTCAAGCATATGTTGTTAAAGAGTGCACGACATTACGCTTCAATGTATCTGAAAGGAATTGAAACCAACTTCAACGTGCCAGACCGTTTCAATGATATGGTTGATGGTAGTGACATTTCAGTGTTCTGCCAACAATGTAAGCCAATTGGGTCTGGCAAAATAATTGCGCTTCCTACAAAAGAGCTAGAGATTGCACATTGGTATGTGCTTATGAATTGTCATGAGATTAGTTCGTTTATCGAGTAAGTTTTGCTAAGAAACTGTTAAAGTAAGATATGGAATGAATTGAGATAATTCATGGAAATTAATATAGTGGTTTTTTCAATGATCCATAGTGAGCACATGGATGAGTTGAGGCGACAAAGTCCATTATATGTTGACAGGAGACATAAAGAACAATTTCCTTCATGGTTTAGGCATCGGGTGAGAATAAGGTTTGAACGTCGTGTTCATTACTGATTATTTATTATAAACTAATGTTCCTTTCTTGTTATAGATGACGACATTAGCTAGCTTTGATGAAGGGCAAAACTTCGAGCCTTTGTATGCATTAGCATGTGGACCTCATAGTTTGGTGCAGACGTATACAGTTTGCAATACTAATGGAATGCGATTTTGCACTGAGCCCGTGATCTGCGAAGGATTACACAAAATTGTGGCGTTGCAGTGTTAGGAAATTATGGGGAAGACAATATAACATTTTATGGGATCGATGATATTATAAAGCTAGAATATATTAGGGTAAAAGTGTTGTGCTTTTAAATGCAAATGGTACGATCTTGGAAGTTTAAATATGAGGTCAATGGCATTGTGAAAAGCATCAACGTTAGTAAGTTTTGGTTCAAGGATGGCCCATTTATTTTGGCAAACCAAGCGAAGCAAGTTTTTTTGGTGGAAGATTTGGTACTCGGTTCAAATTGGCGGATTATGCAAGAATGTGAAGTTAGACGTGCGTATGATATCCCTTCGCATGGTAATGAAGAAGGTTCGGATGACGTTGAAGAGTCTAATTCGGGCCAATAAGTCGAGGAATGTTCCTTAGAGTTTTAGATATAACGATATTGCATTTGATGTAATAAATAACGTTGTATTTAATTAGAGCAACATTTAGATGACGATTTGGATGACTTAGAGCTAAGTAGTAGTGACAATGAATGTGATATTGTATTCCAAGATTCGACCGACGACGATGATGAATAATTTCTTATAATTCGATTCCGGCTTTTTGGTTTGCTATTGCTTTGCTATGAAAGTAGTTGGATTGTTAATCTCCATCCTTTGAAAAGATGATAGTGTTGCCCCTCAATAATATTGCTTCCTAACATTTATCATTTCTATACCAATGCCATGTAAACATGACCAACTTGGTGTTTGAGATATATAATGCACACTAATTCCTTGTATAGAATACTTGTCAATGTGGTTATCAGTATGCTTACCTTGAAATTCCTTCAACTTACCATCTGCATACTCATCAATAGCATCAACCATGCAGAGCACTTCATGATCCTTATGTTAATATAGCTGTACTTCTTGATGTAAATGTCTAAACGTATCTGTACTTCTTGATGTAAATGTTATTGTTACATTTCAGATATTGTGGACTGAGGCATCAACAGCTCCTGCAGTTGTCCCTTTTTTCCTGTGGTGCAATATCTAGAGGTATTTATGTTGCTTTAGCATATGGGTAGCCTTTCTTGGCATAAATTGCATTTATTGATTAAATTTAGGAAAGGTAACCTATCCATATGCTAAAGCTAATCCATGAACATCGACCTCTTAGAGATACAACCTGAATTGCTTTAATGTCAATTCCATAAGTTAATGTCAATTGCTTTAATCTAAATTGCTTTAATGTCAATATGATGCAAGTGTTTGTATTTGATATTAACATTTCATGGTACATATCGTAGACAATATGTTCTTCATAATTAGCCTAGGATTTTAGTCTTTCAAACAGATTGCAATGCCATGTCTTTATATGCAGCATCCATGTCCTATAATGAATGACTTCTTGCTGTCTTTGATTGACTGTTTGTTTAAACTGAATTTGATAGGACTTGTTTGTTTAAACTGAATGTTGATTTGCTGTTGATTGACTTTTTGCTGTGTCATTAGTTTGAAGACACTAGGCTTTTAGTCTTCCAAACAGATTGCAATGCCATGTCTTCATAAGACTTTGCATTTGTGTTTTTGAAGACTTTCCATCGGTCCTCCCCTTGCACTTTGACTAAATATGGTCCTGATTGAGAGTTGGCTTAAATGCAAATATTTGTGTGATGGAATTTTAAGTATGTCCAAGTTCGAATTTTAAGTTCTTTTCATTCATCATTGTTATTTTTCAGTTTAAACTAGTTTGACACTTGATATTAGTTGAAGTTTTAGGTACTAATAATGTTAAATCTCAACAAGAGAGGAGTGTTAGTGCTTAGAGTTTATATAGTCAAATGGGTCAAATGGATATGCTATAGGATTCAGATTTAAGAATCTCAATCAGATGTTTTGGGAATGACACAGAGGAGGTATATCATCTGTCAGCTAAGTCCTAGATAACAGTTTAAGGACAAAGTCACGATCAAATAGTCGAAAAGAATCAATTCAATATTTTGAAATAGAACTTTTATCAAAGAAAACTAAATCTTGGAACTAAATTTGACAATAACATGAAGCATGATATGTCACCCACTGTAAAAACTTGATAACCCATGAATTCCCACCCAAAATATGCACAGTCTATCCTGTTAAGGTGGCTAAGAATGTCCCGAAAGAAGTCCAATATGAAAGATCATTATGTTAGAAGTTAGATGTGTAGTACAAAAAATGCATTTCAGAACAACTTCCCTCAAACATGAATTTATTTTTCTCCAATCTGGTCAATGTCAATGGCAGCCGATATAGTATTACATAACATATATCACATGAAAAGGAACAAACTAACCTGCAACTTATGGTTGTCACCAACAATGAGTGGTTGTAGAATATATTGCTCTCTTGTGGGTACCTAACACACTAATTAAAACCTTTTTAGATTATTGTTCATACTGAGTGCATGCTTCTGATGATGTGAATTATGTGGATTAATTGTGCATAATGCATATCATGTTCATTGGCAGATTGCACAATGCACAATCTGCCAACTTTTCGTGTATTGGTTGGACTTGATTAACTTTTTAAGGTATTAAGCATGGTTACCACTAACCTATAAAGAGCATATTCTTGATTTGAAGATTGTTGTATATTGTTCATATATGTAGACTTCCGATCTTATCAGTATTTCTTAGAGTATATTAACTAAATGCGGCATATCTAATTAGGTGGAGATTTTTATGGGTATAGCTCATATATATATGTTGCAATATTGGAGCATTTTTGAAGGACATGAGAGTTTATTGAAAAGTAGTTATCTTTATTACTTGATTATTGCTCAAGGATGAAGATACATGAACTTGTAAGGTCTGTCAGATAAAATCTTCAACCAACTTTGAGTTTCATTGATCAATACTTGTTTCTCAACAACCACCTGGATTTGAGCTCTGTTCCATAATTCTATATTTAGATGAATTTCCATAAGACACACAATCTGACTTGCTTTTATATGCACCATCCATGTTTCTCTTTCATTCCATATGACTAGATTGTAATGCCAATAATGAATGAACTCACTCTGTCATATATGTCTATGAGCTCTACCTATAATGAATCATGAAACTCGAAAGTAATATGCAATCACGATCACATTATATGCAGCATCCATGTTTCTCTTTGACTCCTTATGAATATATGCACAACCTGACTTGCTTTTATATGCATAAGCTGACTTCTTATGAATATATGGACAATTTGTAGCTGCTGTTGTAACTTGTTCTGCAGATATAAACTGTCAGTTCACATCTTCAGCAACATTGACAGGTGATTCGATGATCTTCTTAACTTTAGATTTAGAGATTTGTAAGAATTGATAGATACCAATAGTTAGGGATGTAGTTGTTAAAGGTGCCTTATATGGCTGAATTGTAGTGTTGTTTGAAATTCACTTATCATGTTCATATGCATACTGCAGATCCTTTATATGCAGCATCCATGTAGCATCCATGCATTTGGTTTTCAAATATTTTTCAATATATGGATATTTAGTTTAAAAACAGAAAGTAATGATGATTAGAAGTTACTAAATAGGCAAGTTTATGGTTATGTTAGGCAATGGTTAGATGGTTCATAATCACATCTGGAATGAGAATAATGTAAATGCACTTTAGAGTAAACTAGATGAATTATATCTTTGGAAAGATAGGAGGAAATAAATTATACTTGATAAAGATGTATATGAATTTGAAGTACAATGATAGTTCTCCTAATCTGATCATCTAAATATGATTAAAGGTATTATAAATCAATTAACTTCTACAAAGATCAATTCGATTATAAAGTGTAGGAATTATGACTTTTTGGTACTCATTCGAACAATTGGGAGATTTTTAGAGTTTATATTACTAATTCAGTGCTAGATAAGTCTAGAAGTAAGTCTAGATTGAGGAAGAACATTAAATGTTGTGCCTTTGTATAGGTAATTATGTTGTTGTGTCATTAGCAACAAGGTTAGTCCTAGTATATTGCTTATAATCATAATTCTTGATATTATTTTCTTCATTTCTAGTGTGCTACACCTTTTACTGAGGTTTCTGCTAAGTCTGTTTCTTTTCCTTCATTTACCAAAACCAGTTCAAAACCATGGATATCTGAAACCTGTCCCAATAACACTATAATCCTATGTTTTATATCTTGTTCAAAGATGCACCTTGTTTCATACTTCCTGTGGCATCACTTTCCTCTCTTACCAAGCTAAGGTAGTTAAAAAAAAAAGAGTAACACAATTTAGGCATTGAAATTTGAAGTTGTAGCTCCTATGCATGTTCAAGGATTATATGAATATGCCTACCCCACTGTCATATGCAGCATCCATATGCTATAATGAATGACTTCTTGCTGTTGTGACAAAGAATGTATACCACAATTCTGTTTTAGCTGTTAGACAGATTGCATTTGAGGAAATTAGGTAGCTTTTAATGCATTTAATCTTATTAGAAAAATAAGCAATAACTATGATGTGTCATTAACAAATCACTAGCTTTACACTATATTACATACTCTAAAAGAAGGGGATATAAGAAAGACTCATGAAATGGGAATTTCCAGGATATAAGAAACATTTGATCATGTTTCAAATGTACTGAAGAGTAGATTTGCCAGGACATTTCAGATATATCTTCAGTTATATAAATATGTGGTACTAATTTAGGTTAAAATGGAAATATCTCCTTACAACTATTTCTTCCTCTTTGCAATTTTTCAAGAACCTTATCTATTTATAACATGCATGTATTCATTTTGCTGAGGGGTTCTTTTTTTCTGGTAGTAGATCACAATCCTTTATTTCTGTGGAGGTCTTCTATTAATTGATAGAAATATGATCGATGCTACTAGCAGATAGGCATTAGTTAACAAAACACTCAAATTGGCAGATAGGATAGTTAACAAAACATTGTGATATCAATTGTCTATTACAATTCACGAAATTTCACTCCATTACAATGATATCCATGTGAAGATTGTGATTTCATTTTTAATTGTCCAACCTCACCTCTTCATCCGGTGCGCTTCGAAGAATCATCCATCATAGGTTATAAACAAGTGAAACCAAGCAGATTGCATACTATTCTTGATAGCTACAGTAACTGTTCATCTATGTCTTTTTGCATACGATTCATCATAGCTGCAGCATATTGCATTCATACAGAAAACAGAAGTGGAGTTGCCAATTCACAATGCATTTTGATATGCATTATGCACAATGCACAATGCACAATGCACAATCTGCCAATCTGCCAATTTAGTTTTTTCAAACTTTTATCTTCTAACTGTGAATCATCTAAGTTATCAGTTTATTTTCATGTTAATTAGGATAGTTATTATTTCATTATACAACAATGCTTAACTAGTTGGAGTCATTTTGGGTCAAACTTTATCTTCGCAACATTTATCTTCAAAGAACATTTTCTTGTTGCCTTTCAGTGAACACTGGAAATGCATTTGGTTTTGAACTTTGAAATCTAATCTCAATTATGATGCAGGTAATTCACATGGCACCAGGTCAACCCAAGAAGAAGAATAAGGCTGCACCAAGTAGCATCGTACCGATAAATTTACAGTCGCGTTACCGTCAGCTTCTTGGGAACACACCTAATGCGTCATCTTCTTGTACACAACCACAAAACCAAACAGCTGCACCTTGTCAGCCTACTCCAACACCGAAGGAAGTCACACATGCTTGTTCTCAGCCTACTCCAACACCGAGAGAAGTCACACGTGCACCTTCTCAGCCTATTCATCCTAGAGATAAATATGAAGAAATTATGAATCAGCGTCGCAACTTTAGTTCTCCATCCACGACTCAAGAGATGCCTCCAACTTTGGCTTATCAGACACCAGTAAATCAAAGAATTACATCCACTGTGGGTTCTTCTTCTGCAAGCACTGCAGGTTTTATGTTACTCAATACATTGGTGAAATTTATTAACTTTACTTATTTTGCTTATCTAACAAATTAAGAGTATGTTATATGCTTTTTTCTTTGCTATTTTAGGATCAACGACTGATGTAAGAAAAACAAGGGGTCTTACAAAAGGACAGGGATTGGCAAAGATTAACAAGGCCATAGGTAA
Source organism: Erythroxylum novogranatense (assembly GCA_029891385.1). Lineage (NCBI taxonomy): Eukaryota > Viridiplantae > Streptophyta > Magnoliopsida > Malpighiales > Erythroxylaceae > Erythroxylum > Erythroxylum novogranatense. The sequence continues at coordinate 36,138,176 of CM057233.1, read as the reverse complement.
GAGATTGGAGATCGAGATCTCCCCAACTGAAGGACAACCAACCAACTCCGTACAATCTGCCAAATTCTCCAGTGAGATTGGTTTGGTATCCCGAACTTCCTTACCTGTTAAAACAAAATTTTCAAAAATTACAACTGAGGAATTGGATATTGCATTTGACAAGTTAGACGTAAGTATTCTAAACCAATCTAATTTGTATATGTTTTTCATATGCTTAGAACATTGATCAAGAATTTATAATTTTGTGCAGCAAAAGTTGGAAATCAAGGGAATGAGGACTGACAACGAAGTACATGCTACTGTAAAGAAGTTTCTTACGTTAAGGTCCAAAGATCAAAGATATAGTTTAAAAAAGCATTTTACCAAGTACGGAAAGGATGTTAAGCCGGATAGTGTCACAGTGGCAGAGTGGATGGACTTATGCGAATATTGGGAGCAATCAGCTACAAATGTTAGTTTATTTGATCACTACTATTTTTACAACTTATTATATTTTAGTATTTATGAATTATGATTTATAGATTTTATAATACATTTTCTTAACGTGTGCGATTAGGAAAAAAGTCAAAAAGAAAAAGTTGCTAGGAGTCAGGTCAAATGTCGACCAAACTCCGGCTCCAAGGCCTTTGTTGCCATACGGCATGAGATTGTGAGTTATTATCTTTTTAATTATATTTTCTTTTATTGACATTTCAAATTTTATAATAAATATTACTATTTATATATTTCTATGCAACAGTGAGTGATGAGACGGAGAAGAGTGTGACCGGATGAAGTTATGGTATCACACTCATTATGATGAAAGAAAAGATCAATGGACAACTCCTGAATGCAAAGAAAAATGGGTGAGTACATAGCTTATTTATAAATATTTCTTAAATCACATTGTATATGTAATTAACTCTTTACTTTTTTAGGACTTAATGTGTCACGAATTGACACATTCAGCTGAACAAGGTCATCCGATGACAGTGAATGAAGTGTGCGACAAAGTCCTAGGCACCAGAACAGATTACATTGTTGGCATGAGAATGGGGCCTCGACCACAAGGGAAGACTACAGTCAGAAAGAGACTTTTAGACCAATTAGCGAAGTCCAAGAAGGTTACTGAGGGCTTACAGTCTAAAGTCAATGAATTGACCAAAAAATTTGAAGAAATGCAGGATAAATTAGACATAATATGTTCTACACATAATATTCGCATTGATTAGATAAGTATTCATACTGATATATTAGACACTTATGACATATTGTTCATATTAATTACTATATTATGACATGTTTGGGATTTTAAATATAATAATTTATTGTCTACATCTATTAAATTCTTGTTATATATTATTGATCATTCGCAAATCCATGATGTACTCAACAAATTGATAAATGACTAAATAAAAATTAAATATATAATATTAAATACTTATTAAATAAATCAAATTTAATATTTTTCCCAATAATTAATTATTCAATTAGAATAATCATTTGATTAAATTTTATTTTAATGGAATATAATTCTCATTATTCTTAATAATTTATTTAATTATATGTCATTTAAATTTAAATATATAAAATTTATAATTTATTAAATTAAAATTATTTCAATATATTTAAAAATAAATTTAAATAAATAATCATCTGCGACGTTTGTCAGAAAACGTCGCAGATAGTAATGCTTTCTACGACGTCTAAAAGACGTCGCAGAACGTCAGGCTATCAACGACGTCTATAAGACGTCGCAGCTTTTCAAACTTTCTACGTCGTCTACAAGACGTCGAAGAATGTCAGGATATCTATGACGTCTAGAAGACGTCGAAGATTGTCATGCTTTCTACGACGTCTAGTACACGTCGTAGAGAGGTATATGGTTTCCACGACGTTTATCTCAAACGTCGCTCATTCGCTTAAGCTTTCTCGACGTTTCCCTAAACGTCGGAAAAATGTAACATCCCACTCCCTACTGGAAGGGTATAATAGTAAATTTGGCATAGGATGAGATGGATCGGAATGACTTAGGACTGTTCATGCATAATAGGATTGATACACAGTATCATTTGTGCACATGAAATTACTGTACATGCATACATGACATTCCCGATTTTCGTGCCTAATGTAATTTTAGTGTGATTAACGTGGTTCTTGTGTTTGAAAATTTGTTCCGAGTACGCCATTGAGTGTTTTATATTTTTAGGGATTTGTGGGAATTTTTTTTAGAATTTTTCGGGGTACTTGCCCGGACCGAAAAATTCTAACTGGCTGACTGAGTGGATTTTTCTGTACTGAAAAGGACTACCAAATGGTATGAGATTATTGGATACATGAATTTTAAAGAGCCATTAGCATAAGATGGCGTAAAGATTAATTGGGATTAATATTCTTTTACTTAATTAAATAGGATTATAATGGTTTTTGTCCTTTTCCCCTTTACAAGCCAAGTGTCCTCCTTCATTAATGAGAGTTGTCTTATACTCTCCATGTAATTTTCGACACTCTTCCTTGAAACACTTAAAAAAGTTACTTGAAAAGCTTAAATTCCTTCTTCACCCGTAGCTTCCTTCATTTCCTTTCTCCTTTGAAGTTTCCTTCTTCTTATCCCATATAAGAAGTCTTCCTTGGTTCCTTATTTGTTTCTCCTTAGTCACACTCAAGACCAAACTCAAGCTTTGAAATTATGAGTATAGTGATAATCGTGAGTTTTGGTGAGGGGTAAGGAATTGAGTAAAGCTTGGAAAATTGAAGTAGAAGTGGTGTGAACTTGAAGAATTAAGAGCTTGTAACTTGATTAAGATAAGAATTGTGTTTATCTTCATTCTTTTGGTAGTTAGAAGCATTCATGGGAAGTACTTGTGCATTTATTCATGATGATAATGGTAGGTTTGAATGGGTGTAAATGTATGCTTGTGTATGGATGAGTGAATGAATGGTTTCCATTGATTTTGGCTTCGTTTTGGCTTGCTTGTTGGAAGTCTAGATGAATGGAAAACTAAGGAAAGTTATTTGTGTATGTGCTTCCAAATCTTGTTTAATCATGTAAGTAAATGTTGTAATGATTTTGTGGTTGAATTGGAGGTGTAAATGAGTGTATGTTGATGTAGGTAAAGTGATAGAATGGACGAGGAAGAGGTAAGGATGAAATCTGGAAAATTTAGTGTTGAACCTATTGTAATGTTTTGATCATAACTAATTGTGTAGGTGAGCAAATGATGTGAGGTTTGTTCCCAATTAAACTTTGGGATGTTGGCTACAATTTTGTATGAAATAGGTACTGTTAAATTGTAATTCTAGAAGGGCGAATTTTTGCATGGAAAGTTCCTGTTTTAGTGTCTGTGAACAGTAACCGAAACTATGACCAAAGTGTTTTTCTGATTTTTCTAAATTAATTGATATGGAATTTGGGAAAATGGTCTTCATGAAAGTTGAAGAATATTAAGTTATCTTTCCATTCCCACTGATTTTGCTATGTTTAGATCTGTATATTGGGAGTTATGCATTGTGGAATGTTGACTGATTTTCTGTCATTTGTGGAAACCTAGCCTAATTGTCGATTTTGTGAGCTTTCTGATTGGAAGCAATTTTAGCAATTTTTGTGACTGGAATTGGCTTTGGTGATCTTCTGAAAGGTTGTAGAGGAAGAAATTATCTTGAAAAGGATATATAGAATGTAATTTTTGGATGTCATATTTGGGAGTTATGATTTTTCAAAAATTGAACCTAAGCTAGGTCATGGATTGCTGATCATGGCAGAAACTTGCATAACAGTTTTGAAATTGTTAGAGATCGAATTGGATTTTGAGTTCTAATGAAAATTGAAGTTTGAGATCTTATCTTTTCAGGGATATAAAGTAGTGATTTGTTTGACATTTGTGCTAGGAGATATACTGGTTGAAAATGTACTGCTCAGATTGGGACAGTTTAGTAGACTGATGCTTCGGTGAATTATTTGACCTAGTTAGTAAATGAATTAGGATTTTGGTTATTCATGAAAGTTTTAGATAACATTGTGATATTGATGAAAATATTTATTGTGTAATTTTTGACTGAAGAGAATGAAAGTTACTGAATTTACAAGATAATGTACTGTGTTGAGTGACTTTGAGTGAGCAGTAGCTTTCATGGGATTTTTGACACCCTTAGGGGTGGAATTACTTTGAATGGTCTAAATAAAACTTGAATAGGGTTTCATTATCTTTCCAATGAGATATGGTTTATAATTTTCTGAATTGTGTGCAAAGAGTTATGGGTGTTGGAAGTTTGGTTGGAAATCATTAAAAAAAAAGGAAATAAGGGTTATGTATATGTTGATATTAATTGTTTAATGTGAATTTTGGTTTCTTTCGTGAATAAATTTTCCGTCCAACGTCCGATTGACCTAATTCTTGAGGCATCGGATTCATTGAATATTTAATTTCATTTTCTGAGAGATTGGGAATTTTTAGACTGGAAATTGACGTGGGTCCGGGTAATAGTTATGTGGCCACTGTTTTATTTATTTTTGGACCGATCGAGGCCCGAATTGAGTAATTTTGATGCCGTTAGGTTTCTAATTTTTAGGTGGAATTTTTATGATGGGAAAATTTTGGATTAGGGCCAAGAATGCCATGAACATGCATTGTATACGTTTTAATTGTTTCATGTGCATTGTTTGATATTTCTAACTATACAGTTGGTAATGTGTACTTATTTTAATTGTTATAGAGGCACAGTTGGAACGTCATCTCACGGACGTTGCAGAGACTTCCCGGCATTAGCTCGGAAGTGACAGGTGAGTAACCTAGTTGGTTTCTCAATCTATGTGTGTGTATAATATTACGCATTGATGCCATGTGGAGTTAAGGAAGGATCTGTGTGTTTGATTTTGATTGATTTCGGACCAGGGGTGTCCGAAATGTTGGAAATGTGATATTGAAGTGCTAATGTGTGTAAATGACTGTGAATGCATCAATGCAATAAATTGAAAATGTATATGATTGAAATACAGGACCGAAATTCCAAAGAAATGGCAAATAACATTGACATGTAAATGGAAATTGGAACATGTACATTGCATGCATAAAAGTATGATCAGATAAAGGCAACAGACCGAGCAGCACCATCAGATCGGGGCATATCACGCCCAACGTATATGAGAGCTTTCAGATCAACGCACAAAACCTCAGGTCCAACGTATTCAGAGCCTCAGGCTCAATGTATCAGGGCTTCAAGCCCAATATTTTCAGAGCCACTGGCTCAACGAATGTGCCCGTCATTGGGATAGTTTCAGGCGCACGGTCACAACAACGAAATGAAAAATGAAAAGTGTCACATATGCATTGCATCTATAAATGATCGAATATGAATTGTGTTAAAGGAGAAACACCTTACATTTGAGGAATGTGATTGTATGTATTATTTAGTAAATTGATTGAATACGCATGAATTGAGTGAGCCATTGATGATGGTTTCTCATTGAGTTCGCAAACTCACCCAACATTACAACTATTTTTCAGGAATTGAAGAGTACCCCATTAGTGAAACGGGAGTATGATTACTGCAAGCAAGGCAGAGTTTGGCGTCGGGATCAGTCTCATGTCTGCATTTGAGTCATTCTGGTTCTATGTCAAAAAAATTGTATTTTTTTTCGCAGATAAATATTGTTATTGTATTGGGCCCAAATTGGTTGTCAATCTATGTGTGTATGAATGGTTTTATGACTGAAATTGGACTTTGATTGAAAATGTTTTCGTATCGTGGCCCAAATTGTTTACCGAAATCTGTTTTAAATTGATTTGACCGTTCTAGCATACTACCCTCGTGGGGCACGGGCTCGGATATCACTATCGATATCGGATTCGGGTCTTGCGGGAGTGGGATGCTACATTTGTGGTATCAGAGCCCAGCAATACGAATGTGTCTGGGCACAGTCTGAAACATAGGTCAAATTGCATGCATTTGAGTCGTGTCGTTGCAGACCGTGGTAATTGATCCCTAGTTTGTGTCGCACGAGGATCAATCCTACGTGTACACATGTGTTAAATGATTGCGTGTGAGAATCGTGAGAAGTATGTGAATGTGAACCCCTGGAAGTGGATAAGCAATTAGGAAAGGGAAAAAGGAAAAACAGATAAGGAGAGTTATATATGGTACTGTGATTATAAACCCGGAATGTGGTATACGTATGACTATGTTGGCCTAGACTGATTAAGGAAAGAAGTGATATCACAAGTAATTCTCGGATTAAAATGGCAAGATTACGGCGACAGAAAACGAATATGTCTAGAACTGGAAGAAGTCCACTGGAGATATGAGAAGCATATAGTAGACCTAAGTGAGATTAAAAGTCCGGGATGACGAAGTAATTAGAGCTCTGACTGTGCGATGAAATGGGAAACATTGGAACTGAGTAAAACGTCGATGGTTCGATCAGGCAGATATTGATTCACTGTATTGGTGTTAGACATCAGTAGATATCATAGAGATGATGATAGCGAGATTGTAATAAGGTCAATATTGTACCGTAACGATCTACCTAGAACTGAAAGAGCAAAGTGCCTAGTAGGGTAAGCAAAAGTAGAAATGGTGAGATAAAAGTGTACAGATAAACTAAAATAAACTCGTGAAACGGGAATGATCTTGAACGCATAAGCGTGAGACTGAAATGGTTATGCGAATATTGTGCTAAGAGTTTAGAAATCAGTATAATAAAATCGTAAGAGAAAAAGACAGACTGACAAGTTTTACTGATTGTGTATCGGGAAATTCTGGATTGGTTGAAAAGATGTATATAGACACAGAAATGATAAATGGATGGGTAAATAGATAGAGATACAGTGGAATTGTATCACCGATTTTGTCGTGTTTTGGGGACTGTGAATACCCTATCATAGATTGTTTGAGGATAATAAAGAGAGACGTAGCAATAATGTGATGACATTGTATAAGCCAAGTGGATATGACCTTAAAAGGTCAAGCTGACACATGAATGATATGGGAATGAAACTAGGGAAATGAAAAAAAAAATGAAACAATGATAGTGATATATGAAAAGAGTTGTTGCATTTAAGTCGATTTAACGTTGGGAGTATCTATTGGAAAGTAAAATTGATCATGATTAATGAAACGTATGTGAAAGATACATGGAAATAAGAGAGGAGATGATCGGTGAATCATTAAATATGTGCTACTATGAGTGGCTATAAGTGTAAAGTTTATAATGGGTTAAAGTATGACATAAGAGGACTGAGTGTACTTGTATGAGAGGAAATGAAGAATGATAATGGCATCAGTCCTCTATTTGAGGATTAGCATAAACGGAAAGGAGTTTTATGGAAATCTGAATTGTATAGGTTACTAATTGGTTTCCGGATAAGAGAAAATGATTTCGGGTAATATGTATAGTAAAGTATGAGGGTTAAAGAAAGTGTATCGCGTCTCACCGAACCTGAGTGCAAGGAATGGTTTGATCTTTTCAATTATGGCATAACATTATTCTGACTGAAATAGTGCATATAGTTAAGAATGATTGAAAAGCAATTAGGGACACTAATTGGCTGATGAGACTTTCGTGAACAGTATAATGACGATAGCAAGACTAATGGTCAAACGAAAAGAAGTACGGACGAAATCAAAAGTGAAATTGAGTCATATCTCAAGAGGAGATTTAGACATAACAAGTGAAATATACGACTAAGGTTATCTGTATTGTGTGTACGGAAATGTAAAGTATCCAACTACGTAAGTGGAATTTTAATTTGAGATGATGTTATTGCAATGTGAAGTGAATAGATCTCCATATGTGATGCAAAACTGTTGAGAAATCTTGATTTGAAACTAAGAAGAAAATAGTCTCGAACTGCGAAGTGAAATACTCAAATGAAGTGGAATTTATGAAGGTCTAAGTACAGATGACTAGGTATTAGCATATGTCGATGTGAATGACAGGAAATCAATTGAAAAGAGAAAATGAGTAGAGATAAGAAGTCCTAAAGGGAAACTGACAATGACGTGATGTAGTGTTATCTTCATAAAGGGATTGTAAATACACTAATTGTGGACTGAATGAATTGAATGATGTTTGGTGATGTATGGAAAAGTTTAAGAGGGAATGATGAGAAGTAAGCAAATGGTAGTGACTATGATTATCGACGGAATGCGTTTGAAAGTGTTTAACAGTGAAAAGTAAAAGAATAATGGAGGAATTAGATACTGATGATGAGCATACCCTTGGAGAGGGGGGCAATGTGAGATGAACTGAGGCATTATATTCGGTATTGGTGTTATGATCGAAATTGTTTAAAGCCTTGGAGACTTTAGATTCCTATAAAGATACACTGTGCTTATTCGAGGAAAAAGACAGGCATAAATGACTACTATACCGACAATTCTGAAATGAACAGACAATTCTGCTTACGAAACTCGAATAGTGAACAGATAATGCTGCAATAAACAGACCAATTATAGATATTGGGATTTTCAAAGAATGTCAAGTAGATTATGGGTAATTGTGAAGTGTTACTAGAAAAATTGAAGTTGTAGATCTAGTGAGATGGGATAGAAGTAAGAAAGGTTAAGAGTGCAGAAGTTAAAGTGGTGAGTCCTATAATGAGTCTGAATATGCGAGGGAAATAAAAAAAAAACAAACAAACAATATTGAATGATTCAAAGAAGAAGTAGGTGTACCCGACAAAAAGGTGAAAGAACAAGAAAGTGAAAAGTCGAAGTTAGACATTCTAATAAGTATATGCGAAAGTGAAATTGAATAACTATGGGTATAGAACGAAGTGGTTATAGATTCAAGTGCGTAGAGGTTTGAATGTTCAATAGGAAAAGTGCTTAAGTATTTGGACTATAGAGAATTATAACCTCATGATATAGTTTTGACTGAATGATTATAGAACTAATGGTAAGCACAAGATGGAATTGTACACGCTTGTATTACACAGAAAAAAAATGCCTAACAAGAGCAAAGACCAACAGTGAGTCAAGATGCTTGTGATGCGTGAAACAAAGGAAAGGGAAGTGTCGCAGACGAGAGAAACTATTTTATTGGAAGTATCATAGTTACAAAGTATACCCAGAATTGAAAAAAAAGGGGTATTAAGGAAGTTATTGGAATAAGTTTGTATATTGAGAAAAAGATATTGAGTGATAACAGGTTTGGAAATAGTGATTTAAGTCATAGCATTGGAACTAAAAGTAGTGGTTACTCTGAAAATGACACTGAAAATGGCAAGTGAGATAGTTAAGATTGTAAGATCGTCGACTGACAGCCTTGTTGAGTCTGTCTACTGTGATGAGTAATAATGAGTTAGCCAAATAAGTGACTGAACAACTGAATGAGTATGGTTACTGTGACCTTTCGGAAAAAGAATTATTGAGTGGAAAAGTGTATGGGACATGTAGGAACATAGGAATACTGTTATATTGAATCGTTGAATGAGAATTTCGAGGACGAAATTTTTATAAGGAGGAGAGAATTGTAACATCCCACCCCCTACTGGAAGGGTAAAATGGTAAATTTGGCATAGGATGAGATGGATCGGAATGACTTAGGACTGTTCATGCATAATAGGATTGATACACAGTATCATTTGTGCACATGAAATTACTGTACATGCATACATGACATTCCTGATTTTCGTGCCTAATGTAATTTTAGTGTGATTAACGTGGTTCTTGTGTTTGAAAAATTATTCCGAGTACGCCATTGAGTGTTTTATATTTTTAGGGATTTGTGGAATTTTTCTGAAATTTTTCGGTATTTTGCGGATCGAAAAATTCAACCTGGCCGATCGAGTGGATTTTTCAGATCTTGAAAAGGACGCCAAATGGCATGAGATTATTGGATACATGAATTTTAAAGAGCCATTAGCATAATATGGCTTAAAGATTAATTGGGATTAATATTCTTTTACTTAATTAAATAGGATTATAATGGTTTTTGTCCTTTTCCCCTTTACAAGCCAAGTGTCCTCCTTCATTAATGAGAGTTGTCTTATACTCTCCATGTAATTTTCGACACTCTTCCTTGAAACACTTAAAAAAGTTACTTGAAAAGCTTAAATTCCTTCTTCACCCGTAGCTTCCTTTATTTCCTTTCTCCTTTGAAGTTTCCTTCTTCTTATCCCATATAAGAAGTCTTCCTTGGTTCCTTATTTGTTTCTCCTTAGTCACACTCAAGACCAAACTCAAGCTTTGAAATTATGAGTATAGTGATAATCGTGAGTTTTTGTGAGAGGTAAGGAATTGAGTAAAGCTTGGAAGATTGAAGTAGAAGTGGTGTGAACTTGAAGAATTGAGAGCTTGTAACTTGATTAAGGTAAGAATTGTGTTTGTCTTCATTCTTTTGGTAGTTAGAAGCATTCATGGGAAGTACTTGTGCATTTATTCATGATGATAATGGTAGGTTTGAATGGGTGTAAATGTATGCTTGTGTATGGATGAGTGAATGAATGGTTTCCATTGATTTTGGCTTGGTTTTGGCTTGCTTGTTGGAAGTCTAGATGAATGGAAAACTAAGGAAAGTTATTTGTGTATGTTCTGCCAAATCTTGTTTAATCATGTAAGTAAATTTTGTAATGATTTTGTGGTTGAATTGGAGGTGTAAATGAGTGTATGTTGATGTAGGTAAAGTGATAGAATGGAAGAGGAAGAGGTAAGGATGAAATCTGGAAAATTTAATGTTGAACATATTGTAATGTTTTGATCATAACTAATTGTGTAGGTGAGCAAATGAGGTGAGGTTTGTGCCCAATTAAACTTTGGGATGTTGGATACAATTTTGTATGAAATAGGTGTTGTTAAATTGTAATTCTAGAAGGGCAAATTTTTGCATGGAAAGTTCCTGTTTTAGTGTCTCATGTGAAGAATCAAACTATGACCAAAGTGTTTTGCTGATTTTTCTAAATTAATTGATATGGAATTTGAGAAAATGGTCTTCATGAAAGTTGAAGCATATTAAGTTAGCTTTCCATTCCCACTGATTTTGCTATTTTTCAATCTGTATATTGGGAGTTATGCATTGTGGAATGTTGACTGATTTTCTGTCATTTGTGGAAACCTAGCCTAATTGTTGATTTTGTGAGCTTTCTGATTGTAAGCAATTTTAGCAATTTTTGTGACTGGAATTGGCTTTGGTGATCTTCTAAAAAGTTGTATAGGAAGAAATTATCTTGAAAAGGATACATGTAATGTAATTTTTGGATGTCAGATTTGGGAGTTATGATTTTGTAAAAACTGAACCTAAGCTAGGTCATGGATTGCTGATCATGGCAGAAACTTGCATAACAGTTTTGAAATTGTTAGAGATCGAATTGGATTTAGAGTTCTTCATGAAAATTGAAGTTTGAGATCTTATCTTTTCATGGATATAAAGTAGTGATTTTTTTGACATTTGTGCTAGGAGATATACTGGTTGAAAATGTACTGCTCAGATTGGGACAGTTTAGTAGACAGATGCTTCGGTAAATTATTTGACCTATTTAGTAAATGAATTAGGATTTTGGCTATTCATGAAAGTTTTAGATAACATTGTGATATTGATGAGCATATTTATTGTGTAATTTTTGACTGAAGAGAATGAAAGTTACTGAATTTACAAGATACTGTACTGTGTTGAGTGACTTTGAGTGAGCAGTAGCTTTCATGGGATTTTTGACACCCTTAGGGGTGGAATTACTTTAAATGGTCTAAATGAAACTTGTAGAGGGTTTCATTATCTTTCCAATGAGATATGGTTTATAATTTTCTGAATTGTGTGCAAAGCGTTATGGGTGTTGGAAGTTTGGTTGGAAATTAGAAAAAAAAAAAAAGGAAATAAGGGTTATGTATATGTAGATATTAATTGTTTAATGTAAATTTTGGTTTATTTCGTGAATAACGTTTCCGTCTGACGTCCGATTGACCTAATTTTTGAGGCATCAGATTCATTGAATATTTAATTTCATTTTCTGAGAGATTGGGAATTTTTGGACGGGAAATTGACGTGAGTCCGGGTAATAGTTATGTGGCCACTGTTTTATTTATTTTTGGACCGATCGAGGCCCGAATTGAGTAATTTCGGTACCGTTAGGTTTCTAATTTTTAGGTGAAATTTTTATGATGGGAAAATTTTGGATTAGGGCCGGGAATGTCATGAACATGCATTGTATACGTTTTAATTGTTTCATGTGCATTGTTTGATATTTCTAACTATACAGTTTGTAATGTGTACTTATTTTAATTGTTATAGAGGCACAGTTGGAACGTCATCCCACAGACATTGCAGAGACTTCCCGACATTAGCTCGGAAGTGATAGGTGAGTAACCTAGTTGGTTTCTCAATCTATGTGTGTGTATAATATTACGCATTGATACCATGTGGAGTTAAGGAAGGATCTGTGTGTTTGATTTTGATTGATTTCGGACCAGGGGTGTCCGAAATGTTGGAAATGTGATATTGAAGTGCTAATGTGTGTAAATGACTGTGAATGCATCAATGCAATAAATTGAAAATGTATATGATTGAAATACCGGACCGAAAGTCCGAAGAAATGGCAAATAACATTGACATGTAAATGGAAATTGGAACATGTACATTGCATGCATAAAAGTATGATCAGATAAAGGCAGTTGTGACCGAATACCACCGTATCAGGGCATATCACGCCCAACGTATATGAGAGCTTTCAGCTCAACGCACAGGACCTCAGGTCCAACGTATTCAGAGCCTCGGGCTCAATGTATCAGGGCTTCAAGCCCAATATTTTTAGAGCCACTGGCTCAACGAATGTGCCCGTCATTGGGACAGTTTCAGGCGCACGGTCACAACAACGAAATGAAAAATGAAAAGTGTCACATGTGCATTGCATCTATAAATGATCGAATATGAATTGTGTTAAAGGAGAAACGCCTTACATTTGATAAATGTGATTGTATGTATTATTTAGTAAATTGATTGAATATGCATGAATTGAGTGAACCATCGATGATGGTTTCTCATTGAGTTCGCAAACTCACCCAACATTGCAACTATTTTTCAGGAATTGAAGAGTACCTCGTTAGTGGAACGGGAGTATGATTACTGCAAGCAAGGCAGAGTTTGGCGTCGGGATCAGTCTCATGTCTGCATTTGAGTCATTCTGGTTCTATGTCAAAAAATTGTATTTTTTTCGCAGATAAATATTGTTATTGTATTGGGCCCAAATTGGTTGTCAATCTAAGTGTGTATGAATGGTTTTATGACTGAAATTGGACTTTGATTGAAAATGTTTTCGTATCGTGGCCCAAATTGTTTACCGAAATCTGTTTTAAATTGATTTGACCATTCTAGCATACTACCCTCGTGGGGCACGGGCTCGGATATCACCATCGATATCAGGTTCGGGTCTTGCGGGAGTGGGATGCTACAAAAAAACCCAGGCTTCCTCGACGTTTTCTACAAAACGTCAAGAAAAACGTTGCTTACTCCCCTTCTACGACGTTCGGTGCGACGTTTTTAAAAACATCAAAAAAACGTTTCCCCGACATTTTCCAAACATTTGGGACGTTTATAAAATGTCGCAAAATGGGTATTTTCCTTGTAGTGTTTATTTTGACCTCTAATTTTAGATGAATGAGTCATTTGGTTCATGCACATGTAGGTACATGCATTCATGATATTTTCCTAGCTATTATTTGTGATTGTGATGGGATTTGTGAAAACGATATGATTTATGATTTATTGGGAATTATGGAATTTTTGGGTCTGAATAGTGGATTTGGAAATGTTTTAGAGTGACCGTCAATTGATAATGACCCTTATGAATTTTTCTGGAAATTCGGGAGAAAAAGTCCATATAGCGCCCCCTTATCGCAGGGTATCCACCGGGACACCCGGAGGTCATTCCGGCACATATCCTACTATGAGGGCACGCTACGTTCGATCACTACATCCCTTTCTATGGCATGGTAACATAATTCAAGATCAAAGCATCATAAGAAGATCACAATATTTTAAAACCAACTTTTTTTTCCTCATTACATTTCACAAAAATCAGGGTCTACATTGTCTGACCACAATATCCGTATGTACATCATCAGAAAACCTAATACAATAGTACTACGTGAATGAGGAAAGTGTATCAAATCTATTTAAACCATCCAAAAGAACCCCAGCTGACCGACCTTTGAGCCATGACCTCAATCTCCAATCGCAATCTACTCGGCTAGAAGATCTTCTATAACAACTAGAGTCGTCTCTCGGTCCTGAAAAGATAATGTTGCAATTTTGGTGAGTTTTGCGAACTCAATGAGGTAACCATCATCGATGGTTCACTCAATTCATGCATCAAAACATCGCACATAACACAACGCTCACTTCATTACATATTCACAATGTATCACACTATCGCACATAACATAATATTCACTTCATCGCATATTCACAATGTATCACACTATCGCACATAACATAATATTCACTTCATCGCATATTCACAATGTATCACATTGTTCAAGTAAAAACACACATCAATTACTATTGGCAATGCACATGAGACTCAATTTCGTTTATTATTGTTGTTATGACCGAGTGCCTTTTTCCAGCTCACCCCTTTCTGGATGTTGAGCTTAGTCGAATAACATCCCATATCTCTTTGTAGATATCGGGGACAGTCGCACTTGAGCCCAAGGCTCTGTTCACATTTTTGAGCTTTTAGCTCCTTATCCTGGCAACTCCAGTCATAACTTCCTTTATCTTTCATGCATACATGTAATGAATGTTTCACATATCATAATCTCAGTCAATTACATGGATGCACATTCACGTTTTGATCACATTTATCATCGGACCTTAGTTCGGCATTCAGTAGAAATGCTTAGCACACTTTTGCATTCATATGCACACTCACAATTTTCGCATGTTTGGAGCACTTAAATAATTCATTCGAAACACATTCTAAAGCAAACAATTAATTGAGCAAAACCGTCTAGGTTACTCACTAGTTTCTCCCGGTTAATGCTGGAAGATCCAAGAACGTCTGGAGGTTGACGTTCCAATGGCTCCTCTATAAAAAATAACATATACATATATCACAATTTGAACAATCATGAGTGTTTAATAATGCACATGAATGAGATGAAATATGTATAATGCATATTCATGACTATCCCGGGTATCAATCCATCAATTTCTTCACAAGACGTTCAACTATCAAAACTCACTTAATTAGCCTCATTCTATGGGATTTAACCCTCCATAAACCATTTGAATCCGATCTCATAATCCAATGAACCATTTCAGATCTTTCTCCAAAACAGTGTATTATATCCAACTTCCATCTAGAAATTGAACACCTTAGAGACTGTATCAAGATTCAGCTCCTTCATATAATTTGTAGCCCTATTACTCTAGTTCACTACAAATTAAGAATTACCTCAATTGGAATCCTATAGACCAAGATATCATCAAAATACTGAAATACATTCAGTAAAATATCCAATTCATACTCCTTCCACCGGTACCCTTACTTTGATTCAATCAATCATTTCTAATATAATACCAAAAACTATAACTTTTTGTGGAGAGATAAATAAGTGTGTTAGGAATCCAATGCTTTAAAAATCAGGTCATTTGGAGGTCTAGAGAAAAAGTTATGACCAAAAAGTACAATCTGTTGTTTTTGTTTTTCTGCGTCTGCGTCTCAGTCTTTGCGTCTGCGTCTCAGTCTCTGCGTCTCCGTCTCAGTTTCTGCGTCTGCGTCTGAATTTTTGCGTCTGCGTCTGAATTTTTGCGTCTTCGTCTCAGTCTTTGCGTCTGCGTCTCAGTCTTTGCGTCTGCGTCTCAGTTTTTGCGTCTGGAATGCATCCACTTAAAAAGATCATAACTTTTGACTCTGATATCCAAATTTTACCAACTTTATACCGTTGGAAAGCTAAAAGAAATATCTACAACTTTTCAGAAGGGAATTTTGCCAGAATCTATCTAAATTAGGTCCAAATTTCCTCCCGAAGTTGGAACATGAATTTTCGCTCAACTCTCAACATCCTGCACCCAATTCTCAACTTCGTGACAACTTTTGAGACTTTTAGAGACAGAACTGAAATTCAATGTCTTCATACGAATTGTAGCCATATATTCCTAGTTTACTCCGAATTAAGAATCATCTTATTTAGACAACCACAGAAAATGTTATGACCAAAATACTGAAACATGCTCAGTGAGAAATTTTCCAGACTTTCTAACTTTCAACACTTTATGTCACCAAACACCAAAAGTTTTCTCAAAAACTAATTTAACACTATAACTGAATTTATTTCTCCCCAACTAACCAGTATTTAAGAACAAACACATGAAGTACATTTTTTTTATGCAGATGACAGTAATCTATCAACTTTATTTCACAAACCCCAACGGAGGGATTTTCTAACACTTACTCTTTGAAATCTCCAAAATCTTCAAGCCCTAAACTCCACAAGTTTTCAGTACTTCTTCGAGTGAAATGATCAGCTTCTGGTTTTCCTTAGAATAGATGACACACATGGCAAAGTAAGGTTGGTGAAAGAAAGGAAGAACACAAGAGTCCCTTAGAAGATATTTTGCTGAAAAATTCTGTGTTTCGAAGAGAGAAGTTTTGGAAAGATGAGAATAAAGAAGGGACTTGGACAAGACTTAACCTGCCAACTCTCAAGAAATAGTGACCTACTTCTAGCTAGAGTACAAGGTCTAAGTGACACATGTCACTTTCTAAATGATTAAACCCTAACTTAGTTTCTTTGGAAAATAACTCCATTTAGTTCCCCTCTTTCCAATACAACAATCATCTTTACAACCCAACTATCTTCAAATCTTTATTTAATTTATTTCTTGTTCCTTACTATAAATATATATCTTTCTTAATACTCCATAACTTCACCAACATATACAAATACAATAATTCCACTAAAATTCAAAACATCAAGATCTCACTAACCCATAAAATTTTCAATAATAATAACATTCAAGATTCTCAAATCATTCCAATTATACCCGGAATTATTCATGAATGCATGTACAAGTATTTTCATGTGCAACAATCAAGTCTAAGTGTGTAGCAAGTTATGCATGAACATGTAGAATACATTCCTAACTCTCATTAGTCACTCACATTTACCATCCTACCCCTTTCCACTAGCAATGGGATGTTACAACTCTCCCCTCCTTAAAGAAATTTCGTCCTCAAAATTCTTACCTGCTTGCTCGAATAGGTGGGGATATTGTCTCCTCATATGCTCCTCTGTCTCCCATGTTGCTTCTTCATTCGAGTGGTTCATCCAAAGGACTTTTACCAATGGAATAACCTTGTTCCTTAACTGCTTAATCCGTGATCCCACAATTTTGATCGGCTCCTCAACATAGCTTAAGCTACTAGCAACCTCGATCTCCTGAGCTGGTATCACATGTGTCGGATCCGATCGGTATCTTCGGAGCATACTCACATGGAACACATTATGCAATTGAGACATCTCATTTGGTAAAGCCAACTTATAGGCCAAAGGTCCTATCCTCTCAATGATCTCATAAGGACCAATGTACCTAGGGCTCAACTTGCCCTTTTTACCAAATCTCAAAACTCCCCTCTAGGGTGACACTCTCAAAAATACTCTATCTCCTACACTGTACTCTATATCACGTCGATGTTGATCCACATAACTCTTTTGTCTATCCTGAGCCGCTTTGATTCGGCTTCGGATCGACTTCACCTTATCCACTGTGTCAGATCAACTCGGGCCTTCCATCATTCTCAAGCCCTCTTCATCCCAACACAATGGCGACCGACACTTCCTACCGTACAGTGCCTCATACGGTGCCATTCCGATACTACTGTGGTAGTGGTTATTGTAGGCAAACTCAATCAATGCCATATATTGATCCCAAGCTCCTCTAAACTCCAATACACAAGCCCTGAGCATATTCCCAACAGTTTTAATTGTCCTTTCTCTGGTCCATCATTTGAGGATCAAACGTCAGATCAAGTTCAATTTAGTTCCCATGGCAGTCTACAATCTCTTCCAAAATCTCAAAGTAAATTTAGGGTCTCTGTCTGATACTATAGACACTGGCACTCCATGCAGTCTCACCACCTCATTCACATACTTTTGGGCCAACTGATCAAGTGAGTTATTCTCTCTCACTGGTAAGAAATGGGCCGATTTAGTCAACCGGTTCACTATGACCCAAATAGAATCATGCTACCTCGGAGTCTTAGGCAACCCCATGATGAAGTCCATAGTGATCCGTTCCCATTTCCACTCCGGAATGGGCAATGAATTCAACTACCCTACTGGAGCCTGGTGCTCTGCCTTCACTTGCTGGCACGTCATACATCTTGACACGTACTCAGCTACTTGCTTCTTCATTCCAGGCCACCAAAAATGTTGCTTCAATGTGTTATACATCTTGGTAGTACCGGGATGCATAGCATAAAGCTGCCATATGAGCTTCCTCAAGGATCTCCTTCCTCAAATCATCCACATTAGGTACACATAGCCTATGTCTCAACCACAAAGTCTCATCTCTCAACTCAAACTCGGACTCCGGATTTGCTCTCACTTTATCTATAAGCTTTACTATATCGGGATCTTTGTTCGCACTTTTCTAATTCTATCATGTAGCATTGGCCTCAACTTCAAAGTAGCAACTAGTGCCTCATCTTGCTCCGATTCAACTCTACATTTATAGCTCTCAAATGAATCGATTAGGTAACCTCGATAATCGAATCTGAAATTTGACTAAGATTAGACTTCATGCTCAAAGCATCCGCCACCACATTAGCTTTCCACGGTGGTACTCAATAGTACAATCATAATCTTTTAATAACTCAATCCACCTCCTTTGCCTCAAGTTTAGCTCCTTCTGACTCATCAAGTATTTCAGACTCTGATGATCAGTATATATCTGGAAAGTCTCCCCATACAAATAATGTCTCCAAATTTTTAGAGCAAAGACAACTGCAGCTAGCTCTAAATCATGTACCGGATAATTGATCTCGTGAGACCTTAATTGTCTCGATGCATAGGCGATCACCTTGCCATGCTGCATCAGTACACATCCCAAACCTTGATGCGAAGCATCACTATATACCACATATCCTCCAATCCCTGATGGAATAGTCAACACCGGTGCGGTAATCAGCCGATGTTTCAACTCCTCAAAGCTCTTCTGACACTCCTCACTCCATCTAAACACTACATTCTTCCTCAGAAGTTTAGTCAGAGGGGCCGAGATCAAGGAAAACCCCTCGACAAATCTTCGGTAATATCCGGCTAATCCTAGGAAGCTTCGGATCTCAGGCACATTTCTCGGAGCTTCCCAATTCATAACTGCCTCTACCTTCTTTGGATCTACCTGTATGCCATCTCCAGTTACTATATGTCCCAGAAATACAACTTGATCTAACCAAAATTCACACTTACTAAATTTGGCATACAATTGTTTCTCTCATAATCAGAAGATCACTTTCAAATGCTCAAAGATGCTCCTTTCTACTCTTTGAATACACCAAGATATCGTCAATGAATACAATTACAAATCGATCCAGGTAGGGCTGGAACACCTTATTCATCAAGGCCATAAAAGCTATCGGGGCATTGGTTAACTCAAATGGCATCACTAGGAACTCATAGTGCCCATACCTGCTCCTGAATGCACTCTTAGGTATATCAGCCTCCACTATCTTCAACTGGTAATACCCTGATCTCAGATCTAGCTTAGTAAATACCGAGCTCCTCGCGAATCGGTCAAGCAAGTCATCAATTCTAGGCAACGGATACTTGTTCTTCACGGTCACCCGATTAAGCTGCCTATAATCGATGCATAACCTCAAAGTCCCATCCTTCTTCTTCACAAACAATACTGGCGCTCCTCAAGGTGAAACACTGGGCCTTATGAAACCCTTTTCCAACAACTCTTGTAACTGAGCTTTCAACTCCTTCAATTCCACAGGTGCCATCCTATATGGGGGAATGGATATAGGAGCAGCACTTGGAACCAAATCAATTGTGAACTCTGTTTCCCGATCTGGTGGTAAATCAGGTAACTTCTCGGGAAACACATCTCGGAATTCCTTAACCACTGGAATGTCCTGAACGCTCTGCTCCACCCTAGAATCAATGATGTGGGCCAGATAAGCCTTACATCCTCCCTACATCAACCTCAGAGCACTCATGAAGGATATCATCCTAGCTGGCACTGCCTGACTAATTCCTCTCGAATCGCTATAGGTGACAGGAGATTCTAATACTACCTCCTTAGTGTAACAGTTCATGATGGCCCTATGGGCAGTGAGCCAATCCATACCTAAGATCACATCTATCTCTCTCAACTGTAATACAATCAGGTCTGCCTTTAGCTCTACTTGATCAACCTTAACTAAGCACTCCTTGATACCTCACCAATGACAAGAGTAGTCTACCAGAGGTGTACTCACCTCTAGCCCATACCGCAAGAACTCCCTAACACAATGCAGTCTACATGCCAAATGCGGCAATGAAAGAGTGTGTGGATCTGGATTTAGCAAAGGCAAATGCCTCCAAATCATAAACAAGAAGCGCACTCTGCAACCACATCTCGTGAGTCTTGGGCCTCCCGCCGAGTCATGGCATAGACCACAGCTTGAGATCGTGGTCTACCGCCTCGACTGCAGACCTCATGGAAGAACTCCCAGCTCTCCTCTATCTCTACCTCTACCTCTATGTCCAGAGCCACCACCTGCCTCTGCTGAATCAGAGCATCACTCCGGATCTCCCACTAACACCGATCGGGTTCCAAAGAACAACCGGACAATTCCTAATTTTGTGTTCAAAGGAGCCCAAGCCAAACAAGCTCTGCTATAGCCCAACACTCTCCACCGTGCCTTTTCCCATAATACTCACATGGGGCCGCTAGTTTTGCACTATACTTCGTCCCCCACCAGTCAGATAGGTCTACCTCTCATTCCTGTTTGACCTGCCTAAATCCACCGATGATCTGAATGGTCTACTGGGCGCTTACTAAAACTCTTGCCAGAACTGCCTTGACTCTCACTAGGCCTCTTTCCTCTGGATCCTTGCCCGATCTCTACTTGCTTCTCTTTCATTAGCTGTTCAATTCTGATTGAGGCAGCTCTCAACTCAGTGAAAGTGCCCATATCTGACCTTGCCAACCTTGATCTGATCTCCATATTAAGCCCATTCTCCAACCTCCTGCACTTGTCTTCCTCGGTAGGAATCAGAGCGGTAGCATAACTCATCAATTCATTAAATCGGACCTCATAGTCCGCCACTAACATCTTGCCCTGCTTCAGTTCCAAGAACTCTTGCATCTTCATGTCCAAGTAGACCTTAGGCATGTAGTTGTCTCTGAAGACTCTCAGAAAGTCTTCCCACTTCAATAGACAAGGCCTGGTGGTACTGCCTGGAACAGTCTTCCACCACTGGTAAGCTAGGCCCTGCAAGAGAGACACTGCATAATCGAACCTCTCATCGGGCTCGCAGTCCATCTGATCAAATACTCTCTCTGTCCTTTCTAACCATCCCTCGGCCAAGCAGGTCTCAGGCCGCCATAGAAGTCAACAGCCCTCGCTGAAGCCTATCATACCTCCTCTCCCTTTTCTCGAGAACTCTAGGAGGCAACCCCTCAGATCGAGGTACCGAGGACTCTCTACTGGCTCCTACAGATCCTTGGTCAGCGGGTTGATCAATCTGATCACCTAGGGCGGATGACCTTTAAGAAAAGATAACTTCAATCATTATCCGCATTGCTCAAGGCATTTCATGCTTATCATTTCTATAAGTCCCAACAGATGCTAAACCATGCTCTGATACCACCCAAATGTAGCACCCTCATCATAGGTATCCACCGACACCCGGAGGTCATTCAAACACATATCCTACGATGAGGGCACGCCACGCTCGATCACTACATCCCTTTCTATGGCATGGTAACATAATTCAAGATCAAAGCATCATAAGAAGATCACAATATTTTAAAACCAACTTTTTTTTCCTCATTACATTTCACAAAAATCAGGGTCTACATTGTCTGACCACAATATCCGTATGTACATCATCAGAAAACCTAATACAATAGTACTACGTGAATGAGGAAAGTGTATCAAATCTATTTAAACCATCCAAAAGAACCCCAGCTGACCGACCTTTAAGCCATGACCTCAATCTCCAATCGCAATCTACTCGGCTAGAAGATCTTCTATAATAACTAGAGTCGTCTCTCGGTCCTGAAAAGACAACGTTGCAATTTTGGTGAGTTTTGTGAACTCAATGAGGTAACCATCATCGATGGTTCACTCAATTCATGCATCAAAACATCGCACATTACACAACGCTCACTTCATTACATATTCACAATGTATCACACTATCGCACATAACATAATATTCACTTCATCGCATATTCACAATGTATCACACTATCGCACATAACATAATATTCACTTCATCGCATATTCACAATGTATCACATTGTTCAAGTAAAAACACACATCAATTACTATTGGCAATGCACATGAGACTCACTTTCGTTTATTATTGTCGTTATGATCGAGTGCCTTTTTCCAGCTCACCCCTTTCTGGATGTCGAGCTTAGTCGAATAACGTCCCATATCTCTTCGAGATATCGGGACAATGACTTGAGCCCAAGGCTCTATTCACATTTTTAGCTTTTAGCCCTTATCCCGCAACTCTAGTCATAACTTCCTTTATCTTTCATGAATACATGTAATGAATGTTTCACATATCATAATCTCGACCAATTACATGGATGCACATTCACGCTTTTGATCACATTTATCATCGAACTTAGTCCCGCATTCAAGAGAAATGCTTAGCACACTTTTGCATTCATATGCACACTCACAATTTTCGCATGTTGGAGCACTTAAATAATTCATTCAAACACATTCTAAAGCAAACAATTAATTGAGCAAAACCGTC
This sequence comes from Erythroxylum novogranatense, assembly GCA_029891385.1. NCBI lineage: Eukaryota > Viridiplantae > Streptophyta > Magnoliopsida > Malpighiales > Erythroxylaceae > Erythroxylum > Erythroxylum novogranatense. Next base: position 36,115,278 of record CM057233.1, on the reverse strand, counting down.
TAGGTTACTCACTAGTTTCTCTCGGTTAATGCCCGAAGATCCAAAGAACGTCTGGAGGTTGACGCCCAATGGCTCCTCTATAACAAATAACATATACATATATCACAATTTGAACAATCATAAGTGTTTAATAATGCACATGAATGAGATGAAATATGTACAATGCATATTCATGACTATCCCGGGTATCAATCCATCAATTTCTTCACAAGACGTTCAACTATCAAAACTCACTTAATTAGCCTCATTCTATGGGATTTAACCTTCCATAAACCATTTGAATCCGATCTCATAATCCAATGAACCATTTCAGATCTTTCTCCAAAACAGTGTATTATATCCGACTTCCATCCAGAAATTGAACACCTTAGAGACTGTATCAAGATTCAGCTCCTTCATATAATTTGTAGCCCTATTACTCTAGTTCACTACAAATCAAGAATTACCTCAATTGGAATCCTATAGACCAAGATATCATCAAAATACTGAAATACATTCAGTAAAATATCCAATTCATACTCCTTCCACCGGTACCCTTACTTTGATTCAATCAATCATTTCCAATATAATACCAAAAACCATAACTTTTTGTGGAGAGATAAATAAGTGTATTAGGAATCCAATGCTTTAAAAATCAGGTCATTTGGAGGTCTAGAGAAAAAGTTATGACCAAAAAGTACAATCTGTTGTTTTTGTTTTTCTGCGTCTGCGTCTCAGTCTTTGCGTCTGCGTCTCAGTCTCTGCGTTTCCGTCTCAGTTTCTGCGTTTGCGTCTCAGTTTTTGTGTCTGTGTCTCATTTTTTGCGTCTTCGTCTCAGTCTTTGCGTCTGCGTCTCAGTCTTTGCGTCTGCGTCTCAGTTTTTGCGTCTGGAACGCATCCACTTAAAAAGATCATAACTTTTGACTCCGATATCCAAAATTTACCAACTTTATATCGTTGGAAATCTAAAAGAAATATCTACAACTTTTCAGAAGGGAATTTTGCCAGAATCTATCTAAATCAGGTCCAAATTTCCTCCCGAAGTTGGAACATGAATTTTCGCTCAACTCTCAACATCCTGCACCCAGTTCTCAACTTCGTGACAACTTTTGAGACTTTTAGAGACAGAACTGAAATTCAATGTCTTCATACGAATTGTAGCCATATATTCCTAGTTTACTCCGAATTAAGAATCATCTTATTTAGACAACCACAGAAAATGTTATGGCCAAAATACTGAAACATGCTCAGTGAGAAATTTTCCAGACTTTCTAACTTTCAACACTTTACGTCACCAAACACCAAAAGTTTTCTCAAAAACTAATTTAACACTATAACTGAATTTATTTCTCCCCAACTAACCAGTATTTAAGAACAAACACATGAAGTACATTTTTTATGCAGATGACAGTAATCTATCAACTTTATTTCACAAACCCCCAACAGTGAGGGATTTCTCTAACACTTACCTGCTGAAATCTCCAAAATCTTCAAGCCCTAAATTTCACACGTTTTCGTACTTCACTGAGTGAAATGATCAGCTTCTGGTTTTTCCTTAGAATAGATGACACACATGGCAAAGTAAGGTTGGTGAAAGAAAGGAAGAACACAAGAGTCCCTTAGAAGATATTTTGCTGGAAAATTCTGTGTTTCGAAGAGAGAAGTTTTGGAAAGATGAGAATAAAGAAGGGACTTGGACAAGACTTAACCTGCCAACTCTCAAGGAATAGTGACCTACTTCTAGCTAGAGTACAAGGTCTAAGTGACACATGTCACTTTCTAAATGATTAAACCCTAACTTAGTTTCTTTGGAAACTAACTCCATTTAGTTCCCCTCTTTCCAATACAACAATCATCTTTACAACCCAACTATCTCCAAATCTTTATTTAATTTATTTCTTGTTCCCTACTATAAATATATATCTCTCTTAATACTTCATAACTTCACCAACATATACAAATACAATAATTCCACTAAAATTCAAAACATCAAGATCTCACTAACCCATAAAATTTTCAATAATAATAACATTCAAGATTCTCAAATCATTCCAATTATACCCTAATTATTCATGAATGCATGTACAAGTATTTTCATGTGCAACAATCAAGTCTAAGTGTGTAGCAAGTTATGCATGAACATGTAGAATACATTCCTAACTCTCATTAGTCACTCACATTTACCATCCTACCCCTTTTCACTAGCAATGGGATGTTACAGTCCAGACCGGAAATTTTCGAGTGAGGAACTGATTGACTGCATAGTACTAGAATAATTGGTTAGTGGCAATGGAAAATTTATATATATGACTTTAGAGATGAATATGTCGAGCTATTGAAAATTGGAGACGAATTGGACTGGAAATGAAATTGAAAAGAGAAAGAGATCTAAATGTTTTGAGAGGAGAAAGACAAGAGGCTTATTTGTTATGCTTATAAATGCCTTAAGTTTTGAGATTTGAAGAAAAATGAATTCTTTCTCCTAGGGCACGATCGTTTCTTCTTCCTTGGCGATTTTCGATTCTTCCTTTAAGATTTTTGCTTGCTTGTTCCTCCTTGTGTAAAGCCTTGCTTGATGCCTAAGGAAAATGATGTTTTGTGTGATTATGGGAGTTAACCGTGGGTGATTGAGAAAGTGGACGGAGTTAGAGAAATTTCAGAGATTTGAGGATTTGTGGCTCGATTGGTAAGTAAAATGGTTTTAATGTGTTTTTATGGTTGTTAAAAGCATTCATGGAGTTATTTGTGAAAGATTGGGGTAGTTTTAGTTAAGTTATGACTGGTTTTAGAGAGAGAAGAGAATCGGAGAAGATGAACCTGGGTCGCACGTCGCGACGAAGGAATTATTGAACGTCGCGACGAGCGTACGCCGCGACGAGTGGGACGTCGCGACGAGTGAATGATTGCACGTCACGGCGAAGCTCCTCTCGACGTCGCGACGAAGCCATCAGATAGACGCCATGGCATGAAGGCCCATACGTCGCGACGAGGACCAGATTTCTGAACTGATTTAATTTGGTTTTTGAGGCATAGCTAATGGTGTAGACCTCCAATTGAGGTGATGTTTGATTCGTTATGATATAGAGAAAGAGGTCTACAATTGATACGAAGGATGAAAGTTGAATTTAAGTTAGTAGAATCGCAATTAGTAAAAGAAATTTAAGAATGTGATTGTATTTCAACCTAAGGATTGTTCTTGGTCATTGGGATAAAAGTGTGAGGTCCCTAAATGTAAAGGAAAGGCTATTGGAATCTAGAACTGAGCATAAAAGGTGAATTTTATCTAGAGAATAGTGATATTGATTTGGAGGTAATATCCTAGTGGATATGACGTGATAAATTGACTGGATATTAGAATTGAAATTTGGGAGTTTCGTAATATGTTATTGAATTGAAATGAGTCTTCATTGATCAATTGAGTGGAAAGTTAGAATTTGATAAAAGAAAGTGGAAATTGAGAAGTAGTACCGGGAAAGTCATGAATAGGCATAGTACATCTTTTATTCAAGGCATGTGCATCATTAAATTATTTTGGTTGTGCATTTTGTAATGGAAATTATTTGACTGTTATAGAGGCTCCGATAGATCGATATTCTACGGATGTTGCTGGGACTTCCAGGCTGTAGCTCGGAAGTACAGGTGAGTAACCTAGTTGATTCTTCAATCCTTGATTGTCAAATGTTCTGTGAATATGTGAACTGTTGGTGAATGTGATCACTTGCAACTGTGAATTGGTGTGCAGAATTATGAATAATCTGTTTGAATTCGATAAGTAGAATCGACTGAAATATGTTATTGTGCCATTGTGAACGCATGCTAGGCATGATCGGAATTATATGTCTGTTTTTGATAAAATGATTCTGATTGCATGGGATAAATGAATTCCATAATTGATTGATTAATAACGGTTGTGACTGGAGCTGCTAACGAGAGCTACAAGCTCGATCACTGATACTGAAAGAGAGCCCCGAGCTCAAAAGGGATTAGTGCATACCCAGAGGGCTCTCCTATCCCTACTGACGCGTGGAAAGTAGTGCATACCCAGAGGGCTCTCCTACTTCCTAAGACGCGATTACTGTTTACTGTGCCCGAAAAAGGGGCAGACGCGTTTGCATCCCTCGAGTAGGGGCGAAGCAAAACCGTGAGGGTGGCCACCACGCCAAATCGGGCAATATCGAAGGGTGGAAGTGCATACCCTGAGGGCTCTCCTCCCCCTAAGACGCGTTTACTAAATACTGTTCACTGTTAAAGCGCTCAGTCACAACTCAGAATAAAAATGGAAAATAATGGGAAATGATTACGTGTGCAACTTTTGTGTGTATGGATTAAATTGTGAACATAGGAAAAAGGATTTCATGCCTTATATTTGTCTGATAATGGTTATATGAGGATGTTAAATGTGTAATTGACTAAACCTGTGAATCGCTTGTGATATGCAAGAGTTAGGTGAACTATTGATGATGGTTTCTCACTGAGTTCGCAAACTCACCCAATATTGCAATTATTTCTCAGGAATTGGCGAGTACCCCGTTAGATAAACGGGAGTATGATTACTGCAAAAGAGTTAGAGTTGATGTCGGGATTAGTTTCACATATGCATTAGATTCATTCGGTATTATTGTAAATTGGTAACTCTACAAATTCCGTAAAATAGTTATGTCTTGTTTTAGGGCCCCAAGTGGATATTGTTATAATTGTAATGTGATTTCTGAAAGTGTTCAGGTATAGTTTTGGGCCCAATTGGATTACGAATTTTTGTGCATGTAATTGATTAAAGACTGTTGACTGTTTTCATACGACTGAATGTGTGTTTCGATTTGAAACCATTTTTAAATTAAATATGGGCTCAAATTATTAATTGATGTCTGCGTACTCTATTGTTTTCAAAAAAGTGAAAATGTATTACTGAATTTTTTGAATAGCATTGACTACTCTAGCATACCACCCTCGTGAGACACGGGCTCGGATATCACCCACGATATCGGGTTCGGGTCTTGCGGGAGTGGGGTGCTACAAAGAGACTTCAGAGTGTTACCCAAAAACTGGTTCACACATCCGACGTCCGACGTAGAGTTGGTCAAGGCTAGGAATACATCATTAGAAGTCGAGTTGGCCTTGGGTGGCAACACATCCAACGTGGAGTTGGTGAACACTGATAGACATGATAAATGTCCTCATATCCAAGTCTCCACTACGTCTTCTTTATGTGAGGCATCATTTTTAAAGATGCCAATATGATAAATGTCCTCATATCCAAGTCCGTTGTAGGCCAAGAGTTGGTGAGCACTGATATTCTTTCGACACCAATGACAGTCGACAGCAACAATAGCGAAACTCCTAAAACACCTGTACACACCCAAAAAAGTTTAAAGAAGATTTACAAGTAACAGAGGAATAAAAGTAACATGAAGCGAAAACGAAGAGCAACTGGAAACTAGGACGAAGCGGTAACAACATCCGACGCCGAGTTGGTGAACAACCTTATGCTAGGTCCACTAGGTTCAAGATACAACATTCGACGCCGAGTTGGTGAACACTGATACTCTTTCCATAGCAACAACAGTCGATAGGAACAACAGCTACGACAACCACCACCACTTTCACAAAGATAAGAGAAGATGAGAAAAAAAGAAATCTGAGCAAACCAGGAGACACACTCCAAAAACATCTGTACACACCAAAAAAAGCATTGAAACCTTAAAGAAGATTTACAAGTAACAGAGGAAAAAAAGCAACATGAAGCAAAAACTAAGAGCAACTGAAAACTGAGACGAAGCGGTTACAAGATCGAACGTCGAGTTGGTGAACACCGATACTCTTTTGACAGCAACAACAGTCGACAGGAGCAATAGCTACGACAACCACGACTACTGTGACACAAATAAGAGAAGATGAGAAAAGCCTAAAGAAGATTTACAAGTAACACGGTTAAACCTATGAGCAATCGAAATTACTTGTAAATCTTCTTTACGCTTTCTCATCTTCTCTTATCTTCGCGATGATAGTGGTTGTCAATGAATGTTGTTCTCGAAAGAGTATCCGTGTTCACCAATCGACATCCGATGTTGTTCACCAAGAGAGGAAACAATCGATACTCTTTCGACAAAGAACAACAACACGCGACAACCACACCAACAGAGGTTTCCGCTGATACTATTTGCACAACCACAGCTGGAGAAAGCAGAGGAAGGCAAGGGTGCAGAGGGAAAACAAAGAGAGAGAAAGGACACAACACGAATAAACAAATATGAACACATATAAGCAGTCACAAGGGCATGCATTGTGCGGCTGCGTGCGCGGTCGCCTCACAAAATATTGCATCAGAAGATTGCGTCAGAAGATTGAAGATTGGGTCAGAAGATTGCATTTATATCGCGCGAAGAGACAACATTCAATAAACAGAAAGAAGCAGAAAATATAAGCTGCTGGATTAAATGGATGATAGGGATGGATTGCGTGGTCGTCCATCCCATTCGCTCTTAGTATAGATACTTAACAATTAGGAAGTGGACGTAGTTTAAGAGTTGTTTGGTTGAATAAATATAAAGAAAATTTATGTCTCTTTTTTCTAACTCTTTTTATTATTATTTTATTTGCTTTATAATTAGATAATATAAATTTTTATAAGCATATTTCAATATAAACAATTAATTAATTTTTTAAAAGCTAAAAAGTTCATATATAAACAAGTCGTTCCTCCTCTTATATACCATATAAGAATCAATATTAGCGAGAAAAAAATAGGTTAAAGTGTGAGGCTCTAACATCTATCCAAACTTTAACTCCTCTTTTCTTAAATAAACTAATCAGTTCATTCTTGAATCAATTTCCAACTAATTTCTTTCCCATATAGGCAGCCTGCTCATTAACATCGTCTCTTACCTTCCATTTTTGGCCCTAAGTTACTGTTAAAGGCAACATTAATGCCTACTCCTTCCACCACCAAACAATTTACTTATTTTGAACCAAATCTTCTCAGCTCAAAAGTGACAAATTCCACTTCCCTCCTCTTCCTAGTTTAAAGGAATCAGCTTTGAAACCTTCTGGTGTAGGTGAACCACTAATGAAGCAAGCTTAATGTAAAGTAGTTGGAGATCTTGAAGCATTTAGGAAGCTCCAATATATAAAACCTGCAAGAGATGGGAAGCCCATCTCTGCACCTTCAAAATTTCTCTAGATAGGTGCTAAGAAGTGGTAGGCTATTATAGTAGTTTTTTTTATAGATAAAATACCATCCTTTCCAGTGGTGCAAACCTGGGCCAACCAAACTTATGAGGAAATGGGTCAAAAGGTCATAAACCTTGGAACTTGACATATATATGGAAGGCCTATAATAGTTAAAATGTGGAAGTCAGTAGTTATATTAGAAAGATTCACGCTAAACAGTATTCCAAGATGGGAAAATTTCCACAAGGTAACCCTGGAATATTAATCCTTTGTGAGATTAAGCCATATTACTAATGCAATAAGGAAACTTCTAAGCTTTAATGAAACACTCCCTTATTAAAAAGAATAGGATTTGTCAAGGTTTGGTGTGGAGGTTTGGATAGAGATGGAGCTCCCTAATGCTATGAAAAATCTGAGATATGAAGAGGAGAACAAACTTTTGAAAGATGAGCTAAAGGTCACATACCCTTGGAAGCCAATGAAGAAGGGTACAATGAAAGTATGCAAACTTATTTAATTTTTCTTGGTTTCATGTTTTTGGTATATGTTATTTGAATCTCTTGACTTTAAGTTAAATTTTTTTTATAAATGTTTAGGTATAAATGGCCTTGTACATGCATGTATCTATAAAAATGTCATTTTGGCAAGTTTTACACGGTTTGGTGACTAGACACAGCTGCGTACATTCTTGAAAATTTTAAATTTGCACATACTGTCACAAAGAGTTACATGGGCATGGTACAGACATATGTAGCTCAATCATGTGGAACATTTCAACTTACACATCCGTGTATGTAGTCACACATTGATAGTGACTTACACTGTCAATTACACAATCGTGTAACTAATTATGTAAGTCCATGAACCCTATTAAAAACCATAACCTTCTCTTTTTCTCTCATTTTGTCCTCTCTTTTACCACCGCTCTGTTGCGCCCGCACTCCTATAACATAGCCCAACCTTTTAAAGTGATTTTGCCACACCCAAGTGAAATTTTCTTGCATTTTACATAGATTACACTATGACATTTAGCGTATTTTTGTATTTTTTCAATTACTTCAATATAAGGTATATGTACCTAACTTTCTTCTTGTCTTTCAATTTCAAGTTGAATTTTATTCTTTTCCTTATGGATTATTAGATTAATTTCATGAATTGTGTCGTGGATTGGATGTAATTTGAATTAGGAATATTAATTTTGGTCACTAGGTTATAAATTATGATGGGTTTTGTTAGATTAAGCATAATTTGTTGTTTTCTTGTAATTAGTTAATGTTTATTAGTTTAATTTCATACCAATTTTGTATTAGCATGATTTAGGTTTTAATTATGTATGTAGTATAAAGTTAATTGTTTAATTTAATTTTAAAGTATAGGATTTTTTAACAAAATTATAGGAAGTGCATTTAGTAATTGCATAATTAGAATAATTTTGTTTATTAATTACATTTTGATTGTGTTATTAATTTTTCATTAGTTGAATTTCCTAATTATTTTGTTAATTTTGTTAATTTTAGTTTAATTTGATTTTTATTGTGCACCTTTTTGCAATTACATAATACATTGAGTGTGTGAATTAAGTGTAGGGTAAAATTGCTTTTTCATATTAATATATGTCAGTATTGTGATGTGGTAGCATACCTTTGAAATAATGTGAATGTGAATACATTGAAGCAGATTAACTAAGGAAAAATAGAGATACAAGTAGAAATGGTAAGATATAAAGTGTACAAGTAAAGCTGAAAGAGCAAAAATTTCTATTACCTTGAGAAATTAAACTTGGAACTGGAATGGTTGTTTAGGTATCATATTAAGAGTTTGTGATTCAGTATAAGGTTATAACAATGAATTTGATATCAGAATTTCATGATAGTTATGTATCTTATATTTCTGAATTGATTGAGAACATACTTAAATAAGATGAAATAAATGGTAGAGATATATGTGGAAGTCCTCAAGGTTAAGTTGATCAGCTATTGTGAGTTCACATTTGAAAGTGTGGTTATTTTGGCGAATGGTGTTACTAGGCACATATGTAGTACATGCTTGAATATGGTACAGGGAGGGATCTATAACATATTAAATGCTCTTAAGTCCTAGTCCCTATAGGTAAAATTCTGAGATGAATCAGAGTAGCACAGTGGAAGCATGAATTTATGTGGATACATTAAATGGTACTATTAAGGATAAGTAACTTTTGTACAGTCATAGAATACTTAAATGTTATCCATAATCAATTGAGGTCAAGGTATCATTAGCTTAAGATATTAATTAGTGATTTTTTGAAAATAAATCTCTAGATAAGATGCAATGATTTTGATGGTACATACCAAGGCATAGTATATAGGATATTCTGATTATGTGAGATATGATAGTAATTAATCTTATTGAGATATTAGGAATGATGGAAAAGCAAAGACGAACATAGTTGACTGATAAGGATTTCGTAAATAGTACAAATCATTGAGGAAAGAAATTGTCTTTTTATGAGAACTATCACTGAATTGTATTATATAGACCAAATGTTCCATTTTTAGGAATGGATAAATATTGAACGAAGCAGAAGTGAATATTGGAGTCGAATAATTATGATACTTAGGAATGAGAAGCTAAATATACTATAGAAAGTGCATGTAATTGTCTATTGTAAAGTATCCAAATTATGTTATTGGATTCTTGAATTTGAGATGACACTATTGCTATTGCTAAAAGAACTTAGATATATAATGTATATGTCATGTTAGTATGTTCAGAAGGTACAAGTCAGATTCGATGCATATGTCATCAGCTCAGGAAATTAAGATTTGCAAATAATTTGAATTATGTGGAGAAATTAGTAAAAATGGTCAAATGTCGGATTAAACAGTTGAAAAATCTAAGGAATTGAATAATTGGTGTAAACAGTCGAGAGAAGAAGCTACATAGGAAACTGAAGAAAACATGAGACAATATAGTGATCTTGAAATGGGAAAGAACTAGAACTACATGTATGATCAAATGAATGATAATTTCTGTTTTGATTTTGATGCTTGAAAGACTATAAATTGTGAGCTGCTAATTGAATGTTTTTGAATTGAAATTAGAGATGAAATTGACGAGGAATTGAAATGTATAATTGAGGTATAAGTAATAGACTATGATGAAGATGTGTTGAATTTGGTATGAAGATGTTAAAAGCTGGAAAAAATTGAAGGAAAAGGATGACGAACCTTCAGTTCACTCATCCCACGATCATGGGAGCTACATTAGCTCCTTCCTACCATCGTGGGAAATGCATGGAAGTGAGAAAAGTTATGTTTTGTGTGATATTTGAACCACATAAAGATAAGTTGCTTTACTTTTGTGCATTTGGACTTGATTGGAACTTGAAATGAACCTAGTTTAATGTTGGATTAATTGGTTAAAGGTTTGATAAGTTTATATTGTTGATTGATGGAATTGCTTGTTTGATATCAATGTAAATAAATCTAGAATTTATAAGTTATTAAACAAATGAAAGTGTTCTTATGAATGCAAATATGATTCAAACGATATAAACAATGTGAATTAGGTATAAATGAATGAGAATTAGGAAATTGTGTGAATGTATAATGCTAGAAAAGGATTGGTGAATGTAAGATTGATGAATTGAGAATAATCAAGTTTAATTAAGGTATAAACCTAATTGCAAACAAGTTATGTAAAAGCTAAGATGTATGAATGATCAAGACTTGTGAATAAGGATACATACTCAGGAAAGTCAATTGAGCATGCATTGAAACATGATATATGTATATGTGAATGATTGAATAATCATATGATTGACAACCTAAAGAATTATGAATTGTGTGTGTATTGCAAGAAGATAAATGCACCAAGTGATCGCTAACATCTAGACATTGCCGGATTGTCAAGGGAATAGCGTATCTGGGGCGTACTGTGAGTTAACCTAGACGTGTAACTCAATTATACGTGCTTCTGTATGATTTGTATGTTGAATATAAAATGTGAGAGTAATTGAATGTGAAATGTTAGAATGAATATAAAATATGGAAATAATTGAATGTGAATTGCTGGACTTAGATCTGATGAATTTAAAACATATGACAGGAGCACAAAAGAATGAAAGGTAATGAAATATGGCATATGGTATGATGCATTGCATTTAAACGCATGATCAGATAAAAGAGTTGTGATCGGAGTGGCCAGCGTGAAAAAAAGCTTAAAGCTTAGAAACGTGCACAAAGAGTTACAGGCTCAACGATTAATGAGCTCGGTATCCACAATGAGTACGGGACAGTTGTGAAATGAGCTCGGTATCCACAAGGGATAATGGACAGTAAATAAGCGCTCGGTCACAACAAAGTAAAAATAAAAGTTAGTCACATGTGCATTTGCATATATAAATTGACATGTATCATATGATTGATTTGAGATGATTACTCAGTTATTTGAAATGCAGTTGAATGATAAATGAGGATGTGTTGTGATATGAAATACTTGTTGGATTGGGATATGATTTGCTTCTGTGTTTCTGACCTGAGTGAAAACAACAATGATGGTTCACTTATTGAGTTCGCAAAACTCATCAAAAATTACAACATTGAATTTCAGGTTTAGAGGAGACTTAGCTAGTCTAGTTAAAGTTACTTTGGCATTTGGACTTGGGTCAGTGTCGAGATCAGTTTTACCTGCAATTGTCATCAGTTATTTTTGTATCAAGAATTGTATCTCTCAACTATTGTACAATGTAGAAGTGAATTTTAGAAGTGTAATGTCATTTGAGACTTTATATGTTTGTAAATAAAGATGGAATAAAATGATTATCGGAATATTTTATGATATGTGTGATAGATTAAAATGTCAAATGAATTGATTTAACCGTTTTAACGTATCATTTTTGTAGAGTGTGTTCTCAAATCTCCTTCGATATGTCGAAGATTGCCAATCTAGTCAGTACACAAATAAATCTTACAGAGAATTGTTAAGATCAAGAGAAGAAATTAAGAACTGGCATAAGAGTGTCGGGAATAAAATTTTAATACGTTGAGTATTCCTCTTATTGTGGCTTGTTATCAAGCAAAGAATGACAACAATAGCCATATTGAGTTATTTTAATTTGTTGGGAATATGCCATTTATGCAAAGAAGCATAAGAAACTCAAGTGCATGTTTTTTTTTTTTTTCTATTTTAGCTTCTCAGCTTAAATATGGAAAACTATTTAGGACCTATGCCATTACTAAAGGTAATTTCGTTATTTATATAATAAGCTTTGGATCGTGTGTATACAAGATTTGAAAGGAAAAGGGCATGAAAAACTCCAAAAAGAAAATTTACGAGGAAATCATCCCATATGTTAGAGAAGAGCCGATATACAATATAGAAACAAGCCAGATGTCGGGATAGCATTGCAAACTCATGAGAACAAACATATACTAAATTAAAGGATAATATTAGTTTTTTTTTTCAAGGAAAAGAAACAAAAATTACATGATTTTCCGATGGAGGCTAACCCCCACCATATCCTCAAGAAAGATAGTGACACACTCAGAGGCTACACTATCAAAAGCGGTGATCTCGAGACCAAGATTAACAGCAATGTTAGCAAGCCAATCGGCGCATCGATTTTCCTTTCTATATGTGTGGCGCGTAAAAACGACCCAATTCTGAGCAAGTAATTCATTGATGCCCAGAATGAGAGGGTTAAACGACGTTGTCCGATGTGTTGCGTCGGATAGAAGATCCTTGACCACGAAAGAATCCAATTTGAGTATTACGCGTTGAGAACCAAGGGCTTAGGATAGATTCAAACCCGAATAGACTCTCTATAGTTCTGCCGAGATCGGGGAGCACTAATCGATATTCTGTTCAAAGCTACCAAACCAATCACCCGAGCTATCTCGAATAAGACCACCTGCTGTGACAAAAAAGTGTGCACTGTTATACGCGTTATCGATATTCAATTTGACCCAGCCCGAGGTAAGTGTTAATTAAAAAAGTAAATTAATGAACATACTTTTCGATTCTAAGTTTCTAATTAGATTTGATCGTGGTCTATTTCCCCTTTGAAGGTTCCCACTGGAAAGCCGAGTTAAACTAAATCTAAACCGCTCGATCACATTCCCACGGACCAACGCCAACTTTTACCGTTCTTCTCATTTCTTTCTCTAGTCGAATGAAAATGCAGAATTTTCCACGGCATTTGACCGAACACCTTTCGAGCAATTGAAACGCATCCTTCAATTACATCCCCGCCTTTCTTTCTCTCGTCCACTCCTGACTACAAAATACTAGAGAGGGGCATTGATAGATCCAAGTGAAAAACGCCCAAGTCGAAGATGGCTCGCATCTTCGAATACTTCGTGGTGTGCGGTCTGGGACCCGAGATCCGAACCGTTGACGGTAACAAAGGGTTTCATGGAACGGGACTGATGTACTTGCCTTCTCTTCTTGACCAATACCCTCCCGACAATCATTCACTCTACCCTCCACCTCCTCCGCAGCTTCCAACTGTATGTCTTCACGCTCTCATTGTTCCATTGAATTCGTGATTCTTCACTTGGTGTTGCATTGCATTGTGGTTGTTTGTTTGTGGATCTGATCTCATTGTATCACTTCGCAATGTCACAGTGTGTGCTTCCAGCTGGCGTTGAGCTGTACTCGTCGGGGTACGATTCTCTTGATTCCTCAACGTTCCCTCGGAGCTATCCTATTGTTTTAACTGGTAAAATATTTTACAAAACTGCTTCTGTTATGTGCCTCGAATTTCTGTGTTTGTGGCTTCTTGAGCAATAAAGATTGGGATTGTTTGTAGGTTATTTCAAACTAGGATTAAGCTCAATTGAATTTGATTGACTTGCAGTTTGTTTGATTTCATGCTTTTCCTTTTTAAAATTTTTTCAGTGCAATCAATAATGAACTTTATCTAACCATGGAAGGTGTTAAGGCCTCGCTTGTAGGAATGGAATAGGAAAACTGAGCGTGATGACCTCCAATTTTGGGACCATTGAGACCAAAATCAGTGCCCAATGAGGTTTTGCTCATTTTAGTGTCATTTGTTATGAGAACATACTTCTAAGTTTGTAGTTAATATATGGACAACTAAATAGCCTGTCCTTTACAAAATCTCCTTATATGCTTTGCATGGTTTTTGTTTTATATGTCTCTTATAAGGAGAGGTTCGTCCTATATGATCTTGAATTGGGTTCTAGACATTTTTTCTAGGCTTAGTCACTATTAACTTTTTCAAGGGGTGCTAGCTTCACAAAAATAATTGAGCCATTGGCCATTGATAATAATAACCTATGTGATAGAGAGGATCATTATCATGATTGTAAAAATACTTGCTACAATTAAGTAAGAAAAATGAGTTTGGTTAGTTTGCAATAATTTTGGAAATATTCTATGCCAGTCTCATGTGTAACTAATCTGGTCACTACCTAGAAGAGAAAAAAATGGGTAGGGATACCCAAAGGTACAAAACCATGGACGAGGTGTTGGAAAACAAAAATAGACTATGAAGCTTAGGAATAAGCTCTATAAATGACAGTATAAACATTACTATCTATCAACTAATTTCCTAAACCTAATTATTTTCTTTTTATTGAGAAGTGTTACATTCTAGAACAGTTTTAGTTGTAATTAATTCTATTAACTTGGCAACCAATGTTGTTTATCCTTTTTCATCAATGCTAACGAAAACTCAATTCATCTAATTTGTTCACTTTTTTGCAACTTATTGCCTCATTGATGTGGGCATGGTGTTGCGTATGTCTAGGAGAGACAACTTCTTCCAAGGCTAAAGTACAATACAATGGGGAGGATAAATGAAATGTTCAGTATTTGATTTCAATCTGAATGCATATTGCTTTTAAGAACCTGAAGACATTAGCTATATGCCTTTGACCACAATTCATGTTTAGCACATGATTTTTTAATTTTCATCTTATTCCGTGAGAATTTTATCTCTCTAATGAAATGATTGTTCAAACAACTCTTTGTCCTTTTGTATATTTTTTCAGAGGGTGATGGATCAAAAATTTATGTTAGTTGCATTGCTTTTCGAGATCCAGTTAGTGAGGATATTGCTGAGGCCTATCGTATACCAACAAATTCATTTGCTGACAAATGCATTTGTCTTGTTTCACGCTCTCCTAGTTTCGAAGTCCTTCGAGCGGCACTAGAAGAGTTATATGCTCTATGTTTTTCAACTGACGGAAGTAGGTAAAGATCTTCAACATGTGAAAGTTCATATTTTCATGATTTTTTGAGCAATAGATTGAATGTAGGCATTTGTGGACCAAGGTCTTTTGCATAAATATCCAATGACTATAAACAGGTGGTCGCTGTAACATTGTAAATATTTGTATGAAAATATTTATGCTGTTATTTCAACTGAGATCAAAAAGTTGAATCCATGTTATTTCTTTTAGATGCATTTAATTTTCTCAACTATGCAAAATTTCAGCAAGCCATTGTGGGAAGTCATAGCATATATGGTATCCAATGTGCCCATACCTACTCCTGGGAAGGATCGAGTCTTATTTGCTATTGAGAACTCTTTGCTTTCAGTGGATGCTCCACCAAAAGATGGATTCCCATTTGCTGATGTAAAACTCCCTATCTGTCCTTTGTGATCCAAGTCAGATCCCGTTTCAACAAAATTGGGATTTTGTGATTTTTTCTTCAGAAACTAATATATGGCACGTAACATGTCATGATGTGCAGATATCATTTCATCCACTGGTTCAGTGCTTGGATGTTGACAACTTAATCCAACTTTTCACTTCTGTATTACTTGAAAGGAGGATTTTGCTTCGGTCCAACAAGTATACCTTTCACTTTCAATACAATGGATTTTGCATTTTGGTTTTATTGCTGCAATTAGTTGTTGTTAAGTTGCCACACAGCTCTCAGCGGGAAAATTTTTGACAATATGTATATTCTAGTAGTTGTGTATCGTATCTAATATGGAGACACTATGAGTATATCCTTTTGGGTATCTAAGTGAAGCTTCCCCATGGCCTTTTCATTCGCCAAATGATACACACACATGCACAAACACAAAAGTGAAAGAAAATGCAAGAAGAAAAAGGAAACAAAATGGAACTTCTTAGTTTTTTTTAAACTTACTTGGTCATAAGACTTGGGGGCTTGTTTAATTTACTATTGGATTGGGAAGAAGTATTTATAAACTAAAGGAAAATAATTAGTATGATGTTTGGTTATTTTAAATTACATTTTTCCAGTTGGCCTTTGAAACTTAAAGAGTTATTCAAATAGAGGTTAGATTTAACTGTTTCATGGGAGAAGAGGAGAGCAAAAAAAAGAGTTCTCTCCAACATCTTTTGATACATATATCATCAATTCTTTTCTTGCACTTTCATGTACTCAACTTGTCTCTACATATCTGCTAAATATTGTTTGATTGTCTAATATTTGCTTTTATTCTTCATTTTCCCCGTGGAAATGCATATTTGGACATGTGAAAGAGAAAAGTAGAGGATACGGTCACTTGGTATTGACTAGGTTTTAGTCCATCTATTTATAAGAGTAGGGAAATACATGCTAATGCCAATACTGTAAAATTGGATGGTAAACTATTCAAATACTAAATCTCTAACAAAATAACTGTATTTGATTGAAGAAAGTACAAAGTTCTGTCAAATACAATTGAGAGAATTCTAATACTGTTATAATTATATGAAACAAATTTGACAAAGTGCTTTAGAAAAACTTTGCAACATTAATCTTCAGAACAATTAATCTTTAAGTTGGAGTTTCCCCAAAAACTCAAGGAGGACTGAAATTGGTTCTTTGTAGGGTTGGTTTCTGAAGATTAATGAGTGGTACTATTTGTTTTTATATTAAGTGCAACTCAAACTATTTGCTTGTGTTAGGAAGCTCATGTTCTTAAATGGATTCAGTTATACAAGGATATAGTTTACTAATTTTGATATCTTTTAATATTGTGCAGGTATTCTCTTTTAACTCTTGTGTCTGAGGCCATTTGCCATCTAATATATCCTTTTAGGTGGCAGGTAAGTTACTAATACCATGGGTTCCTATTTTTCTTTTCCTAGTTAGAATAACATGGTAAGATTGTCTCAAATTTCCCAGTAGTATTTTATTGTCTCATCTGGATATTACTGTTGATGTCTCTTTAATTTTTTCTAGACATGATGATTTCTTCAATATTCCATATTCTAATCAATTTATTTTTGTTTTGCTGAAGCATGTCTACATTCCATTACTATTTTACAGTGGAGTAGACTACATTGATGCCCCTACACCTTATATGATGGGTCTCCATTCTGGTGTTGATACTTCAAATCTGGCTATGGATGGTGTAAGTTCTGTTTGTGAATTAAAAATCTTCATGGTATTTATGTATATGTTCCACTTAGTTAATGTTCAGTTTGGAATGCGTCACTTTTTCTAGATCAATGTTTTATATGTATGGTTATTTTCATAAAATTTTGACAACATTTGTTCAATCTTTCTTCCGGTTATAGAGAGTTCCAAAATTAGGATATATTCACAAAATTTTAGAGTTGCTTCTGATTTTACTATGCCACCATGAACAACAAAGCTCGTCCAAGTTCTTAAATTCTGTAAAATAACATGCAAAGCTCCAACTTCATTAGACAAGGATTTCTGCCATTTTGAATGCACTAATGGCTACTTTGTTGGTTTATGTGTTCATTGCCTTCCTCACCTACTTTTTATGTTTCTACTAAAGGAGCTTTTATTGTGACTTAGCCAGGAGATGCCCTAAAGTGCCATCAACTTGAGCTAACCTTGGAATGTGTGGAAACAACACTACTAAACTTTGATCGATGTTGCTTCTTATGATAACAATCAGGTCCTCCTGAAGTTGCTGACAAATTCTCATTTCTAGAACAAACCTATATTTAGATATAATAAAGAGTAAAATGGTTGTGACATTAATCCGAGAAGAAAAAGATCAGTTGGAATACAAATCTCAAAGTGTGAAGTGTAATGTGGGAGACATATTTAGGTCTCATCAAATGTAGTGCATTTGACCACTCTGCCTTGGTTGTCATTTTCTATAGCTATTAACTATGCCAATACGGTTTATGCTCAACTAGTGAATGGATGATGTCATGTCTGACTTGTTTCTGTTTTTAGTGGTCAACCATTGACCTGTTGGTTTATGCTTGTGCTTTTAGGTTTTAAAGATCAATTTGTTGAGCCTTGATTTAACTTGCTTCTTCATTCCTTATAGGTGGTTGTTGTAGACCTGGAATACAACAAAATTAGCACATCAGAAGAAATACCTCCTATTCCAGAGCCAGAATTAAGTTCTTTGCGTGGTGAAATACTGGAGCTCTTGCATCCCAATGTTGTGGGCATAGATCAGATGAAGGCTGGTCCAGTTACTTTTTCAGAATTGTATACAAAATGTTGCAGCAAGAAGTGGGATAAGGGTCATGACCTTCAACTTAGGTGATACTTGGATGCATCTGAAATATTCATAAGTACTTATTGCTTTCCTTCAGTTGGGTACATTATATTTAGTCTTTTTATTGTCTTAGATGATTAGTTCTTTGGAAAGAAATATACGTGGTATACTGAACTGATTATTAGAGAAATAAAGACATGCTTGGTACTTTGAGTTCCTTTCTATGTTTTCCATTCTACATCTGTAGCATCAGTTAATGATTGTCAACTTTTCTTAGGAAATTCTACAATATCTGGGTAATTATTGGAGAAACCAGACAAAACTCAAACTTCTGCTGATTATTTGAGGGAATTCCAGGACACTTTATCCTTTCTAGTATATATGAAGGACAAATCTTTTCAAATTACTTTGTTTTTTAGTTATTGCTTCTTTTACTAGTATAAATATCAAAGTAGAGGACAAAGGGAGCAAAGCTTTCAGCATTATATACGGAGCGATAAATTGTTACATCAAAGTTATAATGTTTAGTTATGCCCTCACAAATTAGGGCATTCATATGCATCAATGCCATTATATGCTGATACTAGTTTTGCTATTATCTGAAATAACATACAGTTACAAGAGCTTTCTTTGTAATTTAATCACATTTTCTTGAGATTAATCACATTTTTGTGTCTTGTACAGGTTAATATTTTTAAACTTCTTTGCATCAATTTTAGGCGGCTACCGCAATTTCATTGTATGTAATCCTTTTTCGAAGTTGTTATCGTACTAAATTATCTTTTAACCTTCATACCAATTATTTATTTGTCCTTATTTTGACTATCATCAGGAAAATACTGCAAGTCATGACTTTAACACCCAAGCATTTTTAAAGAAGCGGTCACGATCAACTAACCAACCGGCAGATCCAATGGTGATGTTGCTTTCTAATTGATCATTTTTTTCAAGAACTTGTTACAAACCAATGTGGCTACTTTATAAACTGTTTAAATGTTTCATGTCTTCTTCATATGCATTTTATGTAGTCCGTTGACATTCCTTGTCCTCATTTTACTTTCCTTAATTTGACAGATAACCCAGTTTTTAGATTCTCATGGTTTCTTGGATTACCTTGAGAGATGCATAGGATCTGATGAAAATAATAACAATAATCTTCTTGATAAGTTGCAAGATGCAATTGGGAGGGGTCAGAACCCATTTTCTATTCTCCCTTGGTCATTGGTGGAGCCAGAGATTCTAACCATATCAGATCCAGATGCTGGATTGTCAGGTATATGCAGTTGATAATTACTTCTTTGATTTAGAGAATTGGATGAAAGCTGACCTTAATTGCCAATGTATGAATATATACATGAAAGCACATAAGAATAATTAATTTCCACAAAAAATCCTGCTAATTATACACTATTCTCAACACCCCCTCACATTAGACCGAAGCTATAATGTTTATGTTTAGTTTAGTAAATATGAAACTTGAAGACGTCCTAATGACTTGGTAAACAAATTGACTGATTGATTTGAGAAATAGTGAACTATGTAATCAATTCCTTTGACATACTTCTCTTTAATGATAGTCCACCTCTGTCTATGTGATGCTTGATTATCGCATATCAATCTCATAGGCTTGTGTGACATAGGTCTAAAAGAATGAATCCAAATTTCTTCTAACGGTTGATGCACCTATAATAAATCACATGTTGCAATTAACATGGCCTTGTATTCAGCCTTTGCATTACTATGTGCTACTCTTTGCTCTTCCTTGAGACTAAGTTTCCTCCTTCAAATGCATAATAGTTTGAAGTGGTACGACTATTTAATTGTGAACCTACATAATTTGCATTTTCAATTCTTTGTATATCAATGTCCATAATTATGGTGCATTAGTCTTTGTCCAAGAGGCCTCTTGATGTACTCTACAAAATGTGGTGGTAATGTTCAACATAAGGACAGGATATATTGACTCACTAAACTATCTAATGTACAACAGCTTACCAAGAACTTGTGATATATAGCTGGATCAGAATATGCCTCCCACATATTAGGTGTGATAGGGATATTTAAGAGTATCTATAGGTTTAGATTCCAATAACCTAGTCTTTTACAACAAATTAGTAGTATATTTTTTCAGAGAGGTAAATTCCTTTTGTTAACAAAGCTATCTCATTACCTAAAATATACTCTAAAAGATCAAGGTCATTGGTTTGAAAATTGTTGTTATAGAAGCCCTATACCTAGAGATTTGTAGTGAATCATAATGACGACGACATGTATATACAATAATAGGTTATGCTTTATCATAAAACATAGAATGGGCTAAATGATAATGTTTGAGACTAAAATCATAAATAGTTGTACTTACTCATCCGAGCTATGCACAAGGAGACTGCCTGAGGTCATAAAATAATTTCTTTATGTCGACATATTTACCTAGAAGAGTTCTTATAAGCAGCAAACCATGGTGGTTGCTCCATATAGGCTTTCTTTTAAATGCAACATAAAAGAACACATTCTTAATGTCAATATGATGCAAGGGCTAGTGGGCATTTAGAGAAATAACAAGTCAAACCAAAGTAATCTTATTCATAAGAGAGTGTGTTCACATAGTCTACAACAAAGATTTAAATGTAGCCATTGGACGTGAAGCAAGCCTTAAGGTGATCAACAATATCATTTAGGCGACCTTTAGTAGTGAACACCCATATGCAACTTATAGATGATTTGGCAAAAGATAAAGGTAGAAGTTCCTAAGTACCATTAGAATGAAGATTTGTCATCTTCTCAAGTATCATAGCCTGCCACCTAGATTGTGTCAAAGCCTCAACCATCGTCTTAGGTAGACACAACAGAAAAATTGAAATAAAAGAAAAAGAAAAAGACCTGATGATAATTATTAGATATGGAGGAGAATGGGTGAATCTAGCTTAGATGTTTAGTCATAGTATTAAGAGGAGTAATCCAAGCCTAAGGATCACTCTTCATACTCTCACTTGGTGGGAGTATCCTTGAATTTGATGGTGGTAAAGAAGAGGAATTAGAATCATAAATTACTGAGGGAGGGGAGTCGATAGGTAGAGTAAAGTTTAGCAAAGATGGAGATGAGTCAATTGAAGAGGAAGGGTATAAGGTGCTTGTTCAAAGAAGGTAACATTGGCTAAGGCGGAATACTAATAGGGGACTAGCGAATAATACAGATATGAATTACATTTTTGCCTTTGGGGAAAGTTTATGAGAATGTGGCATGAGGAATAAGACAAAATGCATACAACCAAAATTGGTGGAGAGGAACACAATTTGTAGTAACATGTAATGTTATTTTCCAAAAAAACATGTAATGTTACATATAATAATATAGTCTAACAACCCAAAAGCACACTGATAGAAACCAGAAAAGAAAGACAATAGAAGTAACTGAATAATAGAACTTTATTGATAAATTTGAGAGCAAGAATCTTAAACTCCCAAATCAGTCCGTATGGAGAGGACTAAACTCCAAAACAAAGGAATTAATTTTCTCAAAAGCTTCCCTACTTGCTCTAACTATCAAATATTTATAATGCTAGACTCTTAATCGCAATAAAAGATAGACTCCTAATCGTAATAAAAGATAAGGCTCCTAATCACAATAAAAGATAGACTCCTAATCTTAATAAAAAATAAGATTCCTAATCGTAATAAAAGATAGACTTTTAATCGTAATAAAAGATAAGACTCCTAATCGTAATAAGACTCCTAATGTGTTGGAGGTGTCGTATCAATGCATCCCTCCTAGAAATTCGCCTTGTCCTCAAGGCGGAAAGAGAGAAATCTTGGCAAATTTCCCTATTCCGTCGCTTTCAGCCAAAGCCTCTGTTGGTGCGCCGTCGCCGTCTTCATCGGCCATCTCCATGAGATTGAGGGTCGCGGCCTTGCAGCGATGGCCGGGAGAGAACTTCTCGTTGCAACAAAAACACAGCCCCTTCGAAATACACAGTTGTCTCTCCTGATCCCAAATGCGCAGCGTCACTGGTCAAGAAGAAGCAGAAGCAGATGTGGAATGTTGTGTTGTTGGGTTGCTAGTGAATGGACCTACAGGTGACAAATTGGAAGTTTGGGCCTGTGAGATATTGGACATATTAGAGTTGACCAATTGATTTGCTTTTGGCCCACTTTTAAGGTTGGACTTTTGTTCAAACTCTAGTGCCAAACTCATAGCTCTGTAGATGGTGCGTGGCTTGTGGATGCGAACATCAGCTTTCAAATCGTCTTTAAGACCGTATACCCCTAATAGACAATGATCCGGCCAATCCACAACCCGGGCTGATCTCCGTGCAAATTCTTGCCTATACTCTTGGACTGTACCAGTTTGTTTGATGTTGCAGAGGTATTCATCAGGATTTTGAAATTCAGCGGGACCGTAGTTCTCTTGGAAGGCCTGAATGAGTTCCTCCCAATAGATCATGGTTTGATCGTTGTTGAGCCAGGAGAACAAATCCAAAGCATCGCCCTCCAAATACATCGCGCTATGTCAACCTTGTGTTCGTCTCGGCGCTTGATAATAACGAAGTATTTTTCCGCTTTTAGAATCCAAATTTCTGTCTCCTCCGTCATATTTTGGAAACTCGATCTTGGTGTAAGGACGTTGTCGTCGCCATGACTGAGGTTCTTCATCTTCTTCATTATCCTGCCCGTTGGTTCGACGTTGATAACATGGTTGAGGATTACGTTGAACGTGGTCCCAAGTGGGGTTCACGTATTCCTTTCCTTGTCTGTGAACAGAAGAAGATGGGATACTGGTGGCTTTTTGATTAGCTTCCAGTGTAGCTATTTTTGCTGCTAGAGTGTCAATTGTTCCTAATCTGGATGCAATAGCAACGAGTTGAGTGGCGATTTGGTCATTGGAAGAATTGGGTGAGGAGGGATGAGTGTTTTGCGGATCGATGGGTACGGAGGTTCGTGTGTTTACCATTGGAATCAACCTGCTCTGATACCAAATGATAGAAACTAGAAAAGAAAGACAATAGAAGTAACTGAATAATAGAACTTTATTGATAAATTTGAGAGCAAGAATCTTAAACTCCCAAATCAGTCCGTATGGAGAGGACTAAACTCCAAAACAAAGGAATTAATTTTCTCAAAAGCTTCCCTACTTGCTCTAACTATCAAATATTTATAATGCTAGACTCCTAATCGCAATAAAAGATAGACTCCTAATCGTAATAAAAGATAAGGCTCCTAATCACAATAAAAGATAGACTCCTAATCTTAATAAAAGATAAGATTCCTAATCGTAATAAAAGATATACTTCTAATCGTAATAAAAGATAAGACTCATAATCGTAATAAGACTCCTAATGTGTTGGAGGTGTCGTATCACACACACTTCTATAGTTCTTCACTTGTATATGAGTAATAGCCTTAGTTTTCCCAATTTGACCTTTTCTTTACAAATGCCATCTTTCCTGGCCACTTTCTATTTCTTCTAGCAAGCTTTTTCAAAATAAATCATTTTACTTGATAAATATCTCTACTTCTTACTCGGTGGTGAGTGGTTCGGCTCTAGCAGCTAATTGTTCAAACCGGCATTGATATTCTTTGACTGTGCCGAACTGATGCAGCTTAACAGGCTCTCCCAATTTATTGCGTTGAATAGTGGGTCCAAATTGAAGGTGACAGTGTTGTTTGAATTCCTCCCAAGTAACCCCTGGTTGATCTCTATCTAGTTTCAGAAACCACACTTGTGCATCCCCATCAAGATGGTAAGAGGCAATCTCCACCTCCTCCTCCTCTAGAATTCTTTGGTGTCAAAAGTAGTGTTCGCAATGGCTCAACTAGGCTAGTGGGTTGTGTTTACCATCATAAATGAGAAATTCGAGTCGCCCATATCGGGGGGCTTGCATTCTAGCTTTGACTTGGTTAGGTTCTTGACCTGGGTCTTGTTGCCTGCGGTTAACACTCCCTGTCTCACCTTGTTGCCTTTCCATTTGATTGGCAGCCAAGTCCCTTGAGAGCTCTTCAATACGGGTGGAGAGTTGCTCATGCTCCAATCGGTCTCTTTGACGATCTTCGTGATACATTTTCATGAAAGTCTCAAGTTGCATTTGTAAGTTATTAGATGAGTTGCCCATAACTTCCTTGTCTGATTCCAAATTGTTATGGTCCCCCATTCGGGATCTAGTTACAGGATGATTGATGGTAAAATCAACCTGCGAGGTATGAAGCGACCAATGTTTTCTAGACTTCTTGCCTTTAGGACCTATGCTGAATTATAAAGAAAATAAAGGCTCGTTAAATGATAGAACCTGTCGATCTCTTAATGACAAAATTTGGATGTTGAAAATTTTCAGATCCCACTTCCATTCTGAATTCTAGCTAAAGTACACAAAGGAAAATAATGGCTTCCTACAAAGCAGGAGCCACTACACTACATGCTGAGTAATTAACTAAAATGGTACAAAACAAAAGGAAATAACTGAAACAACAGCTAGAATTCTTTGACTACTTCAACTCCTCTCCCTCCAGCCACGTCTCTGATACATGATTCCTTTGGCAAACTTGTCATTACAAGGCAGCACTTCCACAGCTGGGTTTGTGTGCATAACATTTTTCGTCTACTATTAATCCCCAACTTTATTGTTTACAATCATTCCAGGTAATTATGACCATTCAACCTGTAATTTGTCAATTGAAAAGGCAAATTTGAGCCAAGAAGATCACAATTACGTTGTACCTATCTGGTCAAAACATCGGGATTAGTCACACTTGAACTTCTGAAATCATTGTAGAGGATGAGGAGTTTCTCTGTTTGCCAATCATCGCTAAGTGATAGTCCATTTAGGACTAATTTGAAGGAAGAAAGGAAAAAATATTATAGAAGAGCCGTGGCTTTGATACCATAAAGAACGAAGACAAAGTAATTCTTCCTTAATTTTTCTACAAATAGTAAAATGAATATATAGGACAATATAGCCCTAATTACTTCTTCAAATTAAGAAGATTCCATTTATTCTCTAAGTAATAAAATCTCAACTAATTAATAGAATATTAACTAGTTATCTATAGAGAATCAACTAATTATCTACAACAATAACAATAACAACCCAGTAAAAATTCCACTCAAATGAGAGATCTAAGGAGGTTCAGTATATGCAACCTTATCCTTAATTAGTAAAGAGGCTGTTTTCAGAATTAACGAATTATCTGTAGAGTAATTAGCTGATTACTTCTAATAATATCAACAAAGATCATTATGTTATATAGGTAAATCCAAACTGTCTTACATCAATCCAAATAATTGAGATCAATCAATTTATATTTTGTGATCTTAGATATCATAAGAATGACATCAATCACAACAAAAACCTTTTGTTCGTCAACCATATAGAGACAAAATAGTCAAAAACAAAGCTGGAGCAACCATAAAATCTCAAATAAAAAAATCTAATATTTTGTGAACTTCGTTGCACACGCTTCGATGCATCGGCTTGGGGGAGAGGAGACAAAATATTCAGGTGCTGCATGAGGCTCACGCGTAAAGCTTTTAGTGACTGGTCTTCAAGGAGAGGCCGGTCGATCGTTGATGCTCCTAGTTGTGCTAGTGGTGAGGGTAAATGGTCTCTTAGAATGGGTGGCTCATTTTGTTTTAAAAGTTCTGCTCACTGGACATATCTGAATTGAAAGAAGATAAAGAAGACCTCACCTTGCTCAATGAGCAGAATGGAGGCTACAAAAAGTTCAAATAGTCAAGATTGGCTCTAATACTATTTAAGAGAAAGGTATTTCTGTATTCTTATCTTAGTATAGAGTATAGCTACATATATATGCTAACTAATCAAAAATTAATTAGGTAATAAGGTCCCTATAATCAAACCTATTATCAAACTAACAGTTACAGAGTCTTTACAATTTGCAGCATTGACGAATTCTTCATACAGACATTCTTTCATGATGTAACTATTCTAGCAATGGTTGTTTCTACCTTGCTGTTTATCTTGGTAACTTTTTGCTCGTTGGCAACTGCTTCTCTCTTTAGTGATGTCTTGACTGCTCGCTTTGTATCGCCACCATTCATCTCTCTACCAGTAACACTTAAGCACCATCAGTGATGCTTCTTCTTGCCTACAATGTCCTCTTCGTGCCGGCGACCTCAGAAGGCACCCCTCCCACCGATGACCCTACCTGCTGCTTAACCTCACGAGGAGATGTTGCTCCATTTTGTTGGTTTTTGTTATTTTTTAATCTGGGTTTAACAGAAAGTAAAAGAAAACAAAACACTGTAAAAACCGTCATGTCTGCCTCTACTGAATGCATTACTAGTGCTATGTCTTCTGCTTCTCCCCCAGTCTGACTGACCAAACTATTCTTTTTGGTGTATTTCCATATTTGATTTCGTGGTGAGGGAACTGAGAACCACCTAACCTCCCTCATCTCAATGTCTGGAATGTGGAGATATCATACATAAGGCACACAGATGCCCCACTTTTTTCTATCTTATGCAGTCTATAGACACTACAACGATCTTCAATATCTGAAGGCGGCTGCATGAATAACTGAAACAGGGAAAAAATTAAGGGTTTAGGGCTCACCATGTAAATTAGGGAATTAGGTGAATTAAGTTGACTCTATATCATTGTATTAATATATACGTAAAAGTACACAGGAATTATTAATTTACTTAAATAATCTCCTAATATACTATTGTCAACAGCTTCTTATGCATTTAATTTGATACTATTACATGTTCAGATGAGGCTAAGGTATGGCCTTTGGTTTTTCAGGATCTGGCGCTAAATACACATATGATAGGTTTCCTTCAAACATTAGATCAGAAGATCAAGAGGAGAAGAGGAAACAAATTCTTGCAGCAGCCAGCGGAGCTTTTGAGTACATAAAACATACTCCTGGGTATTTATGTTTTGCAAATTTATATTATCTATGTCTTCCATATTGTACTGATTGCCATGTAATTCTGCTTTACTGTAACAATCATAATTCTCTGTTATGTAACCAGCTCTCCATCTGTGCAAGTGGGCAAGGACTCTCTTAGTCCAATGGAGAGGGCTGTAAGTTCCTCTTACCACAATCATAGTGCAATTGCAATTGTAGAGATCGAAGTCTTAGCTTTTGACCATAATACCTGTATTTTACAGGCCGAAAGGGAGCGTATGGTATTGGATATTAAAGTTAAACTGCAGGTAGAACTCAATTCTTCTTTGTTCCCCTATGAATCCAAACAAAATGTCTGGGTAGTACCTGGATTTCACATAAAGTGGAAGTAACGATGCTTTGCTGTTGAATTTGCCATACAATATGGCCTTGTTTCTTCAGCTATAAACTATCCTCTATGCATAAAGAAGTTAAGGACTCATGGTCTTTGTTGCCAATTTTACATGTATGGATGGAATATCTTCCATAGCTTTGGCAAATATTTTCTAAGATTGGCAACGATAAAGAGAAAAGCAATTTTGCATTAAAAATATGGTTTTGGAAAATGTAAATAACGTTTAATAATAGTTAGATGTAAAAATTATGGTATTAACAAATTCTAAGTAGCATTGTTTCCCTTTTCACTCAAACTTATTGAATTTCACTCAGCTGCACCATTTGAATGCTTATAAATTTTCAAGCGAAGAAGATTTTCTACTGCAGTTTTCCTTTCAGTTCCATAAATGACTTTGCATAAAACTGTTACCCTTTTTATTTGTTGTATATTTTTTCCTCCTTTTCTAGCTTTAAATACAAATTATAAAGATCTGGTGGACAGCAATATTGGGGTTGCGTCTTTTCTTGTTAATATTTCTGCTTGATTCCATGACAGGGACTGTGGTTGCGTCTTCTCAAACTGGGAGTTACTGATGATCCGCTTTCGTCATTTGAATATGGAACAATCCTTGGTATTGTTCTGCAAGAAATCACACCTCTTATTGGAAATTTAACATGAATGCCTTTTGTTGAAAATGTTTAAGACGAGTGCCTGATGCCCCTCAGTTACAAAACACTCTGCCCTTTTACTTTTTTTTTTTTTGGTTCAGTGTACTAACAATGATCTTCTGATGGATTGCAGCCTTGATTGAGTCTGATGCAGAGGGAATTGGTGGTAGTGGGTTTGTTGAATGTATAAGGGAGCACATAATCTCGGTATTCTGCCAGCAAAGGCATCAGCTTATTTTATGGCATTCCCTGAGTTTATCTAACTTTGGCAGGTTTTGTTCTTTGCAGGGTTGGCAATGTCAACTGACTGATGAGCAATTTATAGCAGTGAAGGAATTGGTATGCAAAATGTCATAACTATGTTTTTTTATCTACTAGAAGATCATCATTATGATTGAACTTTGACATATGAAATATTATAGGTAAATCCTATGTTTGCAATTAAAAAATATTGTACTTTTTTGTTCATATCAAAGCAATTCCTTCTACTTCATTTTAGCAACACTCTTATAATGTCTAATCATATAAATGAAATATACTGCTAGCTATTTGCAATTTGGGGTGTCAAAATGTTTACAAGTTTGAATATGTTACCTCTTTGGTCCCTGGACACTTGAAAAACCAAGTTATCCAAATAGGGCTCCCTTACTGTCATGTCTTCCATGTCGAAGACCAATACGAATAAAATAAATGTTTCTAGATATGTGGCATATTTGTAGTGAGGAAGATAAAATCTCTTAAGTCACTGAGGGTGTTAAATCGGTAAGTAATGGTATCATGAGATGAGTTAACAGAATTCTTGTTTAGAAATGGAAGTTTTGCATACTTTTGAAAAGTTGATTGAAAACATGTATGATTTCTTGGTAGTTGAGTCATGAACTATGGTGTCAACTTTGGTTTTAAATTTCTTCTAATGTTTATCTACTGCAAATTAATTTTTGTGTGGCTATAATTTTTTATTTCATGTTCTTGAGCTTCTTGGCTCCATTTTTCTGGTCTTTGTGTATGTTAATAACCCATGACATATGTGATTCAGTTGAAAACAGCAATTAGTCGTGCAACCTCACGGAATGACATTTCAACTATTAGAGATGCGCTTGAAGTTTCTGCTGAGATGTACAAAAGGGATGCTAATAATGTTTGTGACCATATACAATGCCACCTGATTTCTCTATCGATATGGGAGGAGACAAGGTAAGAATTTTGGCCATTTGTACAAGATTTGATTGCTATCATAAGTTTCATTATCCAACTAGGCAACTCACTATCTCCTGTATTAGACAGATAAACTTTTGGTTTAATCTGTCCTATTTTCTGTCATTTTAAGGTCTAAAGATTAAACTCATTGACGCGGCTGACTTAGCTAAAGATTAAACTCATTGATGCGGCTGACTTAGCTCTTATCTTTACATTTTCTCTCCATATGAATATTCTCTTCTTCTAGGCCATCTCTTAGATACTTGGCATAATATAGTTGACCCCACCTCACTTCTGTTTTGGCCCCAAATTATCATCTGTTTTCTTCCCCAATTTTTGTACTGTTACTCATTGGAAGAGAATGCATTGCAAGGTTCTGGGAAGGATATTTTGACTTTCTAATGGAGCATTCTTCTAACAAGTAAGCCTACACAGCATTCACAATTACATTCTTATATGTATTGTTTTTCCATTAGTATATTCTTCTTGTTTATGCCTAGATCATAGAACTAAGTTGTATGAAAAATGACCATCTAGTTTGTTCAATGCTTAAACACATAATGCAAAAAACAGTAATGCAGTAAAAATTTGGTGTTCCTTAAAATGATGATCTACATGATTGTTGTATTCTCTTTCATGTTATATAATTATGCTCAAACACTACAAGTTATGTTGGGAAGGACAAAAAGGGCTAGGGAAATTGTTTATAACTTGTATTTGCTTTGACATCTCTTGTAGTTCCTTCCGGCTTTCTAGAAGATGTTTCCTATAGAAGTCTTGTCAGCCTCCGTTAGCCATTTCCTTTTTTTACTTATCTAGCATAAAAAATTTTGTTAGGATCTTTGGGAGAGAGGGAGGATTATTCTAGAAGGAAGGCAAACAATGGGCAGAAGGGCAGTATAGGAGGACAGTTAGTTTTAGCTGAGGTGGCGAAGTTAGTTAGCTAACGGAATGTACTGGGGAAAGGGAATATATGAGGGGTGAGACAGAGAAGAGCACGAGGGGGAATAATTGTTAGAAAATAGTGGCAGAAGGTTCATCACCTTCTGAGGAGCTTATTTAGCTCTGGTTAGTGAGGAGCATCTGCTCTGGTTAGGCACTACCATTCGGTAGTGATAGGTATTTTACGGATACATAGTAATAATATAGAGGAACTCCAGTATTATAAATCTAGAGTCCTAACAATTGGTCCGACCTGCCGGATACCAATTGTAGGGGAGAAGATCCATTGTTTTCGAAGGATAGAGAAGTCTGAGTAACATACCTTGATGCCACCTAAAATGGCCGATAGAGTTGAAGCTTTGGAATCGCGTATGACCAGTCTTGAAGCGGGGATAGAAGAGATGCAGTCATCCATGCGAATGGCCATGATGGAGATGCAACGAAATTTGCTGCTGGAAATGACCAAAGTGCTGGGGAAGAGACCGGAGGAAGGACAGGGGAGTGGAGATGCGTCAGGAAGAGGGGCGAATACGGGTGGAGCGAGAAACAATGGTCATGGGTAGTCACTTCCGGTGGAGCAGTCCTGTGATACCATGGAAGAGTACCGGATGTCCGTTCGCAAGGTGGAGCTACCCATGTTTGATGGGTCAAACCTTGTAGGATGGATCACTAGGGCAGAAGTTTATTTCGAGGTTCATGGCACTTCGGAGGAGGTGAAGATCAAGCTGGCGTTATTAAGCATGGAGGGATCGACCATTCACTGGTTCAATCTCCTCCGAGACGGAAGGGAGCTCACATGGAGGAAGTCAAACAAGCCCTAATCGACAGATATGGTGGAAGAAGGTTGGAGAACCCATTTGAGGAGCTCTCCGATTTGCAGCAGACTGGTACGGTAGGGGAATACATTGAAGCTTTCGAGTTCGTGTCTTCTCAAGTGGGACGTTTATCGGAGGTACAACTGATGGGTTACTTCATGAGTGGGTTGCGGACTGAGATCCGAAGAAGGGTGCGAACTTTCAGTCCAACGAATAGGGTTCAGATGATGAAAGTAGCGAGGGGGGTAGAGGAAGAGATGTATGGGGATCTAGGGAGTTTCGAACCATCCAACCGGCAACATCGCAGTTGGCTTCCTCGAGGAGAGGCTGGGTATGAAGGCCAGAATTGGGGTTACCCATCTTATACCGAATCGGGTTCTTCACATCCAGTGGGCTATGGAGCGGGTCGAGCAGAGGGTGGGTCGGTTCCAACCTGAAATATGTCGGGCCACCGTTTTCCTCCCAGATTACCGATCCAAGGAGGAAGTCCTCTCACAAATGTGACTGCACTGTGAGGAAGAAGATCGGCGAGAGATGCATGAAAAAAATCGGGGGTTGCGTCATCTTCCCTACCATGAATTAATGGATCGGAAGGCTAAGGGCTTATGTTTCCGGTGTGGAGTGAGGTTCCATCCTCTTCATCAATGTCCTGAAAAACAATTACGGCTACTGATTTTGGATGATAATGAAACCTTGGATAGCAATGGAGAGATAATTGCATTGGAAGCAAAAAATGAAGAAGGGAACGATCTAGCTATGGAACGCCGCACTCGGGTCCCTCACTTCAGCCTTGAGGACAAGGCTGCTCTTCAAGGGGGCGGCAGTGTTAGGATCTTCAGGAGAGAGGGAGGATTATTCTAGAAGGAAGGCAAACAATGGGAAGAAGGGCAGTATAGGAGGACAGTTAGTTTTAGCTGAGGTGGCCAAGTTAGTTAGCTAACGGAATGTATTGGGGAAAGGGAATATATGAGGGGTTAGACAGAGAAGAGCACGAGGGGGAATAATTGTTAGAAAATAGTGGCAGAAGGTTCATCACCTTCTGAGGAGCTTATTTAGCTCTGGTTAGGCACTACCATTCGGTAGTGATAGGTATTTTACGGATACATAGTAATAATATAGAGGAACTCCAGTATTATAAATCTAGAGTCCTAACAATTGGTCCGACCTGCCGGATACCAATTGTAGGGGAGAAGATCCATTGTTTTCGAAGGATAGAGAAGTCTGAGTAACATACCTTGATGCCACCTAAAATGGCCGATAGAGTTGAAGCTTTGGAATCGCGTATGACCAATCTTGAAGCGGGGATAGAAGAGATGCAGTCATCCATGCGAATGGCCATGATGGAGATGCAGCGAAATTTGCTGCTGGAAATGACCAAAGTGCTGGGGAAGAGACCGGAGGAAGGACAGGGGAGTGGAGATGCGTCAGGAAGAGGGGCGAATACGGGTGGAGCGAGAAACAATGGTCATGGGGTCACTTCCGGTGGAGCGATCTGTGATACCATGGAAGAGTACGGATGTCCGTTCAGAAGGTGGAGCTACCCATGTTTGATGGGTCGACCAGTAGGATGGATCACTAGGGCAGAAGTTTATTTCGAGGTTCATGGCACTTCGGAGGAGGTGAAGATCAAGCTGGCGTTATTAAGCATGGAGGGATCGACCATTCACTGGTTCAATCTCCTCCGAGAGACGGAAGGGGAGCTCACATGGAGGAAGCTGAAACAAGCCCTAATCGACAGATATGGTGGAAGAAGGTTGGAGAACCCATTTGAGGAGCTCTCCGATTTGCAGCAGACTGGTACGGTAGGGGAATACATTGAAGCTTTCGAGTTCGTGTCTTCTCAAGTGGGACGTTTACCGGAGGTACAACTGATGGGTTACTTCATGAGTGGGTTGCGGACTGAGATTCGACGAAGGGTGCGAACTTTCAGTCCAACGAATAGGGTTCAGATGATGAAAGTAGCGAGGGGGGTAGAGGAAGAGATGTATGGGGATCTAGGGAGTTTCGAACCATCCAACCGGCGACATCGCAGTTGACTTCCTCGAGGAGAGGCTGGGTATGAAGGCCAGAATCGGGGTTACCCATCTTATACCGAATCGGGTTCTTCACATCCAGTGGGCTATGGAGCGGGTCGAGCAGAGGGTGGGTCGGTTCCAACCCGAAATATGTCGGGCCACCGTTTTCCTCCCAGATTACCGATCCAAGGAGGAAGTCCTCCTCTCACAGCGCCGACCAGACCAGAGGAAGAAGATCGGCGAGGACAGACAGAAAAAAATCGAGGGTTGCGTCATCTTCCCTACCATGAATTAATGGATCGGAAGGCTAAGGGCTTATGTTTCCGGTGTGGAGAGAGGTTCCATCCTCTTCATCAATGTCCTGAAAAACAATTACGGCTACTGATTTTGGATGATAACGAAACGTTGGATAGCAATGGAGAGATAATTGCATTGGAAGCAGAAAATGAAGAAGGGAACGATCTA
The DNA here is from genome assembly GCA_029891385.1 of Erythroxylum novogranatense. Classification (NCBI taxonomy): domain Eukaryota; kingdom Viridiplantae; phylum Streptophyta; class Magnoliopsida; order Malpighiales; family Erythroxylaceae; genus Erythroxylum; species Erythroxylum novogranatense. Next base: position 36,081,385 of record CM057233.1, on the reverse strand, counting down.
GCTATGGAACGCCGCACTCGGGTCCCTCACTTCAGCCTTGAGGACAAGGCTGCTCTTCAAGGGGGCGGCAGTGTTAGGATCTTCGAGAGAGAGGGAGGATTATTCTAGAAGGAAGGCAAACAATGGGCAGAAGGGCAGTATAGGAGGACAGTTAGTTTTAGTTGAGGTGGCCAAGTTAGTTAGCTAACGGAATGTACTGGGGAAAGGGAATATATGAGGGGTGAGACAGAGAAGAGCACGAGGGGGAATAATTGTTAGAAAATAGTGGCAGAAGGTTCATCACCTTCTGAGGAGCTTATTTAGCTCTGGTTAGTGAGGAGCATCTGCTCTGGTTAGGCACTACCATTCGGTAGTGATAGGTATTTTACGGATACATAGTAATAATATAGAGGAACTCCAGTATTATAAATCTAGAGTCCTAACAAATTTACTCAGGGAGGGAGTAACTATACTGTGGTCCTTCCAATTTCAATAGTTACAACCTAGAGTCTCCAGAAAATAGCACAACATCAATGTCAGGCAGATGATTATGTTTTTCACTGCCTTTTGACTTTCCTTATCTGAAAAGTAATTCTATGTATTCAGTAGTAATTCAGGTTTTTCACATATTTTTTGTACCTAAGGCATATTCATTTGTATTCCATAGTGAAGGTTTTGTCTAACGTCAATTGCTAGATATGAACTTACTGCAATGCAGTGCAGTATACAAATGTTTACTAGGAGATAGCTAACCTACTTTGTATATGAATTCCTTTGTCAGGTCAGCAAACTATGCAGCTTTAGTGACAGCACAATTGATCCTGGTTGCATCACACATGGTGGTGTCATCTTTTATCTCACCTTTTTGTTTACCATTGAGCTTAACTTACCTGTTTCTATCTTATGTTGCTTGATTGTCAAGGCTGGCCTGGGACTGCCTGATACTGATGCATGGTACATGATAGAAACAATAGCTGAGAAGAACAATATTGGATACAAGCAACTTGTAAGTTGAATTCTGTAATATTTTGTCAGTTACAATCCACATTTTATTCCATTTTCCTGGCTGTTTTAGTGGCTTAAATGTGTGAAGTTGTACGTCACATATAATTTAATGACCTCTGCGTGCTAATTGCATGTGCTTAGTTCGCATGTATAAGTTTTGAATCATTTGTTAATTCAGCTATGATTGTTTGATGTTTCATATTCGCTTACTTTTTGAAATAATGGAACAGTACATTATACTTTTGTTTATTCTATGTTTTGCCTGCAATCATGAAAGCACTTCAGTGGACTAGCGGTTGCTAAATAGGTTGTTTAAATCTAAGACATGGGACACTGTAAATAATTTTTTAACATATCTTTTCAGAAATCTTTGTAACTATGCTTCCACTTTCATGAGGCCAACAAGAATTGACTAATCCACTAGATTTCCTCTATTCTTCTTATTTCTTTCTATTCTTTTTCCTCTTCTTGAGATTATATTCAACTGAAATTTTCTTTGGTTGATGTTTCAGATAAAACTTCGAGGATTTTTATCACACGTTCAGCAACTTCGTATTGGTTACTGGGGAATTGCAGCTGTGAAGCCGCAATCAATTTCATCTCATGGATTGTCATCCCCTCGTCCAAAAGATGCTAAGGATGAGGGTCAGCAACCTGCTGAGGCTTCTGGTATTGGTAGGAGCTGGGTTCAAAGCATGTTTAGTAGAGACTCATCAAAAGCAAATTCTTTTGGTCGTGTCCGTAAGTGGACTTCTGATGGGCTGGCTCATAAACAAGATTTGTCTGCCTCTGGGCAAAAGAAACTTCAAACAAATGTTCGCATACTTAGGGGTCACAGTGGTGCAGTTACTGCTTTACATTGTGTAACTAGAAGGGAGGTATGGGATCTAGTGGGTGATCGTGAAGATGCAGGATTCTTTATTAGTGGCGGCACGGACTGCATGGTAATGTTACTTGTTTAATTGTTCTGTATAACTTAGTATGGTACTTCAAGAAAGTGTCAATTTTCAAAGTTTGATGTCAGGTCCATGCTTTATGTTATCTTTCAAGGATTTCTTAGAACATTGAATTAATGGCCCTTTTACATCGATGATTAATACCAGACTTGTTTAATCACCAATCACCCATTTTGGGCTGCTTATTTTCACTTTATCTCATATCCTTGCTATGGTTATATGCTGGGACTAATAAGTCATACATATTGGGAAAGTTCAAAACATTACAGCAATTCTGTTTGTTTACAAAATAATTAATATTTAGTGATTGGAGGCAGGTCAAGATCTGGGATCCTAGTATGCGCGGTTCTGAACTTCGGGCAACTTTAAAGGGACACTCTAGGTATGTAAAAGCTTATATATTTTCTATTACATATTTGCTGATGTCAAAGGCAGTTGATGGTTATGCCTCCTTACTGAAACCCCTTTTGATGTCTCGTATTTTATTGTGTTGCTGTCTGTGCAGAACTGTTCGTTCCATAAGTTCAGACCGTGGGAAGGTAGTTTCTGGATCTGATGATCAGTCTGTTATTGTTTGGGACAAGCAAACAACCCAACTCCTAGAAGAGCTAAAGGGACATGAAGCACAGGTTTTCTTATTGTTTCCATTTCCTAAATCTTTTGTTATAGTTCGAGAGAGCTTATGCTACTTGGATTTAGAAATGAAAAGTGGCCCAGATCCATCTCTCAGATAGGTGCTTTTAAGTGTTTATTTATGTTTCTTCTTTCACTTAAGGGTTAAGTGAAGAGCCCACTTATTTAAGTGTTGTGGAGGTGCATGCAATGCTGGTTCAATGTCTTAGTTACAAGAAAATTTTCTAATTTTCTGTGTAGTAACCCAGTTGCTTGTATAATTCAATGTCTTAGTTATAAGAAAATTTTCTAATTTTCTGTGTAGCAACCCAATTGCTTGTATAATTGTTGCAGAATTTTCTTGAATTGCTCCTACTGCTAAGTATGTAAAATTGTATATTCCCAATTGTTGTTAGGATTTCCTCTCTCTTTCGTGTTTCACTTTTCCTTCTTGTTGCTTTATTTGAATTATTCTCTTTGTGGTTGTGCATATGTTTGCACACTATCAAGCTTTGTCAAAGCGCATAGGAAACATCTGGTAGATGTTTGAAACTACTTGTAATTTATGCTATTTAATCATATAGGTCAGCTGTGTCCGTATGCTGTCAGGAGAGCGTGTTCTTACTTCTGCCCATGATGGGACTGTTAAAATGTGGGATGTTAGAACTGATACCTGTGTAGCAACAGTTGGCCGGTGCTCTAGTGCAGTACTATGCATGGAATATGATGATTCCTCTGGAATCCTGGCTGCTGCTGGTAGAGATGCGTAAGTAGTTTGAAACTTCAAATTGGGTCTCCAATGGGACAAATATTCAAATATTTATCCTGCCACTTTTAACTAACGTATTGAACACTTGCATAAACAGGGTTGCAAACATCTGGGACATCCGTGCTGGTAGGCAGATGCATAAGCTCTTAGGTCACACAAAATGGATTCGGTGAGTTAACAAGGCATATTGTTATCCTTTTCTTCTGGGACTCAGTTGTAGTTGTTCATCAACAAATATATTTATTTGTGATGCAGGTCTATTAGAATGGTTGGAGACACTATGATTACCGGTAGTGATGATTGGACAGCAAGAGTTTGGTCTGTATCTCGAGGAACTTGTGATGCTGTTCTAGCCTGTCATGCTGGTCCAGTACTGTGTGTAGACTATTCTGCAGCAGACGGAGGGATAATTACTGGTAGGCAGCAGTCCTCTACTCATTTGTTAACTGCTTTTAGGTTGTGGGGGAATTCATTGCGTCTTAATGGAAGGGGTAGTTTGGTGTCAAAGAACTGTTGAGAAGTATTGAAATATTGTTATCATTTTCAGGTTCCACTGATGGGCTGCTTCGCTTCTGGGAAAATGAGGAGGGTAAGAGAAGAACTATGCAGTTAATATATTGGCTAATTTATATCTTTTCCTGATCTGTGGCATTGAACGCCTGCTTTTGCTGAGTTATATTTGGTGGTTTTATTAGAATGATATGTTGATGGTGCCTCTAATACATTTCCATGGAATGATCATCACCATGAAAGAGCTTTTTCAATTTTTCCATTTAAGTTGCTTTTGTTGGTGTCATGAAAAGGGTTAATTGCATTAGTCAGTGAAGGTCTCGTTTTTGTCCAATTTGGGTTTCATATGAAAATGCCAACCCTAATTGTCTGTACCATGGTTCATCTGTCTCATTCCTAGACTTTCTGCAGTACCAGCTGCAAATTTGCTGTTGTTTGCTGAAAGAGAGTAGTATGTGTAAAGTAGATCCATTTGGAAATCAAAAGGAGCTCAGTCTGGTAGGTTGAGAGAAGGATGGGAGAAAGGGGGGAGGGAGGTGCAGATGGTGAAAATTTTAAATGGATGTTCTTTTTCATTTTTTTGGAATGCCTATGCTCCTTTTGTTGGGAGCCAATCTTGACTTGAATCTACATCATGGGGAGCTGGTGATTGTTATGCAATATTTGGTGTTAATAGTTTCTGGTGGAAAAAATATGGTGAAACAATTCCCTGTTTCTGTATCTTTTTAACTCCTCTTTGTCACTCTTATGGCTGTATCTTTGCAAGTTTGCATGACGATATCACTTCAACCTTTAAGTGAGTAAGATGTGGTTTCATTCCTACTTGCTTTCTTTTTATGTACACATAATGGTTTAGTTCATTTTACTGAGTTGACAATGGTACAGTAAATATTCACTTTTAGTGTAGATACAACCATAATGGTAACCAAAACAGTCGTTCAAGTACTATCCTTTTTACTTTTCTTGCTTCTTTAATTTGCTCAAAGATTTCATTTCTACATTGATTACGGACAGTGTATTATGTGGCAAGAAAATCAAGTGGTTGGATTTTATTTTTACTTTTCTAGTTACTGTTTCTCCCTCTCTTCCCATTTGTTTATACTATACCATTAATCATGTGATGCATGCAGGAGGTATTCGATGTGTGAAGAATGTAACTATTCATTCTGCTGCTATTTTATCTATCAATGCTGGGGACCACTGGTTGGGAATTGGAGCAGCTGACAATTCCATGTCTCTATTCCATCGACCTCAGGAAAGACATGGTAGCTTCTCTACCACTGGATCAAGAATGGCTGGGTGGCAGCTTTACAGAACACCCCAAAAGACGGTTGCTATGGTATTAATCTTTTTCTTTTGTGTTGATAGGAAGCTACTTATTGTTACCTTCTTCTGTTTGTTTAGTTTTAAATAATACTGTTTTCTTTGACTGGCTTTTGGTACTCCCTTTGCTTATAGCTTTGGGCCCCATAGACGTCCTCTGACACTTAATGAACCTTTTAGATTTGTTAAAAGTGTGTTACAAGACAAAGAAACTTCTGCATAGGACTTGGTGACTTGGATCTCTAAATGTTAGAGCTTGATAATTATGTTTTTGCTCAGCAACTGCTTTTGATCTTAATTACTTGCAAAAGAGAAATTTGCATGTGCTGGAAATATGGCTGATGCATAGTTTTTTAGGGTTATTGAGGTGTGAACATTTTATTGCTTTTATTGTATTATTTATTGTATTTCTTATTTTTACATTTTTATTTATTATTATTATTACTACTATTACTACTACTACAATCTTTTATGCTTATGCTTATGTTTATTGTTATTTTTATCATTACTTTATTATTTTAATATATATTTTTAATTAATTTTTTATTTTATTATATATATATATATTTATGTGGGTCGGATAAAGCTGCGTACTTTTGAATCTTTCCAAATCCTACATATTGGATGTTAGATTGTGTGAAGGATAGGAAGTGTGAATAATTCTTCGTATACATACATGCAATGGTTATTACAAGGGGGTACTGACAGCAGTTAATGAATGATTTATGACCTTATTCACTTCTCTTCTTCACACTTATTATTAAGGATGACCACCAATTTGTCCCTTTAACATAAATGCATTTTTAAGGAACTTTTTGTTTCTGTTCATTTTCTTGTGTTATTTTTGGGCGGGAAACTTTCTGCACTAAGCAAAAACCAGCAGGCTAGATAAATCCCAGTCGTGTACTGAAACTTCAAACAGATGAGCAAAGAAAAATCTGAAAAGATTTTGCCCTAATGTTGACAAGGAAAACATAAAGTTGAATGGTAGAATTGAACTGGTTCACTGATGTCATTATAGACAGTTCAAATTCTCAAGTTTGGACTCTTCTTTGTTTAGTCAAGCTTTCGTACTTGCTTGGCATTCTTCCTTCACTTGTAGAGTTTACTTGACAGCCATTGATGAGTTTGAGTTATACGATAGAGGGTACGGTTCTGCCCAACAAGAAGATTTGAGTGCAGAAGATTTTTTTTATTATGTTGGGCGTAGCCACCACTAGACTGCTTAGACTTTTTTATTGTGCTTCCCTAAAGCTTCATCTACGCCTTCCCTTCCCATTATAAAATTAGCACATAGCTTACCTGAATTTTCCTGCAATTATTTTTCATGGCCTTACATTTTGGTTGCCAGGTGAGATGTGTGACATCTGATCTTGAAAGGAAAAGGATTTGCAGTGGTGGCCGAAATGGTGTTTTGAGGCTGTGGGAAGCAACAATCAACATATAAACCTGTATCATATTTTGTCATGGATGTGTTCAAGGCTCATCGAATACACCAATCTGTAAATCATTTTGAAGATATTTGAAATGGCGCAAGTCAGTTAATACTGCCTTTTCTTGTATAAAGTTACGTGGTTCATGTAGAAAGCTGGATGTGGTGCATCTTCCTTTGCATCAATTTGCGTATTGTACTGGATTTTGGTGGAGAAAGCACATGTTTAGAACAGTGAAAAGGGTTTTTGGTTTGAAAAGTATGATAGAGCATAGAACAAAGATGAAGGTCATCTTTTATAGATTATTCTTTTTCTGTTTCAAATTGGAAAAAAAACTGGTCGTTACCTTGGTGATTGTAGTGAAGTTGTGATGAAGTTTGAATTGCTGATCTCTTCGGACAATGTTCTTCACAGATCGTTATTCTGAGATTACATTTTCCAGGTACAAGGTTTGTAATTATTGTAATGTTGAGTTTTCGCCCATCCGGTTATCCATTAATGAGAAAGCTAAATGTACCGATTAGTGTTCTTTTCACTCAACTCATTCCTATGATTTCATAATTTGTGGACAGTTTATTCAGGAATGTTATCATATTCTTAATTGCAGGCAAACAATTCTTATTTGTGCTAATCATCAACGTATATTGGGCTACAAAGCCTTCAAATATTTTACCAAGATGTTGCTTTGTTTTGATGTTCATTTGTATTCTTTTGTTATGCACACATTTTTTAAATTAGGACGTGTCTCTTTTAGTGGAGCTCTCTCTATTTCCCGTTTAGGGTTGAGGCTTCCCCTTTGACCATTTGGTGACTTTGCTGTGATACTGTCGGCTTTCAGTACTGTTTTCGCTATTGTGGAGGGATTTTCTCCTCACTTCATGTCCTGGTCGGTCTTTAATGGGATAGATTTTCTTTTGAGAAAAAGGTAATAAATTAAGCCATAAAAGGCATAAGCAAAATGTACACATGCTACAAAGAGAACTACATGAGTCTACAATTAGAATATGATCTAAAACACAATCTCGATTACAACCTCATACAGATTAGAACTATAGTTGGCTCACACATTCCATATTCTGTTGTAGTAATCTAAATCTTGACAATTGACATTGTGTAGGCTAATGAAGTTTCTAATTTGCTGAAGAGTTCTATTGTTGAATTGTTATGAAGATAGAACTTTTATCCTAGAAAATGCAAGAATCCTTTTCTTCGTAGATATTTTTAACTAGAAATTTCTTAGCCAAGCTGAAACACCACTTCATAGTGTTGTTGGAATGAACAATAGTAGTACACCTTCTGATGGAATTCCAATCAGTTGGAGCTTGTTGAATGTAACACTTTTGTAGCCACAATTTCTATGTATTAGAAACAAACTGACATTAAAAAATAGGTGATTGCTTCATCACTCATGCACAAAGAGCATTTGTTTGGGATATTAAAAGTCTCAGTTTATCTAGAGATTGTAATGTCTTTCATAGCTAGCCATAACATGAAGGATACTCGAGGATGACACTCTTTGTGCCATACCAATTGAGTCTAGGATATGTAATTGAATTGTCTCTGAAAAAATTTCCTACAAGACTTGTCTGTGAAAATCCCATGTTGGTGTGTTCCAAATGATTCTGTCCTCTTCATCATTCAACTGAGTTCCAATAATTCCAGTGATGATAGAGCCTGAAATAGAGTAGAGATTAAAAAGTTGTTTGTTAACTAAAGCCTCTTCAACAGTTGAATCCAACCTGATGACTGGCTTGAGAATTTCCATCTCTTGTAAGCATTGTAGAGGACCACATGATGACCAATTGTCATACCAGAATTTAGATGAATTTCCATCTCCAATCAGGTGAATAAACTCCTTCCTTAATGAGCTTTTGGTTTTTATTATTGCTTTTAGAGAAGAATGATTTCAAAACCCCAGATGTCACTATTTTTGTGTGAACTTCATGCGCCCATTTACATCATAGAGCCTGCTTGTCTTTCATGAATCTCCATAATCTCTTTGCTAACATAACTATGCCCATTAGTCTTTGAGATATTATTCCAAGTCCTTTGTTGTTCTTAGGTATACACACCTCTTGTTATTGCATCTTGGCCCTTTTGAACTCTAAATTATTTCTACTTCAGAGAAATTTGCTACAAGCCATCTCAATCATCTTAATGATCTTCCTAGGAAAGGGAGCATGGACAACCCAGAACAAATTAATGGAATTGATGAAAAATTTGATTAATTGAGCTCTCTTAGCCATAAAAGAATCTTGGCACTCCCAGATGAAATCTTGTTGTTGATTTTATCCGTAAGAATGCTAAAATCTTTGGTGGATAAGTTGGAAGTGGAATTAGGAATACCTAAGCATATAATGGGAAGTGATTGCATTCTAAAATTGGTAATTAAGATGACTACATGTTCTTTTGCCATAGCAGACTTGGATAGAAGTAACTACTTTTGGAAAATTAATCTTTGAACATGACAACCTTTTAAAAATCTTTAAGGTTTTTATGAGTGCAAGGACAAAACCCTGTTTGGATAAAAGAATTCGATCATCTACAAAGCAAGAATTAGTGATCCTCATCTTCTTGCATCTAGAATGAAATATGAAATATCTAGTTCTCTCCACAATTCTGCTAAGAGTCCTATTCAACACTTCCATTACTAGAGTAAAGAGATAGGGTGAGATTGGATTGCCCTGGCGAATCCCTTTGTAGCTCTTAAAAGACTTATAAGGTTGTCCATTTACCAGGACTTTAAAGGAAGCTGTAGAAATGCACTGCGAGATCCATTGTATAAATATATCAGGAAATTCCAAAGCATGTAAAATGTATAAAATGAAATTCCAATTCAACTATCATAGGCTTTTTTCAAGTCTACTTTTAGCAGGCAATTCTTATTACTCCTCATTTGGGCACAAGTTTTAACCAATTCTTGAAATAGTAATATGTTATACCCTACGATCCTACCTCGAATATAAGCCCTTTGTGACACATCAATGTATTTGTGGAGAACCAATTTCAGTCTTTGGGCCAGTATCTTTGCAATAATCTTGTACATAGTGTTGCAGCAAGATATAGATCAATAAATAGGGAAAGAAGATAAATCACCAGTCTTAGGAATGAGAGTTATGAAGGTGTTGCTAATCTCTGATAAAAACCTCCCTTTGTTAAAGAATTCAAGAACAACATTGTTGCCTAGATGCTTAGTAAGATTCCAGGACTTGTGGAAGAAGTAAGGATTAAAGTCATCAGCTCCAGGAGCTTTGTGGGGATTGAGAGATTTTAAAGAACTCTCAATGTCTTGTATGGTGATAGGTATGCAAAGAGAATTAGCTTCCTACGGAGTGATGCACTTTGTCATGATTTCCTCAATAGTGTGCAAGAGGAATTAACATTTATAGGAGTGTACATTAACTTAGAGAAGTAGTCATGAGCTCCTTGCAACAAGGAGGATTAAGTATCCAGCTTTTGATTATTGTGTTGCAAGGAAACAATCTTGTTGTTACTCCTCTTAGAAACCATAACTTTATGAAACTAGGCAGTGTTTTTGTCACCAATCTTGATCTTTGTCTCAAAAGTGAGCGATCAAATAAGGGAGCCTTAGTAAAATGCCACATAGTTATCCTTTCTTTGATTAGAAGAGATTCTAAAGAGGGATTCACCTGAAGCTCAATTTGGATATTTTCTAATGCATCACTGATAGTCTTGAGAAGATGATGAGTGTTTCCTACATTTAAAGGATCTTTAATTCATATATATATATATATATATATATATATATATATATATATATATATATATATATATATATTTATTTATTTATTTATTTATTTATTTATTTATGTTTCGTATAAGATTCATATTGATAAATTTTCGAGATTGTAGAATCAGTATTATATTCAGATTCGATATGTTCTAGATCTTCTTCTATAGCCAATTGTAATATATGAAGATTGTCTGTATATTTGGGATTTTTTCTTTTTGGTCATGTGTTAGCATAATGCCCTTCTTCTTTACATAACCAATATTTACAATTTTTCTTCTTTTGTGGACAATCTTGTTTTTTAGGTTTAAAGTGTCTATATTTTCGTCGTCTGAAATGTTTCCTATACGGTTTATAGGGTCGTTGTTTATAATAATGAGTTGGATATTTCTTCCATATATAAGATTTATAAGGTTTGTACTTGGAATATTTAGATTTTTTATATTTAGTTTTTGTTTCACATCCCCATTGTTGTGGTACTTCTGGGTTTGTAGCACAACATTGTCGAATGTTTGTATGTTTTAATTTTCTTCTAAATGTTTCATCTAAACATTGTTCTGCGAATAATTTTCTTGTAATTGTTATAGCTCCACCTAAATTGTTTGCTATTTTATTTTTATTTTTAATTTATGAAATTGTTCCTCTACTTTAAAGTTTATAGGATATGGTAATTTTGTATAAAACATGTAAACACATTTCTTGTTCATTTCTATATAATTCATAATAATATTTTGAAATTCACAGATATAGTTTTCTAAATAACAGGATTACATATTTGAAGATGATTTAAATGCCATAGAGCTTGTTTTCTATCTTGTTCTCTGGTTTCTTCATTGTGATATAAGATATTCTTTCTAGTAAATTCTTTATAATTTTCTGCTGCTATAACATAGAAAGTTGATGTATTTGTATTTGCTTCTTGATATTTTGTAGTATTTTTCAATCCTGTTTCATTTTCAAGTAAAAAATTATGAGCTATACCTTTCCTTTTATAAGTAATAAAATTCCATAATGAATTTTTGTTAGTTATATCGCCAAAAGGTCTATCTATTTGTAATATTAATTGCATTTTATCTACCCAATCTAGAGTTAACTCTTCACTGTTTGCAACGCAATCTATGTTTAGTGTATCACTTGAACCTACTGTTATATGTTTAGGTGCATATTCGGAAGGATATTTGTGAATTTTTGTACCTCTTTGAAAATAACCATGTTTACTTATAAATTCTGTATCTACTAAAGGATAATTTGATTTTCTTTTATTTGCTCTTAGAGATGGTTGTTCATTTTTAACTTTGCTACTTTCACGTTGATCTTGGTCTACATATAATTCTTCATCAGAATTGAAGTCTAAGATGAATTCTTCTTTATCGGTTATTTTATTTAATTGTTTTTCTGGTTGTAAAGTTAATTTTTGAACCATTTGTGTAATATCTATTAATTGATTTTGAATATTTCTTTCTATTGTTTCTAATGATTCAACATTTATAGGAGCTGAGTATTCTTCTGAATTTATTTCCATGGTCTTTCTATAATTATTTCTCTAGATTTAGGCCTTGATAGCTTTGATACCATTTGGAGCACAGTTTCAATATTTTGTTGCAGTTTTGTATTTTGTATTTGTAAGTCACTGAGTAATTGATAACTAATTTGGTAGGTAATTGAAAAAGGATATTGTCCTGGAATCATTAAATCGTTTCTATAAAATTTGTATGCAATAGTTATAATGTCTTCTAAATTTTTAGATTTTAAAGGTATGCCTAATTTTAATCGAGTATTGAATTTAATTTTCTGATAAGCAAGATTTCCATTCATAATGCCTATAACTTGATCGTTTAAATTTTGCATTCGTTCATCTATAATAGCCATTCTAATGGGTGAATCTATTCTTTCTAGAAAAGTGGATTTTAATAAAATTTGAATAGTTAAGACAGCTTGACTCAACAATCGATCGGGTAACATCAAAACTAGAACAATGTTACACTCGGGAAACATCAAAACTAGAACAATGTTACACTAAAAACCCTTTACAATTTTGGGATAAAAATCATATATATGTTAAACTAGAAATGATAGACAAAACTAAAATTATAAGAGTAAAGCCAATGAGATATAATGAGGAAGACCAGAAGGAATTCCATATACAAATAAAAGAATTATTAGATGCTAGGTTAATTAGGCCCAGCCAATCACCTCATAGTTCTCCTGCATTTATAGTTAGAAAACATGCGGAACAAGTTAGAGAAAAAGCTAGAATGGTAATAAATTATAAAAAATTAAATGATAACACAATATTTGATGGATACTTTCTTCCTAATAAAGAAAGTTTGATAAATAGGACAAGAAATATTTTTTTTTTCCAAATTTTGACTGTAAAAGTGGATTTTGGCAGATAAAAATGCATCTTGATAGCATTAGTTATACTGCTTTCTCTACTCCTCAAGGACAGTATGAATGGCTTGTTATGCCTTTTGGATTAAAAAATGCTTCCCAAATATTTCAAGGAAAAATGGATAATATTTTCAAAGATTATGATTTTATATTTGTCTATGTTGATGATATTTTAGTTGTATCTAATAATATGAATACTCATTTAAAACAGTTAGATAAATTTGCTGATATTTGTACAAAGCATGGATTAGGCTTATCAAAAAAGAAATCAAAGATTTTACAAAATCATGTAGAGTTTTTAGGCATGAAGGTAGATGGTCAAGGGATAGAACTACATAATCATATTGTAGAAAAAATTTCTCAATTCCCTAATAAATTAATTGATAAAAAACAAGTACAAAGCTTTTTAGGAGTTTTAACTTATGCTTCTGATTTTATAAAAGATTTAACAAAATTAAGAAAACCTTTTCAAGATTTACTAAAAAGATAAGATATTCAGTTTTACACTTGATTTAGAAAACCAAGTAAAAAGATAAAAGAATTATGTTGTATATTACCAAAGTTATATTTACCAAGTGAAAAGATGATTTAATATTAGAAACCGATGCTTCAATTCTATTGGAGTGGAATATTAAAGAAAATAGATTATGATACAAATAAAGAAAAACTAGGAGAAAGTTTATGTAGATATTGTTCGGTATGTTTACCAATACTGAAAGTAGATACCATATAAATGAAAAAGAATTACTTGCGATAGTAAAAAGCTATAAAAAATTTATTACTTTTACTTCCAAAATATTTTGTTAAGAACAGATAATACAAATGTCAAGGCATTTATTAAAAATAATCTCCCTAGTAGACCTGAATATAAGAGATTAATTCGATGGCAAATATTACTTTCTGAATATGATTTTGATATTGAAATTATTAAATCAGACAAAAATATTTTAGTAGATTTTCTTACTAGAGATGGAAGACCTTCAACACCAGATATTGAAAGAAGTCCGTAAATTGGATACTGAGATACGTCATATCAAAGATAATATTTCAGATTTCATCGATATTGCTAATCTTCCAGGTATGTCCCGTGAAGTTGCAAGTCTCTTAAAAAAGGAAGTGAACTCATGCAGATAAATGTTAAAAATTGTGAAGATATAAGCCTCAAGATAACCGAATATGTTGCTAGATCTTGCAGTAAACCTGATACACCGATAACTAAAGAAACACCCAGAGAGACATTTCTTAAAGAAAACAAGATAGATTTAAGGCCCAATCATTCTCCTGGACCTTCCACTACACCATAGATATTAAAAGAAATAACCATGGTCTCACCAGATGTGGAACAACAACAGAAGATAATGAGAGAATTATTTCATCTCTCAAATAATGAAACCCGATATATTGATTTCTTTGGAATTTATCCAAGGCTCAATTATTTACAGGAATCAGACCCACAAGAAATTCGATACTGGTATGATTTCGGAGCTCTCAATTCGATATATATATCTTCTCCACATTTTCCTGAAATAAGTTTTTTACCTCAATGGATAAAAGATGGGGTTCGCGATTGTTATCTCAATAATCCCACCATAACTCCTACAAATATTCTAGTATTAAAATTTTTATCAGCAGGACCAGATTTTGATACAGATGGTGGATATCCAGCTTATCATTTGATATAGCTGGGAAAGGCTGAATCTTTCTCGATAGCTGTAAATCAGACTAAATCTAAAGATTTTGTTAAATTTGAAGAAAAAGATATCCATTATCGGAGAGCAATTGGAATAAGGATAGTCCTTCAAGGCATGGAAGCCAACTTTAAGAAAGAATTTCACACATATGGTGGTCAAAAGATACACTCTTCAGTAATGATTTCTCCTGCTAAGACTACCCCGATAGCTGCTCATAATTTCCTCCGGACCAAAATGAAGTTACTCGAATCAGGAGTTATAAGATCGAGCCCACAAGCTCAGTAAAAAATTTGTCTTTTTCGAAAACATCAAACAGATATCTGTCCTGCATGCACCACCCCACAAAAAGATGAAAAGGATAAGAAGACACCTGTAAAAGATGATAGCGACTGAAGACCAACGTGTCCAGAACAGTGAAACTAGAAGTCGTTAGAAGTATATACGTGTTCGGTGTTAAATAAGTCTTGTGCTTTATGTAAAAATATCTGTCACAGTTTATTAGTTTTCGTCCATTATAAATATGTAAGCTCTTAGCCAACAGAAGGCATATCACTCACTACTACATGCCTTCTCCACTCTCTTGTATCACTACCATGAAAAATAAATAAACTCTTCCCTTTCTTATATTATTCTCTACTTCCCAGAAACAAATATAAAAAGTCTAAACACTTTCTTACCTCCTTCTTACGCCTAGAGGTAGGAAACGAAACTAGGCTGCGCTAGTTACTATTGAAGTAACTTCAGGAGAGTTACCTATGTCTATAGGTTGGGGCTGAAACGCTCGATAAAAGCTCCGTGGTATGACTCGGTAGTATTCTGGTCAAAGTGAAGTTAGGTAAGGAAGCGTGTTGGACCCTCTTCTATTTTACTTCTGGTATAGTTGAGAATAAGTATAAGAAAACTCTCTCATCCATCATTCATCATGAATGTTGAAGCTTATGGAGAACATCTAGTACGACTAGATTTGTCCACAAAAGATAGCATAAACAGTATAATCAATGAATTAAGATTATATTATGCTACTGAACTTGAAAATAACAAGGATATAGCAAATAGAAGACCAGATTATAAAGCAATGATGTATTTCATGTCAAAACAAATCCAAATATTGGAATTCATCAGGAATACCCGACATGAAACAACAACGATAATAGACTTTACTCTCTTGGAACTACAAGAAAATGAAGAAGGATTTGGACCACCTTCAACTCCACCTAGATTTGATTAATAAGACATAGCACCAGATTGACCGCGCCAGCGTCGTACACCGTACACAGTACACTTTACCTCGTACACCGTACACCTTAGATGGTATCAGAGCCTGACATCTCAATAAGTTTATTAGGTTTGTTTATTTTATTTAAATTGATATGTTTATGTTGTTGGATAGTCAGTATTGAGTTAGCCTTTATTATACTACTGTTATATTATTTTCTTACACGTTCAATGATATATGTTGTTTAAGGATGGATATAGATTTTAAAATATTAAAAGAATAGGAAGATGCTTTAAAATAGATAAAGAAATAATAGAAGTACAAAAACGATAATTTATTATGGAGAAAAATTATACAATCTTGTGAAAAATGACTCTTAATTTAGAAGCACTCATAAATCATAAAAATATAACCAAAGATAAAGAAAACAGATAATAAAAATAGAAGAACAAGGAGCAAGAAAAGAGATAAGTAAAAATCCTTTTATCATCCATCTAGAAAAATTAGAAGATGTTTGAAAATAGCTCAGATAATGAAAGCTATGTTCTACCTGAAGTACATAATTTAATAACACAAATTGGGAATTTAGATCTTCAAGATAATTTTATTAATATTAAACCTACATGAATAAAAACAAAAAATCCAAACATAACAGATATCCCTAGCACCAGTATAGAACCTAATATTAGATTTAGACAGAGTCAAAGTTTTAATAGACCTGTAACAGGATATGCTGGTTTAATGTATGCTGGAACTAATTCTGATAAATACACACCTTATGAAAAGATGAAAGCAAATACGATAAATCCATTTGGAATTTATCTAGATTTAGATTGTATTGCTAACATAGAAGAAGCCATAGATAAATAGGAAACTGCATTAAGAATATCGGTTGTAGTAAATAAAATGGATTTTGAAACAGTTAAAGGATTCATGGAAAAAACATTACTAAATAATGCTCAAAGATTTTGCAAAATATAAATGAAGATACTAAACAAGCTCTGTATTATGATCCAGATAATTTTATAACTAAAGTAGTAGAGACTTTTAGATTAGAATTCCATGGTGAAGGTAAATATGTCAAAGATTCTAATACCATAACTCAATACACTACTGCTTTGATGCGATTACAATTGTGTGATATATGTGACATAGAAAGATATATTTGTGTTTTTCAAGATTATTATTATCATATTTAAAACCAAGTTACAGATACTAGTAATTATTTACCTTTATTTTTTGCTAAAATTCCAGACCCTTGGGGTACTAAATTGATAGAAACTTATAATCCTAGAAATATAGATACTTTGGGAAAAATAATAGAACATGTTAGAGATAAATTCAGTAATTGGTGTGTTGATGCTATTTTAGCCAAAGCCACAAAAGGATTAAGAAAAAGAGTTTCATTATGTTGTGATAAACCAAAAATGCCAATAATGATAGGATGTGATAGTCCATATTATTATGGAAAGATAAAAAGAAAAAACAATATAAGTATAAAAACCTTATTTTAAGAGGAGGAAAGCAAGATATTATAAGAAAAAGGATATAAAAGACTTATAAACCAACATATAAAAGAAGAAAAACAAGTCCTAAAGAATGCGAGATGTTATTATTGTAAATAGATATGTCATTATGCTAATAATTGTCCTAAAAGAAATGAGAAAAATAAAATAAAATAGAAATAGATAGTGATATAGAAGAAGTGATAAATACAGAATTCATAAGAATAAATGATTTTAATATTGATTCGATGAAAGTATTTTATCATAACTAATACATAATATACTTTAAGAAGATCTGATTAAATGGAAATTGAAAATATTAATAATCACCATATTGAACCAAGAATAGATAATCGATAGAACAATCTAGAGAATATAGGCAGAAATCTTGATAGATAAAAGAAAGTTAAAACAAATCCAAAATGAAAATTTTCTTTGTCTAATTATTCAGATTTAAAGTTAGCACTTTACAAAGATTACGTATAAAACCAAGAAATCATAATCTATTTTATGGATTAAATATCCAAGAAAGAGCTTTAGAAGTTGCTATCACTTCTAATAAAGTAATGATACCTCTTTTAGCCAAAAAGATATTCAGGAAAAATTACATAAAATTAAAGCGAAATAAGGAATACACTTGGATGGATACATATAGGAGCTATACAAATAATTGTAAAATCTACTTTTATAGAAGGGTTAGATACACCAATAGAATTATCAATTATGGATAATCGAATAATAAATAGAGAAGAATCTTGTTTAGGAATCCTTAGAGGAAACCTACAATATGGGAAATTAAAATTTAATATTTATCCACAATTTCTTATCACATACAAGATAAAGATTTTGATAAACGTTGAGTTTAATACAAGACTTTAAAAGAAAAGATTTCTTTAAACAACAAAATAGACCTTATCCGATAACATATGTAATTTGTTATGCTATATCAAATACACATCATTGATTGTTTTCTAGTAAAAGATACTATATATTTTCCTTATTTATTTAATGAAGTTTGCCGATACAAATGCCTACATTACCCAAGATAGAAGAAATTGAATCTAGACCATTAAATTTAGATTTACAAAATAAACCTTTAATATTAGCTAATAATCTACCACCTCAATTGTCTTTTACTAATTCGAGTTGTGAGTCATCCGTTAACTCGACAATTAAGTTTGAATAGATATAATAATAACTTAATTCTAGCTAAAGAAGATAGTTTAAAGAATTATAAATTAAAAGGAGAATATTATGATGGAACAACATTTGTTCCAGTAAATATATTAATATATATTGGAGTTAATGGAAATTATATTAATCATAGATTATCGATGAGATTACAAAATATAAATTAGATGAATTACATCAATATACAAATTTTAATGGTGAATTACATTCTATAAATGAAGCAATATAGACATTAATAAAATTTGGACAAGATATCATACCTATTAGATTATTAATAGAAAAGGAAGGATTTAATAGCACATTAGAAATAATGTTAGGAATAACATTTCTTGAGTCTGTGAAACCTTATCAGATTACTTCTTACGAATTAAAGATAAATTATAATGGAAATTTAATCTATATTCCTAAATGACAAGTCGTTATAGTATATACATTCCTATAGGATTAACCTATAGAGAATATAGAGCATAATATTTTGCTGCATTTATTGATAGTGGATCTGGAACATCTTTATGTAGACCAGAGTGTTATCCACAAGTTTAAACGCTCAGTCACAACACTCTATGAATCCGATGCCTCAAGAATCAGGTCAATCGGACGTCAGACGGAAAAGTTATAAGCAAAAGAAGGAAAATATATGATCCTAGTCGACTTGCTTAAGAATCCTAGTCGACTTATGCTACTGTGTTTGTCCTAGTCGACTTGTCTGAGATGCAAGTCGACTTATGCTACTACAATAGCAGATTTGGAATAAACATCCTCCGACATCCCAACTTAAACAGGGCATAACTCCCTACTCCGAACTCCAAATTAGACAAACTTGGTGTCTATTTTATATAGAAAAGAGAGCTCTACAAGTTTCATGAACAGTGCAACATTTTATCAAAACAGTGCAACAGTTTATAAAATCCGTAACTTTCCAGTTCCTCAGTCAAAAATTACACAATAAATGTACACAAAAAGATCCCAATGTTATCTACAACTTTTATGAACAACCTGAAATCAAATTCATTTGCTAACTAGGCCAAATAATTCACCAAAGCATCTGCCCACTGAAATTTCCCAATCTGAACAGTACATTTCAAAGCAGCATATCTCCTAGCACAAATGTCAAAACAATCACTACCTTATATCACTGGAAAGATAAGATCTCATACTTCAATTTTCATGAAGGATTCAAAATCCAATTCCATCCCTAACAAGTTCAAAACTTTCATGCAAGTTTCTGCCCTGACCACTAGTCAATGACCTAACTTCAGTCCAATCTTTGAAAATTCATAAGTCCCAATTCTGTTATCCAAAATTAACATACTATATCTCATTTTCAAGATAATTGCTTCCTCTACAACTTTCCAGAAGATCATTTGTGCCTATTCAAATCACGGAAATCTCTAAATTTGCTTCCAATCAGAATACTCACAAAACCTACACTTATAGCTAGGTTCCAACATAATGCACATAGTCAGTCATTAGTTAACAGTTCATAACTCCCAACGTACATATCGAAAAATTGCAAAATCAGTGGAAATGGAAAGCTAACAAGATAGGCTTCAACTTTCATTAAGACCATTTTCACCAATTCCTTCTAAATTAATCTAGAAAATTCATCAAAATAATTAGGTCATCAATCTGGGTACTGTTCCCACAGCCCATGTCTCTGATTCCAAGCCAAAATTCGACCTCTTAGAGCTACAATTAGACAACACCTATTTCACACAAAATTGTAGCCAATCAACTAAAGTTTCATTTGGCACAAACCGTACCTCATTTTCACAACCACACCATTAGTTATGATCAAAACAGTGTAATCAGTACAAAACTAATTTTCTAGCTTTGGTACTAACCTTAGATTCTATCACTTCCAATACCAATAACACATCACTAAGCATCCAAATGGACAAGAAACCAGTCACTAGATCATTCATATATTCACTTGAACATAAATATCCAAAATTCCATGACATTAATGCACATATAAATCACAATAAATGCTTCTAACAACCATATGAAAGAACATAATGAAAGCTTAGCATAAACTTTACCTAATCAAGCTTTTCCAACTTCAATCTCTTCACTTCTTCAACTAATCCACCAATCCTCTATTTCTCAACACCATACACGATCATCACCTTCTCAAAAAGGGGTGAGGTTTAAGTCAAGCTCTTTAGGTGAACTAAAAGAGGGGAAAGCAAAGTAGAGGGAAGTAGGAAAGATGAACAAAATTTTCAAAGTGACAAAGAAAGAGGGAGCTACGTGAATGAAGAGGAAGGGAGAATGAAGACAAACTCCTTTGGCCCTTTGAAGATGCAAGTGTCGTGGAAGGTTGGAGAACCACCAACATAAGATTAATTTATGGTGAGTCAAAGGATACTTGTCCAATTAGGAGAAAAGACACAATAGGCTAAAGAACAAAACAAGTAATAGGATTTCTTAAGAACCCTAATGAAATTTGATCAATTCAAGTCCAATGGCTCTGATTTCAATCCCAAAATAATTTACTCAATATTGTAGTGCCATTGGATAGAAATTTTCGATACCGAAAATCAACCGGTTCGCCACTTGGCGGTTTTTTCCGGTCCGAGAATTTTCTCCGAAAAAGTCCAGAAAAATTCTTATAATTTCCGAAAAATGTAAAACCTATAATGATCCATTCCGAATAAATTTTTCAAACATAATATCCACATTATTCACTATAAAATTCCATTTAGACCCAATACCGGGAAATATCATGAATGCATGTACAGTTATTTTTCATGTGCAAAATTCACTGTTCACAAATACCAGTATGCATGAAAATGCCAAATCAGTCCTAATCACTCTCATCCCTGACCAAATTACTATTTTACCCTTCCCATCGGGGGTGAGAGTTTACATTAGTTGTATCTAATAATATGAATACTCATTTAAAATAGTTAGATAAATTTGTTGATATCTGTATAAAGCATGGATTAGGCTTATCAAAATAGAAATCAAAGATTTTACAAAATCATGCAGAGTTTTTAGGCATGAAGGTAGATGGTCAAGGGATAGAGCTATATATATATATATATATATATATGTATGTATGTATGTATGTATGTATGTATGTATGTATGTATGTATGTATGTATGTATGTATGTATGTATATGATAACCCCTGATGTTAGTGTTCACGACATTCAAAATACATCCATCAAATTCTTGTAAATCAATGAGGAAGTTATTAAATCCAAATTTATGCAAAGAGTTGCTAGTAGACAAATGAGTCACAATGGCAGAGTGATATGAAAGAATTAGTACTATCAATGGCTTTAAACTGCAGTCCCTTCTTATGCTTTATCTAGGCATTCCTATTTTTACCTTTAACCCATCCTCTAGAGACTTAAGCATCATAATTGATAAGATCAATAGAAGAATCTCCACTTGGAGCTCTAAAACTCTTTCCACTACTATTAGAGCTCAATTTGTTGCTTCTATTCTAAACTCCATTAATGTGTTTTGGGTTGCTTATATTACTTTTTACAGGAAGATCATTAAGTCAATTGAAATGATATGCAAAAGGTTTCGTTGGAGTGGAAATGATGATACTTTTAAAAGGGACAAGATGCAATGGAAGGAGGTTTATCTGCCTAAAGAGAATGGAGGGCTTAGTATTATTTCCCTTAAGATGATGAACCACTGTTATGCTTTCTAAAAGATTATAAAGATTACTGACTGATAAAAAGCTCTTTGGTGTAAATGGATCCATGATATCTACATAAAGAACATAAGCATTTAGAGCTTAGAGGTTAGATAATCCTCAACTTCCACTTTGAGAGCAATTATGAGAACTAGAGATTTGTTAAAGAATGATTTTGTTTCCCTTATTGGAAATGGGAGATTAGCAAGTTTTTGGTTTGATAATTGACTTTCTTGTGGACCTTTATACAACTTATAAGAAATGGAAATTCTCAAACCTTTTATTAGTTAGAATTTGTCAATTGTTAAAGCTTTGGTTAATAAACTCATTTTCAGACAGAGTTCCATTCTGAGCTCCCTTACTGTAGAAATCACCTAAACTTGAAGGAGAAGATAGCATCATTTGAACGCGTACCAAGAATGGCAAGTTCACTAATCAATCCTATTAAAGGTTCTTCAAAGTTATTTTAGCAGGATACCTTAGACTAATATTGTCTGGTTCAAACATCTACATCCCTAGGCATCCCTCACGTTGTGGTTAGCCATGAAGGACAAATTGCCAACTGTTAACAAGTTACAAAAGTATCTTAACATGCCTAACTAGTGTATTCTTTGCTAAAGAGTTGAAGAAAGCAATGATCATCTATTTTTCAATGAGATTTTGTCACCATTTGGAGATCTCTATTACAAAAGTGCTACATTCAAAATGCTCCAGGTGATTAGAATTCCATAAAATCATGGTGTGTTACTATTAAGCACCTTGACACCACAATTAAGTGGTGCTTTTGCCTAGTTCTTTCCTTTCGTATCAAAGCCATTTGGGATGAGAGGAATGCTCACACTTTTCATAAAAGAAGCCTAACTAAAGAGCAATTCAACAATAGGATCCTTTTACAAATTATAAGCTATACTAGTCGATACTAGTCCAAATGACATAATGCTAATTATTAATGTTTTAAAAACTAGACCGAATATCGAACTGGTAAAAGAAAAAATTTAAGATTTAAAAGTCTAATCGATATTAAATCACTATAAAATCGATATATAATAACTACGAAGTATAAATTTTGAATTAAGCAACTTTTTGGTTGTTTAATTTATTTTAATAAATAATAATGTTATTATTAAAATGAACATATTTAGTAATAATCAATTAATTTTAGTGTTTGCCTATTTAATATTAAAATATTGAACATAACATGTAAATATTAATTTTTAAAGAAGTAAATAATTTTATTATAATTTAATATTCGTGATTTAATATTGGTTTTGATATATAAAATTTAAAATGTGTCCATAAGTATTAGTTTTGGACAATATCATCTTTTGTTATATATAATATTATTTCACATAATTTATTTATTTATTTTCTAAACTATTCATTTTTAAACCAGTTAATAGTAGTTTTTAATATTATTCCACATTATTTATTTATTTATTTTCTAAATATATATATATATATATAATATTATTCCACATTATTTATTATTTATTTTCTAAACTATTCAATTTTTAAACCAGATAGTTAAGAGTAGTTTTTTCTATTGTTTTTGAAAGAAAGTCAGTGGTATAATTCGTGGTCCTTATTGCCATTAAGAAATCCCATGAGATAGTATACTGTATCCTCCACTTTCAAGAACAACTTTCAAGGAACAACTGTTATCATCATCTTCTTTTTTACTAGTTTAGTCCTTTAGTTTCACCTTTCCCTCTGATCAGTCTCTCTCATTATCGTATGAATCTCTCTATTTCTTGATTTTTTTCTTTTTTACTATTTTTGTCTTTTAGCTTCATCTTCTACTCTTCCCTCTCAATCTCTCTCATTAGCGTTTGCATGGACTTAAATTAAGATCTCACCTTTTGTCTTGAGTATGCTAATATTATGTTATTCTTACTTCCTTTTGAGTTGTACACCCATAAAATTACACATACCTTTTGTTGTCGTTGGGTTTGTGCTTTGCTTCTATGATTAAAATGTTAGAAATTGATTCAAAATTGACAACTCATGTTTATGTTATTTAGTTGTTAAAAACTCTCCTATTGAATCTCGTTGTTTGTTGAGTCAAAACACGTTATTGATAATGTCGTATTTCTCTATTGTTACTATTATTGTATGGCTATAAACAAGCCATCAGTTTTCTTTAATGATAATCGAATAAGAGTGCTTTTCTTCTTCATTCAATCTTTTGATATTTTCTATTTCAATTTTAACTTGATATACAATTACAGATATCAAGTAGTTTTCTGTTTCTTCCCAACATTTGTGGTATCAGAGCCAATACGACTCTTGATTGGGCTAGTATGAATAAATATCAAAAGAGTGAGAGAGAAATGCGTGAGGGAGTGAAACACAATAGGAAAATAAGTCATGGCTGCGAATGGTATTTCTTCTCCCTCACAACCACTCATACCCATCTTCAATGGAGAGAAGTATAAGTTTTGGAGCATCAAAATGAAGATACTCTTCAAATCCCAAGATGTATGGGAATTAATTGAAAGTGGTTATGCAGATTCTGATACTAATGAAACAAGGTTAAAAGAGACCAAGAAAAAGGACAACAAGGCTTTATTCTTCATTCAGCAAGTTGTTCATGAACCAATATTCTCAAGAATTGCAGCAGCTATCACTTCCAAAAAGGCATGGGAGATACTGCAGAAAGAATATCAAGGCACAACAAATCTATAATGGCCAAACTTCAATCACTATGCCGTGAGTTTGAGAATTTGCCAATGGAGAATGATGAGACAATGCAAGATTATTTGTCTAGAGTAGCCATAGTAGTGAATCATTTGAGATCTTATGGTGAAAAATACACTGATCAGGTTGTGGTTGAAAAATTTCTACGGAGTTTAACCCCTAGATTTGATCATGTAGCTATTGCTATAAAAGAATCCAAAGACTTGTCTACTCTATCTTTTGATGACCTAAAAGGTTCATTGCAATCTCATGAAGCAAGGATGAATAGTAGATCATTTGAGAAAGTAGAAGAGAAGGCATTTCAGGTCAAAGCATCCCCATCAACAGATGAATCTAGAGCAACTAGTAGAGGCAAGGAATTTAATAGAGGTGGGCATAGTGGTAGAGCCAACAACAGAGGTAGAGGAAAAGATAGAGGAAGATTTTATGAGCAATTTGATTATAGGCAGACGAATGACCAACAAAAGCATTACAAAAGTAGTGTTCAATGTAACTATTGCAAAAATTATGGCCATGTGAAAGCAGATTGCTGGAAGCTCAAAAAGAAAGAAAAAACAAGTTATGTAGAAGTTGAGGTAGAAGATAAGTTGTTCATGACTCAAGAGCAAGAGCAAGAGGTGAATGTGCCAACGGAAGTTCGATTCATTGACAACAGTTGTTTACACCACATGTTTAGAGAAAAATCAACATTTAAAGAGCTTGATGAAAACTTCAAGAAAGAAGTAAAGCATGGAAATAATTCCAAGATCAAAGTGGAAGGAAAGGGTACTATCGCAGTACGATCCAGCAACGGTAATGTGAAATTCCTACATGTTGTTTACTTTGCTCCAACTTTGGCAAATAATTTGTTGTGTATTGGACAATTAATGACTGGGGGGTATTCAATTTTTTTTTATAATAACTGCTGTGAGATCAAAGATAAAAAATCTGGCTAAATTATTGTTAGTGTTCCTATGACACAAAACAATATATTCCCTCTTGATGTCTCTGGTGGTGAAATTTGTGCACTAGTTACTGGGAATGAAAAAAATGACTCAACCTTGTGGCATCTAAAGTATGGGCACCTCAATATAAAAGGTTTTAAATTGTTGAGTAATAGGGACATGGTTTGTGGGTTGCTCAGAATTGAATCAATTGGGTTGTGTGAGGGGTGTATTTATGGGAAGCAAAGTAAATTATCATTCCCTGTTGGGAAATCTTGGAGGACATCAGAATGTCTTGAACTCATACATGCTAACCTGAGTGGACCAATGCAAACGAAATCTGTTGGAGGAAGTCAGTATTTTTTGTTATTTACTGATGATTGTAGTCATTTCAGTTGGGTGTATTTTTAGGTTACCACAGTAGAAACCTTTCAAAATTTTCAGAAATTCAAGACTTTGGTTGAAAAGCAAAGCGGCCACATCATTAAAACTCTTTGCATAGATCGGGGAGGAGAATTTTTATCTGGTGATTTTAATTCATTTTGTTAAGATAATGGCATTCATAGGGAGTTGACAACACCATACACACCGGAACAAAATGGCATCGCTGAGCAGAAAAATCGTACTACTGTTGAAATGGTTAGAAGTTTGTTGCAAGACAAAAATCTTCCGAACAATTTATAGGCAGAAGCAGTAGCCACAACAATCTATTTGCTAAATCTCTCACCCATAAGAGCAGTTTGGAACAAAACCCCATATGAGGTTTGGTCAGGTATGAAGCCTCATGTTAGCCACTTAAAATTTTTTGGTTGTATTGCTTATACTTTAATTAACCAACAAAATCGTCAAAAACTAGATAGTAATTCAGAGAAGTATATTTTTGTTGGTTATTTATCTCAATCCAAGGATTATAGGTTATACAATCCTATTAGTAACAAAATAATTATTAGCAAGAATGTTGTGTTTGATGAATTTGCAAGTTGGAGTTGGAACGAATGCCAAATAGCACCAACTACTAAATTCTTATAGAAACTGAAGATTTTTTTCAGTCATCAGAAACAAAAGTGCCCTTGAATTCTCTTGGAACATCTAATAGTCTTTGCTCTTCCCAGCCAATAAATAAGCCGCGACGACAAACACAACAGTCTTCTCGATTGAGAAATTTTGAGGTGATTCTAGATGATGCCACAAATGATGGAGATATAATTCAATTTGCAATGTTTGCAAATGTTGACCCATCATCTTATCAAGAAGCTGCAGTGTAGTGCAATGAAAGAAGAAATGTCAACCATTGAAAGAAATGGTACATGGGACTTGGTGGACTTGCCTGTGGAAAAAGAAGCAATTGGATTGAAGTGGATTTTTAAAAACAAAGTATCAAGAAGATGGGAGAATTAAAAAATATAAGGCACTGCTCATAGCTAAAAGATATTGCTAACAATAAGGTGTTGACTACGAAGAAACTTTCTCTCCTATGGTGCGTTTTGAGACAGTAAGAATTTATTTAACATTAGCTGCTCAACTAAAATGACATGTTTATCAATTTGATGTTAAGTTGACATTTTTAAATGGGGACTTGAAAGAAGAAGTTTATGTAGCACAACCGGAGGGGTTCATTATGAAAGGCAAGGAGAGTAAGGTATACAAATTGAAAAAGGCTTTTTATGGGCTAAAACAGGCGTTGCGAGCTTAGTATAGTAAGATTGACTCTTACTTTCGAAATTCTGGTTTTGTTAGAAGTGAAAATGAACAAACTCTTTATCTTAAAAAACAAGAGAATGATTTGTTATTAGTATGTCTCTATGTAGATGATATGATTTACATGGGATCATCTTCTTCTCTTGTTTATGAATTTAAGGAGAATATAATGAAAACTTTTGAGATGACATATTTGGGAAAGCTTCATGACTCCCTTGGTGTGGAGATTAATCAAACAAAAGATGGGACTTTTATATCTCAAAAGAAATATGCAACTAATCTCCTTCGAAGATTTAACGTGCAAAATTGTAACTCCACGATAACTCCAATGAATGTTAGTGAAAAGTTACAAGTCAATGATGGCTCAGAACCTGCAGATGGAAAATTCTATAGAAGCTTAGTGGGTGGACTGATTTATTTATGTCATACAAGGCTAGATATAGCCTTTTCTGTTGGTGTTGTGTCTAGATTCATGCATGGTCCTTCTAAACAACATCTTGGAGTAGCTAAAAGAATTTTACAGTATGTTGTCGGAACTCTGAATTTCAGACTTTGATATACTGTAAACTCAACTTTCAAGTTAAAAGGCTTTATGGACAGTGATTGTGTAAATTCTATTGAAGATAGAAGAAGTAGTTCAGGTCAGGTATTTGTTCTTGGCTCATATGCAGTTTCTTGGAGCTAAAAAAACTACCAACAATAGCTTTATCATCAATAGAAGCAAAAATACATGGTTGCAACTGCATCAACTTGTGAAGTTATTTGGCTTTGAAGGTTACTGAAGGATCTTAACCAAGAACAAAAGGAAGCGATTGAAATTTTCTCTGACAACAAGTCCACAATTTCAATGTCAAAAAATCCAGCTTTTTGTAGGAGAACTAAACACATAGGCACCCGTCATCACTTTATTCGGGAGTTAGTTGCAAATGAGAAAATTGTCTTGACTTATTGCAACACTAAAAAACAACTCACAAATGTTCTGACTAAGGCATTTTCATTCAAGAAGCATGTTTATTTCGGTTCATGTTTTGGTGTATGTGATTTTGAATCAAGGGAGAGTGTCATAAATTGATTCAAAATTGACAGCTCATGTTTACGTTGTTTAGTTGCTAAAAACTCTCCTATTTAATCTTATTGTTTGTTGAGTCAGAGCACGATACTGATAGTGTCGTATTTCTCTATTGTTACTGTTATTATATGGCTATAAATAAGCCATCCGTTTTCTTTAATGATAATCGAATAAGAGTGCTTTTCTTCTTCATTCAATCTTTTGATATTTTCTGTTTCTATTTTAGCTTGATAACAATTGCAGGTATCAAGTAGTTTTCTATTTCTGCCCAACATAAAAGTCGGCTTATTTTGATTTTGGAGGTTTAAGTCAGAGATAATACGTACATACAGAGAAATAAGCATCGAGTTTGATTTTTTTTTTTTTTCTGTTTTTATTTTATTTGAAATAGGTTTTTTCATTTTTGTTTCCATCAAATGCTCTAACATTCAAACCCAGATAGAGTGGTTGGTCTAAGCATCTACTTTCACTCTCCTTCTTGACGCTTCATGGTTACGATTCATGGTTTAGAAATTCACCTGTTTATTATTAAACCGACTGGTTTTTATTGACAACGGTCAAAAATAAAAATGAACTGAAAACTAGTCTGGTTCACATTTAATCTGGTCGAACCGATTGGTCTGATCTGGTTTTTACATCATTGCTAACTATTGTACTATAATTTGGAATATGTAATTTGTAACTGTCCCAACATCTAAAGAATGTTAATCTTGGGATTATTCCTTAGGATAGTTCCTCATGGTAAACTTTATACAACTCTTTATAGCTCTTTTGTATATTTTAATTGACTTTAATGGCTTAATTTATTACCATTTTCTAAAAAAAAATCAAACTAAAAGTAGTAAAGAAAACAATAAAAAGAAATTGTGTTCTTAAATCTTGAAATCTCTACAGAATTGTTAAATTCTTCCTTTTTCTTTAAAGAATGATTAATTCTTGATCAAGCCCAATGCGAAATAGCTCCAAAATGACACTCACATTGTTCCCTAGACAAAAAACTTCTTTTCCACCTCCTTTCTTCGCTAAAATATGAAATCCTAGCTTTTAATAAACTACATAACCCCATATATAAGTTTGTGTAGCTAGTCTTGTATTCCATAAAATTCTTTAGAAATTGACAACACCAACCTGGATACATACATAAGACTATTTATAACTTTGTGTTCTTCATCTAGAGGGTAACATAGGGTGTATAGAGTGCCAAAGAAATAGAAGGAACCCCTTTTATAGATAACCATTAAAATACTACCACAAGAAGTAAACTATTAGATGTTTCTCTATAAAGATAGATTTTCAAAAGTTGTTTGATTCAGTTAGCTAGATCTCCTTATCTAACAACATTGAGGCATTTGGCTTTCCTAAGGACTTTATCTATTGGTTGAATTTGTGTCACTATCCCTTCCTACAATATACTAATGATGGAGATCCTACTCATATGTTTAATAAAGTAAGAGGTTTAAGATAACATGACCTCGTGTCTTCTTATCTATTCACCATATGTATTGAGGCATTGACAAGGCTGACAAAAAAGAAGATTGATTAAGGGCTTGATTTCACCTATCACAACAAATGTAAAAGAAAAATAAAGACATTTAACCTCTCCTTGTTAATGACCTCCTCCTTTTACGTGTTGTAGACATGAAATTAACTTTGATTCCTATGCATAGATATGTTAGACCTTGCAATCAACACAAGCAAAAGTTGCATTTATGTATCTATAAGAGTTGTTGGGACTGCAAATCAGTTATTTCTAACCATAGGCCTTAAACAGTAGCAACTTCCTCTCAATTATCTTAGAATTCCAATAACCATCAAAAGGCTATCTTACAAGAACTATTAGCCTCTCTTTGACTTGATATATGGAAGAATTAGTTGTTAAATGCACAAATTCCTCTTTTATGTAGGAAGACTTTAGTTTATATTATTAAATTTTGTATATTAGAGCTCCCTTGTTTCCCCTACAATCAAATGGATAAATTCTATTAAAAAAATTCTAAAAAACTTTCATTGGATAGGAGAAATAAGCAACATTATAAAGGCAAAAGTTAAATGCTCAGAGGTATATCAACCTAAATAGAAAATGATATAAGGTATTGTATCTATCAAAACTATGAACAAAATGGATATGAAAGCTATTTATACGCCATGGGTCCTTACGAAGAGCATAATTGGGAATGGGAAGACCACTTAGTTTGATATGACAAGTGTCATAATCAAAGCGCCCTTTGTAAGCTTCATAACATTCAAACTCTCAAGCCGGCAATACAGAGGTTAAGGAAATTATTCAAGATGACAATATAAGTTGCAACCTCAACAACTTGTTTGGTTCAAGGAATGGAATAGATAAGAAATAGAATAGTTATTCCTAAGAATAGAAAAGATGAGGAATATAATAGAATGAGTATTACTTTGTTTGGTTCAAGAAATAAAATAGATAAAGTGTTGGACCCGATTTTAGAGCCCAACTCGGATGTCAAAAAAAGCGTGTGCTTGTTTTTGTTACCTTGCATGGTTATTCCAATTAACCCTCATTAGTCATCCTCGGTTCATCTTCATTCTTTGATTCCATACGTGTCGGATCCCATTTTCGAATTATTCTTACACCGAAGCAAATATTTTGTACTCAACTTCAATTCAGAAATTGAAACTCCTAATAATAAAATTAAATTTGATTCCTTTAGATAATTTGTAGCTCTATGTCTCTAGTTTATTTTTAAATAAGAATCATCTCATTCAAAGCTCTACAAATCAAGTTATCATCAAAATACCGAAGTATGTTCAGTAAAATATCCAATTCATACTCTTCCATCCGATACCCTTAAATTGATTCAATCAATCTTCTCCAATTAAGTATAAAAGGCTATAAAATTTTATGGAGGGGTAGGAAAATGTGTTATGAATCTAATGGTCTAAGAATCACTTCATTTAGAGGTCGGATAACAAAGTTATGACCGAAAGAATCAAATAAGGTTTTGTCTTCA
The DNA here is from genome assembly GCA_029891385.1 of Erythroxylum novogranatense. Classification (NCBI taxonomy): domain Eukaryota; kingdom Viridiplantae; phylum Streptophyta; class Magnoliopsida; order Malpighiales; family Erythroxylaceae; genus Erythroxylum; species Erythroxylum novogranatense. The sequence goes on along the minus strand of CM057233.1, from coordinate 36,050,027 downwards.
ATCATATTGAACATGTTTCGGGAAAATTGACATAACTTTCTACATAGGTGTTAGATTAAGGTAATATTAGGACGGTTTCAAAGAGAATTTCTAGATCTAAAACTTTTGTGAAGAACTTGAAGGTAGATCTTGTCATTTAGAGGGTCAAAATTGGACTAAAAAATGTAAGATGAATAGTACCCAGAAGAAGTTTATGAACAGTGCACAGAAGATGTTTAACAATTAACATAACTTTCACTAGAGATATCGAATCAAGGTCATTCTTAGATGAATTGAAAGAGGACTTCAATATTTACAGATTTTATGAAGATCTTGAAGATAGATTCTGTCATCTAGAGGGCCAAACATAAACCAAAACATGTAAGATGAACATTACCCAGAAGAAGTTTATGAACAGTGCTCATAAGATGTTTAACAATTAGCATAACTTTCACTAGAGATGTCGGATCAAGGTCATTCTTTAATGGTTTGAAAAAGAATATCAAGATTTATAACTTTTATGAAGACCTTGAAGATAGATTTTATCATCTAGAGGGCCAAGCTTGGACCAAAAAATGTAAGATGAATAGTACCCAGAAGAAGTTTGTAAATAGTGCACAAAAGATGTTTAACAATTAGCATAACTTTCACTAAAGATGTTGGATCAAGGTCATTCTTTCATGGTTTGAATGAGTATTTCAAGATTTATAACTTTTATGAAGACCTTGAAGATAGATTCTGTCATCTAGAGGGCCAAACTTGGACCAAAAAATGTAAGATGAATAGTACCCAGAAGAAGTTTGTAAATAGTGCACAAAAGATGTTTAACAATTCGCATAACTTTCTCTAGAGATATCAGATCAAGGTCATTATTAGATGGTTTGAAAGAAGACTTCAAGATCTACAATTTTCATGAGACCTTGAAGATAGATTTTGTCACCTAGAGGGTCAAAAGTGGACCAGAAGATGTAAGATGAACAGTACCAGGAAGAAGTTTATGAGCAGTACACAAAAGATACACGTCATCACAGAAGGTACACGTCATCATAAGAAGATACACGTCATCACAAGAAAATACTCTCTATACTCCTGAGCATCTCCACTTATAAGGATCATAACTTTCGACTCTGATGTCCAAAAATTTCATATTATATATCGTTGGAAAGCTAGAAAGATAAGCTACAATTTTCTAGAAGAAAACTTTGTCTAATTTAGCCTAGATCAATCCAAATTTTTTCTTGAAGTCAGAACATGAATTTTACCCCTATGGAAGACTTAAAATTTTGTATTGTACAAACTTGGAATGTCATGAGCATAATCATTCAACTATCAAATTGACTTCATGAAACTCTTAAATCACAACTCATTTGTCTCATCACATTCAACTACATCCCATCAGTCATAATTCATATCTTTCTTTTCCACAACATCTCACTTATATGTATATATATATATCAACAATTTATGCTCACAATCATTATCTCAAGTTGATAACTTTTTCAAGTATGTCTGGTTCCAACTCAATATCATCCATACATAATTCATATTTCATTAACATCAAAAGAATAAAGTTTTACAAATCGTTAATGGCATTTCAAGCCACAATACATCATCATCTCAAAATCTCAAATTACAATAGATCCTTGAACAAATAAACTTGAAATGCAACTGAAACATCTTGCTTTTCCAAAATCAACTCAAAATATAAAATAAACAAATTTGGAGTAATTCCCTTAGGCTCTTGATCCTTTGATCTCTGAGCTATCACGTAAAGATGAGATGAAAAAGGGGGTGAACTTGAAAGCTCGTAGGTAACATTTTATGATAGAAAAATAAGTAAAACCTTTGAAAACATTTACTTGTCATAGAAAATTTTCATTGAGTTCATAAAAATACATTTTCTTATCATGTAGTCAAATTCCCAAATTATAAAACATGAATGCATCAAAACTTGTTAACATAACATAAACACAAAAGTACATCAGAATGGTTTGAGTGGATCCAAAACAGAACGTACTACATATTTCCCCTAAGTGTCCTGTGTAGCCGTGAACATAACATACTAACGCAATCCCATATAATGGTTTTGCACAGCTGTGAATTTATGGGAGTCCATAAAGGAGTTCCATGCCATTAGCGGGCAGGCGGGAGAAGCTTTTTATCAAAGTGCACTTAACTTAACTTAGGAGACCACTACAGACTCACATAATATGTAATTCATGACTTGTAAACTTGTTGCTCAAAATGACACATTTTTTAAACTTGATATCTTTTAGAAAATAATTTCCATTTTTCATTTCATAAATAAAACACACAATTCATATATCAAACATATAGCACTTTCTTAAAACATTTTAAAGAGCAATAAATGCACATTTATAATGCAATTGAAAGCATTAAACTTTTTTTATTCAAAGAAAACATTAGCGGTTTATTTCTTCTATTATAAACATGTATCCACCTTGATTTCCTTGCTTAACGACTTGCTCAAAATACCTCTTCTCTTGTTTTTCTTGCCTCTTTTGATCCCCTTTATATAATAACAAAAATCTCACTCAATAGGATTTTCAATTGAAAATCCCATAAAGCACAATCACTAAAATTGGTTCTAGAATACTTAAACCCATGCATTTTCTAAATTCCATAAACTAAGATTCTTCCAAAAATCTAAAAGATTTAAAATGATGTTACGTTGATCCTTTACCAAATGAAGAGATCTTTGGCTTAAATGGAAGCTCTTCTCTTCCTATACCTTTTTCTCTTCTTGAACCACTTCAAAATCTCTCCCAAAAGCTAATGAATGAAGAAACCCTACCTCAACTCTCTTTTTTTTTTTCGACCACTGAAATTCTCTTCTCTTTCTTTCTTATTTTCTCTTCTTCTTTCCCAATTCACGTTTTTCCTTCTCTTAAATGCAAGACTACATTTCTTTCTTCCATTTCCATCCTTAATGAGTCCAAAAAGTCTATTTTACCCTTCCTTATAGGCTTATGCTCTTTTAACCTTAAATGTCTTACCAAAAATACCCTTGAACATTCTTATAACCTTAACACTTTAATTCCACTTACCTATTCAATAAATCCTACTAACTTTGACATAATTAAATAATTACAAAATAATTATTCTATTAAAACCTCAAAATTGGTTAAATCATGCTTATTCACCAAGAAAAAAAATTTAGGGGGCCAACATAAAGAATTTCTATGTCAATGTTTGGTTTGAAAATATAAACTTAGAATGACAAAGGAATAACCAATAAAAAGACCAAAATATCCTTCTTCTTCTTATTATTATTAGTATTAGTATTATTACATAAAATTAATTTTCTTCTTCTTCTTATTATTATTCTTATTCTTATTATTGTTATTCTTATTATTGTTATTATTATTAATTTTCTTCTTCTTCTATTTAATAATAATAATAATAATAATAATAATAATAATAATAATATATTATTATTATTATTATTATTATTATTATTATTATTAGTATACAAAATTAATTTTCTTCTTCTTAAAATCTAAGGCTACTCTTACTATTAAACTAAACTTTTGGTTTGTTTGAAATTTTCTGATAGTTTAGTATAATTGGTTTTGTATAATATATAATTTTAATATAAACCAACTCAAATCACACATGGAGGTCTGCTATCAATCTCTCCTTGCCCTAGTTTGATGATATAAAGTATGCTTTCTTTCATTCCCTTTATGGGTCACTTGGATTGCGAGAATGAGCACAAAGGGCAGATCTTAGTACACTAGTAATATACGGATATTAGTTACCAGTCCCAATTACAAATGAAAACACATGACTACACCAAAACTAGAATCAGAGTACTCATAATCATAACATTGCAAGTGTTGGTTGAAATGTAACAAAAACCCAACAATGAAATGTTACAAATCTATGCACAAGCCCCTCTTATTGTTGGATACATCTTAATTACTTTCCTCTACACGGTATAATTGTGCTGCTACGAAATGATAGGGGATATAGCAAAAGATCACAAAACGTGAAGTGCCAGATAGACAATGTGCATCCCAAATACTTACTTTGCATGATCAAAGGAGCAAGCACCTTCATCTTCTTAGGAAGACTTGGTAGCAAGTATCTCCAACAAGGAAATCCAGGTTCCAGAGACTGCAACAATGGACCCAAAAGCTATAATAGCACTATCCAAAATGAAACCCCTCTATCCCTGTTCTTGTTTAAACGCTATAAGATGAAACAAAGCAGGTAATACAAACCCCACTGCTACCCACTAGAGCCAAGAAATCTGCAAAATTAGGCACCAATAGAGCAATCAAACTCACTCTCAAAACCGCCACCCATCTCAGCCACAAGAAGTACCTAGAGCCACAGCAACGCATCTCGATAACCTCATCTACTGGATTCATCATCAATGGGAAAGTGAAAAACAAGTTCACACATAAGCCAATCTACACAAGGGTACTCAATATTTCTACCCCCAAATTAGTTGTGACCACATCTTTAGTATTGTCACCAGAGGCAAAATAACCTAATACTCTAAATCTTCCATATAACAACGCAATAAATGTCATATAAAGTGTCGACACTTTCCCAAATTTGGCCTTGTGCTTAGCCTCGTATTGTAATGGCAACATCATGTCAATTCCTTCAAAAGCATAGACAACCACACCCAGGCTATAAAAGAAAACTGAGAACCCACTAAATGCCTCCAAAGGAGGTCTGTTTTTCAAATAGAACATCTCATTTTCCGTCATCACCACACCCATAGCTCCAAGATTAACTACATTGACGAAGATGATCAGTGGAGCCAAATAGGTCAACATTGGAATTGAATTCATCCTCAACTGAAAAGGGAAGCAACTCCAAGATCAACTTGTGCTTGTTCATCTTCTTCTTCCTTTTTTTCTTCACACTATCAGCCCACATCTCCGAACTATCAGCAGGTACCGAATTATTGGTTAACTATTTAAAAGAGATTGAGAATAATAAATAAATATAAAGGAAACTCCACTTATGCTGCAAACTTTGTAACCAAAGCAATGAAACATGAAACCACCTGTTTTGTATTTGCAGCATTTCTAAGCACATTTGAAAGAGGATATAGCACCGATATGGTGGATTCTGTATGGAGGAGTAGTGGCCAAATATTGTGAAATGGGCAAATAAAGTAAATTTTCACATCAAATTAGAACTCAAGTGTTACGTGGTTCTCACTCTTAGTGGTGTTATTTATAATATTCATTTACACCTTTTTTTTTTTAAAAAATAACATGATCAATTTTTGATTAATTTTCGAACGATTTAAGAGAACTGAAATAGTTAAAATTAGAGGAAAAAATTTAGAGTTAATGTCAGGTATAATGACACAGAGTATAACCTTGAATTGGTACGATGGGAACTGGTAACCATCAAAATCCTGGAAGCTCTAAAAACCAAAGTCTAACATCAGATCTATCTTCAGCTTGTTTACAACATAATTGAAGCACGTTAAACTACAATCCAAACCTGTGAACCACAGATGGAGGCTCCTCAAGGAGGATCCGAGAGGGATAAATCCAACCCCACCTCCTCTCCTGTTCACCTCGTCTCCAATTTCTGGAAAGGTACCTACTGCATTTTTCTCCTAGTTTACACAACAATTTTGGCTGAAATCGGTAATTGCTTTGAATTTTACAATTCGATCAGTTTCTGGTTCCGTTTCTTTTGAATGATCAGTGAATTTATTTTACCTTTCCACTTGTAGCTGTTTGGCTGTTATGAGTGTAACTGGAGTATCCGATAGATTGTTCCTGGACTCTGATCGCTTAGGTTAGGCTTTGTTAATTAATGTCTGATGTTAGGAACCATAGGTCTAGACGAATTGCTACTCGGTTCATTAGTCAGATGTTGCTTTCTGTGTATTGTAACAGCTCACAGTTACGATCGGCATTGATTTTTCATGTTATTTTATACTGGGTAATCACTGTCTATAAATTTTGGAAACAATCACGTCTTCACTGTATGAAGTTAACTCATCAATTCATTGAAACCGCGTGAGGAATCGTAAAGTGGATAAGTTCTGCTTGAATGCTCTCTCTCTTTTAAGGATTATATTGTACTAGGGGTTATGATGCATGTGATTTGTTTCTGTATAGAATGAGGTTCATCTTTGTTGAGAGATCTCTGCTTTTATCAGCTTGTGCTTAATATTTTCCTTTTTAATTTTAGCTCTTGTTGTCTTGGATAATATTGATGCCAAAAAAAAAACAAAAAAGAAGAAGAGATAATTGTGAAAATGATATACACAGCTTTTTGGAACCAATCTTTGTTCCATATTTCTCTCTATATCCTATAGGAGTTTCATTGATCATTGTCTCTCTACACGTGTGTGTGTGTGTGTGTGTGTGTATGTATGGATATACAAACATATTTTTAAAGTTGCTTATAATCAATACATAACTGATTTGAAGTTCTCTTCGAATAATCTATCCGAATTTTTGGCAGAATTTCAGTTGGAGGAGGAGAAGAGTTTGTTGGACGAACAAGGGATAAGGATAGGTGAAAATCAGGAAAATAGCCAGAAGAATCGACGTAGACTGGCAGAGAGCACTAGAGGTAATTCCTATGGCAATAAGAAAGATTGTGGTAGTTATAAAATAGATGGCAGAAGTTTTTTGTTTAATTGTTTACCATTTGGCTCAGTTAGCAAATGATCTGGGTATATGGGATGAAATGCTTCATGTACACAAGCTTTACTTTAGGAATGAATGGTTAGGCAGGGCTTGATTTGTCTCATATCTTCTCTCTTTTATTTTTCCCGGTGAGTTAGCAATTATTATTTGCATGGTTAAAGCCACTTGTCTTTATTTACACCTCAATTTTTTCCCAGATTTCAAAAGAGCTTCTCCTGAGGAGAAGTTGACTCTTTTTAATTCCTTACTCAAGGGTTATCAGGAAGAAGTTGATAATCTTACAAAGAGAGCAAAATTTGGAGAAAATGCATTTCTTAATATCTATCAGAAACTTTATGAGGCTCCAGACCCTTATCCGGCTCTTGCTTCTATTGCTGTAAGTATTAGCCTGTTCAATTTTAGGCTTTTTTTTTTCTGCATTTGGCATAACTAGTGTGTATGGATTCTTAAAGTATTTAACATTATATAATATATCCAGTTAACGTTAGATAATATATCAAGGAATCACATGTAGATTAAATGTCATAAATAAATTGCAAACATTTTTTCCACGGCACTGCATTGATGAGGTTCACCTGTTTGATCTGCTAGTCACTTTTTATTTGTACAGGAGCAAGATCTCAAGTTGGCTGAATTTGAGTCGGAGAATAGGAAGATGAAAATTGAGTTAGAGGAATTCAGGGCCGAAGCAACTCATTTAAAGAATCAGCAGTCAACAATAAGAAGACTTGAGGAGCGCAACCGTCAGTTAGAGCAACAAGTAAACATTTTATCTGATTCCAGCACTCTGGTGTTTTTGGTTTTGGATCTTCTAGTTTATTGATGCATAGTCGAGTTACAGTTAATATTCCTGCTTTTCAGGGAGCACTCAAGATGCAAATATTATAGTGATATGGCTAATATGAGTTTGTAACAGTTGTAGTGCCTAAATTTAGTTATTCCTCTCCAATTATCTATTCTGCTGTTTATTATGTAATACTGTTGTACAAAAAGTGTGATGTGAAAATGAACTAAATGACATACCCTGCACATTTCAATCACTGGATGTTTGACAATTCCAGCTTTGGGTGCTGAGCCTTGAGATGATTCTCACCCTTGGCCTTTAACATCTTCCTTACACGTGACAGAAAGGGGGATTGGCAAAAACAAAGAATTATAGAGGCCCGGATATTAAGTATTATGGAAGCTAGAATTTAGAAGCTGTTAAATTTGTGTGTGAAGAAATATTAGTACATTTATAATTATTATCAGCTGGATTGACTGCAGCTTTTATGCCTCGTGAGAAATGTGTTTATCTTTTACATTAAAAGCCTTACAGCGCCTGTTTCCAGGCCATTTGATATTATGCTCCATAATCTTTGCATAAGTAACTCTGGTTGTTGATATCTTTTTGCAAATTATGCTTCTTTCTAATATTTGGTTTAGATGGAGGAAAAAGTAAAAGAACTTGTAGAGATCAAACAACGCACTTTGGCTGAAGAGAACCAAAAAACATTGGAGGTTTTGAAAGATAGGTACATTTCTGTGGTTTTGTGGAGGTATCCCGTGTTTTCACTGAAGGACCAGTAGTTGCTCTTAATCGTAACAGTGATCTAGACAATCACCTAGTATTGCTAGTCAAATAGACAATGCTCTTTATCCCTGGGTAATGAGACTTATTGTTTTCTTTTTAGAGAGCAATCACTGCAAGATCAATTGCGCCAAGCTCAAGAAAGTGTTGTAAATATGCAGAAATTGCATGAACTTGCTCAAAGCCAATTGTTTGAAGTACGTGCTCAATCAGGTGATATGCTAATCAAGACTTACTTTATTATGTTGGAACCATGTAAATCTAAATGTCCACATCTTTGGTTGCTGTTATTTTTGATTGACATATCTGCTTTTATCACATCTTGAACCATTGTTCATAGCAACTGCAAAATCTATTATTTTATTGTTCTTCCCATCGATCTAACACACGTGTTAAATAATTTCAGATGAAGAAAGAGCTGCCAAGCAATCAGAAGTTAATCTTCTGATAAATGAAGTTGAAAGGGCTCAATCACGACTTCTTAGTCTAGAAAGAGAGAAGGTTTGTTTCATATATCTCAAGAGTGCAACTTAATATCTCATCTGTTTTAGTGCTTTACTTTTCCTTTTTACAACTTTCATCAGCACAAGTGTTTACCCTTTGACCTCTTTAAAAAAATTGTGATCGAATTGGATCTCTCTCTTATTTTTGCATGATTGCTGCATCAAGAATCTCCACCCATCACAAGTTTTTTCTGCACTCTGTCAGCTTGATTGATAAACAGATGACTTGCATTTCGGAAGAAACCCTAATATTGGGAAAACTCCCATTGTTTAATTACCATGATGTCCTATTTTATGTTTGCATTTGTTACCTAATATATTATTTAACAGCATCTTAGTAGAATTCTCACTGAATGTTGGGTCTAGGGAGCTTCAGAAGTATGCTTAATGCTATGGATTCTAACCGAATATCACTGCAGGGTGTCCTACGCTCACAATTGCAGTCAGCAAATGAAGACACTGGAAATAAGAAAAGGTGATATTCTCTACATATATTCACTGTGCAGTTAATTTCCTAAACCTTAAGTGCAAATTGAAGAAATTTAATCTGGGATTTTTATTTATTATGAGATATATTTCATTTGTTTTCTTCTGGGTTTTATTTTTTCAATCTTTTTTATATTATTGCGTATATTGATATCTTCGACTGTTAATTTCTGGTACTCAGTGACAATGCAGACTCAAATAAAATCCTTGAGAATTCCTTGATTGCCAAAGAGAAGATTATCTCTGACCTTAATATGGAGCTGCACAATGTTGAGACTACCTTGGCAAATGAGCGGGAACAACATATGGTTGAGATGAAAAGGTTGAATGCTGCGTTGAATGAGAAGGTAATATGCTTTGTTGTTATTCTGTTAGAAACAGATTCTTATTTTTCTCAGCTTGATATGTGAGCTTATTTTCATGCAACGAGGAAGATAGTCATTGTTTGCTGATGCTGAATCCATGGAATATGACATGCCCAAAATTGTATGTTTAGTATATGTTGTTCTACTATTTCCCGTGGTTCTATAGTCTAGCTTTTGTTTACGTCTAGCCATGTGTTTGATGCAAATTTTTGTAGCAGTTCTTATCAATCTTCCAATGGGGTTCTGTTACGATTAAATGAGCTCTTTTTATCTTTTATTGCATTATCTTTTTAAGAATCAATAATTATTAATTACTTACGCCATGTTTATTTCCACTGTGGTTTTTTGTTTTCATTTTCAAATTTAGTAAAAAAACTTATTTGTTTGAGTTTTTGTTTCTTTTTTTAATTTTAGTTTCTTCTAATTTTCATAATTTATAAAAACTATTAAAAGTAGTTCTTGTGTCCTCGTCATAATCTGATTTAGCATCAATAAATATATGTTATTAATTATTTAACATGAAATTACTGATAAAAATTATGACTAATATAATTTACTTATTCAATTTTTTAATTTTTATAATTAGTTTAAAATTTAAAATTTGAATTTTAAAAATAAAATATTTTAAATTTGATAATTGTTTAATAACTATATTTTAAATTGAAAATATCTTAAAATAAACAAATTTTATTTTAATGATTAAAATATATATTAACAAATAAATATTAATTTATAAATAATTTATTTATTTATTTTAATAAAATATAATGAAGTTTTACTAATTTCTATTAATAAATATTGTATAAGAGATGAACATAAAATTATTTAGTTAATTAATTCATAAAATTTATTTATGTCTAAGTTTTATCTAATATTAATTATTATTCAATTATAAAATTATAACTATATTAATATTAACAAACAAGCAGGTTTCTTATTTTATTTTAAAAATTCAAAATAGGAAATAAAAATTAACTAGGCCTTGTAATGGTTTACCAGCTTGAACAAAGATTTTAAAAGGGTTTGGATTTGTAATTATATCTATCCGGCACTTGTCCAAGAGTAGTCTATTTGGCTCTTGTCCAAGAGTAGTGTTCTTACAGCATGAGCTAGCTGCATCTATCAAATATTTGTCTGTATACTGCTGTTATCTCAAGCATGGTATCTGTTGATGGTACTCTTACCTGCATTTCTGTGTGTGCATGCGTATGATCATTGCAAGTGCATGCTCATATGCCCAGATAGTGGTTTGAGAAACTGGATGGGATGAATATCACCCTGGGTGGCATGTGTTCATATCACCCGGTCTTGTGCATCCACTTAAGTGACACACAACTGCCATTTTTGCTTTTCCAAATTTGTTCCTTAGGGAGAATGCTTTCTCTTTGGTGTTGGATATCATACATAGAGAAAAAACTTAATGGTTTTATATTACTTGCTTAGTTTCTATCCAATTTATTTGACTTGGAATGTGTTTTGGGCATAGTCTGTTCTATATTTGCTTATTAATCCTACTACTTTTTTGGCTATGTAGGAAGTTGCTCTTGAGGAGATGAAGAAAGAGCTTCAAGCAAGGCCAACTTCAAAATTAGTCGATGATTTGCGTAAAAAAGTTAAAATCTTTCAGGTGCTGTTAGTTTATTCTTCTCTCATGATTAGCGGGATGTGGATATGAGTTTTCATTCTGGTGTTACTCTTCGTAGTTTTTCTCAGCCTCGTAAATTCTATTGATATGATTAAATTCAAGGATGTTCTCGCTACAGTTTAGTTTATACTGGAAGCATGGTTTGGAGCTTCAACTATAACAATTAAAGAAATTAAGGAAAAGGGGGGTTTTGGTTGCAGGGGATTTTGGGTTCCTGGTTTCCATTTTCTTTTTTACCATTGCTGATGGACATCTGCATAGAAGGTTTTAAATCTATGTTTCTTTTTAAGAGGTTTTTTCCCCCTGTGGGTTCTCTAACTCTTCTACACTAGCTGAAATTAAACAGGATTTAAGTGTGCTAGAATTTGATCTTTATGTGATTTGTAAGTATTGATGAATTGATATAAAAGCAGTAATTTATTGAATTTGGTGTTAATGTGCTTTGTACAAGAACTGGTCAACCCAATTTCATTATGGGTCTAATAACTAATATCTAACTACTCATTATTATATCATAACAAACTGTAATGATGTAAAGTACTGCTCGAGGTCCATGTTTAAGCTATATTTTTTTCATTTGGAGAAATATGCTGGAAAAATTGTTATTACTATTTATGGTTGGACCTGAAGATAACCTTCCTGATTTGTACTTTGAACCATTTAAGCCATAAAACTTTAGCTGTGGTGTTAAAAATAGCTTTCTGGCCTGATCAATTGCTACTCTTTAGCAATACATGCTTAAAAACCAGTTTAGACTTGAAAGTAGAGTTGAATGGATATTTATGTTCCCTTCTTTAGTTTTAATTTTAAATAGAGCTTGAAAACAGATCTCACATTTAGGTGCTGTTGGGTTGTCACAATTTCCTCAACCGCATGATGTTTTCCTTTTGTGTGGTGCAGGCTGTGGGTTATAATTCTATTGAAGCTGAAGATTGGGAAGCTGCTACTATCGGGGAAGAGTTGACCAAGATGGAGTCTCTTCTACTTGACAAAAATCGAAAAATGGAGCATGAACTGACACAGTTAAAGGTATGCGAAATTTCCTGCATTATGTTTTGAATTTGGCTCTTTTTTTCGAAGTTTCCAAGCAGACATGCATTTGGATGTAAATTAGCATCTAGTCTGATCAAGTTGCTTTTGATGTAGTCAATCATTTTATAGTTTTCTTTTTCCTTTTTCCTGTTTCTTTTTTCCTCTTAAACCTATAAGATTTGAACTATTAATCCATCATATTTTCAGGCTTATGGTAGTAATGCTTTGAATATCTTGCTGCTGTGAATGCTTTTGATAAATGGTACTATTAAATTTTTATTGTGTCTCAGGTCAAACTTTCTGAGAAAGCAACTTTGCTACAAACGGATGAGGACAAGATAGCAGAGCTTAATGCAAAGGTTAACGAACAACAGAAGTTGATACAAAAGTTGGAGGACGATATACTAAAGGTTTGAATTGCATACTTTTGGATGGTATCAAATACTCTAAAGGATTGAATTAAATACTTTTGGACGGTATCGAATACTAGGTGCAATATAGGGTGATGCATCCTTTTGTCATATCATATCCTTGCAAGTTTATGATAACTCTTCCAGGTTAGTCTATGTCAAAGCACCCATACAAGGCATAATCTTGTTCCCTTGGATTCATATCATCATACTCCTCCACCTTTATTGATGTTCGCTCCTTACCTAGACTTGCCTATGCTGAATGAAATGCAAGAGGACAGACACTCTAGATTTTGCCGAAGTTTCTGAATGTCTTATTAAATAGAAATATACCCTTTAAATAGGTGTTAAATGTTATTGGGAATTATTGTAGAAATTTTGGGATCCCTCTAATTTGGAAATTATCATATCTGGGATAGGATTCCTCTATTTAGTCTCATACTAAAACAAAACTTCTAAAATATTAAACTTTTTGTAAATAGTAGTGCTGGAGCGAAAATTACTTGCAAAACAAACTCCCAATCTGTTACCCTGTGATCACTCTTTTCCCTTCATCCAATCTTCTTGCATATATCTTCCCTCCAGACGCATTTTTCACATCATTTCTCCCCTTCTAAACGAAGAGCTTGTCCTCAAGCTTGAAACTCAGACTCCATATATCCTGGCCCTCCTTCACCCTCTTCTTCGGATTCTAGCAATTCTACCCAGAACTTCTTACGTTTATGTCTACAATAGGATGCTTCATCTCAATTGAAGTAAGCCCCTTTGCCCTTGGTTCATCCATCTCTGCCTTGGTTAACTTCTTCAAAAATGTTGCAGGAGCACTTCCCACGCTAGAAACAGCTCCTTGACTCCCCCCCTGCACTCCCGTTTCCTCCCACAGAATTTTCTGACACAGCCCTCGAGTTGTTCCAGGAAGTGGCAGCCTTGCGACTCCCTCCTATGGCAACTGGAGTACTTCTCAACCTCCTTTATGTGCACGGGCCAAGTTTCATGGCAGCCCCTAGGCTGTTTGGCTGTTGTAGCTCCACTTCCAGCTGAAGCCCTTCCATGACCCAGCAGTAAACAACCCAACCTCTGCCATGTTCTAAACTCTGTTGTGCACACTAACAAAGTCTAAAGTTCTCTCTGGTACTCTACTGTCCCAGACTGCTTCAAGTTAGTTAATCCACCCAAAGGGTTAAGACTCATGGGCGGCCCTAACCATAGGTGACATTATTCCTTGAAGGTTTTCCATTCCATACCCAGTTCCTCATTCTCCTCCTTAAAAAACCACTATTGTGCCTCTCCATTAAGATGGAATGCTGCCAGCGTCACTTTCTCCTCTTCTGGGGTCTGTTGGTTCCTGAGGAACTGCTTTACCTTGTAAATCCAAACAAGAGGGTCATTAGAACCATCATATGTCGGGAATTTTAATTTAGAATACCTAGGAACAGTGCCTAAAACTGTTGGCCCACACTTTGTCAACCCTCCTCTTTGTGTAGGTGTGGTTGCCGCTGCCAGCCTTCCCCTGCTAATTTTGTATGTGAATAGCCCGCAATAGCTGCACAAACTGAGCATTCTGCCATTCTTCTAACCTTGCCAATTGCTGCTCCAGTTGTTTCATAAACACATCTATTTTATTTGACAGATCAAACGAGTCATCCATGACCGGTGGCTCTGGTACCAAATTGATGTGGGACTTAGCGTAGGATTTGGTCATGGGCTGACTCACAGGGAAGTGTTGTCCTCCTCCTTTATTGATGTTCACTTCCTTCCTAGACTTGCCTATGCTGAACGAAAAGAAAAATAGCCATCCTTGACAGACCCTCTAGATTTTCTGCTAAAGTTTTTGACTGTCTTATTGAATAGAAATATGCCCTTTAAATAGGTGTAACAGTGAGAGTTATTAGGACTTATTATAGAGATTTTAGGATCCATATAATTTAATAATTATCCTAACTAGAATAGAATCCATCTAATTTAGTCTCCTATTGAAACAAAATTTTTGAAATTATAAACTTTTGCTAAATAGTAGTGATGGAAAGAAAAATAGTTGCAAATCAAACTTACCAATCTGTTAACCTTCGATCACTCTCTTACTTTGTCCGATTTTCTTAAATATTTCTTCCCCACAAATGCATCTTCCACATCAACCCTCAAAAATGATTTGTTGAACCAAAGTGCAAATTTTTTACACATTAATGTGCATGATCACGTTTATTTGCCTGCACACATACAGTTTTCCTGAAAAATAAGCAGGCAAATAATTATGAAACCCTATTCCATCATGGCATCTTATTCTGCATATTCTGTGCACATGCCAAAAAAAGGAAAAGGAAATACTACCCTCCAAATCCTACACCCTACATGCAAAAAGGAAAATGAATAACTAAGACAAAGAAATAAACCAAATAGGAATAACACATCACTACAAATGAAGTGCACAAATTTCAATTCAATTCCTTTACTTGATGCAGGGGTATAACTCTAAAGATCGAAAAGGCAGTCTGTTTGAGGATTGGGATCTTTCAGAGTCTGGAGGTGCAGAGCAATCTGAGGTAAATCTCTTTTGCTATCATTTACATCGGCAACAAAGTCAGCAACCATGTATATGCTCCAGTGGCAAAGTTTTAAGAAGAAAATTACGGCCACAGTCCGTTTATTACTTCTGTGATTCACATGTAGCCGGGTCCTGTTACCTGTTTGCCTAGACTTTTCAATAAAATTGTGGGGAAGGTTAAATACATGCTGGTACAGTTCTGAGAGAAAAGATGCTGATAAAAACATTGGTCAAGCAGTAACTTTTAAGAAGTGATATTATCATTTGCTACACTCATCATATATTCTTATCAAATAATTTTTGTTTCCCTTGCAATTTCCATGTCCATATTGCATTCAAAGTTTTGTGTTGACAGTGCTGTTTAACTTTGGAATAGTCTTCAATGTTTGTTCGAACTCCACAAAATTTCTTTTTCCTGAGTTCCATTTCTTCTCTGAATACTTCAATTTGTTACTTAGCTTGCGGTGCAGCATGTAGAGCATAAACATGTTTCCTCGGAACAAGATCAAAGCTCAATGCTTAAGGTTATATGCAATCAAAGAGATCGATTTAGGGCACGATTGCGAGAGACAGAGGAGGTAATGTCATTCTTTTGTTGTTATATGGATTGCATATTCTGTGTGTCATAGTGCGTATTCATCTGGATAGATCCTAAGCTTGTGGATAAAAGTGAAAACCTTAAAATTTGTAGGAGATAAGGCAGTTGAAGGAGAGGATAGGTCAACTAACGGCGGAGTTGGAGAAAACAAAGGCTGACAACGTCAAACTATACGGAAAAATACGTTATGTACAGGACTACAATCATGAAAAAGTAGTTTCAAGAGGATCGAAGAAGGTGTTTTATTTGGATTTCCATTTTCTAATTGGGGTTGTATTTCCTAATTGCTTTGGGTGTATGAAAACTTTTGCCCGCCATATGATGAATTGCAGCACAACGAGGATCTAGAAAGTGGTTTTATCTCGGATGTTGAGTCCAAGTACAAGAAGATATATGAAGATGACATAAATCCATTTGCAGCATTTTCAAAAAAGGTTAGTATCATTTGCGTTACTTCACTAAATAAAGTATCATTTTATTGCATTTTAAGGCCTCAGGTCTGCTGTCACTCTGTCTTTCGTAAGTTTTCTGTAGAATATTCAAGTATGAACAATTAAAGTTAAATAAATGTATATACTTATAAATAATTTCCATCTAAAATCTCAATGTCCCCTACCCACTTGTTATGTTCATTTGGAACTTTTGGGGCAGCATCAAACTGATTGTACTTCTTTTTGCATGTCATATACGCGCTCACACCACTTACAATTATTAACTTTTTACATTGTTAATCAGGAAAGGGATCAAAGGTACAAGGAGTTGGGTATCAGAGATAGAATCACACTTAGCAGTGGACGCTTCCTTCTTGGTAACAAGTATGACTGGATTTCCTTCACTTTATTTTTCTTCCGTCTTAGAGAAGTGCTCTGCATTATTAGTGATTCTATAGATATGTGAACTTAGCATTTGTCAATACTGGATTCTCTCTTTATTTCTCTCTTTATAGTAGTATAATTTATCTCAAATATAGCTTTTAGGGGTCAACAGACTCCTACTGCTAGGACAACTTATATGTGGAGCGTCACCTAACCTGGATGTGTCCGCATCAGTGTCCACGTGGTTTCTTTAAAGTAAATTGTTTAAAATAAAAAGAAATTTAACATTAGTTTAAACACAACATGGGTTTCGGACTACATCCACTTTGCTCCTACAAAAAACAACTTTCTCGGCTCATCTCCAACTCCCATCTTCTTATTATTTTTCCTTGATTCTTGTGCCTTTCTGATAAGGACTTTTAGGAGAGCCACACCCAAAAGCTAGCTTATGAGGGTGGAGAGCCCAAAGTCCTTATAAATCTCATATCAACTTGGTATTTAATCGATATGGGATTCAAGTCCCATACCTTGCAATTAGATCAAACCGTAACATTCGTCCCCTCATAAGGACCAATGTCCTCATTGGTCCCGGTCATGTTGGTCACGGCTGACACTTTTCAGGTCACCACTCCATAGGTTACCACTCTGAGGTCCTTGTTGGTCCCGGTCATGTTGGTCACGGCTGGCACTCCCAGGCCACCACTCCGTGGGCCACCACTCTAAGACCGACTCTGATAACAATTGATAAGGACTTTTAGGAGAGCCACACCCAAAAGCTAGCTTATGAGGGTGGAGAGTCCAAAGTCCTTATAAATCTCATATCAATTTGGTATTTAATCGATATGGGATTCAAGTCTCATACCTTGCAATTAGATCAAACCGTAACACTTTCCTTGAACTTCTATGCTATTCTTCCCAAAGTGCCGCTGATGGCCTACGTACTTCCCTTGAAACTGTTGGAATTAACAAATAATCAAAGAGAACTAGAGTGAGAGAAATCAGCTAGAGTGAGTGGGAGGCTTTATGGACTCTTGACCCTATCAGGAAACCAACAACCACATCAAGTAAGTTTCAGTGTCGTCTTTTCTCTTTCTAGCAAAAGTTGAGAGAGAGAAAGCAATGGCCATGAGTCCTTTGACGTCAGCGTCTGTGGTGATACATAAGGCTACAAGAGATTCAAGGAACAAAACATTGAATTGATTTATAATGTTAAGGGTTTCGGAATTATTTTATTTGAGGATTTTGGGAATTTGGTTATTGGAGGGTTTCGAGTATTCTTCGAATGGCTTCAAGGTGGGAATCTAGGAGGATTTGGGGCGATGTTCGAGTGGCTTT
The DNA here is from genome assembly GCA_029891385.1 of Erythroxylum novogranatense. Taxonomy (NCBI): domain Eukaryota; kingdom Viridiplantae; phylum Streptophyta; class Magnoliopsida; order Malpighiales; family Erythroxylaceae; genus Erythroxylum; species Erythroxylum novogranatense. Next base: position 36,032,085 of record CM057233.1, on the reverse strand, counting down.
AGCTGACAGATTAGTCTTTTAAGAAATATAAAAATAAAACTTAGGCTTGTTATAAAAGATAGAAATAATATGGTGTACCACTAATTGTAGATGCACCATTTAATAGTTAGTGTACATATGGATTGGTTTGGTTTTACCTAACACAAGAATGAAGTAGGTGATTATTGGTTAGGTTTTACCTAGCACAAGAATGAGGTAGATGGTTATTGGTTAGGTTTTACCTAACAAAAGAATGAGGTAGATGGTTATTGGTTAGGTTTTACCTAACACAATAACATATATGAAGTAGGTGGTCACATGTGTATTAGGTGGTTAAAATGTACTATAAATAGAAGGGTTAACTTGATGTAAGATATACCATTTTTTTTCATAAGAAGAATTCTCCTCTCCTAAATATTCTTACATTTTAGTTTCGGTTTTATAACAAGGCTATGTTTGATTGGGTGGTTATTAATGAAATGGAATAGAATGTAATTTAATATTATTCTATCATTTAGGAGGAGAGTTTATAATGAAATAAAATAGAATAAGATGAAAAGAAAAGATTTTACATTCCATTCTATTTCATCTTAAACAGTAAAAATAAGTTACTTCCGATTTAAGAGGTTTAGGATGAAATGTAAAATAATAAACATTTCATTATATTATATTATGAATCTTTCTACCAAATAACATTTCACTATATTACATTATGAATATTTCATCAAAATAATATTTTATTATATTAGATTATGAATCATCTTTCACAAACAGTAATTTTTAATATTATGTCCATTTATATTCTATTTTATAATAAACTATTTCATTTAATTCCGTTCTATTAAAATTTTTACGTCTAACCAAATATAGCCTTTAGTCTTTCTCATGGAGCAACTAGTTGTTTAATTAGTGTACATTTTTATTTTTTTAAAACCAAACAAATAACAATTTTTTAATTACATTCTTGTTTGATGTGGAAACAATAATGAACTTAGTTTTGCCTCCTGATCTATATTTGAAACAAAATGGAATTTCATGCATTTAATGATTTTTTTTTAACTTTTGGTTTTGATTAAAATTTTGAGACTTAAAATATAACTTACTCGTCATAATTAGGCATCTTATTATTTTTCCTTTTCAGTTCCCTTGTTCTGGTTTCTTGCATACTTTTTTAGTTTTATCTTTCTTGTTTACCGCTAATAGTTCATTCGATCCTGTAGTTGTTTTTTGACTTTATGTTTCATGCACTGTTTTATTATTTTCAGCGAGATAATACTCTTGTTGCAGTGAAAAAGTATTGTTTGTAAATTCTCTTTCTTCTGAATGCGACCCTAAATTGCAGGTATGCGCGTACTTTTGCTTTTTTCTACACCATTGGATTGCATATCCTGGTGTTCACATGTCTCTACCGCATGTCGGCTCTGAGCTATCTAAGGTTATCACTAAATTAATCATATTTTTGGCCCCTATATCCTCTTAAAATATATTGTAGTTAAATGCTTCAACTTTTCTGTTTCCAGCAATGGCGAGGAATCTTTTGTTGGAGATGATAACACAAACCTCCCCCATGCGATCTAGTTTTTGTTTGTCTGGGTAAATTTCCTGCTCTCAGACCATGGGATCGAGGCTCACAGGATTTGAAATTGCAAATATAGAGGCCGTACAATGTACATGCAACAATATTTACCTCCAATACTGAAAATGGAAAAAGAAAAATTCACCTGGTCTTGTTTAACTGCTTGCAAAGTCCGAGTAATTCAATGAAAAGCTGATTTTTTTGGGCTGCCAATGAGGTATTCACCATGATATTGTAAACTATTTGGCATGAAAATTAAATATGCATGATCATCCAAGAGTTGGTAATGGGTAGCGCTGGGAAGAGCTTTGATTCGGGACTTAAGAGTTACATCACAAAGTTCGCCATCTTCATTAACTTCACCTAACTGTACTTGTGTTAATTATGCTTTTACTTCTTTTTGCCATTATGATTTTGTCTATTTCTGTCAATCTTATCTAAAATTTTGATCTTATCAACTCATCGAAGCTTTAGTCCTGTCGACTCGTTAAAATAAACTCATTTAACAATTATTTCATCCACATAGCTTTGATCTTCAACCAATTAGGATAATAGCAATATGATTCCACAATTTACATAATGTATTTCTGTTTAACCTTGTGTTAAGTTTTAACAACGAAAATAGGTGATGCGCGGTGACAAGGAAATAAGATGATTAGTTGCAGGCGAGAAAACAAGATGATAAAAGATGGGGAAGAATGTCGTGAGATGAGGAGAGGAGGCTGGGTTAAATTTCGGAGTCTAAAAGCAGAGTTGATAGACGATATCTAATCATGAAATGACATTATTTTGTTAAATGATGTCATTTGTGTATGTTCAATTCCAAGGTTAAGAGCCAGTCAAGTCCTAGAAGCTCAATTCAACTCCACTTGAAAGTTAAAATTTAAAAGAAAAATATGAATTTAGTTCGAATATGATCAACTTGAATTAAGCCTATCGATCTTGAGTTATGCGCAGACTGTTCCAGATCCGAAGCATTTTGTTGGACCTAATAATTCTTTAAAAGTTGATTTCATTTATTAATAATTTGATGCTTAAAGTTCTACTTCATCATGCTTTGATGCAATTTTTGTCGTTATTTTAGTGATTAATCCTGGTTCATGCAATCCTAATGTTATCGGCATTTACGTACCAATTTTACAAAGCCAAAGAAAGTCTTTTGTAATTGGATATACTATCCAATTTTAATTATCAAAACATATATAAGTAAATATATTTATTTTTTATGTTTTTAGTTTCTAAATTGTATTAGTACATGTACAATTTACTGTAGAGACCATAAGTAACCTAGAGCCTCTGCTGTATCAATTAAATTGTTCAGGATGGATGACTAGCTAGCTCTTCAAAAAGGTATACAAATGCATCGGCCTACAATTTCACGCGACCCCCTAATCAGAGTGTTCCTTGACATAAACTGGTATATAAAAGAAATAACCTTAGGTATTCCTTCATACTGTGGTTGGCCTTCTTTAATAAGTTGCAAATAAGGGATAAACTCCTTTTTCTTCACACCCCTAATTACTGTTTCTTGTGTACCTCGGATAATGAAACTATTGAACACTTATTTTTTGAATGTTCCTTCTCTAAAACAGTGTGGTTACACTGCCTCAACCACCTCCAATTATATCTTCCTAATCTGACAAACCTTCATTCCATTCTTAATTGGTTCAACCAGCCCTTTAATATCCGACACTGTGACATTAAAAATTTTATCATCCTCCGTTCTGTTACTGTGTACAACCTTTGGATTGAAAGAAATACTCAAACCTTCAAAGATGAAGTCTTGGAAGTTGGGAGCTTAAAATACCAGAGTAATCTTTCAAGTTATAGAATAACTCAGCTCAAACACCGAGAGAAGGTAATTGATGGAGTGTTTATTTTTCTAATATAATGTCTGTAAGTTTGAGTTCAGGTTTAGGAAAAGGGAGGGTATCCAGTCCCTCTTCGGTAGCTAAAGCAAAAGAGAAATCAGATTCAGGAAATGATTCAGTCTCTAATCAACAATAGTCAAATAAGATGGCTACAATGAAGGTGATGCTAATCCATTTCTAACAGTAGGAGACCCCTTCTCATACAGTTGATTCTAGAAGCTCCATTAGTGGTTTATCAATGATGATGGGGGAGAGTTAGACAAACTTCGACAATGTACAAAGAAGCTAGTAGCAAGGGGAGAGGAGCTCCCCCTCATCACCTTCGGCTTTCAAAGCAAAGTAGATCCCACATAGTTCTAGAAATTAGAAGGACAACCTCTGATTCTTCAACTTATGTTGTTCTATATTGTCATTATGGTTTTGTAGAGGAAGGATGGTCTAATTTATCTTGTTGTAAAATGTTTGTTGGAAAGGTTGTGTTATTAGTAAGATGAGCTTGCTCCATAAGGCCATCTTGGTAGGAAGTTATGTATAGGCTCATGGTTGTGGTGTTTGGTCGTAAGAAATTTCTTTTTTTGTAGGTTTCTTATGAATTCACATTAGGTTATTCCTTTCGGTAGGTAAGAGATTTACTGGATAGGAGATCTCTAGTCGTGTACATATCCTTTTCTTATGTTTATAAAAATTTACTGATTTACCAAAAAAAATGTCAACCTGAAGAAAACTAAAAATAGAAAAGTATCATGAAAACTTTCTGTATATCCTCTGTAAAAAATATATTCTGTACATCGTTATTTCTCTATATATAACCATTCGCTATACAAGCATTACTAACTAATCTTGATAACTAACAAACTGAAAATAACCGCTAAATAACTCATCATCCCCCCCTCAAGTTGGAGCTTGTAAGAAATCGAACAAGCCCAACTAGGAAACAAAAGTAGTAAAAACAGGACAGGAAAGGGACTTGGTAAACACATCAGCTAACTGAGTAGAAGACGAAGTGTGAGATAAAGAGAGAAAACCACAGCGCAGCTGGTCCCGAACAATATGACAATCAATGTCAAGGTGCTTGGTCCGTTCGTGAAACACAGGATTAGCAGCAATGTGGATGGCAGCTTGATTGTCACACTTTAGAGAAATAGGAAGAGAAACAGGAATCTGAAAATCGCTAAGAATATAAGAAATCCATAAGAGCTCACACACAACAGAACTCATACTGCGATATTCAGCCTCAGCAGAAGACTTAGACACTGTGGATTGCTTCTTCGACTTCCAGGAAATCAAAGAAGAACCCAGGAAAACACAAAACCCAGAAACAGAACGACGAGAATCAGGGCAAGCTGCCCAATCAGCATCGCAATATGCAGAAATCTAAAATGAAGAATCCACGGGATAAAACAAACCTAAAGAGGGACAACCTTTTAAATACCGTAACACATGGTGTGCAGCCTTCCAATGGATCTCCGTGGGTGCGTGAACAAACTGGCTGAGCTGATGAACGACGAATGTAATATCAGGGCGGGTATAACCCAAGTACAACAACTTACCAACCAACTGACGGTAAGGCTGAGGATCCGCAAGAGGCAAACCACCAGTAGCAGCCAAAACCAAGCCTTTTGAAAGTGGAGTAGCAGCAGGCTTACACCCCATCAAACCCACAGTATTAAGCAAATCCAAGATATACTTCCGCTGGTTAATATACATGCCACTGGAAGACCTGGCAATTTCAAGACCCAAAAAATATTTCGCATGCTGAAGATCCTTAATAGTAAAAGCATCATCCAAAAACAATTTAAGCAGGTGAATTTCATCAACGGAATCACCAGTGATTAACATATCATCGACGTAAACCAAGAGAATTAAAAAACAAGAGGAAGTCTTCAGAGTAAACAAACAGTGATCATTCGGAGATTGCTTAAAACCATAGGAGTGAAGCCGAGAAGTAAGCTCAGCATTCCACTGCCGAGAAGCCTATTTCAGACCATATAACGACCGCTTCAATTTACAAATAACATTAGAACCAGCATGCGAATACCCCTTAGGCGGAAGCATATAGACGTCTTCATCCAAATACCCATGGAGGAAGGCGTTATTTATATCAAGCTGGTGCAAGGGCCATTGCTTAGCAGCAACAAGGGCAACAAAATTCTTACCGTGACGACCTTTGCTACTGGAGAGAAACTGTCATGGTAATCGACACCCGCAATCTGATTGTAGCCCTTAGCCACCAATCGAGCCTTAAAACGATCAATTTCTCCATTCGGTTTCAACTTCACCTTGTAGACCCATTTCAACCCAATCGCCTTCTTACCCTCCGGCAACTGGACAAGCTCCCATGTGCCGTTAGCTTCAAGTGCATCAAGCTCGGATTTCATAGCCGCAACCCAATTAGGATCCTTGCTAGCATGGAAATAGGAGGTAGGCTCTCGAACAATAGAAACATTAGCAAGAAAATCAACATAAGAAGGACTAAAATTAGGGTTGATAGTAAACGGAAAAGTAGTAGGAGTATAAGGAGAAGAAGAAGGCACACTGATAGAAGGCAAAGATGAAGGATGATGGTGGAGATGAGAAACAAAGTCATCTAACCAAGAGGGTGGATGTCTAGCCCTACTACTGCGCCGATAAGGAAGCACGGGAGTACAAGAAGACAGTCTTGACGAACGGGCTCACTAACATCAGATTGGGCCAAAACCCTAGCAGCAGGCAGCCCCAAAGAAGATCCATCAGAAGCGAGTGAAGAAGAACTACCATTCACTGGAGCAGCAACAGACTCAGCAGGAAAATTTGGAAAACAACAATCATCCGGCATAAGAGAAGGAAAAACACCAGAAATACGAGGAGAAGTATCAACAAAATTCTTAAAAGGATAAACATCTTCATGAAACGAAACATCCTTAGAGACAAAACACTGCTTCATGTGTAAATCATACAGCCGAAAACCCTTCTGACCCGAAGAATGTCCAAGGAAAACACTCCGGAAAGCTCTTGATTCGAACTTATCTTTGTGTGGCCTAGTATTCGTAGCAAAACACAAACAACCAAAACAACGGAAAGCAGCATAATCAGGCGTCTTGCCCGAAAGCACCTCATAAGGGGAGACCCACCCAAGAACCTTACTGGGCAATCGATTAATAATGTAAACGGCATGGAGAATACTTTGTCCCCAAAATTGTGTTGGAAGGCCAGATTGAAACAACAAAGCGCGGGCCACCTGAAGAATGTGACGATGCTTCCGCTCAACAATACCATTTTGTTGAGGAGTATAGATGCAAGACTTGTGATGAACAATACCTCGCTGTTGAAACATAGCTTGAGCACTATGGCTTAAAAATTCAGCTCCATTATCTGTGCGTATGACCTTCACAACCCCTGTATGCTGCCTCTCAACAAATAAAAGAAATTGCTCTAGAAGAAAGCTAGTTTGTGCCTTATGTTTCATTAGAAAGACCCAAGTACATCTGGAGTGATCATCAACAATCGTTAAAAAATAATGTGCCCCACATAGAGTCATTTCTTTCTAAGGGCCCCAAATATCAACATGCAATAATTCAAAAGTAGCATCAGCCCTGGTATGACTAACAGGAAAGGAGCTTTGGACTTGCTTAGAAAGAGGACAAACATCACAAACAAAATTCTTATCATCAACAAAATCACTACAAATAGGTATATGCTTCATTACAACATCCGATGGGTGACCTAATCTAGAATGCCAAAAAACAATGTCATCAAGTCTGCTATTAATACTACAAACTTTCTCATCTGTAACATCAAGAGGATGAGACAAAGCACAAGAATCGGTTTCAACTGGAATATCACTCAGGAAAGAATTGATATAAAAAAAATACAGGTTTCTAAAAACGCTGCCCATCGCCACTATCTTCTCAGTCTTCTGGTCCTGTAATAAACAATGTTTAGTGTAAAACAAAACATTGAAAGATGATTTCTTGGCCAATTGACTGACCGAAATGAGATTATGGCTGAAAGTAGGAACATATAGGACTGATGTCAAGACCACTTGATCACTCAACAAAATGTCACCATTATACATTACTTCACTGACTTCACCATTGGGCAAGAATAACTTCGTAATTTTCTCAACAGGCACTATCGATCGAAACAATTCCTTATTTGCACATATATGTGAAGTAACGCCAGAGTCAACAATCCAAGTTCCAGAATTCTTAATAGACTGAATAGCAGGATTCAGAATAGACATACCTGCAAACTCATTTTGCACTAGATGGAGAAAATGAGAATCACCATAATGCTTTCCTTTCAACAACTTCGAGAGCTCTTGTTGAATTAACGCAGAAAGTGAAGTAGAATTACTTGAGATATCAAGTCCAGTCTCCACTCCTTGCGCAACAGTATCCACCATATGTACAAGTTTTCCTTTGGATTGTCCTTTCTTCATATTATCTCTTTGTTTAAGTAATTGATTGTACCAATCAGGTATCCGTAATCTAAAGCATGTGTCTCTCTCATGACCATTCACATTACAATGATCACAATACTTATCATCTCTTCTTTTATTATCTCTCTTACGATTTCCAGTTTTAACCATAGTTTCTGTAGTCACTGTTCCCTTCTTGCTACTGTAATCATCCTTCACCATCATGGCAATAGCACTTGCATCTTCAGTCAACATGTTCACTTGCCTCTGCTTCTCAATCCGTAAGACAAGGGAATAAGCTTTACTAGCTGAAGGAGTCGGATCTTGTGCCAAGATCTGACTACGAATATGGTCATAAGAAGGATTTAATCCCATCAAAAATTGAATCAATTTATTCGCACCATCCATCTCCATTAACTTCTTGTGAACCCCACAAAGACAACCATGACAACTACATGATGGTATGGGCATAAGCTGCCCTAATTCGTCCCAGTATTTATTAAGCTTGTTGTAATATGCGGTAATGGAGGAGTTACCTTGCTCAATTGAGTTAATCTCCCTTTGCACTTGGAAAATCTGTGGTAAATTGCTTTCTCCATAGACTTCCTCTAGCTTGTCCCATAGTGCTTTAGAAGAACCACAGGTAATATATGATTCAGATATATCTTTGGAAATGGAATTCAAAATCCATTGCTTAACCATACAATCAACTTTCCTCCAACGTTTGTATCGCACATCGCAAGTAGGTGGTGAGATAGTTCCATCCACAAACCCAAGCTTATCCCTAGCCTCCAGAGAGTTCCGAACAGAAATCCTCCATGAATAGAAATTTACGTCAGTTAATGGTGCAGTAACAAGCACCATACCAGGATGATCAGAACTATACAGCTGAAGACAATCATCCAATGGCTCATCGGCACCTGGAAAACGTGTTCCCATTTCTCTCGTCAAAGCTCGATCGATCGTATGCAGGATCGTTCACTGCTCTGATACCATGAAGAAAACTAAAAATAGAAAAGTATCATGAAAACTTTCTGTATATTCTCTGTAAAAAATATATTCTGTACATCGTTATTTCTCTATATATAACCATTCGCTATACAAGCATTACTAACTAATCTTGATAACTAACTAACTGAAAATAACCGCTAAATAACTCATCACAACCTTTTTGATTGTTAACTATACTTGATGCTAAAAGGAAAAGTATAATTACTTCAAAAGGAATTATAAGAAACTGAAGCATCATGTTCCAGTTTGTAGCAACAGGTATAATAGTAAACTAGAGTTGCTCACTTACGACAGTGAGGATGACTTAACCTCATAGGTTTTTTAAGTAGAAAGATACTTTGTAGCGAACAAACTAGGTGAAACAGAAAAGTTGGAAACAACAGGGGTGTGCCTTCGTGGTTACAATAGGAGGAGAATTGACCACCTATACTAATATGGGTTGAGTTAAAGATCCAACTTTTGAGAAGGAACTTACCAAATTGAAAAGGGGCTCATAAGCATCGTCTTCTATCACTGTGACAAACATCTTTTGTGGTACAATATCGGAAGGAATTTGAGGCATTAACCATTTCACTAAAACACCCAGATGATGAAGTATTAGTGACAATGCTTCTTAACAGGCTTGATGAAGGTGTCGAAGGGGAATTAATGAAGATGAATTGCTTACGAGTCCCTAGACCAAATGTACATTTAATTCCTCAATTTTTCAATTATATCAATTAATTCCAAATTAACTATTAGTAATCAATCAAACCAAAATTCAAGGCATAAATGTTTCACAATTCACATCATGAACGTTTTAATCTTTTTATACCCTGGAATGAATCAATTGGGTGCATATGCATTCTTTGCAATGTGTAAAAAATCATAATTCATAATTCATAATTCATAATTCCTGTGTGTATGCTAATGGTATACATGTGAATGAAATGCAATTCATGAATTCCCAATGACAACTAAAGCCTTAACCCTCAATACGGAGAACGAGTTATTACATTTGTTATTATGTTTCATTAATATTTCTAATTCTTTAGGTTGTTATAAGATTAAATATTCAAGTAATTGACTTGGTTGTTTAGTACTTATGGTTTAATTAGTTTATGCCTCTTTTTAATCATCTACAACTAGGAAGAGATAAGAAAAATAATCCTAACAATGAATGTTCGAAATATGAATTGATTTATTCTTGTTTCGATAATTGATTTTGATATACAATTCTCAAAGTAGGCACACATAAGATCAACGTTTTCTATTGTCTTTTCACATTTTAATTCACATCATTTCTTAGTTATATTTAGTTTCATCAAAATTAAACCCCTTTATTTTGTCTTGTTTACAAAGGACAAATCCAATCTAGGTTCTCTTTATGGTATTGACAGCTAATTTCTCAAGAGTAAGGTATTATGTTTAGGTGTAGGGGACAATACACCAATTTTTGGCACTATTATTAGGGATTTTTTAGCTATAATTATGCTTTTAGATTTTATTAATTTTATTTTTTATTTTTCATATATTATTCTCTTATCTAACTATACATATTTGTTACTATATTTACTAATCAATTTTATTTGTAATTTAATTTAAAAATAGGAAGAACTGTGTATAGGTTAATGAAGGATGTTAAACAGCATCATAAGAGACCACTTTTACCTATAAATTATTATTTGAAAGAGGTTAAAAATATAAAGATGAAGATACCATTGCTAAATATAGGACTTTAATTAAAGGAGCTTGTTGCTCTCAATTTGAAACGACAGCCTTTTATGCATCACTTATAGAATAATACTAGTTTTAAATTAAAATCTGTATCTTTATGTCTCTATCCATCTTTTCATGGTCTTATAGGTAAACATTTGTACAAGAATCTAACGGAGTTCCACTTAGTATGTATCAGTATAAAGCATATCGGGTAACTGAGGAATAAAGAAAACTTTGAGCTTTTTGGTTCTCATTAAAAGATGCAGTGAAGGATTGGCTTTATTACTTATCATTTAGAAGTATTGCCTTATAGAACGAAATGATGAGGTTATTCATGGAGATGTACTTTCTAGATTTAAAAGCAACCATCATTAAAAAAAGTATGGTGTAAGGTAGCACAATGGAAAGTCTTTGTATGAATATTATGAATTTTTCAATAAGTTATGTGATGACTGCCTTATTATAAAATTAGTGAGCAACTGCTTATCTAATACTTCTATAAAGGACTTATACATGTAGATAGGAGTATGATTACTTTTGCTTGCAAAGGAGTATTGGTAGTTAAGAGTCCAAAGGTCATTATGAACTTGATTGCCAGCATGACAACAAATTCTCAACATTTTAGCATTAGGTATGACCCATTACTAAACGCATCATTGTGGTAAATGTTTATATCCTTGAGAAATAAATTTTAATTATAATATTTCTTACTTGTTGAATGGTTGTGAATAATATGCAAACAATGAAAGCTTGTAGGATTTGTTCAAAGATGGGACATCAAAGAGATATATGTCTAACATTTCAAAAGGGGTCTATTGAACAAGTTGATGTAGTCAGTGAATTTTACGCAGTATTTGGTTACTGTCCCCACGCGTGGGGACAGTAAACAAAACAACAAAATCCTGTCTCCTGTATGTGTTTGGTTAACATCCCTGCATTTTTGTCCCCCGACGCTGGAAGACAGAGACAAGAAAATTTGTTTACCCAAATTTCGTCGGACATCGACGCTGCCTCCTGTCTACCTCTCAAAATTACCCGACCTCTGAAAAGCAGTGCCCTTCTTTCTCTTTGGCATATCGTCCTTCCCATCTTCCCAGATTCATTGCTGCCTCCCACGCCCGCCTTCGCATCTTTCCAGATTCAGTCGTCTCTCACACGGTGGGGTCTGAACGGTTCTCTGTTGCACTGTAACATCCCGTTACCCATGTGAGGGATAAAATTGTGAATTACGAGAATTATTAAGAAATTAGAAAGTACAATTCATGTTTATGTTAAATTTGATATGCACAATTTTTGCACATTCATATAATTGTACATGCATTCTTTGACATTTCCGGGTACAATTGAGTTGTTAAATGTGATTAAGTTGTGTTTTGGCAATTTTGGTATTATTTAGGATATTTTGGAATTATTTAGTGAAAATTTAGAAAAATATTGGTTTATGGGCCAATTATAAAGTGACAAGTGGATAAAATTCTGTGTGACATGTGGACCTATAGCTATGAGACAAATGGAAGAGTGACATGTGGGAGCCTTGCATGTTGACACATGGCCCACATGGGAGGAACACACGTGGTGTTGCTGGAGAGAAATAACTGTAACTTAATAAAGTCTTTAGGCCTTTGTTTTCATCGGAAACAATTTCTTTACCAAACCTCTTCTCTACTTCATCTACCGAAACTTGTGCTATTGATTTCACTCTCACCTGCTGGAGATTTTATTGAACCAAGTAAGTTATTCTATGCTATTTCTGCAGTGGAAATATATACATGCATGATGGAGGTTTCGGTGAGAATTGAATTAACTGAGGATTTACAAACCATGGATATGTTGTTTTTATTGCATGTTTGAGAAACCATAGTGTTGAACCGTGATTTTGATGATGACTATTGTTAAAGATGAATGCATGCATGTGAGGTTATGGAAGCTAAGTTTTGGTGATGAATGATCTAGATAGTCGAAATGATACATGCATGCATTGTGTCCGTTGTTTATCAGTAGAAGTGAAGTTGATGTTTAGGAATGAATCTTGAGTTTGATCTTATGTAAATGTTTCGAACTGGAATAGGAGTTAATTGGAGTGAAGTTTTAGAGATTATTTTCAGTATAGAAGTGAAAATCTGGAAAAGAAATCGGGAAGGCAATTGCGAACCGGGCGTCATGGCGTGTTTTAATTTATTCGTCGCGACGTGTGGCTTATTTTGTTTATTCGTCGCGACGTCCATTTTTTCCTCTCCGCGCTGTTCATTTTCTTCCTTGTCGCGACTTAGGTGACCCCCCCTTGAACTCGTCGCGGCGTACGTTGTAAAAATCCCGAGAAAATCAAAATTTTAGGCTGTTCGTCGCGACCTCATATTTTCCCCACGTCGCGACGAGCACCCATCTTTTGACAGCTCGAACATGCTTTCGTATTTTGACCATAATTTTCTCTATACTGATCCAATTTGGGTGATTCTTGATTCCCTGTAAACTAGAGACATAGGGATACAACTTTTATGAAGAAATGGAGTTTTAATTATGTCTCTAAGAGTTTCAAAGTTTGTTTGGAATTTGAGGTATAAATTTTTCTGGAACTTATGAACCGTCTGGAATATTTTGAGGATATCTCTTGGTATACAGATCTAAATTAAACGACTTTGGTGTCCTTAGAAAGCTAAGAAACGGGGGAACAACTTTACAGAAGGAAGTTTTGTCTAATTTGGTCATTTACCTGATCTAATTTAGTATGGAAAGTTGATCCGAATATGTTCTATAGGAAAAATCTGAAGTGGTCAATGAAGCTATGAGATTATTTGACATTGTTTGGTCCAATTCAATTGTAAGAATACATGGTATTAATGAGGGATTTGATTCCTAAATGATTTTTGATTAGGATCGCATTATTGCACCCCGGAATTGTCATTGAACATGCATTGTGCATACATTCTATACATTGATATTTTTATGAAAGAACATTTGTGCAATTGTGCAAAGTGTGATATTTGTGAATGTGCTTTGCCTATTTTAGAGGAGCATATCGGACGCCAATCGGACATTGCCAGACCATCCAGGCAATAGCTTTTTGGAGCGTACTGTGAGTCAACCGAGATGATTTCCTAGGATTGATTTAATTTGATTTGTTTAAGCTTCCAAAATTATTATATTGCTTGCGATTTGATTATGAATTCCGGACTTTAATTGTCCGAGGAGATCAATATTCGGGAATGCATTAGAAGTGCTTTGATTGTGACTTTGATTGCTATAGAATTATGAACGTTATTATGAATGTTATGTGAATCCTCAACGAAAGTTGAATGCCGGACTTAGGTCCGATGATTATGAGTTTTGTTTGGGCATCCTATGTGATTGCCATATATGCCATATTCAGTTTTGATGCATTGGAAGTGTTCCAAATTGATGTGAAACTCCTATGATATGTGAATTCTCAACGTTTGTTGAATGCCAGACTTAGGTCCGATGATCATGAGTTTCTGATTGAATATCATATGTGATTGTCTGATATGGCATGATCAGTATTTGATGCATTTCATAAATGCATGTTCAGATAAAGGCATTGTGACTTGAGTAGCCAGTATGAAGCGCTTCCACGTAGAGCTTTGCTCCGTGATATATGTGTTTGCACGTAGAGCTATGCTCCGTGATTCTGTTCTGATTGAGCCCTATGGGCCAGTATTTGTATAAGTATGTGATAGGCACTCAGTCACAACAATAAGAACGAATGTGAGTCTCATGCATGTAGCATTCATATAAGATTGAAATTCTTGAATGATTTGCAAAGTTGTAATGAGTGATCATATGTTATGCCTTGTTATGTGAGTGTCTGAAAAATAGTTATGTTCTTAATGAATATCTGTGATATATGTTGTTTGCAATCCGGTGAAATCATCAATGATGGTTCACTCGTTGAGTTGCAAAACTCATCAAAAATTGCAATGTGGCTTTTCAGGTTCTGAGGAATTATTTCAACTAGGCTAAATGGAGTATAGCCACTGAGGTCTATTATGGACTAGGGGTCGGGATCAGTTTGCACCTGCACATGCCTTCATTGATTTTTTTTATTTTTGAATTATGTTCCGTAAGAATTGTACAAAGTGTATATATACGATTTGGTAAATGAAATGACTTCATGGTTTCAAGTGTTTTGTATCTGAAATGGGCCCAACTTTAAAGTTGAATACTAATGTTTGTAAAGATTGTAGCTTAGAAATGGAAATGTTTTCAAATGACATGGGCCCAATTTGATTAGTATTTTCCGCTTGCATGTTCCTTATTTTAAAGAAACAAAAGTTTTGTAATAAATTTTGATGAATGATCGTTTTAACATGCCGACCTCATGGTAATGCGTACTCGGATATCACCATAGATGTCGGGTACGTGTCTTGTGAGAGTGGGGTGTTACATTTTGGTATCAGAGCCCAAATTTAGTATCTTACATGGGCAATTTTCGACATATGTGTTAAGTTACGTGCATTTCAATCATGTCATAAGAAAAGTAACAAGCGATCCACAGTATAAGTTGCATTTATATGAGTCACATACATGAGTATTTGTTAAGTGTTTGAATTGATGGAATTAGTTGGAAGAATGATGATCTGTCGACTATGAAAAATGAAAGTTTGTGGATATTTAGAAAGGAAAATAGTATATGGTTGGATATGACGAATAATGATGTATTATATTTGTATTGGTGGATGTATGACGGCATACGATATCGAGATTGTACTGTGGGCAGATATTCCTGAATGTGCTTTAAATGTGAATACATTGTCTTGAATTGATTAAGGAAAGTAATGATATAAGGATGAATGACGAGATTTAAAGTGTACAAGCCAAGTTAAAAGAAGTAAAAATTTTCTATGACTTTGAGAGGTCAAAGTTGGACTTGAAATGATTGTCAAATAAATATGATATGATTTATGTTTCACTATAAGAATATGTTGGTGGAATTGTGATCAGAATTTTAGGATGATTATGTATCGATAAGTCTGAATTGATGGTGAAAATACATATGTATGACGATATAGCGGTAATTGGATGATGAGATACAGATAATGAGAATTGTAAAAGTTGTCATGGTTTGGTTAAATTGTTATTTTGTGAGCACATATTAAGAATGGGATTACTATGACAAGTGTGAGAATCGAGCACATAAGAATTATATGAGTGGAGAGGATATAAGAAGCAATCTATGGGATATGAATAAATATTTAGTCATAGTTCCCATAATTTAACGTCTATGATGAATTAGAGTAATGAATGAAAGTGCTTATGGTTATCGATCGAGGATAGATTGAGAGTGTTAAAGATGATATTGTGTGTGATGAAATCGAGGAAAAGAAGAAGGGCAAGATTGTGGCATAGTTCCCACGACCGAGGTTAGGTGAAAAAAAAGAGAGAAGAGATAAGTGTTTTCCTAAATCAAATGAGATTAAGATATTCTGAGCATAAGTTGTTAATTAGTGAATTGTTTTAAATACACCTCTAGATGAGATGTGATGTTTATGAATAGTTGAAATGACCTTTTGGGGTACTTAGAATGTTTGATAAGCAATGATGGGAACAGTTGATTGATAAGGATTAGATGAACAATATAGTTGATCGTAGTAAGAAATCTTCTTTGCCAGAAGAAGTTCACCGAATATAGTTAAGTTGACCTAATGGTTTACTTTTAAGAATGAATGAAAATGGAATAAATTAAAAGAAGAATATTGGAGTTCTATGCCCGATGAAGACTTAAGCATAAGATGTAAAATATGCTACAGAGAGAGTGTATGTATTTTGTTTGAGGCAAAGTATCCAACTATGTGATTGGATTTTTGAATTTGAGGTGACACCCTTGCTAATGTGAGGAGAACTTAGGCCACATTATATTATGTGAAACTACGTTCGGGGAATGCACAATTGATTTGATGAGTATGTTGCCAATACAAGAAGTTAAATTTGTGAATGTATTGAAACAAGAGGAGAAACTAGCAAGAATGGTTCAACATTATGTCAATGTGAAATCAGAGGAAATAGTAGGAATGGAAGGATCATTCGAGAAAATAAGTCAATTGAGAAATTAACAAAATATGAGATAATTGTACGTCATTGGGGAATTAAGTGCGTAAGGAATTATGAGAAGTAATGATGGGTGCATAGAGTTTTGGAAATATTTGTTAGAGTTAACTTCACCCCTGAAAGTGTCATAGTATTGAAGAATAAAGTGATCCAATTTTGTTTGGATCAGTTAGTGGCTGTGATTATAGATGATGTTTTTTAATGTATTTGAAGAGTTGAAAGGAATATTGTGCCTACTTAAGAAAATCTGTGGTTTTGAATGTATATGAAATTCTGTTTGTGCATTAAAGAGAAAGCTATGCATAGCATATTTTGTTATTTGATACATATTATATAATGCATGTTCTGATAAAGATGTTGTGATCAGAGTAGCCAGTCTAAAAGAGCTTTAAGCTCAGAATTCTGCACGTAGAGCTTTGCTCCGTGATTCCTGTTTCTGAATGAGCCTAATAGCCAGTTCATGTATCGGTATTTGAAAGGAACTCGATCACAACAAATAGTATCAAATTGGAGATTATGTAGTATTCAATGATGTTTTACATCAAAAATTAAGATGCACTTGTTGTAGCATACCAAACTGATCTTGTATGCATAGAGGCAATTAAATTCTCATAAGTTGAATGTTTGACACATGATTTGAAATTTGTTGAAATAGCCACTGCTTTTTAAGCTTGGAGACACTATATGTATAGTGAAACATTTTGGATTTTTTTATTCAGATAAATAAAGTTTGAGGTACTTATTGAGTTTAAAATAATTTTTGTGCGAGACTGTGATAATAGACAGAAGTATTGAAGGACTATGGGTATTCAAATGAATACTAATTTGGTAAAACTAGTGTACATATTTGTTGCTTGACCATAAAATTCAATAAAGGAATAGTACAAATTCAGATATTGTGGTTACTGAATCTAGTGCAATGAAGAGCATAGAATATTGAGTTGCCTTGTGGGCAAATCAAAGTACTATTAGCAAACGAATGTAAAATCAGTTTTGCATGAGCAGATAAGCAAAGCCCATCTTGAGGATTAAGAAATTATGAATTTTATTGAGGAAATTGGAAGTCGATAGTAAATATGAATTTTGAGTTGAACAGGGAAAGAGTACCATGTGATTGTAATATGAAGTTTGTGTGCACAATAAAGATGATTGAGTAAAAGATTGTCAAAGATAGCATAAATAACAGCCTATGCTATACATCCTGGTAGGTATACGATGAAATAATGTCGATAGCTATCGATGTAAAAACAAGTGGTCATAGGAAATTGTTGCCAACAATCTTAACTGTTGGAGATACGTTTAAGGGTTATATTTTGGAGTTCATAGAAACGTAAGGTCAATGCTTAGTTTTAATTGACTTGAGCACAACAATCAATATCACAGTGATATCATTTAAAGCTCATATAAGAGGTTACATGACAGAATTAGTCGACCACCTTTATGTTTGGGTGAATAAGGCCTAAAAATAGTTTAAGGCCAGAAGTGATAGGAGACGTTTATGATAAGTGAAATTGATGTGTATTAGAATTAAGTGACTCAAGAAAGACGAATGAATTAGGTGGATAAACACCAAAGATTGGAATAAAGTGAGTTAGACACATGAGTTAAGTGTTTTAACACAAAAGAGATATGAAATATCAAGCAAGAGATGAATTGTTAGTATCACCTTGCCAAGGTATACTTAAGTTAGGAAAAGGGTGAGTTAAGCTCGACATAAAATTGTCCATATTAAAATTTTGTAAGAAAAGGACTATTAACATAAGTTTGTAACACCAACAAAGAGGTTCTATATGCATTAAGAATGATATGTGATTATGATAAGAAATCATGATATGATCTGATCCAGATGTAATGTGGAACTAGAAGTGAAAATTTTGACTGATCTGAAATATATTGAGGAGACAAACAAGATTGCGTGATATCTGAATAAGTAACAGGAAAATCGATTGATTCCATTGACTAGTCAAGTAAAAGAAATTATTCGAGTGATAGTACCAAAAAAAGGTAAGAGCGTATGATGAAAATACTTACCCCTACCTGTTTGATTAATCAGGTAAGAATTTCGAGGACAAAATTTTTGTTAGGAGGGGAGAGTTGTAACATCCCGTTACCCATGTGAGGGATAAAATTGTGAATTACGAGAATTATTAAGAAATTAGAAAGTACAATTCATGTTTATGTTAAATTTGATATGCACAATTTTTGCACATTCATATAATTGTACATGCATTCTTTGACATTTCCGGGTACAATTGAGTTGTTAACTGTGATTAAGTTGTGTTTTGGCAATTTTGGTATTATTTAGGATATTTTGGAATTATTTAGTGAAAATTTAGAAAAATATTGGTTTATGGGCCAATTATAAAGTGACAAGTGGATAAAATTCTGTGTGACATGTGGACCTATAGCTATGAGACAAATGGAAGAGTGACATGTGGGAGCCTTGCATGTTGACACATGGCCCACATGGGAGGAACACACGTGGTGTTGCTGGAGAGAAATAACTGTAACTTAATAAAGTCTTTAGGCCTTTGTTTTCATCGGAAACAATTTCTTTACCAAACCTCTTCTCTACTTCATCTACCGAAACTTGTGCTATTGATTTCACTCTCACCTGCTGGAGATTTTATTGAACCAAGTAAGTTATTCTATGCTATTTCTGCAGTGGAAATATATACATGCATGATGGAGGTTTCGGTGAGAATTGAATTAACTGAGGATTTACAAACCATGGATATGTTGTTTTTATTGCATGTTTGAGAAACCATAGTGTTGAACCGTGATTTTGATGATGACTATTGTTAAAGATGAATGCATGCATGTGAGGTTATGGAAGCTAAGTTTTGGTGATGAATGATCTAGATAGTCGAAATGATACATGCATGCATTGTGTCCGTTGTTTATCAGTAGAAGTGAAGTTGATGTTTAGGAATGAATCTTGAGTTTGATCTTATGTAAATGTTTCGAACTGGAATAGGAGTTAATTGGAGTGAAGTTTTAGAGATTATTTTCAGTATAGAAGTGAAAAATCTGGAAAAAGAAATCGGGAAGGCAATTGCGAACCGGGCGTCATGGCGTGTTTTTAATTTATTAAATCATGACGTGTGGCTTATTTTGTTTATTAAATCATGACGTCCATTTTTTCCTCTCCGCGATGTTCATTTTCTTCCTTGTCGCGACTTAGGTGACCCCCCCTTGAACTCGTCGCGGCGTACGTTGTAAAAATCCCGAGAAAATCAAAATTTTAGGCTGTTCGTCGCGACCTCATATTTTCCCCACGTCGCGACGAGCACCCATCTTTTGACAGCTCGAACATGCTTTCGTATTTTGACCATAATTTTCTCTATACTGATCCAATTTGGGTGATTCTTGATTCCCTGTAAACTAGAGACATAGGGATACAACTTTTATGAAGAAATGGAGTTTTAATTATGTCTCTAAGAGTTTCAAAGTTTGTTTGGAAGTTGAGGTATAAATTTTTCTGGAACTTATGAACCGTCTGGAATATTTTGAGGATATCTCTTGGTATACAGATCTAAATTAAACGAATTTGGTGTCCTTAGAAAGCTAAGAAACGGGGGAACAACTTTACAGAAGGAAGTTTTGTCTAATTTGGTCATTTACCTGATCTAATTTAGTATGGAAAGTTGATCCGAATATGTTCTATAGGAAAAATCTGAAGTGGTCAATGAAGCTATGAGATTATTTGACATTGTTTGGTCCAATTCAATTGTAAGAATACACGGTATTAATGAGGGATTTGATTCCTAAATGATTTTTGATAAGGATCGCATTATTGCACCCCCATAATTGTCATTGAACATGCATTGTGCATACATTCTATACATTGATATTTTTATGAAAGAACATTTGTGCAATTGTGCAAAGTGTGATATTTGTGAATGTGTTTTGCCTATTTTAGAGGAGCATATCGGACGCCAATCGGACATTGCCAGACCATCCAGGCAATAGCTTTTTGGAGCGTACTGTGAGTCAACCGAGATGATTTCCTAGGATTGATTTAATTTGATTTGTTTAAGCTTCCAAAATTATTATATTGCTTGCGATTTGATTATGAATTCCGGACTTTAATTGTCCGAGGAGATCAATATTCGGGAATGCATTAGAAGTGCTTTGATTGTAACTTTGATTGCTATAGAATTATGAACGTTATTATGAATGTTATGTGAATCCTCAACGAAAGTTGAATGCCGGACTTAGGTCCGATGATTATGAGTTTTGTTTGGGCATCCTATGTGATTGCCATATATGCCATATTCAGTTTTGATGCATTGGAAGTGTTCCAAATTGATGTGAAACTCCTATGATATGTGAATTCTCAACGTTTGTTGAATGTCAGACTTAGGTCCGATGATCATGAGTTTCTGATTGAATATCATATGTGATTGTCTGATATGGCATGATCAGTATTTGATGCATTTCATAAATGCATGTTCAGATAAAGGCATTGTGACTTGAGTAGCCAGTATGAAGCGCTTCCACGTAGAGCTTTGCTCCGTGATATATGTGTTTGCACGTAGAGCTATGCTCCGTGATTACGTTACGATTGAGCCCTATGGGCGGTATTTGTATAAGTATGTGATAGGCACTCAGTCACAACAATAAGAACGAATGTGAGTCTCATGCATGTAGCATTCATATAAGATTGAAATTCTTGAATGATTTGCAAAGTTGTAATGAGTGATCATATGTTATGCCTTGTTATGTGAGTGTCTGAAAAATAGTTATGTTCTTAATGAATATCTGTGATATATGTTGTTTGCAATCCGGTGAAATCATCAATGATGGTTCACTCGTTGAGTTGCAAAACTCATCAAAAATTGCAATGTGGCTTTTCAGGTTCTGAGGAATTATTTCAACTAGGCTAAATGGAGTATAGCCACTGAGGTCTATTATGGACTAGGGGTCGGGATCAGTTTGCACCTGCACATGCCTTCATTGATTTTTTTTTATTTTTGAATTATGTTCCGTAAGAATTGTACAAAGTGTATATATACGATTTGGTAAATGAAATGACTTCATGGTTTCAAGTGTTTTGTATCTGAAATGGGCCCAACTTTAAAGTTGAATACTAATGTTTGTAAAGATTGTAGCTTAGAAATGGAAATGTTTTCAAATGACATGGGCCCAATTTGATTAGTATTTTCACTTGCATGTTCCTTATTTTAAAGAAACAAAAGTTTTGTAATAAATTTTGGTGAATGATCGTTTTAACATGCCACCCTCATGGGAATGCGTACTCGGATATCACCATAGATGTAGATACGTGTCTTGTGAGAGTGGGGTGTTACATTTTGGTATCAGAGCCCAAATTTAGTATCTTACATGGGCAGTTTTTGACATATGTGTTAAGTTACGTGCATTTCAATCATGTCATAGCAGGCAGTAGCAACTGATCCCTGGTATAAGTTGCATTTATATGAGTCACATACATGAGTATTTGTTAAGTGTTTGAATTGATGGAATTAGTTGGAAGAATGATGATTTGTCTGACTATGAGAAAATGAAAGTTTGTGGATATTTAGAAAGGGAAAATAGTATATGGTTGGATATGACGAATAATGATGTATTATATTTGTATTGGTGGATGTATGAAGGCATACGATATCGAGATTGTACTGTGGGCAGATATTCCTGAATGTGCTTTAAATGTGAATACATTGTCTTGAATTGATTAAGGAAAGTAATGATATAAGGATGAATGACGAGATTTAAAGTGTACAAGCCAAGTTAAAAGAAGTAAAAATTTTCTATGACTTTGAGAGGTCAAAGTTGGACTTGAAATGATTGTCAAATAAATATGATATGATTTATGTTTCACTATAAGAATATGTTGGTGGAATTGTGATCAGAATTTTAGGATGATTATGTATCGATAAGTCTGAATTGATGGTGAAAATACATATGTATGACGATATAGTGGTAATTGGATGATGAGATCTGAGATAATGAGAATTGTAAAAGTTGTCATGGTTTGGTTAAATTGTTATTTTGTGAGCACATATTAAGAATGGGATTACTATGACAAGTGTGAGAATCGAGCACATAAGAATTATATGAGTGGAGAGGATATAAGAAGCAATCTATAGGATATGAATAAATATTTAGTCATAGTTCCCATAATTTAACGTCTATGATGAATTAGAGTAATGAATGAAAGTGCTTATGGTTATCGATCGAGGATAGATTGAGAGTGTTAAAGATGATATTGTGTGTGATGAAATCGAGGAAAGAAGAAGGGCAAGATTGTGGCATAGTTCCCACGACCGAGGTTAGGTGAAAAAAAGAGAAGAGATAAGTGTTTTCCTAAATCAAATGAGATTAAGATATTACGAGCATAAGTTGTTAATTAGTGAATTGTTTTAAATACACCTCTAGATGAGATGTGATGTTTATGAATAGTTGAAATGACCTTTTGGGGTACTTAGAATGTTTGATAAGCAATGATGGGAGCAGTTGATTGATAAGGATTAGATGAACAATATAGTTGATCGTAGTAAGAAATCTTCTTTGCGGAAGAAGTTCACGAATATAGTTAAGTTGACCTAATGGTTTACTTTTAAGAATGAATGAAAATGGAATAAATTAAAAGAAGAATATTGGAGTTCTATGCTGATGAAGACTTAAGCATAAGATGTAAAATATGCTACTGAGAGAGAGTGTATGTATTTTGTTTGAGGCAAAGTATCCAACTATGTGATTGGATTTTTGAATTTGAGGTGACACCCTTGCTAATGTGAGGAGAACTTAGGCCACATTATATTATGTGAAACTACGTTAGGGAATGCACAATTGATTTGATGAGTATGTTGCCAATACAAGAAGTTAAATTTGTGAATGTATTGAAACAAGAGGAGAAACTAGCAAGAATGGTTCAACATTATGTCAATGTGAAATCAGAGGAAATAGTAGGAATGGAAGGATCATTCGAGAAAATAAGTCAATTGAGAAATTAACAAAATATGAGATAATTGTACGTCATTGGGGAATTAAGTGCGTAAGGAATTATGAGAACTAATGATGGGTGCATTGAGTTTTGGAAATATTTGTTAGAGTTAACTTCACCCCTGAAAGTGTCATAGTATTGAAGAATAAAGTGATCCAATTTTGTTTGGATCAGTTAGTGGCTGTGATTATAGATGATGTTTTTTAATGTATTTGAAGAGTTGAAAGGAATATTGTGCCTACTTAAGAAAATCTGTGGTTTTGAATGTATATGAAATTCTGTTTGTGCATTAAAGAGAAAGCTATGCATAGCATATTTTGTTATTTGATACATATTATATAATGCATGTTCTGATAAAGATGTTGTGATCAGAGTAGCCAGTCTAAAAGAGCTTTAAGCTCGAATTACGCACGAGAGCTTTGCTCGTGATTCTGTTTCTGAATGAGCCTAATGGCCAGTTCATGTATCGGTATTTGAAAGGAACTCGATCACAACAAATAGTATCAAATTGGAGATTATGTAGTATTCAATGATGTTTTACATCAAAAATTAAGATGCACTTGTTGTAGCATACCAAACTGATCTTGTATGCATAGAGGCAATTAAATTCTCATAAGTTGAATGTTTGACACATGATTTGAAATTTGTTGAAATAGCCACTTTGCTTTTAAGCTTGGAGACACTATATGTATAGTGAAACATTTTGGATTTTTATTCAGATAAATAAAGTTTGAGGTACTTATTGAGTTTGAAATAATTTTTGTGCGAGACTGTGATAATAGACAGAAGTATTGAAGGACTATGGGTATTCAAATGAATACTAATTTGGTAAAACTAGTGTACATATTTGTTGCTTGACCATAAAATTCAATAAAGGAATAGTACAAATTCAGATATTGTGGTTACTGAATCTAGTGCAATGAAGAGCATAGAATATTGAGTTGCCTTGTGGGCAAATCAAAGTACTATTAGCAAACGAATGTAAAATCAGTTTTGCATGAGCAGATAAGCAAAGCCCATCTTGAGGATTAAGAAATTATGAATTTTATTGAGGAAATTGGAAGTCGATAATAAATATAAATTTTGAGTTGAACAGGGAAAGAGTACCATCTGATTGTAATATGAAGTTTGTGTGCACAATAAAGATGATTGAGTAAAAGATTGTCAAAGATAGCATAAATAACAGCCTATGCTATACATCCTGGTAGGTATACGATGAAATAATGTCGATAGCTATCGATGTAAAAACAAGTGGTCATAGGAAATTGTTGCCAACAATCTTAACTGTTGGAGATACGTTTAAGGGTTATATTTTGGAGTTCATAGAAACATAAGGTCAATGCTTAGTTTTAATTGACTTGAGCACAACAATCAATATCACAGTGATATCATTTAAAGCTCATATAAGAGGTTACATGACAGAATTAGTCGACCACCTTTATGTTTGGGTGAATAAGGCCTAAAAATAGTTTAAGGCCAGAAGTGATAGGAGGCGTTTATGATAAGTGAAATTGATGTGTATTAGAATTAAGTGACTCAAGAAAGGCGAATGAATTAGGTGGATAAACACCAAAGATTGGAATAAAGTGAGTTAGACACATGAGTTAAGTGTTTTAACACAAAAGAGATATGAAATATCAAGCAAGAGATGAATTGTTAGTATCACCTTGCCAAGGTATACTTAAGTTAGGAAAAGGGTGAGTTAAGCTCGACATAAAATTGTCCATATTAAAATTTTGTAAGAAAAGGACTATTAACATAAGTTTGTAACACCAACAAAGAGGTTCTATATGCATTAAGTATGATATGTGATTATGATAAGAAATCATGATATGATCTGATCCAGATGTAATGTGGAACTAGAAGTGAAAATTTTGACTGATCTGAAATATATTGAGGAGACAAACAAGATTGCGTGATATCTGAATAAGTAACGGGAAAATCGATTGATTCCATTGACTAGTCAAGTAAAAGAAATTATTCGAGTGATAGTACCAAAAAAAGGGAAAAGGTAGAGCGTATGATGAAAATACTTACCCCTACCTGTTTGATTAATCAGGTAAGAATTTCGAGGACAAAATTTTTGTTAGGAGGGGAGAGTTGTAACATCCCGTTACCCATGTGAGGGATAAAATTGTGAATTACGAGAATTATTGAGAAATTAGAAAGTACAATTCATGTTTATGCTAAATTTGATATGCACAATTTTTGCACATTCATATAATTGTACATGCATTCTTTGACATTTCCGGGTACAATTGAGTTGTTAAATGTGATTAAGTTGTGTTTTCGCAATTTTGGTATTATTTAGGATATTTTGGAATTATTTAGTGAAAATTTAGAAAAATATTGGTTTATGGGCCAATTATAAAGTGACAAGTGGATAAAATTCTGTGTGACATGTGGACCTATAGCTATGAGACAAATGGAAGAGTGACATGTGGGAGCCTTGCATGTTGACACATGGCCCACATGGGAGGAACACACGTGGTGTTGCTGGAGAGAAATAACTGTAACTTAATAAAGTCTTTAGGCCTTTGTTTTCATCGGAAACAATTTCTTTACCAAACCTCTTCTCTACTTCATCTACCGAAACTTGTGCTATTGATTTCACTCTCACCTGCTGGAGATTTTATGGAACCAAGTAAGTTATTCTATGCTATTTCTGCAGTGGAAATATATACATGCATGATGGAGGTTTCGGTGAGAATTGAATTAACTGAGGATTTACAAACCATGGATATGTTGTTTTTATTGCATGTTTGAGAAACCATAGTGTTGAACCGTGATTTTGATGATGACTATTGTTAAAGATGAATGCATGCATGTGAGGTTATGGAAGCTAAGTTTTGGTGATGAATGATCTAGATAGTCGAAATGATACATGCATGCATTGTGTCCGTTGTTTATCAGTAGAAGTGAAGTTGATGTTTAGGAATGAATCTTGAGTTTGATCTTATGTAAATGTTTCGAACTGGAATAGGAGTTAATTGGAGTGAAGTTTTAGAGATTATTTTCAGTATAGAAGTGAAAAATCTGGAAAAAGAAATCGGGGAAGACGAGTTGTAGAACCAGACGTCGCGGCGTGTTTTTAATTTATTAAATCATGACGTGTGGCTTATTTTGTTTATTAAATCACGGCGTCCATTTTTCCTCGCCACGACGTTCATTTTCTTCCTTGTCGTGACTTAGGTGACCCCCCCTTGAACTCGTCGTGGCGTACGTTGTAAAAATCCCGAGAAAATCAAAATTTTGGGCTGTTCGTCGCGACCTCATATTTTCCCCACGTCGCGACGAGCACCCATCTTTTGACAGCTCGAACATGCTTTCGTATTTTGACCATAATTTTCTCTATACTGATCCAATTTGGGTGATTCTTGATTCCCTGTAAACTAGAGACATAGGGCTATAACTTTTCTGCAGAAATGGAGTTTTAATTATGTCTCTAAGAGTTTCAAAATTTGGTTGGAAATTGAGGTATAAATTTTTCTGGAACTTATGAACCGTCTGGAATATTTTGAGGATATCTCTTGGTATACTGATCCAAATTAAACGATTTTGGTGTCCTTAGAAAGCTAAGAAATGGGGGAACAACTTTACAGAAGAAAGTTTAATCTAATTTGGTCATTTACCTGATCTAATTTAGTATGGAAAGTTGATCCGAATATGTTCTATAGGAAAAATCTGAAGTGGTCAATGAAGCTATGAGATTATTTGACATTGTTTGGTCCAATTCAATTGTAAGAATACATGGTATTAATGAGGGATTTGATTCCTAAATGATTTTTGATTAGGATCGCATTATTGCACCCCGGAATTGTCATTGAACATGCATTATGCATACATTCTATACATTGATATTTTTATGAAAGAACATTTGTGCAATTGTGCAAAGTGTGATATTTGTGAATGTGTTTTGCCTATTTTAGAGGAGCATATCGGACGCCAATCGGACATTGCCAGACCATCCAGGCAATAGCTTTTTGGAGCGTACTGTGAGTCAACCGAGATGATTTCCTAGGATTGATTTAATTTGATTTGTTTAAGCTTCCAATATTATTATATTGCTTGCGATTTGATTATGAATTCCGGACTTTAATTGTCTGAGGAGATCAATATTCGGGAATGCATTAGAAGTGCTTTGATTGTGACTTTGATTGCTAAGGAATTATGAACGTTATTATGAATGTTATGTGAATCCTCAACGAAAGTTGAATGCCGAACTTAGGTCCGATGATTATGAGTTTTGTTTGGGCATCCTATGTGATTGCCATATATGCCATATTAAGTTTTGAT
This sequence comes from Erythroxylum novogranatense, assembly GCA_029891385.1. NCBI lineage: Eukaryota > Viridiplantae > Streptophyta > Magnoliopsida > Malpighiales > Erythroxylaceae > Erythroxylum > Erythroxylum novogranatense. The sequence continues at coordinate 36,004,228 of CM057233.1, read as the reverse complement.
GCATTGGAAGTGTTCCAAATTGATGTGAAACTCCTATGATATGTGAATTCTCAACGTTTGTTGAATGCCAGACTTAGGTCCGATGATCATGAGTTTCTGATTGAATATCATATGTGATTGTCTGATATGGCATGATCAGTATTTGATGCATTTCATAAATGCATGTTCAGATAAAGGCATTGTGACTTGAGTAGCCAGTATGAAGCGCTTCCACATAGAGCTTTGCTCCGTGATATATGTGTTTGCACGTAGAGCTATGCTCCGTGATTCTGTTCTGATTGAGCCCTATGGGTATTTGTATAAGTATGTGATAGGCACTCAGTCACAACAATAAGAACGAATGTGAGTCTCATGCATGTAGCATTCATATAAGATTGAAATTCTTGAATGATTTGCAAAGTTGTAATGAGAGATCATATGTTATGCCTTGTTATGTGAGTGTCTGAAAAATAGTTATGTTCTTAATGAATATCTGTGATATATGTTGTTTGTAATCCGGTGAAATCATCAATGATGGTTCACTCGTTGAGTTGCAAAACTCATAAAAAATTGCAATGTGGCTTTTCAGGTTCTGAGGAATTATTTCAGCTAGGCTAAATGGAGTATAGCCACTGATGTCTGTTATGGACTAGGGGTCGGGATCAGTTTGCACCTGCACATGTCTTCATTGATTTTTTTTTTTTTGAATTATGTTCCGTAAGGATTATACAAAGTGTATATATACGATTTGGTAAATGAAATGACTTCATGGTTTCAAGTGTTTTGTATCTGAAATGGGCCCAACTTTAAAGTTGAATACTAATGTTTGTAAAGATTGTAGCTTAGAAATGGAAATGTTTTCAAATGACATGGGCCCAATTTGATTAGTATTTTCCGCTTGCATGTTCCTTATTTTAAAGAAACAAAAATTTTGTAATAAATTTTGACTGAATGATAATTTTAACATGCCACCCTCGCGGGGTACGTACTCGGATATCACCATGGATGTCGGGTACGTTTCTTGTGAGAGTGGGGTGTTACACGCACGGTAGGCAAGACTCTTCACGCTGGGACTCTTCTTCCACTGGTAAGTTTTTGTATATTTCTGGAAAATTTGTTGTTGCCTCCGAATGTGTCCATACGCAAGTGTTCTTCTTCTCTTTTTTGAATGTGGGGTCGAAAAATTCGTTATGCGAAAGAGTCGCAGATCGAAAAATATTATTGTGTCATCCGGTGGTTTCCTCTCGTAACATTTGTCTTATTTTTTGTTTAAATAGGCTGGGTTTTTGTTCATCGGTACGCAAGTGTTCAAGCTCCAAAGAATTTCTTGTGTAACATTTAACAGGTAATTCCATTTTTCTGATTGTTGTCTGCTGTGGGTGTTTGTTCATCGGTGTGGTTTTTTTTCATCGGTGTGTGTTATAACAGGTATGTGGATCACTTGTGGTTGTCTGCTGTGTTTGTAATAACTTCTAAGATAGGAACCAAAAGCTATTGAGTTTGAGCTGATTTAGACTTCAAATTAAACACTGCGTATAGGTGTGGTTTGTTGTGGTTATGACTCTTCTGGATGGGCAGCATTTTTGTATATAAATTGTGGTTGTTGGGAATTTTGACTACATCTCTTTATACCTAAAGACTTGTGGTTTGGTGTGATTATATTTGTACCATAAAACATCTCTTTATACCTGAGCTTGATTTCTGTTGATGTATAATCCAGTGATCCTAAATTCACTTCATTTAGGAATGATTTGAGTTATTACCTAGAATATGTAACAGTATAACAACTTAACAACTAGGACTAGCAACCTTTGACAACAACTTAACAACTAGGACTAGCAAGTGGCTTTCAAGGAATTAAAAAATGCAGATATGATCCTTCAAACTTACAGCTCAAACACCTTCATACACGAAAGGTAATACAATAGTTCATGACCTGCAAGATTTAAAAGAAAGGAAAGAAAAATCTGAAAGAGTATGACAAGCTAACGTACTTAAATGAACTTGAACCAAAAAATACAGCAAGGAAAACCTTAATCATTAGAAAACAGAATGGAATGTTCAGTGTGTATAGGGGAATGTTGTACACTTATCTGACATATACATCATTTAGAAACTAAGAATTAGCAGACTTGGAAGACTAGCTTCAATCACTCATTGAGCCTTTGCTACTTCTTGCAAGCTTCTTACCAGCATAGGTCTGTTAATATGATAGTGTTAGTTTAGCATTTTCACTCATTGAGCCTTTGCTAGTTCTGGACTTATTTCAAACTGAGTTTCATGTCTCCCATCATTTGTGAAACTCATGTATGGGCTTGAAATAATTTTGGACGTCTTCTATTCTTTCAAATGGTCTTCTGCCCTTCCAACATTTGTGAAACTCATCTTAAAAGTATTGTTAAGTGTATCATGTAATTTAATTTTCAGGTTTATTTATTAACAAGTTGAAAATTTTCATCATTGATGCCATCATTTATATGAACTTCCAACTTAACTTTTCCAAAGTTATTTTCTTACTAAATTTACTGCTTTTCAATTATTATTAATATAATACAAGTCTAATATTCGAAAGATATATACAATTATTAGTTGGACAAAACTAATTTGATGAAGGCCGTATTGTAACGCCCCAAATTAAGGGTTAGAATATTAAAGGAATTTAGTACGAATTATGAGTGTTATTTTCTTATTAACTTATTAACTATTGGCTTAAATTGTGAGTATTTTGGCATGCATTCATGGCATTTTCCGGGTTAATTGGTTTAATGAAACTTCGGAGTGATTTGGACAAGATTATTATAATTTTCGTAATTTTGTATACTTCAAATATTTTTAGAAATTAATGGAGGATTAGTTTTGAGTTGCCAATTTATTTTGAGAGTCATTATTTTATAATGAATTTTAGTAAATTTTGGAAGTTTTCGGAATTGTTGGGTGATTATTACAACTAAGAATTCATAACAATGTTTTTGGTTATTTAGTACTATTTGGACCTATTAGCTGTTTATTAGTTGTATCGCATCCAAACCTAAACGCAATGATATAAATCGAATATTATCGTTTATTCCTCACCGAATGCCTCCTTTACCCATCCATCAGTAGAGATAGCGAAGTCATTCACTCACCACCACCTGCTATTGGCGTTTTCTTTGGAAAGCTGGTAAGTAAAAATTGATGGTTAGTTTATCATACGCGAGTTATATCTTTGTTTTTGTTTTTGTTTAGATTTATCATGTTTGAAGATTAGGATAATTCTGATAGGTTAGAATTACTAAATAGGTTAGTTGTAAAGTGAAGAAATTAAAGGAGGGTGAAAAAAAGAAGAAGTTTCAGAGTCGGAAGTCGAAGGTTGAAGATGGTGAATAGTGCAGAATAGTGAATTGTGAACGGTGTCAATGTCGGTGAACAGTGTCTTGCTACAGTAACCGTATGTATTTGTGAACAGTAACCATATGTATTTATGAACAGTAACCGTACGTATTTGTGAACAGTAACAATATGTATTTGTGAACAGTAGTCATATGTATTTTCACCCAAAAATATCTAACGACTAGGTAATAACGGCTAGTTAACGGTACAAAAACGGCTAGTTTACAAAAATGCTCTATAAATAGATACCACTCCTCCATCATTTACTTCATCCCTTACCTCACAAGTGATTCTTGACGAAAACCAAATTTCAAATGTTGTCCGCTATTTCATTTTTTTGTTTACTTCTTATTATTATGTATCTTTGTTTCATTCTTAGTGTAGAGCTAAATGATTATTTCGCACTCTTTTCTCTTTTAGCATGTCCTATGATCTTTATGTTACTTATTGGCATAGCATTTGAGAATTAATGTAATTTGTACATTTTCAGCTTTAATTGGTAAAGACTTGCTTTCATTTGAATACTGCATGATCGCTAATTTCTGAAACTTTATGGATCATTTGGTACTATGAATTGTTGATTAATCCGAAAATTTGTCATGAACATGCATCATACTCGGTTATCATACAGTAATTAAGCACAATAATAATTTGTGTCCGTGTTCCTATGATAGAGGAAAGACCCTTTGCCGGATATTATCGGACAATAAATACTAAAGGCGATTTAGGTAAATGTCTGGTCGATAATTTCGAGACGTAATATAGGTAGAAAATTTCATGTAAGTACTTTAGGTACACCTAGATGATGTCTAGGATTGATTTATTGGAAGTGTTATTTGCCTGCACATGAAATGGTGAAATGACCTTGTTACGTTTTTACAATTTGTTAAGTCCTAGTTGTGGGTAAATAGGCATGCCTAGAAGGTCTGCTGTTGCTCTGTTATTTGACACTTTGGTGTCTCGATATCGAGACATATGTCTCTCCTGCCGATACTAATTATGGTATCTCTGTATAAGTCCCGTTACCCACTACATTCATGGATTTATAGTTTGATTTGTTATGTATTCGATATCGATTGATTATTCGATTAGAAGGATCTCTGTGTTCTCGCCGTTACATTTAGTATAAAAATCTGTTCGAAATGCATTCTTTACATTTTACGAAATCGGTTAATATAGATTAGTTATTACTCACTAAGCTATATGCTTATACGATGGATTTGCCCGTGTAGGTTGAACTAAGAGATTAAGGATGGGACAAGTCAACCATGATGGCCAAAAGAGTCGAGTTTTGTGTTTGCGAAAATGTATTTTGTTTGGTTTGTTTGAGCCTGTAAATATTCTTTCGATTTGTTTCTGAAATTATGAGATGTATTATATGTGTGTTACGTTTAGTTTTTAAAAATGCATGTGTGAAACGTTTTGATTTGTTTGTCCTGTCTTGGGCGGCATCCATTTATCCTCCCAGGGGGTATTTGGGTGTTACACGTATCATATGCAATAGATGGCAATACACCCAAGTGTTGCCATATATTCCTTATCTTTCATTTCAGGGCTTGGGGATGGTATCTCTTTATTGCTCTATATGTTTGTTGAATATCCTACTAGAAGACATTGTCATGAGTTTTAGTGAATTATAATTTTGCCCCCGTCCAGATGTGAGTTGACATTTTCTTTGCTGATTGTTAACTCTTTGCAGACAGTAATTTATTTCCAAACATGGATAACAAGGTTCGTGAAGCAATGTTACAGTGCTTGACTTTTCTTGATGCTTGGAATGGGCAGTTGGAATTAATGAAAGTTGTAATATTGGTAGTGTTGGCAGTATATAGAAAAAAATGGAAGAGGAGTGACAATGCATTAGGAATTAGGGCATTGACAGTGCCAAGTCGGCAAGCTAACATAGATAGGATATTGCATGAGGGTGATAGGAATAGCCAGTGGGATTTAAGGATGGATTTACGTACATTCACAGTGTTATGTGAAATGCTTCAAGTCCACGGTAGGTTGATGAATACTGGCCATCTTCCTATTGAAGAAAAAGTATTAATTTTTCCTAAGAATATTAAAATGAATCTAATAGAGTGTTACAAGTAAGGTTGATGAGATCGGGAGAAACAATAAATAGAGCCTTTCATAGCGTGTTGAAGGTCGTACTAAGGCTTCAACATCTGTTGTATGTGAAACCCAGTCCAATCCCAGATGATTGCAATGACTCTAAATGGAAATGGTTTAAGGTTAGTAAACTTTGTTATCTAGAACAAATTGTGTAATATCACAATTGCAAAAAACTTAACTCTGACTTCGTTTTCCTGAAATTTTGTTCAAAGGGTTGCCTTGGTGCTCTAGATGGGACATACATAGATATTACGGTTTTCCAAGCAGATAAACCCAGATACAGAGGTCGGAAAGGGAAAATATGCACAAATGTGTTAGGGGTGTGTGATAAGAACTTAAATTTTGTTTATGTTCTTGCGGGATGGGAGGGTTCAGCATCGGACTCAAGGGTTTTGCACGATGCAGTTACGAGGCAGAATGGGCTTCAAGTTCCACGGGGTATGTAACCTCTGAATTATACACAAATGTTTGATGATAGGTATGCACAATAGTAATAGTGTCTTCTGTGTTTAGGAAATTACTACTTAGTCGATGCTGGATATACCAACGGTCCTGGCTTTCTTGCACCTTTTAGAGGAACAAGATACCATATTCAAGAGTGGGCAAGAGATGGAAGGGCACCTAGAAACCGAGAGGAGCTCTATAATAAGAGACACTCATCTGCAAGAAATGTAATTGAACGTGCATTTGGGCTACTGAAAAAAAGATGGAAAATCCTAAGAACTCCATCTTTTTATTCAGCAACCACTCATGTGCACATAATTCTTGCATGCACCCTTCTGCACAACTTCATTAGGTTACATATGAGTGCTGATCCAGCTGAGCAGACTGATCTTGAAGCTGAGGATATGCCAATTGGAGAAGATGCTTCCTTGCCTGAAACTGTTGACCGTGTTGAGACAAGTAATGAATGGAGTCAATGGAGAGAGGAATTAGCAACGAATATGTTTGATGAATGGAGAAGCAACAATTAAATTGTGAACTTTCTTTTAGAGTGTTAGTTGTTAGATTATTGAATTGCGGGATTCATTTCATGAGGCTTTAATTGTAACAGAATTGAGGAATTGTTTATCATGTGTATTTCTGTTATTGGATTTGAATGAAACTGAATATGTGAAGACAATTAAATTGATTTCACGGATGTGTTGAACCGTCAAAATAGCATGTTATTGTAAATTAAATATTGTATTACTTCATCTGGAAATTGCTATCAATTTATTTTTCTTAAAAACATCTACTCAATGGTTTGGCACGTTATGGAATTGTTGACATTGCGTGCTTTAGGTGCAATGTCAAGGATATGGACTGACAGTGAAACGGATGCATTTGTGACCTTGATGGAGGAGGCTGTGATAGCTGGTTACAGGGAAGATAATGGACAATTCAAGCCCGGTACTTTCCAAGTACTTGCTCGTCAGATGGTGGAGAAGTTTCCTGAGTGTGGGATTGAGAGGAGACATGTGAAAAATAAGGTGAAGAGGTTAAAAGATAAATATCTGACGGCTTTTGACATGTTAAATTGCAGTGGCTTTGGTTGGAATGAGTCCAAGCAATGCGTAGAGGTCGATAGCAAGCAAGTCCTTGATGAATGGATGCGGGTAATGCTTTGCTTATTGTTGATTGTTTTTTAAAGTGCCCGAAAAATCATATGTAATATATGGTGACGTTTTCTTATGTGTATTCCAGAGGCACCCGAACAAGTACTACACTCCTGGGAAGCCATTCCCGTTGTACCCAAGACTTGAATTTGTTTTTGGTCGGGACAGAGCCAATGGTGGAAGTGCTCAAAATGTAGCTGTTGCTGTTGACTTTGTTGATGATGGTGAAACAGAAGGCAAAGCCACCGCAAATGAACCAACTTTTGATGAACCCGCCCCACAAACAACTCCTACTCAGACAAGTTTAGCCCATGTTTTTCCCTCTGTCGCATGTTCCAGCAACGGTCCGGGTAATGAACAAAACAAAGTGAAACGGAAGATGAGGGATAGCGAAGCGCTCGCAAGCCTTGCAGTATCATTTGATCGTGCCATTGACACTAGCAAAGAGAATGCTAAGGTTATTGCGGAGGCAATTGAAGGAATGCAAGGAGCTAAGTTGGGTGAAGAGCTCCATAAGTTGGGCTTCACAGTTGCCGACATTGTCAGGGTTGGGAAGATATTCGGGAGGCATGCTGATTTAAGGACTATGTTCTGGGGTTTACCAGCCGAAGTTAAACATGCTTATGTTAGGAACCTTTTAGCTAATGACTTATGACTTGCTGTATTATTTCTTTAATTTGCATGGGGATGGAAGTTGGTTACATGTGAACTTGAATGATGGATGTTTGAACAATTATCTTACTTATGAATGTTTGGTTTACTTACTATTTATTGTTTGTCATTATCTTGCGTGTATGGATGATGATAATATGATTCTTTTCAGGTTCTAAATTATCGGCCGTTACAATTTTTATGTGGTCTTCGCTGGACGTGAAGTTGGTATTTTTACCAATTGGGATGATGTCAGAGAAGTGACTGAGGGGTTTCCAAATGCTCGATTCAAGGGGTATCGGACATTGGATGAAGCACAAAATGCTTTTGCCATGGGCTCATATAGCCCGAGTCAACGCAATGTAGACGTTGTGCCTACCGCCAATGCGTCCTCCTCCTCGATGCCAACTGCAGTCCCACAACCAACAAATGAACAACTCAATGCAGTTGCCCCTTTGCAGACAAACAAAGATTGGAATCATGAATTTTTACTCATAGCCATTGGTGTCATTTTGGGAATGATTATTCTGCATATTATAAATAAATTCTAAGGCCTTTATGTATGATGAACCAATTATGTTATTATGAACAGAAGTATTTAAATGTCTTTTTTTAATGAATGTTGAACCTATCATGTAATTACTTATATGCATGTATGTTGAACCTATTATGTAAGTAATTCTATGAATGCTTAGATGATGTATATGATTGTATGTTGACCTAATTGTTACTAAATTTGTATTGAATATCATTAATATTAATAATATTATTATTGGTCCCAAATTATTATTATCAATATTATTATAATATATTTCTTATTACAATTATTATTTTCTTATTATTAAATGTATTATAAACTTTTTTTGTTATCATTTGTTTATTATTGTTATTAATATTATTAGTAGTAGTAGTAGTAGTAGTAGTCGTACATGTATTATATTAGTACCGCATCCATTTTCTCTTTACAAGCGATATTATGTTAATAAAATTTATCCTATGTCTAATAATTATTATTATAAATTATTATATAATTTGTATTTATTATTATTCAAGTTTATTATTATTAAACATTTTTAACTTATTTATGTTTCGTTATTATTATTTTGTTATTAAAATAATCATAAAATTATTATTAAAGAGCATCGTGATTAATTTCAATTTGTTATTATTATTCCAAGTTATTTTTAAGCTAATACAAACCATTCATAATAAAAGTATCAATGAATTACATATTTCTAATCATATTAAGGACCAGGGGCATATTCGTCATTTGCATTATATTTGTTTACTGTTCCCTGCAACCAAATACATTCTGCCCATAAGACGAATGCTTTTTTTGCATTACATCAACCACAACCAAACACCACTCGCCTCCGGTTTACATTAGATTCGCTCACATTACATTACATGCGGAGACTGCAACCAAACGCAGCGTTAGAGAAAAGCCCAAGGGGATTATGATTCCTATTCAAAAATATATATCTAATATGGATGTATTATCTTTATTTATCTATGAGAATCCACCAGTAAAGCAGTTATTAACTCAAATCTGATAAAATTTCCAACTATACAAGCAGTCATACTCCCTAAAATAACAAGTAAACCAAACTTTTAATTTTGATAAGCCTATAGAAGATGTTGTTAAATACTTTGCTATTAATATTCAAGGTTTGGAAAATTATATGGTATAAATGGAAAATGCAATGAATTAGTTAGAAACACAAAATTAAAGGAAATTACCTTTCAAAAAAGTTGTGAATCATAAAGAAAATGTAAGTGCAATCATTTTGAGGAGTGGTAAAGAGTTGGAGATCCTAGTTAAATATTCCTTGTAACATTGGTAGGCATTTAACTATCCTAGTTGTTTTCCCCACTACTGCAAGTGCACGAGTTTTCTTGTAATATACTTGGTATCGAATCCTACAGGAATTGTTTAGTCACTTTAGTAGTTTAATTTAAACTTTGTTTGAGCAATTAATTAATGAGAAATTAAAACAATCAAAGTATCAACTGGGAGAAAAAAATCACATAATTAAGGTTGCCAAAAACAAGAGGAATCGATGTTGAAATTCGAAAACTGAATTACTAAAGATAGGATTACCTTTACTACCCCATGCAATCTTTCAAATTTTGTCAATATGATCCTGTTTATTCCTAAGTATTTTCTAATGTCTCATCCCTTTATCTCTCAATAATTAGAGTGAACAATCCCAAAATAATGATTAAATCTACCATTCCTAAACTAATCGTTAATTAGATTTGATTACCAGTATGGACAGCTACATCACATCCCATATCTCTATGTAAATGATGAAGTGACTTGATAAACGGAACGTCCTACATTAATGCTCACCCTCATGGTACACTCACAACATATTTCTCAACCCCATAACTCTATGTAGACAAAGTATGAGCATCCAAATACCATAAACACACATAAATGATAACAACATTGCACAAAAGTTAAGTCTTACATGGGTTGAGTAAGAATAATCCTAAAACAGCCTAGCAATCCATCAAACACAACTCAATCATCATCAATATGGGTTCCAATCTTCCGCCCATACAATAAACAAAAAAAGAAAAAGATAGAAAAAGGAAGCTTATTGCATGAGGAAGTACACTAGAAATATGGACAGTTTGGTGTATCCTTGGAATCCTTTGTGTTCTCCTCTAATTTGTAGCTCCAAATGCCACCTGTTTAACAAACAGTTGATTGCATTAGTTGTTAGTTGTTCTATTAACTATTAGCTGATTCTATCAGTTGATTTGACTAGCGAATTGCATTAGATGTTTGTTAGAGATGTTTGGTAAAATTAGTTGTTTAGTATTAGCTATTTATGTGCAAAATTACTTATAAGGACATGACTTTAAAAAAAATTATAAAGGTATGAATATTATATAGCTTAGTATTTAGTTGAATATTTTATAGGAATTTAAATTTTAAATATTTAATTCTACAAAATTAAGTTTATAACTTTAATAAAAACATAGAACATTTAATTTAAAATGAGTAATAAAATTAACTTGTCAATATTATTTAAAATTATATAAAATTGTAATATATATATATATATTAAAATATTATATTATAAAAACATTTTATTAAATTACTATTTGGTTATATATAATAATTTAAGATAATTATACTTCTTTTGGTAAAAAACTATTAAATAATTAAATAATATTAGAAAAGATAAAATAAATTTGTAAATATTAAATAATCAACTTTGAACGCATGATTAATTAAACCCAAATACTACATTAAATTAAAGATAGAAATATAAGTATTTTGTAACTATAAATTAGAGATTGAACATTAATAACAACTATGATACAAAATGAATCAAACCATACAATGATTTATGCTCTTTCTTCATATAATGGTTTATGTTCTTCATCTTCGAGATCAGGAATTCCCTCCTTTTCCCTAAACCTTCTCAACTGATCAGCATTGTCTAACGCTTGGTTCATTTCCTTTCCTTCCTGGAAAGAAAATTGATGCTCAATTGGATGGAAGAGTCTAAAGTAATCCCGCGGTGGAGTTCCCGTTGGAGTTGAAGAAGCTTCAAATGATGATGTTTCTGGTGTAGCAGTAGTTGGAAGTATACAAAGAGGATTCAACAGGACCTTCAGGCTTAACAAATTTCCTTATAGCAGTTCCTGCACTTTTTAATGAATGGACATATGGAACATGACAGGCTGCAAGCGAGCATCTTCCATCAAGTGCTTGCCTAATGAATTTCTATCTTTCATGACAAAGTTTCAAAGCCTGATCTTCTTCTACTTTAGAGTTGGCGGCCCCCATTTTCTAAGTTTTAAATGATTCGATATGCTACCTATCAGATAATTAATGCATACTCAACCCCCTAAAATCAATCAATTTCAAATAACTTATTATAACACTAAAAGCAAGTAAAAACATTTCAGATTACAATTGCCAAAAGAACTAGATCATGCTCAATAAGAATCAAAACATTTCAAGCAATAGTTTTAGAAGCAAATCGATTTGAAATTATTAACAAGCGGGTAGTAGTGAGGGAAAAGTGCAACAAGAAGATTAAAAATATTAACAAAGTAGCCAATGATGAGGAGAGTGCAACTACAACTTCCTATATACTTGAGAAAAATAAAAGAACTGATTAGAAAAGAATTCCACGCTCATCAAGCAGGAGAAATTATACCCAGTTTGTCAATGAACAAACTCACAGATATTAAAAGCAAAATTTTAGTGAGTGAAAAATGAAAGATGATAAAAGATTGGAATTAACAAGAGAAATTATGATTGGGTTGAGTGACTTTAATCCTTGGATCTGTGGAAAGCATCTAATTCCAAAAACCCTACAATGCATAATGTTATCTAAAAACGGAGGAAAAGACACAAGAGTACACGTCCATGAAGAAAATTAACAGTGTTGGGCACCATTGCCGGAACCCAACTCCTGCGAAATCATGAAGCGTGAGCGTAAACCCATAGGGTTATTTCCATGAACCCTTATTAGGCATCATCCCACAAGGGTGGCGTGCCCCATGACCATTAAACATCAAAACAAACTTATTATTCCAACTCAACCATATAACGAGGAAGTCAAAATGAACATACATAACCAAACTACTTCAATCTATCATTTCATTTCTAAAGAAATAGAGTTTGAAAATCTTTATTTACATATCAAAAGCCACACCATTGGCTTATTGCAAAATACAAATAACAAATTTGTGGAAGTTCCCTTAGGCTCTTGATCACTTGACTTCTTAACTATCATCTGAAGAAGGGACAGAGAAGGGGTGAGCTTGATAGCTCATGAGTAACAGTTTATAACAGAAAAATAAACAAAAAATTTGAAAACGTTCACTTGTCATAGAAAATTTTCATATGGTTCTTAAAACACATGTTTCTTAAACTTTCAACCAAAATTCACAAGTTGCAAAACATGAATGCATCAAACTTGTTAACATAACATGAGCGCATAAACATATCAAAATAGTTTGGGTTAATAAAATATGTATGCATCACTCTTGTCCTGAGCACATAAGCATATTAAATGGTTTGGGTAAGTCCAAAAATATGATGCACTACACATTTCTAATATAATGGTCCTGTGTAGTTGTGAATTCTTGGGAGAGTCCTTGAGGGAATTCTATGCCACTAGCGGGTAGGTGAGAGAAGCCTATACTTGGATCAACGTGCATATGACAATTCTTGAGGGATTACCACAAACCCACATAATACATAGATTTCAAAATCTTGTAAGCTTGATGCCCAAAATGGCATATTCTCTAAAAAAACTTGCTTTTCACATGCTTGTTATACCTTAAAAACTATTTCTAAAAGTATAGTTTCATAATCATGCATCATTTCAAAGAATCATTTTTAAAATAAGTTTTCATAAATCATCACACAATTCCTATAACAAACATATAGCAATAAATGCAACACTTATGATCCAATTGGAAACATTAAACTTCTTTGATTTAAAGAAAACATTAATGGCTTATTTACTTTATTATAAACATGTAACCACCTTGATTTTCTTGATTATGGACTTGCTCAAAAAGTCTCTTCTCTTGTTCCTTTTGCCTCTTTTGTTCCCTTTATACAATAACAAAAATCTCACTCAATAAGGTTTTCAATTGAAAATTTCTCAAAGAACAATCACTAAAATTGGTTCTAGAATACTTAAGCCTTTTCTAAACTCCATGAACTAAAATCCTTCCAAAAATTCAAAAGATTTAAAATGATCTTACCTTCATTCTTCACCAAATGAAGGGATCTTTTGTAACATCCCGTCACCGATGGGGAGGATAAAATAGTAAATTTTGATTGGGTTGTGATTTTGTACACAAGATTGTGTATGCACTCGTGACAATTCCCAGTTTTTGGTGTTTTTGTGAAAAATGTGAAATTGTGTAGTTAATAGATAGAATTGGAGTGATTTATGTGAATTTTGCGGAATATTATAAAGTGGGTACCGATTTCTGGTACTAAAAATGACTGTTCATTTGACACTCGAATTAGAGACATGATTTAGGAATTTTGTTTTAGCTTGAGCTATCAAAAATTGGAAAGTTTTATGAGAGTCAAAAATAAATTGATTGTATTGGAAATTGATAGGCATAAAAACGAGTGACCCGGAAAGATGTTGAATTTCAATTCTGTCCCTAAGAGTCGAAATTTTTGAATTGAAATAGTAAAGTTATAAGAATTGGTATGAGGGCAATTTAGGCAAGATACTTAAGAGAATAAGGGTTAAGGTTAAATGAAGAGGGTAAAATGGACAGTTCATAATTAGAAACGGTATAAAAAGGAAATTTGGTTTTGAAAATGGGGAAAGAAATGAAGATGTCGTGAAGAAGAAGAGGAGGAGAAGAGGAAAGGAATTTTCGATGGAGTTATGAACAGTTTAAAGAATTTGTGAGCTAAATCAAGTAAGTTTAACCCTCCTTCTTCTTAAAGAGTTGATTGATTCCCGTTTTAAGTGTTAAAAGGTATAGATTTGGGTGTTTTTATGTTGGATTTTAGGGTTATCGAATATGGATGGTTTTGGTTGATTCGGTAAGCAATATTGGGTTAAAGTGGGTTGGAAATGGATTAGTGATGAGGCTTAAGTGTTTAGAATGATTTATGTGTTGAATAGATTGGAAGAGTTGGTTTGAAAATGGTGAAAAAACTGGATTCGGGGAAGGAGACGGCTCGCACGTCGCGACGAGCGCAGGACCACACGTCGCGACATGAATGAGGGAGCACGCCGCGGCGAGGACCCCTATTCCTGAATGAAAATGTTTTGGTTTTTAAGCCATAAATTTTTATAAGTTTATTCAAATGAGATAATTTCTGATTTGTTATGAGATAGAGATAAAGATCTTCATGCCTTATGAAGTGGGGAAATGTTAAATTAGTCTGTAAAGGCTTGAAATCTGGAATAGTGGTTTAGTGAAAGATATGGTTATATGTTGGATAATAACTTTGGAATTTCTGAAACGAATTGACTAATTTGGGTATCAACCGAATTCTGATTTTTAAGGATGATTTTGAGGGTGAAATATTGGGTTAGTGCCGGGAATGTCACTAAAGTGCGTGATACGTTTATTTTTGTAAACTACTACATGAGTTTTATTCTGAAAGGGGCAATGTGTAAACTTAGGGTGTTTGAATTGTGATAGGGGCATTTGGAAAGTCAGCCTCAGGCATTTCTGAGACTTCCAGGCGTTAGCGCGGAAGCCAGGTGAGTGATTTAGACCCTAAATGTAACACCCCAACTCCCGTAAGACCCGGACCCGACATCGATGGTGACATCCGAGTCCGTGCCCTACTAGGGTGGCGTGATACATCACTCAGTCAGATCACAGTACAAAAATTTTATTTCTGTGATCTAACTGAGTGATGTATCACGCCACCCTCGTAGGGCACGGACTCGGATGTCACCATCGATGTCGAGTCCAGGTCTTACGGGAGTTGGGGTGTTACATTTAGGTGGTATCAGAGCCCAGAAGTACGAACTTACATGGGCATTTCTGAACATAAGTCAAATCGTATACAGTAAAGACATGTTACAGCAGACACTGGCGACTGATCCCTAATCTGAGTCCCATGAGAATGAGTCTTGCGCATGAAAAAGTGTTAAGCTCATGTGTTAAGTGTCTTAGTGTGAAAAGAGAAACGAAACATCAGCGTATGAGTCAATGTGGATTATGGGCAATTGGGAATGGGAAAAGTGAAACTGTGAGGGCGTGAGGCCAAGGCCCTTTTTGAGGACGCGAGGCCCGAGAGGCCGAGGTTCTACACATTGTAAATGATATTCACACTGTACTGTAGTCATAAATCTTTGAATGCGATAGGAATGTGAAGATAGTGGTATGGGCTGAATTTGGAAATAAGTGATATCGATTGAGTAATGAGACTTAAAGTGCATAAATTGGGTTGTAAGAAAATGAAATGGCGATAGTCTGGAAAGATTAAAATTCAATATGAAAGAGATATTGGTAAAGAGTGATCAGGCTCAGTGAGGACTAGGCAATTGTGATTATGATGAGTTGTTCGATAAATTAGGATATGTGGAAATGAGAAAAAGACAGAAATGGATTTACTGTATTTGTGTTACTATATGGGTATGATGGACTGCATTATAGCGTAAGTAAATACATTAAGAAAAAGAAAACGAAATGCGCCAGGGTCTGGATTTGGTCAAATGTAGGCATGAGGAGAATAACGATTAAAATGACCATAGTATAAATTTGTATATGGATATGTCGATGAGAGATAAAAGATCAGGATGATCAGGTATTATGATTCTGACTTGTATGGTTGATAAAATGGAAAAAATAATAATTTGGAAATGGGGAAAAAGGTACGTGATCTGATAAGGTCAATATAGATTGATTGTATTCGTGTTAGTGGATAATGTAGGGTATTGATATGAGACTGAAATGCCTTGCCTTTAAAGGGAATAGAGAAGAAAAGATATTGACAAAAAGAAGTTGAAATGGAAGGAATAAAATGTGTAAGCTAGGTTAAAAAGGAAATAACTGCAGTAGACATGGCTTTGAAATGTGACAATAGTTTGAATACTGGGATTGCATTTCGTAATGCTTTTGCATTATAATTCTGAATGGATTGGGACTATACGCATGGACGATAAAATAATTGGGACAATTTTGCAAATGATTATAAACGAGATTCATGACATGTTACTATAGGAACAAGGAGATATGTGCGTTGATTTGAATTGTTTTATGTATGCACTTTGGAAATGATGATAACTCAAGGGAGAAGAGTGAAATGTGTCATAAATATATTTCTAGATAAGATGGCAAGATTTTTGATAAAATCTACTGGGGTGTACAGTATAAGAAATTAATTTAGAATTCATTGAGCCTTAGTATCGGGGATACATTGATCAGAGAGGGCAAGATACGCATTGATCTTAATAAGATAGTAGGAAAAGTGGAAATTGATTTTTCTTGATATATCAAGAATGACCTACAAGTACATTTGGATAATGGATGATGTGAAATATCTAAGCGTGTAAGGGGATTTCGGAAATTCAAGGAGACATTTTTTTATGTGAGGAAAATTTTGGTTTGCATCATAGGTTATGGAAATGTGTTTGGGAACTACAAATTCTCACTTTATGATGAGGTTTCCAACACAGGAAGTTATGTTTTTAAATCTATTGTCATGTGTGGAATAACAAGTATAAATGAACAGACCTTGATATGAGTCAATGGGGAATCTTCGAGAAGTTGAAAGAATTGGGAATCTGTCGAGAAATAGGTAGTTTAATGAGAAATTGAGAAAAGCATGAGATCATACTACTGCACAGAGGATTTAGTTACTCAAAAAATTTCATGAACTTAATATAAGAGGTTATACTTATTAGTGTTAATTATGCTCTGATTTGATTATGTTACTGAAGGTTAATGGGACCCAAGCAAAAGGATATCAATAAGTGACTGTGATCTTAGTGAAGATGAAATTAGGATTATGAGGAAAATTGGTTGAAATGCATGAGATGATTTTGGAGTTGCTAAAGATGAATACAATTACCTGAGCTAAATTTAGACACATGATTTGGAAACTTCTGCAACAGTAATTGGATTGAAAGCGTAGAATCATGATGTGGACAAAATCACATGAGTTTTTCAGTGACTAGACCGATTAGTAGAGATTAAAGTAAGACTAGAATTGGGAAAGATTGAAAGGATTGGGCTGAGGAACCTATGTTCCAATAAATAGTGTCGGATAGAACATTATATAACAAAGTACCATAATTATGGATACTGAGTTACTAGATCTAGTGCAATGAAGAGGATTTAGTGACGAGTTTAGTGGAAAAAAGGAAAAGGGGAGGGGGGGAAACCCAAACTGTGAATTTGGAGGATGTTGATGACATCGACATATGTGTATTACCGTTTAAAGAGAGGTCCTAGTAAGGGGACCTCAAAAGAGCAATTGGTAGCTAAGAATGTGGACTTAAGTGAATATGTTCGAATAAGTTTAGGCTATGTAAGGGGTGCATTCCATCTCAAGAATGCATGAAATATGTAGGAGATGTGATTGAGTCACCTATTTTGTAGAGCTTCTACGTAGAGCTATGCTCCGTGATTATATTCTGATTTGACTGAGCCTATGGGCCATTATTACGATTTGGTGAGCCTATGGGCGAGATTTCGATTTATTGGGCCTACGGGCCAAGATATGATTGTTGAGCCTATGGGCCAGTATTCTGATTTGACTGAGCCTACGGGCTAGTATTCTGATTTTACTGAGTCTACGGGCCAGTAGTTTGTTTATGTGAAAGGCACTCGATCACAACGATAAGAATGATTGTGAGTCTTACTAATGGCTTTATAAGTGAATATATGGCTAGGATTGTTTCAATCCGATATATGTGAGAAGTTGTAATTGGAGTAATGAATTGAATTTTCTGAAAATCCATCAAAGGCATATGAAAGAAGTTTGTGTTCTAAATAATGAATGGAATAATCAAGGGGCGACATCAATGATGACTATATAAAGAAAACATCAAATAGAATGTTGTTATACGAAATGAAAGAGTGCTTAAGAAAATAGTACCCCTATCGTATTCAGTGTCAAAAGGAATTTCAAGGACAAAATTTTTATTAGGAGGGGAGAATTGTAACATCCCGTCACCGATGGGGAGGATAAAATAGTATATTTGGATTGGGTTGTGATTTTGTACACAAGATTGTGTATGCACTCGTGACAATTCCCAGTTTTTGGTGTTTTTGTGAAAAATGTGAAATTATGTAGTTAATAGATAGAATTGGAGTGATTTATGTGAATTCTGCGGAATATTGTAAAGTGGGTACCGATGAGATTTTCGGTACTGAAAATGATTGTTCATTTGACACTCCAATTAGAGACATGATTTAGGAATTTTGTTTTAGCTTGAGCTATCGAAATTTGGAAAGTTTTATGAGAGTAAAAAAAAATTGATTGTATTGGAAATTGATAGGCATGAAAACGAGTGACCCGGAAAGATGTTGAATTTCAATTATGTCCCTAAGATTCGAAATTTTTGAATTGAAATAGTAAAGTTATAAGAATTGGTATGAGGGCAATTTAGGCAAGATACTTAAGAGAATAAGGGTTAAGGTTAAATGAAGAGGGTAAAATGGACAGTTCATAATTAGAAACGGTATAAAAAGGAAATTTGGTTTTAAAAATGGGGAAAGAAATGAAGATGTCGTGAAGAAGAAGAGGAAGAGAAGAGGAAAGGAATTTTCGATGGAGTTATGAAGAGTTTAAAGAATTTGTGAGCTAAATCAAGTAAGTTTAACCCTCCTTCTTCTTAAAGAGTTGATTGATTCCCGTTTTAAGTGTTAAAAGTTATAGATTTGGGTGTTTTTATGTTGGGTTTTAGGGTTATCGAATATGGATGGATTTGGTTGATTCGGTAAGCAATATTGGGTTAAAGTGGGTTGGAAATGGATTAGTGATGAGGCTTAAGTGTTTAGAATGATTTATGTGTTGAATAGAATGGAAGAGTTGGTTTGAAAATGGTGAAAAAACTGGATTCGGGGAAGGAGACGGCTCGCACGTCGCGACGTGCTCATGCGCACGTCGCGGCGCGTGAATTTGAGCATGTCGCAACGAGTGCAGGGCCGCACATCGCGACGTGAATGAGGGAGCATGCCGCGGCGAGCTTCTTTTCGCCGCGGCGAGGACCCCTATTCCTGAATGAAAATATTTTGGTTTTTAAGCCATAACTTTTTATATCGTTATTCAAATGAGATAATTTCTGATTTGTTATTAGATAGAGACAACGATCTTCATGCCTTATGAAGTGGGGAAATGTTAACTCAGTCTGTAAAGGCTTGAAATCTGGAATAATGGTTTAGTGAAAGATATGGTTATATGTTGGATAATAACTTTGGGATTTCTGAAACGAATTGACTGATTTGGATATCAACTGAATTCTGATTTTTAAGGATGATTTTGAGGGTGAAATATTGGGTTAGTGCCGGGAATGTCACTAAAGTGCGTGATACGTTTATTTTTGTAAACTACTACATGAGTTTTATTCTGAAAGGGGCAATGTGTAAAGTTAGGGTGTTTGAATTGTGATAGGGGCATTTGGAAAGTCAGCCTCAGGCATTTATGAGACTTCCAGGCGTTAACGCGAAAGCCAGGTGAGTGACCTAGACGGTTCCCAAAGTATTAAATGTTATAATTTAGTGATTTAAATTCTCTGAAGTAAAATGATGAGACAGTATTGAATTTGAACTCCGGATCGAAGGTTCGGAGTATTGAAGTGATAGTATACAGAAATGTTATGAGAATGTGATAGTGTAATTGTGCTTGTGATGTGAAAATCTGGAATAGATTAGAAATGATTGTGATATATGAATACGATAATAAAGTGATTGAATTGTGACACATGTCGTTCATTTATGAACGCAAAATCAGTTAATGAAAGTTACGACCAAAGCAGCCACCGATCAGAGCTTTCAGCTCAACGTTTTAACTGGGCTTCGAGCCATATAGTGATGCAGAGCTACAAGCTCGACTACTGGAAAAGAGCCTTGTGCTCGAAAAGGGAATAGTGCATACCCAGAGGGCTCTCCTATCCCTAAGACGCGTGAAAAATAGTGCATATCCAGAGGGCTCTCCTATTCCTAAGACGCGTGGGAAATAGTGCATACCCAGAGGGCTCTCCTATCCCTAAGACGCGTGGGAAGTAGTGCATACCCAGAGGGCTCTCCTACTCCTAAGACGGGCTCAACGATTAATGAGCCCTAATGGGATAGTTTAGAGCTACAAGCTCAACGATTAATGAGCCCTAAATGGGACAGTTCAGAGCTACAAACTCAACGATTAATGAGCCCTAAATGGGACAGTTCAGAGCTACAAGCTCAACGATTAATGGGCCCTAAATGGGACAGTTCAGAGCTACAAGCTCAATGATTAATGAGCCCTTGACGGGACAGTTTCAGAGCAAAAAGTTCAACGATTGATGACTTAGTGCATACCCAGAGGGCTCTCCTACCTTTAAGACGCGTGGGAAGTAATGCATACCCAGAGGGCTCTCCTACCCCTAAGACGCGTTCAACGATTAATGAGCCCTTGAAGGGACAGTTTCAGAGCCTATGGCTCAACGATTAATGTGCCCTTATAGGGACAGTATAGATACTTGGTCATAAAACTGACATGAATTGATAATGGGTTATAGACTACATTTATTCTGATATGTTTGATTGAATGATAGGCGAAATGCCATACACTGGTGTGAAAACAGTTATGGGGTACTCCCAATTATAGAATGTATGACTAATTGTGATATGCTTAGTGTTGTATGGAATATTAGAGCTGTTGACCAGAGTTGCCAGCGATTAGAGCTTTTAGCTCGACGTGTGGAAATGAACTTCGAGTTCATGACTGATTCAGAGCCTTAGGCTCAACGTATAATGAACTCAGTATCCAGTATTGGATAAGGGTCAGCTATTATTGAGCCCATCGATGGGACAGTTTAGGCACTAGGTCACAGCCATATGATAATTAAATAGAAAGCGAGTGATATACTTTGTATCGAAAAATGGGATGTATGAATGTAGATTTCTGTAAATATGTAAGTGGGGAATTCTTGAGGAAATGTATTACGAGATAGAGATAGATCTATGGGAATTGAAAAATGAGATCAAATAGAAAGAATGAAAACATAAGTTATTATTTGATTCTGTACTTGAGTGAGCGGACCATTGATGATGATCACTCATTGAGTTTGCAAAAACTCACCCTCAATCTGCAATTATTTTGCAGGACTCAGAAGAATACCTCGTTAAGCAACGGGTGTATTGTGATCGCGGAGAGATAGAAGGGGACGGGACCAGTTGCGTCTGCATTAGTGTCTGAACAGTTTTGTATGAGATTGTATTCCTAAATTTCTGTAGAAATGTTTCAGACTTGTCTTAAATAACTGTGTACGATTTAAAAAAATAAAATTTTTGTACTGTGATCTGACTGAGTGATGTATCACGCCACCCTCGTAGGGCACGGATTTGGATGTCACCATCGATGTCGGGTCCGGGTCTTACGGGAGTTGGAGTGTTACATCTTTAGCTCAAAGGGAAGCTCTTCTCTTCCTCTTCCTTTTTCCTTTCTTGAACAACTCCAAAATCTCTTTTGAAGACCAAGAAAAGTTAAACCCTAGCTTGTTTTCTCTTCTTTCTCTCATTCTCTTTGGTTTTGTTATTTCACTTCCTTCTCTCCCATTTTCATTTTTCCCCCTCTTAAGGAAGGAAACAACACTTCCTTGAATATTCTAACGTAACTCTTTCTTCTATAAAAAGTGTTCTCCCTTGTCTTCAGTTTCCAATGAAACCAAAATCATTCCATTTGGTTCAAAAATCTGAAACTTAGGGCCCAAACATTTCAGACTATTGTTAGACTGAAACAGTACACTATATGTAACTTCCATTCAGAAATTGAAAGTCCTAGAGACTGAATTAGACTTAAACTTCTTTATACCATTTGTAGCTCCATGTCTCTAGTTTATCTCAAACAAGAACCATCTCATTTGGAATCCTATAGATCTAGATATATTCAAAATACTGAAGCATGTTCAGTAAAATATCCAATTTCCACTCTTCCTACCGATACCCTTACTTTGAGTCAATCTACCTTTTTCAAATCAACACCAAAAGTTATAACATTTCATGGAGACGTAAAAATAAAAGTGTTAAAAATCTAAAGGTTCAAGAATCACTTCATTTGGAGGTCAGATAACAAAATTATGGCTAAAAGAATAAAACAAGATCTGGTCCTCAATCATATTGAACTTGTCTCGGGACAAAGGGCATAAATTTCACTAGATATGTTGGATTAATATCATCTTAGGATGATTTCAAAGAGAACTTTGAGATCTAAAACTTTGAAGAGACCTTGAGGTCAAATTTTATCATCTGAAGGGTCAAAAATGAGGCAGAAGATAGGCACAAACGAAACCCAATGAAAAGGTAGACTAATAGAAAAAAGACAAACAAATGGCAAAAAAAATGCTATAACTTTCCCTAAAGATATTGGATTAAGGTGTTATTTAAATGGTTAGAAAGAGGACTTCAAGATCTACAACTTTCATGAAGACATTGAAGACAGATTCTATCTATGAAGGGTCAAAAATGGACCAGAAAATAGGTACAGACGAAACCAAATGAAAAAGCAGAAGAATGGGAAAAGACAGATGAATGGGGAAAATTGCTATAAATTTCCCTACAGATATTTTATTTGGGTGTTCTTTAGATGGTTAAAAAGAGGACTTCAATATATACAACTTTTATGAAGACCTAGAAGACAAATTCTATCTTCTAAAAGGTTAAAAATAAAATAGAAAATAGATACAGACGAAACCAAATGAAAACGCAAAAGAATGGAAAAAGACAGAAAAATGGGTCAAATTGCTATAACTTTTGCTAAAGATATTTTATTTAGGTGTTCTTTAAATGGTTAAAAATAGGACTTCAAGATATACAACTTTCATGAAGACCTCAAAGATAGATTCTATCTTCTGAATGGTCAAAAATGGAACAGAAGATAGGTATAGACGAATCCAAATGAAAAAGCAAAAGAATGGAAAAAGACAGATGAATGAGGAAAATTGCTATAACTTTCCCTAAAGATATCTGATTTAGGTGTTCTTTATATTTTTTAAAAGATAACTTCAAGATCTACAACTTTTATGAAGACCTTGAAGACAGATTCTATCTTGTGAAAGGTCAAAAATTGAACAAAAGATAGGCCAGACGAATCCAAATGAAAAAGCTAAAGAATGGAAAAAGACAGATGAATGGAGAAAATTGCTATAACTTTTCTTACAGATATTGGATTTAGGTTTTCTTTATATGTTTCGAAAGAGGACTTCAAGATGTACAACTTTTATGAAGACCTCAAAGACAGATTCTATCTTTTGAAGGGTCAAAATGAAATAGAAGATAGGTATAAATGAATCCAAAAGAAAAAGCAGAAGAATGGAAAAAGATAGACAAATGGGAAAAATTACTATAACTTTCCTTACAAATATCATATTTGGGTGTTCTTTAGATGGTTCGAAAGAGGGCTTCAAGATCTACAACTTTCATGAAGACCTAAAAGATAGATTCTATCTTCTAAAGGGTCAAAAATGGAATAGAAGATAGATCAGCCGAAAAAAAAAAACAGAAGAAGCAAAACACAGAAGAAGCAATAAACAGAAGAAGCAAAACACAAAAGAAGCAAAAAGCAGAAGAAGCAAAACATAGAAGATGTGATGTCATCACAAAAGAAACAAAAATACAAAATAAGCAAAACACAGAAGAAGCAAAACACAAAAGAAGTGAAAAGCAGAAGAAGCAAAAAGCAAAAGAAGCAAAACATAGAAGAAACGAAGAGATAAAAGATACATCTTCCCTTGTAAGGATCATAACTTTCAGACTATAAGTCTAAAAATTTTAAGCTATATACTGTTGGAAAGATAAAAGAAAGATCTACAACTTTTCAGAAGACACATTTGCCTAAATCAGCCTAGATTAATCCAGATTTTCCCTCGAATATAAAACATGAATTTTTACATTCATCCAATGTACTACACCCAGTTCTTTACTTCATGACAAATTTTGAGATTCTTAAAAACAAAATTTAAGTTTTATGTTTTCATAAGAAATGTAGCCATATGTTTCTAATTTAATCCAAATAAAGAATCATCTTGTTTAGATAACTAGAAAAAAAAAGTTTTGGCTAAAAAACTGAAATATATCCCATAAACATTTTCCAGATCAACCATCCATTTTTTTTCACATTCTTTTCTTAACACAAATCATACTAAGATCACCTTTTCTACTTCCTTTACTTCTCATTCTCAACTTCATTTCAAATCAATATCATCTATAAAAAAATTTATAATCCATGATGAATCATGAATACCTATAACAGACATACACATTTATACATATTCTTTATCAACTTACTACACAATTTCAACTTCATTTTTGCTTTCATTCTAGTACTAACTTTCTCCTTAATTCTTCCCATTTCGAAATCTCTTATCCCCTAAAAGCACCAAAGAAAAATATGAATCTATCTACATTTCTCATTCACTACTTACTCTTTTCTATCATTTCTTGGTTCAAGAATTTTCATTCATTTGTTCTTTACTCATGACTAATCACCAAAATTTCTTATTTCCAATTCTAACTTCTAAGAAACGTTCGGGGTCCAACAAACAGACATCTTGTAAAAAATTTATTACCAAATAGCATGGAATTCAAAGTACAAACTCACTACAAAGGAGACAAACCTTCAAGTTCATTCAAACGATGCTAAATAGAACTTTGATATCTACTTTCCCTCAATCCTCCCAATAAAGCACATGTCATAGACTTGGCCCTTTGCTGTGATAATTCATTCTTAAAGTCACCCATCAGGTCTCCTTTAAATGACAACCCCGGAATATCCTGCCACATTAAACAATTTAAAATCTAGCCCAAAGGATGACAATTTGATTCCAAAATTACACTTTCATATCACTTTCCAACTGCTACTGCAACATGAATCAAAGCCCCTATCAGCCCTCAATCCACACATGAAAGAAAGTATAATCAACTAGAGTACAAGCTTATATATAGTTTCTAACTACTAAAGTGAGCTATAAATTTTTATATGATGGTGAATAATCAGCTCAAGTTGCTATATAAATTTTAGATGAATACTTAATGATCATTATGATATTCTTTGTGTGAAATGCACATGCATAAGTAATTGTGACTTCTTTTTATCATTTTTATTATCTAAAAAACTAATGAAAAAATAATAAAAGAAAAAATGAGTATAATAATTTCAATTTAATGGCTTCGCACTAATAAAATGGTTAAAGTTAAAGGGTGGTGCTAATATCCATTTGAGATAATGACCTAGTTAAGTAACCAGAGGTATTTATGACAAGGTTTTTTCTCTCTTGTAAAAATGTCAGGTGACTTTTTAACCAAGCTTTTAATGCTCTTATTTAAATTTGTTTCTTATTAATAAAGGGGTGTGAATGTGTTTGAAAGTTATAGCATATTATCTTGTGTATGTTTATTTTACACAAGGAATTGAGTTTTGTAATTTGAGTTAAAGTTTGAAGAATCAAATTGTTAATTAAAGTTGTTAGTTATAAATTTTTTATGATACTTTATTATTGAGTAATGGAACCATCTTCATAGGTATGTTTGACTTATTTAGCATTTTATGATGAAATTTTATATTTAATATTGAATGATGGATTATTTTTCTTGAGGACAAATAATTGCTTAGGTGTAGGGAGTTTGATATATGCTAGACATACATTACTTTTATCACTATATTCATAATATATTTTTACATTTTGGATGATTTTGAAGGATTTGAAACTTAATTTGAGAATTATTGTCATTTTAGGTCTTATTTTTGCCTGTGAAAAAGAAGTAGAATAGAGAAGAATTGGATTAAATTAAAATAATTTAGGAAGAAGTAAAGGACTATAAAATAAGACACCAAAATGTCACCGTGTTGAGGCCTATGTTCAAAGAAGATAGCTTTTATTTCTCTTATGCACCTTATGTTGACCCTTGGATGAAGAATATAGTACCCTACATGATCCCATGTAGGTCTCTATGTTAGCATTGTTGATTTTTAGAGACTTTCTCAAAGAACATAACTAATTACATAGACCTATGTTTAGGGCTATGTAGCTTATTAAAAATTAGGGTTTTGGGGTTTTAAAGAAAAATAGGAGGTAGAAAATAAGGAGTTCTTTGTCTAAAAGCCATTATGAAGTCATTTTAGAGTTGTTCTATGTTGCTTTTAATTAAAACTAAGTCAATCTTTAAGGATAGAGCAATATTTCAACAAAATTCTTTAAAGATTCAAGAATAACGATTTTTCATCTTGTTTTCTTTATTTTTTTTGTTGATATTACTTTTGTGATTATAAACTAATAAGGGTACAGATTTAGGTAGGATTAACCTAGGTTGTAATAAACTTTGATTAATTTTTGGTTTAAATAATTTTTAGTTTTCTTGTGATTTATCCATGTTTTCATATTGATTAAATTGAAAAAGTGAAAGTGCTGAAAATTTAATACTTGATTCATGCATTAAGATTAAGAGATTAGATGTATGTTTACGTCAAAATACGGATAGAGAGGGTTAAGCTTGAGCTATTTGAGAGAAAGCTGAAAGATCTTCCTAAGTTAGGGTGAAACCTATTTAAAAAGTTCATAGAGCGAATTAAAGCATTATTAGGTTTTCTAGATTCAAAATAGGTTTCTATTCACTAGCCTATGAATAAGGGTTGTAATTCTTAAGAGAGAATATGATTTAAGTTAAGAACTCTTACTGGTCCAAGAAACTATAGTAATTAGTTAAGCTAGAATGGAATTGAATATAGTAAAGTCCTAGAGAATTTCTCACTTATATCAAGTTAATTCATTGATAAATTTACTTTTGGTCATTGCTCTATTTAGTGTTTAGATTTGTTATTTGTTTTATTCTTTTATTTGCTACTCTCTTAAACTTTTCACAATACACCTTAGCACAGGACTGTGTTGGTCTTTATGTTGCTTAACCTTTCTTTTTGAAATTATGATGTAGAAATCACTGCCCATATGAGAATGAACATAGGTCCATGTTACCACCATATTGGTGAATATAGGTTAAACATGGAGACATGTCACAAGCACTTAGAGAAATAATGCCCTTAATTTAAACATAGCCTAAACATGGAGACATTTTATTACTGTGTTACCTAAGTAAAAATCTCTTTGAAAAGCTTAATAAGACATGTTTAAATATAGGTAGTAACATGTTACCATATTACTATCATGTTTTGATTCCATTATTCAAATTTGATAAAATTGTTCCTAGTTAACGCAAATCTTTTTCAAATTCATTCCTTTTCTTTTAAAAGGATGAAATAAGATTATAATAAAATATAAATCATTTTAAGTACCAAATCTTATGAAAACACTCAAAATATAAGTTTAATGCCCTTAAAATCATTAGGATAAGAGCTATATTATCACTTCAGTGGATACCTTGAATTCGGCCCAGTATTTATCTTCTATCTCAATTCTATCATTCAAATCTCCATAATTTATCTATATTGGTATCGCAATATCCTCAACGAAGCTATCTTATTCAGATTATCAAAGATTATTGGATATCATTATGAAAAGAATTGGGATCTGGACATCTAAGTTTTTATCCTTTGTTGGTAAGTTACAATTAGTTTCTTCAATGCTAACTTATCCATCTACTGGTCCTCTAATGTTACATTTCCTACAAAGCTTTGTAAGGAAATTGACAAACTTATCAAAAATTCTCTTTAGAGTGGCAATGAATCCTCTAATCATTTTGCAAAGTTAAGCTAGAATGTGCTTTGTATGCCCAAAAGGGAAGGAGCTTGGGGGTTAAAATTGCAAAGTTAGTAAACAAGGTTATACTGATCAAAAGGCTCTAGAAAGTAATAAATGATAAGGAATCCCTTTAGGTGAAATGGCTTCATAAGCATTATATAGAAGGATTCAGCTTGTGGATAATTAAACCAAGAATAGATGCATCATGGTACTGGTTTTAAATGCTAAAACTAAGGGACTTCATCCACCCACTTATCAAATGCAAGGTATGGAATGGAAGAGATACATGGCTATATTATGATAATTAGAGTATAGTTGGCCCTCTTTATCTTCATCCTAACTTTGTTAGCCTTAAAGTTTTCTTCCCTACAAATGCAAATTTTGTAGTTTAATTGCAAATGGAAGCTGGCATTATAACAATATAGTGAGAAATTATTTTAAGGTTGCTTCCCCCAAACTCCCCTGGACCTAAAAACGATAAGATAATCTAGCTTAAGCATCCCTCTAGCTTGTTTACAATCAAACCTTGTATAGATATGATTAGGAATTAGGCAATGACTTTGAACTAGTATCTCTTAAATGAAACAAGCTTCTTACCCCAATATTCCCGTTTACTTTGTGGCTAGCAATTAAATAAAGGCTCAGTATCTTGGATAGAACAAAAGCCACTAATAATTTCAATTGTATGTTATATTTGTTAGACTAAAAAATTACCAATGCACATCTTTGGTTTAATTTTCCTTATTCATATAAGGTTTGGAGGGATGTTATTTGCCTTTATAACCAAAATTTGCATATTAAACGCTTGACAAGAATAATTTAATGGCTATATTTACTTTCCAAGGGTCATAAAGATCAGATGTTGTTGGATAGCTTAGTTCTTAGCAGTACAATTTATGATGTTTGGTGGGAGGAACCAAGGGTTTTTTAAGGATAAGTTCAACTCTCCAAAACATGTAAATGAGTGCAATATTAGAGTATCAGGGAGTTGTTTATAATTATAGGACAAGACATTTCACTTTCTCGACTTTTGAAATTAAATTGGTCCCTCTAATGAGTTCTAGTAAGTTATCATAGTCCTAACATGTTACACATATGGTGACTTAATGAGCTTTAAGAGTCTTAATTGTACTTGATGTTTTATTTTGTACATTTCATGTAAACTCTAGTTTAATTTATTTACTTTCCAAAATGCTCTGAAAATCATGTTTAAAATAAAGCCTATTTAGCACATATCAATCATCTTTCTCAATGGTTTATTACCTATTTCTTTTTTAATACAAATCTTAAATTTTTTTAATATGTGAGGTTCTTAAGGTTTACTTCTTGTCTACTTGTTACTAGGTCAATCTCCATTGTTATTAGTGATTCATTGTTTTTAAGTATAAATCTTTTAATGTGAAATGGTGGGATTATCAACTCAATTAGGATTGAAGCTTATGTGTCATATACTAAATTGAAAAGGTTTCTATTGCAATTGTTATTGGAATTGTTCAATACATCTAGAGGACACTTGATTGAATCCATCTACAAGTACATAGAATCAATTGTAGCAAGTTAGAAAATCTAGAGTATTTTAGAGTCTCAATGCTACGAGGACTATAATTACGAAATGTATTAATCCTACCTAACAATAAAACTTATTCTCTAAATACTAAATTTTATCAATCTCACCCAAAATTAAAACTTTTTTAATTAAGATTTGTTAAGTCAAGTAGACTTCACTTCTATTAATTTTGGTGACAATCAAATAATAATAATCTTAGAAATATATGAACTGTTTTGACAAGTTTGTTAAGTGTGCAGAAAAATGTAAGTAACACTTAGTCATCCCAGACGATACGTCAACAATAGACAATACACGTCATTACAGATGAAGTGAAACAACAGACGAAGTGCAAACAACAAACGAAGTGCAAAAATAATAGACGAAGTGGAAATAACAGACAAAGCGCAAACAACAGATGAAGCGCAAAAACAACATACGAAGCGCAAACAACAGACGAAGCGTAAAAACAATAGACGAAGTGCAAACAACAGATGAAGCAAACAACAGATGAAGCGACAATATTAGACGATACAAAAAGGAAGATACTCTAGAACGTCAGAAAGTTAGTTAGTTGGAGTTAGTTGCAGAACTCAACTAAATAACCGTCTCTTGAAGATTCAAAAAGTAGTTTTCAAGAAGACAGTAGAGACTTAGGCTATAAATATTAGTCCTAGTCAAAGAATAAAACAATTTTTTCTTACAAGAGAGAAAACTGTGATTGTACAATACTTAGAGAAAATTTTGTACTCAAAGTGTGAAACAAGAGAGTGAATCCCACTGTAACGTAAAGCTCAAGATATTTTTTCTTAGAGAGGGAAAAAAAGGTTGTAGCTTAGAGAGGGTAAGATAGCAAAAAGAATACTTTGTCAAAGAGACCTAAAGAGGCTCTAGAAGGGAAGAAAGAATACTTGTAAAAGTTGAAAAATATATTGAAATCTCAGACAAACTCTGAGGACTGGACGTAGCTCAAGGGTTGGGGTGGACCAGTATAAAATCGTGACATCTATTCTCTAACTCTCATACTTTAATTTTCTTGTTGTTAGACGAGTAGATAAAATTACTTGCGATTTCAATACTTATCAATTTTTAGTAAAGTGTTTTTGGTATTCATCTCATAGTTGTGAAGATATTGAAGAAATCTCAAAAGATTATCAATTTTGAAAAGATTACACAATTCAACCCCCCTTCTTGTGTATATTGTATACTTTACATTATTCCTATATTAACAAGTGATTTACTTCAGTTGGTATCAGAGCTCGATTTCCAAGAACCACCTTTACAAAGTGAGGACAAAGATCCATGGTTGGATCACATGTTTCTATAGCTGAAGATGCCTCGGTCACAAGACCTTCTGCATTCAATGATGAGGACTATTTATTGGAAGGATAGGATGCGGCTCTTCATAGAATCCACACATATTGATCTTTGGGATATCATCGAGAATGGACCATACACACTAACAAACGATGAAGGCAAAATCATTTCTCGTAACAGATGGTCAGTCGATCAAGAAGCTCGATTTCAATTAAACTCAAAGGCCAAGTTCTTTCTGAGTTGTGCCCTAAGCAAAAGTGAATATGATAAGGTTCATGGATGCGAAACTGTAAAGGAAATGGGGGACACATTATCTATCACACTTGAAGGCACAAATCAAGTAAAAGAGTCCAAGATCAGCATTCTTGTACATCAGTATGAGCTGTTTAAGATGAAAAAGGATGAGTCTATTGATCAGATATTTGGATGATTTCAAACTATCATTAATGGACTTAAATCTCTTAGGAGAATCTACGACAATCAAGATCATGTTAGAAAGATTCTCAGGAGTCTTCCTAAAAGATGGAGACCTAAAGTTATAGCAATATAAGAAGCCAACGACTTAAGCGTGTTAAAGCTAGATAAATTACTTGGTTCTTTAAAGATACATGAGGTAGAGTTTGATGCAGAAGATAAACCTAAAAGAGACAAATCTATAGCATTAAAGGCTGGTCAGAAGAATAAAAAAAAAGAGAAGAAGAATTACATCTTCAAAAGCATTAAAGATTGAAGAAATCAAGAATGATGATGCCAGTGAATCTGATCAAGAGTCAAGTGAAGAAGATGATGAACTATCCTTCATTTCCAGAAAGATTAGAAGGATGTGGAAAAAGAAAACAAAAGGAAATAAATATTTCTTTTAAGAAAAATAGCAAAGACGAAGTCAAGAATGAGAAAAATTCTATCATCTGCTATGAGTGCAATAAACCAGGACATTATAAGTCTGAATGTCCATTGCTCAAAAGAAAATAGAAGAAAACTAAAGAAAACAAAAAGGGCATGATGGCAACTTGGGAAGATTTGGATTCGTCCGAATCTAATTCAGACTCAAAAGCGTCAGTGCAAGCAAATATATGCTTAGTAGTTGGGAAGGAATGCGACAATGAGGTAACTTCTAGTTCTAATGAACTGCAAGAAACATATTTAGAATTGCTAGAAGATTCATATGCTATATTAAAGCAATATAAGGCTTTAAAAAGGATATTTGTTGAAAACGTGAAGAACACGGAAGTGTTGGAAAAAGAAAACGTCTTCCTTAAGAAATAAGTAGACGATATGAAAAAGAAAGTAACTGTAGATAGATCTGAAGAAATTAGTCAATTGAAACAAAGGATTAATAGTCTTTCAGCAGATATATCAGCATTTACTGAAAATACAAAAAACATGAACGATATGATTGAAAAATATAGACACCCGAATGATAAGAGTGGTTTAGGATTCACTAATAGCAAAGTTAGTTATGATAAGAGTTCTATTCCTAATAGGAAGCAAAAGAAACAATTTTATTATTATTGTTTGAAGAATAATTGTGAGACTAACCCTAAAGGACCCAAAAAAATATAGGTACCTAAGAAAAACATAATACACCTTACAGATCTCCCTTTTTGGAAAAAGCAACCAGGACCAATGGTACTTGGACAGTGGATACTCGTGACATATGACGAAAAAAAAGGTCTATATTCCTAGACATCCAAAATAAGCAAGGAGGATCAATAAATTTTGGAGACAACCAGCAAGGTAAAATAGTTGGAATCGGCAAAATTGATAAAGATTCATTTACGTCTATTGATAATGTTATGCTAGTTGAAGGTTTAAAACATAATCTGATTAGTGTAAGTCAATTATGTGATTCTAGCTTTAAAGTTTCCTTTAATCAAAATTAATCAAAATTCTTGTGTAGTCAAAAACAAGGACGGTTTCATTTTTTTTTTGTCAAGAGACAAAATAATCTCTATAAGATTAACTTAGAAGATTTTGAAAAGTCAAAATATTTCATGTTGTATATCAACAGATGAGGAAAAAATGATTTGACATATAAAAAAAAAGGTAAGTCATGTTAGTTTTAAACATATTTCCAAGTTGGTTAAACATGATTTGGTAAGAGATTTACCAAAAATAAGTTTTAACAAATATTTCTTTTGTGAGAGTTATCAAAAAGGAAAACAAGTTAAAGCATATTTTTCTTCTAAAAATGTTGTAACCTCTTATAGACCTCTAAAGTTGTTATATATAGATTTTTTTGGTCCAACTAGAACACTAAGTCTTGGTGGAAAGAAGTATGGTCTCATAATTGTTGATAACTTCACTAGATTTTGTTGGATATTGTTCTAATCACATAAAGATGGATCTCTTAAATGCTTTAAAGTGCTATCCAAAAGGTTACAAAATGAAAAAGGAATTTCTATCGCTAGAATTAGGAGTGATCATGGTGGAGAATTTGAAAATAAAAAATTCAAAATATTTTGTGAAGAGAATGGAATTTTTCATAATTTCTCTACTCCTAAAACTCCACAAAAAAATGAAGTTGTAGAAAGAAAAAACAGGACGATTCAGGAAATGGCAAGAACTATGCTATGTGAAATGAATCTTTCTAAGTATTTCTGGGTAGAAGCTGTGAATACAGCTTGTTATATTCAAAATAGAATACTTTTGCGACCTCTCTTAAACAAAACTCCATATGAGTTATGGAAAGGAAGGAAGCCAAATATCTCTTACTTCCATCCATTTAGTTGCAAATGTACTATATTGAACACAAAAGAGATTTTGGATAAATTTGATTCTAAGATCAACTCAGAAATTTTTCTAGGATATTCAATGTCTTCTAAAGCTTATGAAGTTTATAATCTTATTTCTAAATCTGTTGAAGAATTTATGCATGTCAAGTTTGATGATGATTCACAACCAGATAGAAGAAACAATTCTGATGATGAAACTCTATCTGCTCCCTTAGTTGATAACATAGATATGTCACCATCAGATGTTTCACTTGATAAGGTAGAAGATATTCCTAAAAAATTTAGTCTTAGAAAATACTGGAATTATAAATCCTCTCACCTAAAAAATCTGATTATAGGTGAAACCTCAGAAGGTGAGAGAACTAGGTCTAATTTTAGAAAAGAGGCAAATGTAGCTTTTATTTATGAATTAGAACCTAAGAAAATTAATGAAGCTCTTCAGGATGAAGCTTGGATTTTATCCATGCAAGAGGAGTTAAATCAATTTTCAAGGAACAAAGTTTGGTCTTTAGTTCCTAAACCCTTTAATAAGTCAATCATAGGAACCAGATGGGTTTTTAAAAATAAACTAGACGAATCAGATAGAGTACATCGTAACAAAGCTAGATTAGTAGCTCAAGGTTATAATCAAACAGAAGGAATAGACTATAATGAAACTCATACTCCTGTAGCTAGATTAGAAGTTATTAAGATTTTGCTTGCATATGCGGTTCGTCATGATTTAAAACTGTTTCAAATGGATGTGAAAAGTGCCTTTTTGAATGGTTTTATTGATGAAGAAGTTTATGTAAAGCAACCTCCTGGTTTTGAAAATTTTGATAAACCAAATTATGTTTATAGACCTCATAAAGCTTTGTATGGATTAAAACAAGCACCTTGTGCTTGGTATGATCATCTAAGTTATTTTCTCGTTGAAAATAACTTTAGTAGAGGTCAAATAGATAAGACCTTATTTAGAAATTGTATTTAAAATGATTTCATTATAGTACAGATATATGTAGATGATATTATTTTTGGTGCAACTTCTAACAAACTATGTTCCAGTTTTGAAAATCTTATGAAGAGTGAATTTCAAATGAGTGTGATGGGTGAATTAAAATTATTTCTTAATTTACAAGTTAAGCAAACCGAAGAAAAGAATTTTATTCATCAACAAAAATATATCAAAGAACTGTTAGTCAAGTATAAAATGGAAAAGGTTAAACCTATGTCAACTCCTATGCATCCTTCAAACCTCTTATCAAAGGATGAAGTAGGTAAGAAGGTTGATCAAACTCTTTTAAAAAGAATTATTGATTCTTTACTTTACCTAACAGCAAGCAGACCTGATATATTGTTTAGTGTTTATTTGTGTGCACGATTTTAAGTAGATCCTAGAGAATCTCATTATATTGATGTTAAAAGAATATTGAGATACTTGTCAAGTTCTACTGATCTGTGTTTATTGTATGAGAAAGTACAGATTTTATGTTAATTGGCTACTGTGATGTTGATTACGCTGGAGATAGGATTGATAGGAAGAGTACAAGTGGAGGATGTCATTTTCTTGGTCATCATCTAGTTTCTTGGTCAAGCAAGAGGCAAAGTTCAATTGCTCTATTACTTCAGATATGTCAGCTGTAAGCTGTTGTTCATAGACATTATGGATTAAGTATCAGTTAAAAGATTACTCCATACAAGAAGTGCAAATTCCAATCTTCTGTGACAACATAAGTACTATCAATCTATCAAAGAATCCAATACAACATTAGAGGGCAAAGCATATTGAAGTCAGAGATCATTTTCTATGAGACTATGTACAAAGAGGAATCATTAGTCTACAATTCGTCTGATACGACATGACCCAGTTGATTCACATGAAAAGAAGATAAAAAATTGTAAGTTCTCAAGTAAACAGTAACAGTAAGTTATAGACGGTAACTTTTCAAAAGTAGATATTAGACAAAAAAACTTCTCGAGTTTTTAAAATATCTTTCACTCTAGAATATTCTTGAAATACTTTGAAATTGAAGTGTTTAGTGTGCTCAATCAAGATGATTCATCACTCTGTTCTAAACTTCAAGTTCGTTCGTTTCATATTCTTACCTTCAGATACTAACATCCTTACCTTGAGCAAAATACATTTGTGTTTTTTTAGTTCTTACTACTACAGATCACAAGTGGAGCAATCTCTCGTCTATGGAACACATGTTGATTTCATCTCCTTGAAGGAAAATCATATGGACATTGAACCAGAAATTGATGCAGCTAGCTGGAGAAATTTCTTTAAGGTTCGTGAAAAAGTCTATTGAATGAGATATATGATTTTTGGAAAAATGCAAAGGTGGTAGATGGCACCTTAGTATCAATGGTAGATGGATTGTCGGTTATCGTGACACTAGATTCAATCGAGAAGGTCAGTGAGTGTCCAAGTATTAGAGTAAGGCTGTCTCATAACTTAAAGTGGATTACTCAAGGTTGTGTAGATAAAGCACACCTCAATCGACAATTATATGAAAGTTGTGACCCAAGAGACAAGAAGGCGTCAACTCTTATTCCAAAAGCTAGGGTTCTACATTCACTACTTCTTCATTGTGTTCTACTAAGATTAGGCTCGAAGCACGTTGTGACAATGATGGATGAAAATTGTCTATTTCACCTACTCAATCTTCAACCCATTAATCTTCCGTACTTAATTTTGAAGTACATTATGAAGTCAAAAAGAGATTCTAGCTCTTTACTGTATGGTATGTTGTTGACAAGGATTTTTAGAGATTTTGGAATTCTTCTTGACAGAGGTAACATGATGAAAATAGATGTAAAAAGCATTATTAGTGCCACCACTATCAGCAGAATGGGATTAAAGTGTGAAGATGAGACAGGTACAGCTTTTACACCGAAAGAAAGATCTGAGGGGAAGAATATAGTAAGACGAAGTAGGAGTGAACGTATTACACCTACAAAAAGAGAAAAACCTCGACTGACAGAAAGAACATCAACAAAAGAGAAAACTGAGAAATTGTCTGATGTGTTAATCAAAACTAAGACGATTCCACAAGAAGAGGAAAGCCGAGTTAAACAATCATCACAACAAGTGTCCTTGAAGAGAAAGGCGAAGTCACTTCATGTAGAAAAATCTAAACACTCAAGAAGATCATTGAGACTTTTGACTTTACGTCAACAAGAATAGAAGAAACGAAAAGTTCTTACCCTTGGTGAAGATTCTGAAAAACCAGAGAAAACACATCAATCTACTAGATCAATTGTCTCAATTTTGCAAATTTAATCAACAAAATCACCTAAAGAGACAGAGATAAAGAGAAAGCTAGTATTTGAGAAGAAGAAACCTCAACAACAACTCTCTTCTAAACTAGCAGAAGAATACAAGAAGTAGAAGCCCAGTTTGAAGAAGGTTTCTTCATCTGAAGTTTAAAAGAAGACAAAAATAGTGGCACATCAATTGGAATCTTATAATCCTGCTCAAACAATCAATAAAAAGATTTGAGAATGAAGATTATAGAAGAACCAGTACCTGTTCGAAGTAGAAGTTCAATTATTATCAGAGAACCTTCAAAAAAATCAGTCAAAGTACCAGTTGAACCTATACCGATTAATGATCAAATGATACATCTTGTAAGTCACAAAGAACGAAGAGTATATGGTATTCTGCGAGATAAGAAGGCAGAATCATATCCATTGAAGATTTCAAAGGATCGGTATACAATCTATACAATCACGAGCAGAACCTTGATAAAAATTATGCCGGACATAAAACCAAGATGCTCAAATCTTGTGAGAAACGAAGAAAAAGGGAAAAAGAAGATGTTTCCTAAGGGAAATATAGATGATCATTCACAAGAGCATATTCAAGTAACGTGAAGAATATAGATGATGCATGCAATGCAGCTCAACCTGGAGGTATCTATGTTTTGCACCACATTTTGAAAGTATCAGGAAGTAAATTTAGAGTTTTAATCACATATGAAAACTGCATGGTAGTCGAAAAAGTACAAGAAGGACAGTACAGAAATATCATGGTTAAAGGTATCAATTTCAATTTAGAAACCTTTGTGCATTTCGTCATGCATTTAAGACCTTTAGGTTTCATAGCTTCAGTCAAGGATGTGTTATATCTTTTTGAGCAATCAATTCTGAAACTACCTAGATCTGATGATCTTGATCTTCCAAAAGGAAAACAAACCTTCAAATCTCCCACAGTCAAAATCATAGATTTAGACACTTTACCTTTAAAACCATCTGTTGCTGAAAAGCTCCATCCACCTAGTGAAATATAGCAAGATTCTACTGTTAATTCGGAGTTCTTAAAGTACTTCATGAATTGGAAGCAAGTCAGTCACAAACAGAAGGACATCCAGGAAGCTTTAGCAAAAGAAATTGAGGAAATTCATACTAAAGTTGATGACCTGAGTGACTCAGTGGGTGATCTTCATGAGAAAATAGCATATCTACGGGTTACTTTTGATCAAGACCATAAGACAATCCGCACTGACATGCATCTAGAGATATTTTTGCTTAGAAAAGGGAAAAAAGGCTATAGCCTGAAGAGGCTAAGATAACAGAAAGAATACTTTGTCAAAGACCTGAAGAGGCTTTAGAAGGGAAGAAAGAATACTTGTAAAAGTTTAAAAGTATAGTAAAATCTCAGACAAACTCTGAAGACTGGACGTAGTTCAATTTTTGGGGTGAATCAATATAAAATCGCGACGTCTATTCTCTAGCTCTCATACTTTAATTTTCTTGTTGTTAGATGAGTAGATAAAGTTACTTGCGATTTCAATACTTATCAATTTTTAGTAAAGTGTTTTTGGTATTCATCTGATAGTTGTAAGGATATTAAAGAAATCTCAAAAGATTATCAATTTCTAAAAGATTACACAATTCAACCCCCCCTTCTTATGTATTTTGTATACTTTATGTGATTCCTATATTAACAAGTGATTTACTTCAAGATTTAACAAAATAACTAAAATTTCAAACTAATAAAAGAAAGATAATTAACTAATGAAAAGATTTCAATATAAAAAATGCTAGCGTTTTAAGATTCACATGTGAGAAATTCTAATTATGATACAATGATTGATTATCAAGGTGTGAATAAAAATCAATCTAAAGAATCTATTCCCTCTCTTGAGGTACACAAATATATTCAACTACGTAATTACCACCTCCTAATGCACAATTCAACCTAATCAAACTCACTAAGAATATTTAATTTATTATTTATCACAATTGTCTACGAAATCCCTTTATCCAAAGCTAGAATGCTTATTCTCTTAATGCATGGGTTACACTTCACCTCTCAGTGTTTCATATAATCCCTAAAAGTGAAATATGATGATTAGCCACAAATGCAATTATTAATATTAAAGAGAATAAATTCAACCAAATGATAACAAGTCATGCATTAATAATCGAAATATCCAACTAAACATAGATGCATAAACCTAACTATGAATTCAGTTAATAAACATAAGCAGCAGCAACAATAACAACAACAATAACAACAACAACAATAATAATAATAACTATAGAAATACCGTTGAAATGTGAAGTCTAAAGAGATCTAAAAGTATGTAGCCTTATCCCTAATTAGTAGAAAATCTATTTTTGATAGACCTATAGAAAAATTAAAGAAAAAGAAAATAGTTTTTGAAGATGGTCTGGAGAAAACAAAAGCCAAAAACATAAATAAATAATTATATGAAAATAAAAATAAAGAAATCCAAAGCCAAAATAAAAATTAATAATAAACATAAACATAAAACAATCTTAACATGAAAGAAAGTAAAAAAGAAAAGATGGAACAAGATATCCCTAATTGTGTCTGGTTCTGCCAGATTCTGGCTGAACTGAACGTTGCCGTTATGCTCCATGTGATCGGCTGCTTTCTGTATTAGCTTCAACGTCAAGATGCCTGCAAAACAAGGAAGGCACGTCGGGGGTTGTGTCCCGATTAGCCCCTCCGACGCTCAAGTCAGGTTTTTTAATGAAGGTAGGTCTGCTATAATCAGAGAGAATTAGGGTTGTGATTGCGTACCTCTGTTATGGGAGAATTATACCTTATATATGGGGTGGATGCTAGGGTTAGGTCTTTACGTGTGCATGGGGGTCTTTCTCATGCGGACGGGCTGAGAAGAGCGTGGATTGGGCTTGGGCTTGGGCTTGACATAGCCATTAGGTAGGAGATGATCTTTGAAGAATGGACCGATCAGCCCACGAGTAGTTTTGACTGGGTCCGGGCCCAACACGGGCGACCCGACCATAAGGCCCCCTACTCCTCGAGTCTGAGAGAAGAGAAGGGTCGGAGGAGTATATAAAGGTTTTGTAGCTCGTTCGTGGGACGGTTCGCAACTGGGGCGATCGGTCACACATCGAGGTGTAGCTCGTTAATAGGACAGCTTATGAAGTGGTTAATCGGTCAGGTGTTGCCGTTGTAGCTCGGTCATGGGACAGCTCGGGCAGTCCAGATTGATCAGATGTCGACCGATTATGCGTGACTACTCGGATACCGACCGGTTGCTGCAGAATCGCCGATTTCGAATCCGCCGGTTGCGAATCGCTTTCGGATGTCGACCGGTTGTGCGTAACTGCTCGTTCTGGGATCGGTCGACTGAGTGCCCCAACTGATCGGCCTCGGCACTTATTGCGCGACAGCTCGCGCTGAAACGGATCGGGTGGTTATCATTGGTGAGCGTGCGGAGCATTTATTGTAGACGGGGCGTGCTGTCTGACAGCTTTCAGAATCTAAAACGTATCGTCCTTATAACCTTCGTACAGCTATCATGTGTGTCCTTTCAACTGTTCGCGCCGCTCCGATTTTGAATAACCCTGATTCTCCTTGGTTCGGATTTTGCCGCGTGTCCGAGCCTGCTCGGATTTTCTTCGCGTGTCGAGCTTTGATTGAATGTCCCTTCTACCGACCCTCTATAAGTATTCAGAGTCGATGAGTTGCAGCATTTTTTACCTTTTACTTTCGTTCTCCAGCTTACGCTTTGCTTTCACTTGTTCTTTATCGTTCACAGTTCCCAGAAATTTCTTTTACTCCGCCGTCCGATTTCCCCATTTCTAATCTCTAAATAGGTACGTCCTTTTTCTTCATTCCTTCTTCATTCATTTTTCTTGGTAAGCATGTCGACGGGTAGTTCTAGAAGTATGGTAAGAGGTCTTGAGGAGATATCAATGAGAGAGAGGAAGGATGGGTTGGTTGTGGAGGCACCGCCAAGGAATCCATCGATGATGACCCTGGGGGAGTTGAATAGGTCAGTACTCAGGTATGGCATCCCTCGTCACAGGGTCCCGGCTATTACTGGGAACGAGCGAATCCACTGAACTCAGTGGGTATTTATTGTTTCAAAGCTTCTTCTCTGTTGGTGGTATGAGGCTTCCGTACGCTCCAATCGTCGACGAGGTGTGCATGGCCTATCAGCTGATGCCGAGCCAAATTCCTCCGAATAGCTGGAGATTTGATAATGGTTTGGCGCTGTTATGCCATCAGTTCGATCATTCACCCATGGTTGGCATCTTGCGTCATTTTCTGAGGATGGGCCAGAGTCCGAGTTCTGGGGCTGGGGTCCCCTTTCTACAATATAAGGACGCCCAGTACCGCCCGGCCGGCACAGCCACGAAAGTCTCTTCTTGGCGGACGAGGTTCTTCTTCGTGAAAGCCCAGGGTCTTCCAGCGAGTCTCGCCCGTGGAGGTACCCCTTAGCCGAGCAGTGGAATGACACGTCTAGCGTGTCTCTTAGTAGGGAGGAGTGGAGGGTGATCAATCGCATAAAGGAGCTCGGACGATACGATTTTGCGGGGCTAATACGAGCCTATTCCGGGGGTGTCTCGGCTAACTCTTTTCTTAATGACCCCCCGCCACGAGTTAGCGGGCTGGGAGAGGAGAACGTCCCGTCTGGTTGAGCCATGGTGAGGATGGGAGATGGTGCCGCCCAAACTTCTAAGTCAAAGAAGTGGGCCGCTCAGAAGGAAAAGGAGAAAGAGGCGCAGACTGGTGAGGGCGCCACTTTGTCTGTGGGGTTGGGCTCGTCCGCAGTGTCGACGGATGTTCCACCTGCCGGGGACCGTCCTGTCGCTTTGGCTACATTGCCGACTTTACCGGTCAGCATGGGCCAGGTAGTTCTGGTAGAGGAGGAGGAGGAGGATGCGGGGCCTCCTCTTAAGAGGAAGAGATTAGTTCGGCTGGGTGATCTACCGTCCAGCCCGGCAAGTCGAACCGGCACAGGGAAAGAGAAGAAAGGCAAGGGGAAGGCGCAAGTCGCGAACCCTGGGCAGTGGGAGTCTGCCCTCAA
Source organism: Erythroxylum novogranatense (assembly GCA_029891385.1). Classification (NCBI taxonomy): domain Eukaryota; kingdom Viridiplantae; phylum Streptophyta; class Magnoliopsida; order Malpighiales; family Erythroxylaceae; genus Erythroxylum; species Erythroxylum novogranatense. Next base: position 35,962,252 of record CM057233.1, on the reverse strand, counting down.
GTTGGCCAAGGAAGCCACGATCGGGGATCTCGAAGTGTCCCGTTACATTGCTGAGAGGATTACTCCCCCTGTGGACGAGCAAATCATGGATAAGAGGAGTAATCTGGAGTTAGGGTCTCAGCTCGTTCGTCTCGGTGTGCGGAGTGCGACGACGTCCCTCGCAGTGCTGCAGCGTTTGGAGAATCTGGACCAGGAAGTCCAGGACCTCCATGATCAGGTGAAGGCTTTGAAGGGCGAGCTTTCGGAGGTGAAGGAGGGGAGAGACCTCCTCCAGGCTCAAAACGCGTCCTTAGAAGAGGAGAAGAAATCCCAGGAGGGGGAGATGGGCATTTTGTTGACTCGACTAGCTAAGGGAGAGGAGGAGAGGGACGAACTGAAGAAAACGGTGAGGGCGGAGCGGGAGCTTAACAAGAAATACCGCCAAGATTGCCATTCCACAGTGGAGGGTAGGAATAGAGTCGAGAATACCTTGCGGGAGGTGCGGTGTTCTGTGAGGAGGCAGCGGATTGAGGCGATTAAGTGATGGAAGAGGCGGTTTCTGTACGAGGAGAGTTTAGAGCTCGCCTGTGACATAACCCTCTCGGTTCTGAGGAGGGGCCACGAGCTCTACACTCCTCAGGGGTCAATGTGCCCTTCGTTCGAGGATTATACCGAGCCGCTTCTTCCTGCAGCTCTTGGACTTTCTTTGGAGGGTATCAGAGAGAAGGCTGAGGGAGAACGGGACGTCGTTCCGGATGAAGAGCTAGATCTCAGCTCCGAAGAGGAAGAGCTTCCTTATGAAGATATTCCTCCAGTTGCTCCCCCGGGTCCTGCTCCTACTGCCACTGTGTCGCTCCCTTCTGAGGCTTCTCCTGGGCATCCGCCTCTCTCCGAGGCTTCTCCTACTCCCCCTGTTGTTCAAACCTCCCCCTCTGTTGATTTTTAAAGCTCACCTGGCCGGGCTTGTGGCCAGGGCTGATTCAAGAAATGAACTTGCCTTTTATTTTCTCAGTTATCTCCCATGTTTATATTCATTATTTTCGATCCGTAGTAGAATTTAGCAAAGTCGCTCATGGCCAACCGGCATTGAGATCGATCTATGGTCAAGGCCAAGATATGGTCCCAAGGATCTGTTCTTGGCGACTGACCGACCGTAGTCGATCCATGGACATGTCGAGCGATGGCGAGCGAGGGTCCCAAGGGTCTTGCCTTGGCAACCGATCCACCGTATTCGATCTATGGAGATACCGAGCGAGGGTCCCAAGGATCTTGCCTTGGCGACCGATCGACCGTAGTCGATCTACGGAGATACCGAGCGAGGGTCCCAAGGATCTTGTCTTGGCGACCGATCGACCGTAGTCGATCTATGGAGATACCGAGCGAGGGTCCCAAGGATCTTGTCTTGGTGACCGATCGACCATAGTCGATCTATGGAGATACCGATCGAGGGTCCCAAGGATCTTGTCTTGGCGACCGATCAACTGTAGTCGATCTACGGAGATACCGAGCGAGGGTCCCAAGGATCTTGTCTTGGCGACCGATCGACCGTAGTCGATCTATGGAGATACCGAGCGAGGGTCCCAAGGATCTTGTCTTGGCGACCGATCGATCGTAGTCGATCTATGGAGATACCGAGCGAGGGTCCCAAAGATCTTTCCTTGGCGACCGATCGACCGTAGTCGATCTATGGAGATACCGAGCGGGGGTCCCAAGGATCTTGTCTTGACGACCGATCGACCGTAGTCGATCTACGGAGATACCGAGCGAGGGTCCCAAGGATCTTGTCTTGACGACCGATCGACCGTAGTCGATCTACGGAGATACCGAGCGAGGGTCCCAAGGATCTTGTCTTAACGACCGATCGACCGTAGTCGATCTATGGAGATACCGAGCGAGGGTCCCAAGGATCTTGTCTTGGCGACCGATCGACCGTAATCGATCTATGGAGATACCGAGCGAGGGTCCCAAGGATCTTATCTTGGCGACCGATCGACCGTAGTCGATCTATGGAGATATCGAGCGATGGCTGATTGGATTTTCTACTCTTTGCCACATATAATGTAACTCTTTATTGCCAAGAAATCTGAAAACTCCTTTATTGATGATAGTGAGGTCGTGGGCCGTTAAAAAACCTTCCTGGCAGGGACAGGAAAAAGGTACCCATAAGTGTTGTACAAAAACATTATTGAACAAACATTAATCAAAATAAGACTTATCTATTGGTAGAATGCCTTTAGGTTTCGGGAGTTCCACGGCCTTGGTAGAATTTTTCCTTTCGCATCGCGTAGGATGTAAGAACCATGTCCAACTTACTTAATCACTCGATAAGGTCCTTCCCACGTCTGTCCGAGCTTTTCAGGATGCTTCCTTGCCGCCTCGGCCTTTCGTAGGACGTAACCGCCTACCTTTACATCTCTCGGCTTAACCCTTCTGTTGTAGAATTTGGTCGCCTTTTGCCTGATGGCTTCCGAACGAGCGGCTGCCCTCTCTCTATCCTCACTGAGGAGAACGAGTTCGGCTCTTCGGGCTTCATCATTCCGCTCTTCTTCATAGCCCGACACCCTTTGATTATGCAATGCCACTTTTACTAGAACTAGGGCTTCTGCCCCGAAGGTCATCCTGAACGGTGTTTCCCCTGTGGCTCCGTTCGGCGTGGTTCTGTATGCCCACAATACCTCGTCTAGTTCTTCCACCCAGGTCTTTCGGCCATCTAGGCGTTTCTTGAGAGCACTCATTATCTTTTTATTGGTGTTCTCGGCGAGTCCGTTGCTTTGGGGATGGGCTACCGAAGTCAGCTGTAGCTTGATCTTTAGTCGATCGCAGAAATCTCGGAACTTGTCATTATCGAACTGTCGGTCGTTATCCGTGACCAACACCATAGGCATCCCGAAGCGGGTAAGTATATTCTTCGTTACGAAGCTCTCCACCTTCTGCTCAGAAATTGTAGCGAACGCTTCCGCTTCCGCCCATTTGGTGAAGTATTCTACCGCCACTATCAAGAATTTCTTCTGTCTGGGACCGAGAGGGAAGGGGCCCAGTATATCCATCCCCCATTGAGCGAACGGGATAGGATGACTCACAATTTTCATCCTTTCGGTTAGCTGGTGAGACAAGCCGTTGTTTCTCTGGCAGGCCTCGCATCGGTCGACCTTCTCCTGACAGTCTCTTCTCATTGTCGGTCAGTAGTACCCTTGTCTGATCAGTCTGTGAGCTAACATTCTGCCTCCTACATGATTTCCGCACATCCCTTCATAGACTTCGGCCATTGCCTGCTTGGCTTCTTCTTCAGTCAAGCATCGAAGCAGCGGCCAGTCGTAAGACCGCTTATATAGAGTGCCATTAACGACCGTGTACTCAACTGCCTTTATTCTTAGTTTCTTGGCCTCCGACGCGTCTTCCGGTTGTTTTCCTTCTAAAAGGTATTGCGCGATCGATTCCGTCCAACTTGACCGACCGGTATTTACGTTGAGAACTTCCTTGGCTTTCTGAATGCTAGGCTGGTCTAGTCGTTCGACCAGAATATTGTTTATGGCATCGCGGTCGGAAGCCATTTTGTAGAGCGCGTCCGCTTTAGCATTTTGAGCTCGTTCTATTCTGTTGATCGAGTACTGTTCGAAATTGCTCAACTCACCTTTACCGACTCAGTACTTGATCATCTTTGTTTCTTCCTTGGCCTCATCTTGCCCGGTGACTTGGCCGACCACCACTTGGCTATCACTATATATCTTTAGATGCCTTATCTCCATTTTCTTAGCCAGTTGGAGACCGGCAATCAGGGCCTCGCATTCTGCTTCGTTATTGGAGGCTTTGAACTCGAGCCGAAGGGCATATTCCTCCTTTTCTTCATTATGCGGTGATCGATCAAGACTACTCCGCCTCGCGTCCCTCGGCGTTAGACGACCGTCAACAAACAAGCTCAGTGCGAGGCTGCTAGTCCTTCGAGTCGGGTTGGCTCATCTCTGCGATGAAGTCTGCCAACACCTGCGCTTTAATGGTCGTGCGGGGTTTGTACTGTATGTCGAACTCTCCCAGCTCTACCGCCCACTTTATTAGCCGACCCGAAGTTTCGGACTTTTGAAGGCACTGCCTGAGGGGTTGGTCGGTCCATACCTCAATGGTATGACTTTGGAAGTAGGGCCTTAGCTTCCGGGCCGCCATTATCAAGGAAAGGGCTAGTTTCTCTATAGGCGTGTATCGTGTTTCCGGTCCAGTCAATACTTTGATGACGTACTAGACAAGGTGTTGTTCGCTTCCCTCCGATCGAATAAGTACCGCGCTGATCGACCCCTCTGTAATCGCCAAGTATAAAATCAGGTTCTCTCCCTCTACCGGGCTTTGCAGGATAGGCGGGCTAGACAAGTATTGCTTTAAGTGTTGGAAAGCTTTCTCGCACTCATCCGGCCATTGGAACTGGGTCACGTTCGCTTTCCTCAAGATTTTGAAAAATGGGAGGCACTTGTCTCCCAATCTGGAAATGAACCTGCTTAGAGAGACTATCCGACCGGTCAATATCTGCACTTCCTTTAAGCATTGGGACGAGGGCATTTGGATGATGGCTTCGATCTTCTCTGGATTAACTTTAATCCCCCGTTGAGTGATCATAAATCGTAGGAATTTTCCGGATGCCACCCCAAAAATGCAATTTTTCGGGTTCAGTTTCATCTGAAATCTATTCAGGGTCTGGAAGACTTCCTTGAGATCTTCCACATGCTTCGCGGTCGTCTTACTTTTGACCACCATATCATCCACATAAGCTTCCACCGACCGGCCGATCTGTTTTTTAAAGACCTCCATGACGAGCCGTTGATAGGTCGCCCGCGTTCTTAATGAAGGCATTACTTGGTAGCAATATGTACCTTGGTCGGTTATGAAGGCGGTCTTTTCTTCGTCTTCCAGACTCATATGAATCTGATGATAGCCCGAGAAAGCATCCAGGAAGCTGAGCAGTTCATGCCCTGAGATAGAGTCTACTAACTGGTCGATCTTAGGCAAGGGGAAGTTGTCCTTTGGACATGCTTTGTTCAGGTCGGTGAAATCTATGCACATTCTTCACTTCCCATTCTTCTTTTTCACTAAAACCACATTGGTGAGCCATTCAGGGTATTTGACTTCTCGGATGAATCCGGCCTCAAGCAACTTCTCTACTTCTTTCTCGATCACTCCCTGTCACTCCTTATTGTGTCATCGCTTCTTTTGTCTGATCGGCTTGTAGTCATGCCGAATACCAAGGGAGTGCGATGAGACTGATCGAAAAATTCCAGGCATGTCGCTCGGTACCCAAGCGAAAACTGACCTATTTTCCACCAAACAGTCTGTGATTTCTTTAACTAGGTCCTTCTGCAGCTCAGAACCTAGGTTCGTGAACTTAGAGGGGTCGACTTCGTCCAGTGCAACCCGCTGCGCTTCTTCCACTGGGTTCATCCTATCCGTCTCTTCTTCGGTTCTAACATCAAGAGAGCTCGTCAGAACTACCGCCCCGTCTAATGTTTTAGTCTCCGCTAAGTAACATTCCCTGGCGATTCTCTGCTGACCCCTGACAATACCAATTCCGTGGGGTGTCGGGAACTTCATAGCTTGGTAGTAGGTGGAGACGACCGTTCTGAGGGTATTTTGAGTAGCCCGCCTGATTATTGCATTGTACGCCCCTTGAAACTTTACGACTAGGAACTCAACGTCCCTTTCTATCTGACACGGCTTCTGCCCGAACTTCACTTTCAAATTCACCCGGGCGAACGGGTAGGCTGACGCCCCGGTTACTCCTTTAATGGGGCCGTCTATGGGTAGTAGTCGATCTTCAGGTACCTTCATCTGCTTGAAGGCCTCGTAATACAACAAGTCGACCGAGCTGCCCGTATCAATCATCACCCACTTCACCTCGTAACCGTCCATGTTCAGATTTACCACGAGTGCGTCATCATGAGGGCAACTTACTCCATCGAGGTCGGACTCGTCGAATGATATCATCTCTTCGTTCTCCCTCGACTTTTTGGTGGATGAGTCTCTGCCGACCTATTTGGCATATCTTTTTCTCCCTTTAGTGGTGGATCCCCCTGCTGCATTTCCACCGAATATCATGTTAATGACTCCAGTCGGTCGGTCGTCTTGTTGCCCGACGTTTCCATCATTTCTTTCCCTCGATCGCCCTCTCTCTTCTCGTCGATTATATGTATTCGCATTCGGCCTCCCTCCATCATTCCTGTCATTTCATCTCCAGGGCGGTCGCCTATTGTCTAGCTGACCTGTCCTGCGCTGATTATCCCGATCAGCATTTTGTTCGTGCTTCACAAATCAGCCTAACCTTCCTCTTTGTATGAGGAATTCGATTTCTTTTTTCAACTGCCAGCAATCTTCCGTATCATGACCGACCTCTTTGTGAAAACGACAATATAAATTGGGGTTCCTATCCTTATAGGGGGTCTTTATTTTTTCGGGTTCTCGAATAGTTTCCTCATCCGCTCTCATGGCTGCCAGTACTTCTGCATATCGCCTGTTTAGCAGGGTGAACTCCTGTCGATCGGTCGGCCTTCTCCAGCTCGACTGACCCTTTTGCCGCTTGTACGAATTGTCCGCCCTGTCATTTGGCGAGCGATCATCCATCCGACGCCTCGTATTTTCAGCACTTCTTGGTGAATGTACCTATCCGCCTGTTTCTTATTTCTGAGCGAATCGGGGTGATCGAGGGCTAATGACTTTGAACTCCTCATCCCTCGTGTTGTTCATAAGCGCGGCCAACATGGACGAGCAAGTGAGGTCGGGAACCTCAACCGCTTCGTTATTGAACCAAGTGATGAACTCCCGCAAACTTTCATTCTTTCATTGGGTAAGTTGCATCACCTCCAAAGCCGTCTTCGTGGCGCTTCTTTGGTGGTGAATGGTTCGAGAATAACAACACGAAATCTTGAAGCATGTGATCTGATTTCGGGGCAAGTTGTTGAACCATCGCCGAGCTCCTCTTGGAAGGCCGTCTGAAAGCCTTACACTAGATAGCGTCCTAACACTGATGTAGATTCATCGTGGTGGAAGGAAGTGCGGGTAATCCAGGGTCGGTCTTTCGATATATTTTTAGGGGTTGGTATTTTGGTACCAGGTGCCGGGAAGCTATCCAAGATTTCCGGAGTGAAAGGAGAGCTGTACTGTGTTGTCGGACAATCTGGACAGAAGCTCATAGCCACGTTAATTCGATCATCCACAATTTTCTCTAGGTCTTCGGCCGGGCGGTGATCGGTCGTCATCTTTGGTTTGTCGGCGACTTCGTGCGAAGAAATTTCTTTATTGTCTTTGGTTGAGACTGCAAAATTTGGCGGATCAACAGATCAGCTGCTTTCTCGATCTGTTTTCGGGTCAGGGTAGTGTGTACGGCCAGAAGAGGATCTGCACCTGATCGGTGTTGGATATTCGGGCGCGTATTGAGCGCAGCGTTATCCTCAAATGCGCTCTGCTCTTCTGTTCAAGGTTTGAGGTCGTGGTTGATCGTTAGGATTTGAGGATTCCGTCGCGGAAACATGTAGTGCGCAGAGTCGCAGTAGGCTAAACCTATGAGTTGCATCGCCAGAGCCATGACAATGCTATCTCGAGGTTCGTCGCCGACCTTTGGTGATCGTGTGTTTCTGGACGTGATGCCCGGAAGTCGGGCCCCACGGTAGGCGCCATTTGGTTCTGCCAGATTCTGACTGAACTGAACGTTGCCGTTATGCTCCATGTAATCGGCTGCTTTCTGTATTAGCTTCAACGTTAAGATGCCTGCAAAACAAGGAAGACACGTCGGGAGTTGTGTCCCGATTAGTCCCTCCGACACTCAAGTTAGGTTTTTTAGTGAAGGTAGGTCTGCTATAATCAGAGAGAATTATGGTTGTGATTGCGTACCTCTGTTATGGGAGAATTATACCTTATATATGGGGTGGATGCTAGGGTTAGGTCTTTACGTGTGCATGGGGGTCTCTCTCATGCGGACGAGCTGAGAAGAGCGTGGATTGGGCTTGGGCTTGACATAGCCATTAGGTAGGAGATGATCATTGAAGAATGGACCGATCGGCCCACGAGTAGTTTTGACTGAGTCTGGGCCCAACACGGGCGACCCGACCAGTGTCCAAGTTAAGTTTGATCTTCTTCCAATCCTTGCTATCCTTCCTTAATGTTAAGAAAGGCTAAACTAATGAATTAAAAAAAAAGACGTCTCCAAAAGCCTCTAAAATCTTAATGTTAAGAGTATTTTATAGCTAGGGTTTACATAATATATTCCTCAGTTTAGTGAAATTATATTTTTATGCATACTCGGATTGCAAGTTACAAGTATGACGTTCGACCAACTTATTTCCAACATTGATTGGCTTATGGATTGTTTACGCATGAAAATATTGACGAGTCTAACATCAGTTTGCTTTTTCTTCTCTAAATTTTTGCCGTACAATGTAAGACGACCGGCATTATTTCTGCAATCTTCAATTTTCTTAAGTTTTTGACATCTTTAAGCTTGAAGTGATCTCTGGGGCCTTCATAAAATTGTTATCCATCTTGACAACTTCCAATTCACTTCAATATCTTTTTGATGGGATAACTACAGAGAAAGTTGCACTCATATATAGGATTTTGCCTCAACCAATCACCTACAAGATAATAAACCAAACATAAGAGAACATCATATCGTTAGGTAAGATTTTGCATCTGTCCACCAAGTGAAGTAATTTACTGCCACTGGAATGAACCTATATTGTTTGATCAGTGGTTGGAATAGATTAGGATGTACATGATCTATTACGCGAATAGTATAGAGAATGAAATGCGTGAGTACTGTACAGCAGGTCTGTGGTGGAAATATGAATTCATCTAACATCTATTGCTTTTGCTTACATATTACCCTACATCCCATCTCATTATTGTTAGAAGTAACCCCACCGATCCATGGCTTATATAGAATTAACGAATATGGCTTATATTTGACTACCCGTATCGATAAGTCCATGTCTATTTCGATTTCGCATATTAAAGCATCATATATGTCCACCTTCTTGTTTGAAGCCTTAAATCACGTTTCTAATGATATCTTTCCTATGTCCCCTAGATAAATATGTCATCCTAGCTAACTTTTTGACCAATATGCCATCAATAAACGATCCAAATGATCCAAAATTTTCACTTAACTCTGAGTTAATAATGGGAATGGTGAATTCAACAACAAACTCATGCAATAATTGAGATTCTACTGATGTAAGAGGGATTAACTAGATATCAAATTCACTGAGCTCCACTAACCACTTCACCCTTTGTGCTGTATGTTTTCGGCTTGTGCAAGATATATTGTAGCGGTAGGTTATGAAAACAATAGTGATGTGAGCCCATGTCCCCTTATCCACTATTGCTTTCTCCATTCATGTATATCTAAATGTTAGGTCCCTTAAAAAACTCCACTGAAAACATGTACAAGTACGGATCTTTGCTACTTTAAGGGGCGGTGACTGGAGATGGGATCTTTGCTACTTCATTTGAACCTTTGGTTATTAACATTTTGAAGAAAGAAAGATACTTGTCAGCGGACCTAGATAAGAAACAAGACTAACTTTTTATTTTACCCTCTATGGTGTCTGTGGCGGCTTTATATCAATGACTTACTTGAATCTTTTAAGAGTTGACTCCAATAACCCCCTTAGACTCGCTATGAAATCTAAGAACTTCCTGCTGAAAGTCCTGAACCTGCACTTTTCATTATTCAACTTCATATCATACTTTTTAAGTGTTTAAGATTTCTTGTATGTTTTGTTGTGATCTCCCTCTATTCTTATCTTAATGATCATATCATCAACGCAGAACTTTATATTCATGTTGATCTACTTATGGAACATAGGGTTGATCCTAGCCTTTGATAAGTCTATCATATATTCTTTAATCTGTAAGGCATCGTCTTGCTATGGTAAATTTCATTTTGTGTGATGAATGCCGTCTTTTCCTTATCCTGCTCCTGTATGTGGATCAGTCACCTGCCATGGCATCTACAAGCATATCTATCTTTAGGATTAGGTAGTTGTCCTCAGGAAAACTTTGTTAAGATTTATAAAATCAACGTCCATTCATCAATTGTCATTAAACTTTCTAATCATCACCACCATATTGGGTAGATAGTTTAGGTATACCACCTCCCTGATAGCTTATCCATTTCCTTTTGTATTGTTTGTTATTGCTCTTTTCAGAAAATTCTTTTTTTTCCTTTGTTTCATAAGCCTAGCCTCTAGATTTAAATTAAGCTTGTCTTGTAGGTTTAATTCCTTTAATGTCTTTAGGAGAGCACACAAATATCTCTTATTATTCTTTTTAAGATTCCATCATTTGGGTATGTTGCTATTGGGTTATGTCTTCCCTATTTATAGTATTCTACTACAGTTCACATCTGCAGCTTGAATTTTTCGAATCTCTTAAACTAATTTGGCTTTCATTTCATTGCATGTGACTTTAGGGTCCATTTCCTCAATGTTCATCTATGGTGGTGGACTTTTCTTCTCCAGAGAAGATATATAACACTATCTTGAAATTTGATGATACCACCCAGAGACTTCACATATCCCTCTATTACGTGAATTTGTGTACGTTGACAATACGCTGAAAAGATGGCTCTGGTTGCATGTAAAAAAGGTGAACCCAAAAAAGATTTCAATATGTTAAATCTTCGTATTACATAGAATTCTATCATTTCGGTAAACTATTTTGGGGTACTCATCGATTGTAATAGGAAGATATATGTTTCCTTCAAACTCAATCAAAGGAAATGATATTCGTCAAAGTTGTTATGGTTCGAGTCATATTGCTTTGAAGGTTTCACAGAATAGAACACATCCTCGTGGTGGAGTTACTATCTGCGTTCATATACACTATATATCTTTTAATCTTAACATTTACTATAATGTTGAATTAGTTATAGCGGGCAGATCTCTTCAGTCGAGGCCTGCTACAACTATTATCTCCAATAATGTTCATGTTTGTGATCTTTGTTGGTGTTCCATCTTCCGAATACACGTTGAGATGCATCAAACTAGTAAGTTTAACAGCTCCAACCACTATACTGCCCATTCTTCTCATATAGAAAAATGAAAATCCGAGTAAAGAAACATCATATAAGATGGGTTGCGCCTCCTGAAACATGAAATCTTTTACAGATCATTTGTTGGTTTCAGCTTCTGATACATGAAAAATGAAACAGAGGACATGAGCTTTTTTCCTCCTATGACGTCAAAGAAGCTAAGGTAGAGATGGTTGTTGCTGAAACAGTGTACGAATAGGAATAGCAGATGAAATTAGTTATAATTAACAGTCGAACACATTAATTGCAATCTTTAGTCAACAAGTCAGCAGGGCTTTTCCCCGTTGAAAACTATTCCGACATATTTTGAGATTAATGTTGGTTTTCCGACATTAAAGTCTCATTTAAAACATTAATATTAACGAAAAATTGTAACATTGAATTAGGTTGATTGTAATAGTACATTTTTTTTTTGTAAAATTAAAAAAAGAAATGATATCTCAACTGTTGTTAAATTCATTTTTAAATGTTAACATATAGTTTTAATCAATATGGGAATTACAGACCTAACACAGGTACACAAGGGTTCAGGCTCGTGACCTTATTAAAGGCACAGTCAAAGGTGGACCCTCCCAGTGGCCGCTTATGTAGGAGTTGATGGAAGCGTGTGACCCAAATTCTAGATTCAGCGGCGCTTGTCATGTCTTGTGAACATAGCTAAAACTCCGCCTCAAATCTGTCCATAATTGCATGCAAATGGCATAAAGCTTACAAATTTGATATTATTATTAATGTTTTAAAAATCAGACTGGTGACTGAACTAGAGAAGGAACTGATTTAATAGTTAATGGTTTAACCGAAATTTAACCGTGGTTGAACCGGTGACTAATAAATATATAAATTTTTATTTTATATATTATATGTATAAGATAATTTTTAAACATACTATTTAATTATTTATTTATTTATTTGTAAACTTAACTTAAACCTTCAAACTTTAAAATATACAATTTAAAAAAAAATCGCCAAATACAACACAAAATAAGATAACAAAGCTCACTAGTTATATTTCATTAAAAAGATTAAAAAAAGATCACTAATCATAATTGGTTGGGTCGGCTATATTGGACCCGAGCCCAATCCCACAGCCGATCGGTTGGCCTCACATCCATCGATTAATTCTACCGACCCACACATCCACGGCCAAACAAGAGGTTAACATCTCCCATGCAGACACGTAAAGACCTAAATCTGGTGAAAAACTATATAAAGGTATTATTCTCATAACAGATGACGCACAATCATTAACCTAACTTTCTGCGCTTATCAACCTCACCTCACCGTAAAACCGACTTAAGCGTCGGAGTGCTAATCGGACAACCCCGTCAAGCCTTCCTTGTTTTGCGAGCATCTTCACACGAATTCACCACGTAAAACAAATAATCATATGGGAGACAACTGAACGTTCGTCCCGCCAAAATCTGGCAGAAACTAAATGGCGCCCCACCGGGTTCGATGTAATATCCCATCTCCGATGGGAAGGTATTTTAGTAAATTGGGACGGGTTAGGGTATTAAATTATATCTCGGCATGAACATATGTCATGCAAATTTATAAATGGTGAGTTTTGCATGCATATAGTCATACATGCATTCATGACATTTCCTACTAAGTGTCTAATTGTGATCTTTTGTGAAATTGGTATGATAATGGGATTTGAAAAATATTTGGAGTGTGCCATGAGTGTTTTACATTTTACTGATTTATGGAATTTTTTGGAATTATCCTAGAAGATTCCTGACCGCAAAATCGCCAGTAAATGGCCTAAAAGTGTTTTTGTTGTAGAAAGTGTGGTTTCGTGTTTGAAAAATTATTTGGAGTGGACTATCTTATGTTTTACAATTTTGGGCGGTTTAGGTAATTTTCAAAAATGATTCGAGGAAATTCGGAAATTTCCGGACCGGATAAATCACCAAGTGGCGAACCGGTTGATTTTCAGATCGAAAATTTTATCCAATGGCACTATAATATTGGATACGTTATTTTGGGATTGAAATTATGGTCATTGGAGTTGATTGGGGTAAATTTTGATCTGAATTATAAAAATAATATGTTGACTTTTCTTTGAAAACTTGGACCAACCATATTTTGCCACCCATTCTCCTTCATTTAATACTCTCTCGGTGATGCCTTAAGGAAGAGAAGGAGCTAATGGTTTTAAATGCTTTTAGTCTTCATCCACCGAAAATCCTACTTCTTTACATCTCCATCGATTTTCATCTTCTTCATCAAATCTTCCTCCAAACTTCAAGCCTTCTTCTTCTAGACACCAAGTTCCTTATTTGTCATGGAGGGCTTTCACTTGCATGAGGTTAGAAAAAGGGGTTAGCAATTGTTAGGAAAGAATTGAAGAGAAGAGAAGGTTGGAAAAGCTAATAGGTAAGTGTTTCATTTAAGCTTTGAATGGTGTTTTCAATGATGCTTAAGTATGATTTTATGAATCAAGGTAGATAGAAACATTCAATGGGACTTTTAGTGCATTTATTATGATGATTGATGCTTTAATTTGATGATAATTATTGCTTGACTTAATGGGTATAAGGTTAGTTTGAAGTAGGAATGGATAAGGTAGTATGAAGACATGGTTTTAACTTGATTTGTGATTGAATTTTGATGATTCATGTTAATTAGAATTGAGAAATTAAGTGCTGCCAATTTTTAGGTATTAGCCCTAGGACATGTATGAATGTGTATGAATGGTATAAGAACTGATTTGTGTTATTTGGATGCTTGATGATGTGTTAAAGGCAATGGAAATGAGAGAAACAAAGGTTGGACCAAATCTGGAAAATTAGGGTTTTTGATTGATTGTACTGTTTTATTCATAACTCATTGTATAGAAATGCAAATGATGTGAGGTTTGTGGTCTCTTAAACTTTGGGATGTTAGCTACATTTTTGTGCGAAATAGGTGTTGTCAAATTGTAACTCTAATAGGTTGAAATTTGGCATGGAAAGTTACTGTTTTATTGCCTGTGAACAGTAACCGAAACCATACCCTATGAGCTTTGCTGATTTTTCTAAATTAATTGGTAGGGAACTAGGAAAAATGGTCTTCATGGAAGTTGAGGCATATTGAGTTAGCTTTCCATTGCCACTGATCTTGTTAATTTTTGAGCTGTATATTGGGAGATATGAATTGATTCCTATGGACTGGTTTTGGGCATGTTGATGAAACCTAGCTTAAGTGTTGATTTTGTGAGCTTTCTGCTTTGGATCAATTTTAGCAATTTTTGTGGACTGAATTGGTGTGAGTGATCTTCTGCAAAGTTGAAGAGGAAGAAATTATCTTGAAAATGAGATATGGCATATAATTTTTAGAGGTCAGAGTTGGGAGTTATGATTTTGCAAAAACTGATCCTGCATTAGGTTAGGAATTGCTGATCATGGCAGTAACTTGCATGACAGTTTTGAAATGGTTAGAAATTAAATTGGAAATTGAGTTCTTCATGAAAATTAAAGTTTGAGGATTTAGCTTTTCAGGGATATAAAGTTCAGATTTTTCTGACTTGTGTACAGGGAGTTATGCTTGTTCTAAGTTTACTGCTCAAATTGAATGATTTCAGGGACAGCAACATTGAGTGAATTAATTGACTTATTTAGCAATGTAATTTGATTTTTGGTTGTTCATGAAAGTTGTATATGACATTGTGAACTTATTGAGCTTATTTATGTGGTAATTTTTGGCTGAAGAATCAGAGAGTTATGGAAATTTCAATGTACTGTTCTGTTTTAATGGGATTTGAGTAGGCAGTAGCTTTGAAGGGATTTTTGACACCCTTAGGGGTGAAATTGATTTTTATGGTCTTCATGAGAATGGTAGAGCTTTTCATTATCTTTCCAACAAGCTATGGTTTGTATTTTTCTGATTTGTGTGCTAAGAATTATTGTTGTTGGAAATTCGAATGGTAATATGGAAAAAAAAAAGAGGGTAATGGAATTAAGGCCCGGTCACTAGTATGCACGCGTCGCCCTAGTGACGGGCAGATAAACTCGTCGCGCCTCTAGCTTATTTGGTTATTTAGTCAGCCCGCTGGGGCGAGGCGTCGCCCCCAGCGAGGCTGAACCTTTTTATTTTTATTTTATTATTATGATGTTCTTATTATTTGGTCATTTGTGATTTCATTTTGTCAATTTCTTTTCCGTCCGACATCCGATTGACCTGATTCTTGAGGCATCGGATTCGTAGAATATTTAATTTCATTTTGTGAGAAATTAGGAATTTTTGGACGAGAAATTAACGTGACCCCGGGTAGCGGAGCCTTTAATCACTGTTTTGTTTAATTGGGGACCTATAGAGGTCCGAATTGCACACCGTCAGCGCCAATAGGTTTCTAATTTTTAGACGGATTTTATTATGGGGAAATTTGGATTTAGGGCCGGAAAATTCATGAACATGCATATTTCACCTACATGTGTATAAATTGCATCTGTAGTGACTCGTTCTTTCTCTTTCTTTATAGAGGCCCAAGTGGAGCGTCGTTCAATCGACGGGCGAAACTTCCAAGATTAGCTCGAAGTAATAGGTGAGTAACCTAGTTGGTTTCTCAACCTTATGTGTTTATTAATTATATGCATTGATTGCCATGAGGATGCAAGGATGGATATATGTAATTGATTGTTTTGATTGATTTCGGACCATGGGTGTTCGAAATATTGGATTGTGATATTGAAGTGCAAATGAAAATAAGTGCGTGAGAATGCATTAGTAAATTGGATTGTAAATATGATAGATTAGTAAATTGGATTGTAAATGTGATAGTGAAACGAAAGGTAAATGCATGGGAATGAATACCGGACTGAAAGTCCGAGAACATTGGAAAATGATCGAAAATAGTAATTAATTGGATTTGGAAATAGAAATGCGATAATTGGATATTGGAAAATGACATGTGCATTCATGCATAGTAAATGATCAGATAATGGTAGTTGTGACGGTGTCGCCACCGATTTGAGCTTTAAGCTCAACGCACAGGCCTCGTGTCTAACGTATTCGAGCCCGGCTCGATGATCGTAGCTATGCCTAACGTTTGGGCTTTAAGCCCAATGCTTGAGCCAATGGCTCAACGATATGAGCTCAAAGACGGTCACAACAACGAAAGAAAATGAAAGAGTCACATGCACTTCGCATAAATGAATATTTAATGTGAATTGTGTGAAAGGCTTATTGCCTTATAAATGTGAAATTGAATGCCTGTGATTTCTTATTTCTGATATATATACAATATTGTGTGATTGTGTAGATATGCATGAGTTGGGTGAACCATCGATGATGGTTTCTCACCGAGTTCGCAAACTCACCCAACATTGCATCTATTTTTCAGAAATAGAGAGTACCCGATTAGACACGCGGAGTAATCATCGCTAGCAAGACAGAGTATCGGGTCGGGATCGAGGTCGTCCAGATTCGCATTAGTGTATTAATTTGGTATTTAGTAGGCCCAATTGTTTACATGTAATTGTATAGAGTATTTGTGCACTAATGAGTGCTAATAATGAGTGAAATTATTTTATCAAGAAATGGTTTAATATTTGAAAATGTTTTGTTATAATTGGGCCAAGTCGGTGATTGTTTAAGACTCTAATGTTTTGAAAGAAAAAAAAATGTCATACGATTTTGTTAATAAGGTAATGAATGTTCTAGACGCCACCCTCGCGGGTCACGGGCTCGGATATCACCATGGATATCGGGTTCGGGTCTCGTCGGAAGTGGGGTGCTACACCCGACTTCCAGGCACCACGTCCAGAAACACACAAATCAGCCAGGCGGCGGCGATGAATCCTGATATAGCTGCTGTCGCGGCTCGCGATGCAACGATAAGCTCACAACTTCTACGACTCTGCCAAGACGCACTACATGTCTCCCTTGACGGAATCCTCTAATCCTAACGATCAACTGCAGCCTCAAACCTTAGAACAAGAAGGACAGAGTGTGGCCTTAGAGAATAACATTGCACTCAATGCGCGCTCGAATCTCCAGCACCGGTTAGGCACAGATCCTCCTCCGTCCATGCACACCACCCTGACCCGGAAACAAATTGAGGAAGTGGTTGATCTATTGATCCGCGAGATTTTGCAATCTCAACAATAAGTATACAATGACCGTCGCACGACAAGTCACCGACAAACCAAAGATGACGACCGATCATCGCTGACCAAAGCCCTAGAAAAATCGTGGACGATCGGATTAACGCAATTATGAAGTTTCCGCCCAGATCGCTCGACGTCGCGATCTGACTTTCCTTCACTCGAAAATCTTGGATAGCCTCCAAGACCCAAAGACAAAAATACCGACCTCGAGAAATACTTTGGGAAGACCGACTTCGGATTACTGCAGATTTCCGATCCATGATGAATCTACATTGTGTTCAGGACGCTATCCAATGTAAGGCTTTCTGCACGGCCTTCCAAGAGGGGGCTAGGCGATGGTTCAACAGCTTACCCCCAGGCTGTATCACATGCTTCGAAGATTTTAGGTTGTTAATTCCTGAACCAATTCGCCACTAGTAAGCAGCCGCAGAAGACAGCTTTGGAGGTGATGCAACTTACCCAAGGAAGGAATGAAAGCTTGCGGGAATTCATCACTCGATTCAATAACGAAGCGGTCGAGGTCCCCGACCTTACTTGCTCGTCCATGTTGGCCGCGCTTATGAATAACACGAGGGATGAGGAATTCAAGAAGTCGTTAGCCCTCGATCAACCCCGATCTGTTCAGGAAATAAGAAGCAGGGGGGATAAGTACATTCAGCTCGAAGAAGTATTAAAGAATACGAAACGTCGGGAAGATGATCGGGGGCCGAGTGGTAGGGCAGATGAGTCTCATAAGAGACAAAGGGATCAGTCGACCTAGAGGAAACCTACCGGTCGGCAGTGGCATCATCAAGACTTCACACCGCTTAACAAACGATATGCGGAAGTACTGGCGGCTATGAAAGCGGATGGGGAATCCATCCGAGAGCCAGATAAAATGAAGACCCCTTACAAGGAGAGGAACCCAAATCTATATTGCCGTTTCCACGAGACATCGGCCACGACACCTGAGGATTCTGGTCATTGAAAAAGAAATCGAATCCCTTATCCAAAGGGGAAGCTCGGTCGGTTTATAAAGTACAGACGGAATGCCGATCGAGACAATGACAATAGGATCGGTCGAATCAACGATGAGCGACGTCTTGGAGGCGAAATGATGGAAATGACGGAGGAGGAACAACGCGAACACGCATAATTGACGCCAAGAGAGAGGACGATCAAGGAAAGAGACGACAGAACGCCGACAATGAAGACGACCAACCGACCGAGTCATTAACATGATATTTCAGGAAACGCAGATGGGGGATCCACCGCCAAAGGGAGAAAAGATATGCCAAACAGTCGGCAAAGACTCGCCCACCAAAAACCAAAGGAGAACGACGGATGATCTCATTCGATGAGTCGGACCTCGATGGAGTAAGTTGCCCTCATGATGACGCCTCGTGGTAATCGAACATGGACGATTACGAGGTGAAGCGGGTGATGATTGATCACGGCGCTGGTCGACCGTCAGACATGAGGCCTTCAAGCGATGAAGGTACCAAGATCGCCTATTACCCATGACGGCCCAATCAAAGGAGTAACAGGCGCCAAGATACTCGTTCCGGGTGAATTTGAAAGTGAAGTTCGCAAAAGCCGTGCGATAGAAAAGGACGTTGAGTTCTAGTCGTTAAGTTTCAAGGAGCGCATAACGCAATAATCGGTAGGCTACTCAAAACGCCCTCGATCGATCGCTCCACATACTACCAAGTTATGAAGTTCAGACACCCTACGGAGTTGGTATTGTCGGGGTCGCAGAGAATCATCGAGGAATGTTACTTGGCGTAAATAAAACACTAGATGGGGCGGTAGTCCCGACGAGCTTCCTCGACGGGAGAGTCGATAAGAAGAGAGGAATAATGAAGCCCGCCAAGGGACTCGTGTTTTAGTGAAGATAGGGATGGGCGTACCGCCGTTCAAGGCGCCTAGGCGAAGGCAACAAAATTCTACAACAGGAGTAAAAGCCGAGCAACACAAAGATCGGGGGATACGCCCCGTGAAAAGTCGAGGCCACGGAACTCTGGGAAGCTGAAGGCGTCCTACCAGTAGATAAGTTTTATTTTGATTAATGTTTGTTCATTATTGTTTTTGTACAAAATATGTGGGTACCTTTTTCCTGTCCCTATCAGACAGGTTTTTTAACGGCCCACGCCCTCATTATCATCAATAAAAGGTTTCAAATTCCTCGACAAACTATTTAGCAAATCGTTCAAAGGGAAGCCTATCAATATTGCTTGCTTTCCTCCATAGATCGATCACGTTCAGTCGGGTCGTCAAGACAAGATCCTTGGGACCCTCACCATCGCCATTGTTCGGTATTCTCCATAGATCGACCACGGTCGGTCGGGTCGCCAAGACAAGATCCTTGGGACCCACGTTCGCCATCGTTCGGTATTCTCCATAGATCGACTACGGTCGGTCGGGTCGCCAATACAAGATCCTTGGGACCCTCGCCATCGCCATTGTTCGGTATTCTCCATAGATCGACTACGGTCGGTCGGGTAGCCAAGACGAGATCCTTGGGACCCTCGTTCGCCATCGTTCGGTATTCTCCATAGATCGACCACGGTCGGTCGGGTCGCCAAGATAAGATCCTTGGGACCCTCGCCATCGCCATTACTCGGTACCTCCATAGATCGACCACGGTCGGTCGGGTCGCCAAGACAAGATCCTTGGGACCCTCGCCATCGCCATTGCTCGGTACTCCCATAGATCGACTATGGTCGGTCGGGTCGCCAAGACGAGATCCTTGGGACCCTTCGCTCGCCTTTGACACAGATCGACTAAGGTCGATCGGTCACCAAGGCAGAATCACCGGGACTATAGCTCGGCCTTAATTATAGGTCGACCTCGAAGCCGGTCGGCTATGAGCGACTTTACCAAACTACACTGATCGAAAATGTAAAGCTTAAAACACGAAAGTAACTTCAAAAAGAATTTATTATTGCAAATTGATCCGCTACAAGCTCGACCGGTGAGCTCTACAACTGGGAGAAGGGAGCTACAATAGTCAAGGAGAAGGAGAATACCTGAGGGAAGCCTCGAAAGCGGGCAGAAAAGACGTAGGAGCGGGACCTGGGGAGCAACAGGAGGAATATCTTCACTAGGAAGCTCTTCCTCTTGGAGAGCGACACAATGGGAACAGAAACAAGACACAGGGGTGCAACAGAAGGAACATCTTCATAAGGGAGCTCTTCCTCTCTGAGATGAGATCTAGCTCTTCATCCTAACGTCGCCGGTCTCTCCTCGACTTTCTTCGTGATCTCCTAAAGAAAGCCCAAAGTCATGCGGGAATAGCGACTCGGCATAATCTTGAATGAAGGGCATACCACCCTTAGAGCATAGAGCTCAGAGCCCTCTTCGTAACCGAGAGGGTTACCTCACAGCGAGCTCCAAACTCTCCTCGTACAAGAACCGCCTCTTCCATTACTTGATCGCTTCAATCCATTGCTCCCTTGACAGAAAGCGCCGCACCTCCCAAGGTGTTTCGGCTCTATCTCTATCCACCACGGCGGAATGGCGGTCTTGGCGGTGCTCTTGTTGAGCTCCGCTCCGCCCTCACAGCCTTCCTCCATTCCTCACTCTCCTTCTCCTCCTCTCTCTCTCATTCTCCTTCTCCTCCTCTACTTTGGCCGGTCAGGCCACAAATCTCCCATCTCCCCTCTGGGCCTTCTTCTCCTCTTGAGGACACGTTTTTATCCCGAGGAGGTCTCCTCCTTCACCTCTCGATACCGCCTTCAAACCCTTCATCCTCATGGAGATCCTGGACTTCTGGTCCAGAAGTTTCCAAACGCAGAAGACGGCAAGGGACGTCGTCGCAACCCGCATACCGAGACGAACGAGCTGAGAACCCAACTCCAGGTTACCTTTCTTCTCCATGACCCGCTCGTCCACAGGGGGAGTAACCCTCTCGGCAAGGTAGCGGGACACCTCGAGGTCCTCAATCGAGACGTCCTTACCCAACTTGATGGCAGGCTCCCACTGCCCAAGGCTCACGGCTCGCGCCTTCTCCTTGCCTTTTTTCTGCTTACCTGCTCCGGCTGGACTCGCCGGGCGAGATGGAAGGTTACCCAACCGAACCATCCTCTTCCTCTTAAGAGGAGGACCCGCGTCCTCCTCCTCCTCCTCCTCTACCGGAGCCGCCCGTACCACGGCCACTGACACAATCGACAATGGCTCCGACGCAATAGGAAGGTCCCCGACAGGGGGAACACCCGCCGACACTGCCGAGGAGACCAACCCCACAGACAAAGCGGTGCCCTCACCTGCCTCCGCCTCACCCCTTCTTCTCGAGAGGCCTGCGCCTCGACGTAGGCTCGAGCTCCCATCCTCACCATGGCCGCATCGATGATAAATTGAGTTAGAGAACAAAACTAATGCACAAAAGTTCAACAATTAGTACAATCACGAGGAGTCAACCAGACGGGGCGTTTCCTCCTTTAGCCCGCTTAATTCGTGGTGGGGGATCGACGAGGAAAGAATCGGCCGAGGCCCCCCTGGGGTATCCCTGAATGAGCCGAGCAAAGTCGTATCTGCCGAGCTCCTTGATACGACGGACCACCTCCCACTCCTCCTCGCTAAGGGGTGGTCAAGAATCATTCCATTGCTCGGTCAGAGGATACCTCCATGGTCGGCACTCAGAGAAAGATCCTGGGGGCTTCACAAAGAAATACTTAGTTAGCCAGGAAGAAATTTTTGAGGGTGTCTTGGCCGGGCGATTCCGAGCATCTCTATATTGCAGAAAGGAGATTCCAGCCCGAGAGCTCTGACTATGACTCATTCTCGAAAGTGGCGCAGAATGCCTACTAGATGGCGGATGGTCGAAGGCGATGACACAAAGAATGCCAACCTGCTTATAAACCTCCAACTATTCGAGGAATTTGGCTCGGCAATAACCCGAGCATGGCGCATACTCGTCAACAATCGGGCGACGGAGCCTCATGCCACCCATCGAGAAAAGCTACCGAGAGGCGAAGAAGTATCCATGAAGTTCTTTGTGGATCCGCCATGCCTAAAGGCGGTCGGCCCCCAAGACGAAGGATATTATACCTAAGAGACAATTTGTTCAATTCCCCACGGCCATCGACGATCACGGTCTTTAGCGGCAACTCCACAACTAAACCTGTCTTTCTCTCTCTCATCGACATCTCCTCCGCCTCACCATGCTCCCGTAACTACCGTCGACATGTTTACCAAGAAAAGATTTTTGGAAAAGAAGAGGAATGAAGAAAAGGACGTACCTAATCGGAGGTTCAAACAGAAAATCGGACAAACAAGTGAAAGGAAATTTCGGGAACCGCGAACGATAAAGAACAAGCGAAGGCAAAGTGTAAGCGGGAGAATGAAAGCAAAAGGTGAAAACCGCCACAACTCGTCGACTATGAGTATTTATAGAGGGTCGACAGAAGGAACACTCGAAAGTGACCCGATCGGACTACGACAAGTGGAGAAAATCCGAGCTATGCTCAGACACGCGACACGATCTAAGCCATGGGAATTAGGGTTGTTCGAAATCCGGAAAGGAGCGGTAGTTGAAAGGACGACGGACAAGCTCGCAAGAATCTGATTATAAGGACGATACGTTTGATTCGAGCAGCTTGTCGAAAGCGCGCCGTCAAATAATAAATGTTTCAAGAAGTCCAGCGTCGCCAATGATGGCTATCCGACCTACTATAGCATAAGTATCCACGATAAGAAGTGCCGAGACCGATCAATCGGGCCCTCACCAATCGATCCCAATCTGAGCAATCAGTGCGACTAGTCGACACCGACCGATTTAAACCGCCGAGCTATCCCATGACTGAGCTACAAGACCAATACCTGACCGATCGACCACCTTACGAGCCGTCTTGCTTACGAGCTATGAGGTAACCGACGGACAACAACGTCCAACATACTCCTTCGACTCTGCTCTTCGCTCATACTCGAGGAGTAGGGGGGCTTATGGTTGGGTCGGCTATATTGGACCCGAGCCCAATCCCACAGGCCGATCGGTCGGTCTCACATCCATCGCTAATTCGAGCCCGACCCACACATCCACTACCAACAAGAGAAGTTAACATCTCCCACGCAGACACGTAAAGACCTAAACCTGGTGAAAAATCATATAAAAGGTATTATTCTCATAACAGAGGTACGCACAATCATTAACCTAGTTTTCTCTGCGTTTATCAACCTCACCTTCACCAGAAAATCGACTTAAGCGTCGGAGGCTAATCGGGACACAACCCCGTCAAGCCTTCCTTGTTTCTGAGCATCTTCACAATCGAATTCACCGCGGAAGCGATCAATCATATGGAAGACAACTAAGAACGTTCGGCCCTGCCGTAATCTGGCAGAACCAATAATATTTATTCAAGTTGAAATCATCAAAATTAAGGCATTTTAAATAGACCGACCGGTTCTTTCTTTCACCGGTTCAACAGTTTTTATCGATCTGACCGCAAAATGAACGAGTCAATCACTCACAAAAAATACAGGCTAAATCGGATCATTTCATACTCCAGCTCACCGGTTCTCCGATCCGATCGACCGGTTCAGTCCGATTTTTAAAACACCGATTATTATCACCCTTTCTTCACGACTATAACGCGCGTGTATATATTAATGCAACACGCAACGCCACTTCCATTTGGCGACACTTTATTTCACTTCATATCCTAAAGAGCATATCCATATGGAAAGGTTGATAAACTTATCAAGATAAACTTAAAATCAATTAAATAAGACTTGTAACCGACCACAAGTGTAATGATTAGAAAGCTGAGTTATGCGTTAACATTGTTTTCCTAAACTAAAACCTAATGCTGCTTTTTTCGTAATAGGAAGTGGAGTGGAACCCATCTGAGCTTTTCTAAGATACAGACAAATTAAGATCACGGGAGCTCTCTTTTATTATAGTGGAGTAGCGTAGGAGACCTTAAGAATTGACCTTGTCAATACACCTTATTTCATTTGATAGCTAAAAAATGACCTTTATCAACCGTCAAAATTAATAATATTTAAAGCTTTTTTATATTCATTATAATAATTTAAAAAAAAAGTAAAGTCAGTATAGTATAATGACTCTTTGAAAATATCTCTTATTTTCATATAAATTGAACATGAAAAAGCTGCCGACAATCACGGAGGCCATGGTCCCAAGCCTTAATAATTCCGACACTCAAGGGCAAAACAAACGACAGTATAGTAGCATCGTGGACCCACATTCGTCCCATAACACCATTTATTAAAAATTAATAAATATTTATAATTGTTTCGTATCTTTAATTATTTTTATAACAAGGAAATACATATTTCAAGTCCCTGGATTTCTTTTTTTAATGAGATATTTTAAAAAGAATCTAATTACTAATCCCCGTTCAATTCGAAAAAATCTTTTATAAAAAATAAAACTTTGATTTCAAATTTTAAACGATTGCATAGATAATATTTTGAAACGATCTGGTTTAAACTGAAAGAGTCTCTTCTTACTGAACAAGTTCCGGACTTCTTTTGTTCTGTTTTTTAAATCGCCGCATGAAACTATGGGCTTAACAATCACAAATGACGTCAGCTCTTTGCAACGTGCCTTACATGCAAGCTATTTTCAATATATTATATATAATACCAATTTCCTCAATCACACACTACCAAGTACAGTTGGAGAAGTGTACCGCTACTGCTACACAATTATGATAATTTAATATCTCACTCTCATCCCCACCAACTACGTGTTTTCTGGTGGAAGGATTTATTTCTAATGGACCCCTCCAGAAACCAAAGCTTCCTCAATTTTGGTTTTAATTACTAATTTGCCAGTAATTTAGCAGGGACGCAACGACAAACATAACCCTATTAAAAGCAAAAAGAAAAAACAATTTAACACTTGCTGGTTGAAAACCCCACACGATTATTGGCAAGGTCAAAGCTGACTCGAATCCCTTGCTGTTGGACGTTCCCAATTATTGACAAAGACGACGACGTTGGAGCAAATGCAAAGCAGTACGTCCCCGCTGAATTTACCGGGATCAGATAATTCGCCGCCGGCAAGTTCACCGCTCTCCCCTCCGAAAATTGGAACGCCACTGTCGGCACTTTTACGCTGGTCAGCCCGGATAGATCATAACACGTGTCGAAGAGAGCCACGCCGCTGGTTGATCGCAGGTGCTGAGTCATACTCACGAAGCTGTCCCGCAGGGAGTTGTAGGCGTCAGTCTGCAGCCTAGTTATGGCGGTCCCGCAGTCGACGATGATCCCACCGTTGCCGGACTCGTCGACCTGGAAGACCGACTGAGGGATGGACACCTTCTGGCCTCCAACGCTCATTCCGGTCAGTCCAACGTAGTAAAACGTTTTGATCTTGGGGTTTCGCATCAGAGAAGCGGTAACCGAATCACTGGGCAGGGCTGAGTTGAAATCAAGAGAAGACGACCCGGTGGAGTCACGATTGACCAAACAGTAAGAAAAGGACGACGCTTTGAGCTGAGACGTCAAAGACAAGGGCCCACCACCAAGTCCAAGCAAGCCAGCAGACCCAACGAACAATCCTTCATTATCGTGTCCACAGCCCAACGCGATGTTATCCACAGCCCCTGAACTCCCGAACGACAGTTTTTCCGAGATGAACTGACCGAAAGTGAACGACCCGTCGCCATAGTTGACTTGGTAGAGACACTGGTCGCTCCGGCAAGAGGACATTTCGAGAGAGTTGCACTGTGGAGTGCCGCAGCTTATAGGGCGGTAGCTGGACGAGGCTGTGGGGTTGAAGATGGGATCGGATTGCCGATAGCAGTCGGAGCAAGGTTCACATTGGAGCCAAGTGAGGTCGCTACCCGTGTCGAGAACCATGAAGAAGGGCTTGGCAGGGCTTCCCACACCAACCCGAGAGAAGTACTCGCCGCTTCCTTGGCTAGTGCCGGATGTGACAGGAGTGGAGAGATCTTGAGTCTGGAGGGGCTGGAGATCGGACTTGGAAATGGCGTTGAGAGCCAGTTGGAGGCTGGTTGTGAGAGATTTGACACGGGCTGCGTCCCGCTCGAGCCGGGAAAGAAGTAAGCTTGTGTAGTCTTTGTGGGGGGTTTTGTGGAGTGTTTCGCGGGAGTAGAGCTGGAAGGAGAGAGGGAACGAGGAGTTGATTAAGGATTGTTCAGTAGGGGGAGTAGTAATCAGCCGTTGATGGAAGGGATTGGAGGTTTGTTGATCAAAGACGAGGATGTTGATGGTTTGTCGGAGAGACGAAGCAACATCTAGAACACTTGTGGTGGTGGTGGTCGGAGTCAAAGTACGAGAGCGGACAGAGAAGAACAGAGAAAGAAAAATGGTGATGAAAAGAAGAAATGGGGATAACGTAGCCATTTTTGGTGCGTTCTGCTTTACCAAAAGAGAGAACAGAGGGGGCGAGTGAGGAGTGAGGAGTGAGGAGTGAGGAGTGAATGCTGAGGTCTGGGATTGGGTGTTTTATTAAGGGCTTGAGTGATTTAATGTATATCTGGAACTGGTAATTGCAAATTTTGATTTTTGCAACTAGTGGTCTCTATACTACAGTATATATTCTGTTCATCTACCAAACTTCTCGTCTCCAGGAACCCAACCCAACCATATGATTGCAGACCTTTGGCCCAATAAATTGATTAATGCATCTTTTTCAAATCCACTTAGCGAAACTGGTTGGACCTAGTTTGAAGTTTCAGTGACAACAAATATAACGTTAAGCACTCTCATCTCTTAATTAGAGATCTCGAGTTCGAGTCTTTGGAATGAAAAAATCATTTGGTACAAGACTTTACTCCTTGTAAATTTGATCCAGGTCTTGACGAGGATTAGTCGAGAAGTAGATGGGCAAAAGGCGCCTTTCTTATGAGTTGAGACCCTTCTATGACACCTCGTAGGCTTATATATAAAAAAAGATTTTGTAAAGCCATACTCCATATTTTGTCACGTAAGATGCTTACATAATATATGGCTGCATTTTTCACCTCCATATTTTGTCACATAAGATGCTTACATAATATATGGCTGCATCTTTTTTTTTTTGTATAAAGGGAAAAACAAATAAGAAAATTACATAACAAGGCGAGGGAAACAAAGCCTCGATAAATCCTCGGCAAGGAGGCGTGGGTAGTATCAAAGATGGTGAGGCCGACTGAATTAGAATCAACGTGAGTAGCTAGCCAGTCAACGCATTTGTTGCCCTCTCGATAAACGTGTTGATATGCACAGTCCAATTCCGAGTGAGAAGCTCATGAATGCCCAGGGTGATGGGGTTGAGGGCCTGGGAACGACGATCCGCGGACGAGAGGAGAAGGTGCACCGCAAGAGAATCCAGCTCGAGCTCTACGCGGCAGAAGCCCCGATCCCAAGCTAGCGTAAGACCAGTATAAACACCCCAGAGCTCAACTGACACGGGATCACACCATCCGAGTTGCTGGAGAAGCCGCCAAGCCAGAGGCTTTCACTGTCACGCAAAATGCCACCAGCTGAAGCCGAGGAGCTATTGCAGGCTCCGTCTGTGTTTAGCTTGACCCAACCTGGAGGCGGTTTGGACCAACTAACGAGATGCTGGCGCCAAGTACGCGGGCCTGTAGCAGCCTGACTGGCCCAATGGGAGGCCTGGAGTATCTGACCTGCAAAGGAGAAAATGAGAATATTATGAGACAAAGGCCAAGAGAAACCAGCATCAAAGATGGACTTATTCCGCCACGACCAAAGGAACCAGCAGGTCATTCCAAAAAGAAGCGCCCAATCATGTCCCAACACACGATGATGGTGTTGGAGGTTCCTAAGGACCCTTTGGCGAGTCGACAAGACATAGAAATCAGGAGGAGTGAGTTCCACGGGAAAGGTAGCCCACACCCATGAGCTCGATACAATGTGGATCGCATGAAGGGGATTTGTCCAGTGTGATGGAACAAAAGTGCTTATCGGTCGTAAGGTGGCGGCGGACTCGGATTGGTTGGTGAAAGCAGCCTGGGCAAGTAACCACAAGAACGATCGACGCGTTGAGGATCGCCATCGCTAAATGGCAGCCAAAGGCCATCCGGAGGAAGGACAACAGGCCCATAATCAAGGAATAGGCAGACTTAATGGTGAAAAGCCGAATCAAGCCCCCAGTCAATTTATCCTGTCCAAGAAAAGACCTAGGAGGAAAAGTACCCAGGATCAGCTGACACTGTAACATCCCATCTCCCATAGAAAAGGTTTATTGGTAATTTGGGACGGGTTAGAGACTTGAATTTTAACTCGGATGCACATCCATTATATAGCCTCTATAATCGATGATTATTTTGCACATGCACATGGTATACATGCATTCATGACATTTAAGCATAAGTGTTAATTGGGATCTTTGTGAAATTTATATGAAAGTTGTATTTAAAAATTATTTGGAGGCGCCATATAAATTGTTTTATATTTTAGGGATTTATGAGAATTTTTCCGAATTTTTTTTGAGTCCGTGTCGGACGAAAAAAATTTCTAATCGCTAATCGAGTGGATTTCAGATCAAAAAGACCTGTCTAATGGCACTGGGAATTTAGGTACATGATTTTAGGAATTATGAATTGTGAGCCATTGACATTCGGAGAGAAATTGGCGTGAAATTTGGAACCAAAAAAATCAGACCATGTGGCAAGTGACACTTGTCACTTGCCTATTTAATCTTACATTGAAAGGTTATATAAACCCTTCATGTCCTTAGCTTCCACGACTCTTCCTTGGAAGTATGAAAAAAACCACTTTTGATTACAACTTGTTCTCCCATCCGTAGTCATTCCTCTCCATTCCTTTGCTTGTTTTCTTCTTCCTTCTCTTGTAAAGCTAGCTTAAACCTAGTGAAGATGTTGAATTGTGTATGCTCTAGTGATAGCCGAGGTGTTGGAGAAAGTAGAAGAGGAATTAGGAAGTTGTGATAAGTTGGAAGATTAAGGGAAAGATTGAAAGCTTGACTAGGTAAGATTATGTTTTAAGCTTTGACCATTCATTTAATGCATGAATTCATAGTTAATTGCATGAATTGGAAGTGATTGTTTATGAAATATGATGTATGATGCATTAATGACATGAAACATATGGTTTGAATTGTTGGGCATGTTTATAGAAGAATTAATGAGGTTGAAGATGATTAGTGTTTGAATGTCATAGTTTCAAATGATTGTAGTGATATTAGATGAATAAGACTTAAAAGAAAATGATTGACTATGATGCTGAAATTTTATAGGTTATGTTGAGGTGAAGTGTTTGATGAAATTTTGGTTGAATAGGAAGGTAAATTGAGTGCTAAGTTTAAGTAGAATAGACATTGGAAAGAAAGGAATTGATTTGAGAAGTAAAGCTGGAAAATTGATATTTGACCTACTGTACTGTTTTGATCATAACTAATTGTATAGGTGAGTAAATGAGGTGAGATTTGTGCCCAATTAAACTTTGGGATGTTAGCTACATTTTTGTGTGAAATAGGTGTGGTCAAATTGTAACTCTAATAGGTTGAAATTTGGCATGGAAAGTTACTGTTTTATTGCCTGTGAACAGTAACCGAAACCATACCCAATGATCTTTGCTGATTTTTCTAAATTAATTGAGATGGAATTAGGGAGAATGGTCTTCATGGAAGTTGATGCATATTGAGTTAGCTTTCCATTACCACTGATCTTGCTAATTTTCGAGTTGTATATTGGGAGATATGAACTGATTACTATTGATTGGTTTTATGCTTTTTGGAGAAACCTAGTCAAAGTGTTGATTTTGTGAGCTTTCTGCTTGGGAGCAATTTTAGCAATTTTTGTGGACTGAATTGGTGTGAGTGATCTTCTGCAAAGTTGTAGAGAAAGACATTATCTTGAAAATGATTTATGGTGTGTAATTTTTAGAGGTCAGAGTTGGGAGTTATGATTTTGCAAAAACTGATCCTGCATTAGGTTAGGAATTGCTGATCATGGAAGTAACTTGCATGACAGTTTTGAAATGGTTAGAAATTAAATTGGAAATTGAGTTCTTCATGAAAATTGAAGTTCAAGGATTTATCTTTTCAGGGATATAAAGTTCAGATTTTTCTGACTTGTGTACAGGGAGTTATGCTTGTTATAAGTTTACTGCTCAAATTGAATGATTTCAGGGACAGCAACATTGACTGAATTAATTGACTTGTTTAGAAATGGAATTTGATTTTGGGTTGTTCATGAAAGTTGTAGATGACATTGTGAACTTATTGAGCATATTTATGTGGTAATTTTGGCTGAAGAATCAGAGAGTTAAGGAATTTGAAATGTACTGTTCTGTTTTAATGGGATTTGAGTAGGCAGTAGCTTTGAAGGATTTTGACACCATTAAGAGTGAAATTGATTTTATGGTCTTCATGAGAATGGTAGAGCTTTTCATTATCTTTCCAACAAGCTATGGTTTGTATTTTTCCGATTTGTGTGCTAAGAGTTATTATTGTTGGAAATTTGGATTGGAAATAGGAAAAAAAGGAATGAAGTGAGGTTGAACCTCGATCGGGATCGTGGCGACTCCTCGCCCGAGGCGAGGTAGATCGACCCTCTAGCGAGGCGACTCCTCGCGATTTGACGAAGAGCGAGTCGGCCTCATGAGGGCGACATGTCGCCTCATGAGGCGTGCGCTATATATATTTATATTTATATTTTTTTATTAGTTGGCCTAATTGTTTCTTTTGTCAATTTTTTTCCGTCCGACATCCGATTGACCTGATTCTTGAGGCATCGGATTAAGTAGAATATTTAATTTCATTTTGTGAGAAATTGGGAATTTTGGACGAGAATTGACGTGGCCCCGGTAACGGAGCCTTTAATCCTTTTTTTTTAATTGGGACCTATAGAGGTCCAATTGCGCACCGTCGGCCTAATAGGTTTCTAATTTTAGACGGATTTTTTTATGGGAAAATTTTGGATTAGGGCCGGAATGCCATGAGCATGCATTATACACGTTTACTTATTCCATGTGCATTGTTTAGTATTTTATCTATTCATTGGTAATGTTTACTTATTTTAATTGTTATAGAGGCTCGGTTGGAACGTCATCCTGTGGACGTTGCGAGAGACTTCCCGCATTAGCTTCGGAAGTTATTAGGTGAGTAACCTAGATGGTTCCTCGGTTAGTAAGTGTTTATAATTCGCACTTAGAACCCCGTGGAGAATAATGGTGGGAAAATTGTGTTTGTTTGTGCTGGATTGCGGACCGAAGGTCCGATGGATTGGAAAATTTGACATAGAAGTGTCATATGTGATTACCTGTACAAGATTTATGTGTACATATTGAATTGGGATCGATATGATGTTGGTGTTGTTTTATTTGGACATATGCACTTCATGCATAATTGCATGTCGATAATGGCGGTTGTGCCTAGAAGCGACCAACGAGAGCTTTAAGCTCAACGTGATTGGGCCTTGAGCCCATAGTGATTTGAGCCTATGGCTCACCGCTTAATGCGCCTTAATGGGACAAGCCAGCGCCGATCACAACAACGTAATAAATTGGAAAAGCGTCTCATACACATTCCATATGCATTTGAATTGATTCTTTGGATTGGTATGAAAATTATGTGGTACTACTAAATGTGATTTGGTGAGATAATTGTGCGTGGTGTGTTATGTATGTGTATATGCATGAATTGGGTGAACCATCGATGATGGTTCTCACCGAAGTTCGCAAACTCACCCAAAATTGCAAATTATTTTTTCAGACCAGGAGAGTAGACTTATAGCTCCAGAGGGACTTTTCTGCCGTGTAGATTGAGTTGGCAAGAGAAGTCATGGCACATGTGTCGGTCGGTGACACTTTTGAGGGATGACCTAGTTAGCCTTTTGTTTGATTTTCTTTTGGAGTATTATACGAACACATCGGTTGTGTAAATTTATCGCTTTGAAGTTATGAAATGAGAATTTATGGTTTCAAAAATTAGTGGATTTCATATAAATGCTTTATGATTTTGATGCCATGTGGAGTGTTAGTGGTTGTTCGTAGCGCACCCTTATCGTAGGGTATGTGTTGGAATGACCTACGGGCGTCCCGATACATATCCTATGGTATGGGGGTGCTACAGACACACTGGTAGAGGAAGGTAAGAATGGAGAACGTTCCGGTCCCAATTGCCCATGTCATCCACAAAGTGGGCGGCGCTGAGGGGGAGGGAATGATCGGGAACAAGATGGGTGGCATGGCCTAAGAGCGGGCCAACACCGGCTAGCCAGGGGTCGAGCCAAAAACGTGTCCGCGTGCCATCACCGATTCTCCATTGCAGGCCTGAAGTCACAATGTGCTAGATAGATTTGATGCTACGCCAAACCATGGAACCGCCCGTCGTGTCAATGGTGGAGGGTAAGGCGGTGGTGTCGAAATGGTATTTAGCCGAGAGGACTTGAACCCATAACGCATCCGGTTTAGCAATCAGCGACCATCCGAGTTTAGTGAGGAAAGCGTCATTGAGCGCACGAATCCTACGAAGGCCTAGTCCCCCCAAAGCCTTTGGTTTGCACACGTCCTCCCAACAAACGAGAGGGATCTTGTGCTGACCGCTAATCGAGCCCCACAGAAACTATCGCATCAATTGCTCTAACGCGTCACAGAGGCTGCGAGGCAACCGGACAGTCTGCATGGTGTAGCTCGGGAGAGCTGCTAAAACGGAGTGGATCAAAGTAAGTCTGCCTGTAAAAGAAAGCGAGTGGCCCGTCCAGCCCGACAGGCGCTGCTGAACCCTATCGAGAATGTATTGGTAAGTGCGTTTGCCGACCCGTTGATGCAGAATAGGGACGCCAAGATAACGTCCAAGGTCAGACGTCTCAGGGAAGCCTAACGCACTGCCCAAGGATTGGCGCGACGATGAAGGGAGATTCAGAGAAAAGAAGCACCGCGATTTCGCCGGGCTAATACGTTGTCCAGAAGCCGAGCAGAAGGAGTGCAATGTGTCCCGAATAACGAGGGCTTGGTCGGGAGTAGCTTCTGCAAAAAGGATGAGATCATCAGCAAAGAAAAGATGAGAGAGAGGCGGACCCGATCTGTTTAAATGAATAGGCTTCCACTGCCGATGAGCAACCGCCTGAGAAATCACGTAACCTAAGCGCTCCATGCAAAGGACAAAAAGATAGGGAGAAAGAGGGTCTCCCTGACGAATCCCTCGAGTGGGGACAAAGGAATCGCTAAGCTCACCATTCCAGTTGACTTGGAAAGAGACAGTAGTAACACAGTTCATGTTGACGGTGATCAGAGACTCAGGGAAGCCAGCATCGATAAGAGTATCGTGAAGAAAGGACCACGACAAGCGATCATAAGCCTTTTCCAAGTCCACTTTAATAGCCATAAGGCCCTTGCGACCAGTTTGCCGTCGCATGGAGTGGATGACCTCTTGAGTAATGATGATGTTGTCGGTAATAAGGCGGCCAGGGACAAAACTACATTGAGTGGGAGCGACAAGTTTATCAAGGTACGGTTTAATCCTGTTCATGATGATCTTAGAGAGAGCTTTGTACAAAACCGAACAAAGAGCTATCGGCCTGAACTGGGCAATAGAAGAGGGAGACGGGATCTTAGGAATAAGAACCAGGATGGTACGGTTGATCTCCGAATCCTACTCGTCAAGATAAAAAATGCGCTGGAAAAAAGTGAGCAAATCAGGTCCGAGGGTCTCCCATTGGGACTGGTAGAACAACGCGGTGAAGCCATCGAAGCCAGGAGCTTTGTTGGGAGACATGGAGAAAAAAGCCGTTTTAACTTCATCGAGGCTGAGAGGACAGGTGACATCGGTGAGAGCCTGGGACGGGAGGGAAGGGAAATGATCCTGGAGAGGCCAAATGGTATGGGGTGGACCCTCAGAACGATAAAGTTCCTCAAGAAAAGAGCGAGCTAGAATTCTGATAGAAGGGTCGTCAGAGGCCGTGGTGCCAGTGGCGTCCGTAAGAGAAACAATGCGCGTCTGGCGACGTCGGGCCCTAGTGATCGTGTGGTAATAAGTGGTATTCCTATCGCCCTGGCTAAGCCACTAGCTCCGGGATCGCTGATGCCAGAAAAGTTCTTCCTGATAAAGGACATGTTCTAAATCCTGGAGCAGGGATGCCTCGAGCTCGCGCAGAAAGGGGGAATCAGTTTCCTCCAGAGGTTGTTGAAGACCGGCAAGCCGAGCCATGAGTCGCTTCTTACGGTGGAAGATGTTACCAAAGACAGTGCGATTCCAGGTCTGGAGAGTATCGGACAGAAGGCGAATCGCACCACTGAAGTCCGAGGAGGTAGGGGCCCAGTTGTCAGCGATGACTTGGCCAAAGCTATCATATGTGAGCCAGGCTGATTGAAAGCGGAATGGACGGTTAGCCTAACGGTGGGGGTCAGCGGGATGGATGGTAAGGAGAAGGGGCCGATGGTCCGATTTTAAAAAAGGCAGATGAGAAACCCCGGTGGTGGGGAAGGAGGAGAGCCAAGAAGTGGAACAGAAAGCCCGGTCCAAGCGAGAGTGAACTGGGTCGCGCCTCCACGTATATGTCGGTCCAGAAAAACCAAGATCATGTAGGCTACAAAGATGAACACAGTCGCGGAATCGCGTATTGACGATAGAAGAATGACGTGAGCCCCCGCGTTTATCGGATGTTTCCAGTTTGGCATTAAAGTCACCCCCAGTAACCAAAGGGTAGACGTGTGTTGGGCCAAGTGGGGAAGATAATGCCAGAGGACGTTTTGGAAGGCATAAGTAGGGCTCGCATAGATGGCAGTAAACTCAAAAGACGATTGGTTCCACGAAATGCTGGTGTGGACGAATTGCCGATGAGTAAGCCGAATACGGACTTGTAGCTCTGGATGCCAAAGCAGCCAAATTCCCCCGGAGTAGCCGACAACTTCAACCCGGAAAGAATGAGCAAAGCCTAATTTTTGTATGACTTGCAGCGAACGAGCACCACTAATGCGAGGTTCAAGCAAAACAACCAAACACGGCCTATGAATACGAAGATAATTCTTCATGATGAGCGGGAAAGTCCTCCCTCCTGCCCTTTGACAGTTCCAGATAAAGATATTCATAACAAAGGAGGAAGGAGGCGGGCCTATATCTGAGCGGTACAAGGGTTGACTACGTCACTAGTCAACTCCGAGCTAGGAATTGGGACCTGAGGCGCACCTAAATCCTCCATGGGGGTGTTCGATTCGACACCAGGGCCCCCAACGGTTCCAGGAACAGGATCGGGTTCAGGGGGTTGGGGGGTGTGGGCCTCGAGAGGATCGTGGGGATAAGGGCTGAGGAGGATCCTGGGTCGCTGTGGGATCCTCGTCCATGTTGCCGAAACCCAATGCCGATGGGGTGGGCTTCGGGAAGGATGGGTCGTGGATGATAAGTTCGGTATGGGAGAGAATGGTGAGAGCAACGTGGGTTGGGCTGGGGGAGGGGCTGGCAGGGATCGGAACCATGGGCTGTGGGGGAGTGGGGAGGGGCTGGGCCTGGGGCAGGTGGGGGGGCTGGGCTTGGGAAGGAGTGGCCTGGCCCACGATCAGGGAAGGCTTAAGAGGGAACGACGTTGCAGCCTGGGTAGGGGTTGGAGACTTCTGGATTTGCAGACGTGAGCCGCGTGGAGAGCGCATGTCGCATCTGGACGATGGAGTGAGGGGGAGCCCTCGACGGTGGTTCAAAGCAGGCTGGGCTGGGGAGACGTTGAGACGGGGACCGGTGTCCGATGGGGAGGGGGCGGAGGGAGAATCTGGCAGATCGACGGCAGAAAGAGCCGAGAAACGCGAATCGCGCGGGGCAGTCAGGGGGGCCTAGGCTGCGGGAGGGGTGCGAGCGCTCGAGAAAGGATTGGAAGATCTACGAGCTTTCCGGGTCACCTGCATCCAGGGACCAAAGGCAACACGTTGGGGGTCAGCGGAGGTGGAAGAGTGGGGTGAATCAGTGGGGGAAGGGTCGGGTGATGGAGAAGAGGATTCCGCTGGGGCAGGGTCAGACGGCAGACGGGAAGGGCAGATGAAGGAATCATGTCTTACACGACCACAATGGAAACAGATTTGAGGTAAACCTTCGTAGGCGACGTGGATGAGTTCGCCATCAAGCTCCACAACAGAACGGAGAGGGGAGCTGATGTCAAGAGTAACAGCGACGCGGGCGAAACGCCCACGGTAAGCCTGTTGTGTGTTGTTGTCGATCTTAACAGTCCGACCCACCAAATTGCCGAGTGCGGTAAGTATAGAGGGGTGATATCGAGCAATGGGGAGGTCGGGGAACCAAACCTAAGCCACAACGTGGGTAATTTTACCAGACGCTGGCCAAAAATTAGGAGCCCACAGTTGAACAGAGAGGACATGCCCAGCGATGATCCAAGGGCCCTGAGTTAAGGTGTGTATGTAGTCCCCTTCGTCCCTGAAATTGATGATGTAGAAATCGTTTTCTAAATCGACGATTTTTATCGGTCCTTTAGGGTGCCACAGAGTGTGGAGGCGAGCACGAAGCATGGGGTAGCTTAATCTGCGGCCGAGAAGCTTTACCACCACCGCGTTGGCTCACAAGGTATCCAATTTTCCTTTAAATGTGTTTGACAGTTCAATGCTGAAGCCATGAGATCCCTGAACAATGTTGATATCCCCTTCTGTAATGTCGATGGGTTCCTCGTCCGGTCAAGCTAAATCAGGGGACTCAGTGGCAGGGTTGGAGGGCCCAGAAACAACGACACTATAGCTCATAGGAGGTGGAGGGCCTGTTGGTGCCAACGGGGGAGGATCTTCCTCCCGTTCCCTCTTGCGAACTTTTTTAGCTGTGGGCATTGTGGAGTCCTTTGGATTGGGGGAAGCCATGGTGGAACAGGCAGCCCATTGCAAGAAAGAACTGGAGCGAGCTTGCACAATGTCTTCAGTGAGAGAGAGAAGAAGATGTAGTAGGCGATCAAAGCATCTTTGAGCAGATTGAGAGCATAACAGGTGACCGTTCTACAAAGCTTGGCTGCATCTTTCATCCCTATATAAATTCTGATTAAAACGTACACACCCTCCATTGTAAATCGTAATCCTCCTTAAAAAGCGTAGAATTGTATTCCTAACTGCTAGTCTTTGTCTTACAAGTAATTGGTTAATTGTAGTTTAATGACATAACAATTTAAAGATATTCTTCGTTTTATATATATTTAGATATGTATGATAAAGTATATGGTACAAATATACATTACAAATGAAATTATAATGAGATCATAATTATGAAATTCAAATTATATTTATATATTATTCCTAAAATGTTCCTAGTAATTGTTCTATTAAGATTGGACATTAGTAGGGAATAAAAAGACTAGAAAACGTTATATTTCTTCTTTATAAAAGAAGCAGCGGGTCTTTTTTAAAAAAATTGAAGTGATTTTCGTTAACTATAGACAAAATTATTTGCAACGTTACAATGATGTCTCCCTTGCAAAATTCATCAAAATGTTACATTACGTTAGACAAATACAGAAAAAGGTCCATTTGGCTTAATGGCAAGTTCCACATGAACTTCATAGCTGTTCATATATCTTAGGTCGCTTCCTTTGCTATGACAAGAGCTCGGATTTTATTTATAATGTTTGCTGCTAGTTATATTTCTTAGTTGTCTCCCCTGTGTATAACCTTCAATTTCTCTCTATCCACAAATTGTATGATGTGATAGTGAGGGCAACTTATTAGAGTAGTCGATCTTATAGACTAAAATATGAAGATACTTAAATAAATGTGTGAGTGTTTATTAGAAAATAAGTTCTCTAAACGGACCTCATATGAAAATTTTATTTGGAACATTACTTGTATGTCATGGAATTTTTCATTGTCATAATTATATAAGTGATCCTTTAACTTGAAATCTCCAACTTGCTATGTTTTGATATTACTTGTAATTTATTCTAGTTAAGGGTAGTTTAGTTGGTACTCATTGAATACAACATGAACTATATAGAGGTAGTTGAGTGATCATTATAAGATTCATCAAAATAAAGTAATTAAGGATAATGTTTTGTTGCTCTCAATTAGTATTAATTTGAACATCTTTAGCCAAGGTAGAATGAAATTTTGAAAATAATTTTCAAATGTTATTAATTGAATTAATTGCTAATAATGGAGAACTCATATAAATAAAGTAGATATTATTTTTATATTTTATGTCTAATCAAAATATTATATGATGAAATGATTGAATTGTAGAGAAAAATCACATACGAATTGGTAGTCAAAACTACTTTGACATTCATAAATATTTAAGTAATCATAACGAGTCGCTAGATGCTAATCTTGATTTATGGACATAAATTATTTAATTAAAGAATTATAATTTATATTTATTATTAATATATTTAGAAATCTAATGGGTCACGTGCAAAAAATGGGTTGAAGAGAGAAAATGATAAATATGAGATATTGAATCTTATTAGGCATAATTGGTATTTAATTAAAATAAATATAATTATAATTAAAGTTTAATTAAAATTAGAATTTTATTTTAATCAAATGACTAAAATACACAAAACTTATTATAAATAAGCTCAAGCACCAAAGAAGCTAGTACTCCTTACCTAATATTCTCAACAACAATTATAGGGTTCTCAACATTAAGATACGAAATAGTGTCTCATCTGTTTCTATTTATTTATTTATTTATTCTATTTTTTCAAATTTAATAAAAAATTTTGTTTAAATTATTTGTTTCTATTTCTTCCAATTTTAAAATTTATGAAAATTACAAAAGGTGGTTTTTGTTTTGTTTTTCCATGATATGATATATATAAATAAATTTTCAAATTATTTATTTAATAAAATAAAGTAATTTTATTTATAATATATTAATAAATATTATATAAGAGAGTAAAATGAATTTAATTAATTAAAAATAATTTATCTTTGAGTTTTATCTAATATGTAATTATTATTAGTGATAAAAGTTAATACATTGTTATTAACAATAAAAATTTTAGTTGAAAAATACATGAAAATATAAAATGGCGAAAATCACATTGAAAATATAAGTGAAACTAAACAATCCCTGAATTAACTTTTGGTGAAAGGGTGATGATGGTAATGAATTGTTACATATATATCATATGTATGAGATGTGATAACAATTCACAAAAGTATGATTTCATTATATTAATAATGACTATATGTTAGTCATATGCATTAAGTAAAATATTGATTTGAATTTTAAAAGATCTAATTGTTTAAATCTAAGTAGAAATTATAGTAGAAATAAAGCATTGAGAGTCTTGAAGGACTTCAATGAGATTGATGTGGTGAGATATAATATTTTGGTTATCTATAAGAATGAGATTCTATAGTTAATATCTCCACAAATAAATTTCATAAGAGTATGATTTTATGTAGCGAGGAAAATACAATATGAGATATGTATAAAGAAATATTTTCTTCTTTTATAGATGTGCCTAGAACTATAACTCACCTTCGCTAGTTTAGAGTAAATCAATTAGCAAGATTTTATATCAGATATGAAATGGCAAGACTTTAAAAGAGTGGAAGTTAGTAATTTTGGGATGTAATGCTTAGTTGAAACATATATCATCTAATAAGTTTATAACTAAATTGGATAACAAAAAAGTTATGAGATGTGTAAAAGGTTAGATATAAACTTACATACCCCATTGAACAAAATGTTTATTTCGAAAAAGAAACTTAAGGAGAATGGTTCTCAATATATAAATTATGGAAATAAATTATTTAGTTAGAATACATTTTGATTTAAAGTCTTAAAGAATAAATTTTTTTGGAACAAGTTTACTAAGCATTGAGAGTGCTGAAGCACTTCGATGAGATCGATGTAGTGAGATATCATTTTTGGTTATCTATAAAAATGATATTCTCTAATTAATATCTTCATAAATAAATTTCATAAGAATATGAGATATTGTAAGTAGGAAAGTACAATATGAGATATTGTATGATGCAACATTTATTTCTTTTATAGTTGTGCCTAGTATTACAAGTCACCTTTGATAGTTCCAATTAATTCAATGCAAGATTTTAAAAGAGTGAAAGTTAGTTATTTTAGGATGTGATGCTTAGTTGAAGCATATATTATCCAATAAATTTATAACTAAATTGGATAATACAAAGTTATGAGACGTGTAAAAGGATAGATATAAAGTTAAATACCCCATTGAACAAAATGTTTATTTTAGAAAAAATAAATTATGGAGAATGGTTCTTAAGATATATAGTGGGAGTAAACTAAAATTTAAAAGGTCCAAATCTCATAACAATACATCTAATTTAAACTAATGTCTTTGTTGACACATCTGACGTATAGTGAAAAGGCTACGAGAAGTTGAAAGATTCACTTTTATGTTGAATTCAAAAGTTTATTTTAGAGGTAAGTGTGAATTTATTATTTCTATAAGAAGGTTAATGGGAGTATAGGTTCTCTTCTTTAGTGGTAGTACTTAGAGACATATTGCTCATAGAGAAAAAATTCATATTTTCAATTCTTAAATATACAATAATCTAAGAACAACTCTTATTAAATATGAAAAGGGAATAACTTTATTCTAGAAATTAATTATGTAGAGATAGATATGGAAGTTATTTACTTATTATAGTCTAAGTAGGTAGATAATGAACTAAAGTATTTGAGATATATGATACTTGTAAATTATTAAAGATATTCATTATTCTATATATGAGTTGATATTTAAGTTTAATTATAGGGATATTAATTTTATAGGAAAATCTTTGTTAAGGTATATTTTAATTAGAAAATTTTATTTTAAGATTAGAAATGTCCCAATGTAGTATGAATTGCTAATTAGGACATAGCATATTTTTAATTTAGTGGAAATGAATAATTGGATTAGTAAGTTTTTAATGAACTTGGAATAGTTCCCTGCATTATTAGAACAAGAATATCTTGTAGACTTTAGAGCCATTAAGCATGCAAAAGGATAAACGTTCATCAAAGATCTAAGTATATATTTAGTCAGTTTCTTTTAATTATGATGATAACTAAGATAAAAATTGTAAGATGTAAGTAGGTATATGTTTAGGCAGTTTCTTACTAAACCATTGTCCCAACAGTAGCATAATTGTCATATATTGATATGGTACATGATACTTTTTAGCTTAGTGCAAATGGAAGATTATTAGTTTATGCCCTATTGCTAATCGGTTAATTATAATTTAGTGAGATAACTATTTAAAGACATTCTTTGTCTTATACATATCTAAATGTTTTCAATAAACTCCATGAGATAAACATACGTTGCAAATGAAATTATGATAAGATCATAATTATGAGATTCATATTACATATATATATTATCCCTAAATTGTTTCTAATTGTTATTGTAGCACCCCACTCCCGCTAGACCCAGACCTGATATCGATGGTGATATCCGAGCCCGCGCCCTGCGAGGGTGGCGTCTAAAGCACTCAAATTGCTCGAAATTGATAAAACAAATTTGTACTTTTGGAAACAAGCGAAAGCTTGCAGAAATCATTAAACAATTTGGGCCCGCGATACAAAAATATTTTTCCATCAAAATACTATTTCAGTAAACAAATAGCAATACATAATTAATCAATTGGGCCCTCTGAATAACAGTACAAATATGCGGAAATACAAATTTATACATAAATCAGAATAACACAAATGCAGATGCGAACTGATCCCGATTTCAAATTCTGACTCTCTTGCCGTAATCATACTCCCGTTTCACTAACTGGGTAATCGCCAATTCCTGAAAAATAATTGCAATGTTGGGCGAGTTTGCGAACTCAGTGAGAAACCATCATCGATGGTTCACCCAACTCATGCATATATATCTTTTACCAAATATTACAAATCACACAATCATGCAACTCACATGCGCTATCATTTCACAAATCATATCTAATCATTCATATATAGATATGCAATGAACATGTGACTCTTTTTCATTTTATTACGGTGTTGTGACCGTGCGCCTGAGCTCATTAACGTTGAGCCAGTGGCTTTGAATTTCATTGGGCTTGAAGCCCTAATACGTTGAGCCTGAGGCTCTAAAATCGTTGGGTTCGAGACCCTGATGCGTTGAGCTTTAAGCTCTGAAAATCGTTGGCTGCTCCGGTCACAACTGTCATTATCTGATCATGGCATTATGCATGAATGCACATGTTCCAATTTCCATTTACAGTCATATACATTTCAATTCCATTTCTCCTTTCCTTCGGACTTTCAATCCGGTAATTTAGTCATATACATTTACGATTTATTTCATTGATGCATTCATAGTCATGTACACACAATAGCACTTCAATATCACATATTCAATATTTCGAACACCCGTGGTCCGAAATCAATTAAATCAAACACACATATATCCATCCATTATCTCCGCATGGCATTAATGCATATAATATTAAACACATAAAGGCTGAGGAACCAACTAGGTTACTCTCCTGCACTTCCGAGCTACGGCCTGGAAATCCCAACAATTTCCGTGGAATTGTTCCATCAGTGCCACTAAAACAATCAAATAATTTCCAATTACTAAAATGCACAATCATAAATAATTTGATGATGCACATGATTTAAATAAAAGACGCACGATGCCTATTCATGACCTTTCCCGGTGCTATTTTCCAAATTATACTTTCTTTAGACAAATTCTAATTTTTCACTCAATTGCTCAATAATTACTAAATCCCAATTCAATAGCATAATAAGGAACTCCCCCATTTCAATTCTAATATTTAGTCAATTTATCAAGTCATACTCGCTAGGGTATTACCTCAAAATCGATATCTCTACTCTCAAGATCAAATTCACCCATTATGCTCAGTTCCTAAAATTTCCAATGACATTAGATTTATTTTCAAAGTCTCACATTATTCCCCAATTATCAAGAACAATCCTAAGGTTGCAATACAATCACATTTTTAACTGTCTTTCACTAATCGCGATCTCAAAAACCTAAATTTAAACTCTTATTCTTTTCCTCGATTGTAGACCTCTTTCTCTAGATCATAACAAATCAAACATCACCCCAATTGGAGGTCTACACCATTAGTTATGCCCCATAAAACCAAACTATACTCATTCAGGAAAAACAGCCTCGCCGCGACGTGAGGACGTTTGTCGCGACGACAAGGGGTGCTCGTCGCGGCGACAAGAATAACTCACCGCGGCGTGGAAGGTTAGGGAGGCTCGCCGCGATGTGCTTCTGTAAACTCTCCACCGTCTTCTCCGATGAGTTTCTCCCTCTAATCTCTCTCAAAACTCAATCATAATTCAACTAACTACCCCAATCTTTCATATTTAACCACAATAAATGCATTTAGCTAATAAAAAAAACAACATTAAACCCATTAACTTACCAATTAAGCATAAAACCTCAGATCTTCCGCAACCCAAATTCCTTCCTCTAACAGCCACGGTGAACTCTCAAACTCCAACAGATCTTCATCTTCTCTCAAGGTTTCAAGCTATTCTTCTATCACAGTGAAGGAGCAAACAAAATCTCCAAGGAAGAATCGAAGATCACAAGGGAAGGAAGAACGATCGTGCCCTAGGAGAGAAAGAGTTCTTTTTCTTCAAATCTCAAAACTTAAGGCATTTATATGGAGACAAATAAGCCTCTTGTCTTTTTTCTTCTTCTTTTTTCCTCTCAAAACATTTAAATCTCTTTCTCTTTTCAATTTCATTTCCAGTCCAGCTCATCTCCAAATTTCAATGGCTCGTCATATTAATTTCTAGAAACATATGCCTAATCTTTCGTAGCCATTTGATGATCATTTCGGTCTACACAATCAATCATCATCACTCGAAAAATTTTCGGTCAGGACATTTTCTCCCAAATTTCTCAAAATTTCCAAGAGTCGCTATCAATTGGCAATACTCAAATCTTTTTCCAACTCAATAATTGAACTCAATTATTCCTCAATTCTCATTAAATCATAATCAAATCTAATTATCTCATAATTTCACAATTCATATCATATTCACAATCAAAAGCCGGGAAATTGTCATGAATGCATTTACTTATATGTGCATGTGCTAAAAGACTCAGTCCTCTACAATTAGAGGTCAAATGAATGTTTACATTTCAAATATGCAAATGCAACAACCTAGCCTGTCCCAATTTACCAGTTTACCCTTCCCATCGAGGATGAGATGTTACAATTCTCCCCTCCTTACAAAAATTTCGTCCTCGAAATTTCATATATGACTGATCAGGAAGGCAGGGAAGAATTGTTTCAATCACTAAACACTATTTTCCACTTATTTCACTATATGGTCAAATTCTGCCTATTAACCGAAATCAATACAATCAATCATCTCTTTTTTTTTTTTCTAATCTCAAACTTTACACTGTCTTAATTGTTTCTTCATGATTACTCGCAATTCTTCACTTTCGATATCAATAACACATATATCAGACTATAGAAATATTTCCTAACCATTTCCACGCAATACTTTATGAATCCCAAAATCATTATTTTAGATTTTAGAACGACTTACTAATACATAGTTCTATTCACATCACAATCACATAGAGGCCACATAAAACGAATTCAGTTTCCCCTAATTACTCTTTATCTCCAACTAAGTGTATTTTGGTCGAGGCGATAAACTTCGAAACATTTCATTTATGGCTTATCATATACATCTCTTTAGTGATAAAACACTAATCTCAATATTCATCAACTCAACTCATTGGTATTAACTTGGATCACTTAACCCCTATTACC
Organism: Erythroxylum novogranatense; assembly: GCA_029891385.1. Taxonomy (NCBI): domain Eukaryota; kingdom Viridiplantae; phylum Streptophyta; class Magnoliopsida; order Malpighiales; family Erythroxylaceae; genus Erythroxylum; species Erythroxylum novogranatense. The sequence goes on along the minus strand of CM057233.1, from coordinate 35,917,495 downwards.
GATTCATTTCATTCATCAACTTTATCTCAAATCAATCACGGTCTTCGACTATTTTTAGGCCCTGTTCTCTTGAATATGGAGTAAATAAATTCTTTTAAGGTTGCAAGCTCCCTTATACACTATTCGAATAGTATCACCAATAAACAATTGATATGCCCACAATCAGTCTGGACTCTACCTTGATCTCATGTCCCTATGGACCCCAAAATATCAGATTCACACTTATCATCAACGATCAAGTCTGTTGGATATTCACACTTACAATCATTCCATTTTATGCTTTAAACCATCAATTACTTTTCGATATATTTACACCATAACACAAACTTCCTAATCCAGTCATAGATATCATTTTCTCAAAATTGGATTCATTTCGATTCCTAGGTAAGGTCCGCATATTCTAAATTCTCAATTCGGGTCTTGCCAATCCTTTTTATACACACCTAATTTGGACATCCAATAGCTAAAAGTACTTTCTTTTTACCCCTTTGATCAGTCGCACTCAGTATTACACTAAATTTCATAACCTTATCACCCAAAAGTTGATCTTCTGCCATTGAATTTTCTATTTATCACATTAAATTGCATCCTTAGCTTAATTCTGTAACACTCAAACACATAATCCTTTTCAAATCTTTCAAATTCCCGAAATATCTTAACCGTTATCAATTTACATATTCATAGACGTATCTAAAATGCTTTTGTACGAATGGAGTCTCCAAACTTTCAAAACAATATCCAATACAGTAAGTTCTAGCCATTAATCATAATGCAGCCCATGAGGTTATACTTATCCCTATGTTCATAAAACCACTTTACCCTATTTCAATAGATTGCATCGTAACCTTTACTGGGACATGTAAGATGATCAGTACTCGAGTTGTAAATTTCTCCAATTTTCCCTTTTTTATAAATTTATCAGTCATACGATTCATACGCTTTTCCTTAAACATTTTTACCTAAAAACTAAGATCAGAAAGTCACTAATAATTTCGGGATGAATCCAACATACGGGTAGTTCTGCATAACTCCAAATCCCATATACATATGTCCCTTGAAATTTTGCATTTTAATATCACATCTTTCGTCACTAAGTCTCTCAATTCCATGCTCGAATACTAATTCATCCACAAATTATTTAATCACATCAAGATCCACTTTTTATGAAACTTTTCCTGATATGGAATTTCTTCAAATATGCCAACTATCCTTCCTCACTTTTCAAATATGTTTGATACATCATTAACGATCAGTCACTTTCAAATCTGAATACTGTTGAAACACTTTACTCTTCAATAGCATAATAAACTCCTTATACCCGTGATTAACTTTCCTAATTCTTTAAAAATCAAAATTTCTCCAATGAGGAGCAATTCTCTTATGTTTCCTCAAATTCATTGTAACATATTCTGACACAAGTTCCTTTACACTAGTTTCTCCACATATTTTATTTTATTTCTATCCTTACAAACTGAGTTGATAATACAATCGTCAAATCCACTCGTACTTTTCGAACATTTTTACACAAATATTTGTGAATCAATATTCTTTTCAAATTTGCAACTAATGCCTCCTCAATGATCAATAGTCCTATTACACGGTCAAATTCTTCACATTATCATAACGCATACCCTTTCAGTAACATATTATATCTCTTACAGTTGAGTCTCTACTGCGATTAGGACTCCCAAATGACTTTTAATTCATTTCAAATTAATCTCAGATTTGTCCTTTCATTGATATTTCGTTCAATTGAATCTTCTGATCGACTTAATCCATTTCAGGGAACTCTTCTTTGCAAGAAGATTTCTCAATACTTTCCTCGATACCACTCATAAAATTCCTAATCATCAACAGTCATCGCATTTCTTGTCAGTCAATCTCAATGTCTTCGGAAATCAATTTTAGCTATAACTCATAATATCCCATAAAGATCACTTATGCCTCAATTCATATAAATCAGAACATCCTCTCCAATAAAATTCAGCGAAGTAAATACCACCAAAATCATTACATCATATCGAGAGACAGATGTAGGACAACTCACTAAGTAACCATGATCATATCCTTAACATATAACAATTTCAATTCATTCCCAATTGATCACTATAAACACTTTCATTTCTTATTCTAACTCATATTGAGCTTTAAACTATATGAACTATGACTAACAATTATCCACCAGCTCACCAATGACTCCCGATATAATTTCCACACTTATGATACATATAAGCTTAATAATTTCATTGGTCATGGTATATTCCCATTATCAGGTGTGCTTTCACATAGGCAAATCAACTGAGCCTTAACAACTTTTTCATCTACCATGATCATTGTCTTACATTTCAATCTTTTCATTATTCCATCATATCCATGCATTTTCACACTCAATCACGATCACAGATGTACAATCATTCTTGATTTCTCACTAATATCTTCTGACTCCAAGTCATAAATCCGTGTTCATAAAACTCTCATCCCAATAATTAAACCCAATTGTAACCTCTCTAACACATGGAACATTTTATTTTTTATACACTTTATACCCTTGAAATCTGGCCATTTCTAACATATCTCTAATTCCTCTATCAGTCCAGAATGATATATTCATATCTTACCTCACTTTCAAGGATATACTCCAGTAACACGGATGTCGTATTGCCTATTAAATTCATCAATACCAATATACTCAATCTTCATTTGTCAAATCAAATCATATACATTTTTTTGATTCCATGATATACACAACTTCCTTATATCACATTCTAACACCTCATCATTTTTCCTCACTAATTTTAATGACTTAAACAATTGGTACAGGCTCCTACATATGACTCATAGGCTAGACTGGGGATCAGTTGTCACTGTCTGCCGAGACATGACTTAAATGCATGTACTTGACCCATATTTCAGAATGCCCATGTAAGATTATACTTACGGGCTCGATACATTAAATGTAGCACCCACTCCCGCTGCACCTGGACCGATATTGATGGTGATATCCGAGCTCGCGCCCCGCGAGGGTGGCGTACTAAAGCACTCAAATTCGTTCAGAAATTTAGTAAAACAATTTTGTACTTTTTGGAAACAAACGAGTACTCAAAAATCATTAAACAATTTGGGCCCGCGATACAAAAACATTTTTCCATCAAAATACTATTTCAGTAAACAAATAGCAATACAGAATTAATCAATTGGGCCCTCTGAATAACAGTACAAATATGCGGAAATACAAATTTACACATAAATCAGAATAACACAAATGCAGATGCGAACTGATCCCGACTTCAAATTCTGACTCTCTTGCCGTAATCATACTCCCGTTTCACTAACGGGGTAATCGCCAATTCCTGAAAAATAATTGCAATGTTGGGTGAGTTTGCGAACTCAGTGAGAAACCATCATCGATGGTTCACCCAACTCATGCATATATATCTTTTACCAAATATTACAAATCACACAATCATGCAACTCACATGCGCTATCATTTCACAAATCATATCCAATCATTCATATATAGATATGCAATGCACATGTGACTCTTTTCATTTTATTACGGTGTTGTGACCGTGCGCCTGAGCTCATTAACGTTGAGCCAGTGGCTTTGAATTTCATTGGGCTTGAAGCCCTATTACGTTGAGCCTGAGGCTCTTAAATCATTGGGTTCATGACCCTGATGTGTTGAGCTTTAAGCTCTGAAAATCGTTGGCTGCTCCGGTCACAACTGTCATTATCTGATCATGGCATTGTGCATGAATGCACATGTTCCAATTTCCATTTACAGTCATATACATTTCAATTCCATTTCCCCTTTCCTTCGGACTTTCAGTCCGGTAATTCAGTCATATACATTTACGATTTATTTCATTGATGCATTCATAGTCATGTACACACAATAGCACTTCAATATCACATATTCAATATTTCGGACACCCGTGGTCCGAAATCAATTAAATCAAACACACATATATCCATCCATTATCTCCGCATGGCATTAATGCATATAATATTAAACACATAAAGGCTGAGGAACCAACTAGGTTACTCACCTACACTTCCGAGCTACGGCCTGGAAGTCCCAACAATTTCCGTGGAATTGTTCCATCGGTGCCACTAAAACAATCAAATAATTTCCAATTACTAAAATGCACAATCATAAATAATTTGATGATGCACATGATTTAAATAAAAGACGCACGATGCCTATTCATGACCTTTCCCGGTGCTATTTTCCAAATTCCACTTTCTTTAGACAAATTCTAATTTTTCACTCAATTGCTCAATAATGACTCAATCCCAATTCAATAGCATAATACGGAACTCCCCAATTTCAATTCTAATATTTAGTCAATTTATCAAGTCATACTCGCTAGGGTATTACCTCAAAACCGATATCTCTATTCTCAAGATCAAATTCACCCATTATGCTCAGTTCCTAAAATTTCCAATGACATTAGATTTATTTTCAAAGTCTCACATTATTCCCCAATTATCAAGAAGGATCCTAAGGTTGCAATACAATCACATTTTTAACTATCTTTCACTAATCGCAATCTCAAAAACATAAATTCAAACTCTTATTCTTTTTCTCGATTGTAGACCTCTTTCTCTAGATCATAACAAATCAAACATCACCCCAATTGGAGGTCTACACCATTAGTTATGCCCCATAAAACCAAACTATACTCATTCAGGAAAAACAGCCTCGCCGCGACGTGAGGACGTTCGTCACGGCGACAAGGGGCGCTCGCCGTGGCGACAAGAATAGCTTGCCGCGGCGTGGAAGGTTGGGGAGGCTTGCTGCGACGCGCGGCGAGTAAATGAAGGCTCGCTGCGGCGAGGCCTTCGCACGCTCCGCGACAAGAACACAATTTTCTCGCCGCGACGTGCGGTCTTCCAGTCGTCTTCTCTGACGAGTTTCTCCCTCTAATCTCTCTCAAAACTCAATCATAATTCAACTAACTACCCCAATCTTTCATATTTAACCACAATAAATGCATTTAGCTAACAAATCAACAACATTAAACCCATTAACTTACCAATTAAGCATAAAACCTCAGATCTTCCGCAACCCAAATTCCTTCCTCTAACAGCCACGGTGAACTCTCAAACTCCAACAGATCTTCATCTTCTCTCAAGGTTTCAAGCTATTCTTCTATCACAGTGAAGGAGCAAACAAAATCTCCAAGGAAGAATCGAAGATCACAAGGGAAGGAAGAACGATCGTGCCCTAGGAGAGAAAGAGTTCTTTTTCTTCAAATCTCAAAACTTAAGGCATTTATATGGAGACAAATAAGCCTCTTGTCTTTCTTTTTTTTTCCTCTCAAAACATTTAAATCTCTTTCTCTTTTCAATTTCATTTCCAGTCCAGCTCATCTCCAAATTTCAATGGCTCGTCATATTAATTTCTAGAATCATATGCCTAATCTTTCGTAGCCATTTGACAGTCATTTTAGTCCTACACAATCAATCAGTCCGTCACTTCAAAAAATTTCCGGTCCGGACATTTTCTCCCAAATTTCTCAAAAAATTTCCGAAGAGTCGTTATCAATTGGCAGTCACTCAAATACTGTTCCAACTCAATAATTGAACTCAATTATTCCTCAATTCTCATTAAATCATAATCAAATCTAATTATCTCAAAATTTCACAATTCATTTCATATTCACAATCAAAAGCTGGGAAATTGTCATGAATGCATTTACTTATATGTGCATGTGCTAAAAGACTCAGTCCTCTACAATTAGAGGCCAAATGAATGTTTACATTTTAAATATGCAAATGCGACAACCTAGCCTGTCCCAATTTACCAGTTTACCCTTCCCATCGGGGACGGGATGTTACAGTTATTCTATTACAACTGGGCATTAATAAGGTACAAAAAGACTAGCACATGTTATGATTCTTCATCATAAAGAAAGCAATCAAACTTATAAACTAAGGTATGGAGATACTTAAACAAACATTTGGTTGCTTATGAGAGAACAAGTTTATCAAACTCATCCTATATGAGAATTTTATCTGAAACGTTGCTTGTATGTCTATAGAAATTCTCATTATGATTATTGTATAAGTGATTACTTGACTCGAGATCTCTAAAGTATCTAATATATAGTTTTATTTTTTAAATTGTAAGTGCATGATATAGTTATAGCTAGCACTAGTAAGTACGTGGTCCATCTTACGAGGACTAGAATTACTAGTTACTATCTTTCTATTATCTAACCTAAGAAATTAGGGTTTTTAAGATAAATCATATGCAAAATTAAAACAATAAATTAAAATAATTTAACATAATTAACTATCTAGAACAAAGATTAACCTAAGAAACAATCAAAATTATGGTATATGGATTTCAAATCCCTCGAAGATTTCTCATGCAATCATGATATCACTACTTAACTTATTCTACGATTTTTTAGACTATGAACATTCATTTTTTATGTTAATATCTTTCTTAAGACTATTAACACTTAACCCTCAGTTGATTAATCGAAATTTCTTTCTAGTTAAAACTCCTAAGATTGTATGAATCAATTTGTGAATTTTGCTATTAAGTTTGACCTTAATCAAGAGGATTTGTGTCTACCTATATCTGAGTTTGTACGCAACTCCTTTCAATTATGGTAGATCTATTCATACAATAGGATATATCAATCTCAATTATATGAAATAAATACGCTAGCAATATTAATTTAAGAGTAATTAAGAACACAAAAATGAATCCTAGTGAAATTAAAGAATGAGTTAAGTTAAAATAAAATCACTAGAAGGTCTATCCTAGAGTTTATCTAATCCAAGTATTAATAAAAGTTTAGCTCATAATCATAGCATCAAAACTAAAGGAAAGATTAAAAAAAAAGATAAAGACCAATCAAGAAATTGTAACACCCCATATTTGGGATTAAAAAATTGAGGAATTTCAGTGCATCATATGCTTTGCATAATTGAGTATTCGCTGATATATGCATATGAATTTTGACATATACAAATAATTGTACATGCATTTATGACATTTTCTGGATATAATTGGTTTCTAAATGTGATTAAAATGTGAATTATGGATTATTTGCGTTAAAAATTTATTTGGAGACTATTAATATTATTTTGAAATTTTTGGTGAATTTTTAGGAAATTTATGAAATTTTGGGATATTTTTGGACTAGGAAAAATAAGAGACAAACAGATAAATGAAATTGTGACATTTGACAGCCTTTCATGTTGACACATGACCCACATGCAAGGGATACACTTAGTTACATGTATTTTCTTGGAAAAGAGAAGAAAATTTTCGGTCATTCTTCACCGAAAGCATGCAACCCTAAACTTTTCTTTCCTTGTTCTTCGTTCATCACCGAAAGATCAACTTTTGGTTCTCACATCAATGATATACCTTGCAAAATAAGCATTTCAGTCCAACTATTGTTTTGCTTCTTTTTATTCTTACTTTTCCCTATTCCCTGAAAGCTCTTATTCACTCTCACTGCTGGAAAATTTTGCTAAAATCAAGTAAGTGAGCTTTCAATTTTGTGGTTATTGTACATGAATTTGGATGATGTTTTACTGTTGGAAGTGAAATTTGAATCTGGATATAGTGTAGAAGACATGAAAATGCAGTATTGAGAGAAAACATAACAGAAAATGCAGTAGTAAGAGAAAGCAGAACATGATGAAATACGTAAATGATTATGTTTTGATGTTTGTGTTTCATCTTGAATTTTGAGACGTCTTGATAGTGAGCAGAATGTAAATGGAAGTAGAATATGTGGGAGAGTATAAGTTACACAGAAATGGTGTTTGGAAATAATGGATTATGTAATAGAAGAGAGGAAGAAGAAGGAGAAGGTTTACATGAACGATTTTGGTTGTTGAAGCTGAATATGAATTAGGGTATTTTCTTTGAACAACTTTGATTCTTTTAACCACACTTTGTCATCCAATCTCGCAATGACTTAAACTTTATCCAATAGACTCCTAAGACATTGTTCTTTCTCTCCATAAAAATTTAGAGCTATCTGAATTGATGTGAAAAAGATTGATTGGATGAAAGTGAGGAAGTTTGCTGGATTGTTATGCATTGGAGAATTTTCATGAACATGCTTCGGTATTTTAATTATAACTTGATCTGTAGATTTCTAAATGGATTGATTCTTTATTCAGATTAAACTAGAGACATATTTATAAAACTTTCTTGAAGAAATCAAATTTTAGTTCTATCTCTAAGATTTTCAAAATTGGCATGAAATTGAGTATTGGCTTAGGCTACTACACTACTAGGGATAGAAATCATATCCTACAGTTATTGAATAAACTGTATTGATGTAGGTCGAATTAGAATGAGGTGTCTTCACCAAAGTTGTAGCTTATTCTCTTAGATTTAAATTGGTATAAAGTTTGTAATTTTTGGATATTGTAATTAAGAGATATAGGTTGTACAACTTGAATGCATTATCACACTGTAGCCAAAATTTCAAATGTTCACAGTTTGTGGTATTTAGAGAATAACTCATTGAATAATAAACCACATTGAATGATATTAGTATCATTAGAAACTTAAGACACAGAGGAACAATTGTCTAGAAGAAAGTATTACAGAAATACATCATTTTCTTGATCTTATTGATTGTACAAAGTTGACCCGAATGAAGTGTTTCTAGCAAAAGCTGGAATAGTAATTGAATGTATGAATTTTGGAACTTTTGAAGTACAATTGATGTTTACATCAGTTTAGTAAGAAAATATACCTGAGAACTTGTTATGAACATACATGTTATATGATACATTCATACTAATGTCGATTCAGTTACATGAAAAACTTCAAGGCAATAAGCGAAAGGGAGCAATTGTGAGTAATCTTAGATGGTTATACCTTACTTTATTCTATTTGTTGAATTTGGTTTATGTTGTTTGCATTCTGAATTTCAGACAATGATTGTATGAGGCGTTTGATGCATATTTATATCATTGGAAGTGCTACTTGCATGTGAATATGATTGAATACTTGCTTTGCACATGAAATGTCTTAAATGACTTTGTTTTGGTTTTAAAATTGTTGAGTCCTAGTTGTGGGTAAATAGGCATGCCTAGAAGAGTCTGCAACTGCTTCTGTGACAATTCTGTATCTGACACTTCGGTGTCTTCTGTTATTGACACTTCGGTGTCTTCTGTTATTGACACTTTGGTGTCTTTTGTTATTAAGACATAAGTCTCTTCTGTGATATGATACCAATTTTGGTATCTTCTATATAAGTCCCGTTACCTACTTTTGTTGACGGATTAGTAGTCATTTGATCGTGGATTCTGATATATGTTGGATTTTGAAATAAACAAAAGGATGTTTTGAACTGAAGGGATTGAGCCTTCTTTGATACTCAGTTCTATTAACCATGTAACTGTTCTGAAATTTAAATACCTGCTTGTGCTATAAATTGATTCAATATAATTAATTGTCAAATTATGTATAGTTTAGTTATTACTTACTAAGCTATATGCTTAGCACGTTGGATTTGCCCCTAGGTTCTGAGAGATGTTTATAAAGACTGGGACAAGACAACCGCAATGGTCAATGGAGTCTGAGTGTTGTTTTGAAAATAATGTAAATTTTCGGTTTGATTTATGGGCTTATATATGATATGTATATGTGAATTTGTTTGTAAGTTTGTAACAACGATACTTCAGTTTGGTTTAGAATTTATAGCGAATTTGTATTAAGTACTTTGTAATTTAATGTATGTTTGCCTGAATTGTTTACTAGAAGTTTTCGTATGCTTTGATTTGTTTGTATTGTTTTATGTGGCATTCATATATCCTTCCAGGGGGTATGTGGTGTTACAGAAATGCTTTTTAATCTTTATAAAATTCAATTTAGATTGGTGAAAATCCATCCTAAATATGTTTCCTTGCCTTTCTTTGTTCTCTCTATCATTCTGGGGCATTAATTTGTGTTTTCCCGAGCCTCTTACAAGCCCCTTTTGACCTTCCTCGTTTTCTCTTCATTTTATCTATTTATGGCTCAAATTTTAGGTTTATAGAGTGGACAAGCTCACTCACACAACCATGTGCATGGCTGTGTCCTTTAATAATGCTTTAATCTTTGAAAATTACGAACAAACACTGTCTTAAAGAACTACACGAGAATCCATATGACCGTGCAAACTTATTTAAGAAGCCACACGACCGTGTAGACTTATATGACAACCACTAAAATAGCTTAAATTATTTCATTTTCTATCCCAATTTTACCCTAATTCTTCTCCTTTTATTTGTAAAGATTAATAAGACCTAAAAACGTAATAGGAACAAAATAAGTATCATAAACAATAAGACACTCCTTTTCCTTTTGTAAAGCAGTGCCTTTCATGAGGACATCTTTAAGACACTCCTCTTCCTCCTACTGTTGTTGTTCTAGAAATCCAGATGAAGCATAAGCATTCAATACATAGTCATAATAATTACTCCACTTTAGATTATAAGCATTCTCATATAGAGTATCCTGAGGGTAGTTATCCATGTAATTCAGATGCTTCCATATATAGTCAATGCCTAACATTCATGATTAGGGTGATCACCCCACAAATGTCACAGCACACCATGGATATCGATTGAGCTTCAAAATACATGTCACCATACTTCTCATTCCAAGCTTTTAACACTACCATAAGTGATAGCATACCATAGTCCTCTTGAGAATATTGTCCTCTCCATCCTTCCATTGTTTTTGGTGGCTATAATGATGACTACCCAAATCCTAAAAATAAGACACAAATACAAGATCAAGAAAAAAAGCTATAAGAGAGAATTAAATATAAAAGAAAAGAAATAGAAACTACCTAAGAAGAAAATATTAGTAGATTAATAAAATAAGATTTTCATAAAATTACTAGTATATCTTGTCTTTATATCGACCTATCTTTAAGTTTGCATGTAATTTTTTCAATTATAATAGATATATTTATATAAAAGGATCTCTCAATCTTAATTGCATGAAATAATATGCTAGTAATATTAGTTCAAGAATAATTAAGAACAAATAATTGAATATCAATTAAACAAAAGAATGGATTAAGTTAAAATAGAATCACTACAAGGTCTATCCTATGGTGCATCTCATCCAAGTACCAACCAAAGTATACCTCATAATCATAACATCAAGACTAATGTTTTCTTGAGCCTCCTACAAACCCCTTTTGTCTTCCTTTATTTTATCCTCGTTTTATCCAGTTACAGCTCAAATTTAGGGATCCTGGAATGGACACGGTCACTCACACAATCACGTGCATGATAGTGCCCTTTAATATTGCCTCAATCTTTAAAAATTGTAAAAAAATGTAAGTGATTGTATCCCTCAATCTTGCTTCAATTTTTGAAAATCATGAAGAAATATGATCCTAGAGAGCTACACGGGTAGCCATACAATCATGTAGACTTACACATGCAACCATCAAAATAGTTTCAATTCTTTCGTTTTTTTGGTCCTAATTTTACACTAATTCTTCTCCTTTTTATTCGTAAAGGCTAATAAGTCCTAACAACACAATAAAACAAAATAAGTATTATAGACAATAAGAAAATCTCAAATAAACAAACAAAATATATTAAATATATGATTAGAAATATCATTTATTTAGATTCTATCAAGATCCCATATAAGGTTGTATATTTTGATATTACTTATGACCTATTTTAATAAAGGATAGCTTAGTCGATAGTCATTGGATATAGTACGAATTATATAAAGATAGTTAAGTGATCAATATATGATTCATCATTTTAAAATAATTAAGGAGAATATTTTGTTGAATATTAATTCGAAACTTCTTGCCAAAGTGGAATAATTCTTTTAAATTTGTTTTCAAATATCATTAGTTGAATCAATTATTAATGGTAGATAAATAATATGATTGGACTCAAATAAAGTAGATGTTATTTCCATGCTATATGTTTATTCAAAACATTGTATGATGAAATGATTGAATTTTATGAAAAAAATCATGCACATTAAGGTTAATCAAAACTGCTTTTGACATTCCTAAACATTTGAGTGGTTATGGTGTATTACTAGATGTCAATCTTGTTGTATGAATATATATTGTTTAATTTTAAATTAAAAGAGTTTAATTTATCTTATTTTAAATATGATTTAAATTACAATTTATATCAATTGTCAATATATTTAAGAACCTAATGTGTCACACATAAAGAAAGAAAATGATTTTTAATCAAGTTAGACTTGATTATAAAGTTTGAGAAACTTTATAACTAAATATAAGATATTTAATAAATAAGGATCAATAGGAGAATAGATCTTATTTAGACATAATTACTATTTTATTATAATTAACTATAATTCTTATTAATATTTAATTGAAATTAGAATTTTATTTCAATTAAATTTCTAAAACATCTAAAACCTATTATAAATAGGATTAGGCTCATAAGAGTGCACAATAATTGTAAAGTTCTCTTAACTTATTTTGTTGATATCGTTAGAATCCAGACACGTGTGTGTTATGCCAAAAAAGTTCTAAAAATACCTAGGTTATCCTACTAGCAAGTATACTAGATAATTGTAGTTGATAACCCAAAGTCATCTCGCACAGAGGTGAAATTGGTTAACTTAAATTAAATTTTAATTAAAAATAAAAATAAAAACAATGCAGTCATAGACATTCTATCCCAATTGTTAAGTGAAAGCTTTTAAGGAAAATTACAAATTTAATTTGAAAAGTAGACGAAATCAATTGGAAGCAAAGATAAATAGATTAATCGAATTGAAAAAAACTCTTGAGAATTAATTTCGCTAATTTAATCTCCTATGAATGATTAAGGAAAAATGATTGAATTATTGTCTTACTAAAATTAATAGTTAGGTTCTAAATCGATTCGAATATTGAACTAATCTAACTTTCGTATTCAACAAGTTATCATCCGAATTAATTATGAAAACCCAATTACTAATTACAACTTAATATATTTCTAATTCTTACCTTAAGTGTCTATAGTTTCTCGATCTATATTAAACTTGATCTCTTGAATCTTCATTTAATACTAAAATGATGCAAAGTTTGGCCATTCGATTACATCCATTTAGTTCAGAATCCACAGTAATAAATAAGGCAACATATTTGTAACCCAATTATGCATATTCAACTAAATAGCTACATTAATTCTTAAGAAAAGATATCAGCCCATCATATCATACACATGGTTCATCATACTCAAACACTTCAATCCCATATTATTGTCGACAGAACTTTGAAAATAATAACTCAGTAACTACTAAATGAACTATGGAAAGATAACAAACAACAGTCATTAAACTAACAAGAGTATGAATCAGTTAATACCAATAGAACAGTAAACTCAAAGAAACAAGCAACATATCAAGAATGAGATAAGCAAGTAGAGGGTCAGATGATGAGATAGTAGAGATCTTTTGCACTCTCAACTTTCAGCTTTGGCTCTCGCCTTCTGCTTTAGTTGCTCTCCTCCAACCAAGTATTTGCTCAAGATCAGCTCTAGCTCTCGCCTTCGGCCTCTCTTCCCAACTCCCACTTTTCTACTGTTGCTCTCTTCTTCTCCTTCTCAGACTCTCTCTGTTTTTCGTCTCTATTTATCTTCTTTCTCTCCCCCTCTCTGTGCCTCACACGTTTGTGTTTGTGTGAGTGAACGAATGAAATAGTGAATGAAAGATGATTCCTTCAACCACCACCTTCTCTTGCCTTTTTATAAACTGTTCCTAGGTTTACAGTTGCATGCCTTAATGTCGTAAGCTGCCACGTATTAAAGCCAGAATTAATCTTAAAACTTCTCACGGGTGTACATGGGAAGTCACTGGTGTGAATCCTTTGTCACACCCATGCATTAATCTTGCACAATGGTTACATAAAATCATCACCTTGCACAGTGGTGACTTGGTAAGTCACCACCATGCATAACATTTAATTAAATTAAATGTTATTCACTTTAAGGTGGTGATTTATCACCACGTTGTGTCACCACTTTATTTTTTTTCTTTTCTTTCTTTCCTCTTTCTTTTTTTAATTTTCATGCACAATTTACGTGACTTTGGTGCTTTTATGCAAAATTCACAAAATAACCCAATTAATATTCATGCAATATTCACACCATTTTCACTCAATTGACCTCACATTTGGATCAAAACACAAGGATTTATATCCAAAATCAAGATATGAAGGCTATTAAAAGCAATAGAAATTAGACATAACAATGTGCAGCTACTGCATCTTAGTTTTCTTTCTTTACTTATTTGTTTATTTATTTATTTATTTATTATTATTATTATTATTATCTTCTTTTATTGAGTTTTTATTAGTATCGCTTTTATCATTATTATTATTATTAGTAGTAGTAGTATTATTATTAGCGTTTGTATTATTTTTTGTATTTATTATTATTACTATTATTATTCTTATTTTATTATTTTTTTTGTCAGGTTTATTAGTTTCAGCTTTTAAGGATTTCCTAAGATAGTATAGGCAAGAAATGTAAGAGACACGAGTTAGGAGGGATGCCTTCAAATCGAGCGAATGGAATCAGTGCAAGTGGTTCGTTACGCTCAATTTGTAGGAATAAAGACAAAGATGATTTAATAAGGATAGGCTCTTGGGAAGTGGGGACCCTTACGAGAAAGTCCTTAGAATTGGTAGAGATTTTAGACAAGTATAAGATACAAATAGCATGCATTCAGGAGACTAAGTGGGCAGGAGCTAAAGCAAAGGGGATAGGGGGTTCAAACTATGGTACTCGAGAAGTACGCGAAAGCAGAACGTGATAGGTATCTTAGTGGACAAGGGACTTATGAACAGAGTAGTGGGGATCAAAAGAGTCAATGATAAGATAATGGTAGTAAAAATTATTTTATACAGTGTGGTTCTTAATGTAGTATGTGCTTATGCACCTTAAGCTGATGCAGGCGGACAACTAAAACGTACACTCTTGGAGCTGTTGGATGGGTGTTCCTATAAATCTCTAATACTGAGCAGATCATCCTAAGAGGGGATTTTAATGGGCATATAGGGGCAGAGTTAGACGGATATATAGGAACTCATGGGAGCTTCGGATACGGCACTAGAAATGATTGTGGGATTGATTTATTGGACATGGCCATAGCATATGAGTTAGTAATAGTAAATTCCTTTTTTTAGAAAAACAAAGCGCACTTGGTGACATTTCAGAGTAACATGACCAAGACGCAAATTGACTATCTCCTTGTCAGGATAAGAGCCAGATCATGATGCAAGGATTTCAAAGTTCTTCCGGCTGCATGTTTATCAACCCAACATAAATTGTTACTTTTGGAATTAGGAATTAAGGGATGGAGGGCACAACAAATTACCAAGCAATGTCGCAAAATTAGATGGTGGAGGCTAAACGGGGACATGGTGGAACATTTTAGGACTTAGGTTCAGTATAATACAATATGGGATGTGAATGGAGATGCGAATTGGATGTGACAGGGAGTAGCCCCAGTAGTGAGAGAAACTGTCACAAAACTCCTATGGGTATCTGAAAGATAAGGGGTGGATGGAATCTTAGTGGTGGTCAGATACGGTCCAAGGGACGATAAAGGCAAAAAAGAGAGCTTTTAAAAATTTGGTGACAAGCACAATAGAGGCAGAGTGAGTAACTAATAGAGTAAGGTATAGACTGACAAAACAAAAGGCCAAGAAGACTATTTCAGTGGCTAAAGGAGAATCTTACGAGAATATGTACATAGATTTGGATACGGTCAAGGGAGCACAAAGAATTTTCAAGATAGCTAGAGATAGGGCACGTGATACAGAAGATTTTAACCAAGTCTGTTGTATACATGATGAAGCAGGACAGGTGCTCACAGAGGCCCAGACCATCAAGCGAAGGTGGCATAGATACTTTTATAGCCTAGATAATAAAGACATATTGATCAATATAGAGTTGGGCAAAACTCCTGTGTTGGGACACTTTCTAAACAGGTACTCATGGGTGAGGATCACAAGAGGATAAATTACAAAGATTTTGAGGGGGATGGGGAGTGGAAGGGCTATACAGTCGGATGAGATCCCTATAGAGGTATGGAAACGTATAGGAGTTGTCGAAATTGAGTGGTTAGTTCAGTTCTTTAATGTGCTCCTCGAGTCAGCCAATATATCAGATGAATGGAGATTGAGTATGTTAATCCCTTTATACAAGGCCAAAGGGACATCCAATAATGTCACAACTATCGAGGCATCAAAATACTAAGTCATACCATGAAACTGTGGGAGAAGGTAATTGAAAAGAGAACCTGAAGAGCTGTTTCTATTTCGGCCAACCAATTTGGATTTATACCTGGTAGGTCCATGAAAGAAGCAATACATCTACTCCGGAGATTAATGGAGTGCTATAGGGAATGAAAACGAGATTTGTATATAGTTTTTATAGATTTGTAGAAGGCGTATGATAGGGTTCCTAGAGAACTCATATGGAGGTGGTTGAAGGCAAAGGACATTCCTATGACTTATATCAGAGTAATTAGGGATATGTATGAAGGAACACTAACTAGCGTAAGGAAGATAGGAGACAACACGGAAGAGTTCTTCATTGGTGTAAGACTACACCAAGGCTTAGCCTTAAGCCCTTTTTTGTTCACATTAGTGTTAGATGTTCTTACCAAACATATTCAAGGAGAGGTACTTTGATGTATGTTATTTGTTGACGATATTGTCCTGATGGATGAGACTAAAGAGGGGGTCAATGCCAAGTTAGAACGTTGGAGAGACGCATTAGAATCGAAAGGTTTTAAAATAAGTAGATCCAAGACGGAATATTCAAAATGTAACTTTTTGGGTTGTTAAATAGTACAAGAAATGGCGGTAGCAATTAGTAATGACATTATACCACAGAAATCGAGGTAGACCAAATGGCGAAGCGCATTAGGTGTTTTATGTGATAAAAAGATCCTTCAAAACTTAAAGGGAAGTTTTATAAAATGGTGATTCGGCCAGCCATGTTATATGGGGTAGAGTGTTAACATACAAGACAGTTGTTGGTAGCAGAAATACATAAGCTTTGGTGGATGTGTGAAGTTACTAAAAGAGATAGGGTCTGGAATTGTGTGGTGAGTGACATACTACAGGTGGCTAGTATTGCTGACAAGTTGAGATAGACAAGGCTTAGGTGGTTTGGGTATGTGTGCGGGACGTCCTGTGATGCTCCGGTATGACGTGTGAGAAAATAACCATTACTGGAAAAAGGGAGGTCTTACAAGAACTGGAGGGAAGTGATCAGGAATGATATGTTAGAATTAGCTCTTACTGAGGCGGTGACTAGAAATAGGAAGGTTTGGCGTGATCGGATCAGGGTAACGACACCTTTTAAAGTCCTCGCGCCTCATACTTACCGCATAAGAAAGCCAACTCAATGTCCTTTCTGCATTTGCGAGTTGTACGTTTTGGCCAAGGCTTTCAGGCTTTCAACTTGGTTTTTCAGGTCAGGTGTAGTGGGGGAAGATTTACCGTCTATAACTGTGGGATGGTCATATCCTCAAGATATCTCAGTAAAGACTCCTAGCATGATTAGCGTATAGTAGAGCCGGTCTTTATAGTTTGTAAGGTACTAGCAGATCTGGTCACCTTCATATATATCCTTATGTATTGTTTGTAACTTTATTTACTAATTTATGTAGCGTACCAATTTTATTTTTTTACTCTTTTAACCTGCATGATTATTTTATTGTTACACTGCATGTTAGTATACCGAAAACTGTTTCTTTATAATGTAAGGGTAAGATTATGTACTATCAAACTTCTCCAGATCTCGCTTCATTGTGAAACTTTGGACTGGATGTGATGATGATATCATATAATTAAGTAATCTTGGCTTTTGAGGAATTATATGAAAAAAGTTTGCTATTATTTCCAACACCAATTGCATCATATTAGAAGTTGTTTTTTCATGACTATCGTTATTAATATAATACTAAATTATTTTTCACACCCATAAATAAGTTATGATTTTATTTATACTAATTATGATAACTATAAAATTACTAAATTAATATTTTCTATATTTGATTAAATTATATCTATATATATTACAAATTGATAATAAAAAGTAGAAAAATAATAAACTCAATAATATATATTACAAAATTTTTCAGATAATTAACCTTCAACATGGTTATCATAGAATCTTACGGTTTGTTCTCTCTTTTTTGTCTCTTCAATGAGGAGTTAAACCCTAACACAAACTCAAATCAACATCATTCTTCTACCATGAATGACGATAGAGGTTCGGTGGATAAGACTACTGTTGTTTCAGAGGAAGAGGTGATTCCTGTCTCGACTGAGGAAGAGGATATTGAAGGTATTGTATACGGCTTCAACGAACTCACAGTTGAATCCTTTGATAACCCTCCTTTCTGTTTGGTTAGACGATTCCTCACTAACCGTACAATCAAATACAACGCAATGGTCCACACATTGGCCTCTTTGTGGAGACCAATCAAAGGGTCTCAACCTAGGAAATTATCGGGTGATCTTTTTCTTTTCCAGTTTTTTCATGAGGTGGATGTTCATCGTGTTTTAGATATGTCACCATGGTCCTTTGACAATCAACTACTCATCCTGGATATGCTTGGAGCTATGCAGAATCCTTTGGAGATTCCTTTATTCTTTGTTCCAGTTTGGGTCCAAATCCATGGTCTTCATTCTGGATTTCGATCGGAGAGGGTGGCATCTGATGTTGGAAAGGCTATGGGGAAGTTTATGCATGTCGATCCTCAAAATTTTAGTAATTTATGGAATTTTTATTTAAGGGTGCAAGTGCAATTGGATGTTCGTAAACCGATCAAGGAATCGATGCAATTGAAGAAAGAAGGTGGTGATTGGTGTACTGTGACATTTGTCTATCAGAGGTTACCAATGTTTTGTTTGATATGTGGTTTTATGGGGCATACAGAACGGTTCTATCCTCGACTTATTGATTTTCCTCCGGGAATGGCAATTCAAAAATACTCACCGAGTATTCGTACTCCAACATGCCGATCACAGCCAATGTTTGGTTCCAAATGGCTACGTTCGGCCCATCCGGCTGGGGGAGATTGGAGTTCAAACTCGAAGGATACTGCAGAATCTTTAGGTGCTTTGACTGCTTCCAATTATGTGAAAAATATGGTTATCCCGACTATTATGGTAGATGGAGATTCGGTGCAAATTGGAAGCCATCATTCTGTTCCACCTTCAGGAAATCACAGAGCAGATGTTGAAACAATTAATGTGTTTGATTCGAAAAGAAAGAGACTGGGCTTGGATCATTTGAAGAAGGCTCAGGATGTTGCTACTCCCGAAAGCATGTCCATTGATCCAAAAACATCAACAGTGATGTCTAGTTCTCATACGCGCCGATATAGATGAGTTGTTTGAGCTAGAATTGTTGTGGACTGGCAATCCACGATCAATTCAAAATCTTCAGTTTATTGTCCAACAAAAAATACCAATGTTTATTTTTCTTATTGAAACTTTGTCATTGTCTACTAAAATTTCAGAAATAACGACTCTCTTAGGGTACGATGATTTTATAGCTATAGATTGTATTGGTCATAGTGGTGGCCTTGTTTTAATTTGGCGTGTTGTTTCTTCTGCTTCTGTTTTGAATTTATCTTTGCGGTGTATTGATGTGGAAGTTCTGGTTGAGGATGTTGGCAATTAGCGACTCACAGGTTTTTATGGGCACCCTGATCGGAGTCGACATACGGAGTCTTGGACACTTCTTCGTAATCTAGCCAAGTGTAGTAGTTTTCCTTGGGTTTGTATTGGAGATTTTAATGATATATTAGCACTGCATGAGAAACGAGGGGGTAGAAGACAACCTAATCATCTCATGGAGGGTTTTCGGAATGCTATTCGTGATGCTGGACTTTTTGATTTTCCCATGGGTGGTTATCAATTCACTTGGGATCATATACGTAATACTGAGAATTGGATAGAAGAAAAATTAGATCGCGTATTGGTTTCTAATGTTTGGAGCTCTTTATTTCCTTATGCATAAGCCGCCTCTTTGGAAACCTCGACTTCGGATCATCTTCCGATTATGCTTGAGTTGCGTACCTTTGTTTTATATACTCGAGCCAGTCATTTCCGTTATCAAAATAGTTGGTCTAAGGAGTCAAATTGCCGAGTGATAGTACAGAATAGCTGGGGCTCTTCGGTTGGGGATGAGGTGTAACACCCCACTCCCGCGTGACCCGAACCCGACATCGATGGGGATATCCGAATCTGTGGACCGCAAGGGTGGCGAGCTACATCACTCAGACGAAACTCAGTATAATTTTTTTAAAGACATTCAAAGCATGAAAAACAGTAGACAATTTGAGCCCACGTTAATTTGTAAACATTTTTAGTCATTACAAACATTCAATAATAATTTAACGTAGCCATTTAATGTACACAAATCTACAACCAAATTGGGCCCACTGTAAATACAAAGTATTATTTTACTGAGATTGCAGAATACAATTTTATGAGACACTACTGCAGACGCGAACTGATCCCGACCCCTATCTTTCCCTTGCATGCAATAAGCATACTCCCGTGTCTAACGGAGTACTCTTCAAGGCCTGAAAAATAATTTCAAATTTTGGGTGAGTTTTGCGAACTCAATGAGGGACCCTCATCGATGGTTCACCCAATCCATGCAAGAATCACATATATTATAGATATTCCACAGTTTCATATTCATAAGTATTACATAATCGTACTCGAACAATTCACAGGTTATTTCACAACAGTACATCCAGAAATATCATATGGTTATCATATCATAAGTCACAATTCCATATTTAGTACACTGAATCATTCATAATATTTCACGTTCGACACGCTAAATTATTCATATTATGCATATGTGATGCTCATAAGACCCACTTTTCCAATTGTTACTTTGTTATGACCGAGTGCCTGAACTGTCCCATATAGGGCTCATTAAGCGTTAAACGCGTCTCATGGGTAGGAGAGTCCTCTGGGTATGCACTACTTCCCTGTGAGCTCGAGGCTCTTTTTCACTCATTGAGCTTGTAGCTCTGATCGTCTCAGGGGTAGGAGAGCCCTCTGGGTATGCACTACTTCCCTGCGAGCTCAAGGCTCTTTTTCTCTGATCGGTGGCTCCTCTGGTCACAACTCTCATTATGTTCATGCATTCATGCAATGGAATGCGTCATTCATAATTATCTATCCCATTCAATCACATTTTCATATTGTAGGACCTTAGTATGGCCTTCCACATTAAAGCAGAGCTTTTCAAATTTCGTTCATATTCATGTACACAGTTGACCATCATATATATGCACATATAATGGTTCATCTTGTAAGTGATCTAGAAGGGGGGGTTGAATAGATCCTTAATCTTTTTGTAATTTTCTACAAAAAAAATCAGAAGTTAATTCACACACAAAAAATTTAAATAAATTTAAATAAACAGAGTAGGGAAGAAGATCAAACACTGTTTTATAGAGGTTCGGTGCTAAAACCTACGTCCTCTACCTAAGCTCCCACTTAGGATTTTTCCAATCACTTTATTGCACACTTTGTAGTTGAGTGTGAACTTTTTACAACACCACTTGAATTCCGGCTCAAGTTACCTCACAAACGATTTGTTTTCCGGCACAAATCCTACCTCACACGTGACCTTTCACTAGTCACTCAAATTGTAAGATAAACAAGATAAAGATTGAAGAACACATGCTCAATACAATTTGTAACTAAGTAAGAGCAATAATGAGCAATTTGAAGCAATAGAAGAGTATTTAGACTTGTAGAACTTGTATCTACTCTTCTTCCATCATCCTCTATTTATACTTGAAGAAATATAGTCGTTGGAGGTCATTCTAGTTGTTGCTTGATTAACATTACCGCTCCTTGATAATCTCCTTCCATTTTTGGCTAATTGGACCGTTGGAGCTGATTTGGTGCATCCATAAGTCGACTTGTCGAATGAATAAGTCGACTTGTTTCAACCATTTACGTAAAAATTGTAACTCCGCTCTCCAATAAGTCGACTTGTGCTATGTAAGTCGACTTGTCGTCCTCGATAAGTTGACTTGTGTATGGTTAGTCGACTTGTGTTGATATATCTTCATATATAAGTCGACTTATGATTTGCAAGTCGACTTATGTTGCCTTCAACGGTAACATCCATCCAAATCTTCTATAATCCTCATGTTTTATGCCATTTTCCTTATAAGGAACCTCCTATCTTGATTCTTCAATGATTAAACACTTGCTCATCTTGATTTGCACAATTATTTCATTGAATAATACCTGAAATAATTTCTTAACTAATTCTAGATATTTTATTATTATCAAAACATAAAGGGATTTAATTTGTCAACCACCATTGGTCCAACAATCTCCCCCTTTTTGATAATGACAAAATATTTAGAAATTGAAAAGAAATTTGAAAGACATAAAACTTGATCAAGGATTTTAATCCCTTGTCTTGATGGTTAGTTTGTCTCCCCCTTAATTGATAAACCAATGGTTTAAATAGAAATCAATATAGGTGCAAATCAATATATTTTTACTCACCCTCAATCAAATATCAAACTCAATCAAATATCAATTTCCAATTTTACTCCCCCTTTTTGTCATAATAAAAAAAATCAATAGTGAAAAATAAACTCAAATGAAGATTAATGAAGTTTATAACCAAACATTGCATCAAACACAAATAATAGCAATAGTCATTACAAAATATGTGAATCCAACACACAAAGACAAAAATGTATGGAAATGTTGGTCAAGGCACAATGCAATACACATCATGATTTAAGAATCATCGTGCCTACACCCTAGCTTGTCAAAAATCTTCTTGATGTTCTTCTCTAAGCGGGTAAGCATGCTGCGTTGCTCGTCAATTTTTCTTTCCATTCTTATAAGCACATCTTGTTGATCATCATGTCTCTCATTTATCTCATCCAACTGATCTTGAATTTCCTGAATATCAGCTTGGGATACTTCACTTATTCCCACATTACTTGGCCGTGAGCTACTAGGACGATCTCGTTGTCCTCTTAGATCGCTTCCTCAAGGACCTGCCACCTACTAAAGTCAACCCAAGCTTCTCAACATGATAGGAATAGACCCAGCCTTTTTCAACTGTTCTAACCAACTTCATGCTCCTCAAGTTATAAGGCGTGAATCTTCAACTTTGAGGATAAGGAAAACTTGCATAAGAATCCAGATTGCATCTTTTGACCTGAGAGAAATGGGTAATCAAAGCAGCATAAGGCATTCCTTTATGCCGGACTGGTTTCCCTTTCAGCTGTCCTCGTAATAGACTCGCCTTTTTCCTCATCATTTGGATAACTAAACTCGGATAGTTTATTTTCCTCCCTTCCTCTAAGTGTCAAAGAATCTCCTTATCTAAAGCAGTGATCTGATTATTGCTAGCTTTCTTTGGGAACACAACCCTGTTAATCGCATAATGTAATAATCGATAATTTAATGGTAGATCCATAGCCTTAAAGGGAGGGGAATGATCGGAACATAACCGAACCAACAGATCAACCCCTTTTTCCTCAGTATAGCTGAAATTCTCTTCGGCTTCCTCATCAGTATCACCCTCACCCTCAGCATTCCTCAAAATCTCAAAATCAGTAAGGGGAGCTCTAGGCCTAACTCCTCCTCTAGGCAAATGAAACAAGGTACACAAATCTGATTCACTAAGATAAATTGCTTTCCCGTTAATTTTAGATGACAGAGTAACTCCATCCTCAACATTACTGCCCATCACAACCAGATTTGCATAGAATTGCCTTACTATATCTTCATAAATATTAGCATGAAAATCCAGAAAATCTCTTAGCCCAAGGTTAGCAATTTCAGTAAACACATCTGAGAACTCGCTACTATCTAACTCAGTCCAATCAAATCTCATGGAGGGAATCAATACTTCATCTTTAAGTACCTTATAATACAATGTTTGATCATCCCTCGAAACAAATCTAGGTTCAATCGCGTCATCCTCCCTCGCAGCATCTCCCCTTGGTGATGACCCCCGAACTCGTGGTCTATGATGAACGTGGGGACTTTGAGATTGAGCAGGTTCTTTGCCTTTCTGAGAAGATTTTCTAGGAGCCATGGAAGTTTAGAGAGAAGGGGAAAAATCGCAGGTTAGGGTTTTGAAAGAGGATTTTCAGGGTTTTAGTGAGAAGGGGTCTGCGGAGAAGAAAGGGAAGAAGATCTTTTAAAGACTCTGAGTGACCATAAGTCGACTTGTCTACCTCATAAGTCGACTTATCGACATACATAAGTCGACTTGTCGATCTACATAAGTCAACTTATCCTCAAATATCTGCATTCCCCAAACACTAAGAAACATCATAAGTCGACTAATTCCCTGATAAGTCGACTTGCTAATGGTCAAGTCAAAAAAATGTGTCCAATATTCCAAATAAGTCACTTTTTCAGCCCAAGTAAGCAACATGATGAATGTATCTTCGGATGTGATTGCACTTTTGCCTCAAATTTTGACCATTTGATATATGAATGTAACCAAAAGTAAATTCAACCGAAGGAATTTAAATCACACATGCCTAATCTCAATTTAATGTTCATAAACACATCTTCCTTAAGAGGTTTAGTAAACATGTCAGCCAGTTGATCACTAGTTGATACATGCTTCAAGCAAATGTCTCCTTTTAAACAATGATCACGGATAAAATGATGTCTAATTTCTATAATCAAGCAATTGATGTTTAATCCAAAGAACTTGGGCACATGCACTCCCAGCTGCTACATATTCAGATTCAGCAGTGGAAATAGCTACACTGGCTTGTTTTTTACTAGCCCAAGATATCAAAGATGAACCTAAGAAATGACATAATCCACTAGTACTTTTTCTATCAATTCTACAGCCACCATGATCAGCATCACTATAAGCATACAAATCAAAGGATTCACAATCGATACCATAAACCATGATTGATGATTCTACTCAAGTATCTAAATATTCTTTTGCAAGCACTCAAATGAGAAATCTTGGGTAAGATTGAAATCTAGCACAAAGACATGTGGCAAACATGATGTCGTGTCTCTAAGCGATTAAATACAAAAGAGAGCCGATCATACCTCAGAGAGTTTTGATCAACATCTTCTTCATGTTCATGTTTTTCCAAGACCGATTTGTTGCCATTGGTGTTGCTCGCCACTTTGCATCCATCCATTTTAAACTTCTTAAGAAGTTCCTTGGTATACTTCGATTGGTGGATGAAAATGTCATTTTTGTGTTGCTTGATTTGCAATCCAAGAAAGAACTTGAGTTCCCCCATCATGCTTATTTCAAATTCGCCTTGCATTAAATCACTAAATTCCTTACACAAAAATTCATTAGTAGCACCAAACACAATATCATCAACATAAATTTGACAAATAAACATATCCTTGTCAACATGTTTAATGAATAAAGTATTATCGATCTTACCACGAACATACCCATGTTGAGTTAGAAAAGTACTTAACCTTTCATACCATGCTCTAGGTGCTTGCTTCAATCCATATAGTGCCTTCTTGAGTTTGTAAACATAATCCGGATGCTCATGATCTTCAAATCCCGGTGGTTGTTTGACGTAGACTTCTTCTTGAATGTATCCATTGAGAAATGCACTTTTGACGTCCATTTGATTTAATTTGATCCTTTTATGAGACGCAAAGGCACATAATAGTCTAATTGCCTCCAACCGAGCCACAGGAGCATATATCTCATTGTAATCAAGGCCTTCTTCTTGATAAAATCCTTGAGCCACTAACCTTGATTTATTTTTAATCGCTTCACCATTCTCATCATATTTAATCGGATTTACCCACTTGACTCCAATAATAGTCTTGTCCTTTGGTGGAGCTACCAAATCCCATACATCATTTCGCTTGAATTGGTTAAGCTCTTCTTGCATAGCTAATAGTCAGTTTTCATCTTTAAGAGCTTCTTCTATATTCTTGGGTTCTACTAATGAGATGAGGGCTGAATTGCTCATATTCTCATAGATATTTCTCCTGGTTCTCACACCATCATTTAAATCACCAATGACTTGCTCCATAGGATGGTTCTTTGCTTTTGCCCACGATTTAATATTGGGTACATGAGTTTCTTCATCTAACTTCAATTCCTCAATCTTGGACTCAATTTCTTCAATTTTATTACCTGAACTTCCTGCATCATCATCAAAATAAACCTTTCTCGGGGGTGAAATCATATCATCAAATTTAACATGAATACTTTCTTCAACACATTTAGTCCTATTATTATAAACTCTAAAAGCCTTACTAGTTTGAGAATAGCCAATAAACACACCAACATCAGATTTTGAATCAAAATTTCCTAAATTGTTCTTTCCATTATTATGAATAAAGACCTTACAACCAAAAGGATGAAAATAAGAAATATTGGGTTTCTTACCTTTCCAAAGCTCGTATGGTGTCTTATTTTTGTCTCTTCAGAATGCACCCTATTGATGACATAGCACGTCAGATTGATCGCTTCCTACCAAAATGTTTTAGGAAGACTGTACTCATTTAACATAGTCCTGCTCCTTTCTTCAAGAGAGCGATTCTTCCTTTCTACTACACTATTTTGTTGCGGAGTTCTTGGTGTTGAGAAATTGTGTTCTATTCCGTATTTGTCACAAAGACTTTCGAATGGTTCACATTCAAATTCACCTCCATGATCGGTTCTAATTGCAACAATTAACAAATTTTTCTCATTTTGAACCAATCTACACCACTTGGTAAATTCGTTAAAAGCATCACTTTTATTAGCAAGAAATCTCACCCAAGTAAATCTAGAAAAGTCATCCACAATCACAAGGACATATAATTTACCACTAAGACTAGCATGTCTAGATGGCCCAATTAAATCCATATGAACAAGTTCAAGAATTCTAGATGTGCAAATTTCTTTCTTTGGTTTGAAAGATTCTCTAACATGTTTGCCCTTTAAACAGGATTCACACAAGTGATCTTTAACAAATTTGATTTTAGGCAATCCTCTCACTATGTCATTTTTCGAAAGCTTAGAAATTAGAGGCAAAGGAGCATGTCCTAATTTTCTATGCCATAAAAATGCATTTTCTTCTAATGTCACTAAACACTTTTCATTAAAAGAACTATCATCATACAAATATACTATGTATGTATTTCCATGTCTCAATCCAATGAAAGCAACATGACCATCCTTTTTAACCGTGCAATGTGATTATTCAAAAACTACATTAAAATCCATATCACTTAGTTGAGAAACACTTAACAAATTATGTTTCAACCCATCAACAAGCAAAACATTGTCAATGGTTGGCAAAGGTTCCTTACCCACTTTACCAATACCAATGACCTTACCTTTGTTGTTGTCTTCGAAAGTGACATAACCTTGATTCTTTGGTTTGATTTCTGCAAAAAGGTTCTTGTCTCCACTCATATGTCTTGAACATCCGCTATCGATGTACCAAGTGCTTGACGGCCTTTCATCCCTTGCTTGTACCTCATTTTCATCATCACTTGATGAACTTTTTGCCATAAGTGCCAGGTTGTTTTCATCATCGCTTTGGTATGCCTCCTCATCATCACTCCAAGTTGCCACCAGGCTAGTTTTCCTTTTTCCTTTGTCGTATTTGTCATTTTTCTGGAAGTTTGATGTGGAGGATGAGCTTTTGCATTCTCTTGCGAGATGTCCCCGTTTTCCACATCTCCAACATTCTTCATTGCCTTTCTTTTCATCATAGCCCTTGGATTTCCTTTCAATTGCAATTTTTTTCTTTTCTCCAATTCTTCCACCATTTAATTCCTTCCTACGATTTTTGAGAAGTCCTTTAAATTTTCTCAAATTTCTAGCATACATTGCTATCTCTTCGTCTTCCTCCTCTTCATCTATTTCTTCATCACTTTCATCAACAAAAGAAGTATTAGCTTTTAAAGCAATAGATTTTTGTGGCTTACCTCTACCTCCTCTGGATTTGAGAATGATCTCATAATTGATAAGTGATCCCACCAAGGTGTTGAATTCCAGATGATTTAGATCTTTGGACTCCATAATGGCGGTGACTTGTGAGTCCCATTCTTTTGGTAGTGAGCGAAGAATTTTTTTTACCTTCTCGCTGCTCGTCATATGCTTTCCAAGGTTGCCTAATCCATTTATGATTTCTGAAAAACGATCAAGTATAGTGGAAATAGACTCACCTTCCTTCATGACAAGCATTTCATAGTCATGAAGCAGCATGTTGATCTTTGTCTCCCGGACTTGGTTGGTTCCTTCATGGGTGATGCGAAGTCTCTCCCACATTTCTTTGGCGATGGCACACGAGTTAACTCGGTTTCTTTCCTCAACCGTGAGAGCGCAATAAATTAGCTTCATTGCTTTTGCGTTGATGTAAGCTTGCCTCCAGTCATTGTCATCGTATTCCAATTCGCTTTTAATTCACCATTTTCTTTTAAAGGTGGTCAGGAACGAAGATAATTATCTTCCAATATTTCACTCCTTCGCTATGATGTGATACTTCATAGGATTTTCCAAGAAGAATAATTAGTACCAATAAATAAAGGAGGACGGTTGTTTGTGTTACCTTCTTCCACTAGGTTATCAGGTGACATCCCCGGATACTTCGCTCTGATACCAATTGTAAGTGATCTAGAAGGGGGGTTGAATAGATCCTTAACCTTTTGTAATTTTCACAACAAAATCAGAAGTTAATTCACACAAAAATAATTTAAATAAATTTAAATAAACAGAGTAGAAGAAGATCAAACATCGCTTTATAGAGGTTCAAGCTAAGACCCACGCCCTCTACCTAAGCTCCCACTTAGGATTTTGCCAATCACTTTATTTCATACTTTGTAGTTGAGTGTGAACTTTTTACAACGCCACTTGAATTCCGGCTCAAGTTACCTCACAAACGATTTATTTTCCGGCACAAATCCTACCTCACACGTGACCTTTCACTAGTCACTCAAATCGTAAGATAAACAAGATAAAGATTGAAGAACAAATGCTCAATATAATTTGTAACTAAGTAAGAGCAATAATGAGCAATTTGAAGCAATAGAAGAGTATTTAGACTTGTAGAACTTGTATCTACTCTTCTTCCATCATCCTCTATTTATACTTGAAGAAATATAGTTGTTGGAGGTCATTCTAGCCGTTGCTTGATTAACATTACAGTTCCTTGATAATCTCCCTTCCATTTTTGGGTAATTGGACCGTTGGAGCTGATTTGGTGCATCCATAAGTCGACTTGTCGAATGAATAAGTCGACTTGTTTCAACCATTTACGTAAAAATTGTAACTCCGCTCTCCAATAAGTCGACTTGTGCTATGTAAGTCAACTTGTCGTCCTCGATAAGTCGACTTGTGCTATGTAAGTCGACTTGTCGTCCTCGATAAGTCGACTTGTGTATGGTTAGTCGACTTGTGTTGATATATCTTCATATATAAGTCGACTTATGATTTGCAAGTCGACTTGTGTTGCCTTCAACGGTAACATCCATTCAAATCTTCTATAATCCTCATGTTTTATGCCATTTTCCTTATAAGGAACCTCATATCTTGATTCTTCAATGATTAAACACTTGCTCATCTTGATTTGCACAATTCTTTCATTGAATAATACCTGAAATAATTTCTTAACTAATTCTAGATATTTTATTATTATCAAAACATAAAGGGATTTAATTTGTCAACCACCATTGGTCCAATACATCTAGTTTATACTCAATAATATCACAATCAGTAGTCGTATCATAATCAGTAAACATGTCCCAAACTATCACATCAGAAACAAGTAATGTCATAGAGTGCACAGATTCACAACCAGATAACACTTCTATGTCATATCTCCCATTACATTGGACCTTCTGTCCGGAATCCACAGTCAGAAACAATCGCAAAACCCACCATTATTCGCCACATTAAACATATCATAATTGAAAGAACCATCTAGGTCACTCACCTGTACTTCCAAGCTAATACCTGGAAGTCTCAGTAACGTCGGTGGATCGACGCTCCAAATGTGCCTCTATAACAGTTATAGTATGTAAATATTACCAATTGTCCAAATCAGAAATATTTACGAATGCACATGTAGCGATTTAAAAATGTGTACAATGCATGTTCGTGACATTCCCGGTATTAATCCAAAATTTTTATCACAAAATTCCATCTAAAAATTAGAAATCTAATGGCACCGAAATTACTCAATTCGGACCTCTATAGGTCCAAAGATTAATAAAACAATGACCAGAAACCAATTACCTGGACCCACGTCAATTTCACCTCCAAAAATTTCCAATTTCTCATAAATAAAATTAAATATTCCACGAATCCGATGCCTCGAGAATCAGGTCAATCGGATGTCGGATGGAACATATATGAGTCAAAGAAGGCATAAACATATATATATATATATATAATATTCAAAAGATAAAGTGCTTCCTTCCTTTTTTCTGTCTGACATTCAACCATGCATAACTCTTTATACACAAATTATAAAATTACAAATCATATCTCGTTGGAAAGATCATGAAAAACTCTACAAGTTTCATGAAGGCCAGAAAAAACCAATTTCACCCCTAAGGGTGTCAAAAATACACTCAAAATTACTGCCTTCATAATATCTCCCAAAACAGTGCAGCATTTTGTAAAATCCATAACTTCCCATTCCCTTTGCTAAAAATTACAAGCTTTATGCAAAAGAAATATCAAAACATGTCCTACAACTTTCATGAACAGCATGGAACCAAATTCAATTGTTAAATGGGTCAAAAAAATTCAATAAGTGATTCTACCCCTACATTTGACCTGAACAGTACTACCATTTTCTAAAAACCATAACTCCTTGCCCAAATGTCGAAAATTCTCTACCTTATATCACTGGAAAGATCAGAAAACATACTTCAATTTTCATGAAGGGCTTCAAAGCCAATTCTATTTCTAATTAGTTCAATTTCTTCCATGAAGGTGACTGCCCTGATAACTAGCAAATTACTTGATTTAAGTCCAATCTTTGAAAATTCATAACTCCCACTTCTGACATCTAAAATTAGCATGCTATATCTCATTTTAAAGCTAATTTCTTCCTCTACAACTTTCCAGAAGATCACTTGAGCCAATTGGAATAAAAAAAATCTATAATTTAGCTTTCAAGCACAATTCTCACAAAACCTACATTTAGAGCTAGGTTCCAACATAATGCACATAAACAGCCAACATTCAATAGGTCATAACTCACAATATACATATCGAAAAATTGCATAATCAGTGGCAATGGAAATATAACAAGATAGGCTTCAACTTTCATTAAGACCAGTTTCACCAATTTACCCTAAATCAATCCAAAAAATGCACCAAAATTTCAGGTCATCAAACCCGGGTACTGTCCACACAGCTTATATCATTCACTTTCAAAGCAAGATTAAACACTCTTCTAATCAAAATTGGGCAGAACTTCCTTCACATAAATTGTAGCCAAATGTCTCAATTTTAATTTAGGACAAACCTCACCTCAATTGCTTGACCACACAACTAGTTATGGAAAAAACATTAGAACATGTTCAAGGTGCATTTTCCAGCTTTGATACTCCATCCAATTCCTATCATTCAAATGCCAATTCTACTTCAATAAGCATACCAATTAGACAAGAAATCAGCCAATATATCATCAATACTTTCACTTGGACAAATAGCCACAAGTTGGCAGCACCAAACTCAACTTGATTCCTTTAATTTCCATTCAACATTAGTCATACAATTCACTTTAAACTATTCTAAATGTCATACAACACATATCCTCACACAAACATACACTCACACCCAACAAATCAAACCCTAGATTTCATGAAATTCATGCCTCATCAATCATAATTAATGTACATTAACTTCCACTCCATGCATCTAACCACTACTATTTAAAGAGTACAATTAAATGCTTACCAATTAAGTTTCAAATCTTCACTTCTCCAACTACTATACTTTCTCACTTCTCATCATCATGCCAAGAGAGAAAGTTTATCCTAGGCCCTTTTTAGGTGAGTTAATAGAAGAGAGAACAAAGTGGAAGGAGGAGGAGGAGCTAAGCAATTGTAACTAGGAAACTTGAAGAAAATCAAATGGAGAAGAAGAAAGGATGAAGCTTCGGATGAAGGAACAAAGCAAATGAAAATCCTCTTTTCATTCTTCCTATTTAGAGTGAGTTGTCGAAAATGAAAGCCAACCATTAATGGTTTAGGACACTTGGCATATTTAAGAAAAAGACAAATAAGGAAAAAGACAAAAAATAACATTTAATAAGATTAAACCCTAATGACATGAATATTTGACCCGTTCAATTCCACTAGCCCTAATTCTAAGTCCAAAATAATGTTCCCAATATTGTAGTGCCATTGGACAGAAATTTTCGATACCAAAAATCAACTGGTTCGCCACTTGGCGATTTTTTCGGTCCGAGAATTTTTCCCATAAAATTTCAGAAAAAATTTCAAAAATTCCTTTAAAATATAAAACACAGAAAAATCACTCCAAATTTGGTTTTCAAGCAACGAATCATATTTTTCACAACAAAAATCACAGTTAGGCACCTCTACCGGGAATTGTCACGAATGCATGTACAGTTCTTTTCATGTGCAGATTTTCACTATTCGCATATAAGGATATGCATGAATATTTCAATTAATCTCAATCCCTCTTGGTCCCTTTCCAAATTACTATTTTACCCTTCTCATCGGGGGTGGGATGTTACATGAGGTTTCGGATCGATTATCTCTATGTGGCCAAGCTTTATATAGGTGGGGTCTGGACTTGAGGGACTTTAAGAAACGAGAGTTGGAAGATAGTCTTCGGCTCATTAAACAACTACGAGGTTCACGTGTACTGCAGGATATGGAACGTTTTCATGCAACAAATCAAAAGTTCTTCCAGATTTTGCGTGAGCGAGAAGTCCAATGGAAGCAACGATTGAAGGTTTTTTGGCTTAAGGATGGTGATTCTAACACGCGGTTTTTCCACTCTATGGCAACACATCGTCAAAAGAAAAATTCTTTCTGTCGTCTTAAGGATGATTCAGGTCTGTGGATTGATAGCGAGATGAGTTTGGAATCTCTGATTTCTTCTTACTTCACTAAGATGTTTATAGCTAATCTAGGTGATCATTAACATGTGGCTAACTTAATACCTGCTCGAATTACTAAATGCTCCTTATACTTCATATGAGGTAAAGATTGCGGTCTTTAGTATGCATCCAGATAAATCCCCTGGTTGTGATGGCTTCAATCCGGGCTTTTACTAGACCCATTGGGATACAGTCAGTATAGCAATTACGGAGGTATGTATTGATACTTTGACTAGGGGGACGATACCAGCACGGTTGAACGAAACAATACTTGTTCTTATTCCTAACAAATCTAAACCTGAGACCATGGGGCATCTTTGCCCCATTGCGCTTTGCAACGTGTTGTATAAGGTTGTTATTAAGGTTCTTGCTAATCGTTTGAAGATTATCCTGCCTGACATTGTTTCACCATCTCAAAGTGCATTTGTTTCCGGAAGACAAATTCAAGATAATAGCATTATTGCGTTTAAGCTGATGCATTATTTCCAGAATAAGAGGCGAGGTAATGAGGGGTACGTTGCATTAAAAATGGATATTAGTAAGGCATATGATCCTATGGAGTGGAGTTATATTTCTGCGATTCTTGCTCAATTTGGTTTTTCACAGAATTGGATTAAGCTGGTAATGGAGTGCTTAACTACAATTCAGTATTCGATTTTGCATAAAAGGAAATTGCTGGGTCTTATCCACCCTTCACGTGGGATAAGACAAGGGGATCCTCTTTCCTCGTATATTTTCATCCTATGTGCTGAAGGTTTGTCGCGACTAATTTCAGATGCGCTTTCGAGGAATGTGTTGCATGGTTGTTCGATATGTCGAGGTGCTCCCAGTATTTCGCATTTATTTTTGCGGATGATAGCTTATTGATTTTTAAGGCTATCGGAGAAGAGGCAGCAGTGATTAAGAACTTAGTGCATTTGTATGTGGTGGCTTCAGGCCAATTGATTAACTTTTCTAAGTCGTCTGTTTGTTTTTCTAGGGACGTTTCTTCTCATCACAGGCAACGTGTGTGCTCTCTTCTTGGTGTGTCAGAAAGTGATGACTTAGGGACCTATTTAGGTCTACTGACGCGAGTTGGTATAAATAAGAGACAAATCTTCAATTACTCAAGGATCGTATGTGGCAAAAGATTCACTCTTGGAAAAAAAGATTCCTGTCTCGTGCCGGCAAATCAGTTTTGCTGAAATCAGTGTTGCAATCTTTACCAAGCTATGGGATGAGTTTATTTTTAATTCCCAAAACACTTTGTCACGAGCTCCAACAGATTATGGCGTCCTTCTAGTGGGGTAAGGGTCGGAATCATGATCGTGGAATCCATTGGGTTTCTTGGCATAGAATGGCTAGACCGCAAGCATGTGGAGGGCTAGGTTTCAGGAAACTCCATGAGTATAACTTGGCAATGATAGGAAGACAGACATGGAATCTCTTCACTAAGCCAACTACATTAGCAGCCCGACTTCTAAAGGCCAAATATTTCCCTACAACATCTTTTCTGGAAGCTCGCTTGGGAAACAACTTGAGTTATCTTTGGCGGAGTCTATGAGAGTGTCAATAGCTTATTCGAAATGGCGCAGCCATTCATATTGGTTCTGGACGTTCAGTATTGGTGTGGTCGAATCCATGGGTGCCTAACTTGCCTAATAAACGTATATCCTCTACTCGACCAGCTGTAATGGATGTTCTCTTGGTTTTATATCTGATCATGCATGGTCATTGGAATACGAACAAGATTACTTCAATCTTTTCAGAGGAGGAGAGTGCGGTAATTCCATCTATTCCCTTATCAGCTCGGGTCTTTAAGGATTCGTGGTTTTGGGCAAATGATTCTAAAGGACGGTATAGTGTAAAGAATGCCTACAGAAAGTTAACTACTTTTCCATCTGTAGCTTTTCAGTCTAAAGCTGCATGGCAGCGTTTATGGAGTCTCCAAGTCTTGCCAAAAGTCCAGAATTTATTATGGAGAGCAATCAGTCAAGCTCTTCCAGTCCAGGTGCTTCTCTAGCAGAGGTAAATTCCTGTTGATAGTAGCTGTCCTTTTTGCCATTTGTATGAGGAGACTATTATCCATTGTCTTGTTGAGTGTGAGGTAGCAAGAGATTGTTGGCTTGTTGCAGGTTTATGGAATTTTGTGCAGCTCATTGGGAATTTCTTATCATGGATCATGCAAATTTTGCAGCTTAGTGATACTGATTTGGTTTGTCTTGGTATGATGGTGGTGTGGTCTTTATGGGCAGCGTGAAATGATTTAATTTGGCACCAGTGACGAAGAACTCCTGCTCAAATTGTGCATAGAGCTCGTGTTTTTTTGCGTGATTGGCTAGCAGCAAAGGTTACGAGGTCAAAACGAAACCCAACTCTAGTTTCTCATTCATGGATTAAACCACGCCTAGGCATGTTGAAGCTCAATGTGGATGCCGCTCTTTTTGATAATACTGTTGTGGGTTTCGGTATGATCTTACATGATGATAGGGGTTCGTTTATACGAGCCATGCAACAACGACTCCCAGTACGTATGGATGCAACAACGGCAGAGCTTTTCGCGATAAGGGAAGCACTAAGCTGGATTAAGGGCGAGGGTTGGTCTAATGTCGTTGTGGAGTCAGATGCTCAAATTTGCGTTAGAGCTATTACTGATCCCAACCATACTGATTTTTCTTCATTTGGAATTTTAGTTTATGATTGTAAGTCTCTTTTGGTTGAGACGAATGTGATGCTGAACTATATTAGACGATTTGCAAACGGTGTTGCTCACTTGCTAGCTCGAGCTTCTTGTTCCATTGCGGATTTGGTAAAAATAAGAGCTTCTTGTTTGGAGGCAAAGGATATTCCTATGACTTATATCAGAGAAATTAGGGATATATATGAAGGAACACTAACTAGCGTAAGGACAATAGGAGGCGACACGGAAGCGCTCTTCATTGGTATAAAACTACACCAAGGCTTAGCCTTAAACCCTTTTTTGTTAACATTAGTGTTAGATGTTCTTACCAAACATATTCAAGGAGAGGTACTTTGATGTATGTTATTTGTTGACGATATTGTCCTGATGGATGAGATCAAAGAGGTGGTCAATGCCAAGTTAGAACGTTGGAGAGACATGTTAGAATCTAAAGGTTTTAGAATGAGTAGATCCAAGACGGAATATTTAGAATGTAACTTTTCGGGTTGTCAGATAGTACAAGAGACGGTGGTAGCAATTAGTAATGAAATTATACCACAGAAATCGAGATGTAAATACCTTGGGTCCATCATTTAGAGAGATGGTAATATTGATGATGATTTATTACATCATATTAGATCTTGGTGGGTCAAACGGCGAAGCGCATTAGGTGTTTTATGTGATAAAAAGATCTTTCAAAACTCAAATGGAAGTTTTATAAAATGGTGATTCGGCCAACCATGTTATATGGGGCAGAGTGTTGGCTTACTAAACATAGACATACAAGACAGTTGTTGGTAGCAGAAATACATAAGCTTAGGTGGATGTGTGACATTACTAAAAGAGATAGGGTCTGGAATCATGTGGTGAGTGACATACTACAAGTGGCTAGTATTGCTGACAAGTTGAGAGAGACAAGGCTTAGGTAATTTGGGCATGTGCGTAGGATGTCCTGTGATGCTCCGGTATGACGTGTGAGAAAATAACCCTTACTGGCTACAAGAGAAGAAAAGGGAGGTCTTACAAGAACTGGAGGGAAGTGATCAGGAATGATATGTTAGAATTAGCTCTTACTGAGGCGGTGACTAGAAATAGGAAGGTCTGGCGTGATCGGATCAAGGTAACGACACCGTTTAAAGTCCTCGAGCCTCATGCTTATCGCATAGGAAGTCCAACTCAATGCCCTTTCTGCATTTGCGAGTTGTTCGTTTTGGCCAAGGCTTTCAGCTTGGTTTTTCAGGTCAGGTGTAGTGGGGGAAGATTTACCGTCTATAACTGTAGGATGGTCATATCCTCAAGATCTCTCAGTAAAGACTCCTAATGTGATTAGCGTATAGTAGAGTCGATCTTTGTAGTGTGTAAGATACTAGCAGATCTAGTCACTTTCATATATATCCTTATGTATTGTTTGTAACTTTATTTACTGATTTATGTAGCGTGCCAATTTTTATTTTTTTACTCTTTTAACCTGCATGACTATTTTATTGTTACACTGCATGTTAATCTATCTAAATGCCTCTCTTTACAATGTAAGAAGAAGGCACAGACTTATCAAACTTCTCCGCATCCCGCCTATCATAAACTTTGACTAGATGTGATGATGATGTCACATAATTAAGTAACCTTGACTTTTGAGAAATTATATGAAAAAAATTTGCTATTATTTCCAACACCAATTGCATCATATTAGAAGTTGTTTTTCATGACTATCGTTAGTAATATAATACTAAATTATTTTTTCACACCCATAAATAAGTTATGATATGAAAATTTGGTTTATACTAATTATGATAACTATAAAATTACTAAATTAATATTTTTTATATTTAATTAAATTATATCTATATATATTGCAAATTGATAATAAAAGCAGAAAATAATAAACTCAATAATATGTAATACAAATTGATAATAAAAATCAGCAAATAATAAAACAATAAAATTTCAAACATTTTTTTTATACACTTGTCTCTAATAAGAGGAAACACTACGAATGTATTCAACAAAATTTAACTTTCAAACAATATTTTATTATTTAACACTAATGACAACATTTCCGGTGGATGCGACATTTAAAATGTACGCTTGAATTCGACGATGTACCAGAGCCTTAAAAATCATATTAACAAAAAATTCAAGCGCAAATATCCTGAGCGTCACTTGAAACTTGGCAATTCCAAATGGGTTAGAGAGGCGAGCTTCCTGGAAGATGCTTCTCCTGGCACAATTTTCCCTTCCTGGAATTGAGATTTAGTATTGACTTTTTGTGTCTCGATGGGTAATGAGGAGACGCGTTGACGCAGTCTCTGATAGCTCACACCACTGGAGAAAGATAAGAGTTATTGAATCATAAAAGCTTCCATCTTTCTCCTTCTTCTTTCCTTCCCCACTCTCTCTCAGGTTCAGCTTGTGAGACCAATTCTGCAGATTGTATATATCTAGGTAGAGAGTTATGGAGTCTGATCTATCACCTCAGATTAAAGGAGTTGTCATCATTACACTTCCACCACCAGACAATCCTTCTTTAGGCAAAACAATAACAACTTTTACACTTACTGATGATGGCCATCCACTGCCCCATCCGGAGCAACCCCATCAAATCCATACCCTTGAAGGAAATCATCCTCCAATTCAATTTCCTCCTCCCCAGCGACCATCTTCGAACCCTCTATTACAGTTCTCACTATCAAGACTCTTGTTGGATAACCCAAGAGGGCTACTTGCCTTTGTATCTGTCTCTCTATTTGCACTTTTTCTCTACAGCACCGTGTTCACGAGGAGTATACAAGAATTGAAAGATTCTAAAGATGGTCAAGATCCCCAGTCCTTTATCTTTCCCTTATATCATAAGCTGGGCATTTATGAGATGCCCCAGAGTGAGCTTCAGCAGAATCTGAGGTTTGTCGTCAAAGAGAGCTTGGTGGTACCAACCGGTGATGTGATTGAACGCAGTGACAAAGTTAAGTTGACTTCTTCAAAAGCTGCTGCCTTGGATTCATCAACCATTTTGCCTGTTAGAGGCAATGTGTTTCCAGATGGGTATGTACCAATTTTGCTAATTTAGTTAAAATTAACTTTTCAATTTGGAAATAGTGCGATCTAAGTTACTTCATTTCATCGTTTGAGTTTGTTCTTGATCATCTTTGCAGTTTATGCATGACGTATGGTTTGGGAGACTTAAAAAATGCTTTTGGGAAAACTGGTTCTAGGACCCAGTATTTTTGTCTTTTAAAGTGACCCTTTTTTTTCACAGTTATATATGTTAAGAAGCATCCTCATTCACATTCTTCTTTCTAAAAGGTGATTTGGGAGCCAATAAAAGCGATATTAAATACACTAAATACATCATCTTGTGCTGCTAGGGACCCAACTTTAACAGACTTTCCTTTTCCTGTCGTTCACTTTTGGTATTCTGCACGAGTTACACCAGATAGCCTTCCTATGTTTCGTTTCATCTAAGAAAAGACGGAGAAACTTGATTTGGGCCCGAATAGATCAACGATAAAAGAAAGAAAGCATGTTTCTGTTTCTGTTAATTATGTCCAAATTTTCAGTTAAATGAGGCTGGGCTGCATCTTGGTATGATTTCCAACTAGTGACTGATGCTATGGGTTGTCAGAAAGTGTTAAAATTGTGATTATGCTCTAATGAAAGCTTTACTATGATGAGAACAATGACTGTAAATCTTGCAAGTGGGGGTGAAAAATTGAGATGTCGATCATAGTATTGAAAAATCTTTTCACAAATGTGTGCTAACTTGCAAAAGGGGAAGATCAATGTTTACAAGATTTTTTAGTTTTCAATTAGGCAAACATAATCGGCAGTAATCATGTGCTATTGGTGGGAGAAATCTTCTCCCATCGCCATGAGCTCTTGGGCTTTAAGACCTTAATAGTCTTTGCCAAAGCTCCATTTCAGGGGTTCAGCTCTGGCAATTCCTTTCTTACGAATTTTCCTAGCATACACAGCCTGATGAACATTAGCAGGTTTCGGCTTTCCTGCTGTAGCTGTACCATTTTCGTTTCAATTTCCCCCATTATTCTCCATGTTTGGTTTAAAGTGGCTGATTCTAGAGCACTTAGGTCGTGAATCAGTGTGCCTTTGCCTTTGCTATTAATTCTGAGCGAAATTTTGTGTCATGTAGATTGTATTTTACCTATTTGCTGGTTGGGAATCCTCCCAGACCTTATTATCTTGATATTGACACTGGGAGTGATTTGACGTGGATCCAGTGTGATGCTCCTTGCGCTAGCTGTGCCAAGGTATTATTATCTTTAACTATACTACTCTAGAAGTGGTGCTTAAAATGAGATATTCAAGCAGGCATTCACTTACAGGATATTTGGTTATATGTGTCTTCATGAATGCCTACTTTTTTCATGTATGTACATGATGCTCTAATACAATTTTATTTACCTTAAAAAAAATATTGTCTATTTGATGAATGTATTAGGAAAAAATGCTATAGTGTGACTGTTTATTGAATACCCACATACATGCCAAAATTAAGATAATTTACAGTTGATGGTTATATTCAATGGTTTGTAGAACTTTTTGTAGTATATCAACTCTGATGATTAAAGTTGATTTAGGGAGCAAATGCCTTGTACAAGCCAAGAAGAGGGAATATAGTTCCTCCTAAGGACTCATTTTGCACAGAAGTTCAAAGAAATCATAAAGCAGGTGATTGTGAAACATGCCAACAATGCGACTATGAGATTGAATATGCAGATCATAGCTCCTCCATGGGTGTTCTTGCAAGAGATGAGCAGCATCTGACGTCCACAAATGGATCATTGACTAAGTTCAAAGCGGTTTTTGGGTAAGTTATTAGTCCCACTCGTCCTCCAGTACCCTGCATCCTCCCCCCTTTTCTCCCCCTTCCCCAGCATTGAGGGGAAACAACCAATATTGAATTGGTTCTGTTAAACTTTTCTATTAACAAAATGCTGATATACATGTATTTGTCTAAAAGGTGTGCATATGATCAGCAAGGCCCACTGTTAAACACTTTGGCCAAGACAGATGGCATTCTTGGACTAAGCAGAGCTAAAGTTAGTTTACCTTCTCAGTTGGCAAGCCAAGGGATAGTAAAAAATGTGATAGGTCATTGCCTTTCCACTGATATCAATGGTGGTGGATACATGTTTTTTGGTGATGAGTTTATACCCAAGGGGGGTATGGCCTGGGTTCCCATGCTTGACAAGAACTCCGTGTGAGTATTTCTTAAGTTCTTTCTTTTTCATCTTTTAGACTCCAGGCTTTGGCTTGTAGTTGTATTCCATTGTTGTAAATATACACGCCTGACAGATACATAGATGTTTTAAAGCCCGTCATTTGTTAAATAAATTTGATACGTCTTGCACAGAATGTTTTAAAGCCCGTCCTTTATTAATTTGATACATCTTGCAGTACATCCAATATTAATTTTCGGTTTCCACCTTGCTGCTGCTGTTGCTATTAGTAGGTGTTATTAATAAGAGCCAATTTAGAAACTTTTGAAACAATTAGAAAATGATATGATTTGCACAGCAATGATGCAATTTAGATTTTTGGAATCATCCAAAATTTGCTTGCCCCTACTCCTCTCTGTCCCAGACCCATTTCGACTTCTCAGTTGCTTCACAATTTATTGGCCTTTATGACTTGTCTAACTTCTTTCCTGCTTATTTTCTGATTCATTTTGCTTTTTCTTTAAATATTTTCAGTGAATTTTATCATACAGAAATTGTGAAACTGAATTATGGAAGAACCCCACTGAGTTTAGGTAGCAGAATGGGAAAAATTGTATTTGACAGTGGCAGTTCCTACACATACTTCCCAAAAGAAACATACACACAGTTGATTGCTTCTGTAAGTACCGTTCACTCACAACCAAATTGAATTAGTATGTGGTGGAGTTATATAAAGGGAATGAATAATCTGATCAGAAAGCACTGGTGTAGGTTGAACAAGTTTCTGAAGCTGGGCTATACCAAGATACATCTGACGAAACATTACCAATCTGTTGGCGAGGCGGGTTTCCAATAAGGTATGGCAGAAAATCAAGGATGGTGAATTCCATCCTCCTTGAATTATGGTTGATCAAGGTCTTTTCAGTTGCAGAATATTTATCAAACATTTTTATTCCATGCCATATGTGGATTGACTGCTTTAAATTGAGGTGATTAAGTACACCAGTAAACATAATGCAGTTTGAGAACTTAATAGCATTACTTGAAGAATTGTTTAAAAAGATTCGCACTTGTAATTAGTTGGAAGTTCAACCATTTAAGTAGTTGGTGAATCATGAGAGAGAACTTCTATGTAGGTCAGTTCATGAACAGAAGTTTAAAGCAAGAATTCAATTTGCTTGTTAGCTCATTGTTATCTTCCTGTTAACATCTTGCCTGACAACCAACTTTAATGGAGTAGTTTCTCAAGTCCAATTGGCTACATGCTAACACGTGAATGCAGATCTATTACAGAGGTCAAGAGGTTCTTCAAGACCTTGACCCTTCAATTTGGGAGCAAATGGTGGATTGTCTCCACCAAGTTTCGAATTCCCCCAGAGGGTTATCTGGTCATTAGTGTAAGGCTTCTGAACTGTTTTTCCTTTTTTGATTTTTATAAGATACCTGGTTGGATCATTGTCTGACAATATACTGCAGAAGAAGGGAAATGTATGCTTAGGAATACTTGATGGAAGCAAAGTACATGATGGATCTACGATTATACTTGGAGGTACACTTTCTGGGATATTGAACCTGAAAACTGTTGAGTTATGCAAATCCATATCCCTAAGCAAAAATCTTTTTAGTTAAAATTCCAGTCTCAGTTTTCATTGAGCAAACTATCACTACCATACAATCACTTCCGGACTCTGGAGGCTTGTTTTGTTTGTGTTCCTTTCTTTGCAGATGTATCATTACGTGGGCAATTGGTCGTCTTCGATAACATAAACAAGAGGATTGGATGGGAGCAATCAGACTGCACCAAGCCTAGGAGATTCAACAGCCCGCCCTTACCTTTCTTTGAGGATTAGGCCCTCAAGTTATTAGTCAGTTTCATTCCAGTTCTGTAAATGCCTAATACCTTAAAACCGTTTGGTATATATATAATACAAGCGAACCTTAATACTTATGCCATTCTCATACTTATTATACAAGAAAGCCAAAGAACGGACCCTAGTTAAGTATGTCACTTTGAATAGAACAGACTGACAGCTCAAGTCAGAGATTGTATGTTAGGGGTACGAGAACTTTTCATTTATACGTTAGGGAGAGTTCATGAAACAAGCTCTCTTTTTCTGAATCACACCAGTAACTGTTTGAAAACATATTGTGCCAGTAATTTTAAGGATTC
Organism: Erythroxylum novogranatense; assembly: GCA_029891385.1. Lineage (NCBI taxonomy): Eukaryota > Viridiplantae > Streptophyta > Magnoliopsida > Malpighiales > Erythroxylaceae > Erythroxylum > Erythroxylum novogranatense. Next base: position 35,874,371 of record CM057233.1, on the reverse strand, counting down.
GCTTGTATAAGTCCTCTGGAGCTGAAGTTCGAAAAGACACTTCACGTGTTACCTAAAAAAACTATTGGAATTGAGTCTCTCTCAGTAATTACACATGTATCCCATGTGTTCATCTTGCCGAAAACAATTTATGCCTCAAAGATGGTCTTGATACTTGATAAAACATATATATATATATATAACCAGATAGATCGTTGAAGTCTAAATTCATACTCCAAACAACATGAAGGCTTTTAAAAAAAGTATATTTCTTTTAGCCTTTCACAGTCTGCTTGACAATGAAATGATCAATAGCTCCACCCTAAAGGTACCCAAATATCAGCCTTCCTTTTACTTTACTTTTTCAACTATTTTTAGCTCATCTCGGAAACAGATAAACATGAGAATCAAGCCATTGCATAGATCATGGAATAATACAAATGTCTTGGAAGAAATTTTTGAGAAAGACAAAATATAACCAAGTGTAACTGATTGCCTAAGATAATATCTAGCAGTTTAGGTGAGACATTACATTTCAAGTCAATTGAACAGGATAAGGAAAAAAAAAAAAGCGAAACGTTCAAAATTAGTAATTACAACAGCCTATATCTAAGACATCATCACCTGATCACTTGACTGAAGTGCTTGGGTGGCAAAGAATCTGACATCAACATCTGGGTCCTCACTCAACTCCGCCAAACATGGTCGAATTGTCTTCTCCACCACCTGTGTAGTTCATAAGCACTGTCAAATACCTTCCCCAATAAGCACTAGTGGAGTAAAATGAACGACCGTTGGAATGAAGAATATAAACTAGTTTCAAACTATCAGAATTCATCATGCCCTGCATGACCTCACTCATTATTATAATCTAATCTTTCACTATTGTGGATATTGTTTAAGAATTCAAAGAAGTTTACTTACAGATTGATCCACTATAGGAATAAGAGACTGCAACACTTTAGCCACATTGAATTTAGTGTTGGGTACCCTGTTACATAGAGCTGTCAGCTTCACTCCCAGTATATAGTACACAGGAGGAAAATGTTATAGATCATATTTTCCACTTTACCGATCTTTTGATGCATCAACTACCACTGGCAAAAGTTTGGAAGAAGTTACTTCAGGACCCATAACAGGAGCAAGTAGTGAAATTGCATGTAAAATGGTCATCCGATACAGATAGTGGGGGTTGTTAATCATGTCCAAAACCTGAAAGAGATGAGCAAGATGTTAGGAAGTAGGGGTTTCTTTTTCATGTCGCATATGATTATTCCCAGTTTAGTAAAGTGCACTCATTTGTTTGCAAGAAACGTTGGCTTTTAAGAGCATACTTGCCTGTCTAATTCTAGTCCAACCATCGTTTTTTCTAGGGTATCTGTGTCTTAAACACCATCTAAATAACTAACAGAATCCAAATGTTATCATAAATGTGATGATTTAAAGAATAATCAATTAATTGTCAAGAAGTCGGATATAAACCATCCACTAAATCACAAAACAATATACGCAAAAATTTAACATTTAAATTAAATTTTCTATCAAATTCTACAAACTAAACACCTAATACCCACATACCATAAGAATGATTTCATAAACACTCAATCATACAGCTAAATGGAAAGCAATGTAAAAATATTGAGACAAACCTGGGGAACTATGTGCTGCATCGCCCAATCTGGGCCAAATTCTTCAGCAAGGCGCTTCACATTATTAGCAGCTGCATCACGAATTGAGTAAACCTATAATTGCGGAATACAAGTTAGCTCATGGTGCATTACAACATTGAGACGTTAATCGGTAAGCTTGGAAAGGCTAGAAAACAAACTAAAAGTTAATTTAATGTCTGCACAGAAATTTCTTGTACTAAGCCAGTAAAAGCAGTTTAATTTGGTCACAAACACGCAATCAAGGAACATGATTAAATCGGGTTTCTGGATATTCTATTGTAGCAGAAAGTTGCATGTGTTTTCAGCTACAAAACACAGTTGAAAAAAATTGCAGTAAAGGTCAACATAATTGTCAGACCAATTGAGCTCCACAAACCTTATCTTTCAACCATTGCATGCAAAGAGCACCAAGCTTGTCATCGAAAAACCCTACACCCAACTGACTTGCCAACAAAGGTATATACTCTATTATTGCAAGCCGGACCCTCCAATGTCTATCCTCTGCAAGCTCAACAATAGCTGGCAACAGGGACTGTGATAGCAAGTCTATTCCAATAACCTGCATTCATAAACAACAGAACAAGGCATTAATTAAAAAGAACATACTAATGAACAAAAGCAGATTTGCAAGTCACCCTTAAGCTTGATTCTAAATTTTATCACTCACGTCAAGAAAGTTTTTTACATTCATGCATCAGGAACATAAACCATCTAGACATTCTTAGCAACAGTGAGAAGAATATAATGACATTTTTACAAACCTGATTGACTTGATCAAGCTTGCTAATAATGTTCAACCGAACATCAGGAAATTCATCTTTCAACAGAGAAAGAAAAATGGGCAGCAGTTGCTCTATTGTTGCATCCTGCAACCATAAATAGAAAATTAATTTAATGGGAAGAAACAAGGAAGCTTAAATCAAGAATCAAAATTTACAGATCTGAACCAACATATATCACAGAAATGGCACTGAATAGAAAAAACATGACATCCAAATACAAGACAAAATCTACATACATACAATTGAACTGATAGATGATGTAAAAAATTAGAAATACCTGGAAACCTACTCTAGCAATGCAATCTATCTGCTTATACTGATGTTAAATTGTCCACGAAACATGTCAGTCTAAAATCATATTTAGATTTGCCTACCACCGCATGAATAATGCAAAACATGAAAAAACTGGTACAAAAACAATGTCAATTGTCTCCAAAGGGGGAAAAGGGAAATGTCAAGCAAAATCATCAAGAACAAAATTCAACATAAAATCTTGTTGATATACCAATGTTGCAATAGCTATATTGAAATCCTCCATGTTGGTGTAATCTATTTAGGCCAAGTACTACTTAGAAACTTTGTTTTTATAGCAGCAATGTAAAGTTTACAGGTACTCAGAGTTTACTCCGAAGTTGATGTAACCTGACAAAGAGACTGCTTACTTTTCCTAAAACAGGTGCCATGCCCATGATGACTGAAGCCAAAGCAGATCGAACATGTTGAGATGAATCAGTCGACAATTCCTGCAGGGGGAAAAAAGGTAATAAGCCAAAAGTTTAGTTCAATTGTACCAAGACTATTCACAACAGTATAAATATGCAAAGAACTTGCATAAACAACTTAACAATCAATGAGCAAATATACCTTTACACAGGGAAGAATATGCTGTATTGCAAGCTCTGGACTCAAAATCCGGCAGAACTTAGTCACCTTGCCTGCAGCAGCTATACGAACCTCAGCCTCATTATCACGAAGTAGCCGAACATATGCAGGAACAAGGTCCAACCTAAAATATGCTAGCATAACATGAGCAAATCCAAAACTAAGTAGCAAAGCCTTTAACTATCATATGTGATCAAAGGACTTCAAATGAGCAATCATCAACCAAGTAGAGGAAACAGATACAAAAAGAAAAAATGGTTGACTCAGAAAAGGCCAAATTTAACATCTGCAACTGACTAGCAGAGACCTTAAATCAAATCCAACCCACTACAAAAGCTCTTACCTAGTAGGCTCTGGACCAACAGCTTCACATAGTTCATATAGCTGATTCGCAACCATGTAACGAACACGCCAGGACTTATCCTGCTCATATAAGAATTTGCATCACACAAGATGGTCAAAGCACATACTATAGTAGCCAGTATGAAGCACCTGCCTAATCAACAAATCCAACAATTCACCAATAGAATAACAAATTGCAGCAGCTAGGATATGTTTACCTGTGAGAAATTAACTATAACCGGAAGAATACGAGCTACACAATCTTGAGGCTCCAACAACTTTCCAAGAGCTGCACAACCCTCAACGGCCAACAGGCGGACAGAGTCCTGATCTGAAACCAAGAAAATTTGATAAAATCATAAAGTGAATAACAATCAAAACACATCAAACACAAACTTAGAGAGTGGCATTTGTATCAACAAGAACGCATATAAATAATAACGTATGGTTTATACGACCTTAAAACTTTCCATGGGGCTATTGAAAGCTTAATCACATATAATGACACAAGTAAAAAAGTACCATTACTAATGCATGACACAGAGTAACCATGGTTAAAGAACAAGACAGATACTTTTTTTAAGCATTGAATGCCATTATCATGAGAACAAATTAAAAAATGCAAATGCTAACCTTGAAAGCCCTATTCCATAAGCGGTGTATTACATACCTGATATCCTCCATGAACTAAAGAAAGAAAGAAAGATTTCCACTTTTCAGAGAGGAAAATTAATAAAAAAAATTTTGAAGCAAAACTGTGTTTATTTGATCAAATAACATACTAATGGACATGTTGAATTTGACAGATACTAAACCACATTGTCCTTTCAAAAATAAGAGAATAGCAGCAGATATATCAACATGAATACATATTAAACCAAAGAAAACATGTAGAAAGAAGGACTTAGAGCTATATGCAGGGGGCACAATACATACCATCTTGCGTCAGCTCCTCAAATATAGACATAATTTCAGCCTTCAGATAAGGAGGCTCAATTGTGGCAGCAAATTTCCCCAGGTTTGTAGCAGCAGATCTGCGGACCATGGGCATGTCATCTTGACATAGTTGTCCATATATGGCACGCAGTTCAGTTTTTATAGTCTCTGGAGCACTTGGATATGCAACATGAAATAACCCACATGACGAAACTCGAGCTGTAAACCATTCACCTGCTGCCAACCTCTGCCCAGATATGTGAACAAGAAAGTCGGGCGTCAGAGTAATGTCATAAATCATGACATAGAAGTACTACGAAAAGAAAGAACGAATTAAATGATAATTAGAATTGGACTGACACATATAAACTGAATCACTGATTTTTATATTATAACATTAAAATATATAGAATTGTTAGATGGTGAAGCCAAAAATCCAACCTTCACTAGCGGTATGAAATGCTCAACCAAGTCTTGCTCCCTCATCTGGGATCCAATTCTACACAAGGACTCCACAGCTTTCTCCCTAACGCAAGTTTCCTCCACGGTGCACAAAGTCTCCAGCGGGGGAAGCAACACATTAGCATATTCCACTCCACCAACATATGGAATAAAAACACCCAATTCTTCAGCCATTGCAAGAAGCACTTCATCATCGTCATCATTGTTTTCACTTAAGAAGGGAATCAACTCCCTTCGAGTCCTCTCCTCCCCAAGGGCTCGCGCGATGGTCGAAAGCCTACGGATTGAGTTCAAACGGAGCTGGATATCATCATTCTTGAGCTCATCGATCAAAATGGCAATAGGATATAAAGGCTCGTCGATCATTGCCATCGTAGCTCGCTAGATCTTGCTATTATATAAGATACCATTCAAACATATAGGCGTTAACAAAAGGAATCCCGGAAAAGAAAAAACATTTTCCCTAAACTTGATACAAATAATTAGCGGAGCATGCAAGGTTTCATCCCAAGAAAATGAAGTTTTTGGTCCTCACTGATTTTTCCATCATTTTCCCAGAAAGCAAAGAAAAGGATGCCAATACCAACAACCCATGAAGTTATAAAGAACAAGATTAATCTGATCTAACGCCTCAAATTCAGGGAAAAAGAAAAAGGGCAAAAGACGTGAACATGGGTAGAGAGAGGGAGAAGTGGGATAGAGTACCTTCGGAGATGGTGGAGACTTCGTGATGTTTGGCTATGAGCTCTCGATCTGCGAAGAGAAATGAAGAAAACAGCGAATGAGAGAGGGAGAGAGAGACAACACTGTTTTTAATACACCCCAAATAAGAAAACTCTCTTCTTCTTCTTCTTCTTTTTTTTTTTAATAATTTGGTGAAAGGCTTAATGTTAAACTGCTTTCCAGGCTTACTGTAAACTTTGGAATCCAATTCATTAACAATTAATTACATTAATAAGACCAAATTTGGTTCAATTTACAGCGATTTACAACAAATTTAGTAATATTAAAATTAAATTAAATTATATTATTTAAAACACAATCAAAATAAATTCAATTATTTCATATAACAATTTTACCCTTGATATATTTTGATAAAAGGATTTCATGATTTATTTTTATTTTTAAAAATCTCATATTTATTTAAATTTACAATAATAATTTCATAATTAATGTAAATTTACAAATTTCAAATATAAAAATAAAAGAAAATTAATCTGGTTATTAATCATATATAAATATTATTTATCAAGTAAAATGGATGAAAAATTTTCATATTCTTGTTGAATTCATGCAAGTCAATCACTTACATGAATTCAATTTCGATGCTTGGAGGAGTAAATTCAATTTGTAAAAAGGATAAATTTCAATTATATGCATGAATTGAACTTAACCTATTTTTATGTTTCCAAACAGCTAAATTGAATTCAATACTTTAGGTGTTTCCAAACATATATTTTCAACACTTCTTTCTCTTAGTTTCAACTTAGACTCTTATAAGTCTTCCATCCTTTCCATTCCTTTCATACTTCTTGCTGTGGAGGGAACTCTTGTCCCAATACTTAGGTGTCTCTGCGCATTTTTTTAGACTCTCACATTTTTCTTTACTTTTATCACTGTGCACTAGTTTTTTCATATTATTAGCTCCTTTGAGTTTTGCCCTTATTATTATTATTATTATTATTAGTATTATTAGTATTACGATTATTTGTGATTAGTATTATTAGTGTTAGAGTGTTATTTGTATTTATTTTAGCTATATCTTGCGATTTGAGTATTTTTATTATTTTTTCTATTTAGTACTTTTCTCCCATTACTTATATTTTTATTTATTTTTGTGTTTTGAATTGTTTCTGTTACCGGCATCATTATTCTATTATCTCATTTGCATGTGGGTCCACCAAAAACAACCTCTATTATATATAGACTAAGGTCACAGTCTTATCGGACCTCCCTGCACTCGCTTTATTCCAAAATTTCGAACTGGGTGATGGTGATGACGACGACTTCAGGTGTTTCCAAACAACTTGTTCATGTTTTACATATTATTTAATTTCATTATAATATCGCCAAAGTTAAATTCTTGAATAATAATATGTTTTATTATTATCAAAACTAATGATTAAGATCTTACTTAATTCCACACAAAGTTATAGTGTCACACCATAATTCACAGTACAAACAGGAGTCACTTGAACAGATGAATAGAGGAGCAGAGGAAGGATCAATCGTCTGGAAGTCTACCAGCACATCACTACGATCAAACGCTACAAATTCAGCTTCTTTCAGACAATGTTGAACAGGATAGACTGCTTGGTGCTATGACGAAAGGTTGATCAGTAGCGAAGATCTGTTTTCAAGTTGTAAGCAACACTGGGTTAAGAGAAAATCTTCCAAAATTGTTTTGGTCTTCAGGATATGTGATCAGGTAATGTATACGTTACTTCAAAATTCTAAGCACTCTGGTCCAAAAACCGATCCGATCTGGTTGTGCGGCTGGTGACTCAACTGGTTCTTTAAATTTCGCTATCTCACTTAACGCTTCAAATTCCACCACAACATTCTGAAGCCTTGCAACGAATTCGATGAGGAGTGATGTAAATGTAGCCAAAGACAATGCACTTGCACTTTCATATGTTTTCGATTCTTCTACTTGTGGCACTGCATCAGCAGTAAACGAAACACGTGAAGGCCAAGAAATCTGTTTCTGATACACATTGGAGGAGACGATTGACGGCATGGGTTTCTTCATATCATTGCTATCCCAGCTTTGAGGCATGTTTACTGATCTCAGATCGAGCACGGCCTCACTGCGGGATTTGTGTTCCAGTACTATAGTGTTATGGTTGTCATCAACACTCAGTAAGTCTTGGTCCTTTGCTCGGTTTCCAATCTCCCAGTCCTCTGAATTGACAAAAAGGTAAGATTTCTTGTCAACTTTGTCCTGTAACTCTTCAGCAGCCTCATGCACTTGATGAAGTATGTCGTCTGGACCTAGTTTCTCCATTCTTTTGACTTTATTCCCAAGTTCACGTAACACTTTAGCCCCTTCAGTGCCTACCTTTTGCAGCTCCCGACGAAACACCTGCCTCCGCTCAGCAGAAGCCTACAGAAACAAGTTATGAGGCCTTCCATCAACTGTTACTACAACGCTCTCCCTCAATACAGGTCAAGCATTTGGATACATATTATGGCATTGATCAAATGATCAAGTTGGAAAATTCCCCTAAATCAACAAAACATGGACAGGTAAAAGAAACATGACAGTCTCATTTTCCATTCATTTTGGGGCTGCTGCGAGTCGAGGTGCCGAGGCAGCTGTACGAGCCGGATCTTTTCTGGTCAAACACACAACCAAAGTTCCAAACATCTATGTGAAAAGTCACCTCAAAGAAAAGAAGAAAGATTCTGCTCATCAAGCTCTAGCATGCCTGACAATACAAATGTTAAGACAAGAATTGGATCTAGCATTGCACTCAATTATCCTTCTCAAATATTTATATACAGACTAAATATCAAACCAACCCCTTTCTTCCTATTCCAAATTCAACAGGAAAACATTTTAGACTGAAGTAAGGCCCTTTTTAATCCCGAACTCGCATTTTTGAAGTGATCCACTCTCTTTAGTTATTTTTAACTAAAAACAGGGAGATTAAAACTTCATGTGCAATGCACTTTGTGGCCAGGCATATGAATATGAAGATAAATAACAACTGCAGAGAGTTAGATAAACCAGGCCACTTTCAGTTGCAACTACATGAAGCAAACATGTTCTCGATCTGTAATCAGTTACAAAAGGAGAAAAGAAGCACCCAATATGGTATCCTTGTATATCTCAAGTTCCAACAGTAGCATATCGAAAGAAAATGTGAAATTCCATATTTCTTCTGACCAATTGAAGCAAGAATAAGAATTAAAAATAAAAGACACATTCATGATGTAGAGCACATGCAGTGCCAGCTGCTTCATTTTACGTAAACAAATGGAAAAAGCACAACCATTGATGCTTGATGAAGCCATGAGAAATGTTTTGTCGCAAATGATCAATCAAGAAAATAAAATCAGAAGCAAGAAGGAGCAAGCAGCTTTTCACTACAACATACATTCCAACATAAAAGGAACTTTTCGAAATTAAACACTGTGGGGGAAAACCTTTTTCCAGATAACAAACCTTTTTTCCAGAACAAGCAATATATTGAGAAAAATATACCTCAACAGCCATGATGCAACAATACCATTGAGTATAACTAAGCAACTACATAGACACAAATGAATTAAAATTTAACAAAACTTAATATTGTGATGAATGCTTATAAAAAGAGGATACACATACAAGTAGAATCGCTTAAATACCTGTATTTCAGAAAGAACACATCCATGCAGCGCCATGATCATGAATGCACAATGCCTCAGTGCACCACTTACATTGACATAACTTTTCCAAGGATATTTAAATGATCTATAGGGACCATGGGGTGGCTCCCAAATAGCAAAACCCATCTTTCAAAAATAAGAAATAAAAATTTCATGTTAATCAGAACACTTAAAAGTCTTTACACTTAGTTTTAAATGTATTATGTTCTGAGCTAGAATACCAGTGCATCCTCTTGGCTTGTAGATTCAACAGCAGCTCTGTAGCCACTATAAAGCGGGTCATCAGAAGCTTGGTAAGTAAGGATTTTCGAGGGGATCCTTTCATATTCCACACAGTTAAGGTACCCATTAACACAACCTAAACATAAGCTCATGTACATTAACCAAACCTGGATAATGAGGTTAAAGAGGAATTTTTTTTTTTTGGAAATTTCACTAACTCATCAATTCTATGAAGGAGACAATCAACATCACATATTGTGTATTCACCTTCAAGCGAAGTAGCCACACCCATGAAATTTTTTGTCACCAAGTTGTGCAAATCCTCCCCAGCCCAGATAGGATAAATGCATATATTTACTCCCAAACCAACACCGGCTCCCAGGGCAATCAGCAAGAATCGGTTAACAGCAATTCCGATGAACTCCCTTGTCCTATATCCAGAGACCATTACAAAACAATATGTCAACAAGAACACCCGAAAGCCATATTCGTAAGGCTTCATTGTCGGGTACAACTTTGCATAAGTTGCAAAAAACCCTACAACCACAGATCAGAAAAAGAAACTTGTAATTGATAGCATAATAAAAAATAGTTACATTTTATTCTTCTACGATTTGTAGATAGCAGACCTATGGTAAAGATGCTGAAGATAATAAAAACTTCTTCCCACTCTCCAGCCAATCTAGACAATTCTGCTGTCGCCAGAGCCAAACCACCAGCTGATAATGTCCCAATACCACGGTTTAACCCTTTGCTAAGAGTTGCTCCTGCGTAATAATTTGAGTACAACTGATTGGAATCAATAAATTTTGTGTTTATGTTTGTGAATTAAGAAATATAGAATCTAGCCGCGAGACAGGATTAAAATCATTCAGATATATTGAGGTTATGAGAAATAAGTAACAACTTGAAACGTAAAGCCCAAAGTTACCAAAAAATTTAGTTGCAGTTCTAAGATGATAGGAAAATAGCAACCTGGATAATTGTAACAAGTAGATCCTGATATCAAAAGTCTGTTTTTCATTGTGATAAACTTCAGTAGTTCACATGGTTCTCTTATTCCAGCTGATTTTGGATTCGTCAACAATTATGAAAGATTATATCATATCAGTACCATTTGCAGACGTTCAAGTTTCAGGTAAAGTTAGTCAAGAATTTTGGTATTTTTCACACATGAAAAATAAGATACTCACCTTGTCATACCATAATTAGGCATATGCAATCCAAAACAGTGATTCCAACAGGAAAAAGTGAACCCGAGAAGACTAAGGGAGAGCAGATATCTAAGGAGCTATCCATACGAGAAAGATTGAAACAAATGTTTTTTCTTTTTTGTGCATCGGAAAGCCAGTAATTTTTACTCTATATGCAACCAACTAAGCCACTGTGTTTTGCTGCAACTTCATCTCCGCATTCTTATACTTCTTCTTCTTCCTTTTTTCTTTTCCTCCCTTTTGGTGCACACAATGAACTCAACTAGCCAACGGCAAAACATCTCAAGCTCACAAGCTTTAGCATTATAAGCAATCTACATTTTCGAAGTAAAATATTGTAGCTAACTAATAATATAAGAAAAGCCGCAAGACAATAAAACAACACGAACACACTACACGTTCCATTTCAGCCTAAAAAAAAGAAAAAACATGGAAAAAGATTCCACAAACTACCCATAAAGACGTAAAGTTCACTTACCAAAGTCAATAACGAAAATCACTACATTCATTCAAAAGATGACGAAAACCAAGTTACCTATGCTGAATTCAAAGACAACTACAACAGTGAGAATTGCCCAAACGGAGTGCGAACTGAGCCCTTTGATTGGCTCCTTCATGAAAATCAGAATAGAAATGAGCATCAAAGCCAAGCCCATCTTAGCAGAGAAGATAATCTTTCTGGGATCGGAGAGGCCCATCTGATAGGCCTTAAAGGTCACATCTTGCACATTTTCCCAGAACCCAATAAATTTTTCTCGTAAAAACCCGGAAGAACACAGGTCTCTGATCCGAAACCCATCGTCTTGACTGAAAATGCCTAACTCTGGGTAGTCTTTGGCTGAAAGTAGTCTTTGCCTCTTGTCTGCAAAAGACCCTCTAATGGATCCCATTATTTTGGAAACCAAGGTTAACTGTCACTTCTTTCCTGGAACAAAGGTTTCGAACTTTAGAAGCGAAAAGTGATGATATCAATAATGGGACCAATGATTGGTAAGGAAGCGAATAGTTTGCTTACTATGATGGCAAAAAGTTGGAGAAACCAAATCTTAAACAGAACATAAAGAAGATGGATCTAAAAATAAAAGATTGTTATATGAAGCAGCCGCGAACTGCGACGTCCAGGATATGGACATTATGGGCATTATCCATGGATGTGGAATGTGAGACGGATATGGAACCGAGTCGATCAAACCGTGAAAAGTGGTTTTCAGGCGTGTCATCCTCCTCGGTTTTTGTTTTTTGGAATAATTGGATTGGGACACTTATTTTAGGCTCCAAAACAGGCCGGCATTGGTACTGATAGGTACATGCTTTAAAATCGTTGCTAAAGCAAAAATCAATCAAGGTTATATTTATGCCTGATATACTGGTTCAGTTTTATTTTAATTTTATGTCTCCCGTGACAACAAATTACTTGTGGTATCAACTACTCTTTCTCTTTCCTCCTCTTCTGCCCTAAGTTGCATTACGTCAAATTTTCGTATCGAATTATTCTATTAAATCTTATCCACATATTTATATGGATAGATAAAGAATTCAGGTGTATCCTGGGATCAAATCTCATGTTTCAGTTATAGTATTCTTATAATGTTCTATTAAATATTATATACATATTTATGTGATTCAGTTATCAAATTTACTATTTCGATTATGGTATTCTTATCATATTCTATTAAATCTTATCTACATATTCTAACTAATTCGTGATATCAATTAATAAGAATTAATAAAAAGATTACAAAAAATTAAGAAATCCCTTCCCATACTTAAATTATACATTATCCCTAACATTATACAATATAAGCACATATAAATGAAATATCAATAAAACACAAAAAGTGATAAATGTTTGAATTGGTATTGCCTTGAATAAAAAAAATGTGCAGAGTTCTTAAGGAAGATCCATCCTTACAAAGAAAGGGATAAAAAGATAAAATAACATAACATGAAATAAAGGCTTATGCTAACACAAAAAATGGAAACAAAATGAAATTTATCCTAATTTATTGGTTGCCTTCTATGCAACGTTTGTTTAATGTCATTAACTCGATGTACCTGCTCATATTTACCATTAACCGAGTCTATAATTAGTGGCTTGCTTTCATTCTTTTCTCCATATAGCAGTTTCATAGCCTGTGAATAAGATACATGTTGCAAGATAATAATAAGGATATAATGTATTAAAATAATCACTCCAATGGACTCCATTAATGCCCTTTTTAATAAAAAATTGTTAATAAAATAAGAAATAATAAAACTCCTTAAATCTACACTTGACTCAAACAGTTTGTCTTGTAGAAAGTGAGAGTCATCTGTGTTTAAGGTGATTACTATGATTCATCAATAGTTTCCTTATTTGGCTCCTCCTCTTATTATTTTTTAATCACCTTTGTCCATTCTTCTACTTCTTCTTCCTGTACAGAGGCTTCCTCCTCTTCTTCTTCTTTAATCATCTTTTGCCACTCTTCTACTTCTTCTTTTTTTATCGAGACTTCCTCTTCTTCTTCTTCTTCTTCTTCTTCTTCTTCTTCCTCGCCTGTCATCTATTTATCTTTCTCTTCTAAAGCAATATTTGCCTCCTCATCCTCTTGAAATGTAAATTAATTTATGAAGTTAACCTTTATCTCTTCTCCACTCTGAGGCGTTAATTCTATCATCCCATTACTCATTTTAAGGCTAGAATAGCATATATGTGAGATTATAGTGAAATTAGGAAGTGTAATTCATGCTTATACATAATATAATATATACATACACGTAAATAGTAACTTTTGCAAATTAAAATAATTATACATGCATTCGTTAACAATTTCTGGGTATAATTGATTTTTATATGTGATATGTGATTTTATTAAGAATTCTGGTTTATTTGTATGGAAAACTAATTTGGAGAGTGTAGCTATTGGATTAGAAATTTTTGGTGAATTTTAGGGAAATTTTCAAAAATGTTGGGCATTATTGGACTAGAAAAATGCCAAGTGGCAAATAAATTGATGAATGGTAATAAAAATGAGAGTTAAATGATAATGACGAAATTTGAAAGATGACTTTAGAATTTGTGAGATAATGATATTAAAAATTTAGAGACAAATTGGAGTAAAATTTGAGATGATTAAACTAGTAAATGAGAGAGTAGTTTAATGCCTTAAAACATGGATGAATGACAAAGGTCACTTTCCTAGTTTAAGATTTATTATTAGATTATACTTGAAAGAATAAGTCACTGTTGTTCTTGACTTACTGTTCTTCTTCGTAGCTATCTTCTTCAAGCTTCTTCTTTTACAAAGAGTTTTTCATCAAGCCTCTACCAAAGTTAAACCTTGCTTTCCTCTATCTATTACCACTCCTTCCTTGTTATCTATTTCTTTTGCCTCAAGAAAAACCTAACCCAAACCACCTTCAAGATGATGTACGTGGTTGCATAAGGAATTAGGGCTTCTTAAGATATTGAAGAATTAGAAGTTTTAACAAGTAAGTATATGTAAATCATTTTGAGTTGTTGGTATATATAAATTTGGTGATTTAATTGTCATAAAATGATCATGAGAAAATGGATATTTTTCATGAAAATCGTGGATAAAGGATGATATTTTGATATTTTTGTTTGTGTGTTTTGAGGATAAAAATGTTAAATGAGAGTGTTGAAATGATTTATGTAGTTGAAAGATCAATAAAAATGTGTAAGACATTAGTGCAGAAATTTATAAAAGATGATATTCATATATGCTTTGTTTTTCTCTTCATTGTGTATATATCCATACGTGAACATTTTGGTGATTTAAAGATGAACTGAAAATAAATTTAGAGGTAAGGAATGGGTGTAAGGAGATGTCTGGAGATGAGAAAGAATGATTAAAATGATAGTTTGAGGAAGAAAATGAAGAGATTGAAAAAATTAAATATGCAAAAAAATGAAAGAAGAAATGCAGCAGTGAAGAAGCACAGAAAATGAAGAAGATGAGTGAATGATTTTTTTTTTTTTTCTATTTTTGATGTCTATGAGAAGTAATGGATTTTGGATTTGTTTGAGAATGATTTGAGTTAAATGAGAATCAAAATGGGGGAAATAAGTTAGAAATTGTTGGTTTAAGTGGAAGAAATTTGTAGAATTTAGGAAGAAGGAGGAAAAGAACGATCATGACTTTGTGAAAGAATTTGGAAAAGCACGATCATGCTTCTGCATGATCATGACTTTCTGCACGATCGTGAATTCTGTGGCTACTGAAGAGGAACTGTTTTGAATATCTCTTATTCTTTTGACTTTAACTTTTTCTCTTGACCTCCAAATAACATGAGATTTAAACCACTAAACTCAAAACATATTGTTCTACATCTCTACCAAAGATTATAGCAATTTGAAATCATTTGGAAGAGATTGATTGATGAATTTGAGACAAAATTGATGAGGAATTCTTGAATTTCTTAACTGCAGTATTTTCATTGAACATACTTCGATATTTTAACAATATTTTAATCTGTAGGTTTCTAAATGGAATGATTTTTGATTTAGATTAAACTAGAGACACACAGATGCAATTTTTTAAGAAGAAATTTAATTTGAATTTTATCCTTAAGGGTCTTGAAATTTAGCTTGAAATCCAGTTTTGGCTTAGGTTGCAGCACTAACATGACAGAAAATTATGTCCTGTAATTATCGAATAAACTATATTAATGTAGGCTGAATCAGACAAAGTTCTCTTCATAAAAGTTGTAGATTATTCTTTTGACTTTCAATTGGTATAAAGTTTGTAATTTTTGGATATTGTAATTGAGAGATATGAGTTGTACCACTTGGAATGCACGATTATGCACTAGCCAAAATTTCAAACATAATCAATCCAAAGTATTTTGAGTATAACTTTCGAAATGCTGAATCAAATTATATGATCTTAGTGTCATTAGAAACTTAAGACATAGGGGAACAATGTTCTATAGGAAAGTGTTTCCAAATTACTTCATGTTCCTAGTAAAAAAGAACATGTAAAGTTGACCCAAAAGTATGTTTTAGGAAAAACCTAAAATGACCAAAAGAGTTGTGAATTTTGATTATAAAGGTTTTATTGAGGTATAAATCCTAAGTATAAATGATACTTAAGTGAGTTTTGATATTGGATTGATTATGTGACTTGAATAATGAAAAAATACCTAGGAATGTCATTGAACATGCATTGTACATTTTTCATTCACATAAAGGTGCATCAATGAATATTTATGAAAATTGTGCAAAATTGTGATATGTGTATGTATTGCATGCTATCAACATCTGGACGTTTTTGGGACTTTAAGGAAATAGCTTTAAGAAAAAAATAATGAGTAACCTACACGATCTCACAAATTAATTGTTTAGGTTAGATAGGTTTTGAATGATCTTGTGAAAGTGAGTTTAACTGTTGGATTCCAGACACCAAAGGTTCGAGATTTATGATGCATGAATTTGATATTGAAGTACTACTTGTATGTGAATGTGATGAAATAAGTGCTTCTTTTTTTAATGCAATGTAAATAGTATATTGCACAAAATGTTGTGTACATGAATCATTGAGGCATACCCCAATCCTCTATATAATCCAAAAATCTTGTATCAATTATAGCTATTTCCCCTATACATCCAAAGCAGTAATTACCCTAGTCCCCAATACAACCTAAAAAGATACTAGAACTAAAAGGACTTGAAATCCGCCTAAAAAGTACATCATAGATCCCAATACAACCAGTATAAGCAAAAGTACCTTAAAACCTCTCGTATCCCCAGAACTACCGAAAGGAGGCTAGGAGCAAAAGGAATGAGCAACGAGCAACCTTCACCGAATATCCTAACACTCCCCTAGGCAGCCACCACATATGGATCTTTAAGGTATACCCCGATCCGCTATATAATCCCAAAACCTACTCATTACAACCATTGTCCCAATACATCCAAAGCACTAGTTACCAGGTGCCCCAATACAACTGAAAACAATGACTAGAATACATTAGCCAACATATACATCATAGCCCCAATACAACCAGTAAAAGCAGAATGATATCCTTGATTACCTTAATATAACCAAGTGAAGACTATGAACAAAAGTAAGGAAGTTAGCAGTTAGCTAGCAACTATATCAACCTTCAATGTATGCTCCAACATTCCTTCGAAGCAACAACCACCACAGGTAGCATATCCCCTAAGACATCCAGCAGGAGGCTAGAAGCCAATTGATACGAAGGTCACTAATACATCCGAATTGGCATGAGTAAAAGCCAAGAGAGGACATGAAAAAAATATTCCAGCTAAAGTACATCATATCTTCGAGTACAACCAGTCTAAGCAAGAGTGCATAAAAAAAGAACCACATTGCCCCAATATAACCAAGGGAGGCTAGGATCAAAATGAATGAACAACTAGTAATGATAACCAGCCTTCATCGAATGCCCCAACACTCCTCCAACATAGCCACCACACATAGATTTTGGAGGTAGACCCTGATCCACTAGATAAACCCTAAAACCTGCATCAATTATAGCCATGGCCCCTATACACCCAAAGAACAAGTTACCATGTTCCCTAATACAACCGAAAACAATGGCTAGGATATATGAACAACATCAACATAAATATGCATCATAGCCCCAATACAACCAGTAAAAGTAGAATGATTTCCCTCATTACTCCAATACAACTAAAAGAAACAACCCCATTGCCCAATACAACCGAAGGAAGGCTATGATCATAAGCAAGGAAGTTAGAAGCCAGCTAGCTATTAGAATCAACTGTCACCGGATGGGCCAACACTCATCTGAAGCAGCAGCCATTACTTGAAGCATACCTCCCAATGCACCCAGCAGGACGTTGGAAGCCAAGTGTATCAAGAGCTTTAGTGTAATTGAAAAAAAGATACATGCAGTTTGGCACTTCTTACCATACAACGGCCACCACCCGAACGGAGACTATAGTCTCAATGCCTCAAGTAGAACATATCTCATGTCACCCCAAAATAACCAAAATAAGCTATGAGCCAAAGACATCAAATATGCTCAAGAATCATTGGGGCATGCCCCAATCTACCCAAGAGCCTAAGTCAAATACATCCCTGTCCCCAATACAACCATATAAGGTCCTATACCCAAAATAATCTAGTTATCCCAATACACCCAAGAGAAGGGCTATAATCACCAAGCCTTGAACAAAACAAAAACATAACATATAATCCCAAAGCATCCACAAATAGGCTATAAGCAAAAGACAACAAAATCCCCTCATACATTTAGAGTGTTAAAAAGTAATAAGATCCATTGGATATAGTCGATATAAAATTATATACATTACTATTTTTATTCTAATGACTACATCAAGGCTAGTGACAGAAGCAAACTCTAGTTGAATAAGGTTCCTTGTCTTCCATATCAAGTATATGGTGCATATGTGTAGCACCCCACTCCCGACGAGACCCGAACCCGATATTCATGGTGATATCCGAGCCCGTGACCCGCTAGGGTGGCGTACTAGAACATTCATTACCTTATTAACAAAAATCGTATGACATTTTCTTTTCTTTCAAAACATCGAGTTGCAATGGAAGGCGTGCAGGGCCCATAACCCATGTGTCCCGTGATCGAAACTCGGCTCGATACCACAAATGTAGCACCCACTCCCGACGAGACCCGAACCCGATATCTATGGTGATATCCGAGCCGTGACCATGGGGTGGCGATTAGAACATTCATTACCTTATTAACAAAAATCGTATGACATTTTCTTTTTCTTTCAAAACATTAGAGTCGCGTAAACAATCATTGACTTGGCCCAATTATAACAAAATATTTTCAAATATAAAACCATTTCACTGATAAAACAATTTTAATCATTATTAGCACTCATTAGTGCTCAATCACTCTATACAATTACATGTAAACAATTAGGTCTACTAAATACCAAATTAATACACTAATGCAGAATACTGACGACATCGATCCCGACTCGACACTTTGTCTTGCTAGAAGAGACGCATTCTCCCGTGTGTCCAACGGGTACTCTCCATTTCTAAAAATAGATGCAATGTTGGGTGAGTTTATGAACTCGGTGAGAAACCATCATCGATGGTTCACCCAACTCATGCATATCCACACAATCACACAATATTGTATATATATCATAAACAAGAAATCACAGCACTCAATTTCACATTTGATAAGGCAATAAACCTTTCACACAATTCACATTAAACATTCATTTATGCAGTGTGCATGTGACTCTTCCATTTTCTTTCGTTGTTGTGACCGCATACCGAGCTCATATACGTTGAGCCATTGGCTCAAACATCGGGCTTAAAGCTCAAACGTTAGGCATAGCCTCGATCATCGAGTCGAGGCTCGGAATACGTTGGGCACGAGGCCCTGTGCGTTGAGCTTAAAGCTCGAAATCGGTGGCGACACCGGTCACAACCGCCATTATCTTGATCATTTACTATGCATGAATGCACATGTCATTTTCCAATTTCCAATTATCGCATTTCTATTTCCAATTCCAATTAATTACTATTTCCGATCATGTCCTCGGACTTTTAGTCTGGTATTTCATTCCCATGCATTTACCTTTCGTTTCACTACCACATTTACAATCCAATTTACTAATGCATTCTCACACACTTATTCTCATTTGCACTTCAATATCACAATCCAATATTTCGAACACCCATGGTCCGAAATCAATCAAATCAATCAATCACATATATCCATCCTTGCTTCCTCATGGCAATCAATGCATATAATTAATGAACACATAAGGTTGAGAAACCAACTAGGTTACTCACCTATTACTTCCGAGCTAATGCCGGGAAGTTTCCACCCCGTCGGTCGGACGACGCTCCACTTGGGCCTCTATAAGAAACAGAGAAAGAACGAGTCACTACAGATGCAATTTGTGCACATGTAGGTAAAATATGCATGTTCATGAATTTTCCAGCCCTAAATCCAAATTTCCCCATAACAAAATCCGTCTAAAAATTAGAAACCTATTGGCACTGACGGTGCGCAATTCGGACCTCTATAGGTCCCCAATTAAACAAAACAGTGATTAAAGGCTCCGTTACCCGGGGCCACGTCAATTTCCCGTCCAAAAATTCCCAATTTCTCACAAAATGAAATTAAATGTTCTACGAATCCGATGCCTCAAGAATCAGGTCAATCGGACGTCGGACGGAAAAGAAATTGACAAAAGAAGCATGAAATCACAAATTACCAATTAACAAATAAAAATAATACAATAATAATAATAAAAAAATAAGACCAGCCTCGCTGGGGGCGACGTCTCGCCCCAGCGGGGCTGACTTATTCGGCCTCGTCGCTAGGGCGAGGCGTCGCCCTAGCAACGCGGCCCCTTTACGCCTCGTCACTAGGGCAAGGCGTCGCCCTAGTGACCGGGCGTGATTCCATTTCTATTTTTTTTTCTGATTTCCAATCCAATTTTCAACACCAATAATTCATTGCACACAATTCAGAAAATTACCCACTATATCTCGTTGGAAAGATCATGAAACCCTCTACAATTCTCAAGAAGACCATAAAAATCAATTTCACCCCTAAGGGTGTCAAAAATCCCTTCAAAGCTACTGCCTACTCAAATCCCATTAAAATAGACAGTACATTGCAAATTCCTTAACTCTCTGATTCTTCAGCCAAAAATTACCACATAAATAGGCTCAATAAGTTCACAATGTCATCTACAACTTTCATAACAACCCAAAATCAAATTCCATTGCTAAACAAGTCAATTAATTCACCCAATGTTGCTGTCCCTGAAATCATTCAATTTGAGCAGTAAACTTATAACAAGCATAACTCCCTGTACACAAGTCAGAAAAATCAGAACTTTATATCCCTGAAAAGATAAATCCTCAAACGTCAATGTTCATGAAGAACTCAATTTCCACTTTAATTTCTAACAATTTCAAAACTGTCATGCAAGTTACTGCCATGATCAGCAATTCCTAACCTAATGCAGGATCAGTTTTTGAAAAATCATAACTCCCAACTTTGACCTCTAAAAATTATATGCCATATCTCATTTTCAAGATAATTTCTTCCTCTTCAACTTTGCAGAAGATCACTCACACCAATTCAGTCCACAAAAATGGCTAAAATTGCTTCCAAGCAGAATACTCACAAGTCAGACACTTAAGCTAGGTTTCATCAACATGCCCAAAACCAGTCCATAGTAAACAGTTCATATCTCTCAATATACACCTCTAAAAATAGCAAGATCAGTGGAAATGGAAAGCTAACTCAATATGCTACAACTTCCATGAAGACCATTCTCCCTAATTCCATCTCAATTAATTTATAAAAATCAGTAAAGCTCATAGGTTAAGGTTTCGGATACTGTTCACAGGCAATAAAACAGTAACTTTCCATGCCAAATTTCAACCTATTAGAGTTACAATTTGACAACACCTATTTCACACAAAAATGTAGCCAACATCCCAAAGTTTAAGTGGGCACAAACCGTGCCTCATTTGCATATCTAAACAATGAGTTATGATCGAATCAGTATACTAGGTCAAAAATCAATTTTCAGCTTTACTTCACCAATTCACTTCCTATCATACCAATTCAATTTCTACTACCATAGGCATCTCAATTGGACACAAAAATCAGTCCCTACATCATTCCTACATTCACTAGGAACAACCACCTCAATTGGGCAACACTTACCTCTTAAATTCCATGCAAGATTAGTCATCAAGAATCAATCAAAATCAAGCTCAAAACAATCTAAACCATGATCATTCACTAACCCTCATTCATGTCTTACACAAGCATAACTTTATCCAACAATTCAAACTATAATTATGCATCATACATCATCTTTAATGAACAATCACTTCCAATCCATGCAAATCACTATAAATTCATTCATGAAATACATAAGTAAAGCTTAAACCACACACTTACCTAATCAAAGCTTCCAACCCCTTCAATTCTCCAACTCCTCAACTTTCTCTATTTCATCCTCATGCATGGTTCTCATGGAAAGAAGATAGAGGGCTTAAGCTTTCAAGGATGAAGGAAGAACACTTAAGGAGGAGAAGAAAGAGTGAACCAAAGCCAAAGAAAACCCAAAGAAGGAGATGGAGGGAGAGTTTCGGATGGATGAGGGAAAAGCAAGGAAAAAATCTCCTTTTTCATGTCTTCCATTTGAAGTTGCCGAAATCAATAGCTAATAATAAGACAAAAGCCATACTCCATTAAAGACACTTGGCAAATTGAGGAATAAGACAAAATAGATAAAAGACAAAACTATATAATAGGATTTATTAAGAAATCCTAATGACATTTGACCCATTCAATTCCAATGGCCATAATTTCAAAACCAATATAATGTACCCAATATTGTAGTGCCATTGGATAGATATTTTCGATACCGAAAATCAACTGGTTCGCCACTTGGCGATTCATCCGGTCCGGAAATTTCCGGGAATTTTCCTGAATCATTTTTTTGAAAATTACCTAAATTGCCCAAAATTGTAACACATATGACAATCCACTCCCATTAATTTTTTAAACACGAAAACCACATTTTCCACTACAAAAACACATTTAGGCCATTTACCGGCGATTTTGTCGGTCCGGGAATTTTCTCCGGATAATTCCAGAAAAATTTCCATAAATCCCTAAAAATGTAAAACACTCTATGGCGCACTCCAAATAATTTTTCAAATCCCATTATCACACCAATTTCACAAAAGATCACAATTAGACACTTATGCCGGGAAATGTCATGAATGCATGTATGACTATGTGCCTGTGCAAAACTCACCATTTATAGAGGCTACATGACATATGTTCATGCCGAGTTATAATTTAATACTCCTAACCCGTCCCAATTTACTCAAATACCCTTACAATCAGAGATGGGATGTTACAATATGAGGCCAAGTCTAGCAGCTTTGCTTCGTATTCTTGCTCCACTATAATCCTTACGGATCCATTTAATGGCACTATATAAGGAAGACATTGTGCGGGCCAATCCTAACCATGCTCTAATAGCATGCCAGATTTCACCTTTGAAAGCATACTTGAATAACAAGTGATCAATAGTTTTTGGTGCTACATTACAGAAGGCACATGTTCGTTCTATCTCCAAGAATTGTAAGTTATCTTTGGTTGGCAGTCTATTATGGAGACTAAGCCAAGCAATGAATGAAAATTTAGGAGGGATACATTGCTTCCAAAAAAGGTCACCCAAGGTTTCCTTGCATGTTTGGTCCAAATTAGTTCATAGAGTTTCTACGAGGAGGGCGCTCCATTCACATACAAGTTTTGCATGCTATTGACAACTTCACTTCGCCCTCCCAAATTGTCTATCATTTCATCTCGAACCCAAGCCAGCTTTTTCAACATAGGTGAATCACGGATATGGGGAATCCAATCCCAAATTGGGGTACCCCTCAGGTATTCTTCATGTATCCACCTTACCCATATTGAATATTCCTTTGCATGTATGTTCCATAAAACTTTGGCTAGTAGTGTATTGTTCCATTTCTTGTAGTTTTTCATTCCTAGCCCTCCTTCACCTTTTGGAGTACATATAGTATCCCAAGCCACTCTAAGAATAGTCTGCAAAGAGAGGTTAGCCTATCTGTTGGAACCCGATCCGAGAGCCGGATCCCAACCAGAAAACAGAAAACAAAATCGGAAAGAACGGAGTTCTTAACGAATTCGAAGCGGAACGAAACGGAAGCAAATAAATCGGCACGCGAAAACCAAGTATCGGACACGGAATTCAAATTCCGAAGCAAAAACATAAAGCAACAACGGATCCGACATCCGAACACAATTATGAAACAACTATGCGAGATGCGTTGGAAATCTAGACTAAGACATTCCAAAACCGGTATATTTTTTTTCTTTTTCTCATCTTATTGATCTTAAAACCATTCTCATACTAATCAAAACCATATCGATTTCCCTTTCTAGGAAACTATTCCTCATGCAATTCTCAAATTACTTAATTCTTATTAATCATCTTCTTATACATCCATATCAATTGTCAAACTCACTTTTAAAACCCTTTTACTGAAATTTTAAGAAGATATCTACCGTATTTTGACAAACCAAAATTTGCAAAGAGTCAAAACACTTCTAAAATGTCCAAACACAATGCAGAATCATCGGACCTCCGTCCGAATCCAAACACCAAAGATAAACGCAATCCTATGTCTAACACTTCATAAATTCTCAATTGATCATACAAAATCTCAATCAATCCCATTCATATCCAAATCCATACGCAAATGCAATTTGGTAAATAAATCCATAATCATACACATATTCAATTCCACAACCTAACTCAAATACATACATCCAGAATTCATAACACATTCTCTACATTCGGACTAAATACACTTTTTCTGGTTTTCTAACCATCCATAAAATCCAATACGAACATCGAACTTTACACATAAATACAAACATTGCTCGTCTTTCATCCGTTCTCCTGCTTAAAAACCTGGAGATTGGGGATGAAAGGGGGTGTGAGCACTAAGCTCGTGGATAATATATTTATAAATTGAACAATAAGCGAAAAGTGTCCTTTAAAACTTTTCAAACATTTCCCATTCGGAAATTTATCCAAACATTCATTTTAAAACCTTTCAAAACATTCATAAACCTTCATCAACATTTTCTAAAATTTCCAAATCTTCATTTGTTTCAAGATATTCATAAACATTTACTTTCTCATTTCTCATGTACAATTTCAAATATGAATGCATCACGTCATAATACATCACAACATAACCAAAGCAAAATCATATAACACGTCAAGTGGTTTAGTGTTGGACCCCACACCCCACCCGTAGGTGTTTGCAGGTTATACTGCGGCGTGTGTTTGCGGGTTATACCGCGGCATCCAACACAAATCACATAACACATCAAATGGTTTGGTTTGGTTCAGTCCAAAACAGAACGTACTGCACATTCCCACATAGCGGTTCTGTGCAGCTGTGAACAGAGGGGAGTCCGAGATCGAAACTCCTATGCCACTAGCGGGCAGCCGGGAGAAGGCTATAACAAGTAGAGACAGCGCTGACTCACAAAGGACCATACCAAACCCATATAGCACATAAGCAAAACATAATTTCAGATGGCCCGAAGGCACTTTTCAAACATCTTGCTTTTCACATTTTTCATCTCATAACATCAAATTGTGTCATAAATGACACAAGCACATATTTACATGAATTCACATAATCAATCTAATGCAATGCACATCACCAAATTAATCACATAATAATTACATTCATGACCAAACATGCACTAATTTCTTTAAATCATTTAAATCATAAATCGAATAATTTGAAACTCATGAATTTCATAAATCTTGTATTTTCTCAAAATCATTTTCATAAAATCATTTATCAAAACTTTGCTTCTTAATTTTTTTCAAATTCGCATTCTTAGCTTACAATTCAATAAATAAATATACTACCCACCTCATATCCATGCTAGCATCTTGTCCAATGCTTCAATTTGACCTTTTCTCCTTTCTTCCTTCCAATTGAAAATTTTCTAAATCAATTTCATCTAAAATTAAATCTCATTAATAACTTAATCCTTCAATTTGATGCATAAGTCATCAATTCATACTAATTCCAAGATATGTACATTATTAATTTCTAAAATCCTTCAAAATCCCCAAATTCCAAAATGCACCTAAACCAATCCACTCAAATTCAATATCATAATTAACTTAATTTCTCAAAATAATATCACAATTCATCAATTTACACTAATTCCAAAATATCTAAATCCTCAATTTCAAAAATCCCCAAATCTTAAAATTGGCCTAAACCAATTTATCCAAATTCAATACCATAAAATACAATTTCTTCAAAATTAACTTCATATTCCACAAACCCATATCATTATCTATAATTCTACACCAAAATTTCACAAAATTCTTAATCACAAAATTAAGCCTAAACCTTACTCAAATTTCCATCCAAAATTAAACACAACCTAAAGCATATATATCAAAATCAATTTCATAAATCACAAACCCAAGTCCTTTTCCATGTTTCTAAACCAAAAATTCATCAAAATCTCAAAGCTCAAAATTTCCTCTTACCTCATTTCTCTTCCAATTTTCGGATTTCTTGGCTCATGAAGATGCTCTCTTCATTCTCCATCTTTTTCCTTGTTGGAAAGATCCCAAAAGCCTTAAGAATCAAGTAGAAAATTTAGAACTTAGTTTTCTCTCTCTTCTTTTCTCCATATACGAAACTCTTCATTCTTCTTCTTCTTATTTTCTTTCTTCTTTTCTCCTTCTTCTCTTATTCTTTCTAGAATTATCGTGAACTCTCTCTTAAAAACGACACTCATCTGATTTTTAAGGGCCATGTCATTTAAAATGTGATAAAAAGACAAAATGCCCTCACATGTTACTTTATGTCATGATTAATTTGGATCGATTCAAGACTTCAAGACTATCAATTTGAAGGAATTTGTCCAAACTTCCTTCTATAGAAATGTTCCTCTCAATCATAAAAATCCAACGCCACCGACCGCGCTCAATTCGGATCACTACACCAAAAGTTATGCGCAAAATAGTTCGGGTATATCCATATTCTAACACATTTTCCATGTACGATTATTTCCATCCAGAAATTTTCATTCTTAATCCCAGATTTGAAACTTGATGTCTTCATAACAATTGTAGCCTTATGTCTCAAGTTTAATTCAAAATAAGAATTGCCTCATTTCGATTCCCAGATCAAAAGTTATGCTCAAAATACTCTCAGATGTTCCTAATCTAAAAATTACACCCTAATCCGAACTTCCATTCATAATTAGAAGGTCTTAGGGGCAAAATTGACATTTTATTTCTTCATATGATTTGTAGCCCCTTGTCTTATCTTTATTTCGCCTCAAGAATCACTTCAATCGGATCTCTACAGATCCCGAATTTCACAAAATACTAAACTATATTCGGAAATTTTCCTGACTCACTTTCATTAAATTAATCACCATTAATTTAATCTCATAAAATTACAAATTTCCCATGAGGATGTAGGGAATTGTCTTAGGAATCCAACGCCGCAAGAATCAACTCAATCGGATGTCAGACGGAAAAGATATGAGCAAAATAATAAACAAAGGTCGAATTTGTGAAAGTAAGCTAACAAAGGAATCAAAACGGCGCCGTATTGAAGAAACAAAAACGGCGTTGCACCAAGCAGAAACGCCCGAGTTTGGGCGAGGCGAAGGCGTGGTCGCCCTGGCGACGCGTCGCCCTAGCAACTTGAGCTGGGCGCTCGCCATCGCTATGGCGATGAGTCGCCCTAGCGACGTGAGCTGAACGCTCGCCATCGCTAGGGCGATGCGTCGCCCTAGCGACGAGGATACATCAATTTTCATTTTCTTTTCTTTTTTTTTTTACATGAAAAATCCTAAACTTTTAAAATTCATAACTCTTCATCCCGAACTCCAATTTTGACAAACTTAGTCTCTATAGAAAGCTTAAAGGAAGCTTTACATCTTTCACGAAGGACATAAAACTCAATTCGACTCCTAAAGGAGTCCATTTTCCTGTCAAAAGTTCTGTCCTCTAATATTTATGCTAAAACCATAACATAAACTTGTAAAAAAATCATAACTTATTATTCTGAAATCGAAAAATTGCATACTTTATATCGAAAGAAAGATCAAAACAAACCTTTCAATTTTCATGCAGAACATCAAAGCTCAATTAACCTCTAACTAGGTTAATTTCTCAGTCAAAGTTTCAACCATAATAAAAGTCAAACCTTTCAAACATAAACTTTGACTGATCATAACTTCCACTCCCGATATCGAAAAATTGCAAACTTTATGGCTACAGAAAGCTCTTAACATACTCTACAAGTTTCCAGAAGACCATTTTCTCAAATTATGCCTAAATCAAAAGTCAACTTTCAAAGGCCAAAAAGTTAACTATTTCACAATTTTTCATATTTTCACACTTTCTCTTTTTAGTGTCATGATTTTTAACTTAATTTCAATCAACTCATCCACTTAATTTCATAAACCATACCAATTCACTCAAAACCCTAAAGATATCAAAATCAGATCATTTCTTTTCTTCTCAATATTCTTTAAATTTTAAGACATCTTTTATACAAGACATACACAAAGCACTCCTTAAAATTCATTTTCATAATTCAAATTTTCACTCAAAGATCGGGGTCCAACATTTCTCCCCCTCTTAAAAGAATTTCGTCCTCGAAATTCATACTTACTTAAACTCCAAGTAACTCATTCTTGCATAAATTTCTTTCTAAACAAAGATCATCAAGCACTTTCTTACCAATTTCTTTCCAAAATCATAATCGATTACTTTTTTTTTCTTATCTAACTTCCTCAGCATATATATCTCAATCTCTCCATAATTTCTCAATTCTTGAATCTCATATCACTCATATCCAAACCATTTCATCCCAATTCATCAAAAAATTTCACACCTCAATTTCATTTACTAAAATCAATCATAATTCTTGTCACTCAAATCAAACCAATCACTTTAATTCTTCAAATAACTCATGACAAGTCATACACATCAATTTCACATTCCTAAAGTCAATTATACTTCTTGTCATCAACATCAAATGATCACTTAGTACATTCTCACAAATTCACTCTTATCATTACAAACTCTTCTCAAATTCTTACTCATACTCATACGCCCAAGTAAGATCCTATTACTGGGCTCTGATACCATAAATGTTGGAACCCGATCTGAGAGCCGGATCCTAACCAAAAAACTAAAAACAAAATCGAAAAGAACGGAGTTCTTAACGAATTCGAAGCGGAACGAAACAGAAGCAAATAAATCGGCACGCGAAAACCAAGTATCGGACACGGAATTCAAATTTCGAAGCAAAAACATAAAGCAACAACGGATCCGACATCCGAACACAATTATGAAGCAACTATGCGAGACGCGTTGGAAATCTAGACTAAGACATTCCAAAACCGGTATATATTTTTTTTCTTTTTCTCATCTTATTGATCTTAAAACCATTCTCATACTAATCAAAACCATATCGATTTCCCTTTCTAGGAAACTATTCCTTATGCAATTCTCAAATTACTTAATTCTTATTAATCATCTTCTTATACATCCATATCAATTGTCAAACTCACTTTTAAAACCCTTTTTACTGAAATTTCGGCAGCATATCGGCTGTATTTTGACAGCCCAAAAATTTGCAAAGAGTCAAAAACACTTCTAAAATGTCCAAACACAATGCAGAATCATCGGACCTCCCGTCCTGAATCCAAACACCAGCAGTAAACGCAATCCTATGTCTAACACTTCATAAATTCTCAATTGATCATACAAAATCTCAATCAATCCCATTCATATCCAAATCCATACGCAAATGCAATTTGGTAAATAAATCCATAATCATACACATATTCAATTCCACAACCTAACTCAAATACATACATCCAGAATTCATAACACATTCTCTACATTCGGACTAAATACACTTTTTCTGGTTTTCTAACCATCCATAAAATCCAATACGAACATCGAACTTTACACATAAATACAAACATTGCTCGTCTTTCATCCGTTCTTCTGCTTAAAAACCTGGAGATTGGGGATGAAAGGGGGTGTGAGCACTAAGCTCGTGGATAATATATTTATAAATTGAACAATAAGCGAAAAGTGTCCTTTAAAACTTTTTAAACATTTCCCATTCGGAAATTTATCCAAACATTCATTTTAAAACCTTTCAAAACATTCATAAACCTTCATCAACATTTTCTAAAATTTCCAAATCTTCATTTGTTTCAAGATATTCATAAACATTTACTTTCTCATTTCTCATGTACAATTTCAAATATGAATGCATCACGTCATAATACATCATAACATAACCAAAGCAAAATCACATAACACGTTAAGTGGTTTAGTGTTGGACCCCACACCCCACCCGTAGGTATTTGCGAGTTATCTTTGCGGCGTGTGTTCTTGGGTTATACATGCATGCATCTAACACAAATCACATAACACATCAAATGGTTTGGTTTGGTTCATCCAAAATGAACATATCAGTACATTCTCAGCATATGATTCTATGCAGCTGTGAGTAGAGGGGAGTCCGAGATTGAAACTCCTATGCCACTAGCGGGCAGCCGGGAGAAGGCTATAACAAGTAGAGACAGCGCTGACTCACAAAGGACCTTACCAAACCCATATAGCACATAAGCAAAACATAATTTCAGATGGCCCGAAGGCACTTTTCAAACATCTTGCTTTTCACATTTTTCATCTCATAACATCAAATTGTGTCATAAATGACACAAGCACATATTTACATGAATTCACATAATCAATCTAATGCAATACACATCACCAAATTAATCACATAATAATTACATTCATGACCAAACATGCACTAATTTCTTTAAATCATTTAAATCATAAATCGAATAATTTGAAACTCATGAATATCATAAATCTTGTATTTTCTCAAAATCATTTTCATAAAATCATTTATCAAAACTTTGCTTCTTAATTTTTTTCAAATTCGCATTCTTAGCTTACAATTCAATAAATAAATATACTACCCACCTCATATCCATGCTAGCATCTTGTCCAATGCTTCAATTTGACCTTTTCTCCTTTCTTCCTTCCAATTGAAAATTTCCTAAATCAATTTCATCCAAAATTAAATCTCATTAATAACTTAATCCTTCAATTTGATGCATAAGTCATCAATTCATACTAATTCCAAGATATGTACATTATGTACATTATTAATTTCTAAAATCCTTCAAAATCTCCAAATTCCAAAATGCACCTAAACCAATCCACTCAAATTCAATATCATAATTAACTTAATTTCTCAAAATAATGTCACAATTCATCAATTTACACTAATTCCAAAATATCTAAATCCTCAATTTCAAAAATCCCCAAATCTTAAAATTGGCCTAAACCAATTTATCCAAATTCAATACCATAAAATACAATTTCTTTAAAATTAACTTCATATTCTACAAACCCATATCATTATCTATAATTCTACACCAAAATTTCACAAAATTCTTAATCACAAAATTAAGCCTGAACCTTACTCAAATTTCCATCCAAAATTAAACACAACCTAAAGCATATATATCAAAATCAATTTCATAAATCACAAACCCAAGTCCTTTTCCATGTTTCTAAACCAAAAATTCATCAAAATCTCAAAGCTCAAAATTTCCTCTTACCTCATTTCTCCTCCAATTTTCGGATTTCTTGGCTCATGAAGATGCTCTCTTCATTCTCCATCCTTTTCCTTCTTGGAAAGATCCCAAAAGCCTTAAGAATCAAGTAGAAAATTTGGAACTTAGTTTTCTCTCTCTTCTTTTATCCATATACGAAACTCTTCATTCTTCTTCTTCTTATTTTCTTTCTTCTTTTCTCCTTCTTCTCTTATTCTTTCTAGAATTATCGTGAACTCTCTCTTAAAAACGACACTCATCTGATTTTTAAGGGCCATGTCATTTAAAATGTGATAAAAGACCAAAATGCCCCTCACATGTTACTTTATGTCATGTTTAATTTCGGATCTGATTCGCACTATCAATTTGAAGGAATTTGTCCAAACTTCCTTCTATAGAAATGTTCCTCTCAATCATACGAATCCAACGTCACCGACCGCGCTGAATTCGGATCACTACACCAAAAGTGATGCACAAAATAGTTCGGGTATATCCATATTCTAACACATTTTCCATGTATGATTATTGCCATCCAGAAATTTTCATTCTTAATCCCATATTTGAAACTTGATGTCTTCATAACAATTGTAGCCTTATGTCTCAAGTTTAATTCAAAATAAGAATCGCCTCATTTCGATTCCCAGATCAAAAGTTATGCTCAAAATACTCTCAGATGTTCCTAATCCAAAAATTACACCCTAATCCGAACTTCCATTCATAATTCGAAGGTCTTAGGGGCAAAATTGACATTTCATTTCCCATATTATTTGTAGCCCCTTGTCTTATCTTTATTTTTCCTCAAGAATCACTTCAATCGGATCTCTACAAATCCCGAATTTCACAAAATACTGAACTATATTCGAAAAATTTCCCGACTCACTTTGATTAAATTAATCACCATTAATTTAATCTCATAAAATTACAAATTCCCATGAGGATGTAGGGAATTGTCTTAGGAATCCAACGCCGCAAGAATCAACTCAATCGGATATCGAACGGAAAAGATATGAGCAAAATAATAAACAAAGGTCAGATTTGTGAAAGGAAGCTAACAAAGGAATCAAAACGGCACCGTATTGAAGAAACAAAAACGGCGTCGCACTGCGTAAACGCCGCATTTGGGCGCGGCGGCGATGCATCGCACTGGTGACGATCGCCTAGCGACGCGAGCTGGGCGCCGCCATCGCTATGGCGATCGTCGCTTAGCGACGCTGAAATGAACTTCGCCATCGCTAGGGCGATGCGTCGCCCTAGCGACGAGGATACATCAATTTTCATTTTCTTTTCTTTTTTTTTCACATGAAAAATTCCAAACTTTTAAAATTTATAACTCTTAATCCCGAACTCCAATTTTGACAAACTTAGTCTCTATAGAAAGCTTAAAGGAAGTTCTACATCTTTCATGAAGGACATAAAACTCAATTCGACTCCTAAAGGAGTCCATTTTCTGGTCAAAAGTTCTGTCCTCTAATATTCATGCTAAAACTATAACATAAACTTGTAAAAAAAATCATAACTTATTATTCCGAAATCGAAAAATTGCATACTTTATATCGAAAGAAAGATCAAAACAAACCCTTCAATTTTCATGCAGAACATCAAAGCTCAATTAACCTCTAACTAGGTTAATTTCTCAGTCAAAGTTTCAACCATAATAAAAGTCAAACCTTTCAAACATAAACTTTGACTGATCATAACTTCCACTCCCGATATCGAAAAATTGTAAACTTTATGGCTACAGAAAACTCTTAACATACTCTACAAGTTTCCAGAAGAACATTTTCTCAAATTATGCCTAAATCAAAAGTCAACTTTCAAAGGCCAAAAAGTCAACTATTTCACAATTTTTCATATTTTCACACTTTCTTTTTTTAGTGTCATGATTTTCAACTTAATTTCAATCAACTCATCTACTTAATTTCATAAAACATACCAATTCACTCAAAACTCCAAAGATATCAAAATCAGATCATTTCTTTTCTTCTCAATATTCTTTAAATTTTAAGACATCTCTTATACAAGACATACACAAAGCACTCCTTAAATTTCATTTTCATAATTCAAATTTTCACTCAAAGATCGGGGTCCAACACTATCGAAGATTGAAATGGGAATAGGAAATGCTTGTACCTGAAAAGAGAGCACTCATTGGATAACAAAATTGATGAGCTCAATTGTACCTACAAATGACAATGATTATTAACCTTCTAAGAGTGGAGGTAAGATTCAACCGACGCAATTGACACTGAGAATTGGGCCACCGAGACCTTCATTGGAGCCAATGGAACTCCCAAATAATGAATAAGAAACTCTCTGGAACGGTAGTCCACCATCTGCCGTAAGTGTTCCCTCTTATATCCATCCACTCTAGCTAGATAAATACTAGACTTTTGCACACTTACTTTAAGGCCAGTAACCTTTCCCAACTCATGTAACAGCCCTAGTGTGCCAATGGAGGTATGATCCCCTCTAGAGAAAAACATAATGTCATCTACAAAAGCAAAGTGGGTTATACCAAGCTTCTTACACTTCGGATGGAAGTGGAAGTAAGGAGTACTAGTTCGGATTCTTACCAGCCTTGAGAAATATTCCAACCTAGTAAGAATAGGGTAGGGGACATTTGTTGGGCCCAAAATTTTTTATTATTTATTTATTTATTTATTTATTTATGGATTTGTTTAATTATTCGCTTACTTTAATTATTTTTTTTATTTTGCCTTAATTGATTTAATTATGTGTTTATATAGATATATTTTCATTGAGTCTTGGAATTAGCATGTGTGATTAGGAATTAAAATGAAGGCTTGGACTTAATGTTGGAAAGTATGGGCTTTAGGAAGAAATGGAATAAGGATAAGTGGATTAGGGTATAGTGGGCTTGTGAGGAGGAGGAGAGCCCAAAAGCTTTGAAAGTTAGAGGAGAGCACCAAAACTATGTAGTTTTGGGGAGGAAGGCTTTAAGTGAGAATAAAAGAGTTAAGTTGGAATGGAGAGGAAGCAAGTTGTCGTAGAAGGCTAAAGAAAAGAGGAGAAGAGTGAAAACGTGAGCCAAAGGAGAAGGAGGCTTTCGGCCAAAGGGGAGAGAGTCGTAGGGAGGAAGAAAGAAGAAGAAAAAGAGGAGAAAGCTACTTGTGAGAGGTAAGTTCTGCCTTTACTTGTGTTAGGTTCAAGTATGGGAAGAAATGGAAGTTAGGGTTTGTGTAGAGATTGAAGAAAGATGAAAGGAAGGGTAAGATCTATGGATTTTAGGGACTTTCTCACTAAGGTTATGGTTATTCTAGCATATATGGCTTATGGGTAGGTTAGGTTTAGAGTATACTTTTATTTTGTTTGATTTTTATGAATGCTATGCTTTCTTTTAGAATATGAATACTGAATGGAGTATGTTTTGATTGAAGGAAATCAAGAGAACCCCACTCACGACAAGGAGGAAGGGCAATCTTGAATTCGGATACCGACGATAGGTAGGTAACATTTTTATAGTTGTTGTGTAATAGAAAAATGCCCTATGTGTGCTATCTTTGCTATTCTTGTGCTTGAATATGTGAGCATAAATTGGTTGTGATTGGACAAGAGAAAACCTACTTCGATAGTCACGTGCACGTTGACCCCCCTCTAGCCTTCTCCCGGCTGCCTGCTTGTGGCATACGAGATCCGAAAATAGACTCGGCGTGTATACGGTAAACTTTGGTTTCCGTCGTGTATACGGTAAACTTCAGTTTTCGGCGTGTTTATGGAACCCTCGAGCCAAATGTGTGCATTCCATCATTTATATGTGTTTATGGTGCATAATATGTGTTTGATTGATATGAACTCTCATGTTATGCTTATGTGATGATTTTGGGTTATTTGAGATTTATATGATAAATTGCCATTGTTTCGTTTTTTAAATGATGTGTTGTATGGCTCATTACCCGATGGCTATAAACTTGTTAGCTACTGAGCTGTGTTTGCTCACCCCATTCTCCCTCCTCAGGTGCAAATTCAAGTTGAGAGCTGAACCTTGCAAGGCATCGGGCATCACTCCAAGAAAAATTAGTCACTTTTGTATTAAGTTAGTAACTAGCTTTTGGTATAGCTTTGTAAGCATATTGATCATTAAGCATCACATCTTTTGTATTTTGTACTTGATTTTGATGAATATGCCGATGTGTAACCAAAGCTAGGCATGAATCTTTGTTATAAATTGAAATGAGAATGAGAGCTCTAGTACTCTCTTCATGTGAGTTTGTTGATTCTGACTGTGTATGGTCTTGAAAAGGGCATGTGTATGTGCCTTGTTTAGTGTGGAGTTGCTGGTGAGTTTTGCCTTGAGAGAGGTCGCTGGAAAATTTGCTAAGTTTATGAATTGTGGAAGATTTGCAAATTCAGGGTATGTTGTGTTTTCTGCAAATTTCTGGGTTGATATAGGTCATCTGGGATTATTGAGACTCCTTGAGAGTGATAGGTGAGCTGTAGAGCTCTCCCAGGAGGTTTTATGAGTTATTCATGATGTATTGATTGGTAGGTGTGAGTCGTTGGAGTTAAATGGAGGTGCTGTCTAAATGGTAGCTTGTTAGGCAGAGCTTTGAGTCCACTTTTGACCCTTATAGAGTGGGAATCTAGGTAGGTGATCTTCATGAAAGTTGTAGATAATTCTTTTACCTTTCCATAGACACAAAGTTTGTTAAATTTGGAGTTCTGGGTCAAAAGTTATGGAGGTCGCAAGTTCTGGTACTGCTTAGGAGGAGCTAGTCGATCGGCTTTAATGTAAATTTCCGATTCCTGTAGAGTCCGAGCTTGCTTGTGAGTCCTCATTGAAAAATATAGATTTTTCTTCTAGTTTTCCAACGCTTCTGACCGTGTCTGATTTGGAACTCGGAGTCAAAAGTTATTGAGGTTAGAAGTCTCTTAGGTCGGATCGCTGGGCAGGTCGCTCGGCTCGGCATGCGAGCGACGCGAATCGCTTGCCCAGCGGGCGAGTGAGGCGATCGCTCGCCCAGCAGGCGAGTGGGGCGTACGCCCCGCGGGCGAGTGAGCGATCGCTCGTCCCGCGGGCGAGCTCGCGATTTGAGGTCAGTTCCGAGCCGACCGACCTCTCTTCCTTCTTTTGGCCATAACTTTTTGCATAGACCTCCGATTGAGCTGATTTTTGAAGCGATGGATTTCTAAGAAATTTTTCTATCTTTCTACACTTGGTCTACCAGTATTGCTTTTAAATTGAAAAAGGTGGTTTGAAACAAAGTTGGAGGTCGGCTGATCAAGACTGAACATACTTTACTAATTTTAAGATATCTTGAGCTATAGAGCTCCGATCAAAGCGATTCTTGTTTTAAATTAAACTAGAGGCTTAAACCAACAAGTTTTATGAAGGAACCGATCAGCAATTAAGCCTTTAAGATTTTCAAATTCTGACCTGAAGTCGGTAGTGCTCAATTTTGGCTGTTTTCCGTGAAATAGCATTTTTGCCATAATTTCTTCATTTCTAAACCAAATTGAGCGTTTTCAGTGGCGTTGGAACCGTGAGAGTGTAAGGAACATATTTTTTCTTAAAAAGCCTATCCAACTTTTCTATTGCAAGTTTCCCCTATTGTGGTGAGTTTTGGGTCTTCTATGCTTATGTGTGCTTGTGTGCTTCCGAATGTTGGGCCTCAGAGACGGGGTTCAACAACATTGGGTCCCCCTATCTTAGCCCCCTTTGGCCATGAAACATTCCATACATGGAACCATTAATGGAAATTGAATCAGAGGCATTATGTATACATTCCATGACCCAACCAATAAATTGTGAAGGAAATCCCAAACTCATCATCACGTCCTTAAGGAAACCCTATTTAAATATATCATAAGCTTTGGTAATATCGACTTTGATCATGCATCTAGGTGAGATTCTTTTCCTTGTGTACCCCTTTACCAGTTCTTGAGAAAGTAACACATTATCCATCATGTTCCTTCCAGATATAAAGGTTGCCTGTGCTGGATTAACTAATTTCTAAATCACCTTAGTCATTTGCTCATTCAAAACTTTAGTAATCACCTTATAAACCACATTCAAGCAGGCTACAGGTCTAAAGTCGGTGACTTTAAGATCAGTCTTCTTTTTCGAAATTAGGGTAAGAATACAGTGGTTGAGTTATTTCAGTAGGTGTCTAGTAGTGAAAAATTCTTACAATGAAGTAATAAAAGTCGACCCTACTCTATCCCACTGATGTTTGAAAAATGCAGAAGTATAGCCATTTGGTCCAGGGGCTTTTTCATCTCCTATGTCAAACATGGCCTTCTTTGTCTCCTCCTCACTGACAGGGCTAACCAAAACTTCCCCTGATTAGTCATCTAGGATCGGCCCACTTCTAACCATATCAACTTCTAGCCTATCCAGGTGAAGAAGTACGTAGTAGACTCTAATAAAAGTTTAAGCAACAGTTAACTACTTCTCCCATTGAGATAGTTGGATTTCCATCTTCCCTAATGAGATGTGTGATTGTATTCTGCTTTCCCCTTTTTCACACCATTGCATGGAAGTACTTACTACTCTTGTCTGCCTCAATAAGATGTGTACATTTTGCCTTCTATTAATAAAAGAGTCGTTTCACTTCAATTGAAAAAGTAGCCGACTTCCTTTTGTCCTTCACCTCTTGACTCAAGGCAGTATCCTCTGGTCTAGAAAGAGATGCCTTATAGGTGAATTGGAAAGCCTCCTATGCTCGCTTAGCCTTAGCCAAAATGTTCCCATAAGCCTCAGAGTTTAGGGACTTCAAGTCATACTTTAACAATTTTAATTTCTGACACAGGCAAACTATGCTGAACCGTCGACTACTCTCTCCCATCGATTGTCTATAGCCTCTTGTATCTGTGAATGCTTCATCCATATGTTAAAGAACTTGAAGGGCCTCTTGCCTATGCTATTTATTTGATTGAAATCCACAAACATATGGAAATGATCAGATTCATTCCTCATTTTCAAAAAGTGTGCAAGACAGTTAACTCCGAGATTGTTCTAGGCTTGGTTGAGTAAAACTCGATCCAATTTAGCCCATAATTAGTTTTTTATTCTAAGTATGCTAGGGGCATCCTCTAACCCCATGGTCATTCTAAAGTCTAATAGGTCCTTAAGCAAGTAGGCAAATGGGGGCTGGTAACCGATCCTCTCCCTTGCATCACAAACACAGTTGAAATTGGCCATAATAATCCAAGGTTTTCTGTTATTCGTATTCAAAGCCTAAAGTTTCTTCCTAAGCTCCCGTCTTCTTGTAATCATATATAACCCATATACAAAAGAAATTGTAAAAGTTAACTGTGTGATTCTGGATTGTACTTCAATATGTATAAATTGATCCCCTGACGCCAAAACCTGACACTGGTAGAAATTAGGGTGCCAAAGACCACACTTTTTACCCCCATCAATGACTGCAAAGTTATGGTAACATACCCACTCACCAAATATGTTCCTCATCAGCTTATTCAAGCTATCAACTGTTAACTTAGTTTCTAATAAACAAGCAAATTGACACTGGTGTTTTCGAAGTAGGTTGACAACACTAGTTTGTATCGAGGCCTTGTTTAGGCCTCAGACATTCTAACAAAAAATCATCATTTGTCATATTAGGGAGGTCGAACCCCTCCTGCACCCTTTTGGATTTCAGAGCTGATCCTCACAGCCACTCGAAAGCTATCTTCTGGCTTTGGCTGAATCCTCTTTACATTAACTGCTTTAGCTTGCATTACTGCCTTCCTTTTAATGAGGCTTTTATGGTTCTGAACTTCAAGCCATTCACCTTGAGTGTGTGTGGTGTTGTCCATCCGAGGCTAGGAGAAGGTTTCCTTAGTTCTGTCACTTACACCCTATTCTCTAATTCTGCATCACTGACTGTGTGGTGTTGTCCATCCGAGGCTAGGAGCAAGGTTTCCTCAGTTCTGTCACTTACACCCTATTCTCCAATTATGCATCATTGACTTCATTATGTATATGTTGCTCACTTTCTTTGTTAGGATTTTTAGCCTGAGCAGCTACTACATAACTTTTATGTGTCAGTTTCTTCTCCCCTATTTTCATGGTAGGCAGATTCGGGCCACTGACTTGCTCAACCAATTCAGTACTTTCTACTGCAGGGGTCTTCTTCATCTGCTGCTTCTTACTTTTCCCTTTACACTTAAATGGGTTATAGCCAAACTTCCTGCATTGATAACAATAGCTAGGAAATGTTTCAAAGATCACTATTTGTGTATATCTATTGTCTTTAGGAAATTTTACCTCAAAGTTGGTCATGGGAGTCTTGGACACATCCACCTTCACCAGTAGCCTTGCATACCCAATTCTAGACTTCATACTAGTGACCTTATCAATACACAGTGGCTTGCTGATTCTGCATCCTAATTTAGATAATTCCTTGTCATTCTATAGTTCTAATGACACGTTTGGAAGTGCACCCATATTGGTACTTCCATGAAGTACTTGGAATCAAAAGAAAATCCTTGGGTAAGCTTCTTAAGCAATAGAGTTCTTCCAAACTGAATATATGGACCTCCAGCTAAGACATTATTATATTCCTCCTCAGTATCAAATTGCAAATCAACCACCCTTGACTGTGTGGTAGGATTTTGCAATGCACATTCCATTTGGTGGTCATCCCTTCAATAACCTTCAATCCAGGGAATTTTCCCATGAAACACCCCGCTAAACAATGTCCCCATGTTTGTTAAATCTCGATTACATCTTCCATTTCCATAGTGATCTCATCATCGACTTGTATATACTCAAGTTTCATGCCTTGAGTCATCTCCCTATTATTTCTAAGTAGGCTGACATAAGATGGTTTCGAGTTTCCTTCATCCTATTTAGCTGTGGTTGGTTGGAGCATTTGTTCGAACACCTTCAGTAAAGACTCTCTTCTTCGAACCCAACAGAGTCAGTTGAGTCAACACTCCCCAACTCAATGTCCTCATCAGTTGTGGATGCATCCTCATCCCCCAGCTCTTCATATAATACCCCAATAATCACAACATGTTCTTTAGTCAGGAGCGTACCTGGTCTGTTTGCAAAAGCCAGTTGTTCTTGTACACAAGGCTTACCTTGCTGGAGTGTTCTTTTTTCTCCAACACTGTGTATTCTTGAATTCACTTTTGCTACCCTTGCCTCGACATTCTTGTTCCCCATATTGTTCTTTGTGGTTGCGATTTTTATCAGTTGAATGTTCACTATGCCTACCTCTTGCATTCCCCTTTTGACATTATCTAGATTTCCCACAGGTTGTCTTCTCGGATTCTCTACTTGTAACCCCACGCACTTCACTGTGATGTCTTTCCCTTTGTTCTTTTTCTTCCCCATTTCTCAAACCTGAAAAACCTGGTAGGGATTATCCTACTCGTAAGGTGTACAGTGCCTGTGAAAACTACGGTAGTGGCCAACGACCAGGCCCGATGATTTGCCCTAAAACTAAGGTGGCTGATTGTTCTAATCTACTGGATATACCTAGCAAATCCAGTTTGGAATCACT
The DNA here is from genome assembly GCA_029891385.1 of Erythroxylum novogranatense. Taxonomy (NCBI): domain Eukaryota; kingdom Viridiplantae; phylum Streptophyta; class Magnoliopsida; order Malpighiales; family Erythroxylaceae; genus Erythroxylum; species Erythroxylum novogranatense. Next base: position 35,833,797 of record CM057233.1, on the reverse strand, counting down.
AACTCACTCAAGATTAGTTAGAAAATGGTGTATAATCATATTGCAATGTGGGAAAAAATTGGGAGAGAAATCGCCCAATATGAGTCACTCATGCATGCCCACTGATGAAATAAGTGCTTCTTAATATGTTTTTTGAATGCCGAACTAAGGCTCTAAGATAAATGTGAATGTGATTGATTAAATATGTGAGATGCATTTCATTACATGAATGCATGATCAGATAAATGACAGTTGTGACTTGAGTAGCCATTGAAAAAGAGCTTAAAGCTCATATTATGAATGTGATTAAAAGCCAAAGGCTCACTATATAAAATAAATCCTGTATCCCCAACAGATAAGGGATAGTAGTAATGAGCCCGGTATCTACAATTGATATAGGACAGTTTAGGCACTCGGTCACTAAAGTGTAATAATTAGAAAGGAGTCACATGAGCATTTCATATGCATTTTAATATGTATGTTTGACTGATTGAAATGTATGGTTATATTGTATTTAAATGAGACTGTGATGATATATGCAAAATGTGAAGATGTGAATTATATGTTTACGCATGTGAAGTGTTGTATGAATTGAGTGAACTATCAATGGAGTTCACAAAACTCACCAAAATTACACATTGATTTTTCAGGACCAAGAGAGGACATTAGCCACTAAGAGACACTACAAGAAGTATAGGCTTATACTTTTGGGAGAAGAAATGACTCAAAGGTCGGTTAGCTAAGATTGGAGGATTGGATAGATTTTTGTGTAATTTCCTCTTTTATGTAGCATATTTTGTATTAGTATATGATGATGTACATGTATGGAAACTTTTGTAAAGCTACAACATATATATACGATTTTCATGAAATGGAATGAGGAATTCAGTTGGTTTTTAAATATTATGTTTTTATACATGATGTCTTATAAGAGGAAATAAATGATGATTCCATGACTAAGTGATTGTAGTGACAGTTGTAACATCCCATTATTATAGATTATGTACTAGAATGTCCTCAGGGTGTTCCGACATGTACTTTATGGTAGCAGGGTGTTACATTAATAAACTCAAATAATGTGTTATTTTTAACTTAATATATTCAGGTGAAGAAAATCTCCCTTTGAATTTATGTTGTCTCGCTTCACTTTCAGCAAGGTATTATGCTATTATATCTATAAATCATTCTTCCTCCTACTATTGTTGTAAAGATTTAGCTAAAGCATAATCATTCTATCCATCAACGTAACAGTTGCTTCACTCCAAATTGTAAGTACTTTTGTATGGTATATTTTGAGGCAAGTTTTGCATGCTTGGTTACTCCCATATATAGCTTGGTGCCTGATATTCATGATTGTAATGGTAACTCCTAAAAATGTTGCAACACGACATGGATACGGGTTGAACTTCTAAATATATGTCACCGTACCTATTGTTCCAAAATTGTGATGTTTCCATATGCGATGACATATCATAACTCCTATGAGAATATTGTCCTCCCCGTCCTTGCATTGTGGTTTGTATCTATAATGATGAATCTTAAACCCTAAGAATAAGCCACAAACATAAAGTCAAAAGTATCGGAGATCAAATGTAGCACCCCACTCCCATAAGACATTTGTGCTCGTACATCCTTCAGACATTCAAGCATATGCTCGGTGGAAGCAGTGCCCTAACGCAGTCACATTCACTTCTCAAGGCATCAACATTAAAACATAAATATCACATTATTTAAAAACCTAATTCCTTATTTTCATTTCATAAAACTGAATATACATTGTAGCATTACATACTTCATCCTTATATACAATATCAAAGAACTATCAGAGTCTATAGCTCTATTACAAAATATGCTAGCTACATGAATGAGGAACTATACAAAATTCTATCTAAATCCTTCAGTCTCAGCCGACCAACCTCTGAGCCATTTCTTCTATCTAAAAGCAGTACTAGATCTCTTCGAAGTTGTCTTAGAAGCTAAGCCCACTCTCTCCCACCTGTAAAGTCAAAGTTACAATTTTGATGAGTTTTGCGAACTCAATGAGCTACCGATCATCGATGACACTCACTCATAACACATAACACATATATTTCATGTTTAAAGTTCATAAACAATTTGTGTCATCATATAATACACATCTTTCACCAATTATCAAAAAGAACCATATAACATTTGGTTCACAAATTCACCTTTTACATTCATAACGATTTATACAATTCAATTCAACCATTCATATAATGCAAATTAAATTGTATATGCAATGTTCATGAGACTCACTTTTATTTAATAATTTGTTGTGATCGAGTGCCTTTTTCACTGTCCCGTATCCATTGTAGATATCAGGTTCATTAATAACTGTCCCTTATCTATTGGGGACATAAGGCTCATTATATATAGTGAGCCAGAGGCTCTTACCACATTTTGAGCTTTAAGCTCTTTTTCACTGGCGACTCCAGTCATAACTGCCTTTATGTAATCATACATTCATGTAGTGAAATGCATCATATGTATTCAATCATTCACTTGTGCTCAAGTTTTTTTGCATTCACATTCACCATCAGACCTTGGTCCAACATTCAATAATTAAGTTGAGTATCACACATTCTGTCAAATTCACATACAATTATCACTTCCAATATATTATTGATGCATCAAATGCCTCGGATATTCAATGTCCAAAATCAACACATTCACATCATATAATAATTCAATTCAGAATTTAAACAAAACAATAAATCAATGTGAGACCATCTAAGTTACTCACAATATGCTCTAAATAGCTATTGCCTTGACGTCCCGGCAATGTCTGGATGTTGTAGCTCTAATTGGTCTTCTATATCATGCAATACATACATATTTACACATTATGAATTTGCAAATTTTCATGAATACTCAATCATATACATATGTATATATGGTATGTAAAATGTATGCTTAATTACAATCCCGGGTATATTTCCTTAATTCACATCTTATGATCATTCATACTTCATAACTCATATATGTCTAAATTAAAATTAGATTTACACTTCATTTGTACAATATTATTCTAACTTCATATTTCAATCATTTACTAAGATCATTCAAGCATTAAAAGATGACAAAAATATCCAATTTATCATTCACCTTTACTTAATACACATCATTCACCTTCTTTGGATCACATTATCCTTTATAGGATCACTTTTATTCTTATAACATCTCCAAAATTTCAGATCTGAACACTTGGTTAATAACAATCCATTCTTGAATTTGTATCCTCATTCATCAGCCTAAACGTATCAGATATTTAATCCCTTATTCAAACACCATTTTAGGTTCAATTCAAGCTTCATTCAAGCCTAAATGCATCATATAAAAGTACCTAACCATTTGTTGTCCCAAAACACACATAAAAGAAGCATATTTGACGTTTAACCTGTTCCCACAATCATGGGATGCTTCCATCCGAAAAACCTAGCTTTGTTCTTCCAAATTCTAGCTTTTCTCAAAACAAAATTTTGGGTCAATTTTATATAGCCATTTTGACAAAGAAAATGAGGTATTTAGGCAATACATTCTCTAAAAAATATTCCTATATGTCTTAAGTTTGAAACATCAATTTCATGTAGTTAGGTTTGGTATTCTGACAGACTATTCTCACATTGCGACAGCACACCATACTCAACTTCAATCCAAATTTTGAAACCCTTAGAGACAAAATTCAAATTCGATTCCTTCATAAAAATTGTAGCCATCCATCTCTAGTTTAATCTAAAGTTAAAATCATCCCATTTAGATATTTAAAGATTAAGCTATAGCTAAAATATAGATTTAGGTTCAGTGGAAATACTACTACTAACGTATTCCAGCCGTTCTCTTTCAATTTTCCAGATTTTTAACTCCTACATTTTACATCTAATACATCTTGTGCATAGATTATCTTTTTGACTTCATTTCCTCTTCATCTAATACATCAACGTATACATACATTCATCAAATTTTTGCACATATTCTACTCTATTATCACCTTCATTTCATCTTTAACTATCATCATAGAAGTTGTTATTCAAAAAATCATGATGAACAATATACTTACTTGATTAACTCAACTCTTCTTCAAATATCACCATGAAACCCTAGCCTCCAAGCTTATACGATTATCAACTCTTCAAGGAGGAGTATATTAGGTTTTTTTTTCATATAACAAAATGAAGAGATAGCAAAGATCTTGAAATGGCTAGTGTTGAATATTAACAAAACTCACATTGTGAGTGAGGGTGGTCAAGGTCGTGAATGGAGAAAGAAGAGAAGAAGATGAGAGTTTGTAATAAATTGAAAGACAATGAAGATGGTCTTGCAAGATAGGTCTTCTTCCTCTTCGTACTCCTCGGTAGTCGAGTCCTTTTCTACCTACTAAGGTGGTACTATGCTAGAACTCACTTGGCTAGCCCTGATCTTCACATGAGTCTTTTGGTTGATGTCCTAGAGTTTTAGGTTATGGGACTTTAGGATTTTAGCATGCCACAAATGATGGTTTAGAAAATCAGGGAGGTAGACGGTTAAACCACTACCATCCACGCCATAGTACTCAACAATGGTGGAAACCAAGTTCCCCGTACCCAAATTGTTGCTCCTCTTACGCAGAGTTGCAACAATAGCATTAAGCACATGTGTGCAGGTGGACACTTGGATGTTGTGATCCATGCACCACAACAGAAAAAGTTTCTTTGTTGAGCACTTGTTGGTTTCTGATTTGTCAAAAACCATTTGAAACATAAATTTATGCAATAACAAGTGCTTATGGGTTTGTATAATATTGTTATGGGCATTTTTAGCATCAAATCGCTCTAATCCAGTGAACTCATTCTAATAACAAGAAGCACGAAAATCATCATTGTGATCAATAATGGAAGATTTAGGGAAATTGCAAATATCACACATGATTTCATTGCTTAGCTCATAAGTTTGTCCCTACAACCTAAACCACATTTCCTTAGGAATACTAGGCTCAAAATAAAGGGAAGTGAAGAATTCAAGACTGGGCTCTTAGTAGACAAGATATTGGAAGTGTATAAACTTAGCCTATTGAATTCTTTATTCTAGATTCTCTAACTTATCTCGCAATTCTAGCCTATCAAGAGTACCAAAATCAAAATATTTCAGGACTATAATTTGTTTAACATTAAAAGATTGGAAACAGATATCTTTCTCCTTTGTGTTGATTAGGAAAGGTACTCCAAAATTTGCCGCCCTATTCCTTCACCCTTATCCCGAGACTTGATTTTGTCTTGATGATTGGTTGCACTTCGCTGATTGCTTAATTCGTGGCATACTGATTTGCAAGAAGGGAAGTTAGAATAAGGTGAAAATTTGGAAGTTGGTTAGAGAGAAGTGAGAGTGTTTGGAGGTTCTAAACTTAAAAAGACAAAGTTAAAATAAAAGTGAGTGAAATGAAGTATGAAGTCAATATATAGGTGAAGGAAGGGTAAAATGGTGAAAGTTTTAGTTTAAAATCAAGTGGACAATTCTACCTTGCAATATTTTCACCAATTTGTGATATTTCTTCTTTTGTCTTTCTACACATTCTCGAGATTGCTTACTAACTTTTTATAGCTCTTTCACCTCTTTTTTTTCTTAATTCCTCGATCATCTAATTCATGTTGAAGTCCTACGCCTTCCTGATCATCTAATGGTAGTGCAGTTATTAATTTTATCATTTGCATATGAGCTACCATACTCTAGGTTCCACCTTCCTTTTGCTTCACCTTCCTCCGTTTTCTCCTCTTTGATTGTTTCTTTCTAAATGCATTCCTAGGATCCTTAACACCTTTCAATTTTCCTCGAGGTTTGGTTTCTTTAATGTTAGCAGGGAGTAAGGGAGAACTATTTTCATTCTTCGAAACAGTGAAGGTTATTTGATGCTTTTCGACCCTCAAAGTTAGTTAGCTAAAAATGATCGTCTAATGACCATAGGTTTGTCCACATCTTCTCCAATATCTAATACAAAGAAGTTTGTGAGGAAGGTAAAAATATCAGTCTGTACTTGTAGATTCTTAATAATACCCTTCGGCCGATGAACTGTTTTGTTGTCATCTTTACTAGCATCATAGTGGGTTCTAACTCTTCTAACCCTAATTTTTGACTAAAGGTATAGGGCATCATATTAATATTCACTCCTAAATGTGTGAATGCACTGTCTATTTTAACTCCATTGATACTACAAGGAATGTAAAAATCCCCTAAATCCTCTTTCTTATATGTTATATTAGGGTTTTCTTCCACTATATGCTCCTTAACATTCTTCTTAATTGATTCCCTTAGTGTAAGCCTCGTTTGTAGATGTTCTATTATTTTCTCAACATTATTCAATTCAACCTCCTTAGAATTCCTCGTCACCTTACTTGAAATTGACTTCTGTTGAGCTAGAATAGGGTATAGAAATTCAAGTTGAGGTTCCTCAATTGGCTTAATTACAAGCTAACTTGGAAGGAATTCCATAATTACTTGTCCTTCTCCATTGTCTCCATATTCTTTCATATGTTAGAGTTTCTTTTCTTGGGTTTGAGTAATGTCCATAATCCGTTCCTTTGGGTTAGATTCGGTATTGCCTGGAAGGGTTCCTGCATTTTGAATTGAAATAGCCTCTATTAGTTAACCCATTTGGACCTCCAGATTGTGTATTGAGAGGCATGGTTCTTAGTGACTTTCTCAAACTTACTTTCAAGCCTTTTATGGGCATCCTCCATGCTTTCAATTTTATCTAAAATCTTATCCAATTTGGATTCCATTAAGCTCGGTTTATCTTGTTGGAAACCTGATTGTCCTTGGGGTTTGAATTGTACTCCAGCGTTGTTCATCCAAGAGAAGTTATATATGTTGGAGTAAGGAATGTTTTCCTCCTCGTCTATATTAAGCTCCCATATAATTAACTTGCTCCGATCATTATCCTTCATCAAGAAGCAATCCACTGTATCATGGTCCATTTGTCCACAGAGTTCATAGTTTAGTTATATGGCTTTTATCAAAGTCGAGGATGAAGCCTTCATATTGTTATGATGCCAAGTTAAGTTCTCAATTTTCTCCTGCATCTCTTTCATTTGATTAACATCTACAATTCCTTTTTTCTCTTGAAACATAGTGGTTTGTCTACTCTGCTCCGTCATCTATAGGCAGCTGTTATTCACCATCTCCTCTATTAGCTCTTCTACTTCATCTACCATCTTTGTTATTAGTGATCCTCCTAAAGTTGAAACAATCATGTCTCTCGTATGTGGGCTTACTCCATTATAAAATGTTTGCAACAAGAACTCTTTAAGTAAGTTATAATGTGGGCATTATTTTTGCAAGTCCTTGTATCGTCATAGATCGATTCCCCATCATTTTGGTGGAAGTTGGTAATATCCTTAATAATCTTCGTGGTCTTGGTAAGGGGAAAATACTTGTCTAAAAAGTCATGAACTAGTTGATCCCAAATGGTGACATAGGCTAGGTTGAGAGAGTGGTACCAGACTTTTTTTGTATCTTTTAGGGTAAAAGGTAAGAGCCTAATTCTTACCGCATCCTCCGACATCTGATGGTACTGAAAGGTATCACATATTTTAAGGAAATTTAGTATATGTGCATTGGGATCTTCATTCTTTAGTTTATAGAATTGCACATTTTGTTAAAGCATGTTTAGGAGGGCTAGTTTAATTTCGAAAGAGGCTACTTGTACGGGTGGCCTAGCTACTTCTTGGTTAGCTGTATTAAATCCTGATCTCATGAAATTCATAAGGGTTCCTTATTGACGTCCTTGGTTTGCTTCGTGCTCCAAATCTTGTTGAAATTCCTCAGCCGTTGTTGCTTTTGCGATTTCTTCTTTTTCACACCAAGCTTTCCTAATTGATCAATCTAATCAAATGATATCTAGCTCTAAGGTTTTAGTTGCAAAACTCAAGCTACTCATGACCTTTATGTTTATGCAAAAACACGAATTTAGAAATAAAAAAAACAAAAAAAACTAACTAAAATGCTTTAAACTAAAGAATTAAACTACTCACTTCCCTGGCAATGACACCAAAAACTTGGTTAGCGATTTAGTTATGTGTAAGTTTTAATTATTAACCTTAGATAATCCACAAGCACACGGTTCGTTAGTATAGTACCAAAGGTGTCGATCCTACGAGGAGAGAGTTAATCTAATCCTAATATCTAAGGCCAGAAATAATAATAGAAATTCAAATTGCACAAAACTAATACAAGAACTTAATTTAATCAATCAAATTAAGGATCAAATATGAATACACTAATTAATAAGTAATTGCAACACACCCAAGAATCAACCGAAAGAAATTATCAATTGAGAGAAAGGAAATTTTACCTATCCTTAATGCTAACATAACTGATTATGAATTATCGAATTGTTAGTTCTAGACTATCCTAGGGTTGATTACTCTCTCTCGAGTTATAATTTTTAACCCTAAATCATAAACCATAATAAGATTATGGAGGTTGCAATCTCTCAATTAACAACCTATCTAAAACCCTAATTAGTTATGAAGTTCTTTAATAAACTATCGAAAACCTATGCAAGATCTCTCTTCACACAATTTCTGGATCTGATTCAAATCTTGTTTCTATTAAATCAACCAACTCTTGTTAGTCCAATTTAATCTTTTTTCATTAGATTCACCCTCTTAGTTTATTATCGAATTATGCAATTGCATAATCAAACCATAATAAATCCAATAAATGTATAAACAATTAGATTTTTATTAATTTAATAATAAAATTTTGAAGGTGAGTTTAGAACATCCTCAAAATACTATATCCTATCATCAATTGTTCAATCCAATTCTATACAATAATAAAACTAAAAATAAAGAGGAAAAACAATCTAAATGGATGATGGGACACAAAAATGTTATTAGACCCCGTTTCTGGAGTCTAACTATTTGGAGTCATTAAACATAAGCACTGTCAAGTGAAGATCATGCGAGGGGAAAGTAGAAGACATTCAAGAAAACAAAAAATATCACAGGCAACATGGTGGATTTGCCATAGCGAAGTAAATGTTCACTGTGGGGAAAATTGAAGAAAATATCCCAGTGCCCTTCGGTAAAAGTTCACCATAGCGAACATGTGGCTTCGTACGGGGAACACTCAAGGTTCATCTTAAGTATCCTTTATTATAGAAAAACATTGATCAGTCCATAATTATAATTGTACCTGTTTTGGTACAATAGACATAACTTTCACTAGAGATGTCAAATGAAGGTCAATCTAGGACGATTTCAAAGAGGACTTATAGATCTACAACTTCCATGAAACTCCTAAGAGATATTTTGCCTCCAAAAGGATCAAAATCACAAATTAAAACCCCTCACACATAAAAAATCACCGCGGAGAACTTTGAAGGTGAAGGAAAAGACCTTTCGATAGAAATTCGTCGTGGAAAATTTTTGGTTTTGCTGCTGAGAAACTTGAAGGAAGACTCTTATGGAAAAGTTCGCCACGACGATCAGATAGAAAACCTGTCAAGGATAGTGTAGTAGACTACCAACACCTGTTATCATGTAATAACCATAACTTTCTCATCCGAACTCCATAAATTTCAAACTATATATCATTGGAAGGCTAAGAGGATAAGCTACAACTTTTATGAAGACAACATTGCCTAATTCCGCCTAGATCAAGATTGTTTTTCCCCTAAAGTCAAAATACACTTTTTGCCCTTAAGAAAAAACTTTAAAAAATGCAACATAAAAAATTTGAGAATCATGAGCAAAACACAATCATTTTTTATTAACATCAAATGATAAGAGTTTACAAAGCTTTAATGGGCATTTCAAGCTACAATTAATACATCATTTCACAAAATTCCAAAATATAAAAGATACCTGAAATGCGACTAAATCTTCGTATTTACAAAAGCTAGCTTAAAATACAAAAATATACATAATCGGAGTGATGCCTTAACTCTTGACTACTCGATCTCTTGCTCATCACCTGAATATGGAAAGGAGAATGAGGGTGAGCTTAAAAGCTCGTGGGTAACAAGTTTATACTTGAGAACTAGCAAAACCATTTACCATCTTCATAACCATAGTAATTTCACATTGAAATCATAAAACACTTATTTCTCAAATTCTCAACTTGTCAACACATATCATAAAAGCATAAGTCACATATGCATTAAATTTTTCATCTAATCATAAACATATAAGCAATTCAAAATGGTTTGGGTAAGCCCATAAATAGAACGTACTAACACATTCCCACATAATGGTCTTGTGTACTCGTAAACAGAACATACTATTGCAATTCCACATAATAGTTTTGCATAGTTGTAAACATAAGGGAGTCCATAAAGGAGCTCCAAAGAACACATTCACTAAAACTAATTCTAGAATACTTAAACTTATGCATTTCTTAAGCTTCATGAACCAAAACTCTTCAAAAAAAATCCAAAAGATTAAGTAAGACCTTACCTTGAATCTTCACCAAATGAAGAGTTTCTTAGCTCTAATGAAAGCTCTTCTCCTCCTCTACCTTTTTCTTTTTTTGAGCAACCTCAAAATCTCTCTAAAAAGCTTAAAAAAGATTAACCCTAGCTTGTTTTCTCTTCTTTTCTTTCTTTCTCTTCTTCTCTTTGTATTTTTCTCTCTTCTTCCTCACACTCATGTGTTCTCTCTTCTTCAAATGCAAGAAAACAATTCTTCTTCCTTTTTTTTTTATCCTTAATGATTGTAAAATTTCCATTTTATCCTTCCTTTAATGCCTTACGATTTTAAAAGCTTAAGTGTTATGCCAAAATTGCTCTAATGTATTCTTCTACTTTTAATTCATCAATCTAATGAAATAAATCCTACTAACATAGACATAATATTTAAACTCCAAAAATTAATCTATCGAAACCTTATAATTTATTTAAATCATGCTTAACTAGAGAAAAAAAATCCAAGGGCCAATAAATGTCAGGAAACCTCCTGATCTGGAAAGTATGTCGAGTCAGCGTCTTCTCATCTTCTCTCTTCCTTCTTCTCTTCCTCTATCTCTCGATGATTTCTCTCTAGGGTTTCTCAAGGTGGCTAGCAAAAGCTCCCCTCTGCCTCTTTTGTTGTTTTTTAAATATCCTCTTGTGTTCTAGGTAACCCTAGGGTTTTTCTAGGATTTGAAAGATCCAAAATATCCCTTGAAACTTGATGTTCTTGACTATCTACGCTTCTACTCATTGCAGGCCTTGACCTTGGGCCATTTCTTAGGCTTCTGTCAAAATTGTGGGCTAAATATGATGCTTCTATCACAATCGTGCTTGACATGCATGCGTGGGTTGTTGTTCTAGCCTGAATATCTCTGAAACTTCTCCGTTCTTCGATGTTGACCTTAAAGCACTAGCAAACACATCATGATATCTCAAAAATATAATATTTAAGCTCAAAGACCAGTACTAACCCATAAAACACTTAAAACATAACTAATTAACAAATTAACACAATTCTAACCTAAACAAATGCTAAATGATTAAATAAGCTAAACATATATCAAACTATTCCCTAAAACACGATGCAATTTACACTTATCATTAACCTACGATTAATAGTTGCTATGAGAGTATGGAATAACTGGGTCCCTAACACATTTATCACTTTTCATCATTTTTTAATGTTTTCTTAATTTTTTTCTTTTCATTTCTTTTCTTTTTTATTTTGAAAACCAACAAACCCATAACCTAAACACTGATTGATTTCATAAGACGCATTAACCAAATAGCCTACCTATTTACATGATTTTCCTTTTGGAAAGCCCCCTTGAGCTTTATTTCCTTTTCTTTTTATGCTAATCATATTACATGCTTTAAACCTAGCTAAATGTCTTACCCAATCCTTCAAGCTAGTGGAGTTTTTTTTTATTGTTGATGATTGTGGATGTACAAAAGTCTAAGTATGAGGGTGTACATATATGAGGGTTGGTTATATTTATCAAAATGTCATGTTATGAATTCCATTATTAGTGTGGCTTCCTTCAATTTTTATTTAAAAAATTGAGAAAGTGAAAAGAAAAAATTGTTTGAATAAAAGTATCTAAGAGGACATGTATTTTTTTTTACAAATTTATTTATGATTAATGTCTCCTCCTAAAGTTGTATGGAATAGATGACTTGAGAGTATATTGCACATGGGTAGATGTTGCGTCTAAGGGTCACTCCTTGTGGTTACAAAGTATTTTTTTATGAGTGATATATACCTCATGTAGTTTGTCATGTCAGAGCTTGAATTTGATCTAGGAAATATAGTTTTTGCATTTTTCATAGTTGATGTACGCAATTGTGATTAAATGTTGGTTTTTGAACTTGATGTTTTATTAAGTGTTACTGTTGCTTCTGTAACACCCCACTCCCGCAAGACCCGAACCCAACATCGATGGTGATATCCGAGTCCGTGCCCAGCGAGGGTGGCGTACTACATCAGTCGGTCGGTTAAAACTCAGTATATATAAATATATTTTTTTTTGGAACCATTCATTCCACGTTAAAAGGAAATAGTTTCAATCAACGCAATCACGCGGAATAAGCAGTAAACAGTAGAAAACATTTGCAGTAGATACAATCATTTAATAATATTTTACAGGAACCATAAAGTACAATTACAAATCAGTTTACAACAATTGCGGATTACAAAATTAGGAAACACTAATGCAGACGCGAACAAATCCCGACCTCTATCTCAACTTGCACCCAGACCTACTCCCGTGTCAAACGGGGTACTCTTCTAGTCCTGAAAAATAGATTGCAATTTTGGATGAGTTTGCGAACTCAATGAGAAACCATCATCGATGGTTCTCCCAATTCATGCATCATATAAAAATTTTAGTAATAAGACAGTCTTAATAATAATAATACAGTTAATATTCACAGTCAACGATTACACAGTCAATATTCACAGTCAATGATTACACTGTCAATATTCACAGTCAATTTTACACAGTCAAATTTCACAGCCAATATTCAGCCACGGAAAAAAATAAGACAGTCACACAGTCATTTCAGGCATCCAGTACAGTATGCAATGCACATGTGACTCTTTTTTTTTCAGTTTTATTTCAGTGTTGTGACCGAGTGCATAAACAGTAAACAGTGGATGCTTAGCGTCTAGGACGTAGAACTCCTTTCGAGCTCGAAGCTCTTTTTCAATATCAGTCAGTGGACGCTTGGCGTCTAGGGAGTAGGACTCCCTTCGAGCTCGAAGCTCGCAGTATCAATATCAGTGGCGACTCGGTTCACAATTTTTCCTTTATCAGTTTATGCATCGGTGTATGAATGCATATGCCCAATTGAAGTCAATAACCAGTCCTATTTCACAGTCCATAATTCCTAATTCACAGTCCATAATTCCTAATTCACAGTCCATAATTTACAAGTCACAGTCTATAATTCACAAGCACAGTAATCCCCGTAGGGCAATCAAGTCACATTAACCACATAGATTGAGATAACCACCTAGGTTACTCACCTATTACTTCCGAGCTATTGTCGGGAATTCTTTGCTACGTCGGTCAAACGACGCACCTATTGGGCATCTATAAGAATCAGAGAAGAAAACGATCACTAATTATCCAATCCGAATTCGTTAATGATGCACATGTAGGTGTATAATGCATGTTCATGAATTCCCGGCCCTGATCTCATTTCTTTCCATTCTATAATCCGTTTAAAAATTAGAAAGTTAATGACGCTGACGGAACTCAATTCGGATCTCTATAGGTCTCCAATTAAATAGAACAGTGGTTAAAGACTTTGTTACCTGGACCCACGTCAATTCCTCGTCCGAAAATCCCCAATCTCTCATAAAATGAAATTAAATATTCAATGAATCCGATGCCTCAAGAATCAGGTCAATCGGACGTCGGATGGAAGAGTTATTCACGAAAGAAACCAAAATTCACTTTAAGCAATTAATATCTATATATATATATAACCCTTATTTCCCTTTTTTCTGATTTCCAACCAAACTTCCAACACCCATAACTCTTTGCACACAATTCAGGAAATTATAAACCATATCTCATTGGAAAGATAATGAAACCCTCTACAAGTTTCATTTAGACCATTCAAAGTAATTCCACCCTAAGGGTGTCAAAACCCCATGAAAGCTACTGCTCACTCAAAGTCACTCAACACAGTACAGTATCTTGTAAATTCAGTAACTTTCATTCTCTTCAGTCAAAACTTACACAATAAATATTCTCATCAAGATCACAATGTTATCTAAAACTTTTATGATAACCAAAATCCCAATTCATTTACTAACTAGGTCAAATAATTCACCGAAGCATCTGTCTACTAAACTGTCCCAATATGACCAGTAAATTTCCAACCAGTATATCTCCTAGCAAAAATGTCAACCAAATCACTACTTTATATCCCTGAAAAGATAAGATCTCAAACTTCAATCTTCATGAAGAACCTAAATTCCAATTCAACCTCTAACAATTTCAAATCTGCCAAACAATGTACTGATCAGGGAAGCAGTGAGAAACCTAATGTAGGTTCAGTTTTTACAAATTCATTGCTCCCTAATCTGACATAAAAAAAATTACATGCCATATATAATTTTCAAGATAATTTCTTCCTCTACAACTTTTCAGAAGGTCACTCATGCCAATTCAATTCACATAAATTGCTAAAATTGCTTCCAATCCGAATGCTCACAAAATTTACACTTAGGCTAGGTTTCATCAAAATGCTCAAAACCAGTCAATAGTAAACAGGTCATATCTCCCAATATACAGATCTAAAAATAGCAAAATCAGTGGGAATGGAAAGCTAACTTAATAAGCTTCAACTTTCTTTTAGACCATTTTCACCAATTCACCCTACATTAATTTAGAAAAATGCATCAAAGTTTCAGGTCATCAAGCTCGGGTACCGTTCATACTGCATCTATACTTCACTTTCAAAGCAAGATTCAACACTTTTCTAAGCAAAATTTGGGCAGCACTTCCTTCACAACAATTGTATCCAAATGTCTTAATTTTAATTTAAGACAAACCTTGCCTCAATTGCTTAACCACACAACTAGTTATGGCAAAAACATTGAAACATGTTCCGAGTAAATTTTCCAGCTTTGACTACTCAACCAATTTCTATCATTCCAATTCCAATTCTACTTCCATAATCATCAATCAACCATCAATTTTACAAACAAAGTACCTAACCATATACACAAACACAATTTTCGTGCCATTTGGTTCACAACCTTCACAAATAATACATTTAATTACCAAAACAAACATAAAACACAAGGCTTACCTAATAAACTTCCAAAATCACTAATTCTCTCCTTCTTTTCACCACCCACGACATCATCTCTTCAAGAAGGACAAGGTTAGGTTTTAGAAACAAGATGAAGAGATAGCAAGGATATTAAGGTGGCTAGTGTTGAAAATGAACAAAACTCACATGGAGAGTGAGGGAGTGTCAAAGTCGATGGAGAAAGAAAAGAAGAGAGTATATGATGAAGGAGAATAACAATAGCCTTATTCTTCTAAAGTGTCGTGGGTTTAACAAAGAAAGTAAGAGCTTAGTGAGTGTCATGACACATGTCATGACACACACCACACAAAAACAAAGACTTAATTACCCATCTTTTATTTTTGTCTTATTAATAATTAATCTCTAGTTCATTTGTCACCCAAATGTTTAATCCAATTGGCACCCAAATTTTCACTAGCTCTAATTAATAAATCTTAAAATCATCTACCTAAATTTCTAGTGCCATTGGACAGACATTTTCGATACCAAAAATCAATTGGTTCGCCACTTGGCAATTTTTTTTCGGTCCAAGAATTTTCTCCAAAAAATTCCTAAAAATCCCTTAAAATATAAAACACTCAATGACTCACTCAAAATAATTTGTTCAAACCCAATAACCACGTTAATCACAATAAAATTGCAGTAGGCACATCTACCGAAAATGTCATGTATGCATGTACCGAAATTTGTATGTGCACAATTTCACTATTTACTAATACTAGTATGCCTGAACAATACTAATTAATCCATATCAATCTCATCCTATGACAAATTTACTATTTTACTCTTCCAGTAGGGGGTGGGATGTTACAATTCCCCCCTCCTTATAAAAATTTCATCCTCGAAATTATCAGTCAACGGTTCACTATGACCGTTATCAAGTGACTCTACATGTCCCATACACTTTTTCACTCAATGATTCATTTTCTGAAAGGTCACAGTAACCACACTCGACCGCTTGTTCACCACTTATTTGGCTAACTCATTATCACTCATCACAGTAGACGGACTCAACAAGGCTGTCAGTTGGTGATCTCACTACCTTACTATCTCACTTGCCATTTTCAGAGTAGCCATTACCTTTAGTTCCAATGCTATGACTCAGTTCATTATTTCCGAACCTGTTCACTTATCATATTTTATCAATTCAATACCTTTCTCTCCAGTACCATGCAGTCTAATTCGTATTCCATTGAGTACATCTTTTCAAGGTTATACTTACCATAACCTCCTTTATCTCGTCAGGGACGATTCACATTCCTTTAGTACCAATACAATGACATTTAGCTCCAATTCACTATAACCAGTGATAATTTACCTAATGCAGTCATGCTTTATAATCCATTGACTCTTAGTTCAAATTCTTAGACAATTCATTGTTCTATAGTATTCATACACGCAATTCGGATTACTCTATTTCATTTGTCCTATCCGGTTCCACCTCCACTAACCCATTCAGCTTTCCTGAGTTCCTTTGTTTCACCCATCACAGTCTCAAAGCCATTATGGTCTTTGACTCTGTTAGTAATCGCAAATGTAGCGAAGAATCGTAACTCTATAATACGCTCATAATCCTGTGAAACCCAAACCACTTAAACATTTTTCCTGTTGAACATTCAAAACCTAGAAGAACTCGAATCAATAATCACTTCATTCTATACCCATAATTAGTCAATTCACTTTTCGCATATACTTACTAGAATGTCTAGCTTCGACTGTTCACTTTCTTGTTCTAGCACTTTTGCTCGGTACCAATACTTTTCTTTGAATCATTCAATATTGTTTTTCCAATGTCATTCGCATATTCAAACTCCTCATAAGACTCACCACTTTAACTCCTGCACTCTTAACCTTTCTTACCTCTATCCAGTATCACTAGTTCTATAACCTCAATTTTCCAGAAACACTTCACAATTACCCATAATCTACTTGACATTTGACTTTTTTTTTTGAAAATCCCAATATCTGTAATTGGTCTATTGATTGCAGCATTATCCGTTCACTATTTGAGCTTAGTAGTCAGAATTGTCTGTTTATTTCAATAGTCATTTATGCCCGTCTTTTTCCTCGAATAAGCACAGTGTATCCTTATAGAAATCTAAAGTCTCCAAGGCTTTAAACAATTTTGATCATAACACCAATACCATTTATCAAAGTCAATTCAATTTATCTAATACTGTTTGAACATAATGTCTCAGTTTATCTCACATTGCTCCCCCCTCTCCAAGGGTATGCTCATCATCAGTATCAAATTCCTCCATTATTCTTTTACTTTTCAACACTTTCAAACACATTCCGTCTATAAACATAGTCACTACCATTTGCTTACCTCACATAATTCCCTATTAGGGGCTTGTTGACTTTTCCATACATCATTCAAAAAAATTTTTTGAGTCCACAAGTAGTGTATTTGCAATCCCTTTATGAAGGTAACACTACCTCACGTCATTGTCAGTTTCCCTTTAGGACTTCTTGTCTCTACTCATTTTCTCTTTTCAATTGATTTCCTGTCATTCACATCAACATATGCCAATACCTAGTCATCTGTACTTGGACCTCCATAAATGCCAATTCATTTGAGTATTTCACTTCGCAGTTTGGGACTATTTTATTCTTAGTTTCAAATCTAGATTTCCCAACAGTTTGGCATCACATATGGAGACCTATTCACTTCACATTGCAATAGAATCACCTCAAATTAAAGTTCCACTTACGTAATTAGATACTTTACATTTCTGTACACACAATGCAGAAAACCTCAGTTGTATATTTCACTTGTTATGTCTAGATCTCCTCTTGAGATATGACTCAATTTCACTTTTGATTTCGTCCATACTTCTTTTCGTTTGACCATTAGTCTTGCTACCGTCATTATACTGTTCACGAAAGTCTCATCAGCCAATTAGTGTCCCTAATTGTTTTTCAATCATTCTTAACTATACGCACTATTTCAATCAGAACAATGTTATGCCATAATTTAAAGATCAGAACAGTCCTTGCATTAAGGTTCCATGTGACAGTTACATAAACACTTTCTTTCACACTTATTCCGTAATCTACACCTCACCAGAACTTATTTCATCTTATCCAGAAGCCAATTAGTAATCTATACAATTCAGACTTCCATAAAACTCCTTTTCGTTTATGCTAATCCTCAAATAGAGGACTGATGCCATAAATTTTTTTTTTGGTTCATTTCCTCTCATAAAGGTACATTCAGTCCTCTTATGTCTTACTTTAACCCATTATGAACTTTACACTTATAGCCACTCTAATCATTCACCGATCATCTCCTCTATGATTTTCATGTATCTTTCACATACATTTCATTAATCATGATCAACTTTACTGTCCAATAGATACTCCCAACGATAAATCGACTTAAATGCGACAACTCTTTTCATATATCACTATCATTGTTTCATTTCATTTTTTTTTTCATTTCCCTAGTTTCATTCCCATATCATTCATGTGTCAGCTTGACCCTTTTAAGGTCATATCCACTTGGCTTATACAATGTCATCTCCTTATTGCTACATATCTTTGTATTTTTCTGAAACAATCCACGATAGGGTATTCACAGTCCCCAAAACACGACAAAATCGGTAATACAACTCCACTGTATCTCTATCTATTTACTCATCCATTTATCATTTCTGTGTCCCTATACATCTTTTCAACCAATCCAGAATTTCCCCATATACAATCAAGAGAAATTGTCATCTGTCTTTTCCCTTACGATCTTATTATCTCGATTTCCAAACTCTTAGCACCATATTCGCATAACCATTTCAGTCTCAGCTTATACGCTCATAATCATACCCGCTTCACGAGTTCATTTCATTTATCTGCATACACTTTCCTCTCACCATTTCTACTTTTCTTACCCTACTAGGCACTTTGCTCTTTCATTTCTTTCAGTTCTAGGTAGATCGTTACGGTACAATTTCGCTATCTTCATTTAACTATGATATCTACTGATATCGAACACAAATGTAGTGAATCAATATCTGCCTGATCGGACCATATACTTTTTACTCAGTTCCAATGTTTCCCATTTCATCGCATCTACAGTCAAAACTCTAATTCCCTAATCATCCTGGACTTTTCATCTCACTTAGTCCTACTATAACCAGTATGCTTCTCATATCTCCAGTGGACCTCTCCAAGTTCTAGACATATTCATTTTCTGTCGCCGTAATATTTCCACATTAATCAGGGGACTCAGTTTGATATCAATTCTTTCCTTAATCAGTCTAGGCCAACATAGTCATTCTAACCACAGTACATTATAATTCTCATTATCGATGTTTCTTTTTTCCCCTTCCTCATTGCCCCTACACATTCATGGGCTCACATTCTCATACCTTCTCACTATTCTCACACTTAATCATTTAACACATGTTTACACGTAAGATTTATCCTCGTGCGACTCAGACTAGGGATCAGTTACCACGGTCTGCAACGACATGACTCAAATGCCTGCAACTTGACCTACGTTTGATCGTGCCAGATACATTCAGATTCTTTGGCTCGATACCACCTAAATGTAACACCCCACTCCCGCAAGACCCGAACCCAACATCGATGGTGATATCCGAGTCCGTGCCCCGCGAAGGTGGCTTACTACATCAGTCGGTCGGTTAAAACTCAGTATATATATATATATATATATTATTTTTTTTGAACCATTCATTCCACGTTAAAAGGAAATAGTTTCAATCAACGCAATCACGCGGAATAAGCAGAAACAATAGAAAACATTTGCAGTAGATACAATCATTTAATAATATTTTACAGGAACCATAAAGTACAATTACAAATCAGTTTACAACAATTGCAGATTACAAAATTAGGAAACACTAATGCAGACGCGAACTGATCCCGACCTCTATCTCAACTTGCACCCAGACCTACTCCCGTGTCAAACGGGGTACTCTTCTAGTCCTGAAAAATAGATTGCAATTTTGGATGAGTTTGCGAACTCAATGAGAAACCATCATCGATGGTTCTCCCAATTCATGCATCATATAACAAATTACAGTAATAAGACAGTCTTAATAATAATAACACAGTTAATATTCACAGTCAACGATTACACAGTCAATAATCATAGTCAATGATTACATAGTCAATATTCACAGTCAATTTTACACAGTCAAATTTCACAACTAATATTCAGCCACAGAAAAAAATAAGACAGTCACACAGTCATTTCAGGCATCCAGTACAGTATGCAATGCACATGTGACTCTTTTTTTCAGTTTTATTTCAGTGTTGTGACCGAGCGCATAAACAGTAAACAGTGGACGCTTAGCGTCTGGGAGGTAGAACTCCCTTCGAGCTCGAAGCTCTTTTTCAAGATTATCGATGGACGCCATGCCTAGGAGTAGACTCCTTCGAGCTCAAGCTCGCAGACGTGATCGATGGCGACTTCGGTTCACAATTTTTCCTTTATCAGTTTATGCATCGGTGTATGAATGCATATGCCCAATTGAAGTCAATAACCAGTCCTATTTCACAGTCCATAATTCCTAATTCACAGTCCATAATTCCTAATTCACAGTCCATAATTTACAAGTCACAATCTATAATTCACAAGCACAGTAATCCCCGTAGGGCAATCAAGTCACATTAACCACATAGATTGAGATAACCACCTAGGTTACTCACCTATTACTTCCGAGCTATTGTCGAGAAGTCTCTGCTACGTCGGTTGAACGACGCTCTTATTGGGCCTCTATAAGAATCAGAGAAGAAAACAATCACTAATTATCCAATCCAAATTCGTTAATGATGCACATGTAGGTGTATAACGTATGTTCATGAATTCCCAGCCCTGATCCCATTTCTTTCCATTCTATAATCCGTTTAAAATTAAAAAGCTAATAACGCTGACGGAACTCAATTCGGATCTCTATAGGTCCCCAATTAAATAGAACAGCGGTTAAAGACTCCGTTACCTGGACCCACGTCAATTCCTCGTCCGAAAATCCCCAATCTCTCAGAAAATGAAATTAAATATTCAATGAATCCGATGCCTCAAGAATCAGGTCAATCGGACGTCGGACGGAAGAGTTATTCACGAAAGAAACCAAAATTCACTTTAAGCAATTAATATCTATATATATATAACCCTTATTTCCCTTTTTTTTCTAATTTCCAACCAAACTTCCAACACCCATAACTCTTTGCACATAATTCAAGAAATTATAAACCATATCTCATTGGAAAGATAATGAAACCCTCTACAAGTTTCATTTAGACCATTCAAAGTAATTCCACCCCTAAGGGTGTCAAAACTCCATGAAAGCTACTGCTCACTCAAAGTCACTCAACACAGTACAGTATCTTGTAAATTCAGTAACTTTCATTCTCTTTAGTCAACAATTACACAATAAATATGCTCATCAAGATCACAATGTTATCTAAAACTTTTATGAATAACCAAAATCCCAATTCATTTACTAACTAGGTCAAATATTTCACCGAAGCATCTGTCTACTAAATTGTCCCAATATGACCAGTAAATTTCCAACCAGTATATCTCCTAGCAAAAATGTCAAACAAATCACTACTTTATATCCCTGAAAAGATAAGATCTCAAAATTCAATCTTCATGAAGAACCTAAATTCCAATTCAACCTCTAACAATTTCAAATCTGCCAAACAATGTACTGATCAGGGCAGCAGTGAGAAACCTAATGTAGGTTCAGTTTTTACAAATTCATTGCTCCCTAATCTGACATAAAGAAATTACATGCCATATATAATTTTCAAGATAATTTCTTCCTCTACAACTTTTCAGAAGGTCACTCATGCCAATTCAATTCACATAAATTGCTAAAATTGCTTCCAATCTGAATGCTCACAAAATTTACACTTAGGCTAGGTTTCATCAAAATGCTCAAAACCAGTCAATAGTAAACAGATCATATCTCCCAATATACAGATCTAAAAATAGCAAAATCAGTGGGAATGGAAAGCTAACTTAATAAGCTTCAACTTTCTTTTAGACCATTTTCACCAATTCACCCTACATTAATTTAGAAAAATACATCAAAGTTTCAGGTCATCAAGCTCGGGTACTGTTTATACTGCATCTATACTTCACTTTGAAAGCAAGATTCAACACTTTTCTAAGCAAAATTTGGGCAGCACTTCCTTCACAACAATTGTAGCCAAATGTCTTAATTTTAATTTAAGACAAACCTTACCTCAATTGCTTAACCACACAACTAGTTATGGCAAAAACATTGAAACATGTTCCAAGTAAATTTTCCAGCTTTGACTACTCAACCAATTTCTATCATTCCAATTCCAATTCTACTTCCATAATCATCAATCAACCATCAATTTTACAAACAAAGTACCTAACCATATACACAAACACAATTTTCATGCCATTTGGTTCACAACCTTCACAAATAATACATTTAATTACCAAAACAAACATAAAACACAAGGCTTACCTAATAAACTTCCAAAATCACTAATTCTCTCCTTCTTTTCACCACCCACTACATCATCTCTTCAAGAAGGACAAGGTTAGGTTTTAGAAACAAGATGAAGAGATAGCAAGGATATTAAGGTGGCTAGTGTTGAAAATGAACAAAACTCACATGGAGAGTGAGGGAGTGTCAAAGTCGTATGGAGAAAGAAAAGAAGAAGAGAGTATATGATGAAGGAGAATAACAATAGCCTTATTCTTCTAAAGTGTCGTGGGTTTAACAAAGAAAGTAAGAGCTTAGTGAGTGTCATGACACATGTCATGACACACACCACACAAAAACAAAGACTTAATTACCCATCTTTTATTTTTGTCTTATTAATAATTAATCTCTAGTTCATTTGTCACCCAAATGTTTAATCCAATTGGCACCCAAATTTTTACTAGCTCTAATTAATAAATCTTAAAATCATCTACCTAAATTTCTAGTGCCATTGGACAGACATTTTTGATACCGAAAATCAATTGGTTCGCCACTTGGCGATTTTTTTTCGGTCCAGGAATTTTCTCCAGAAAATTCCTAAAAATTCCTTAAAATATAAAACACTCAATGACTCACTCAAAATAATTTGTTCAAACCCAATAACCACGTTAATCACAATAAAATTGCAGTAGGCACATCTACCGGAAATGTCATGTATGCATGTACCGAAATTTGTATGTGCACAATTTCACTATTTACTAATACTAGTATGCCTGAACAATACTAATTAATCCATATCAATCTCATCCTATGACAAATTTACTATTTTACCCTTCCAGTAGGGGGTGGGATTTTACAGCTTCACTAGCTTTGATGATTTTTATGCTACATTGCCCAAATATATCTCACCTTGCCCTTTCCCACATTATAACTCTAAAAGTCATTTGATTCTTGATTATGTATGTGATTCCTGGTAGTTGAGAAATGAAATGATATGCAAAGTTGTGGATTGTCATGATTATGAATGGTTTTTAAGTGTACCTATGATATATCTTATTTAAACACATTTTTCAAGTGTACCTCAAGATTGCTCAATTTCTAAAGCTGATAAATTTTGATTGATCATGAGTAGAAGCGTTGAATGTTGATTTCTTGCTATGGTTTTTAAAAGTTATTCCTCTTTACTTATGATTATCTATTCTTGGAAATATGAAAAATGAGCAAGTGTTTTTTGGTTTGTGACTTTAATTTTGATGTTTTCCCTGATGATGATCAAAAGCTAAGTATGGGAGAAATTGATATGTGCTTAATTGATTATACATTTGTTCCATAATACTTAGTGTTTAATGATATGAAATGCTTAAGACATTCACTTTAGTTCATATTTAGTTTTAGGTACAATATGGAAGGGAAATAACTAAAGTGAGACAAAAGCACAATCTTTGAGTCGTTTTCTTGAGATTCCCACTCACTTGTCTTTCTGGAACAACAAGAAGAAGGATTAGAGCAAAAGAAGACAAAAAAATTGCAAAAAATGAAAAGTTTAAGCCATAAAGGAGAGCTCATGACCATGCATCAAATTGTCATGGTCGTGAGATACATCTCATGAGGTGTGACCACCATTTGCATGCCCATGACTCAACATACATGGTTGTGACTCATCAAGTCATGCCCACACAGCAAAAGCTCATGATCGTGAGTCCTTAAGGAGGCCATACACGGTTATGAACCACCATGCACGCCTGTGACATCTGGCCAATTGTCCTTAAATCCTAATTTTTAGTATAACAGTGGCGGTAAAATGAGAGATTCGGTATGAATCATTTAGGAAACAAGAGGGCAATAGAAGCTTGCATTTTCGGAGATCCATAGAGGCCATAGAGGGATATGCTTCCTGAAATTAGTTTGAAGGTGATACCGATATCAAAGCATCTAGTTAAACATTTTTTTCATTGTTTTTTATTCTTTCTCTCTTAGGAATTGATTATATTATCCTATGTTTATTGTTTGGGTGTTATGTAAGAATGATTGAATGCTCAATTTATATTTTTTTTTTTATGTATGAACCCATTGCTAGAATTGAATATAATACGTAATCGTTTTGTTTCGGATTCATTTGTAGCAACTAATGATTTTTAATCATCATGGATAACATAACCTTGGTTGAATGACCCGAGCTTGTATGGTTGTTGTCTTGATTAATATATTTTTCTAACTCTTAATGCATTTATCTAATTAAATTTAGAGAGCTTCTTCTAGGTTGTTCGATAACTAGCCTTAATTAATAAGCTTTTCTTAATTAAATACGACCTAAGAGAAAATCGCAATTAATAGAGCTTATTATTAACCTACGATTAATAGTTGCTAGGAGAAGTATAAGAATAGCAATTCAATGAGGTATGTTTAATCATGTTTAAGCTAAGATTAAATCAATGATCGGGTCCCTAATGCATTCATCTTTTTTGAATGTTTTCTTAAATTTGTTTTTAATAGTTTAGTTTAGTTTTATTTTCTTATTTGAAAACCAACAAACACTAATTGATTTCATTCCAAAAGATTTATACACACTCTCTGTAAGATCAACCTAGATTATCACTGTTATAGTTATAGATCTAGTTATTTTGAGTAGAGTTATAACGTGATGCATCAATTATCTCGATCCTCAAGCCTCATTAGTGGTATGAGATATCGCAACTTGCAATCTATAAGAATGTAGAACTGAGCATAGTTTACACTTTTGGTGGTAATTATCAAGATAAATTAGGACCCCTACATAGTTAGTCATGTAGCTTATTCCTCTAGAGATCTAGTATTCTAGTAGGATGCTATAAAAATTCAACAAAAGTGGAATCTATTTCTTGATCAAATGATGGAGATGGAGGTTAGGTTTTCATAATTAAAGGGATATTAGTCTATAGTTTTCATCCTATGAACCTACCTTGAAGATCCTTATGGCCCTATATTTTAAGCCAAAATTGAATAGGAAATGTTGTCATCGTTGATTAGATTTTCTTGCAAGCCAAATTGTTTCCAATTAGAAAAGGCCTATGAATTCATGGTTGGTAATGAGGCCTTTTGTCTATGAAGAAATTGAATAGGGTGGTTTCCTAGCTATTGGACCCCTTTCTTAATATTTTAATAAGAGAAGCCACACTCAACGGGCAATACATTACCTTGGTGTTTGGAGCTCCATCCTTTACAATTTGGAGCCAATTCTTTTTGTTCCTAATAGATTCCCAGCTACCTAAACCCCTCTCTTAGATTTTATCAAAAAGAGTTTAGATAGGATCCTAGGAAAGCTTAGAGAGGTTCGTAAAAGTTAAAGGTGGGAAAGCTTCACCATTTAGAGTCTCAATACTTGCCATTAAGTGAGAAGGAAAAGTAGGTTGTCAAATATAGAATAGCAGAAAGCTATAGTTTCTACTAAAAGCCAGAGGGAGGGTATGAGAGGAAAATGAGGGGAAAAGATGAAAGAGCTAAAGCAAGTGCTAGAAGGAGGAGAAATAGAATGAGGAAAGATAAGATTGCACAAGTAAAAAGAGACCTATAAGCACATGGAAGCTAAGGCACAGGAAGAAGCAGTAACAGGTCTAGCACTGAGGAACTAAGATTAGAAGGACTCGGTGGGAAGAGCCAAAGATGCAGAAGAGAGCTTATGGCTTAATGAGCTGGCCATCCCCTACACCTGAAATCAAGCAAGGTTGTCAATACATTCATGCAGGCATGCAATATTCTAAAAAGAAGCTAGAACTTCTCTCTTTAGAAATATTGGATTTTATGTATTATTTTAGTAAGAATACTTAAACGTATTGTTACTTGTATCTATAGATGCTAGGTTTCCTTAGAATTATTTAATTTAATAATAGCAATATTTTAATTTGTTTAAATCTATTGTTAAAATTTGATAATGTTGGATATTATGTTTCTTTTATTTATTTTATGAATATAAAATAAAATTTTGAAGTGTTAGGAAAAAAGACCAGTCTTGTAGATTATATTATAGTAGTGGATATCTTCCAACGTTGTTGTCAATCATCTTAGTTGATGCAGCCAAAATTACACGGTCATCTTGCAAAATTGAACAACATGATATCTTATCCTAATTAAAATACTTTGAAGGACTAAGTAAAAGTAAATTCCATATTTTGTAGTAGTTGAACCATGGAAGTCCATGTATTTCATCGACACAACTAATGTAGATGTCCCAACTAGTGGCAATAACATTGAGCATCCTTGATGGTTCTTGGAAAAATAAGCTATTTGCTTACTAGAAAAAAGAAGCTCTAAAACATTTCCAAATGAGATGAAAGATGGTATCATAAAACCGCACTAGAACTTCTTTAAACTAGAGCAAAGATATGGTCTACTGCCTTAATTGGCTTCTTCTAGAATAAGAGGCCAGCATATCCAGTTACAAACGCTTGGGTTAAATCTTGATGGTCATTTAAAGATTAGAAAAGGTATTAATGCATGAAGATGGTACTTTATTGTTCAAGTTTTCTGTTGTGAACCAGTTGAGCGATATTCTTGAAAACGGCCCTTGGTATATTGGCAACCAACTGATTTTCTTACAGAAAATATGGCAACCTGGAATGGAGATGGACTTCAGTAAGACTGAGACCTTCCCATTATGGCTAAACTTTCACAATGTTCCACTAGAACTTTGGACTTTGGAGGGCTTGAGTTATATATCCAGTTTGTTTGGAAAACCCTGATGTTGGGACACTCAGACAGCCTTCACATATAGACTAAGCTATGATAAAGTGTATATTGAATTTATGTAAGCTACTTTATTTCCTGAAACTTTATTTGTGCTTTGTTATAGAGAGAGTGGAGAGCTGGAGAACAAAATAATCACTCTCTCTTACCCCTGGAAGTCCACTAACTCTACTAAAATTTGGAAACCTAAGGGTATGACCTTTCAATCAGGTACACATCAAGAGCTCCTTGGAATGGAGTCTGTTATCCCTGGTCAGGGGGCAGTTGTAATCTCGTAGATGACACCTTACTAACCAAGGATAAAGAAGGAGCTATAAGTATACCTCAGAACATTCAGGCAACAGATGACAAGTTAATCCTAGAGAAAGACCTTGATCTAATACAAGAGGAAAGTCTATCTAGTTCAGAGGCTAACGTGATCCAATCAAGACTGAATGATAAAACACCTTTTAATCTAGAAGCAGGTAGCAATCGAGTATTTAGAGTAATCGATGACTCTATGCATGATAATGCTTCTGGTGAGTCTAGCAACACTCTTAACTGTTGAGACAGCTCAACAGACTGATCATAACGAAGATTAAGAAAAATTCCAACTACAAAATACTAGGTCTAGGAGGCGTACCACAAGAAAGAAAGGGAAAAACCAAACAAGGGGCTCTCCCTTCTATGACAGTATCGATTTGGAACATTAAAGGGCTCAATGACCCTTTAAAAAGATCCATAGTGAAGGAATTTGTTAAAGCTCAGTAACCTTGGTTAGTTAGCTTAGTCGAGACCAAAATTAAGGAACCACTTTAGCATAATGATCTTTCATTTTTGGGAGCTAATTGGCATTATTTTTCAAATCACTTTTCCCATTATAATAGGAGTATCTTCTAATTTTTCAACTTTGATGTTTTAGCTGTAAATAAAGTTGAGGAAAGTGATCAACTGATGCATTTACAGTGTCATTTAGAGGGCGTAGGCTTTGATCTCACTCTTGTCTATGCTTCCAACTTTAGTTCTCAGTGGCAAAAGCTTTGGTTGGATTTACTCATATTGTACTATTGTAGTCTACTTTACAGCGTGCATGGTTAGTTGGAGGTGATTTTAATTGCACCTTAAATTCTAAACAAAAACGGGAGGGGGGAAATTTCTCCATAGGTGATACCAAAGAGCTTAATTACCTGTTTAACAACGTAGACCTGAAGGACCTCTCCTCATCTGATAAGTTCTTTATATGGTCAAATAAACAAATGGTGGGTATGTTTACGAGGAAGAAACTTGACAAAACTTTGATAAATCCCAGATAAGCTGTGACATTCCTGCATTCTCATATATATTTTGGCTAAAATCTCCTCTCTAATCACTCATATATGCTTATCCAAGGAATTCTGCTTCTTACAAAGGATAGATCTCTATTTCGATATTTCAGTGGTATCTCGTAGGTGGTGGTCTTCATGGATCTTGTCTTCACTCGTTGGCTTCTGGATGTCTCTGGTTATAAAGCATATAAAGTAATCAAGTTATTCCTTAGAAAAACTCTCCTCAGCTCACTGACCTCAAACAACATCTTAAGACTATTCAAGATAATTGTTATCTTGATCAATATGATAAAAAAAACTTATGAGTGGTGGAAACTAAATATTTAAAGGAGAATCAACAAGCTCTTACCTTACAGAACTTTGTTATTAAGCACAAAGCATGTTTCAAATGGCTTAAAGATGGGGATACTAACTCTAAATTTTTTCATTCGTCCCTCCTGTCCAGAAGAAACCATAACAGAATTGCCCAAGTACAAGATGATGATGGTAACACTTATGCAGATCACGCAATGCTTACCACTTTGGTAAAAAGAATTTCAGTCAGCTGATTCTACCAACAAACACTGAAGATCATTCTTACAACATGAAGCAATTACTAGCTAGTTCGCTAGATCTAGATACCAAGTCATCGTTGGTATCTCCTATCACTGAGCAGGAAATCAAAAAGACGATTTTCAACATGCATCCTACCAAAGCCCTAAGACCTGACAGGTTCTCTGTTGGTTTCTTCCAACAAACTTGGGAGATTATTGGGAATTTATTTACAGAGGCTATTCTAGAATTTTTTTCATCCGTTAAGATGCTTAAGGAGGTAAACCATACGTATATACGCCTAGTGCCTAAGAAGTCGCAGCCTATGCATATATCCGATTTTCATTCGATTTCGTGCTGCAACACACTTTTATAAAGTTATCACTAAGTGCTTGCTGATAGATTAAAAATGGTGCTAAAAGAAGTTATTCACATCTCTCAAAGTGCTTTCATTCCAGAGTGAGACAATTTTATACTTCTACAAGAGTTGATTAGAGAGTATTCTTCAACAAAAAATTCAATAATTGTATAATAAATATTGACTTCTTTAAAGCCTTCAACACTCTCAGTTGGAGCTTCATCCAAATTTGTCTAGAAGCCTTGGGGACTTCCTGATCTATTTGTGAAATGGATTATGACCTATATATCAATTGCTTCTCTGAGTGTTCTTATAAATGGCATGCCCTCTACCCCCTTTCGAAATGCAAGAGGCATCAGACAAGGGGATCCTTTATCTCCCTACCTCTTTACAATTGCTATGGAAAGTTTGTCCCGTTTATTAAACAAACTTCTAGCTTCTACTGGCAGCTTTATTTTTCATCACGTACTGATGTGCTGAAAGCAGGCTTATTCACCTCTTATTTGCAGATGACTTGGTGCTTTATAGTGGAGCTGAAGTCACATCTATCAACTTATTGCTTCAAGCATTGGAAAATTTTTCTAACTAGTCTAGATTTAGAATCAACTTTGAGAAAATTCAATTATATATGTCTTCGAAGGAAATCAGTAGTATGATCGGCATGAGTATCCACCCACCTTGTTTCAAATACGTAGGAGTCCCTATAACCTCTACAAAACCGAAATTCTCTGATTGTATTCCCCTATTGAAAAGCTTAAGAGTAGGATTGAAACTTGGTAAAATTGTCATCTCTCATATGTAGCTAGGCTTACTTTAATTTTATCTGTACTAAATAGCATGCATCTACACCAGCCTACCTATTTAATCTTTCCTAAAAGGGCTACAAAGGAGATTGACAAGATCTTAAAAGCGTTTCTTTGATCGGGTAAAGCTGAGAATGCTAAGAAGGTTAAGGTCAAGCGGAGCGAAGTCACTCTATCGAAGACTATTGGAGGCTTGGGAAACCACGCAAAACGTGTTGTTATGGAAGAAATATGGCGGTTATTTAAAGATAAATAGATTAAATAGGTGCATGGAACTCATCTTTAGAATGTGAGTCTTAAGGAAAATTTTACCCTCCTCTCTTAACATTCTTGGATATTCAATCAACTTTTAAAGATTCGAAGCTTCATTTATTCTTTTATCAAGCATATAATCGGGGATAGGGAAAACACTCTTTTTTGTTATGGTAATTAGACTAACATTAGTCCACTGATTCTCCAAAATGACCTTCGACAGCGTATCCTAAACTCCTCCAAGGCATCTGCTATTATTTTCAATGGCTTCTGTTCCTGTAATTTTATAGGCTTCCATGCTTTAGTTGATCACCTTCCAGTCCTCACTGACACAAATAGAGAAGATGCGAGCATCTAGACACCTACTACTACAGATCGCTTCTCGAATATGCTTCTTTGTTGTTCACTCTTTAACAATGTCTCTCTTGAAGTAGCATGGCATTCACTCTTTTGGAAAAACTCCCTTAATCCAAAGGCTTCTATTATCACTTGGTTGTTGATCAAAAACATACTACCTACTAAAACCAGATGGTACAGTCAACATGGCTCTTTTGGGGTATTGGGGTGCACCCAATAGCTGTTAAACTTATCGATCCAACACAGAAATGTTAAACTATTACATTGTAATATTGTAATAGTTTTTACTATTGTTAATACCAATTTCATTCAATTCTTTTAAAAAAAATTAAGTTGACCTAAGTTTGACGTCTGTCTTGAACAAAGCTCTTTGAATGGGTCACAGACAGGATAGATTCTCCTGTTAAAACAGACCCATCTTAGTTATTGCTACGACTAATAACGTTAGGAAGCACTTCCTTGAAGCTAGCTCTATTTCCTTTATGTTCTTTTTCTTAACCCTTCTCGTTTCTCGGTTACATCGGAATCGTATAATCTCACTGCTTACACCTAATTACGAAGTAAGGTGCCATTTCCACGACAGGCTTGATTTTAGCCGGTGCATCTGTCTTCTATGGATTCTTTCAATGTTTGTGACGAAACCAGATCCTCTATCTAATTTTATGGTGTCTTATTGTGTTCAGTGAATCTCAGCCATTTATTTATGCGGACTTCACGTTTATTTATGTAGAGTCCACATGGGATCCACATAAATGAATGACTGAGATTTACTGGACACAATAAAACACCATAAAATTGAGCAGAAGATCTGGACTCGTTTGTGACAGCTCCGACTAATACATTTCTCATTTAAATTAACAATCTAGAATTTGGTAAACAAAGTAGTACTTGTAATTATTTATTCACTATTCTCGCTGATAACTAGGGAATTCAATGCACTTCCCCCAGAGATAGATGAGCACCATCTGTACAAGATTTCTGAATTTGGCGGTATTCTGCTCAAAAGCATCTTCAGCATTGTTCCTGAAAATGCAAGTATATGAGCAACCGCAGCGGCATAGGCTATTATATATAATGTTACGCTTTCGATACCACCTTAACCAATATAAACCTATACCCTCTATTACAAGCATGTCTTCATTCTATCTACTTGCCTTTGCTCTACTTCTTCCAGCTGTTCTTGGGCATAATGCAATCCAACATGACTGCTCAGTTTTTAACTTTTATGGGATAAGCCCCTACAAGTCCAACCTTAAAGATCTTATGTCTTGCCTCTTAGATCAAACCCCTGCAACTGGATTCGTTACATATACGGTGGGATCTTTCCCGAACAGAGTCTACGGCCTCGCGCTCTGTAGAGGTGACATCCAGGCCAAGGATTGCGGAACTTGTATTACCGAAGCAACCAGGGAGATCCAAAATCTATGCCCTAGTAGCAGGTCAGCAATCATGTGGTACGACAACTGTATGATAAGGTACTCGCCGGTCGAATTCTCTGGCAGTGTTGACTACAAACATTACTATCACAAGTACAACGTCTACAACAAAATTAAGTACAGAGCCTACTTCGTTGAAAGAAGAAACATGTTCTTACGTGAACTGGTCCGACAAGTTGATGCTAACCCCAAATTGTATGCGACCGCAGAGATGGAATTTGGGAGTTCAACTTTCTACGGTTTGGTCCAATGCACTAGGGATCTGTCCAGAGCCGAATGCAAGCGTTGTCTTAACACAGCTATTCGAATGTATCGAAAATCCGGCGACGACATGGCGACCGGATGGTTTGGCTTTCGAAGTTGCAATCTTAGGTATGAAACATACCCCTTCTGTGAAGATTTAAGCAAATGGAATTCTAATTTGATGAACAAATTTGGACGGAAATCGACATAAGATTCGGAATTTCTGCTTTGCTTCAAATCGATTATGATAATGGTTTGTACTTCCATGTGGTTCAAGAGCGACACAACTGCTAGGTCGTGTTGAATTAAAAAAAATGTAATTTGTTTTTTGCCTGAGTAAAATGATGCAATTTAAGATTAAAAGAACAGGAATTATATTGTATGGCTTATGAAGATAAGAATATATCAATGAAGTAGTAATATGTTTGAATTTTTGTTTTGTTTGCAAGTATAGACACATAATTTGTGTTGGGTCAAACAACCATTAAATTATGAGGATGTATGAATAAACATTCATAAGGTACTTAAAAGTAGTTAAATAGACATCTGAGCAATCATGAAAATTTCACCATCCGTAACATGTAAATGATGAAGTCATTCATTCAAAAAGAGCATTCATAATCTATCAAAATTCAAATTTAAAATATTGTTCAAGTACGTGAATGATTTATAACAATAAAAACCTATTTTGTGAACTTAGGAAAAAGTGAACCAACAATAATAAATAGAGAAGTAAATAATGGTAGGGGAAAGAAAAGGATTACTGAACAAATTTGATTGCTCTTTGGTTTCTTTATCAACAATTATGATTATACCAATTCAAGTTGTGCGTTAGTAAAGGGTTCTAATTTTCCATTACTTGTCATACTCCCTTATATTGTTCTATTTTTAGTCAATACTACTACTACAATAATAACAACAACCTACTGAAAGTTCCACTAATATGTGAGGGTTGGGAAGGTGCAGTAGTATGCAGCCTTATTTTTAACTGATAAAGAGACTTTTAGTTGAATACTCTAAATCAATATTCATTATGTTAAGTTTTAGGTCTAAAGTTTACAGGTAGATTGCATCTAGAATAAGGATGAAGTAATGGTTATTAAGAATGAAAAGTGGCACTACAAGAAATTGTATTTTTTAGTGAAAATAAAAGTTGTAACTAAAAGTAGTAATATTTGTTACTATTATTAATAGTGACTAATATTTGAAGTCGTCACCTCCCGTCACTACTAAAATTGTGACTAATTTAAATAATGGTCACAATAATGCAAAACTTTTGTGACACTAATACTTGTTAAATGTGTGACAAAGCTATATGGTCACAATAACTTCAAATATTTATGACAAGTTTATCGTCACAAATAATATAAAGTAGTGACGAGTTAAGTCGTAACATAACTTTATTTTATTGTGATAAAATTGCCGACACTAAAACCTATCAAATATGTGACAACACTATATGGTCACAACAATTGTACTTATTTATGACAACTTTGTTGACACAAATGATATAAAGAAGTGACGAATAAAGTTGTAACAATACTTCATTATATTGTGACAAAAGTGCCGATACTAAAACATATGTAATTCGTGACAACATTATATGGTCATAACTGTAGCACCCCACTCCCGCCAGACCCGAACCCGATATCGATGGTGATATCCGAGCCCACGCCCCGCGAGGGTGACGCACTAGAGCAATCAAATACACTTTAAAATCTCGTTATGACATTTTTCTTTTTGAAAACGGTTGAGTGCACAGAAAACAATAAACATTTTGGGCCCGATTTATTACAACAATACTTTCAATCAAACACAATTTCTGTCATCATAAGGCACTCGATAGTGCGCAATCAATTCATAAACAGAAATGCATGACCCAACTGGGCCCAATGTCATTTTCGAACATTTTCAATACTACAATTCAATTACACAATGACTAATAGGGGCCCATTAAATAAAATCTCAAATCTGTGGAATTCGCAAAAATACAAATTTACACTTAAAAAAAACGACACAAATGCAGACGTGAACTGATCCCGATCCTTTACTCTGACTTGCTAGCGGTAGCCATACTCCCGTTTGTCTAACGGGGTACTCTTTATTTCCTGAAAAATAAATGCAATGTTGGGTGAGTTTGCGAACTCAGTGAAAAACCATCATCGATGGTTCACCCAACTCATGCATTCACAAATCATATACACGTAGTCACACAGTAGCATTTACAAAACTATCACATGCAATTTCATTATTCACATTTTGCAGTCATCATATACATATGCAATGCGCATGTGACACTTTCATTTTCTTTTCGGTGTTGTGACCGAGCGCTTTCACAATGAACAGTAATTGCATTTTAGGAAGTAGGAGAGCCCTCCGGGTATGCACTACCTTCCACGCGGCTAGGGAGTAGGAGAGCCCTCAGAGTATGCACTGACTCCCCTCGAGCTCGAGGCTCGGTTCGAAGAATGAAGCCTTAATGTGGTATCCGAGCACTGCGTGGGAGAGCCCTCAGGGTATGCACCACCTCAGGGGGCAAGCGATACTAAGGCATTATTAGCTACTCCGGTCACGACTGTCTTTATCTGATCATGTCATGCCTTTATGCATGAATGCACATGTCTCATTTTCCATTTCGATACCATTTTTCATTTCTTCGGACCTTTGGTCCTGTATTTCAATCATATGCAATTTTCATTCATTTTTTTACTGATGCATTTACAATTCAATTCGCTAATGCATTCGTAAACATTTACTCACATTAGCACTTCAATATTACATTTTCACTATTTCGAACACCCGTGGTCCGAAATCAATCAAAAGCAATCACACATATATCCATCCTTAACTCCACATGGCATGAATGCATACAATTAAACACATTTAGGTTGAGAAACCAACTAGGTTACTCACCTGCACTACAGCCTGGAAGTCCCAGCATATCCGTGGAATTGCTCCAGCGGTGCCTCTATAACAATCAAACAATCGAATAATCTAACATTACTAATTGCACAATTTCAATAATCAAATATGCACATGTATCAAACAGATTACGTACTATACATGTTATGACATTTCCGATTCTTTTCCTGAATTTTCGCAATTTGATCTCTTTCACTCATAATCATAACAATTCCAAATACCATAATTCAAATTACTAGATTCCAACTCTATCAAGTCACACTCCAATAAAATCACAATCACTATTCATTTGCCACTCGATTATGATAATCATCGAATTCAATTCCGAATTTCCATCTAATCAATTCAAAATTCTTAGACTCTAAATTCCAATTAATCACTAAGGAACCAATTCATTTGAAATCAAAACCTCAAACTCATTACTTGTAACAATCATCTCATAAACACTTAAATTTCATTTTCAAAAAATAAGGTCCCTCGCCGCGGCGCATGGTCGCTTGCCGCGGCGAGACCTCTTCCTTCGTCGCGACGCACGTTGATTTCTCCTACGCGGCGTGATTCCTTGCGCTACACAAGGCATGCGAAAATCTTCCGCTTCCATGGCGCTTCCACCACTCGTCGTGGCGATGCGAGAATCTTCTGCTGCCACGGGCGTCCTCAAGACCGTCATGGCGTGCAACCCCAGATTCACGCCCGAAACCTAAAAATTCCCAGATTTTCTGATATAAATTCACCCAATTCATTTCAAATCACTCCCAATTAACTTAATACACTCCACTCAACTCATTTCTAACCTCATATTCATCATAAACTCATTATTCATCAAATACCCAAATCAAAATCAACAAAATTCTCAAAAACCCTATTCTCTGAAACTCATAAATTTCTAAACAACGAATTACTCAAATCAATGATCAAAGTAAACGACTTAAGGCATAAAGAAGCAAAGACTTACTTGATTTAAAGCTTTAAACCCTTAGAAAATCCCCAAGCAAACTCAAATCCCCAAACCTAAGCTCATCCACGGTTTTCTCCCATTTCAACCCAAACTCCATTTTCTTCTTCCAATCCCAAGCCAAAGGATGAATGATCAAGAATAAAAGAAGGATTAACTTGCAAGAAGAAAGCAAGAAACAAATCCAAGAGGAGATCCACGCAAAGAAGAAGGAAAACAAAGCAAATTTCTTTCAAGGGAAGAAGACAAGCATCGTGGATCATTTTTTTTTTAAAGAGAAAGGTTTATAAACCTAAGGACCTTAAGGCTTGTTTGGTAAATTCTTTTGCCACAAGTCCAATCTGAACAACCTCAAACCAATTTCTAATTCTACTTTCTCCCGAATTCCAATGGTTCATACCTTAATTCCTCAAATCATAATTCAACTTACCTTATACACATTTTCAATCAAATTCGGAACCGAAATCACAATTAATCAGTCACTAAGCCATTTTTCTGGTCCGGACCAAATACTCCAAAAATTCCTATAAATCCTCAAAATTAGAAAACATCTAATCACATACTCAAATTTTCAATTCTCAATTCCTAAATTCAATTTGACATTCCAAGTCACAAATCAAAGCACAGTTAGCCTTCATCACAAAATCTCCAATTTTCACAATCAAGTCGGAAATTTGTCATACATGCATGTACATACATATGCTTGTGCAATTATGAACATTTATCAATAATGTAGAGGCTATGAATATATGCAAATGCAAAACAAATTCTAGATGCACCCAGACCTAAACCATCCGAATTACCGATATGCCCTTCACACCGGTAACGGGATGTTACAATTCTCCCCTCTTAACAAAAATTTCGTCCTCGAAATTTCATATACGATGGATTAGGAAGACAGGGGAATTATTCCGATCACTAAAACACTATTTCCCACTATTTTAATACTGAATCTATTTCTGCCAATTCACTAACATTAATACAATCATCTGCCCATTTTTTTTTCTTCCTAAGACTTTACACGGTTTTAACTCATTCCTCACAAATACTCGTAATTCGTCACTTTTGATACCAATAACACATACATCCAATCGTAGCAATATTCCCTTATTTCTGTCCATATAACACTTGACAAATCCACAAATCATCCTTTAGGTTTGTACTGACTTACCAATCCACATCTATTTACAACACGGGCACATCGAAGCCACTTATAACGAGTTTAGTTTCACCCAATTTTACCTTTATCTCTATCTCAGTGTATCTTGGCCGAGGCGATACACTTCGAAACATTTCCTTAAGCAATTATCAACTTACATCTCTTTAAAGTTAAAACACCAACCT
The DNA here is from genome assembly GCA_029891385.1 of Erythroxylum novogranatense. Lineage (NCBI taxonomy): Eukaryota > Viridiplantae > Streptophyta > Magnoliopsida > Malpighiales > Erythroxylaceae > Erythroxylum > Erythroxylum novogranatense. Next base: position 35,795,887 of record CM057233.1, on the reverse strand, counting down.
TATAAGATTGTAATAACCTCAATAATAATCAATTTGACTCATAAATCATGCCCTTCGACTATTTAATGGCCCCAATCACTTTGATATCGGGATGAACAACTCCTTTTTAGCTATATGACCCTTTATACACTTTTCAAATGATGTCACCAATTTAACAATTGATATTCTCACAATCAATCTAACCTATACATCAATCTCATAACCTTATGAACTCCAAAAATATCAGCTTCACATTTATCACTAGCAGTCAACTCTATTAATCAAACATACCTATAATTACTCAATGTCACATTCTACCCTCTATTACTCTTCCAATACACTCTCGCTAGAACATATAGCTTCGATTACTCCTTGCGTTATCGCTAATAGTTCCTGTAGTGGGTATTACACATACTTCTTAATCCAGTCACAGCTGAATCTATTCACAATTCCTCGATAAGGTCCACATATTCAAAATTCTCCATTCGGATTTTACCATTCTTTCAATACACACCTGCACACCTGGTTTGAAATTTCCAATAGCGAATACTTTCTTTTTGTCCTTTACTAACTCGACAGCTTGCACTCAGCCTTACATCAGGTTTCAAAACTTATCGCCTAATTATTTGCTTCCTTAGCAAAATTATGAAACGCTCAAACACATAGTCCTTTTTTTTCACTAATATCTTAATCGTTATTGCTTTACATACTCATAATTATATCCAAAACATTTCTGTACGAATAAAGTCTCCAACTTTCAAAACACTTTCCAGTACACTACATTTCATGTCATCAATTCACAATGCAGCCCATGAGATTTTACTGATCTCCACGAACAGAGAATCACTTTACACTATGTCAATAGATCGCATTATAATCTTTACTGGGGACACTTCATTAAATACTGAAAAATCTCTAAATGTCTCTTTTTACAATCACTAGTCATGCAATTCATACGTTTTTCCTCAAACATTTTCATTAGGGCTAAGATCAGAAAACCTTTAACAATTTTGGGACGTATCCAACATACGACCAGTTCTCAAATAACTCCAAATTCCTTATATATGTGTCTTTTGCAATTTCGCATTTTATCAATACCTCTATCGCCATTAAGTCTCCCACTTTTCAAGTACATTACATATATCATTCACAATCATAACCACTCTCCAATCTAAATACAATTAAGACACTTTACTCTTCAGTAGAATATCAGGGGCATAAATATCTTTGACAATTTCAATCAAAATTCCTTATACCACTCATGATTAATTTCCATATATCTCTTTAAATATCGAACATCTCCAATGAGGAAAAATTTTCTTGTGATTTTCTCAGTTTCATCATAACATATTCAGACACAGGTTCTCTTACACTAATTTCTCCACAAATTTCAATTTATTACTATCATTACAAACTGAGTTGATAACACATTCATCAAATTCACTTTATTCTTCACGAACATATTCACACAAAATTTTCATGAACCGATATTCTCCTCAAATCACAACTAAGATCTCTTTACCGTTCAATAATCCTATTGCGCAGTCGGATTCTTTACATTATCATGACACATACCTTCTTAGTAACATATCTCTTACACTTGAGTCTCCTTTAGAATCAGGACTCCCAATAATGACCTTAATTCATTTTAGCCTTATCTTAGATTTGTTCCTTTATTAATATTTCCTTCAATTGAATCGCCTGATCGTCTTAATCTAATTCAGGGGAAACTCTTCTGTGTAAGAAGATTTCTATCTATTTTCATCAATACCACTCATGAAATTCCTAAACATCAACAAGCATCCCATTTCTTGTCAGTCATTCTCAATACCTTAGGAAATCAATTTTTAACTATAAATCATAATATCTCATGAAGATCAAGTATACCTTAATTCATATAGGACATCCTTTTTAATAAGATTCAGCAAAGAAAATACCATGATGTCGAGAAATAGACGTAGAGCAACTCACAATGTAGTCACCAAGTGATTCCGATATCCTTCCCATCCATAAAAGACATATAGGCTTCATATTTTTATTTGCTATGGTGTATTTCCATCAACAGGTGTGCATTCACATAGGCAATTCCACTAATCCTGGACAACCTTTTTCATCTACCCTTACCATTGTCTTACATTTCAATCTTTTCATTAATTCGTCTTACACAAGATTAATCACACTTAAATCCATATCACAGATGGACAATCTTTCTTGCTTTCTCACTTAACATATTCTAACTCTAAGTCATAGACCCCTATTCATAACTCCCATCACGGTAATCCAACCCAATGATAATCCTTCTGGATCATAGAACATTTTATTTCCATTCACTTTATTCATACCCTTTCAATCATGCCATCTCTAACATATCTCTATATTTCCTCTATCAATCCGCAACTACAAATATATATAAATTCACATCTATTCCACATTCAAGGATATAATTCAATATAACTCTCATGTCGTATTTCATAATAAGTCCATCAGTACCAATACACTAAATCTCCATTTATCAGATCGTACCATACACCTGTTTTTAATTCTTGATATCCGCAACTTCCATTTATCACATTCTACATATCATCTTTTTCTTCGCTATTTCTAACCACTTAAACCATTAGTACAGGCTCATGCATGAGACTCATATGCTAGACTGGGGATCAGCTATCACTGTCTGCCGAGACATGACTTAAATGCATGTAACTTGACACATTTTTCAGAAAGCCCATGTAAGATTGTACTTCTAGGCTCTGATACCACAAATGAAGCACCCCACTCCCGCCAGACCCGAACCCGATATCGATGGTGATATCTGAGCCTGCGCCCCGCGATGGTGGCGTACTAGAGCAATCAAATACACTTTAAAATCTCGTTATGACATTTTTCTTTTTGAAAACGGTTGAGTGTGCAGAAAATAATAAACATTTTGGGAACGATTTATTACAACAATACTTTCAATCAAACACAATTTCTGTCATCATAAGGCACTCGATAGTGCGTAATCAATTCATAAACAGAAATGCATGACCCAATTGGGCCCAATGCCATTTCCGAACATTTTCAATACTACAATTCAATTACACAATGACTAATAGGGGCCTACTAAATAAAATCTCAAATCTGCGGAACTCGCAAAAATACAAATTTACACTTAAAAAAAACGACACAAATGCAGACGTGAACTGATCCCGACCCTTTACTCTGACTTGCTAGCGGTAGCCATACTCCCGTTTATCTAACGGGGTACTCTTCATTTCCTGAAAAATAAATGCAATGTTGGGTGAGTTTGCGAACTCAGTGAAAAACCATCATCGATGGTTCACCTAACTCATGCATTCACAAATCATATGCACAGAGTCACACAGTAGCATTTACAAAACTATCACATGCAATTTCATTATTCACATTTTGCAGTCATCATATACATATGCAATGCGCATGTGACACTTTCATTTTCTTTTCGGTGTTGTGACCGAGCGCTTTCACAATGAACAATAATTGCGTTTTAGGAAGTAGGAGAGCCCTCCGGGTATGCACTACCTTCCACGCGGCTAGGGAGTAGGAGAGCCCTCAGGGTATGCACTGACTCCCCTCGAGCTCGAGGCTCGGTTCAGTAACAATAAGCCTTAATGTGGTATCCGAGCACTGCGTGGGAGAGCCCTCAGGGTATGCACCACCTCAGGGGGCAATAGATACCAAGGCATTATTGGCTACTCCGGTCACAACTGTCTTTATCTGATCATGTCATGCCTTTATGCATGAATGCACATGTCTCATTTTCCATTTCGATACCATTTTTCATTTCTTCGGACCTTTGGTCCGGTATTTCAATCATATGCAATTTCCATTCATTTTTTTACTGATGCATTTACAATTCAATTCGCTAATGCATTCATAAACATTTACTCACATTAGCACTTCAATATCACATTTTCACTATTTCGAACACCCGTGGTCCGAAATCAATCAAAAGCAATCACACATATATCCATCCTTAACTCCACATGGCATGAATGCATACAATTAAACACATTTAGGTTGAGAAACCAACTAGGTTACTCACCTGCACTACAGCCTGGAAGTCCCAGCATATCCGTGGAATTGCTCCAGCGGTGCCTCTATAACAATCAAACAATCGAATAATCTAACATTACTAATTGCACAATTTCAATAATCAAATATGCACATGTATCAAACAGATTGCGTACTATACATGTTATGACATTTCCGATTCTTTTCCCGAATTTTCCCAATTTCATCTCTTTCAATCATAATCATAACAATTCCAAATACCATAATTCAATTTACTAGATTCCAACTCTATCAAGTCACACTCCAATAAAATCACAATCACTATTCATTTGCCACTCGATTCCGATAATCATCGAATTCAATTCTGAATTTCCATCTAATCAATTCAAAATTCTTAGACTCTAAATTCCAATTAATCACTAAGGAACCAATTCATTTGAAATCAAAACCTCAAACTCATTACTTGTAACAATCATCTCATAAACACTTAAATTTCATTTTCAGAAAATAAGGTCCCTCGCCGCGGCACATGGTCGCTTGCGGCGGCGAGACCTCTTCCTTCGCCGGACGCACGTTGATTTCTCCTACGCGGCGTGATTCCTTGCGCTCGCCACGGCATGCGCCTTCGTTCGTCGAGGCGTGCGAGGATCTTCCGCTCACCGCGGCGTTCCCTGCACCCGTCGCGGCGTGCGAACGCTGATTTGCTCGCCGCGACGTGTTCATCACACGTCGAGGCGTGCAACCGCAGATTCACGCCCGAAATCTAGAAATTCCTAGATTTTCTGATATAAATTCACCCAATTCATTTCAAATCACTCCCAATTAACTTAATACACTCCACCCAACTCATTTCTAACCTCATATTCATCATAAACTCATTATTCATCAAATACCCAAATCAAAATCAACAAAATTCTCAAAAACCCTATTCTCCGAAACTCATAAATTTCTAAACAACGAATTACTCAAATCAATGATCAAATTAAACGAATTAAGGCATAAAGAAGTAGAGACTTACTTGATTTAAAGCTTTAAACCCTTAGAAAATCACCAAGCAAACTCAAATCCCCAAACCTAAGCTGATCCACGGTTTTCTCCCATTTCAACCCAAACTCCATTTTCTTCTTCCAATCCCAAGCCAAAGGATGAATGATCAAGAATAAAAGAAGGATTAACTTGCAAGAAGAAAGCAAGAAACAAATCCAAGAGGAGATCCACGCAAAGAAGAAGGAAAACAAAGCAAATTTCTTTCAAGGGAAGAAGACAAGCATCGTGGATCATTTTTTTTTTCAAAAGAGAAAGGTTTATAAACCTAAGGACCTTAAGGCTTGTTTGGCAAATTCTTTTGCCACAAGTATAATCTGAACAACCTCAAACCAATTTCTAATTCTACTTTCTCCCGAATTCCAATGGTTCATACCTTAAGTCCTCAAATCATAATTCAACTTACCTTATACACATTTTCAATCAAATTCGGAACCGAAATCACAATTAATAAGTCACTAAGCTATTTTTCCGATCCGGACCAAATACTCCGAAAATTCCAGAAAAATTCCTATAAATCCTCAAAATTAGAAAACATCTAATCACATACTCAAATTTTCAATTCTCAATTCCTAAATTCAATTTGACATTCCAAGTCACAAATCAAAGCACAGTTAGCCTTCATCACAAAATCTCCAATTTTCACAATCAAGTCGAAAATCTGTCATACATGCATGTACATACATATACTTGTGCAATTATGAACATTTATCAATAATGTAGAGGCTATGAATATATGCAAATGCAAAACAAATTCTAGATGCACCCAGACCTAAACCATCCGAATTACTGATATGCCCTTCACACCGGTAACGGGATGTTACAATAACAACTTTACATATTTATGACAAGTTTGTTGATACAAATAATATAAAGTAGTGACGAATGAAGTAACATTACTTCATTTTATTGTTACAACATTATTGCCACAAAAACAATTATAAATAGTGACAATATTTATCACTAATAATTTTTTTATCAGTGTCCATTACTTCTTGGTCACTAATATTTTAATAAAATAATGTCAACTTCATTACGTCACAAAAATAAAAATTGGTTCTTACAAAAGTATTATCAATAATGTTTTTATTATTATTACAAATAAAACTATCAATTCAACAAAATTACATTAGCTGTAAAAGAAATTTGCATAAGTAACTATATTGTCTAACATATTTCGTCACAAGTATAAAAGTTTATATGTTACAATAATGTTGTCACTAAATAAAAAATATATGTTGCAATAAATTTATCACTAATGCATCTTATATGTGTAACAAATCTTCACTAGAAAATCTAATGACTGAAGAGGCTGAGTAGGCATCAATGTCAAATGGACTAGTCATGCCCATGTTATCATCCATGGGGTCAAATGGACTAGTCATGCTCATGTTATCATCCTTGAGCTTAGTTATGGTTGATTGTAAAGATGTTTCTAGTTCCTTATTCTGGTCCGATTGATCTGACGTTGAAGAAGAAGACTGATTCTGTTTCTGTTCTTGTTCTTGTGGAGGTGGTGGCTGCTCTTGCTCAGTCGTTGGTGAGAGTGGCTGATGAGTGAGAGGATCAGTGCCCATTTTTCTAAGTTTTTTCTTGATGTGCATGTTCCAATCGTTCTTGATTTCATTGTCAATTCTTCCTGGGATATGCGAAGCTATCTTGGACCATCTGTCAAGAAATAATAAGTTATTTAGACTTTTAACAATGAATAATCATAGGCATAGGCTGTTTAGGACCAATGCAAACACATAAATCATTGGAGCCACTAATGGTGGGAGGACCAGATGGTTGTGACTGACATTTGTCATCAACTACATTAGTGAAATGCTCATAGGTCCGGTATTTGTGATGGTAATCACGTTATTCTCCATAAATCTATACCCAGAACTAACCAAAAGCAGTAGAACTATGAAGAATCAACGATGAAGATGAAAGTATATGAAGCAGAAAAGGAGACATAAAGCAAAGTTGTCAATGGTTTTAGTTTCAGACACAAATGACTTAAGACAAAAACACTTTACAGCTGAAGTCAAAAAGGCTAAGTGACATAAGTCACTCCCACGTGGTTCACTATTCAAATCAAAAGCAACTTAATCAAAGTACTGCCATATCATTCATTACTCAAGCTCAATATTACAAAAACGCAGCAGCAGCAATGTGAAACGCACAAAGTAGATATACACATCACATAATCAGCAATTACATAAGCAAGTAAAATGAGTAGATGCAAAAACGCACAGCATAGAGGGATTCATTTAATGAATCACGTGATAGGCAGATGACGAGAGCAGACTCATCCAAGTCTTCACCAAAGGTCTTCATCTTCAGCTATATAAAAAGAAAAAACGAGCTTCAGACAGAGATTAGTACATACATAGATTGTATTCTTCATTCACAGCATTCAATCTTCGAGAGTGAGATCAAGAGTGAAAAAAGAAATGGGATTTGGGAGAAAAAATTCTTGTTTTTGAACTTTACCACATTTCCACATTTCAGGCCTAAGATTCAAAAAAGAAAAAGACAAGAATATACAAAGAGACATCGTTTATCTATAGGAAAAAGTACCGATGATATCATTCATATAACTAAAGAACCAAGAATCATACCCTATCTTGCACTCTTTGCTTAACTTCCTCCAATTGTGGCCTTATTATCTACAGAAATAGCACAAAAATCAGAAGAGAGACAGCAACTAAAGCATTCTCTAGGTAATGACGTTCTTTGCATAAAAGGTATATGACAAAATTAAAATTATAATTTATATAAAAAAAACATTCCAGAAGTTTGACAACAAAACTTTTGGAAAAAATATGAACACGTGAAAGTTGAGAAACTTCCTAGACAATAATGAGAATAAGATTACAACATGAAGTGTAGAAACCATCACACTTATTCACAAAGATAGCATATCAAAAACAATAAGAAAGGGAAACGGAGAGAGTATAAAATGGCAGCAACGCAAGCAATCATTCAGTTATTAAGCATGAGAAGACATTACTCATCCAGTGACGACAATACTTTCCTAAAGGGCTACATTGCAATTACTTATCGAAAAACAATCCTTTTATGCATTGACAAGGTCTTCTATAATGCAGGGAGTTGTTTAAAGAGCATCGGTACCACCTTAGAAGTGTATATCCTAATTCAAAAAACTTAAATGATTGACTCTGAACTTAAGAACTTGGAGTATAACTCCGCTTTAATCATCTCATGTAAGCTTAATCAATTAAAAGATCCTAACAAAAGGTATCTTGAGAAAGGCTGATAGTTGCTAAAATTTCATCCTTGTTACTTGTCCCTCCAATATGAATAGATGAACAAATGACAGTAAAGGTAAACAAGTGAGGAGAAAGAGAAGAAGAGTGCCATGATGGATAAAGGATTGAACAGAAAGAGGACCTCATTCATCTACTAAATAAAAGATATTTCAGCATTCATTACATAAGATAAACCAGAGGAAAAAAAGAAGGAACAAGAAGCTTTAGCTTGCAAGTCATCAACAAATACAGATATACCTTGTATAAACTGAAATTATCTCATCTTTTGTAAAACTATCTTCTTCAGAACCAATCTCATGCAAATATAGACAATCAGGATTGGAGGAAGGCTGAGATAAACAAAAGTTCATATAGAGTTACTTTACAGCTTCTAATTAATTATTTGCTAGAAGTAACTCAAATAGAGAAAGAGGATTCAATTATATCTCATACCACATTTCTCAACCATATATGACAATATTTTGTCGTACCAAAGCTTGCCCTGGAAATAAACATGCCAATCAAACATTTCATACAACCAGTTCCTATTTCAAAAGATAAAAGATCTGAAGAGTCAAAAATGCACATACTTTAAAGATCTACCATCCAAGACAAACCCATATACAGACTGAATACAACGAATAGCTTCGTCCTCTTTTGAGTAAGTTATATATATGCAACAAATAAAAAGGAGAATAAACCAAGGTCATTGTCAATCCCACAAAATCATATACAAATCCTTCTGTTGTCAAAAAAACCACACAAGTATATGAAAGTTCAAATTACAGCATAACAAACTAACTCTACTACATAAAACCCTTGAAGGAATTCGTCAAACCAACCAAGTTTATTTAATGGTAGATAAAGAACATATTAAGTTAAACATTGAGGACATATGTTGAGTATGATAGACATGAAAAAAGGTGCTTACACACTATAAGTATTGTTTGGAAACTGTTGTATGACACCAGTTGCTGTCCGAGACATAGATACTTTTAGGACCTTCCTATATTGACTAAAGTGCTCCCTGTGCTGGAGCAGCTGCTCAAACTACAGAGAATTTTATTCAGCAAATGCTTTAGGATAAATACGAAGAGGTAAAGGGGAGAATGCAAAGGAAGGGGGGTTATGTCTTCATCTTCAAGATTCAGTGGAAGCCCTTACACTAAGTTTAGAGCTATGAATTCAAAGAGGAATGAATTAATTTTCCTAAAAAAACTTCAAAATTCGAAGTTCTATAAAGTAACGTAGGTCAAAACCCAAAAACTACAAGAGAAAGAAAGAGCTAAATATTCAAGAAATCAGTAGTTAAGCTCTCGAATCATTCTTTACACAAGCATCGGAGCCAGATTGAAGCAAGAGAAGAGCTAAAAACTGAGGGATCGAGACCAGGAAGAGATTATCAGAGAGCAAAAGTGTACCGTGTGTGAAGATCCGAGCACGGAGAGAGTAGATCTGGCTATACCCGCTGAACTCGGTCAAAACCTAGAAACTACAAGTGAAAGAAAGAGCTAAATATCCCAGAAATCAGTCGAATCATTCTTTACACAAGCAATGGAGCTAGATTGAACAAGAGAAGAGCTAAAAATTGAGGAATGGAGACCAGGAAGAGAGAATCAAAGAGCGAAAACGTACCGTGTGTGAAGATCCGAGCACACAGAGAGCAGATCTAGAGAGAATCATGCATTGGCTTAATAAATCTGTTTCTGGTGAAAAGGGAGAACATTCGAGAGGGTCGGTTCAAAATAAAAAAGGTTCTGTGAGATAGATAAGAGAGAGAAGAAACAAATATTAGCCATAGGATTAAATGGACTAACGGGATGGATTGCGTGGTCGTCCATCCCGTTCGTCCTTAGTATGTATACTTAATGACTTTAAGCTGCTTGAATGAAGAGTGCTTCATTTACTAACCAAACGACTTGTTGTTCGTTTCCAAGTAAGGAAAATATATAGTTAAAATGAGACATTTTAATTATTTTAAAAATTATATTATAAATTGAATTTTTTATTACAAATAATAATAATAGGTAGAGTGAAGCACCTATTTTAGGGAACATACATAAATATGTGGATAAGATGAGCTAGAATAGAGTTGGAACAGTATAAGTGGCACAGATGATTTCATTTGCTATTTTAGTACTATCGATTTCACATTTGAATAAGAAATAAAAATGTCATATGAGAGAATTACCATTCTATCCCTCCCCCATAACTTCATCCTCTAACTTGCTATTCACAATAGACTTAAGACCTTTAATTGACTCCATCACCTTAATAATTAAATCTCACAATAATCATTCTCTTTGTTTATTCAACTAATCATTTGTTATTAAACTTGTGAGAATGAAATATCTTCTAATAGATACACATATTCACTTGATTTAATATTCTTTCTCCTTTCTATTTAAAATAATACTTAACATTTAATTCTACTCAATTTAGTCCACCAAAAATAAAAGAACTTAAAAAAAAAACACTTTCACAAATTACAAAATCACTTCTACCTAACTCAAACAATCATAACCTTACAACCTAATTGCTCTAAAATTAAAATCTGTGATCTCGCAATTTACCAACCTCTCCCCTTTTTTATTATTTTCTTGCATGAAAAGGAAAGTAGACACTAACTAATTGAATTTTTATTAACAAAAGTTTTCTTCATAACAAGTAAATAGGCTTTTGATAACAAAGCTTAGTAATAAAATAAATTTTGACAATACTAATATATTAATAGTGACAATTTAAGCTGTGAAAGATACTAAATTACCATAATTACCATTGTATTAGTGACAAAATATAAATCATCACAGATAATCCAAACAATAATGTCAATCAGTTGTCTTGTCACTAAAAAATATCGTATTTAAATTGACAAAATAGTTAGTTACAAAGAAATTGTCACTAAATTGTGAATAGTTGTATTTGTAGTTATAGTTCGGTTATTGTAACAATATAAAGTAGACACTAATTAATTGAATATTTATTGACAAAATTTTTTCATATCAAGTAAAATATTGTGTGACGATTAAGCTGTATTGTAACAAAAGAAAAAATATTAGTGACCAAACTATATTTTGTCACAACAAATAGAAAATATTAGTTACTAACATATGTTTTGCCATACTTACAATTAAGTCTCGCCAAAATTATTTTGGAGCCAAATTTCATAAGCTTTTAGTGACAAAATTAGTGATAAAATAAAATTTAAAACTATTAATATATTAATAATGACAATTTAATTGTGAAAGATACTAAATTGCCACAATTATATTGTATTAGTGACAAAATATAAATCATTACAGATAATCCAAACAATAGTGTCGATCAATTATTTTGGCACTAAAAATATCATATTTGTGATGACAAAAAATTGTCACTAAATTACGAATAGCTATGATTGTAGTTATAGTTAGGTTATTATGATAATATAAAGTAGACACTAATTAATTGAATATTAATTGACAAAATTTTTGGTCACAATAAGTAAATATTGTGTGATGATTAATCGTTTCGTAACAAAAAGAAAAAATATTAGTGACCAAACTATGTTTTGTTACAACAAATAGAAAATATTAGTTACTAACATATGTTTTGTCACAATTACAATTTATCTCACCAAAATTATTTTGACGCCAAATTGTGTAGGCTTTTAATGACAAAACTTAGTGATAAAAGAAAAGTTGTCACTATTAATAAATTAATAGTGACAACTTAATTGTGAAAGATACTAAATTGTCACAATTATTATTGTATTAGTGACAAAAAAATAAATCATCACAGTTAATCCAAACAATAGTGTCAATCAACTATCTTGTCACAAAAAACCTCTTATTTGTGACGAAACAATTGTTAGTCACAAAAAAATTGTCACTAAATGTCTTAACTCTTGTAGTGTGGATTGAATGGAGGGATTTTTAATTGATTGGGCTAAACAAAGGAAAATGCTACATATGAATTATAATGAAGTTGCATTTACAGCATATAAGAAACAAATAAAAGGTTGGGAGGTAGACAATTGGTCAGATCCCTCACCTCATATGGTTAAACCCTTTGATTTTTGGTATGAAGGTAGGTTATAAAGACTACTTCCACTTGATTGACTTATCCTTCCATGTTCTTTTAGAAGAGTTTTTTTAGTGGTTTCTAATAGGTGTAACATTTAGTGTTTTTTTAAGTGTTAGAGTATATTTTTAGTGTTTTCATAGATAATAATCATATGTTTAGGACTTAGATTTATATTATTATTAGTTTTTTTATGTATTTTAATTGATTAATTATTGTTTAAGGCAAGAGTTTGATCATAATTATATATTTAAGGATTAATTGATGTGTTTAGTGAAAAGTAGAGATAGGAAAAATTGAAAAAAAATATGAATAGAAAGCTATAGAATCAAATTTGGCATGATAGTACAAAAAAGAGCAAAAGGTTCGAAGCCTTTGACATGATCATGCAGCTCCTTGCACAATCATGCAAAGAGTTTAAGCAGTCCCATGCACAATCTTGCAAGGTGTTTTTCCAAGATGCAAGTTTTTCATACTTTTGATGTTTTAGGGCTATTTTTGAAAGATATACGCATGAAAAGTCTAGAAAAATACCTAGAAGACTCAAGAGTATATAAAAAAGTTTAAAACACCACTTGATGACAGCATATTCATAAGTAACGAATATCAAAGGAGAAGAACTCTCAAGAACAAGGTTGTAGATTTTCTATCATAAGGTAAAGAAATCTTCTTCTTTTTTACCCTTTTCTTATTTCCTTGTTGTTATTAGATGCTAATGATGATTAGATTTGAATATTTAAATATATATGTGGATTGCTAAATTCCTTTTTAGGAATTACTCTGAAATTATTTGTTGAACTTTACATTCTTGATTTAGTGGAGATGTTTATGATATTTATTGTTTTACAATCAATTTGGATCTAGAGATTGGATTGATTCACATGTGTTATGTTGCATAGTGAGAGATGGTACCTCAGTAAACCTAGAAACATCAAATTAATGGGCAACTGAAGAGAGCTCTTAATTATTAGTTATCCATAGGATTGCTTCAAATTCAGTTTTATAGTAAGAAAAAGTTTTGTTAATTGAGAGATCAAAATTCAGTTTCTATCAATTTTAAATGGGATTACTTGATTAGATCTCGAGGGAGGGTAATCATAACCATAGGATATATAAGATTAAGTATGATTAAATTAAGAAGGTAAAGTGAAAACAAATAATGATAGAAGTAATTTCTAGTTTTGTCATTGATAAATCAAGTAATTCATTGTTTACTTTTTAAGTTTCTATTTTAATTTAGTTCTAAATTAATCGTCTTATTTTTTCCTTAAACAAGTTTATAAGAATTTTCCGTGACTACACAATCCTTATGGAAGCGATATCTTTTATACTATAAGATATGAGATGTATACTTACAGTAAATAAGTTTTTGTATTTAAAATTGTTAACAAGTTTTTGACGTCGTTGTCAACGACTATTATAGCATATATATATATATTATAGTTTAACTCACTTTGATTAAGGACTTTAATCCTTTTCTTGTTTTAATGTAAGTGTATGAACATAATATCCATGAGGAGTTTAATTAATATACAGAATACATAAGCCTCTGACATCACCAAGCAAGAGAGGGAGATTCAAAAAGCAAGATGCTAAGAAGCGATAAAAAGAACATTGGAAAAGGAATGAAATCAAGGAGAATAAGATAGAAACCTTATAGAATTGATGAGACCAGGGTTCAATGCAAATTTATAAGGGATAGTGATGGGTGTCGAATCCACCAAAAATAATTCCCAAACACCAAATAAATATAAATTGCACACAGTGGTAAATGGGGTCGATCCACAGAGAATGGAATAAATTGATTCTATTCAAATGCCAAGGAACGAATGAAATTAATTAAAAGGGGGTTTTGGAGTTTTCTACTAAAACTACTAATTAAACTAATCACTAATAAATTGTTAACTCAATTAATATTAAATAAAAAAATAACTATGATTCAACTAGAAAAGAACTCAGATAAAATTGATTAACTCAACAAACGACAACTTAGCCAGAAATTTCCTAATTATGCATAGACCGCGATCATCGACTCAATTATTTTCTTTGGTTTAATAATAGGTTAGCTATAGTTACCAACTACCTCCAGCTCCCTCGTTTCTTCTTAATTTTAGAATAATCAAAGAAACTCCTTTAAACTATTCCCTAATTAACTAATAACCCCTTCGAGACTCTCTCCGAGATTCAATTAATTAACAGCATTAAACTCTAAAGAACCACTAACCCTAACTGACTACGCACTGACTCATGCTTCATCTAGTTAGATCGCAAGTTTCTTAACACGAAATCAGACAAGTATTATGTCCTAGTGCCAATTGCCACAAACACTAATCACCCAGCTAACACCACCAAGTAAATCAGTTGGCGATATGCAAATTAACTGACTCTACAATCGGGCCCTAATCGCAGAATCAATTAATAAACAATGAAAATAAAGCAAAAACAGTATGAATATTATAAACCAAATAATTAGAACAATAAAGTCTCACGAGTCAAGGCATAATAATTGGAATTTCCCGACTAAAACAGTTTAGCTACTCATAACGGAATTAAACAAAACAAGATTCTTAATTAACATAGTCTAAATAACAAGGGAAAGAAGAAAAACAAGATTCTTAATTGCCCCACGAGAGCTGCTGATTTTTCTTCCCTTTCTTCACTCACGTACGGCTGCTATATGTCTCCCCCCAAAGTGCCGCTGCTGATTGCTTTCTTCTCTAATTGTCGCTGCTCATTAACCTCCAAGTATCGTTGCTAATCGTTGTCCTCTCCAAGTGCCGCTGCTATTTTTGCTCCTCCCCTAATTGCGGCTACTATTTTTCTTTTGTCTCACGCTTCCCTAGGTTTTTCTTCTTCCAGTGGGCCTCCTCCCTAAGACAATTAAAAGACCTACATATTAAAACATTGGCTGCGTCCCTTCTCTCCACGAGTCAAGCATTTCATCCTTTTTAATGTTGTTGTACGTGGCGTCTCCCTGTGGCTTCTCCCAAAATCGACGCCACCTATTGCTTCACAACCTGCCTTGGTCCTTTAATTTTCCCTTTTGTCTCTAGTGATGATGTGACAATTAAGTTTGCAGCCTCCCTTAATTCCCTTCATGCTTCTTCGTTTCTCTTGGTCACGCCTTTAGCTACTCATTTAATTCACAATCGATGGGCTCCTTTTCTCAAGCCTCTAAAAATTATAATTCCCTACAAGGAAATATTAAATCAAATTAAGTCCCAATAATTAAACCAATAAGAGGAATAAAAAAAGAATAATTAAAACATAAATATTAGGCAAATATGCACTCATCAAATCTCCCCACACTTAGATGATGCTTGTCCTCAAGCATAAAAGAGGACCAAGACACAATGAAAAACCGCGCCACTCAATGAAACATGCACAAAGGTAATGTAAACTAGGAATGAGAGCGCAATCTTGTCCCAATGTCAATGAAATGTCAAAGAAATGCAACAAAATTTCCCATACAAGAAGACACAAGCCTGAACTCAAATTGAAGCGCATGCATGAATTACCGAATTTTAATTAAAATCCAATCAAGCCTAGAAAACACACTTCACTTATTAGGTGGTTAGTATACACGAGGAACTCTGAATTTGTGTGGTATTCATGGGAAGATCGGGTTAATCTTAATTACTTAATTAGGTGTTTTTAGCTATAAATTACTCAGAATTGTCATTGGCCTTTTTACGCGAACACAAACATTTGTGATGAATGTCATCCGGTTACTCAGTCAATCACAACGCCAAGTGGCTTTAGCCTTACTCGTGATTACTTAGATGCTTGCAATATTTTTTTCTTTTTTTTGAGTAATCAGAGGAGTAGTTGGTGCCTCACACGTCATAGTTATTCGAGACCTTTTTACGCGAGCGCAAACATTTTTGATGAATGTCACTCGGTTACTCAGTCCCGTCCAACTTTAGAAAATTTTTTGGCTTCGCTCACAATCACCTTTGGCGATTGGCGGAACGAATCTAACACCCTTTTTATTTTTATTCTTCATTCCCTTTCTCCACCATAATTTCCCACCATCAATTGAAAGTTCAACACATATATCAACTCAACTTCTAAGCTTAACATGACTCTAGACAAGAAAGGCACCGATTAATCACACAAATTTTAAAATTCTAACCACTTAACTCAGGCTCGCAACTTCAACACATAGGACAAAATCATTAACATTTAATTAACATTAAGCAACAAGGGACTCAATCATACTCTCGACTCCTTTAAAACAATCCACCATTACCTAAGGCACAACAATTCATCAAGCAAAATGGAGCAAAAGCGGATTCCTAAGTTTTCCATGGGCAGCAACAGCTAAAAGTCAAAATATACCAAAAGACAACTGACGGCACAGCCCAAAGTAATTCAAAAGCTATAAATCTCCCCCCACACTTAAAGCATGTGTTGTACTCAACGTAAAAATAAATGAAAAGGGTAAACCGAGGACTTCCCTGAACCCAGGGGGTGTGATGGCGCGCCGCTCAGAGGCGCTGAGCTAGGTTGCCCAGGAGGGCTCGGATGCTGCGTAAAACTGTCAGAAGCTCTGCAAGTGTCGCCTCCAGACGGTCGAGGCGGTCAGTTTTACTCCAAGAACTCCGAATTTATCCAACGCCGAACCTCCTGAAAGACACAGGGAAGGAGCGGAAAAGATCAAAACAAATAAAGAAGGAAACAAACGAGACAAAAAGAACAAAAAACAAAGCAAAAGAGAAGAAAGAAAAATAAAATAAAATAAAATATGGGCAGCCTCCCATTAGCGCCCTTGTTTAACGTCCTAGGCTCGACGATCCTCGTCTCGATGTTAACCCTCTAGATGGGGATCCTCTAGATTAACCCCCTCAATTGTGTGCAGCTCAAACCCCTCGTAAAATAGTTTCAGTCTATGCCCGTTCACTTTAAAAACTCTGTCAGTGCCAAGTTCTTCAATTTTCACAGCTCCATGTGGATAAATGTTGCGCACCACGTACGGGCCTACCCACCTCGACCGCAATTTTCCCCAAAAAAGCCTCAACTTGGATTGGTACAATAACACCTTTTGACCAATCTTGAAAGACTTCCTACATAACATTTCATCGTGAAAAACCTTCGTCTTTAGCTTGTAGATTCTTGAGTTCTCATATGCATCATTCCGGATCTCCTCTAGCTCTTGTAACTGAAGCTTCCTATGCACCCCGGCTTCATCCATTCCTAAATGACATTTCTTGATGGCCCAATAAGCCCGATGCTCAAGCTCGACCGAAAGATGACATGCTTTTCCAAAGACTAATCTGTAAGGTGACATGCCAATTGGGGTTTTATAGGTCATCCTATAGGCCCACAACGCATCATCTAGTCTCAAACTCTAGTCCTTACGGTTTGGGTTAACCGTTTTCTCCATAATTAACTTGATCTCTCTGTTTGAGATTTTGGCTTGTCCATTGGTTTGTGGATGATAGGCCGTAGAAGTACGATGAGTGACGTGGTACTTTTTGAAGAGTGCCTCAACCCTCCAGTTGCAAAAGTGCGTCCCTCTATCGCTGATAATGGCTTGAGGAGTGCCAAACTTGACAAAAATATTAGACCTAACAAAATCCACAACAACTTTAGAATCATTAGTCCGGGTGGCTTTCGCTTCCACCCACATCGACACATAATCAAAAGCAAGAATAATATATAAGTTACCATAGGAAGATGGAAAAGGACCCATGAAGTCCATACCCCACACATCAAAGATTTCACAAACGAGAACAGGATTAAGGGGCATCTGATTCCTAGGACCTATGTTTCCCGTCTTTTGACAACTTATACAAATTTTACAACATAAGTATGTGTCGCAAAAAAGTGTAGGCCAGAAAAAACCACTTTCTAACACTTTACTAGCAGTTCGTTTTGGACCAAAGTGTCTACCACAAGCATATGCATAACAAAAGTTTAGTATGGAATTAATTTCATTTTCAGCCACACATCTCCTAATAATTTGGTCAGTACTGATTTTCCAAAGGTAGGGATCATCCCAAATATAATATTTAGAATCACTCCGAATTTTATCCTTAGCAGACCTAGGCAAATGATCAGGCAAATCACCAGTAGCTAAAAAGTTCACAATATCAACATACCAAGGTAACAGGATCACATGTATGGATTTGTGGATAGGCTTCTGCGTGAAAAGTTGTTCATCCGAAATTCATCTTTGATTGGCGGAGAATGCAGGTCGAGCGTGGAAATTGATTTGAGATGATCGATGACGAGTTCTCGCACCCCTTTTTGTCCTTTATTTCCAAGTCGAACTCTTGGAAAAGCAGAATCCACCGAATCAGTCTCGACTTCGCGTCCTTTTTCGAAAGGAGGTACCTCAAAGCTGCATGATCATAATAGACAATAACTTTAGTACCAAGTAAATAAGGACGAATTTTATCTAAAGCATAGACAATTGACAAAAGCTCCTTTTCAGTGGTAGTGTAGTTGCTCTGAGCACTGTCTAGCATTTTCGAAGTGTAATAGATCACATGAGAGCACTTGTTGATCCTTTGTCCTAGCACGGCACCCACTGCATAGTCACTGGCGTCGCACATAATCTCGAATGGATAGTCCCAATCTAGTGGTTGGATGATCGGTGCTGATACTAGCTTCTCCTTAAGTAGGTCGAAAGCAGACTTGCATTCATCGTCTAGCTCGAACTTTACATCTTTCTGGAGGAGCCGACACAAAGGTTTGGTGATCTTGGAGAAGTCCCTGATAAACCTCCTGTAAAAACCTGCATGGCCAAGGATAGAACGCACTTCCCACACACTCACGGGGTAAGGTAAATACTTAACTACATCTACCTTAGACTTATCAACTTCAATACCGTGTGCAGGTACTATGTGACCTAAAATGAGACCCTTATCGACCATGAAGTGACATTTTTCATAATTCAAAACCAAATTTGTCTCAATGCAACGTTTCAAAATTTTAGCAAGATTCGAGAGGCATTCATCGAAAGAGTTTCCATAAACCGTGAAGTCGTCCATAAATACCTCTATTATATGCTCAACATAGTCAGAAAATATGCTTACCATACACCTTTGAAAGGTGGCCGGCGCGTTGCAGAGTCCAAATGGCATTCGTCGAAAGGCAAAGGTTCCAAAGGCACACGTAAACGTTGTCTTCCCTTGATCCTTAGGTGCCGTTGGGATCTGATAGAAACCTGAATATCCATCAAGACAACAGTAGTGAGTTTTTCCAGCTAAACGTTCAAGCATTTGGTCAATAAAGGGGAGGGGAAAATGATCTTTCTTAGTAAGGGCATTGAGACCTCTATAGTCCATACACACCCTCCACTTATTTTGAACCCGAGTGGGGACTAACTCACCGTCCTGATTTTCAACAACTGTAATACCTGTTTTCTTCGATACAACCTGAACTGGACTTACCCATTCACTATCAAATATTGGATAGATCATACCTGCGTCGAGGAGCTTAATGATCTCCTTTTTCACTACCTCCATCATTGGCAGGTTTAGTCTACACTGTGCTTCTCGACGGGGTTTAGCACCCTCCTCCAAAATGATTTTATGCATGCATGTGGAGGGGCTCAGACCTTTGATATCAGTAATCGTCTAACCAATCGCCTTCCTGTACTCTCGAAGCACTCTAATTAGTTTCTCCTCTTCCAGACCGTCGAGCATGCTGGATATGATCACGGGTAGGGTTTCACCATCACCTAAATATGCGTATTTCAAGTGCTCGGGAAGCTTTTTGAGCTCCAGCTTTGGGGCCTGCAAAATCGAGGGTAACAGTATAGATTTTGATCGTGATAGCTTAATAGGCACAAATTTCATACTTATAGTCTTAAGAGCTTCCAAAGCGTAAACCACATCAAGTATATCATCAGAAAATTCAAACCGATCAACAAATCTCCTAACTCTATCAACAGACATGTTATGACATAAAGCATAATTCAACTCATCATCATAATTTGAAGCAAAAACCTCATGAGTCAAATCTTCAATGATATCAACATTATAAATACAAGACACATCTTCAGCACGTTTCATGGCATCATAAACATTGAATTTCACTACTTCCCCATCAAACTCTAAAGTTAATGAACCACTATGCACATCTATCTTTGCCTTAGCCATGCTAAGGAAAGGCCTACCTAACAAGATATCAGAAGATTTAGATGAACTATCATTTTCCATATCAAGAATAAAGAAATCAACAAGAAAAATTAATCCATTAACTTGAACTAGCACATCCTCTAAAACACCTTCAGGATAGACAATCAATCGATCCACCAATTGAATTATAACTCCAGTACTAGTTAATGGACCAAGACCCAAAGAAGTATAAACAGATAAAGGCATCACATTAATAGAGGCTCCTAGGTCACACATAGCTTTACTTATACCAATATTCCCAATTTTGCAAGGAATGGAAAACATACCTTGATCGCGACACTTAGGAGGTAATTTCCTCTGTAAGACAGCCGAAACATTCTCACCCACACTCACCCTTTCATTACCTGTTAACTTACGCTTGTTTGTGCATAATTCCTTAAGGAATTAGGTGTAGCGCGGAACCTGTTTAATGGCCTCGAGGAGCGGGATGTTTACTTCAACTCTTTGGAATAACTCCATGATGCTTTTATCCTCCTTTTCCTTCTTGCTCTAAGCCAGTCTCTGGGGGAATGGGGGTGGAACCACTAGAGGTTTAGGTTTTTGAGGATTTTCAGATGGACCTGAATCCTGTATGTGGTCTCGTTTAAGCTCCATTTCGGCTTCCTGTTCTGTCTCTGCACAGGAACCCCAGGCGTGGTCACATTTAGGGTTCTTGTCGACTGGGGGCTGTAATTCCTTACCATTTCTTAAGACAATAGCGCTCACATTATGCCTCGGGTCGAGTTTCTGAGACGACAGCTTGCCTTGAGTCTCCATTTTGCTAACTGAGGATGCTATCTGGCTCATTTGAGTCTCTAGAGTCTTCATACTCTCTTCTATCTTTTGAAATCTGGTTGAAGTGTCCTGTTGAAATCTCTCAGTATTAGTAGCTATCATACGGACAATTTCATCAAGAGGCTTACCTGAGCCCGCAGGCTGTTGCGGTGGTGGTGGTCCGTGATGGAAGTTCTGTCGGTTCGGTTGGTTGTTAGCATAACTGAAATTTGGGTGGCTTCTCCAACCGGGGTTGTAGGTGTTTGAATAGGGATCAAACTTCCTCTGTTGGAACCCAATAGCATTCACATTCTCCGGTGTTTCATCGTGGAGTGTTGGGCACACATCGGTTGGGTGAGCTAGGCTAGTGCAGATGCCACACGCCCTCACAGGTGGAGGAGTACCTACATTCAAATTCTGGACCAAAGTTGTTAGCAAAGATTTGACCTCATCGAGAGAAGTAACATTTACCTCGTTCACCCTTCGCGGTATATCTTGTCGAGCACCGAATTGCTGGGAGTTTGCTGCCATGGTTGATATCAACTCCCGGGCTTCGGCTGGGGTTTGCTGACGATGGCCCCGCCACTTGCAGCGTCCATCATTCTACGCTCCATTGGAATCAAACCCTCGTAGAAATACTGGATGATCAATTGTTCGGATATGCCATGCTGTGGGCAGCTTGCTAAAATTCTCTTGTACCTCTCCCAGTACTCGTAGAGGTTCTCTGAATCCTTTTGCTTAATGCCACATATTTCACGCCTGATGTTGGCGGCTCGGGATGCTGGGAAATATTTCTCTAGAATCCCGGTGTGAGCATCACATGCCCACGGTACGGAAAACAAAAATTTTTGTTCCGAGACCTTCTCGAAAGCTAGGATCCATGTGACTATATAACAAAGTCAAACCAAAACGACCAAAGGAGACCGTCTCTAACGGTATCCACGCAGAGATCGGAAAACCTAACCGGGACAAACCCTTTGACCCGAGAATAACTAGAACAAAGTAAAGACTGCTAGATCTTACCTTTTTTTCTGGAGAGCTTGGAAAATGATGGAGGAGAACCTTGAAGGACGAAGATGATCGATGAAGATTAGAAGAAGAAAAACTCTTTTTCTTTTTAAACCTTTCTTCTTCACTTAAAACCAACGAGCACTTCACCGCATCTTTTTATATTGCCTCTTTGTCTTCTAGCCATTTAATAAAATCAATGACTAAGCATAAGAAGCTTCTCCCTTTCCACGTTACCTTATATATATATATATATATATATATATAAATAATAAAGCTAAGCTTCATCCTCCATCCACGTATAGCCTATATATATATTAATTCTTTAATTAATTAATTAATTAATTAATTATATAAATAAATGCTGAAGTGGTCGATCCACCACACTGGGTTGGTCTCACCGACCCATCAAGGTCCCGGTATGGGAAAAACCCCCAGAAACGTTTTTCAGCAATGTCAATGTCGCGATCTCATCGGGACATATTTCGATCTCATCGGGATCCATTTAATCATATTGCTCTCCATTTATTGGAACTCTGTCCAAAACTATTTTACGAGTTCTCCGAGACACTCTTATGCGTGTGACCCATTAGGTTCCCGGTTATGTTGGCCACTTAGATTAACACTTAATCTAAGCAAGTCATGAGCGGTATCTAGCAACACATCATGACCCCCAATTGACCGGAAAGTAATTGGTTTGACAAATGAAGCTATATTCATCATGGACCATATCACGAACCTTTCCATAGACAATTACCGTGCAATTCGTCCTTTCACCATGCTATACCCCACTTGGTTATGAGTATGGGCAATGTGTCAACTCTCACTAGACTGACTATGTCAAATCTAGTCCAAGTGATTTCAGTTCTTGTCCTGGGACTCATTACTTAATACTTAATATGTCAATGAAGACACTCTTCATGACATATGTACTCTGATCAGAGATTTCCAAGTAATGACCCTGACAAGAGGCCATGGGTATCATCTTACGCTATCACGAAGTGGTAAATCCTTTATTGGCTACTCAATTACCTTGAATACCTCAAACTGTACCCAAGCACCACCCTATGGCGACCTCGAAAGGCAACAAGGAATGGAGTCAAAGCACGTAATCAAGATTCAAGATATCCTTGAGTACCTCAAGTCTAAGGATACTTACACCATTGCTATGATGAGATTATCAGCGACATTAGAATAGTACATCCATGTGATGATCTCATAGCGGGTCATCCAATGTACTTACTACCTCTAGTAAGCATCCACATCTCAACCCTAAATATCTCATATATACGGTTTACGAGATCCATCGCTTGATCAAATCAAGGAGCTTAAGATGTGCTAGTCTATCCGGATTACCGATGTCCAGTCTCGGTAATCCTATGACTAGGATAATTTAGATATCTTGACATAATTGCACATGATAGGAATCTCGATAGTATGATCACATCACAATTTACTTCATGCTATGTCATATATCATGGACTTCATTAATTTGCTTATTGATCAATATCAGTTCATAAATAATGAACAGCAACGTAATGAAATATGTCTTTCTTTATTTATTCATAAAGACTGTACACAAATTGGTACAAAATGCGCTAAAGACGATTGCCTTCAGGGCACTACTCTAACAGTCGGGACATCCCTTCCCAAGTGTTGATTGTCCCAGGAGGTAGGTAGTAGAGCCAGTCCTTGGCTGCATCCTGTAGCGGGAATGGAAAAGCTCTCAGTTTGATTTGGTCCTCCGTGAAATTCCTTCAGATGCTTATTCGGATCCTCGTTTTCCAATCCACGGAAGGTGGGCAACAAGTGGATGAGTCCGGACTTCAATTCGAACCCTTCTTGAAGTTCTGGAAAGTCTATGCATAGCAGATGTTGTGCTTGAGTGGGTCTACCTAAGTCCTGGAGGGTTCTGTTAAGAGCCATATCCTGCGCGTGGTCACGGTTAAGCTTCCCGTCAGGTTGCTGTTCAAATTAAATCTCTTATTCAGTACTGCTTTGAGATCCGACTCAACCGGGGTCGGTAATCCACTAGCTTCTCCTTGTTTCTTCCTTTGTTTGCTCAACTTCCTTAGCCTCTTAGCGATCTTTTCGATCTCAGGGTCGTACAAGATGGAATCTCCCGTACGAATGTTCCTAGGTGAAAAAAACAAAATCAATTAGTTACCAATCCCCAGCAACGGCGCCAAAATTTGATGGGTGTCGAATCCACCAAAAATAATTCCCAAACAACAAATAAATATAAATTGCACACAGTGGTAAATGGGGTCGATCCACAGAGAATGGAATAAATTGATTCTATTCAAATGCCAAGGAATGAATGAAATTAATTAAAAGGGGGTTTTGGAGTTTTCTACTAAAACTACTAATTAAACTAATCACTAATAAATTGTTAACTGAATTAATATTAAATAAAAAAATAACTATGATTCAACTAGCAAGGAACTCAGATAAAATTGATTAACTCAATAAACAACAACTTAGCCAGGAAATTCCTAATTATGCATAGATCGCGATCATCGACTCAATTATTTTCTTTGGTTTAATAATAGGTTAGCTATAGTTACCAACTACCTCTGGCTCCCTCATTTCTTCTTAATTTTAGAATAATCAAAGAAACTCCTTTAAACTATTCCCTAATTAACTAATAACCCCTTCGAGACTCTCTCTGAGATTCAATTAATTAACAGCATTAAACTCTAAAGAAACACTAACCCTAAATGACTACGCACTGACTCATGCTTCATCTAGTTAGATCGTAAGTTTCTTAACACGAAATCAGACAAGTATTATGTCCTAGTGTCAATTTCCGCAAACACTAATTACCCAACTAACACCACCAAGTAAATCAATTGGCGATATGCAAATTAACTGACTCTACAATCGGGCCCTAATCGCAAAATCAATTAATAAACAATGACAATAAAGCATAAACAATACAAATATTATAAACCAAATAATTAGAACAATAAGGTCTCACGATTCAAGGCATAACAATTGGAATTTCTCGACTAAAACAGTTTAGTTACTCATAACGGAATTAAACAAAAAAAGATTCTTAATTAACATAGTCTAAGTAACAAGGGAAAGAAGAAAAACAAGATTCTTAATTGCCCCACGAGAGCTGCTGATTTTTCTTCCCTTCCTTCCCTCATGTACGGATGCTATATGTCTCCCCCCAAAGTGCCGCTGCTGATTGCTTTCTTCTCTAATTGTCGCTGCTCATTAACCTCCAAGTATCGTTGCTGATCGCTGTCCTCTCCAAGTGTCGCTGCTATTTTTGCTCCTCTCCTAATTGCGGCCTCTATTTTTCTTTTGTCTCACACTTCCCTAGGTTTTTCTCCTTCTAGTGGGCCTCCCCCTAAGACAATTAAAAGACCTACATATTAAAACCTTGGTTGCGTCCCTTCTCTCCCCGTGTCTAGCATTTCATCCTTTTTAATGTTGTTGTACGTGGCGTCTCCCTGTGGCTTCTCCCAAAATCGACGCCACCTATTGCCTCACAACCTGCCTTGGTCCTTTAATTTTCCCTTTTGTCTCTAGTGATGATGTGACAATTAAGTTTGCAACCTCCCTTAATTCCCTTCATGCTTCTTCGTTTCTCTTGGTCACGCCTTTAGCTACTCATTTATTGGAACTCTGTCCAAAACTATTTTAGGAGTTCTCCGAGACACTCTTATGCGTGTGACCCATTAGGTTCCCGGTTATGTTGGCCACTTAGATTAACACTTAATCTAAGCAAGTCATGAGCGGTATCTAGCAACACATCATGACCCCCAATTGACCGGAAAGTAATTGGTTTGACGAATAAACATATATTCATCATGGACCATATCACGAACCTTTCCATAGACAATTACCGTGCAATTCGTCCTTTCACCATGCTATACCCCACTTGGTTATGAGTATGGGCAATGTGTCAACTCTCACTAGACTGACTATGTCAAATCTAGTCCAAGTGATTTCAGTTCTTGTCCTGGGACTCATTACTTAATACTTAATATGTCAATAAAGACACTCTTCATGACATATGTACTCTGATCAGAGATTTCCAAGTAATGACCCTGAAAAGAGGCCATGGGTATCATCTTCTGCTATCACAGAAGTGGTGAATCCTCTATTGGCTACTCAATTACCTTCGAATACCTCAAACTGTACCCAAGCACCACCCTACAAGCGACCTCTGTAAGGTAACAAGGAATGGAGTCAAAGCACAGAATCAGTATTCAAGATATCCTTGAGTACCTCAAGTCTAAGGATACTTGCACCATTGCTATGATGAGATTATCGCTGACATTAGAATAGTACATCCATGTGATGATCTTATAGCAGGTCATCCAATGTACTTACTACCTCTAGTAAGCATCCACATCTCAACCCTAAATATCTCATATATACGGTTTACGAGATCCACCGCTAATCAAATCAAGGAGCTTGAGATGTGCTAGTCTATCTGGATTACCGATGTCGGCCTCGGTAATCCTATGACTAGGGATAATTTGAATCTTGACATAATTGCACATGATAGGAATCTCAGTAGTATGATGACATCACAATTTACTTCATGCTATGTCATATATCATGGACTTCATTAATTTGCTTATTGATCAATATCAGTTCATAAATTATGAACAGCAACGTAATGAAATATGCCTTTCTCTATTTATTCATAAAGACTGTACACAAATTGGTACAAAATGCGCTAAAGGCGATTGCCTTCAGGGCACTACTCTAACAATCTCCCACTTGTCCTAAAGCCAATCGCCTTGATATCTAATACCATAGGCGAGTACATGAGAATCAAAACTCTTCTGTGACAATGGCTTTGTCAACGGATCAGCAATATTCTGCTCTGTGGGAATTCTCTCTATCTGCACATCACCTCGACCAATGATCTCCCTGATCAGATGATATATGCGGAGTACGTTTTTGGATTGTTGATGAGACCTTGGTTCCTTCGCCTGCGCAATAGCCCCATTGTTATCACAATACAACTGTATGGGTCCATCACTGCTAGGAACCACACCAAGTTTAGTAATGAACTTCTTGATCCAAACGGCTTCCTTTGCTGCTTCTAAAGCGGCAATGTACTCTGCCTCGGTTGTTGAATCGTGATCGTCTCTTGTTTGGAACTCTTCCAACCGATCGCCTCGCCGATTCGATGTGAATATGTAACTGATTGGGATTTGGAATCATCCTTATCAGTTAGGCGGCATCTGTATACCCGCTCACCTGGAGATCTCCATCCCCATATATCAAGAACACATCCTTAGTCCTTCACAAGTACTTGAGGATATTCTTGACTGCCACCCAGTGACCCTCACCAGGATCCGATTGGTATCTGCTCGTAACACTTAGAGCGTATGATACATCGGGTCTCGTACATAGCATTGCATACATGATAGATCCTACCGCAGATGCATACGGGATCATATCCATGCGCATCCTCTCATCTTGTGTCTTAGGACACAAAGATTTCGAGAGTGTTATCCCATGAGTGATGGGAAGGTACCCTCTCTTGGATTGTTCCATGCTAAACCTCTTTAGCATCTTGTCTATGTACGTTGATTGTGAAAGACCAAGCAATCTTTTTGATCTATCTCTATAGATCCTTATCCCGAGGATATAAGTTGCTTCACCAAGGTCTTTCATGGAAAATTGTTTGACAACCAAATATTGGTGATTGTAGCATCGAGACATCGTTTCCTAGTAATAATATGTCATCTACATATAGCACAAGGAATACGATTGCAGTCCCACTAACCTTCTTATACACACAGTATTCATCCGGATTTTGTGAGAAACCAAACTCTTTGATTACCTCATCAAAATGGATATTCCAACTCCGGGATGCTTGCTTCAATCCATAAATGGATTTTTGAAGCTTGCATACCTTTTCGCCATCATAGAAGATGAAGCCCTCAGGTTGTGTCATATAAACATCCTCAGCTAGATTTCCATTTAGGAAAGCTGTCTTCACATCCATTTGCCATATCTCATAATCATAATGAGTGGCAATGGCTAGGAGTATCTAATGGATTTAAGCATTGCTCTTGAAATGAAGGTCTAAATCGTAGTCAACTCCTTGTCTTTGATAAAACCTTTAGCCACAAGCCTTGCTTTATAGGTAATTACATTACCATCCATGTCGGTTTTCTTCTTGAAAATCCATTTACACCTATGGGTTTTATTCCTTGGTGCATCGACCAAAGTCCATACTTGGTTTTCATACATGGAATCCATTTGATTTCATGGCTTGAAGCCATTCTCGGACTCGAACTCTTAGAACCTCTTCATAGGTGGTAGGCTCATCATCTTCTATGAGCAATCGTCATTCTGTTCACTCACAGAAATCCATATCTCTCGGGAGCAGGCGTATCCCACGTGACCTCTGAACCGTGTGTTGTAGAAGGTTGAACTGTTACTTCATCCGTATGAGTCACAGTTTGAGTTCGAGCAATTGATCTGCGTCATTCGAGCATCTTGAACTTCTTCAAGTTCAATTTTGCTCCCCTTGTCTTCTTGTAAAAGAAACTCTTTCTCTAAAAGACAGCATGCTTTGAAATAAACACCTTTTGTTCCTCAAAGAAGATAGGCGATATCTCATTGTTTCTTTAGGATATCCTACGAACAAACACTTGTCGATTTTGCATCAAGTTTATCTCGATCAGATCCGCTTCACATAAGCAGGACAACCCCAAACTTTCAAATGACTAAGATAGGGTCTTTTGTTAGTCCACATCTCATATGGAGTAACATCAACTGTCTTTGATGGAACTCTGTTTAGCAAGTAAACAGCTGTCTCGATTGCATACCCCCAAAAGGATTTTGGTAACTTTGCAAAGCCCATCATTGATCGTACCATGTCTAACAAGGTTCGATTTCTCCTTTCTGCCACACCATTATGCTGTGGTGTGTAAGGAGGTGTCCATTGAGATAAAAATCCCATTATCTCTGAGATAATCCAAAAACTCTTGGTCTAAGTATTCTCCACCATGATCTAATCGTAATGTCTTGATACTTTTCCCAAGTTGGTTTTCTACTTCATTTCTGAATTGTTTGAACTTTTCAAATGCTTCAGATTTGTATCTCATCAGATAAAGGTACCCATATCGAGAATAATCATCGATAAAGGTAATGAAGTAAAGACAACCACTTCTAGCATGGATGGACATTGGACCACATACATCTGAATGTATTAGGTCTAATACTCCAGTTGCTCGTTCACCCTTTCCCTTAAAGGGTAACTTAGTCATCTTGCCTAATAAACAAGATTCGCATATGTCATATGATTCATAATCAAATGACCCTAAACTTTCACTCTTATGGAGCTTAGCTATGCGTCTCTTATTTATATGGCCAAGGCGACAATGCCATAAGTAAGTTGATTTTAAATTATCTCGTTTATGTCTTTTCGTGTCATTGACATTCATAATTGGATGTGACATAACTAATATGTAAATTCCATTGCATAAAGTACCAGTACCATAAAGCATTCCATTCAAACTAATAGAACAACCATTGTTACTAAAAGTCAAATGGAAACCATTTCTATTTAAACAAGAAAGCAGATAATATGTTCTTTGTTAATACAGTACAAAATAACAATCATCCAATTTAATTACAAGCCCCAGTGGGGAGTGACAAAAGTAAGTGTTTCACGGCTAATGCAAAGAACTCTTGCTCCATTTCCCACACGCAGTCTAGTTCTTCCTTCATGAGTTGTCTCATCGTCCACGAGGCCCCGCATATCATTGCATATGTGTGAGCCACAACCGGTATCTAATACTCATATGTTATGATCGAAGCAGTATTAACCTCGATGACAAACATACGAAGAAGTCGAGGCATCGATGCCTTCTTACCTTGATTCCTCCAGATAGACTTCTGGTTCCTCTTCCAGGTGGCGGTCTTGCCCTGATGGAAGCAAGTTCCTTTAGTGCGATCTCTTTGGTTTCTTCTTGGCTATACTTCCTTTCGGTTTCTTAGACCTCTTCTTCTTGATTTCTTTTCTTGGAACCGAAGAAGAGTCTACCATAAGCACTGCCTTGCTATCCTTCTTGATAGCTTGCTCTGCTGTCTTGAGTAGATTGATCAACTCAGGGATTGTCGTGGATATTTGGTTCATCCGATAGTTTAACACAAACTATGAATAACTATCAGACAATCCAACTAGAATTAAGTCAACACTTAATTCATAATCCATGACAAAACCTAAGACAGCCAACCTCTCGATATACCCATTCATCTTGATGCATCTTGCTGCAGATGAACTCGAGTCATCTTAGTAGTGAAGAGTAACCTCGAGGTCTCGAACCTTTCGACCGAGCTTGCTCATCAAACGACTCCCCTAAGATGAAACACTATGGTATGAGCATCCATAGACTCATCGCCGCTTCGCGACTCTGGTGACATCGAGGTAAGCATAATCTGAGTTGCTATGTCGCATCTTTGAGATACTTCGATATACTTCGATCCTCATCGAAGTATCGTGACAGTGGATCAGAAATGGAACATCTAGGACATATCGATTCCTCATACGAGAACAATTCTCGATTTCTCACCAATCAAGAAAATTTGGTCCGATTAATTTGTTTGAGTTCATAAGTGAGCGCTGAGTTCACACTTGAAGTCATCTTCAATCAACCTAAAGAGAAAGAGAGAAAGAATGTTAGAATAGAATTAAATGCATGATCATAAGGACTTGCATGACATGCATATGGGTCCCACTAGTTTCAAAGAATCCATAACCCTCAGTACGAATCCAAGAAACATTATGACAAAATGTCCTAGTGGGTCGATATCCGATATTACTAACAATGACCTTGGGTTTACCCAACAAGCCACCTTAGGTCAATCGGTAGGTATCGGTCATACCAATTGCATCTTAGATATCCGACATTACTAAAATGACCTTGGGTTTATCCAACAAGCCACCTTAGATCAATCGGCAGGTATCGGTTATACCAATTACTTTATAGATGCAACTATCGACTAGTGCTATCAACTCTTGATGTATGCACACCCATTGGGTTATCAACTCTTGATGCGCGTACATCTGATGTACACTACCCAATTTCGCCTCTGTCCACGTTGACCTTGAGTTTACTCAACAAATCAACGCTTCTAGTGAAAACCGACCCATTAATCCAAAAATCTTATTTTCATGGTTCGAACATATTCGTATAGAGTGAGCTTGGGTTTACCCAACAACCCAACTCTATAAGAACTCTGGTTCTCCCCATATTAATGGAAGACGTGAGTTTTCATATTAAGTGTGAGGGTTTTCAGGTCTCATCTTCTTCTTCTCCAAGCTATAGGATTATAGTTATCATGACTATATGGTATGATTTAGGGTATTTCATCAATCACATTGAGTCTATACCTAAAATCACCCATCATCCCACCTATGCATGTTGTTATAATCGACTGGTGCATGTTCTAGTCGACTGGTATATGTGCCGATCATTTGGAACTAATCTTTATAGGTTATCATCTTGTGCGTTCAATCATTGGAACATGTGTGGTCGACTGGTTTTTGGCCTGCTTTCTAATCGGCTAATTTCTCAATCCGTGTAGTTCAAATTCACAATACCAAGTGTAATATCCTTTATTATGATGTAACAATGAAACACTTTCATTGTTGCATGCTTACCATATATAGTCAAACTATACATGAAACTTGAAATTAATGAATACGCTCCTATTCATTTAGATTTCCAAATAATTTCAGAATATCAAATTATTATCCTAAGTATCTCTAGGTAGTCTACACTTTATCAAGACTATTTCGGCACTGGTCACAAAATTTGTGACGGCCAAAACAATCAAGATAAGGGAATATACTAACGAGACGCTAATGAGACACATTTGACATCCGAAAATTGTTTGGAAACCTAATTTCAAGAAATTCAATTTGGAAAGCATACAAAATCAATATAACACATTTTTAATCACATTAAAAAT
Organism: Erythroxylum novogranatense; assembly: GCA_029891385.1. Taxonomy (NCBI): domain Eukaryota; kingdom Viridiplantae; phylum Streptophyta; class Magnoliopsida; order Malpighiales; family Erythroxylaceae; genus Erythroxylum; species Erythroxylum novogranatense. Next base: position 35,763,636 of record CM057233.1, on the reverse strand, counting down.
GATCAAAGGTATTGGAATAGAAAACTACACATTTTCTCATTTCAAACAAAACAGCTCCAGCAACTTTCTCAAAACTGCCAAGCTTTGCCTTTTGCTTGAAAAACTCATTGAAAAAATTTCAATAAATTCTGAGAAAATTACAGAGGTTACAACACGTTCACAACATGCTCCATGAATTTTTTCAGGATTTATTTCCATCAAACACTCATTCAACCTCAGCAACTAAGCCAATGTAGAATCTGTGTTCCTCAACACAGTTATTCCCAGCAGCACACAATAAATTCTCAAATAAATAGTAAATCACCTCGAAAATATTTTTCCTTTCTCGTAGACATTAATAAACATCTTACAGACATTTCCGTGAAAGAAAAACTGAAAAAACAATTTCTACAATTTATTCTTGAATTTATAAGCATGTCTGTTCAAGGAATGTGCACAAAGACAGCAACCAGAACATTAGGGAATAAATTAGCAAAACCATATCAAATCAAATTGATAAATCCCGAGCTTCCACAGACATATGCAACAACACCTTGTGAACATATCTGGGCAAGAAAATTTCGAAAACACTATCTCTATACTGAATTCGAAATTCACATATATAACATGCATCATCATCACAAGCATTAGGCAACTCCGACCTAGTCATGGTTTCTTCGTTATATACGACACAAGTGGCTCTGATACCACTGTAGGAAAATTCTGGTGTGAGCATCACATGCCCACGGTGCGGAGAAAAAAAATTTTTGTTTCGGAACCTTCCCGAAAGCTAAGATCCATGTGACTATATAATAAAGTCAAACCAAAACGACCAAAGGAGACCGTCTCTAACGGTATCCACGCAGAGATCGAAAAACCTAACAGGGACAAACCCTTTGGCCCGGGAATAGCTAGAATAAAGTAAAGACTGCTAAATCTTACCTTTGTTCTGGAGAGCTTGGAAAATGATGGAGGAGAACCTTGAAGGATGAAGATGATCGATGAAGATTAGAAGAAGAAAAACTCTTTTTCTTTTTAAACCTTTCTTCTTCACTTAAAACCAACGAGCACTTCACCTCATCTTTTTATATTGCCTCTTTGTCTTGTAGCCATTTAATAAAATCAATGACTAAGCATAAGAAGCTTCTCCCTTTCCACGTTACCTTTTATATATATATATATATATATATATATATATATATATATATATATATATATAATAAAGCTAAGCTTCATCCTCCATCCACGTATAGCCTATATATATATATATATATATATATATATATATATATATATATAAATAAATGCTGAAGTGGTCCAGTCACCTCTGGGAATTGGTCTCTACCGCCTACTGAGGGATTCAGTATAGGAAAAACCCCCAGAAATGTTTTTCAGCAATGTCAATGTCGCGATCTCATCGGGACATATTTCGATCTCATCGGGATCCATTTAATCCGATTGCTCTCCATTTATTGGAACTCTGTCCAAAACTATTTTACGAGTTCTCCGAGACACTCTTATGCGTGTGACCCATTAGGTTCCCGGTTATGTTGGCCACTTAGATTAACACTTAATCTGAGCAAGTCATGAGCGGTATCTAGCAACACATCATGACCCCCAATTAACCGGAAAGTAATTAGTTTGACAAATGAAGCTATATTCATCATGGACCATATCACGAACCTTTCCATAGACAATTACCGTGCAATTCGTCCTTTCACCATGCTATACCCCACTTGGTTATGAGTATGGGCAATGTGTCAACTCTCACTAGACCGACTATGTCAAATCTAGTCCAGTGATTTCGATTCTTGTCTTGGGACTCATTACTTAATACTTAATATGTCAATGAAGACACTCTTCATGACATATGTACTCTGATCAGAGATTTCCAAGTAATGACCCTGACAAGAGGCCATGGGTATCATCTTCTGCTATCACAGAAGTGGTGAATCCTTTATTGGCTACTCAATTACCTTCAAATACCTCAAGCTGTACCCAAGCACCACCCTATGGCGACCTCCGAAAGGAACAAGGAATGGAGTCAAACGTAAGAATCGATATCAAGATATCCTTGAGTACCTCAAGTCTAAGGATACTTGCACCATTGCTATGATGAGATTATCACTGACATTAGAATAGTACATCCATGTGATGATCTCATAGCAGGTCATCCAATGTACTTACTACCTCTAGTAAGCATCCACATCTCAACCCTAAATATCTCATATGTACAGTTTCTGAGATCCACTGCTTGATCAAATCAAGGAGCTTGAGATGTGCTAGTCTATCCGGATTACCGATGTCCAGTCTCAGTAATCCTATGACTATGGATAATTTAGATACTGACATAATTGCACATGATAGGAATCTCAGTAGTATGATCACATCACAATTTACTTCATGCTATGTCATAGATCATGGACTTCATTAATTTGCTTATTGATCAATATCAGTTCATAAATAATGAACAGCAACGTAATGAAATATGTCTTTCTTTATTTATTCATAAAGATTGTACACAAATTGGTACAAAATGCGCTAAAGGCGATTACCTTCAGGGCACTACTCTAACAGTCGGGACATCCCTTCCCAAGTGTTGATTGTCCCAGGAGGTAGGTAGTATAGCCAGTCCTTGGCTGCATCCTGCAGCGAGAATGGAAAAGCTCTCAGTTTGATTTGGTCCTCCGTGAAATTCCTTCAGATGCTTATTCGGATCCTCGTTTTCCAATCCACGGAAGGTGGGGGGCAACAAGTGGATGAGTCCGGACTTCAATTCGAACCCTTCTTGAAGTTCTGGAAAGTCTATGCATAGCGGATGTTGTGCTTGAGTGGGTCTACCCAAGTCCTGGAGGGTTCTGTTAAGAGCCATATCCTGCGCGTGGTCACGGTTAAGCTTCCCGTCAGGTTGCTGTTCAAATTAAATCTCTTATTCGTACTCTGTTTCAGTATCCGACTCAACCGGGGTCGGTAATCCACTAGCTTCTCCTTGTTTCTTCCTTTGTTTGCTCAACTTCCTTAGCCTCTTAGCGATCTTTTCGATCTCAGGGTCGTACAAGATGGAATCTCCCGTACGAATGTTCCTAGGCAAAAAAAACAAAATCAATTAGTTACCAATCCCCAGCAACGGCGCCAAAATTTGATGGGTGTCGAATCTACCAAAAATAATTCCCAAACAACAAATAAATATAAATTGCACACAGTGGTAAATGGGGTCGATCTACAGAGAATGGAATAAATTGATTCTATTCAAATGCCAAGGAATGAATGAAATTAATTAAAAGGGGGTTTTGGAGTTTTCTACTAAAACTACTAATTAAACTAATCACTAATAAATTGTTAACTGAATTAATATTAAATAAAAAAATAACTATGATTCAACTAGAAAGGAACTCAGATAAAATTGATTAACTCAACAAACAACAACTTAGCCAGGAAATTCCTAATTATGCATAGACCGCGATCATCGACTCAATTATTTTCTTTGGTTTAATAATAGGTTAGCTATAGTTACCAACTACCTCTGGCTCCCTCATTTCTTCTTAATTTTAGAATAATCAAAGAAACTCCTTTAAACTATTCCCTAATTAACTAATAACCCCTTCGAGACTCTCTCCGAGATTCAATTAATTAACAGCATTAAACTCTAAAGAAACACTAACCCTAAATGACTACGCACTGACTCATGCTTCATCTAGTTAGATCGTAAGTTTCTTAACACGAAATCAGACAAGTATTATGTCCTAGTGTCAATTTCCACAAACACTAATTACCCAACTAACACCACCAAGTAAATCAATTGGCGATATGCAAATTAACTGACTCTACAATCGGGCCCTAATCGCAAAATCAATTAATAAACAATGACAATAAAGCAGAAACAATACGAATATTATAAACCAAATAATTAGAACAATAAGGTCTCACGATTCAAGGCATAACAATTGGAATTTCTCGACTAAAACAGTTTAGCTACTCATAACGGAATTAAACAAAACAAGATTCTTAATTAACATAGTCTAAGTAACAAGGGAAAGAAGAAAAACAAGATTCTTAATTGCCCCACGAGAGCTGCTGATTTTTCTTCCCTTCCTTCCCTCATGTACGGATGCTATATGTCTCCCCCCAAAGTGCCGCTGCTGATTGCTTTCTTCTCTAATTGTCGCTGCTCATTAACCTCCAAGTATCGTTGCTGATCGCTGTCCTCTCCAAGTGCCGCTGCTATTTTTGCTCCTCTCCTAATTGCGGCTGCTATTTTTCTTTTGTCTCACACTTCCCTAGGTTTTTCTCCTTCTAGTGGGCCTCCCCCCTAAGACAATTAAAAGACCTACATATTAAAACCTTGGTTCAGTCCCTTCTCTCCCCGTGTCCAGCATTTCATCCTTTTTAATGTTGTTGTACGTGGCGTCTCCCTGTGGCTTCTCCCAAAATCGACGCCACCTATTGCTTCACAACCTTCCTTGGTCCTTTAATTTTCCCTTTTGTCTCTAGTGATGATGTGACAATTAAGTTTGCAACCTCCCTTAATTCCCTTCATGCTTCTTCGTTTCTCTTGGTCACGCCTTTAGCTACTCATTTAATTCACAATCGATGGGCTCCTTTTCTCAAGCCTCTAAAAATTATAATTCCCTACAAGGAAATATTAAATCAAATTAAGTCCCAATAATTAAACCAATAAGAGGAATAAAAAAAGAATAAATCAACATTCAGTTTTATAGACTAACAATGATAATCTTAATGCTTATCTGGCCAACTTCCTAGAGACTTGTGACATGTTTAAATACAATGGAATGTCAAAAGATGCAGTCAAAAGACCAAGCCTAGGTATGGTTAAACTCCTTAAACCTAGAGAATGTCATGACATAAGAGCAGCTGGTGTAAGCCTTTTTGGCTAAATACTTTCCCTTAATAAAAACCAGTAGACTTATAAAGAAAATCACAAATTTCTAGCAAATTGAGGGGGAGTCTTTATATGTAGCATGGGAATGATTCAAAGAATTGTAAAGTAGTCTCTTATATTACAACTTAACAAAGAATTTCCTTTTCCAAACATACAATAGAGTGATTCCACCTACCTAAGGCACCATAAATGTAACAACTAATGGATCTTTAACAAGGAAAACAGTTGAAGTAGCAGATAATAAGTAAGAAGAGATGGAAAACAATAGTTATATATGGACATTAGAAAGAAGTTAATAGTAGCCAACTTTTAAAGATCAAAAGGGAGTGCCTGTTGTGGATTCACTAATAGCATTGTAGGCTGAAGTAATAAACCTAGCCAAAAATTGAACAGTTTGAAGGACATCTCTTCTAGTTCATTCAAGACAATTAAGCATAGATGCAAACTATACATAAAAGAAAGCCATGTCTTAGCTGATTACTTCCTAGTGGAAAATAACTACATGAAACAACTCGATTTTATAGGATTACAGTATGGTCGGGGAGGTAATAATCCCTACTATAATACTTACATTCATGGGTGGAAAAATCACCTAATTTTTTCTTGGTCTAATAATGTAGGAAACCCATTTTAAGCTCAAGGCCTATTAGTATTTCAGTAAGATAGAATCGGTTCTTTATAATCAAAGAAATTGATGGAAGATTTGAATTCCAAATTCGTAAGCCAAGATGAGAACTAAAAGAGGATGGAAGTTAAATTTGACCAAAATTATAAAGATTCATTCCTCTTCCATCTATAATTTGGAGTTTCAAGTGGGCCAATTAGTTAGTGCATTATCTACACAAAATGTGGGGAGTCTCCCAAGCATTATGGTGTCTAATTGTTGGACCCCGAACTTTTGGTGAAAATTAGAAATATTAAAATGAATTCAATGAGTGTTTTCGGATATGAATTGTGTTATAGATGTTATTGTGCTTAAAGGAAATTGATGAGAAATGAATTGATTGGTTTTGATGACTTTGAAATTTGAGTAGAGTTGTATGAGTTATGAAAGTTAAAGTGAATGGGTTGATTGAAATGGAGTTGAAAAGCATGAAATAGAAAGTGAAAATGTGAAATTTTGAAGAAAATAGAAAGTTTGACTTGAAAGTTGACTTTTTGATTTAGGCAGAATTTGAGGAAATGATCTTCATGAAATTTGTAGATTATGTTGAGGGCTTTCTGTAGCCATAAAGTTTGACAGTTTTTGATATCGGAATCAAAAATTATGAGTTTTCGCAGTTAAGTGTATTTGGCGTTGTTTTGGAAAAATATTATGAAGTATAGATTTGTGTGTATTGTGCTTTGAGGCCGATCGTCGTACTGATGTGGGTTGAATTGGAGTAAATGGTTTACATGAAAGTTATAGAGAATTAGAATAGCTTTAAAATGATGTATAATATGCGATTCTTGGATGTAGAGGTTGAAAGATGTGAAATTGTGAAGTTTGAATGTTGTTTAGTATGGAAATTTCCATGAAGTAGCTTCGATTTGGATTTTGACCCTCATTGATGTAGAATTTGTTCATAGGGGTCTTAATGAAATTGTAGCTCATGTTTCCAACTTTCTAACGCCATAAAGTATGCAATTTTTAGATATCGGGGCTAGAAATTATGATAATTTGAAGTTTGGATATTGCTTAGGTGATTGCTAACAGAGCATAAACTTTGATTGAAAAATTGACTTAGCAAGAGGTTGAAATTTCTTTAGAGTTCTTCATGAACATTGTAGAGCTTGTTTTTATCTTCCCATTGATATAAAGTATGAAAATATTGGACAAGGGAGTAGAAAGTTATGATTGTTAGAAGTTTTGATGCTGTGTAGTGTGAAGCCGATCGACCAGTCACTTTGTGTGGAGTTTTTGACCCATTTATAGGTCGATCTGATTTTTAAGGCCTTCATAAAGGTTGTAGAGAGTTCTATAACCTTTCTGTAGACACCAAGTTTGTCAAATTTGGAGTTCTGGGTCAAAATTATGATGTTTACAAGTTGAGGTGTTGTTTAAAGTTTTGAGGAGATTATCGATCGGTCATCTTTGAGCTCATTTTTGACCCCTTTAAAGACCGAGCTTGCTTTTGAGTCCTTCTTAAACATTGTATATTTTTCTTTTATATTTCCAACAGTACCAAGTTTGTAAAATTTGGAGCTCAGAATCAAAAGATATGAAGGTCGGAAGTTATGAGGTCGGATCGCGCGGCCGCTCGCCCGATCGGCGCCCGCGCATTGGTCGATCGGCCCGCGAGGTTGATTTCAGCCAACCCGACCTCCCTCCGCTCTTTTGGCCATAACTTCTTCGGCTGACCTCCGATCGACCTGATTTTTGAAGCGTTAGATTTCTAAGACATTTTTCTATCTTTCCATACTAGATTGATCGGTTTTGGCATTAAATTGAAAAAGGTTGATTAGATCAAAGTGAGTTGATCGGTTGTAAAAGTTTAAATAGGGTTCAGTATTTTAGAGATATCTCGATCGGTAGAGCTCCAATCGATCTGATTCTTGTTGCAAATTAAAATACAGACATGGGGTTATAAATGTTATGAAGGATCCGATCGACAATGTAGCCTCTAAGACTTTCAATTTCGGATTGGAATTAGGTGTAGTGTTAAGTTTCAGTTTTGTAATGGCCTGAACATCGTTCGATAGTTTGGAGATATCTCAAGCTATAGAGCTCCGATCGATCTAATTCTTTTTGTAAATTAAACTAGAGACATGGGGCTATAAATGTTATGAAGGAGCTGATTGACAATTTAGCCTCTATGACTTTCAATTTCGGATCGGAATTTAGATGTAGTGTTCAGCCTCGGGTCTAAAGAACATACTTCAGTATTTTGGAGATATCTTGAGCTATAGAGCTCCGATCGATTTGATTCTTGAAGCGATGGATTCGTAAGACATAGAGGGACATTTCTATAAAGTTTTTAAGGCAAAAAGTAAGGGGAAATTTTGAAAGTTTACTTAAAGGGTTAAGTTTATAGGCTTAAATGGAGGGGCTTATGGGTCATTCCTCAGTCATTTAATGACATGGCAAGATTGTGGTCCTTTATAAGGAGAGAATGCATGACACTTAGATAGAAAAACAGCAAGATAAGAAAAGAAAGAAGAGAATGAGAGAAGCTTCGGTGATGGAGAAAAGAGAGAGAAAGCTTAGGGTTTTCGATTTTTGGGAGATTTCAAGGGGATTTTGAGTGGTTTCAAGGGAAAAAAGATGGAAGATGATGAAAGCTTCCTTCCAAACCAAGATATATCCAAAAATGGTGAAGGATGAGGTAAAACCCGAAATTTTGATTTGTGAATTTTAGAAGATTTTTGGTTTAGAATCATGGAAAATGATATGGGTTTGTGTATTATGAAGTCAATTTTGGTGATTGCTAAATATTGTGAGTTTAATTTTGGATGGAAATTAATTAAGGTTATGCCAAATTTTATGAATTGGGGTTTTTGAAAATTGGTGATTTAGATAGCTTGATTATATGTGGAATTAGTGTTTTCTAAGTTCAATTTTAAGGATTATGTTATTTATGAGGTTGAATTTGTGTGACATTGGTGTAGGGAATTTTCAATTGGAAGAATAAAAGAAGAAATGGTCAAAACGAGGTGGGTACCTGTTTATAATAGAATTTATAAGTCACTACTACTTTCTTTAAACAAAGAGATTTTTTGATTTCAATTGCATCATAAATGTTGCATCATTGTATGAATGATTTGAAAATTCATTATTGATTCAATACATGAACTTTTGATGAATTGCAAAATACATTTGTGTTATGCCTCGAAAATTTCATGGCATTTCGTATATTCGAAAAATGGCATTCGATAAATTGATTTAAGCATGATTATGTGGTTGTGATTGGGCAAGAGAGAACCTGTTTCGTTAGTCTCGTGCACGATGACCCATAGTCTTCTCCCGGCTGCCCGTTTGAGGTCACGAGATCCTGAGAATTCGGACTCGTTGTGTTACGGTATAAACCGTTGTGTTTATGGAACTCTTGAGCCATTTTGTTGTGCATTGCATATGTGATTTGCCACTGCATCTATGAATTGTCAAGTTGATGCATTCATGTTTTGTAACCTATGGGTTTATGGCTGAAAGCCTAAAAATCATACGTTTTGCAAATTGCGATTTTGAATACAGCAAGAAAAGAACTTTTTGAAAATGTACTTTACGGATTTCAAGGAAATGTTTTCTAAGACCAGAAAAGAAAAAGAATTTCAAGGATTTTGCTTATTTATTTGTTATAAATTGTTACCCACGAGCTATAAGCTCACCCCCCTTCATTCCCATACAGAGGTGATGAGAAGAAGATCGGGTGAAGAAAATTGAAGGTTTTTGTTTGTATGTGTGCATATTGTTTTGTTTGTAAGTTAGATTGTTGTTAAGAATTCTGCGATCATTGGATTTGTGTACATATTCGGATTTTAGATAGTGATGTTGTATTATGGCTTGGAATACCATTAAGGTTTTGTAAGTAATTAATTTATGATGTGTATGGATTATGAAATTGTGTATGGATATGGATTGTGGATTTGCATACTGAATTGAGATGAGATGAATATGAATGGTCTTGTATATAAATTGTGTTGCTGGATTGAGTTTTTGATTGAGATTATAGAATTGATGAATTCCATATTGGAAAGGGGTATGTCTTTGTATGAGATTGAGTAAAATGGAAAAGAAAGAAAAAAAAAGGTTATATCGGATTTGATTGGTTTAGAATAGATGTATTAAGGTTTCCAACGCGATGCTTTTCCTAAAATATTTATTCACGGATATCAGAAATTGGTTTCGATTCGATTTGATCCGAAGTTTGATTCGTTTTGATTTGCTTCCGATTTGATTTAAGTTTGATTCGTCGTTCGGTTTTGTTTCGTTTCCCCGTTTCTTCGGTGGGGATCCGGTTTCCGGATCGAGTCCCAACACTAATCCAATGGAGCAATTGAAAGCCATCACTCTAATAAGTGAGAGCTAGTTAGAAGAATCCTAGCAAGTAGAAGATTAAAAGGAAAAGGACAAGGATGAAGAGAAAAAAGAGGAAACTCCATATTTCCCCCCTTTATATGCAATAAAGATTCTATTTAAACAGAGGTTGTAGATGAATCAAATGGATCTACAATTTGCAAAGTTTGTGGAGTAGTTAAAGAAATTGCAATTTAACTTGTCCTTTGTGGAATCTTTGGAGAGTATACCCACGTACGCAAAGTTTCTCAAAGACAACTTATCAAACAACTGAACTTGGGAGGAAAATTAAATACTCTATAACTGAAAGCTGTAGCTCTATAATTTCCAGACACATGCCTTCAAAATTAAAGGACCTAGGGAGTTTCACTATACCTAGTGTAGATGGTAGTTTACAATTTGCTAAATGTTTATGTGACTTAGGCGCAAGTATTAATATTATGCCTTTCTCAATTTTCAGGAAATTGGGGCTAAAAAATGTGAAGTTGACTTCTATGCTAATCCAGTTAGTATATCAATCCATAAAGAAACCATTTGGCATAGCAGAGGATGTGCCAGTAAAACTGAACAATTTTATTATTTATGTGGATTTCGTAGTGTTAGACTTTAAAGAGGATAAAAATTATCTATTAATATTTGGTAGACCTTTTATAAATATATGAAGAGATTTGGTGGATGTTTATGAAGGGAAACTTATTCTTTATATTGGTGAGGAGAAAATGGAATTAAATATGAATAAAGTATTGAAGAATCTGAAGGAAAACAATTCCTAGATAAAGATGGATATATTGGTTAAGTGTATAAAAGAGCAAAAGGAGTGAAATATAAAAGAAACGAGTGTTGGGAAAGGAGAGGATGAAGGAGAACTAGGAAAGGAGGAGCTAGGTGTTAAATTGAAGCAAGAGGTCTTAGTGAAGATGGAAGAACCTATGATACCCTTTATTAAGAAACGACACATTCAAGAGTAAAAAACCTATGATGAATAAGAAAAGAGAGTAATATATTAGATAATAACCTGATTTCATACCTAGATATCAAGAAATCATGTTTATGAATAAATCTACTATAATTGGAAGGAGTTGATTGCAACTCTAGAGATATGATGAAATAAATCTTCCAAATTAGGGCCAATCATAATAGTGGGATTCACAAATCAGTAAAGCAATCCTATAAACTTTAACCTGAGTTTCAGTTGAAAATCTTAGGATTAGTTGTTAGTAGACTCAAAGTTAGCTACTAGCATACCATAGGAATCTCCACAGTCCAATAAATCAATAAAAAAAATTACATAATAAAGGATCAATCTATTGAGAAATTTACAGGAATTTGAAGCCTAGACATTGATTTTTGATATCGATAAGTTTCTAAATGCTTCCTTATTTCTCTATTCTTTGTTACTACCTATTTTATTTTACTTGCTTTAGTTTTATTCTCTTTTTAATTAAAAATCAAAACCAAATCCGTAGATTAGATAATATGATAATAATCATTACTAGTATTCATCATCTTTGGGGGATCGACCCGTACTTGTTGGTATTAGCTATAGTTATGCAATGCATTTGCGGTTAATTCACCATTAACTATCTCAGAAAAATTCACTCAAGTTTTTGCACTGTTGTTAGGGACTTTAATATTAGGAACACCTGAATATTATTACCCAAGTCATTATTTTTATTTTATTTTATTTTTATTGTATTGTATTTATGGCTTATTCCTTTAATTATATTTTGAATTTATCTACTTGATCTTGAGTTTAGGGTTTATTATTGGATTTACGATTATTTTTATAGTCATAACTCAATGGAAAGGTAGAGCAAACAATAGTCTTATGGGAGCTACGATTTGTATTCGCAATCTTTAACATCACCATATATGAGGAATAGGTATTCTTATATATTTTCAGAGGATTAACCGATATCTAGATCGTGATGCAACATTTTTTGGAGTACTTACTACAATTATGAATGTCGTGCACCAACTCATATTTGGCGACTGAACATGTACTATCAACCTCAAGGTACACTATTTAGGAATAACTACAATTCAAAATAGAGTGACCCTTACACCTGTGGATGGAATGATTACACTCCAACTAAATATTTACAACACCAAGCACCTCCAGTTAACAAGCCAACTCTGGAAGATATGATGACTAATTTCATTCAAGAATCAACCATGAGGAATTAAAAAACATATGCTCATATACAAAATTTGGTGAATTAGATGGATCAGCTAGCAGAGATACTATCTGACAAACTGTAAAGGAGTTTACCTAGTACCACAAAAACAAATGCTAAATAATGTGAAATGGCAATCTCCCAAAGTGGTGAAAATGAGCACACATAAGAAGAAGAGGAAGAGAGTATTACAGAAAAAAAAATGGAATTCCTAGCTGAAATGAACCTAACCGGTGCAAATTCGAGAGTGAAGAAAAGACAAAGGTTAGCTTCATGAATGGAGGGATATTTTAAGAAGAACTTCCTAAAGAAAAAGAAGAAGAAGAAGAAGAAGAAGAAGAAACCTCTATCCAAAAAGAGGAAGTAGAGAAGTAATAAGAGGTAATTGAAGAAGATGAGCCAAAAAGTTTTGTCCATGAAGACGAATAAAAGTAGATAGATGTGGTTGAGGAAGAACTGGTGGAGGAAAAACTACTGATGAAGCATTGGTAGTGAACTTAAGTACAGAGCATTCCCAATTTCTCCAAGAAAAACTGTTTGAGCCAATCAACAATTCAAGGAGTTTTTCTAATCCCTTTTTTATTAATAGTTTTTCACTACAATGTGCATTAATACATTGGATTGGAGTAATAAATTTTGTTAACTATGTCTTTGATATTATCTTTCAACATATAGCTTACTTACAAGCTACAAAACCTTTATATAGGGAAATGAGTAGAAGCAAGTCACTCATTATTGATCTAGGATGAAGTTTATAAAGGGTATGTTGAACTATTAATGTTAACCCATGAATTAGGTTAGGTTTTAGTTTTATTTCGTTTTGATTATATTTCGTGTGTTAGTATAGGATTTTATTTCATTTTAGTTTATGTTATATTAGTTCCATGTTCTTTTATCCCTTTCTCATTTATATTTTGCAAGACAATGGTTTATTATTGGATGGATCAAATATTAGAAAAATCATCGTATTCGTGAAAGTATTACTAAAATTTTTCCTCATTATATCTATTGTGTACATTGAGGTCAATTTACAACTTTAAGTGTGGGAAAGGGTTTAATGAATTTTTGATGATTTCTTAAAGCTTATTGTTATCTTGATTATTAAATTTTATAAACTGATATCTTGAATTGGTGAAAATATCAGTTTATCAATCTCCTTCAATTTAACCCTTTTTATTATCCCAACTATACCATGCCTGAGCCTCATTACAATCTTATAAAGTTTGATTTTGTTTCTAATTTACATGAATGGTGGATATGTGGTAATATTGCAAGCATATGGTAAGATTTCTACTATGCATTGATTGAGAGTTTGATACTTCTCACCCTAAACGCTTGTGTAAATTGAGTGAAATCTTAGTGAAGGTGTAAAAGTTTATGCTTTTGATTTCAATGTAATTTTTGATATGATTACTATTAACATTGACTTACAAAGTTAATTTTAGGATAGCTTGACTCTAATTGTATGTTAATTTGATTCAATATGATATGATGATTTATAGTACAATTGAGTAGATAAATATCAATAAGGGATTGATGTTGTAAAAATATGATTTTGATTATAGTTTACTTGAGGATAAACAAAAGCTTAAGTATGAGGATGTTTGATAGATGCATAATTGATCATATTTATACCTCATATTTAATATATTTTTTCTTGATATTTTATACTTTTATTGTATATTTAGTACTTAATTTGCTCTAAGCATATTTATAGAGTATAATTGCCTTCATAGAATTAAAGGAGAAGGATTCGGATAAAAACTCTGCATAAAACAAAGATTCAAAACATAGAAGGGACAAACGACTGTGCATCAGCCCGTGCACTTCTCTTAGGTCATGCAGATTCGTGAATTTTGGGTGTTTTGAGTTATACACGATTTGAAGCATGATTGTGCATTAGCCATGCATCTTCCAGAACCCTGAAATTCACTATAAAAAGACATGCTCGAAGGAAAATTGGGGAGAGCAGACTTTAGGAGGTGATGTTAGACATTAAGGTCATTCTTAAGTGGCGATTTGATCTAAATCAATGGAAAACATGAATAATCCATCAGAATATGACATCAAATCTCTACCTTGCAATAGTATTCGATAGAAGACTACCCGGGAGATTTAGAATCATAAAGCCATTGTTTTCAATTTGTTGTTCTTTTAAATTATGTTCGATTTCGTGTTCTATCATATGTAACTAAACGTCTTGTTTGAGTTTAAGTTAGATGAACCCTATTTTGATACTTTAATATGATTTTATTCTTTTATTAATACAATCAGTTGATTGATATATTGTGATCTTCCTACAAGTTTTATTTATGTTCTAATAGATCTTAAATATTAGATCATAACCTAATTTTATACATAGAGCTTGAGAAATCATGTTTATGAATATATATATTATAATTGGAAGGAGTTGATTGCATTCCTAGAGATAGGATGACATAAATCTTTCGAATTTGGGTCAAACTTAATAAAGGGTTTCACAAATCAATAAAGCAATTTTATAAACTTTAACTTGAGTAATACGATTGAAAACCTTATGATTAGTTGTTAGTAGACTTAAGGTTAGCTATTAACATACCATAGGAATCTCTACGGTCCAATAAATCAATAAAATAATAGCATAGTAAAAGATCAATCTTTTAAGGGTTTTGGGGAGATTCGAAGCCTAAACATTAATTTTCGATATCGATAAATTTCTAAATGCTTCCTTGTTTCTTTAGTGTCAAATTTATTTTACTTGCTTTAGTTTTATTTCCTTCTTACTTAAAAATAAAACCAAATTTGTAGTCTAGATAATAGGATAATGGTCATTATTAATATTCATCGTTTTCATGGATCACCTCGTATAGGTTGATATTAGCTATAGCTATACCGTGCACTTGCAATTAATTCAAAATTAACTGAAGTCTATCATGCTTTAACAATGCCCCCCTGAATGGTGCCATATATGGTAAGTCAAGATAAAACATTATAATTATTCCAAATAAAAATTATTATAGCCTAGTTAACAAGACTAAGTTAAAGATTTATCATCTATAAGATCTTCTTCCCTGATAAAGGAATTTACTAAATTTATAGTATAGAAAAATATCATTGGTTCTGCCGGATTCTGGCTGAACTGTACGTTGCCGTTTGGATCCATGAGTCAGTTGCTTCACGTAAAGGTTTCGGTGTTAAGTTCCTGCAAAACAAAGAACGCACATCGGGGGTTGTTTCCCAATAAGCCCCTCCGACGCTCAAGTCAGTCTTTTGGTGAAGGTGGGATCGCTGTAAGCAGAGAAAACTATGGTTATGGTGAAGGTGGGATCGCCGTTTCTGAAAGTTTTTTCACAGTTGGTGGTATGAGGCTTCCCTATGCTCCGATCGTCGACGAGGTGTGCCCGGCCTATCAGCTAATGCCGAGCCAGATTCCTCCGAACGGCTGGAGGTTCATCAACGGTCTGGCCTTGCTATGCCATCAGTTCGGGTGCCCTCTTTCGATCGGCATCCTACGTCACTTTTTGCAGATGGGCCAAAGTCTGAGCTCTGGGGCCGGGGTACCTTCTCTGATGTACAGAGAAGCCAAGTATCACCCGGCGGGAACACCTTCGAAGGTCTCCTCTTGGCAGACGAAGTACTTCTTCGTGAAAGCTCCAGGATCTTTCTTCGAGTCCCGGCCGTGGAGGTATCCTTTGGCCGAGCAGTGGAATGACACGTCGAGCATGTCCATCAGTAGAGAGGAGTGGGTAGTGGTTGGCCGCATTAAAGAACTCGATCGATACGATTTTGCTCGGCTATCTGGGCCTATTAAGGGGTCTCGACCAATTCTTTTCTTATCGACCCCGCCTTGCAGTTAGCGAGCTAGTAGAAACCGCCCTTACGGTTGGGCCTCGTGGTGAATTACTTACTGCATTTTTATTTTGGCTTCTTTTACGATTTGTTTTGTTCTTTGTGCAGCCATGGTCGAGGATAGAGGATTATTCGTACTGCTTGCTCCCCAAAATCCAAAGAGCGGGCCGTAGGGAAGAAGAAGAGGAAGGAGGTGGAGACTGGTGAGGGCTCCGCTCCGCTGGTTGAGGTCTGCCATTCTGCAGTGTCGCCGGTCCCTCCGCCTTCAGAAGATCTTCCTACTGCAACGGCGTCATTGTCGATCGTGCCAGCTAGCGCTGGTCGAGCGGTTTTGGCTGAGGAGGAGGAGGAGGAAGTAGAGCCTCCTCTTAAGAGGAAGTGATTGAGAAAGCTTGGTGATTTACCGTCCGGCTCGCCAAGTCAGGGCGCGAAGGAGAGGGAGAAGAAAGGCAAAGGGAAGGGGCGAGCGACTATTGCCGAGCAGTGGGAGTCCGCCATCGAGCTAGCCAAGACTGCCTCGATCGGGGACCTCGAAGTATCCCGCTATATTGCCGAGAGGATTACTCCCCCGGTGGACGAGAAAATCATGGACAGGTATAGTAATGTGGAGCTGGGGTCTCAACTCATTCGTAGTTGTATACGGAGCTCGGTGATGTCCTTCGCAGTGGTGCAGCGCCTAGAGGCTCTGGACCAGGAAGTTCGGGATCTTCATGAGCAGACGAAGGCTTTGAAGGACGAGCTTTCGGAGGTGAAAGAGGGGAGAGACCTTCTTCAGGCTCAGAATTCGTCCTTAGAGGAGGAGAAGAAGATTCGGGAGGAAGCGATGAGTGCTTTGAAAGCTCAATTTGACACGGGGGAGGAGGAGAGGATCAGGGTGAATGCAGCGAAAGGCGAGCTGGTCAAGGTGTGTGAGGTCTTGGAGGGGAAGATGGAGTTGGAGAGGAAGCTTAAAGAGAAGTTCCTCCAAGACTGTCATGCAGCGGTGGAGGACAAGCGCAGGACCGAGGATGTGCTGAGGAAGTTGCGATGCTCCGTTAAGGGGCAAAGAATTGAGGCGATCAAAAGGTGGAAGAGAAGAAATCTGAACGCTGAATGCCTAGAGCTCGCCTGCGATGTAACCCTTTCAGTCCTGAGAAAGTGTCATGAGGGTCACTTTCCCGAGGGGTCAGAGCGGCCTTCATTTGAAGACTATGACGAGCTGCTGCTTCCTGCTCTCGGCCTTTCGTTGGAGGGAATCAAGGAGAGGGCCATGGGGGAGCGGACCGTTCTTCCAGATGAAGAGCTGGACCTTAGCTCTGAAGAGGAGGAGCTTCCTCATGAGGGTGTTCCTCTGACTGATCCCTTAGACCATGTTCCTTCCCCGACTGCTCCGCCTGCTTCTGAGGCTTCCCCTGTGCATCCGCTGACTTCCGAAGCTTCTCCTTCTGCGGAATTCTAGAGCTCACCTGGTCGGGCTTGTGGCCAGGGCGAATTCGAATTAATGAAATCATTATTTTTGCTTCATTTTTCTGAAGTCATTCTCCGTATTTATGTTCTTTACTTTCGATGTATAGTGGAGTTTGATGAAGTTGCTCATAGTCGACCGGCTTCGAGGTCGACTCATAGTAGAGTCCGAACTGAGGTCCCAAGGATCTCGTCTTGGCGACCGATCGACCGTAGTCGATCTATGTCGAGGCCGAGCTATGGTCCCAAGGATCTTATCTTGGCGACCGATCGACCATAGTCGATCTATGTCGAGGCCGAGCTATGGTCCCAAGGATCTTGTCTTGGTGACCGATCGACCGTAGTCGATCTATGTCGAGGCCGAGCTATGGTCCCAAGAATCTTGTCTTGGCGACCGATCGACCGTAGTCGATCTATGTCGAGGCCGAGCTATGGTCCCAAGGATCTTGTCTTGGCGACCGATCGACCGTAGTCCATCTATGTCGAGGCCGAGCTATGGTCCCAAGGATCTTGTCTTGGTGACCGATTGACCGTAGTCGATCTATGTCGATGCCGAGCGAGGGTCCCAAGGATCTTGTCTTGGCGACCCGACCGACCGTAGTCGATCTATGGAGATGCCGAGCGATGGCTGATTGGATTTTCTACTCTTTGCCACATATAATGGAACTTTTTGTTACCAAGAAATCTGAAAACCCCTTTATTGATGATAATGAGGCGTGGTACATTAAAAACACATGCTGGCGAGGCGGAAAAAAGTACCACAGGTTTTGTATAAAAACAGTAATGAACAAACATTAACTGAAATAAAACTTATCTACTGGTATAATGCCTTCAAATTTCGACAGTTCCATGGCCTTGATAAAATCTTTCCGTTCGGATCGCGTAGGATGTAAGCACCATGACCTGTTTGCTTGATCACCTGATAGGGTCCTTCCCTTTGTCGAGCTTTCGGTGTTTCCACCACTTGACCTTCGCGGGGCGTACCCACCGACCTTCACGTCCATCGGCTTTACTCTTCTGTTGTAGAACTTGCGCTTTACGACGGCGGCTTCGAACGGCGGCGCCTGCCATCTCTGTCTTCGCTTAGAAGCACGAGTTCGGCTCGGTGGGCTTCATTGTTCCGCTCTTCTTCATAGCTCGATACTCTTTGATTGTGTAACACCACTTCTACTGAAACTAGGGCTTCTACCCCAAAGGTCATCCTGAATGGTGTTTCCCCAGTGGCTCCATTTGGTGTGGTTCTGTATGCCCACAACACTTCATCCAGTTCTTCCACCCAAGTCTTTCGTCCGTCTAGGCGCTTCTTAAGAGCACTCATTATCTTTTTGTTCGTGTTCTCTGCGAGACCGTTGCTTTGGGGGTGAGCCACTAAGGTCAATTGCAGCCTTATCTTCAGCCGGTCGCAGAAATCTCTAAACCTCTCGTTGTCGAACTGCCGACCGTTGTCTGTAACCAGCACCATGGGCATCCCGAAGCGAGTTAGTATATTTTTCTTTACGAAGTTCTCCACCTTCCTTTCGGTAATTATGGCGGCATACCTTCTACCCATTTGGTGAAGTACTCTACTACCACTACCAGGAACTTCTTCTGTCCTGGTCCGAGAGGGAAGGGCCCTAGTATATCCATTCCCAATTGAGAAAAAGGGATAGGATGACTCACTATCTGCATCCTCTCGGACGGCTGATGAGACAAGTCACTGTTTCTCTGGCAAGCCTCACAGCGGTCGACTTTATCCTGGTAGTCTTTTCTCATTGTCGGCCAGTAATACCCTTGTCGAATCAGCCTATGAGCCAACATTCTGCCTCCTACATGATTTCTGCACATTCCTTCGTGGACTTCGACCATTGCCTACTCGGCTTCTTCTTCATTCAAGCATCGCAGCAGTGGCCAGTTGTAAGATCGCTTGTATAGGTCATCGTTTATGATCGCGTATTCAGCCGCCTTTATTCTCAATTTCTTAGCCTCCGAGGTGTTTTTCGGTTGTGTTCCCTCTAGGAGATACCGTCTGATCGATTCCATCCAACTCGATCGACCGGTATTTACATCAAGAACTTCCTTGGCTTTTTGAATGCTAGGACGATCTAGTCGTTCGACTAGAACGTTATTTTTAGCGTCTCGATCGGAGGCCATCTTGGAGAGCACATCCGCTTTAGCATTCTGAGCTCGTTCTATCCTGTTGATCGAGTACTGCTCGAAATTACTTAACTCCCGCTTTACTAGTTCCAGGTACTCGATCATGCTGTTCCCCTTGGCTTCATACTGCCCGATGACTTGGCCGACCACCACTTGGCTATCGCTATATATCTTTAGATGCTTTACCTCCATTTCCTTAGCCAGTTGGAGATCGGCTATCAGAGCCTCATATTCTGCCTCATTATTGGAGGCCTTGAATTCTAGCCGGAGGGCATATTCCACCTTCTCTTCCGTATGCGGGTTGATCAATACCGCTCACCTTACGCATCCTTGAAATTGGGCGACCGTCGACAAATAAGCTCGGTGAGGCGCTCACCCTGCGGTGGGTTGGCTCATCTCTACAATGAAGTCTGCCAATACCTGTGCCTTAATCGTCGTCCGGGGCTTATATTGTATATTGAACTCTCCTATCTCTACCACCTATTTTATTAACCGTCCGGATGTCTCAGGTTTTTTGAGGCATTACCTGAGAGGCTGGTCGGTCCACACCTCAATGGTATGACTTTGAAAGTACGGTCTAAGTTTCCGCGCCACGGTTATCAAGGAGAGAGCTAACTTTTCTATGGGCGCGTACCGTATTTCTGGTCCACTCAATACCTTGCTGACGTAGTAGATCGAAAATTGCTCCTTCTTGTCCGTCGAAGACGAGCCATGTTGACCCCCCTCTGTGACCGCCGGATAGATAATCGGGTTTCTCCTCAGCGGGCTCTGCGAGCAGGTGGGCTTGTTGAATCTTGCTTTAAGTGCTAGAAGGCTCTTCGCACTCCTCCCGGCCTTTGGCGGGTTACATCCGCCTTCCTTAAAATTTTGAAAATGGGAGGCACTTGTCCCCAATCTGGAAGCGAATACGCTAAGGAGACTATCAGGCCGGTCGATATCATACTTCTTTCAAGCATCGTGACGAAGGCATTTGGACGATGGCCGATCTTCTCTGGATTAGTTTCAATCTCCGTTGAGTAATCATGAATCCGAGAATTTTCTGATGCCACCCAGACACACTTTTAGGGTTCGACTTCATCTAAAATTTGTCAAGTGCGGAAGACTTCTTTAGATTCCCACATGCTCAAGATAGTCTTACTTTTAACCACCATATCATCTACATAAGCTTCAACAGATCGACCTATATGTTTTTTGAAGACCTCCATGACGAGCCGTTGATAAGTGGCCCCCGCATTCTTTAAGCCGAACAACATTACTTGATAACAATACGTGCCCTGGTCGGTTATGAAGGCAGTCTTCTCCTCGTCTTCGAGGCTCATCTGAATTTGATGGTAGCCCGAGAAAGCATCCAAGAAGCTGAGAAGTTTGTGTCCTGAGGTGGAGTCTACTAGCTGATCGATCTTGGGTAGAGGAAAACTGTCCTTTGGGCATGCCTTGTTCAGGTCAGTGAAGTCGATACACATTCTCCACTTCCCGTTTTTCTTCTTCACCAACACCACATTGGCAAGCCATTCGGGGTACTTGACTTCTTGGATGAACCCGGCTTGAAGTAGTTTCTCTATTTCTTTCCCGATCACTTCCTGTCGCTCCTTGCAGTGTGATCGCTTCTTTTGCCTAACCAGCTTGTAACCTTGTCGAATACCAAGTGAGTGCAAGGCGACCGATCGAGAAATTCTAGGCATATCGCTCGGTACCCAAGCGAAGACCGATCTATTTTCCACCAAACAGTCTATGATTTCTTTAACGAGGTCTTTCTGAAGCTCGGAACCTAGGTTTGTAAATTTAGAGGGATCAGCTTCATCCAATACGACCCGTTGCGTTTCTTCCACTGAGTTCATTCTATCCGTCTCCTCATTGGCTCTCACATCAAGAGAGCTCGTCAGGACTACCGCCCCGTCTAATGTTTTCGTTTCCGCTAAGTAGCACTCCCTTGCGATTCTCTGCTGACCCCTGACAGTACCGATTCCATGAGACGTTGGGAATTTCATTGCCTGGTAGTAGGTAGAGACGACCGCTCTAAGGGCGTTCTGGGTAGCTCGTCCGATTATTGCCTTGTATGCCCGCGAAAGTTCACGACTAGAATTCAACATCCCTACATTTGACACGGCTTTTGCCGAACTTCACTTTTAAATGAACTCGAGGCGAGCGGTAGGTGATGCTCGATTACCCTTTGATAGGTGCATACATAGGCGTAGTCGATCTTCAAGTACCTCCATCTACTTGAAGGCCTCATAATACAACAAGTCGACCGAGCTGCCCGTATCAATCATCACCCGCTTCACCTCGTAGTCGTCCATGTTCAGATTTACAACAAGGCGTCGTCATGAGGACAACTTACACCGTCGAGTCGGACTCGTCGAGCGATATCATCCCATCGTTCTCCCTCGGCCTTTGGTTGATGAGTCTCTGCCGAATTGTTTAGCATATCTCTTTCTCCCTTTAGTAGTGGATCCCCATTGCGTTTCCACCAAATATCATGTTAATGACCCCAGTCGGTCGGTCATCTTGTTGTTCAGCGTTTCTGTTGCCCCTTTCCCTTGATCGTCCTCTCTCTTCGCGTCGATTATACGTATTAGCATTACGCCTTCCTCCATCATTTCTATCGTTCGTCTCCAATTACGTAAATGCATTGTTGGGCGACCGTTCTATGCTCGTTATCTCGAGCGGCATTTTCGCGTGCTTCACAAATCGGCTAACCTTCCCCTTTGTATGAGGAATTCGATTTCTTTTTTCAATTGCCAGCAATCTTCCGTATCATGACCGACGTCTTTGTGGAAGCGGCAATATAAATTGGGGTTCCTGTCCTTGGGGGGAGTCTTCATTTTGTCGGGTTCGCGGATACTTTCCCCATCCGCTCTCATGGCCGCCAGTACTTCTGCATATCGCCTGTTAAGCGGGGTGAACTCCTGTCGATATCCTTGTCGATCGGTCGGCTTCCTCCAGCTCGACTGGCCTTTTTGCCGCTTGTGCGAATTGCTCGCTCTGTCGTTTGGAGAGCGATCATCCATCCGACGCCTCGTATTTTTCAGCACTTCTTGGTGAATGTACCTATCATACATTTCTTATTTCTGAGCGGATCGGGTGATTGAGGGCTAACGACTTTTGAACTTCTCATCCCTCGTGTTGTTCATAAGTCTTGCCAACGTGGACGAGCAAGTGGTCGGGGACCTCGACAACCGTTATTGAGCAGAGTTATGAACTCCATAAACTTTCGTTACTTCTTGGGTTGATTGCATTACCTCAAAGTCGTCTTACGTGGCGCTTACTAGTGGCGGCTGGTTCGAGAATAATAACTGAAATCTTCAAACATGTGATCTGACTCGGGGCAAGCTATTAAACCATCGTCGAGCTCCTTCTTGGAAAGCCGTACAGAAAGCCTTACACTGAATGGTGTCCGGAACGCAATGTAAATTCATCATGGACTGAAAGTGCTGTAGGTAGTCTAGGGGTTCAGTCTTTCCAGTGTATTTTTCAGGCGTCGGTATTTTAGTACCGGTAGGGAGGCTATCAAAATTTACGGGTGAAGGGGAGTATTTGTGTCGTTGGGCGATCTAGGCGGAAGCTCATAGCTGCGTTAATCTGATCGTCCACGAGTTTCTCTAGGTGTTCGGTAGGGTGGTGATCGATCGTCATCTTTGATGCGTCGTGCGGCTTCTTGTCTGGTATTCTTTGTTATCTTGGTGAGATTGCAAAACCTGGCGAATCAACAGATCAGCCGCTTCCTCAATCTGTTTTCGGGTGAGGGTGGTGTGTATAGGCGGAAGAGGATCGCATCCGATCGGTGATGGAGATTGAGCGCATATTGAGTCTGACGTTATTCTCAAAAGCGCTCTGTTCTTCTTGTTCGAGGTTTGAGGTTGCGGTTGCTCATTTAGAAGTGCGAAGATTAGTGCGAGAAACATAAAGCATGGCAACGAGTTCGGTAATTGCAAACCCATCGTTACATCGCGAGCATGACGATGGCTATATCGAGGTTTATCGCGCCTTTGGTGATCTGTGTGTTTCTGGACTTAATGCCCTGAAGTCGGGCCCCACGGTGGGTACTAATTGGTTCTGGCGGATTCTGGCTGAACTGTACGTTGCCGTTTGGATCCATGAGACAGTTGCTTCACGTAAAGGTTTCGGTGTGAAGTTCCTGCAAAACAAAGAAGGCACGTCGGGGGTTGTTTCCCGATAAGCCCCTCCGACACTCAAGTCATTCTTTTGGTGAAGGTGGGATCGTTGTAAGCAGAGAAAACTAGGGTTATGGTTATTCGTACCTTCGTTATGGTAGAATTGTACCTTATATATGAAGCAATAGCTAAGTTTAGGTCTTTACGTATGCATGAGAGTCTCTCACTCGTGAATGAGCCGTAGATCGCAGACTGAGCCTGGGCCTAATATAGCCGACCCGACCAATCATCATTGATAATCTTCCAATGAGTCATCTGACTAGTCATGCACATTATGAGATAATGGGAGACATACGCTTTACAAAATAGCAACATCTGCTACATTGATTTTACT
This sequence comes from Erythroxylum novogranatense, assembly GCA_029891385.1. Lineage (NCBI taxonomy): Eukaryota > Viridiplantae > Streptophyta > Magnoliopsida > Malpighiales > Erythroxylaceae > Erythroxylum > Erythroxylum novogranatense. Next base: position 35,739,677 of record CM057233.1, on the reverse strand, counting down.
AGGATATATCATAGATTAAATTTTTTATAAGGAGCTCACCCTTAATCTATTAGAGATTTGAATGATTTTAAAACAATAAATGCTATATACTTGACCAAATTGGAGTTTCATGATATATCATTACTTCCTGATAAATTTAAGGAGTTAAGGATTGTTATCTAAATAGTCCTACATTGACTTCTAAAGATACCTTGGTATCAAGAATATCACATCAATGATGATTTTGAGTTAAAAAGATAAGAATATAATGTGAAAATATATCACTCAAATAAAAGAAATTTCACTATTAATAATGATAAAACATACTTTCTAAAAAGTTGATATAATATAATTTTTGTTGAGTTAAAATGTGAACTACAAGTCCGATTAGATAAGTAAAACCCCTAAGCAGTAAAAGGCCCTTCAAATCACTTGTAGCCTTTACTCTATTACAACATAAATATATGCCTGAGAAATAAAGCAGAGTTAGAACAAAGTAAAGGATATAGGTGATCACGTCCCAATAAAAGGAACATCCAGCATTATCCATCTCGTCTTCATAATCTCCCCTGCCATGAAATAAAATTTTCCTTTTTTATGACAACTTTTATTTTAAACCTTATTCTTCTTCTAAATCTTTAATATACTTCTTAAAGTAAGGAACATCAAAAGTACCTTACTTTAAAGTTGGAGCAAACGTACTTGTTAAAAAACTTGACAAAAACTCGATAAAGCTACGCTCAAAAAATTAATGATACAAGTGTAGTCGTAAGCGGGTCCTTAAGGGTGTGACTCGATAGTTAAAAACGGGGCTTGATTTTAATTAGGTCCTATGTTCGATTCTATGTTAGCCCCTCTTGTAAAAACTTGGGACAACCGAAGTTTTACCTATAGATGGAGAAGCTAAGCAAGACTCGATGATGAAGTCGTCAAGCTTGACACTTTGTAGGATGGTGGTAGATTAGATCGCCGAGAGGTGTCTTCAACTTGGCCTTCTGGGATTTCTCAAATAAAAAAAAGTATAATAGACCTATTAATTTAAATATTTTGAAAATGTTCTACATAATTATGACTTCCTATTTTTTGGAAAAAATTATTTAAAACCTATAACTAGGATTATTTCATCCCTCTCAAAGTCAAAAGTCAATAATTTCTATTAATAAATTAAAAGATTAAACTTTAATCTCTTTAATTTTTATATTATTAAAACTTTTAGCTATGATAAAAATTATTTCCTCGCATAATAAAATGTCTAAATATTGATAAAGTCATAATCATTTGATGTACAAAAGATACCTATAACTCATTCGGAAAAAAAAGAAATTTATTAAATGTCAACAGTAAATACATACAAAATTACAATATATCTAAAATTTTCTGAACACTATGAATTACATCTGGAATTATTAAAATGATTCGTCTTATATTGTTAACTACAATTAATTGATCATTTGCTTTTAAAATAAATAAATTTAACACTTGATTATAAACCAAATTGAATTAGATCGTAAAATAGATATAATTATACGAGATTTCTTTGCATAACATACATATTTTGGATTTCATTTGCCTTTCCTATTGTCTAAATAAACAACCTAACGTCTCGGTGACCGTTCAAATAAACTACCCGTTACTTCTATCTCTAACCGTTTTCCCGCGACTCACAACAGCGGTAGTGACCCAGGCTGCGGCCGTAACACCAACATCTCCAACGCCACTTGACCGCTGTCTGAGTGGTCAAACAACCCACCCAGTGCCACAAAGTCGTCGTCGTCATTGTGAGACCTATCGTAACTATTACTATCCGACTCACACCCGAATTCAAACTCGAACGAGTCGAAATTAGGAGTTACATCTTCAAACCGTAGCATTTCAGAAAGAAATTCCGTACCCGATAAGCTCATCACCGAAGGATCATCCGCTCCGATTTTTCCTTCGTCGCCGGAGGAGAAACTCGGCGGCAGGCCGAGTTCGTCATCCGAGGCCTCGAACAGGAAGATTATATCAGTTTGGGATTCGTCGGACAGAGAACTCACCTCCGCTGACGGCGGGGCAATTTCGGGCAAAGGATTCGGGAAGATAATTTCATCTTCAAAACTTTTAATGACTGATTCAAGGCCTTGGATAGCGAAATCGTCAGATATGTCCACGAGACTCAGCAAGTCGTTCTGGATACGCTTATTGTCCGACGAGTCAACCGAGATGAGAACTGAGCCGTCGGAGTGAACTGGAATCTCGACAGGCTCGGGCGAGTTAACTAAAGAGTCTTGCGAACAGACACGGGGAATCTTGGATTCAAGTGAGTCGGAACACGAGTCATCCCGTGCTCGTTTCTTGTTATCGAGGTGGCCTGATTGGCTCTGTGTCTTGTCCATATGATTTAATAAAGATTAAAGATACCTTAAAAACGTGAAGAAAGAGAGGAACGGAGAGTCTGGATCCGAGTAGGGAGAGAAAGAGGACACTGAGGTGTGGGACAAGAGGAGGAGAAACGAGGAGGGTATAATTATATAGGATTTCCTGCCTTGTTGGTGATGGTCCGAATTAGGGATGGTAATTGTACCCGAACTTGATGGGTACCTGATAAAATTACCTGAACGAGGACGAATATGAGGAGTAAATTTTTACCGTGGGGACGGTATGGGGGTTAGCAAAATAAAATCGGTATCGAGGCGGGTATGAGGATCCCCCTATACTGTTACAGATATAATCTCTGTTCTTCGTTTATTTTATGTTAAATTCGGTATGTATGTATGAATGTAGCATGAAAATTTAAAGAAAAATAAATAATTAATTCGTATTAAATGTTTTATCTTTATAAAAAAGAGGCGGATAAGCGAGTGCAGATGGGATCAAATCTCAACGGCAGATGCAGTATAGAATATCAAAAAATAAACGAGGGATAGGGAGATTCATGGGCGGATACGGGAATGGCATACCCGCCTCATATCTGCCTAGTTGCCATCCCTAGTCCGGACAGCAAAAGGCTTCTATTTTACTTTTTTTAAAAAAGTTGTAAGATTTCACTATATTTAAATCAGATTTTGAAGTCCGGGTGTTTTAATTTTATTTTAGTCAATTATATATATATATATATATATATATATATATATTACATAAATATGTAAATAAAATAACATAAAAACCAGTTACTTAAAACAATATCAATTTTGGAAACAACAGATGGACTGTCAAATTCAACGTGCCTTTCCTGTATTGGCCACGAGCCGCCTTCGCCTTTTGCATCCCTAAGCTAATCCGGCTCAACCTCAGTCACACTCTGGGACGACTTGTGTTCAAAGGAAACCTCCACGTCGACGGCATGAAAGCCATGCGTCGTCTTCACCGTAACCACGTGGATTGCCACCGCCGCCTCGGAAACCGTACCAACCGCCACGCGTCATCTTTCGGTGGGAAGGAAAAACGTGGAAGCTGATGGCTTATCTGATTATTCGTGTGAAATCACATGTGCCGTTGTAACGTTGCCGACGTCACGTGGGGTAAAGATATTTTACCCAACACTGTCTATAATTACCTGGATAAGACACCACTACCTTTCCTTACTTGGAGCAAAAGGTTGATCCTCAATTCAAAGAGCCTCTAACATTCTGACTCGACGAAGCAATTGAAAGAATATAAATCAGGTACTTAACAGTCTGTTAAGGAGGAAAAGAATAACTTACAGACTTATAAGGAGGCTTCAGCTTCAAAATTCTGAGAACGAAAATGTTCTTTCCACACATGTAGGCCAGTGAGATTGAACTATCTTGGCAAACACATCTATGTCTCTAGAACCAACTGAGCTGCACCCTACGGGCAATCCCTTTCCTTACTTGTTATGGATTCTTGTTAGCTATCGTGGTCCAATCTCGTTTCCACCAAAAAGTACACAAGTGAATCCTTGGAGTTACCGAAGCTTTCATCATCTTGTTAGCCTTCGTTCCCTCTGCTCCTTAAGTAACCAAAGCAAAATTTCAGAAAGCTTTTTATTATTACTCCTTTCGATTTATAATAAGAGTCATTTTAGAAAAATATACATTTATTAAAAAAGCTAATAAAATTATAGATATATCCTTATTAATAGTTTCATAAAATTACCTCAGTAATTAGCATCTTAAATGAAATTGTGAGAGAAATTGCTTTGAAATTGTGATCTGTATAATTAAGATGAGAGAGAAATGAAAGGTTAATTTTAGAAGAAAAGTTATAAACATGCATATAAAGTTAAAAATGATACTTATTTTGAATAATTAAAATATATTTAAAACGACTCTTATTATAAATAGGAGGGAGTATAATTTAAGGAAACTCTAGTCATTTATTAAAGGAATTATCTCGATTTGATAAACATGTTGAGGTACTAGATCATAGATGCTCATCATTACCTTCTAAAAGGAAGGCTATGGTTATTATTCTTAGTTTTCGACGAACGTGTTAACCAGGCATAATTAATCAACCAAGGATTTTGGGAAGAAAGTTACAACGTTACACGTTCCGATTTTTCTACACCTGCAATCAAATCATCTTGGCTCGTTCATCGAACGTGTGACACATGCTATGTTGTGAAGGGTCGCCCTCTTCTCCTTAGGCTATGGGACCTGCCATGGTTTTTGTTCAAACAAACCTAACACTTAAAGGCGGCCTAGCGGATGCGTGTATGTTTTAATGATGTCTATTTATTTATCACTTCTCATAATTACAATCTGTGGAATTTAAATATAAATGGATATGTGTAATTAAGCAGGAAACTCTTTTTTATATATATATGAAAGAAGTAGAAATTAAGAGAATGAACGTAACAAAGCAACAAAAGAAGGAGCCTTGGAAGAAGTTATAAGAGGAATAGGGGAAGAGGAAAGCTTATGCTGAAAGCAGGGCTGTTCATATCATTTTATAGGTATTGGACGCAATTAAAAACAAAAGTCTAAATATACTTAAGTTTATATATTTGTATGAAACATAAATGATTCAATCTATAAGTTTACATAATCAACAACAAATACAGATAAGATCATGATTTATAAAAATAATTTCTCCAGTATATTTCAGATGCAAAATCATTAATAATATTATCTAGATCAATATTTGTTTAATATATCATTATCAATACATAACATAACTAAATTATTCAATCTTTCTTGTGACATTAATGGCCTCAAGTAAGTTTTTAATAATTTTAACTTTAGAAAAACTTCTCTCAGTAGATGCTACAGTTACAAGTATAGTCAAAAAAATTTGGTAAGCAATTAAAATATTTGGATAACAATTTGCAACTTGAAAAAATTATAATATTTCAATTGATGAAATTAATTCATTCGGCAAAGTCATTTGCAATACTTTTAATTCAGAAAAAAGATCATCTAAATCTACATCAGACACATTATCATGAGAAAAAGCGTCGTAAAATTAGTGTAACATTCTCTTAATTCGTTATCATCTAATGACCTCAATTTTTTTGAATCAAATAAAAATCTAAATATATTATCAAATGTCATTAATTGTTAGGTCTTTGAATAATTATATTGGATGAAAGCTCCATGCTGCGGTGATGAGACTCGAATCTGAAATCTTAAACTTACTTTCCTTTCCAATGACCAACTGGACTATCCGTACGGGCGGGAAGAGGAAAGCTTATGTTAAAAGTTGGGTGAGCTAAAAAGCTCCAAAAGTAGCAACTTGCGTTGCGAACTTTGAAGGAGAAGGAATAAAATATAAACAAGGACTGAGAACAAATTTTGGCCAATAATGAGAAAAAGGTTATTTAAGTGACAATAAAGAGGGAGTAGGGAAGGTTAAAAAGTAGGAGAAGAGTTGGTGCAAAGTAAGAGAGGAAGTATATGTAAACGAAGAAGAGTTTGCATGATCTTTACCAAATTTAACATGACAAACAAGATTTGAGAAGAATGTTGGTTCTATTTTATTGTACAAAGGGATGGTCTTAAATGTATGTGGAGATTTTTTTTTTATCATGGATATGAAATATATTTGAACTTAATTTTGAAAATATAATTAAAAATATGAATATTATGTTAATGCATCAGTTTCATATTTGAGTGTAAAGAAGAAAAAAGAAGAAGTGTAAGTCTGAAATATGATGATTTTATTTGTATAACTTGATTGTGTTAATTTTATAAATAAAAGAAAATATTAATTTGCAGCATAGGACAAATAAAATATACATTGACATAATTAAGACATTAGTTTTAAAAATGACATGTAAGATTTTTACAAGTATTAAATATTTAATTTGTTACAAGAGAGGTACAATAGTAAAATCACATTTTAAAAGAATCTAGATATATGTATGCAATTATACTTTTTCACCCTCATCTAACTAAAATAATGATTGTTCTAGTTATCAGACTACTAACTCTGTTAAATTACATTTAGATACCCTTTTGCCTCCAATATTTTAAATTAGGAAATTGTATACAATGTAATCTTATTATTTAATAATATTAATTTAAATCAACTGTGTAGTTCCTAATCTTTTTGATGATTACAGAAAATAATATCTTGTTAGCATTTTGTTTTACGCGTATGCTGAAATTCCCATTAACTTCTAAGATACGTTCCGCGCTTGAAGTTAAAGGCATCTTTTATCTTTTCGGTCTTTTACCTTTGTATTAATTTAACAGGATCGAGTCAAGCAAAAGAAACTGAAAGACTGTCGTTAGATAATGGTCAAGTCAAGCAAACGAGAACAAAAGACTATCCAGTAGGCTAGAAATTGTTGGAACGTCTGACATAAAGATGCCATGACGTGCAAATTGGGAGTGGATTTTCTGGCGCATTGGTGATGAACAGTTGAACACAGAAGATCTTGTCCAGCAAATGTGAGGCTTCTTTTATAACTGGAGGCTTGCAACCATTGATTTCAAGACTTTTAAAATTTAATGGCATTAATTAGGGTTAATTTTTTAAAAAAATCTAAAAATTTACCGTTTTTATAATTATAACTTGAATTTTAAAAGTTGATAGCTAAATATTCAAACTTTTAATTTTTTTCAATTATATCTTAAAATTAGTATGATTGGCGTGATTTGTTATATAAGACAATAGGTCGACCACTCTTATGAAGAATAAAATACGCAACTGAAAGGCCCCATATGATCCATATTTTGTCTTTTTTTTGTTCTTTATGAGATCCACTCTTAATTTTTATAAAAAAACAAAAATAGATAAAATAAGAGTTCTTTTTTACTTTGCTCATGGCCTATAAAATGTCAAAAATAACTCTGTAAAACAAAAACCTTAAAAACTTATATACGCCATATTCAATTAAGTATAACTAAAATTGTCATTTTAGGATTGAAATTCTTAAATCAAACTTGCTTCCTAAATTACTAGAATTGAAAACCATATTTCAATTCATTCTCGCACAAAAAAGAAAGAGGGCATAGGGTAGTAAATTGAGATTTGATTCAAATTTTTAAAAATTGTATTGTTGTCATTTTGCACTAGTACGATAAAATGTCTATGTCATCTCGCACTAGCATAATAGAGTTTGATTTAAGGATTTCAATATAAAACCGACATAGTTTAGTAAAACTTAATTAGTTAATTAAGTTTGATGCATATAAGTGTTCAAATTTTATGTCTTATATGGTAAGTTATGTTAGCAATATTAGTGAAAATAATAACGTTAGGTTAGAATTTTAAAAATTGAAAGTTTAAGTATTTAGTTGTCACTTTTAAAGTTTAGATTATAATTACAAAATTAAATAAAATTTGAGATTTTTATAATTAACCATATTTTATCTCATGATAACCTTTCATACTTATATTTCAAACTATTTATTTAGTAGAAAATGCGTATACTTAACCTAAAGCTCCGTCCTTTTCTAAAACATCATATGAAACTATATGATGTTTCTAGAACTCAAAAGTTCCTGTAAAACTTAAAGGAAACCTCTATAAAATAGTGATTTGGTCAATCATATTATATAGGGCAGATGTTAGTCTACTAATCGTAGATAAACACGACAATTATTGGTAGCAAAAATAAGTATACTTAGATATATGTGTGACATTATTATAATAGATAGGATACGAAATTAGATCATGAAAGACAGATTACAGGTAGCTAGTATTGTCAATAAGTTGAGAGAGAAAAGACTTATGTAGTTTGGGCATGTGCGCAAGATACTCTTTGATGCTCCGATACGACGCTGTGAGATAATAAACCTTAGTGACCTCAAAAGAAGGAAAGGAAGGTCTTACAAAACCTGGATGGAAGTGATCAAGAAAGATATGTTATAGTTGGCTCTCATTGAAGCAGTTGTTAGAATTAGAAAAGTTTAACGTGATAAGATAAGGGTAAACGACATCTTTTGAAATTCTCGCACCTCATACTTATCGCATAGGAAGTACAACTCAATGTTCTTTATACCTTTGCAAGTAGTAAGTTTTTGGTCAAGTCTTCAGGTCAGGTGTAGTTAGGGAAAGATTCTCGCGATAAATACCTAAAATCGTAGAATTGTTGTATTCTTGATGTCGTTCAGTGAAAACCCCTAATGCTACTAGTGACAAAAAGAGCCGGTCTTTACAAGATGTAAGATACTAGCATATCTGATCAACCATCAAGTATGTCCTCATTGTCTTGTATTATAATTCTGCTTACTTAAATATTATGCGTGTAAGTTTTTACTTATTTCTTTTGTTAATCTGTATCACTATTTTTTTTTCACATTTGTATGTGAGTCTATCAAAAACAACCTTTTTATTATGTAAGAATAAAGCTGTGTACTATCATATCTTTCTAAATTTTACTTTACTACGAACTTCAAACTGAATGTGATAATGATAATAACGATGATGTAACCTCAAACTGAATGTGATAATAATAATAATAATGATCATGTGAAACTATATGAAAGAGACCTGGCCAGCCTCTTCGGAAGCACTTATTCAATGATACCCAAATTTAGAAAAAGGATGGGAGCTTAAGTCAAGCATACGAAAACAATTACTTACATGTCACCTCTTGTGACCCAACACATCGGAATCGAAGAAAAGTTGAGACCAAACCCATTAGGCATGTCAGGAAAGGAAGGAATACAAGTTGCAAGATGCATTCCCACATTCCAAAGATACGAGAAAGGAAAACAATACAAGTTGCAAGATGCAAGATGCAAGAAGATGCACTCCCACTTTCCAATGACAACAGGAAATGGGAAAAGGAGAAACGCATAAAGAGAAAATGTAGAAAACTCTGCAGTTGAAAATTTATTCACTATTAGGTTTTTCCATAATCTAAATTTATAATAAATAATTCAGGAACAGAAATTGTTTATGTATATATACTAATATACCTACAGAGGTCACCGAGTCCTGTATTAGGAGTTTGAATCTTAAACAGACACTACGGGAAAGGAATCTCTAATCAGCGAGAGGATCAACGGCAGTGAAGGGATTTCCATCTCCTTGATAAAGTAAAGAACAAATAATTACTAATTAGACGTCACATCACTGGTGCTTTTCAAAAGCAAGTAGCGGCGTCAAGAAGTTGATAACATGTTGCTTGTTAAAGCAACCAGCGGCATCAATAAGTTGATGACATGTGACTTGTTCTTCTCTGGTAATTTACACGGGAGTCATGTACGCGCTATGAATATGATAGAGAATATCGCCTCTTTAATGTATCCACTGACCTAATGTGAATCTGGTACTTCTTCTTTATTTAAATGTTTAAATGGGTTAACAAAAACATACACTTACCCTAGTCGTTCTTCTTTTTGACTCCCGCTTTATGCCTCTCCCTCCTCTAATACTTAATCAGATAAATCACTCCATGTTTTCCCTCCATTCTGGCGTAGGTAAAGACTATTTTTATTTATGGATGGGTCCACATAAGATTCGTTTACCTTCAACCTTTATTTCTCTCTTCTAGTTTGACTCTCTTTTTCTCTCTCGCCTAGAACCCAACCAAAACTAACGACCAACCTTTCCCTCCTTCTTAGTCTTAGCACAAATAGAGGGCAATTTTCTTAGTGATGAAATGGAGTAGTTAAAGATCATGCATCGTTTGAAAAGGAAGAGAGTTTTTGTTGACGACGCATTTGTTTTGTTAAAATCTATTGTCCTTCGTAGTGGTTGCATCATTAAGATTGATCAGTTGTATCACACTTGCTGGGTCGTTGGACCAAGATGATTGACTATGATACCCCTCAAAAACATCGACATAATTAAGTATCATGAGTGGCGATTAGAGCATCAAGGGAGTTAAATATGTGTGTTATAAGATTATAATGTGGTCCTTATTATAAAAAATTTACAAGTCAAAAGATGAGAAGTGTTGGTTAAGCAGGGAGATTAGAATTTAGTTTGATGTACGAGAAATTATAAATTATAGGTAAATGATGCGGACCAGTTAACTTTGGATTACATGGAAGATTTTGACCGCAGCAAGGTTTGCGGCAGAATGCGAAAAAAAGGCCTAAATTCTATTTAGGGGCCAAAAAAAATTATTTTTCTATTTCTATTTTTTCGGTTTTTTATTTTCGTAATTTTGTTAGGATTCAGATTAGGGTTTTTGGCCATTACAAATAGGCCTTATTTATGTTTTCGGAACATCATCAATTTTCGGAACACATATTTCATTCCAGAATTTAGCTTTGCCTTTCTTGTTCATCTTTTCGTTCAATCAAACGACATTGATTAAACTTCTGAACGGAGTCTAAACGTTCTTGTTCCATTCATAACTTTCGTTTTGCGTCAGTTGATATAAGAGTCTATCCTACATGGCCGCCAATTACGAAGAACAACTTACTACCTTAGAAACATTCGTGACAAACTTATCTGATCAAATAGTAAAAATAAGACAAATGTTGGGAGAACAATTAAACCTAGGAAGGATTAACCATCCTCCTACAACGGCAATTCCTAGGGTTGCAGATCCGCAATCAGTTCATGGAGGACCACCAGATCAGATTAAAACAGTTCAAAATTACAGGGGTCGTGAAAATCAAAATGATGGCTACAAAATCAAGGTAGATCTTCAAAATTTTAATGGTACATTAGATGTAGAAGCTGTTTTAGGTTGGTTAGTGGAGGTTGAAAGATTCTTTGAGGTTATGGATGTGGAAGACGAGCGTAGGGTTCCTATTATGGCTTACAAATTGAAGGGAGGTGCAACAACATGGTGGACTTCTGTCCAGAATGAGCGATATCGCAGATAACATCCGCCTATTCGAAACTGGTTAGATATGAAGCTTATGATCCAACAAAGATTCTTACCTAGTGATCACGTACAGGTACTGTACAACCATTATCATGATTGCACGTAGGGAAGTAGAAAGGTGGATGAGCATACAAAAGAGTTTTTGAGGCTGCAAGCAAGATGTGATAATTGTGAAAATGAAGCGCAGCAGGTAGCTCATTACCAGAGGAGGTTAAATCATGAAATTCGGTGTATGATGGGTGTTGCTGCAATTTTCACATTTGCAGATGCTATTGAGATGGCGAAGAGGGCTGAAGAGTGAGTTGCATGGTAGCCTCGACAACAGTGTAATTAAAATTTAAATTACCAAAATTTGGGTTCGCCAGGAAGTCAGGCATATCGAGGGTATTACGGTGGGCAATCTTTGAGGATTATAAATTCGGGAAGTAATCATAATGCTATAGAAGTGAAGAACGACAACAAGGTAAAGGCACCTGAAGCAGACAGAAGAAGAACCAATCCTTATAAAAAAACCAACTGGAAACACCTGTTATTGTTGCGGAAAGCCGGGACATACATCAAATAATTGTTCAGAAGGAAGAGCATCTATTAATCGACGACAGGTTAACGTGATTGAGGAGGTAGTTGACTGTGAAGAAGAAGCAGATGGGGATGAAGTTTCAATTGCTGGGTCGGAAGATGGAGAAGTGACTTTTGCGGTGAAAAAATGTTTATGTTCTCCAAAACAAGAAGGAGAGATGCAAAGGAGGAAGATATTCCAAGCAAAATGTCGAGTGGAAGAAGCAGTTTACAGATTGATCATAGATAGTTGCAGTTGTGGGAATCTAATCGTAAAAAACAGTTAGTGGAAAAACTGTAGTTGACTACTCAATCTCACCCTTCACTATACAAGGTTAGGTGGATCAAGGAGGGACCAATGATCGAAGTAAACAGGATCTGCAACGTTCCTATTTCAATCGGTAAAAACTATACTGAATTTGTTGTTTGTGATGTTGTGCATATGAATGCTTGTGGAGTTTTGTTAGGTCGTCCTTAGCAATATGATGTTGATGCTGAACATAGAGGGAAGGAGAACTCCTACAGGTTCACCTGGAACACGAAGATGATCATTATTTTGCTTTCTGGATCAGTGAAACCTTCTAAAGTGGAAGGGCATGATGTTGCTAAGGGTGTGCAGGATGTGACCCTACTACTTAGAAAGAAAATTAAAGAGGACGAGACATCAACAGAGGAGGAGATACTATCTTTACCAAAACCCATCAAAGAGCTGCTGGAAGAATTCCCTACCTTAGTTGAGAAGCCATCAACACTCCCACCTTTAAGGGATATTCAGGATCAGATTGATTTCATTCTGGGTTCTATGTTACCTAATCTGCCCCATTACAAGATGAGCTCAAAGGAAAGCGAAATTTTGCAAGAACAGGTGGAAAAATTGTTGAAGAAGGGACACATCCGTGAGAGCATCAGTCCTTGTGGAGTTCCTGCGTTACTGGTACCAAAGAAAGACGGTAGTTGGAAAATGTGCGTGGATAGCATAGCTATCAATAAAATTACTGCTCAATATCGTTTTCCTATTCCTTGTTTGGATGACATGCTGGATCAGCTATCTGGTTCTACAGTTTTCTCAAAGATTGATCTTAAAAGTGGTTATCATCAGATTCAAATGAAGGAAGGAGATGAATGGAAGACAACCTTTAAAACTAAGGAAGGTTTATATGAGTGGTTGGTTATATCATTTGGGTTGACGAATGCACCAAACACATTCATGTGACTTATGAACCAGGTTCTACGCCCTTTTTTATTTAAATTCGTGGTTGTTTATTTTGATAATATCTTAATTTTTAGTCGCACCATTAAGGAGCACGTACAACACCTTCGAGAGGTTATGATAGCTTTAGAAGGAAATGTGTTGTTTATCAATATGAAGAAGTGCACATTTATGACAGAAAGAGTTTTGTTTCTTGGGTATATTGTTAGCTCAGAAAGGATTCATGTAGATGGCAAGAAAGTAGAAGCAAATCGAAACTGGCCCATTCCCAAAAGTATTACAGAAGTTCGTAGTTTTCATGGACTTGCTACTTTTTACAGGAGGTTTATCAAAAATTTCAGCAGTATTGTGACTCCAATTACTGATTGTTTGAAGAAGGAGAGAGTTTAGAAATTTAAATGGACTGAAGCCCCCACAAAAGTTTTGAGGAGATTAAAGATAAGCTTACTTCTGCTCCTATTCTTGCTTTACCTAATATTGATAAATTGTTTGAGGTTGATTGTGATGTGTGTGGTGTTGGAATTGAAGGTGTTTTATCTCAATGTGGTAGGCCGTTGCATTTTTTAGTGAAAAGTTGAATGAATCTAGACAGAAGTGGGGTACTTATGAGCAGGAATTTTATGCAATTTTTCGAGCCTTCAAGACGTGGAAACATTATCTTATGGGGCAAGAGTTCATTGTCCATACAGATCATAAATCATTAATTTATCTGCCGACTTAGAAGCATGCAAACAAGATGCAAGTGCGTTGGGCAGCTTATATGGAAGCTTTTAATTATATCATCAAATACAAGACTGGTGTTACAAATAAGGTCGCAGATGCATTGAGTAAAAGAGCAACTTTATTAGTTATAGTGAGTCAAAAGGTTGTGGGATTTGAGTATCTGAAGGATCTTTATGCTGAGGATGTAGATTTCGCGAAAATATGGCAGCAAGTACAGAATCGTAAACCTACTGATGGGTTTACGATACATGAAGGTTTTCTTTTTAAAGGAAACAGGTTATGTATCCATCACTCCTCATTGCGAGAATTGTTGATTCGAGAAATTCATGAATGTGGACATCGAGGTCATGACAAAACTATTGCAGGGTTGGAAGAGCGTTACTATTGGCCACAGCTGAAGAGAGAAATATGAAAGATGGTTAAAAAATGTCGAGTTTGTCAAACACAGAAGGGTCATTCGCAGAACACAAGGCTATACACCCTATTGCCTATTCCCGATCATCCTTAGGAAGACTTGTCAATAGATTTTATTCTTGGTTTGCCACGTACCCAACGTGGTTCTGACTCTATTTATGTGGTAGTTGACAAGTTTTCAAAAATGGCACACTTCATTCCATGCAAGAAGACTAGTGATGCATCTCATGTTGTCAAATTGTTTTTCCAGGAGATTGTTCGTTTGCATGGCATACCAAAAATAATTACTTCTGACCGAGATGTAAAATTTCTTGCTCATTTTTGGATTGTTCTGTGGAAGTGTTTTGGGACTGAACTTCATTATAGTAGCACGGTACATCCTCAAACTGACGGACAGACTGAAGTGGTGAACCACACACTTGGCAATCTATTGCGTTGCATATACAACGATAAGAAGACTTCTTGGGATCTTGCTCTTCCTCAAGTCGAATTTGCTTACAATAGTTCTGTCAACAGCTCTACTAAGAAGACTTCCTTTGATTTTGTTTACAGAAAGGCTTCAGCACAGACAGTTGACCTTATTGCGCTTCCTACAGATGTTCTTCCTAGTGTTGCAGCTAACAATTTGGCCAATCAGCATGTTGATATTTTTAAACAGGTGAGGTAGAACCTAAAGGAGTCTAATGAAAAGTACAAGATTGCTGCTGACAAGCATAGACGTTTCCAATCCTTCAAGGTTGGTGATCAAGTTATGGTGTACTTGCGCAAGGAACGTGGAGGAGAACAGTAAAAGCTAGGTCCAAAGAAGATTGGTCCTTTCAATATAACTCAGAATATCAATGACAATTCTTATGTTCTTGACCTTCCAGATCATATGAAGATATCCAAGACGTTTAACGTGGCGGATCTTTACCTTTATCACCCTGATGATGGTAACTCGAGGTCGAGTTCTTTACAAGTGGAAAGGAGTGATGTGGACCAGTTATCTTTGGATTACATGGAAGATCTTGACCGCGACAAGGTTTGTGGCAAGATGCGAAAAAAGGCCTAAATTCTATTTAGGGGCCAAAAAAACTAATTTTCTATTTCTATTTTTCGGTCTTTTATTTTCCTAATCTTGTTAGGATTCGGATTAGGGTTTTTGGCCATTATAAATAAGCCTTATTTATGTTTCGGAACATCATCAATTTTCGGAACACAAATTTCATTCCAGAATTTGGTTTTGCCTTTCTTGTTCATCTTTTCGTCCAATCAAATGACATTGATTAAACTCCTAAACGGAGTCTAAACGTTCTTGTTCCATTCATAATTTCCATTCTGCGTTAGTGAAGTTTCTGTAGAGGATGAATATTGGCATAATTGTTTTTGGGTTATTGCATCAATGTTCTTAGGTAGTGGCATCACTTTGAATGGTAATTTCACTTATGTCACTATTATTTTTATCATTTATGCCCATCATGAAATGTACATATGTTTTCATAAATCAATCATATGTAGAAATTGGAGTTGATATTGAAGAGTTAAGAATAAAATCAATGTAAATCAACATACCCAGTACACAAGACTCTCTGCTTTGCAAGATTCTAGAGAAGGTCATGATATACGCAAGAGTCTAGGGAGGATTATAATATACATAACCTTCACTTTATATTTTTACAAGATATTATTTTCGTAATTTAAATCTATGATTTAATAATCACAAAAGAGCAACTTTGTTATTTACTTCGAAAGTTGAAAATGTTGGCCCAAATTGTACTCTGATAGGAGTGAAACAAACATTGATACTAAATATATTTAAATAAGATATGATCGGCAAGATTTGAAGATACTATAATCCAAAATACTCTCTAACTAAATTTCAAAAACATAATTAATCTCAAGAAACAAACATTGATACTAAAAATATTTTGAATTATCTAACATTCCGCCATTGGAAACGCTTACTTTATAGTTGGAAATGTCTTCTCGCCGCCGACCAGACACAACTGGACACTGCCAGCGGAGCAACAACTGCTCCACCACAAGCTACAGCTACTACCTTACCAGAAAATGCCTTCATTGGAATGCGTCTTCTCTGGATGCAACACTCGAACGCCGCTAGTGGTGTCTACCGACGTCTCTCATCTCGCCCCTAGTGGCGAGAGGCTCCCAACTCTGACCATCATCTCCAAACGTGCGTCCACAACGCTGTTGTAATCTCCATGTATAATTGCCTTTTTACACATCACATAACTCACCAAAATTTAACCATTTCGACATTAATATTAAAAATACCCAGAACACAACCAAACACAACATGTTTGTCTCTTAGCTTATTGTTTATTCTTCCTTCACTCATGAAGAGATCAAGTTTTGGTCATCTTTGAGATTTTTGTTGGTTGCTGTCCAAGTTTAAGGCGTTTCCAGGCGAGCTCAAATTTCTTTAACACACTAAATCCTACAAATTTATTGTAAAATAACATAATCCCAATCACAACATTCAATTACAATTTACTGCCGTCTTCTTGTCCGGTATAAGTTTCGGCTTACGGGTTTCCACAGAAGCCTAGATTTTATTGGAGTTGAACTGGTTCCATAAACCATTAAGTGTTTGTGGGCTTACGAAGGGTTCATAATTTATTGAAAAATTTAAAATTCTCAATTCTGAATTTCTAATTTGGTGATTTAGGGTTCATATGGCATTAAAATGAAACTTTTAAGATTTAAATTATATCTTAGGTTAAAGGTTTTAATTTCAATTCTAAAATTCAAGATCAATAATAATTAAATATTTTAATTAAGTTATAGAATTAAGATGACTTTGATACAACTAGCGAGAAATTAGAACAAGATTTAATTTTATGCAGTAGAATAATTATGAATTTTTCATTTTCTAAAACCAATATTACTTAAAATCTATAAAATAATAATGCATAAATCATGATAAAACATGAAGCATAATTCATACTTTATTCTAAAACTTGACCGTATTCTTATTATATCTCTTGAATCATTATTAAAATCACTCATTTCACCATCGTAGTTACATAAGTATTTGATCTCTAATAGTATCCACAAAATATGTTAACAAAATTCTAAAAGCATTATAGAGAGGATTAGGCAAGGAGTGCTAGATCCTTTAAAACTTAAGTCTATTTATAATAGGTTTTGAATATTTTACTAATTTAATTAAAATTAAATTCTAGTTTTAATTAAACTTTAATTAGAATTAGAATTAATTATAATTAAATAATAATTATACTTAAATAAGATCTAATATCTCATATTGATCCTTATTTATTAAATATATCATATTTAATCATAAAAATTTTCAAACTTTATAATCAAGTCTAACCGGATTAAAATTCATTTTCTCTTTTCAACATATTCTTTGTGTGTAACTCATTAAGTTTATATATATATAAATAGCATGGCGATACATTTATACAAAAGTTTTACCCTGAGCACACGCAATGAAACCGTAGACAATCAAGTGAAATTCAATACACGAAAAAATTTGATCTATGGACAACATCGCTGTGGTGAAGGTCGTAATGTCAGAGGAATCATTACCGTAAGGCATAGAGGGGGAGGTCATAAGCGTCTATACCGTAAAATCGATTTTCGAGAGCAGTATGGGCTAATGAAGCGTGGGGATCATATTGGAATTGGGACCCAAAAGAAACTTGAGCATTTATTACTTGGATCATATTCGCGATTTATTGTCATACTCGAATAAAAACAAATAAAAATTGGAACGATTTCAATTCTGCAATTGTCTCCTCTATTGGCTTTCTTATAGTTTGGATCTGCTATTTCGGAGTTAATTTTTAAGGTTATGAACTTATAATCTATAATCTGATAATCAAGTCGATTCTATAATTATAAGTTCATTCCATACCGGACCAGACCGGAATAGGCTTATATACATTCTCATTATGCCCCGTAGCGTAACCCATATATATATATATATATATATATATATATATATATATATATATATATATATATATATATATATATATATATTATATAACCTAAATCATATTTAGGATTAGATAAAATAAAATTATTTAATTTATCTTAATTTTTAATTAAATAATTTATATTCATAGATTGATGTAATCATGACTACTTAAATATTTAAGAATATCAAAGTAATTTTCACTAACTTTTCAAGATCGATGTCATCATGACTACTTAAATATTTAAGAATATCAAAGTGATTTTGACTAACCTTTCATGCATAATTTTTAGTATAATTAAATCCTTTCTTCATACAATTTTCTAATTAGACATATAACATGAAATTAATGTCTATGTTATTTTTAGTCCAATGATATTAGTTTTCTATCATTAGTAATTGATTCAATTAATGACATTTTAAATTATTTACAAAACATCATTGCACCTTGGCCAAGAACTTTCCGAGTCAATACTAATCGAGAATAATAGAATATTTTATTTAATTACTTTAATATGATGAATCCTATATTAATCATTCAACTATCTTTATATAGTTAATGCTATATCCAATGACTATCAATTGAATCTTTCTTGACTAAAATAGGTCATAAGTAGTATCAAAACATAACAATCCCTATGTGAGATAGATTTGAAAATTTCAAATCAAAGTATCACTTATACAATCATCACAATGAGAAGTTCCATAGACATACAAGTAATGTTCCAAATAGAATTCTCATATACGGTTAGTTTAGTGAACTTGTTTTCTAACAAGGACCCACATGTTTATTTAAATATCTTCATACTTTAGTATATGAGATCAATTATTTATTTCAGAAGGAAGAAACATAACGTATGTTAGTCTTTTTATGTTCTATTAATATCTACTCACAATAGAATAATAACTAAGAATGATTTAGGAATAATACATAAATACAATATAAATGTAATAATTATGATCTCATTAGAATCTCATTTGCGATGCATTTTTGTCTTATGGATTTCACCATGTACATATAAATATGCATAAGACAAAGAATAACTTTAAGTAATTATATCATTAAACTAAAAATAACTCGATTGGATAAAGGATATAAACCAACAATAAAATCACTTAACTAAAATGGAATCAGACCTACCATTGTTTCAGACGTACCATTCACAATAGGAAATTATCATTTTACCGACGGAAACAGTAATCATCGACGGAATTTGGTGCCAAAAAAATCGGTCGGTGAATTTCCCGTAGGTAACAATACCGACCGAAATATTCCGTCGGTAATTAACGACGGACAGTTATTGTCGGTATTTATATAACGACGAAAGGGGCAAGTGAGATTCCATCGGAGACATTTAGCTACGGTTATTTGGTCTGTCGGTGAGGCGAAGGTATCTTCAACCAGTTTTTCGATGGTTTTATTTACCGTCGGTAAATATCGATATTGTTTGCGACGGACAAATTTTCGTCTGTAAGAAAAGATTATATTTTTTTCATTTTGTTGTTTTGTTGTGATAACAATGTTATATTATATATATACTTTATTTATTTGTATTACGTTATATTATTTGTTCATAATATATTAATTTGTATATATAGTTTGAATAATGAGAAAATTAATAAATAATAAAACATATAAAGAATTTAATTTAATAATTAAAAAAGAAGAAAGAACAAATCTTATATTTTTTAATTGAAAACAAATGACAATGTTATGCTAATGTCGTGGTGATCGTGGATGCTCTGAACTATTTCCCCCCTCTTTAACATTTCCATCTCCTGCCTAAGTTGAGCCATCTGCTCCATGTGTTGTCTCTCCTTAGTCATCTGCTCCACCTCCGCTCTTATCTTAGTAAATCGCTCCATCTCCTCTCTCCTCTTAGCTGCTTGCTCCATCGACTCTCTGATCTTTGATACCTGCTCCAGCTAAGTCCTCATCTTCTCCCTCATCTGCAGAGTCAACTCCTCTCTCATCTGCAGACTCATCTCCTCTCTCATCTACAGACTCATCTCCTGTCTCAACTGCTGAGTCATCTCTGCTCTTAGTTGTTCTCTCATCTGCAGACTAATCTCGTCTCTCATCTTAGCTATCTCCTCTATATGCTGCTGACGTTGAGTAACCAACTGCTCGGTTTGATCAACTAGTTGCTCCCTCAATGTGTCCACTGTGGTCTGGAGCTCCGATACGTCATGAGTTTGCGATGGCCGAGTAGATGCTGCTGTACTAGAAAGGGAAGAGCGCGAATAATAGATGTTTGCATATGAGCCCAGGCTGAATATTCTTCCACGACGGTCCCTACTACCCACGACATCAAGATATGTCTGAGTCTCGTCCACAGCTTGTTCCTCCTGAGATTGTCACTGAATATTTTGTTGTATTTGGTCCTATTAAGAAGCAATCTTTACATTAGTAATTAAGTTATAATTGTTAAGAAATTATTAAAATATGTTAATTTCACTTACATTCACTTCTCTACATCGAGTGTTGATGAAGGTGACACCATCATGTTTCTTCGTGTGTGTGTGCAAAAATATTTGGATAGGTGTAGGCTTCGTGCCCAATGACTTTTCCTACATATATAACTTAAATTGTCAGATGTTAACTAGAATTTAAAAAAATTTCGCCAAAGTTTCCTCTATATATATGATATTTGCCCCTGTTCAACAAAGAAAACAACTTTACACAACCATATATGGAACCAGACATTTATATCATAATCACTATGTTCAATAAAGCGAAGCAAAATATATGTAAAATTGGTGTGAGAAAGTAGATACTTACTAGTCTATGTGCATGCTTGTAGTGGGTAATTGATCCTTCCGTATGCACTGGAAGACTCGCGCCCCCCGGCCCTCCACGTCTGTTGGTCGAATTACGCTTTGATATGGAAATTACTGCAGGTGATGTCCAATATTCTGTCCAACGAGTCCAAATTTCCTCCGAAATATAACACATTTGTGCACCAACCTTGTGTATCGCATTAATTAAGTTGCGGTAACGTATACGAGCTCTCTTTTCTCATTGTTTATACATGCTGGCGTCGAAACAAGAATCCCAGTAAAATTCTTTCTGAAATAAGAAGGGTAAGAATAACAAAATGTTAAAATTTTTATGAACATTGTGAATATAAAGCAATGTAACAAGAAAATAACTATTATTTGTACCTCAAACTCCTGAAAGTATAATTGCTTTGTGGTGTCAGATAAATTCTTCCATACATAACCCTCTGGTTCAATTCTTTGCTTGAACGAGGAAGTCATATTTCTTAAAATTGGTCCAGACGGAACTAACCTAACATGGCAAATTATGTTATCCTATGTAAAAATTGGTAAAAGTAAAAGTTGATAATAAGCAAATTGTGAAGTGCTTTGATTTCACTTACTGGTCATTGACAATAGAAACAAACTTTCTTCCTTCAGGTCCCTTAGCGCCAGGCTGACGGACGTCTCCTGCTTCCGGTATGCTAGTGTTGGAAGATATATGCATTGGAGAAGGGGATGGTGTAGGCTGAGAAGCAATCGGTGATGCCTCAGCTGTAACTCCTGGCACGAGAGGTAGAGGAGGTGAGTTAGTAGAAGCGGCTGATTGTGACGAACCACCTTAACTGTAAGTTCCCTTGAACATGACTCGAAACCTCGGTCACATGACCTCACGTTGTCTCTTCGGTCCCATTCTTTTCCTGAAATTCAATTTTTCCCAATTCTCTACATGTACAATTAATAATTTGAAAGCAATATTTTACACAACACATAGAGAAGAAACTATGGAAATATATGAAGGTTAACATATTATTATCAACAATAAATGAACCTTAACAATAATATAAATATGCACTGTTTAACGAAGTCTTACAGATACAACAATAAATCAACATGAAAGCTTAGTGTAATAATGTCTGGCAGTACAAAAGCACATTGATATAATCATTTTGTTTGATTCCATATAACATGGGAGTCGGTAAAGGTAAAAGAGTCCCCAATGTCTGGGTTCCTGAGAAGGGTTCTCGCATGTTCAAAAGCACCAATGGAAACAGTGAAACTTCGTCCACCTGCTGTACGTTATTGATCACATTCTTGCAATAGTTTTGAAGCTATAACTATACTTGTTGAGGAAACAGTGAATAAGTTCCCAGTCTTAGAATGGAAGACTAAATCTCCGGATGAACTACTAACAGGAACAAATCTACCTAAAACATAATCTGTGAAGAAATGTTGAACCCGTGATATTAACAAACCATATAAGTAACGAAAACGGTATATTAATGCATACGTGATTGTGCAGACGAGGTTTGCGGAATAGTAGAGGAGTTAACAATACCCAAT
Source organism: Erythroxylum novogranatense (assembly GCA_029891385.1). NCBI lineage: Eukaryota > Viridiplantae > Streptophyta > Magnoliopsida > Malpighiales > Erythroxylaceae > Erythroxylum > Erythroxylum novogranatense. The sequence continues at coordinate 35,717,345 of CM057233.1, read as the reverse complement.
CTTCCTATTCCATTATAAGCTGTTGTGACATTGTTATCACCTTTATTGGCATACATGTCCTCTTCAAGTTTAAAGGATGCTTAAACATGTAAGATTGACAATGAAATGAGAATATGTTTGATAACTTTAATAAATGTTATGAGATGTTTATAACACGAAAAAGAGTCGACGTGCATATCATACTAAAAATCTTTAAGTAACAGATCGACCATAGAAGGCAAACGATTGGTACTGTATGATGGCACGAGATGTTCTGTAGTTTTGCTTCCATGGGCTGGGACAATTTTGCCACATTCCTCCCAATGGAAAGAATTTTTATCGTCCGGAACCAATCGCCATGTCGACATTCCTTTCCAAAGAAATTCAATGAAAAACCAAACATAATATAATTAAATGAAAATAATGTTACTATTTAAGTTAAAATATGCAGTTACAAACACAAGTCATTTGCTATCAAAACTTAATGGTAAATTACAATCATCTTCTTCTTCAGAAGAATAAGAATCAAATTCCGGCTCCTCGTCAGATCTCAGACCCTCGTCATCCTCTCCAAATGAAATATCGACAAATTCGTTTGATGAATCGTTCAAAGGTTCATTATCGTCATACATAACAGATACATTGATAAAAGTCACATCTGTTGGGACCCTGTCCAGAGACCAGATCCCAACCAGAAAAGCAGAAAATGGAAATCGAAACATCAAAGAAAATCTGAAGCAGAAATCATAAGGCGAAAGCAACGAATACGAATCGGAAACGAATTGAATACGAATCGAATCGAAAATTTGAAGCGAAATCAAAAGCGGAACCTAACTATATCGGAAGTGAATCAAATGGTCGTGATCGAATTTCAAAACAAATCAGAGTGAATGAAATCACGAATTGAAATCGAATCACAAAACGGAGGCAAAGCGAAAGCGGACCCGACATCCGATAACATACACTTATAGAAAAATTATCGCGTTGGAAACCTAGACTAAGACATATCTGAAATCCGGTACAAATTTTTTCTTTCTTTCTTTCATTCATTTATCAAACTCATCCAAGGCAATCTTATTTCCTTATTTTGGAAAAATGATCCTCAATCAATTTCTCAATGCATAAAAAACTTCTTATACATGCAAAGTCTCAATCCTTAATCATCTTTTTATACATTCATACAAATCCAACATTAAACTTTTAATCAATTCTTATTTTATTCTATCTCTAATTCAATCAACAATTCGGCAGCATAACGGCTGCATTTTTCAAAACCCAAACCTGCAAAGGGTTTAAAATTCACTTCAATAAACCAGTTCAATCACACAATCATCAAATTCCTCGGACCCCCCTGTCTGAAAACTCAGCATAAACAATCACAATCCTATTTCTAAAACACTTCAATAAGTTCCAATCAATCAAATTTATCCATATCCAAAATACATTATCCAAATTCAATTCATATTCATTTCTCAGTTCAATATACAAATTCATCATTTAATCCCAAATCACATTCAATATCTCAATTCCATATTCTAATTCCCCATTCAATCCAAACCCAAAAATCGATCACATTTATATTCAAACACCAATCATATCCATAATTATACACAATACCATCCATAATTTAATGTAATACACAATTCCAGAATTCATATACACCATACTCACTATATACACAATTTCATAAATCACATACATCCTGGAATGACTACTTGTCATACTTAAATAGGCAAATCAAACCTTATACAAATCGATACAAAAATCCCAATTTATACAAAATACAAACGATACAAAATCGAACAACACATCTTGACATTCTTCCATCCGATCTCCTACTCGAATACCTAGAGATGGGGATGAAAGGGGGGTGAGCACAAAGCTCGTGGATAATATGTTTATAAATTGAATGATAAGCGAAAACTTTTGCAAAATCTTTTTGCCGTTTATTTCAAAAGTTTCTCAGTAGAAAATTTGGCAAATTTCTTACTTCTCAGTCTTTTTAAAAAATCATTGCTAAAAAAATTTCAATCACAACACTGCTGAAAATCCACACTTAGCTTATTTCTCAATTTTTTTTTCACATTTTTCACTTTTCATTAAATAAATCAAAATCATGTAAGTCTTAATATAGCACCCCCTTACCATAGGGTATACACTGGGACGCCCGTAGGTCATTCCGATACATATCCTACGATAAGGGTGAACTACGAACAATCACTACTGTACCTCATATGGCATCAAATCATAAAGCATCAATACTGAAAATCACTAATTTTTGAAACCATATTTTTTTTTCTCATTTCATATCATCAAAAGCAGTAATTTACATAAGCGCCGCTTTTCACTTTGTCATACATTACTCCAAAAGAATTCTACTACAAAAAACCTAACTAGGTCATCCCTAAAAAATGCCAGCTGACCGACCTGTGAGCCAAGACTTCTCTTGCTAACACGATCTACACGGCAGGAATAGTCTCTCTGGAGCTAGTAGTTTATCTACTCTCTCGGTCCTGAAAAATAATTTGTAATTTTGGGTGAGTTTGCGAACTCAGTGAGGAACCATCATCGATGGTTCACCCAATTCATGCATAGTCAAACAGATCACAGTTATATCATAATAGCCTATTCAGAAGTACCACATGATTATTCACATGAACACAAGGCGTTTTGCCTTTCACTCAATCAAGACATTCAGTCAAATGCAGATGTAATACGTATGTGACCCTTTTTCCAATTTAATACGTTGTTGTGACCGAGCGCCTATATTGTCCCAATAAGGGCGCATTAATCGGTGAGCCTGAGGTTCTGAATCACTGTGGGCTCGAAGCCCAATTACATTAAGCTTTAAGCTCTCGGTGGCTGCTTCAGTCACAACTGTCAATTACTGATCATGCATTTATGCATGGAATGCATATGTCGAAATAAAGTAAAGCCAACATCATAATCAATCCCAAATTAACACAGTCAACACATAGTTCACACTCAATCACATTAAAATCACAATCACAAGTAGAGCACTCCTATGTCATAATCTCCTAATACATCGAACACCTTCGGTCGGGAATTCAGGCATAAACAAACGCACAAGCCTACCATTATTCTCCACAGTTTTATAAGTGCAAAATTATAAACAATTAATAATTGAGAAACCATCTATGTTACTCACCAAATAGCTTCCAAGCTAATGTCATGAAGTCTCGGCAACGTCTGTGGGATGACGTTCCAACTGTGCCTCTATAACATTCAAAATATTCACATGTTGCCAAATGCACAATTAAAAATATTAAACAATGCACATGTAGCAATTTAGATGTGTACAATGCATGTTCCTGACATTCCCAGTACCATTCTATAATTCACATCACAAAATATTTCCCTATGTCTTAGGAACCCATAGACACCAGAATTACTCAATTTGGACCTCTATAGGTCCGGATATTGCCAAAATTTAATCAATTCTCTCACTTGGATTCAATCCCTAAATTTCAATTAAATCCTAGAAGTCCCCAATTTTACATGGAGAGGTAGATAATTGTCTTATGAATCCGATGCCTCGAGAATCAGGTCAATCGGAGGTTGGATGATGAAGATATAAGCAAAAGAAGCTTTAGGACAAAACAAAAGATAAGAGAGTTTGCACTTATTTCCCTCTCTTCCACCATCTGAATTTCTAACATGATAACTCTTTACACACTTATCCAAAAATTACAAACAAGATCTCATTGGAAAGGTAATAAGAAACCCTACAAGTTCCTTCAAGGACACTTGAACCAATTTCACCCTTAAGGGTGTCAAAAATTCAATCAAAGTTACTACCTAGTCATAAGGTCCCAAAACAAAACAATATTTTTCCAAGAGCATAACTTCTCATTCCCTTTACCAAAAATTCCAAGTTTTATGCCAAAAGAAAGATCAAAACATGCTCTACAACTTTAATGAACAATTTGGAAGCAAATTCAATCTTTAAACAACTCAAATTCTCAATCAAAGGTTCTGCCCATAAATGACCCCCTGAACAGTCACACAATCTTTCAAAAATCATAAATCCTTACCCAAATGTCCAAAAACTGCATACTTTATATCAATAAAAAGATCAGACAACATACTAAAACTATCATGAAGGACTTGGAAGCCAACTACATTTCTAACTACATCAATTTCTTCCATGACGGTGGCTGCCCTGTTAAAGCTTGTTAACTAATAGATGACCTAAATCAGATTCATTCTTGCAAAATCCATAACTCACAATTCGTACATCTAAAAATAGCATATTATGCACCATTTTAAAGCTAAAAAATTCTTCTACAACTTTCCAGAAGAAGATTTGAGCTAATTAACATCACAACAGTCCAGAATTTAGCTTCAATGCATAATCACCACAAACCTTATACTTAACACATTTTCCAGCACTAAGTATATTAACACCCAAAAGTCAACAGATCAGTACTCTCAACCTAGATATTGAAAAATTTCATACTTAGTGGTGATGGAAAGATAACAAGACCATATTCAAGTTTCATGAAGAGCTTGAACTTTAATAACACCTCTAAGGGTGTCAAAAATGCACTCAAAGATACTGCCTAGTCACACATTTACCATAACAGTGCAGCACTTTTCCAAAAATCATAACTTTTCATGCCCTTTGCCAAAAATTCCATACCATATAGCAATAAAAAGATCAGACAATATACTACAATTCTCAAGAAGGACTTAAAACCAAATTCCATCTCTAATTAGGTCAAATCCTCCCATTAATATGGCTGTCCTGTTAGGGTTTATGAAATCAGCATTTAACCTAAACCATAACAAAACTTTACAAATTTGTATCTAACAATCCTTACATCCAAAATTCACAAATAATACCTCATTAGAAAGCTACAACAATCCTATACAACTTTTCAGAAGGTCACTTAAGCCAATTCCACCCTTAAAAGTCCAAAATTAATATCAGAACACAAAAAGTACAAAACCTATGCACTTAGAGTCATTTGCACACAAAACACATTTTGGGCTGAATTACCACCTGAACTTTTACGGACCATAACTTTCAATCTATACATCAAAAAAATTCATACTTAGTGGTGTTAGAAAGCTAACACAAAACTCTTCAACCTTCATGAAGACCAAATTAGCAAATTCAATCCAAATCAGCCTTAAAAAAATTATCAAAGTTTCAGGTTACAAGGTTCAGATTACTGTTTATACAGCACCTACAACTCACTTTCAAGGCCAAATTCAAACCCCTTCAAGCCACAATTTGGCAGAACTTCCTTTATAAGAAATGTACCCAAACACCTAAATTTTAATTCAAGACAAACCTCACCTCATTTGCTCAACTACATAAAGAGTTATGGTAAGAACATTGAAATATGTACAAGGTCAAATTTCTTGCTTTTACACTTAAACTAAATCCTATCACTTCCACCTCATCAATCATCAATTAACCATCAATTTAACAAACAAAGTACCTACCCATATACACCAACATAATTCTCATACAATTTGTTGCACAATTATCACAATTAAAGCATTTAACAATAAAGCAAGCCAAAAACACAATCTTACCTAAGCAAGCTTTCAATTTTCCAAGTCTTCCAAACAATCCCAACTTTCTACCTTTACTCCTCAGCTATAGCCACCACTATCATCAAAATTTCAAAGCTTAAGTTTGGTCTTGGGTGTGACTAAAAGAGAAGCAAGTAATTAGTAAGGAAAACTTCTTGTACGGGAGGAAAAGAAAACACTCAAAGGAGGAAGGAAAGGAGGACGCTACGGATGAAGAGAAACTCTAAGCTTTCAAAGTGTTTTTTAAATGCTTTAAGGAGAAGAGTCGTGGAATACAAGCCCTTCCTAGGTTATTTAAATAACCCTTATGTAACATCCCATCCCCGATGGGAAGGGTAAATTAGTAAATTGGGTCAGGCTAGTAATTTGCATTTCATATTTCTGGTACGAACATACATTTGGCCTCTAATTGTAGAGGACTGAGTCATTTGGCACATGCACATATATGTCCATGCATGCATGTCATTCCCGGCATTTAATTATGACTGTGATGTGATTTGTGAAAATTGTGAGATAACTGTGTATGTAATTGAATTGGAATGTTTTTAGAGTGATTGTGAGTTGATAGTGCCCCATAGGAAATGTTTCTGAAAATTTGGGAGTAAATATCCGGATCGAAAATTTTCCAAGTGACGGATTGATTGATTCATAGTACTGAAATAACTGTCCATATGGCTATGAAAGATTAGATATATGATTGTGGAAGTTTTTATGAGGGATCATTGAAATTCGAAGACGAATTGGACTGGAAATAGATTTGAAAAGAGAAAGAACTTAGTGAGTGATTGAGGAATGGACAAATGGCATGGTTATATTGTTAGAGGCATATTGTTTAACCTATATAATGGCCTAGGTTTTTAAATTTGGAGAAAAGAAATCCTTTTCTATCCTAGGGCAAGCTTGCTTTTTCCTCCTTTGGCGATTTTTCGATCTTCTATACCCGACCCTTGTTTGATCTTTAGCTTGCATGCTCCTTCCTTATTGTAAGATCAATCCTAATCCAAGAGAAGATGAAGATTGTTGAAGTTTTGAGAGAGAGCCGTGGCTGATAGGGAAAAGAGGAAAGGGTTGAAGGATTTTCAGTACTTTGGAGAATTGAGCTTGATTTGGTAAGTAAATGGTTTTAATGTTGTTCTATTGTAGTTAAATGCATACATGGGTTATTTGTGAAAGATTGGGATAGTTATGGGTGATTTAGGGAGGTTTTTAGAGAGAAAATGGGAGAAAATTCATCAGAGAAGACGATCGGAGCTTCGCACGTCACGACGTGTGCTGGGGGGCCTCGTCGTGATGAGTAAACAGTTACTCGTCGCGGCGAGCTCGGTTGGACGTCGCGGCAAGCATGTAATTCTACGCCGAGAAGAGTCTTCTCTCTTGCGTCGCGGCGAGCCTAAAGGAAGGTGTTACATGGCATGAAGCGAACCTTTCAGGCGTTATTGCTGAGAGATCTTTGGCCGCGGCGAGCTCCAGATTTCTGAATGGATGAGTTTTAGTTTATGAGGCATAACTAATGGTGTAGACCTGCAATTGAGGTGATTCTTGATTTGTTATGATCTAGAGAAAGAGGTCTACAATTGATGTGAAGAATGAAAGTTTGAATTTAAATTAGTAGGATCGGAATTAGTGAGAGATAGTTAAGGATGTGATTGTATTGCACCTAAAGATTGTTTCTTAACAATTGGAGTATAAAGTGAGACGTTGAAAATAAATTCAATGCTACTGGGAATTTTAGAAACTGAGCATAATGGGTGAATTTTGATCTAGAGAATAGTGACATTGAAATTGAGGTCTTTCTTGAGAATATCCAAATGGGTATGACTTGATAAATTGATTGAATATTAGAATTGAAATTAGTGGAGTTCCGTAATATGTCATTGAAATGAAATAAGTCATTCTTGACCAATTGAGTGAAAAGTTAGATTTTGACAAAAGAAAGTGGAAATTGGGAAATAGTGCCGGGAATGTCATGAATAGGCACAGTACATCTTTTATTTAAGACATGTGCATCATTGAATCTTTTTAATTATGCATTTAGTAATGAGAAACTGTTTGATTGTTATAGTGGTACCGATGGAATGGTATTCCACGGATATTGCTGGAGCTCCCAGGCAACAGCTCGGAAGTTCAGGTGAGTAACCTAGTTGGTTTCTCAACCTTTATGTGTTTAATTTTATGCAATCATGCCATGTGGAGATAATGGAGGGTTTATTTGTGATTTGCTTATGATTGATTTCGGACCACGGGTGTCCGAAGTATTGGAATGTGATATCGAAGTGCTATTTGTGTGTAACTGTTGTGAATGCTCCTAGATTGTGAATGTGCAAATTGATTATGATTGAAATACCGGACTAAAGGTCCTAAGGAATGGGAATTGGACAATAAAATGTAACTGATTGTAAATGTAAATTAAGACATGTGCATTCATGCATATGTTAAGTCAAAATGACTTTACATAAATATGATTTTGATGTATAACAAAAAGAGATCAAATACAAAGAAAAACAAAATGCATTTAAGTCGGACACGTATTTAACTCGTATACCAAACGAACTCGAGCATACGCTGAGCGAAGTTGAAATAATGAAGTCGGACATGCATTTAATTAAGACGCACACGAAGATGCAAAGCAGAAGCAGACGCAGACGCAGATGCAAAGCAGACACACACGCAGATGTTAAGCAGACGCAGACGCAGACGCAGACGTAGATGCAAAGCAGACGCAGACGCAGACGCAGATGCAAAGCAGACGCACACGCAAATACAAAGCAGACGCAAACGCAGATGCAAATACAAAAGCAGACGCAGACGCAGAAAAGAAGAAGACACAAGAGTCAGTTCGAGTTAGTTACAGAACTCAACTGATTAACCGTTTCTTTAAAGATTCAAGATTCAAGATTCAAGAATCAAGAAGCAGTTGAAGACGAAGGCTATAAATACAAGTCGAAGTCGAAGATTGCAAAGTTACAAAAAAGTGATATACACAAAGAGTTACAAAAAGTTACATACGTACAGATACTTACACAAAATAGCGAGAAAAATTACTACGTGAAAAAGTGATTTAGCTGAGTGCTATTTTTCTGTAACAAAGTGTTCAAATATTTTTCTGAGAAGAAAAGTTATCTGAGATAACTGCAGAGGCTAAGTGTGAAAGAATCTTGGTTGTAGAGACTCAAGAGGCTCGTGAAAGAATACTTGTAACGATTGAAGAGATAGTGAAATCTCAGAAGAAACTCTGAGAACTGGACGTAGCCCACGGTTTGGGGTGAACCAGGATAAATCTTCATGTCTACCACTCTTACTCTCTATCTCTATTTTAGTTTCAAATTTTATCATTACTTACTTTTATATACATAGTATTGAAAAGTTTGATTAATCGAATCTATAAAAATTCAGTAAAGAATTTTATTTCTAACAAATAGTTCAAAAGATTTATAAAAAGGGAATACATTTCAACCCCCTTCTCGTGCATTCTAATATTGTTTTCCAAGTGCTGTATTAACGTGTGATTCACTTCAATTGGTATCAAAGCAAGGTATCCAAGAATCACTTTGGCGAAGTGTGGATTAAAGATAATGGCGGAGTCACATGTATACATCGCTGAAGGAGCCTCAGTCACTAGACCTCCAGCATTCAACGGAGAAGACTATCACTACTGGAAAGATAGGATGCGGCTATTCATCGAATCTACTCATGTCGTCCTTTGGGACGTAATAGAGAACGGACCTTATATACTTGTAGATGAAGAAGGTAATTCTATTCCACGAAACAGATGGACGGCTGATCAGAAAGCAAGAATACAGCTAAATTCAAAGGAGAAAATTTTCTTGACGTGTGCCCTAAGCAGGAGCGAGTACGACAAAGTCCACGAATGCGACACTACAAAAGAGATGTGGGACACATTGTACATTGCTCACGAAGGCACAAGCCAAGTTAAAGAATCCAAGATAAGTATTCTTGTGCATCAATATGAACTTTTCAGGATGGAAGATGAAGAATCTATTGATCAAATGTTTGGAAGATTTCAAACAATTGTCAATGGATTGAAAGCTCTTGGAAGGACATACAACAATCAAGATCATGTTTGAAAGATTCTAAGAAGTCTTCCTAAGAGATGGAGACTTAAAGTTATTGCGGTGCAAGAAGCCAAAGACTTGAGCGTGTTAAAGCTGGATGAGTTGCTAGGATCTTTGAAGATTCATGAAGTTGAACTCAACGCTGAAGACAAGCCCAAGCGGGACAAGTCGATAGCACTGAAGGCCGGACAGAAGAATTATAAGACTCAGAGAAGGAGGAAGTCATCAAAGGCGTTGAAAATTGAAGAATCAAAGGATGACAACTCCAGCCAATCAGAATTAGAGTCAAGTGATGAAGATGACGAATTATCTTTCATCTCCAGAAAGATAAGACACATGTGGAAGAAGAAGTCCAGAGGGAACCAGACATTCAAAAAGAATGGGAAAGATGAAGCTAAACCAGAGAAGTCTTCTATTATCTGCTACGAGTGCAATCAGCCTGGACACTATAAGTCCGAATGTCCTACTCTCAAGAAGAAACCAAAGAAGAGTAGAGAAGGCAAGAAAAGCATGATGGCAACATGGGAGGACCTAGATTCATCTGAATCAGATACAGGTTCCGAGTTATCAGAACATGCGAACATCTGCCTGATGGCCGAGGAAGATAGTGATAAGGAGGTTAAATCTGACTACGATAATTTGCATGATGCATACTCAGAACTGTTAGAAGATTCTCATGCTATTCTGAAATAGTACAAGTTGTTAAAGAAAAAGTATGTAGAAAATATGAGACATACTGAGGTAATAGAGAGAGAAAATATTTGTTTAAAGAAACAATTAGAAGATAAAAGGAAGTTTGTAGACAGATCAGAAGAGATCAATCAACTTAAACTAAGGATTAAGAATTTATCAGCTGATTTAGCTACTTTTACAGAAAGTACAAAGAAAATGAATGAAATGCTTGGAAAATGTAGACATCCGAGTGATAAGACTGGATTAGGGTTTACAAGAAACAAGACTCAGTCTCGTAAAAAATCTGTCTTTCAAAAAGGAAGTTATAGGATAATTCATTTTAATCAACGTCCTAGTTATATGCATGAAAGATCACATCATATGCATACTACTAACCGTAAAGGACCCAAGAAAATTTGGGTACCAAAAAATAAAAAATAGTTTCTCCTGCAGATATCCTTCCTTGGAAGATACGACAAGCACCATTGGTATTTAGACAGTGGATGCTTGCGACACATGACGGGAAGAAAGTCTATGTTCTTAGACCTTCAGTATAAGAAGGGAGGATCAGTAACTTTCGGAGACAACCAGCAGGGAAAAATTATTGGAATCGAGAAAATAGGTAAAGATTCCTTTGCATGCATAAATAATGTACTACTTGTTGTGATGCCAAGCATAACTTGATTAGCGTCGATCAATTGTGTGATTCGGTTTCACAGATTACATTCAATCAAAATCTTTGCGAAGTCAGAAACAAAGATGGCTCTATACTTTTCTCTGCCAAGAGAAGAAACAATCTTTACAAAATCAATTTAGAAGATTTTCAAAGTCAAAATATTTCATGTTTTCTATCTTCTGAAGAAGAAAGACTAATCTGGCATAAAAAGCTAGGTCATGTCTCTTTGAAACATATTTCAAAATTAGTAAAACATGATTTGGTAAGAGGTTTTCCAAAGATAAGTTTTGACAAAGAATTTTTCTGTGAAAATTGTTTGAAAGGAAAACAAGTTAAAACTTCTTTTTCTTCTAAAAGTTTTGTAACCTCATCGAGACCTTTAGAATTGTTACATATGGATTTATTTGGTCCAACAAGGACAATAAGTCTTGGCAGAAAGAAATATGGACTTGTTATTGTTGATTACTTTACTCAATTTTGTTGGATATTATTCTTATCACACAAAGATGAGTCTTTTAAGTGCTTTAGAACCTTATCCAGAAAGTTACAGAATGAAAAAGAAATGTCCATAGCTTGAGATCGGGAGTGACCATGGTGGAGAGTTGAAAATGAGAAGTTTAGAGTATTCGTGAGGAGAATGGAATTTCCCACAACTTCTCGGCCCTAGAACTCCACACAGAATGGAGTTGTTGAAAGGAAGAATAGGACGATTCAAGAGATGGCAAGGACCATGCTATGTGAGATGAATCTTCCTAAGTATTTCAAGGAAGTCGTGAATCAAAGATGCTATATTCGAATAGAATTATGTTGCACCCATGTCAAGAAGACTCCTTATGAGTTATGGAATGGAAGAAGACTAAGCATATCTTACTTTCATCCATTGGTGCAAATGTTCCATTCGAATACGAAGAGTCATTGGATAAATTGATTCAAGACCTATCCAGAATCTTTCTAGGCTACTCATCATCGTCTAAGGCATTTTGAGTTTACAACCTTACTTCAAAGACTGTTGAAGAGACCATCCATGTCAAGTTTGATGATAGCTCTCAACCCCATAAGGAAGATGACATGGAGAATGAAGGTCCTTCAAAGAACTCAGATGATACCTCAGAAACTCCTTCATCAGACACTCATGAGAACAAAATTGTGGATATTCCAGAAACTATTGAACTAAGACGAAATTGGAAGTATAAAATTCTCATCCGAAGATTTAATTATCGGTGAGACCTCGTATGAGTTAAGACAAGGTCCAGATTCGTAAGAGAAGCTAATGTAGCTTTTATCTCCAAGTAGAGCCTAAGAAGGTTGAGGAAGCTCTTCAAGACGAAGCTTGGGTGTTAGCCATGCAAGAGGAGCTGAATCAATTTACTAGAATAACGTCGGTCCTTAGTTCCTAAACCACCTAAGAAATCCATTATAGGAACCAGATGAGTTTTAAGAATAAGTTAGACTAATCAGAAGAGTGAGTCGAAATAAGGCTAGATTAGTAGCACAAGGCTATAATCGTGAAGAAGGAATAGACTACAATGAAACATATGCTCCAAAGAGCGTAGACTTGAAGCTATAAGGATTTTGTTGGCATACGCGATCTGTCATGATATAAAGTTGTTTCAGATGGATGTGAAGAGTGCATTTCGAATGACTTTATAGATGAAGAGGTGTATGTGAAACAACCACCGCTTCAAGATGTTAAAACCCGGACTATGTCTATAGACTTCATAAAGCTTTATACGGCTCAAGCAAGCTCCTAGAGCTTGGTATGATCGTCTGAGTACCTTTTAATAGAAAATGGTTTCAGAGAGGTCAAGTTGATAAGACGCTCTTTAGGAAGAATTTTAGAATGATTTTATCTTAGACAGATCTACGTTGATGATATCATTTTGGTGCTACTTCAAAAGAGTTGTCTTGAAGTTTGAGAGTCTAATGAAGAAAGAATTTGAAATGAGTATGATAGGTGAGTTAAAGTTCTTTCTTGGGTTGCAAGTTAAGCAAACCGAAGAGAAGATCTTCATTCATCAAAAAAAGTATGTGAAAGAGTTGTTGAATAAATTTGATTTGAATAATGTGAAGCCTATGGCAACTCCGATGCATCCTTCAAACCTTTTATCGAAAGACGAACTTGGTAAGAAGGTGGATCAAACCCTATATAGAGGGATGATCGGTTCCTTACTGTATCTTACATCAAGTAGACCTGATATTTTGTTCAGTGTATGCTTGTGTGCAATATTTCAAGCCGATCCTAGAGAGTCTCATTTTATTGCTGTTAAAAGAATTTTGAGATATCTCGCAGGTGCTACTGATCTTTGCTTAATGTTTGAGAAAGGTAAAGATTTCAGGTTAATCGGATATTGCGATGCGGACTATGCTGGAGATAGAATCGAAAGGAAGAACACAAGTGGAGGATGTCACTTTCTTGGAGGAAATCTAGTCTCCTGGTCAAGCAAGAGACAAAGCTCAATTGCTCTATCAACCGCTGAAGCATAATATATGTCTGCCGCAAGTTGCTGCTCACAGACGTTGTGGATTAAGTATCAACTCGAAGACTATTCAGTTCAAGAAGAGGAGATTCTAATCTATTGCGACAACACCAGTGCAATCAATCTATCAAAGAATCCAATTCAGCATTCCAGAGTGAAGCATATTGAAGTCAGACATCACTTCCTGAGAGACTATGTTCAGAGGAAAGTGGTGCTTCTACAGTTCGTTGAAACAGAGCTTCAGTGGGAAGATATCTTCACTAAACCACTGAGTGAAGAACGGTTCCAGAAGATAAGACGCAACCTTAACATGGTTATGTTAAGTGAACGGTCAGGACTAAAGTAACGTCAAAACTAACGACGTTAGTTACAGTAAGTTACAGCTGGTCACTTCTCTCACAAGGAAGATTTTTGGAGGGAAAAATATGATAATATCGAGGTTCTTAATGATTCTAGAACTCACCGGACTATAATCCTACAAGTAGACTGAAGGTGAAATTATAGCAGTCTTTTCATCATCTTTTGACGGTTCATTTCGGCTTTACCAATTCTCTCAAAACATCTCACTCAAAAAGCTCTCCAGAAGACAGTTTTTGCTCTACACAATGGAAGTAGCTATGATTTATGGAAGACATGTGAACTTTGAGTCACTAAGAAGAGACGACATGGATGTAGAACCAGAAATCATAAGAGCTGGTTGGAGGAACTTCTTCCAGACGCAAGAACCTGTATACACGAATGAGGTATATGAGTTTTGGAAGAACGCTCATCTAATAGACAACACCATCGTATCTTCTGTAGATAGAATATCTGTTGTTATGACAAAGGAGCTTATAAAGAAGGTGATCGATTATCCATTGGTTGGTGAGAAACTGTCTACCAAAGCCGGATGGATGTCCCAAGTCGGTATGAAAGAGGAAGATATCAGAAGGCAACTATATGGCACAAATGATCCATGGGAGAGGAAGACATCCAATTTGATTCCAAAGGCTAGGGTACTTCACGCAATTTTGTTTAATTGCATTCTACCCAGAGTTGGTTTAAGACATTTGGTGACCACTCTAGATGAACAATGTCTGTTCTACCTACTGAATTGAAATCCCATAGATCTACCTTTCTTGATCCTTCATTATATGATTAAGGGGATAAAGGAATCATCTAGTTATCCTTATGGTATGCTTCTGGCGAGGATTTTTGAGGAATCAGGTATTCGTCTGCACCAAGGAAATAGAAGAATTGTTCTTGTGAAGAGCAAGATTGATGCACACACAATACGATGAATGGGTCTGAGCATAGTAGACAAAGACCAAGCCGACTCTTCAAGGAAGTCAAGAATTGAGGGGGAGTGCGTATTGAAGAAGACTCCCGCTCCAAGTTCTCAATCTCCAGTGAGTACCAGATCGCCTGCGGATGAACTAAGGAGAGTGTTAGGAAGACCTCTCATGAAACAAAGTAGTCCTCATCTCAAAGAAAGCCAATCCGGAGGATGAACAAAGTGCGCCAAAAGACGAGGAGAAAGTCTTTTGAGCGAAGTTGTGAAGAAAGCAAAGAGATCACCAAGGATTAGGACTCTGAGGCAACAAGAAGAAAAGATTGCCAGAGAACAGAGTTGAAAAGAAACCTCTCAATCTTGTGCACCTAGAGCCACAAGATCCTTAGTCTCTATTCTGGATGAAGATACGACCAGAAAATCCAAAGAGACTGAGAGGAAGAGAAAATCAAAATCTGAGAGAGGAAAATCTCCAAAGAAAGAAATCGGAAGACCGATCAAGGAAGCAAAGACTAAGAAGGTTAGTCGAAAGAAGAACATTTCAACTTCTGAGGAAGTTAGTCAACAGAAAGAAACTATTGATGCTGTTCGAGAAGAAACAGAAACTGAGTAGTATACAGTTCAGGAAACCCCTATTGTTCAACAGGAGGAACCAGTGGAAGAAAGCACGGTTCAGGAAACACCTATTGCTCAACAGGAGGAGCCAGTGGTGGAAAGCCCGGTTCAGGTGACTCCTACTGAAGCACATCAAGAGGCAACAACAGTATCAGATTCGGATGATGATAAACCGTGTCTGATGGTATACAACTACCATAAGTTTTTGAGGAAACAGAAGTTGAAGATCAAAATGGTAGAAGTAGTTACCAGACAAAGGACTGCTATTGCAATCGGTGTTCAACCAGTGAAGAAGATAGTAGCTGTGGTACGGCCTATGGAGATTAATAGTAACACATGGCAGTTACTCAAAAAAGACGAAAAGATCTTCTACGATACTTTGGAGTTTGTTGCTACTATGCCATATCCTTCAAAACGTCCCTGCCATCCGTGTACTATTTTCCCAATCACAGAAAACACAAATATAATGGTTGCACTAGATATACAACCAAGATATCCACTAAATTTGACTAGGTGGAAGTCAAAATTATTTCCTGAAGATGATGCCAGTGATGATCTGTCCGCATATCAAATTGCAGAAGAAGTGCGAAGAATTGATGAGGCATGCGCTTCTGAACAAGATCCAAAAAAAGTGAGCTGCAGCTATACTAATAAGGAGGAAGACTGTCCAGTAGGGGGAAGAATAAGAACAGGAACATTTATTGAGTTCCTTGTTCGCATAGCTTCACGATTAGCCCTTTGTCTAATACATCGCCTATACAAACACAAGCATTACCCCGCAAGGAAGGCGATTCTTGATGCCGCTGTTCCTTTTGACTTAAATCTTCCCGGTCAAACGCTCATTCGCCCACCTACCTTTGAGATCAATGAAGACTACATTCCATCCTCTCGATGCTTACACTACCTCAATTCCCTTCACTCCTCCATCGCAGATGTTGATCAAGCCTCCTCATCGAATGATCCACCGAGATGAAGTTAGCGATTACGTGGTGAACTCAACGACATGACGGAGACGGTGAATGATCCGAAAAGAAGATAGCGAGAGCGCTGAAGAGCCGTAATCATTAATCATTTTGATTATAACAAATAGGGGAGAGCAGAAAAGAAGAAAATGAATGTAAGAGGAGAGGATGTTCAAACAAAGAAGGTGTGACCACGGCGAGATGAAGAAAGGAAGAAGATAAGTTTTGTTTTACTTTTGCAACATCTCAGAATTTTGTTTTCTTTTCTTGTATATAATTTGTTATACTCAAAAAGGGGGAGATTGTTAAGTCAAAATGACTTTACATAAATATGATTTTGATGTATAACAAAAAGAGATCAAATACAAAGAAAAAAAAAATAGACGAAGTCGGACACAGACGAACTCAGACACAAACGAACTCAGACACAGACGAAGTTGAAATAACTAAAGTCTGACACAGATGCACACAGACGAATTAAGACGCACACGCAGATGCAAAGCAGATGCAGACGCAGATGCAGACGCAGACGCAGATGCAAAGCAGACGCAGACGCAGATGCAGACGCAGATGCAAAGCAGACGCACACGCAGATGCAAAGCAGACGCAGATGCAGATGCAAAGCAGACGCAGACGCAGATGCAGACGCAAATACAAAAGCAGACGCAGACGCAGAAAAGAAGAAGACGCAAGAGTCTGTTCGAGTTAGTTACATAACTCAACTGATTAATCGTTTCTTTAAAGATTCAAGATTCAAGATTCAAGAATCAAGAAGCAGTTGAAGACGAAGGCTATAAATACAAGTCAAAGTCGAAGATTGCAAAGTTACAAAAAAGTGATATACACAAAGAGTTACAAAAGTTACATACGCATGATACTTACACAAAATAGCGAGAAAAATTACTACGTGAAAAAGTGATTTAGTGAGTGCTATTTCGTAATAAAGTGTTCAAATATTTTACGAGAAGAAAAGTTATGCAGATAACCGCAGAGGCTAAGTGTGAAAGAATCTTGGTTGTAGAGACCAAGAGGCTCGTGAAAGAATACTTGTAACGATTGAAGAGATAGTGAAATCTCAGAAGAAACTCTGAGGACTGGACGTAGCCCACGATTTGGGGTGAACCAAGATAAATCTTCGTGTCTACCACTCTTACTCTCTATCTCTATTTTAGTTTCAAATTTTATCATTACTTACTTTTTATATACATAGTATTGAAAAGTTTGATTAATCAGAATCTATAAAAATTCTGTAAAGAATTTTATTTCTAACAAATAGTTCTGAAAAGATTTATAAAAAAGGGGAATACACATTTCAACCCCCCCTTCTCGTGCATTCTAATATTGTTTTCCAAGTGTTGTATTAACGTGTGATTCACTTCAGCATAAAGGCATGATCAGATAATGGCAGATGTGACCGGAGCAGCCAACGTATTACAGAGCTTTAAGCTCAATGTATCAGGGCATTCAGCCCATGTATTTGAGCCACGGGCTCAGCGCGAATGTGCTGCCATCCTTTGGGACGATTCGGTACGGTCACAACAACGTAATGAAAATGAAAAGTGTCACATGTTCATTGCATATATGAATGATTAAATGTGGATTGTGTGAAAGGAGAAATGCCTATAATTGTGAAATGGCAGCGCATGTGATGTTTCTGAAAGTGATACTATGTGATATTATGTGAATTGTGTGAATATGCATGAGTTGAGTGAACCATCGATGATGGTTTCTCGTTGAGTTCGCAAACTCACCCAACATTGCATATATTTTTCAAGACTTGAAGAGTACCCCGTTAGACAAACGGGAGTATGATTACTACAAAAGAGTCAGAGTTTGAAGTCGGGATCAGTTTCACAACTGCATTAGAGTCATTCGGTATTATTGTAAAATTGTAATTCTGCAAATCCCGCAGATTAGTGCCGTTATTGTATTAGGCCCAATTTTGACTATGGTTAATGTGTGTATAAATTGATTTATGACTGGAATTGATTTATGATCGAAAATTATTTCGTATTAAAGCGGGCTCAAATTACTTTCTGAAATTTGCGCACTCGATTGTTTTCAAAAAGAAAAAAATGTATTACTGAGTTTCTAAACTATTTTGATTGCTCAAGCATACCACCCTCGTGAGGCACGGGCTCGGATATCACCCTCGATTTGACAAATGATGGTATGTTGGAAAGTGATAAATGGAAGTTACGGATATCGTGAAATAAGAAAAAAGTGTATGGTTCGATTTGACAAATGAAGATTTAGTGTATTGGTACTGATGGATATATTATGAAATATAATATCAGTGTTATACTTGAGTATACCTTTAAATGTGGGATAGATATGAAGTTAGAGATGTGGATTGATAGAGGAAAATAGAGATATGTTGGAAATGGCAAGATTGAAAGTGTATAAACAAAGTGGATGAAAATTAAAATGTTCTATGATCTAAAAAGGCTACAATTGGATTTGATTACCGTGATGGGAGTTTATGAATAAGGGTTTATGATTAGAACATGTTAGTGGGAAAGCGAGAATGATTGTACATTTATGATATTGATTTGAGTGGGAAAATACATGGGTATGATGCAATAATGAAAAGATTGAAATGTAAGACAATGACTATGGTAGATGAAAAAGTTGTAAAGGTTCAGTTGATTTGCCTATGTGAATGAACATCTGATAATGGGAGCCCCATAACAAGTGAAATTATTAAGCTTATATGTATCATATGTGTGGAGATGATATCGGAATCAATCGAAGAGTTAGTAGATAACCGCCAGTAATAGTTATTATAGTTTGAATTCAAGATGAGTTAGAATAAGAAATGAAAGTGCTTAGAGTGATTAATTGGGAATGAATTGAAATTGTTATATGTTAAGGACATAATCATGGCATAATCCTCACGAACGAGGACAGGTGCAAAAAGGGAGAGTGTTGTAAAAAAAATCAAATGAGATCAAGGTACCTTAGCGTAAGTGACTAATTGGTGAGTTGTCCTACGTCTGTCTCTCGATAAGATAAAATGATTTTGGTGGTATATACTTCGCTAAATTTTATTAAAACGGATGTCCTGATTATATGAGTTGTGGCATAATTGATCTTTATGGGATATTATGAGTTATAGCTAAAATTGATTTCCTAAGGCATTGTGAATGGTTGACAAGAAATGAGACGACTGATGATGAATAGAAATTCCATGAGTGGTATTAATGAAAGTATTGAGAAATCTTCTTTCAAAGAAGAGTTTCCTTGAATTGGATTAAATCGATCAGATGATTTTAATTGAAAAATTTAGCAATGAAAGGACAAATAGGAGATAAATTTGAAATGAATGAAGAGTCATTGTTGGGAGTCCTGATTAACGTAAAGAATCCGATTATGTAATAAGATTATTGAACAGTAAAGAGACATTAGTCGTGATTACGATTAGAATATCGGTTCCCGATTATTTGTGCTAATATGTTCATATAGTATAAATGGATATTGATGAATATGTTATTAACCAGGTTGTAAAGATAGCAATGAATTGAAGTATGTGGAGAAATTTGTGTAAGGGAACACGTGTCAGAATATGTTATGATGAAACTGAGAAAATCATAAGAGAATTTTTCCTCATTGGGGAAATTTAGATATTTTAAGAGTTAAGGAAATCAATCATGGGTATAAGGAATTTAGGGATTGTAAATATCAGAGATAACAATGCCATTGACAGTATTATGTTATTGAAGGGTAAAGTGTTTTAATTGTGTTCAAATGGGATAGTAACTATGATCATTAATGATATATCAAATGTTTTTGAAAAGTGAAGAAAAATAGTCGGCATAATTGAGGAAATTTCATATCATGAAAGTTTCATTAAAGTGAATCTTAGTTGATTAAATATCATTGTGGATGAATTAGTATTCGAACATGGCATTGGGAGACTTAATGACGATAGAGGTATTGATAAAATGCGAAATTTGCAAGGGACACATGTATATGGGATTTGGAGCTATTTAGAACTAGCTGTATGCTGGATACGTCCAGAAGTTGTTAAAGGTTTTCTGGTCTTAGCTAATTGACAGAATTGATTGAGGAAGAACATGTGAATTATATGACTGATGATTGTAAAAAGAGATATCTGAGATATTTACAATTCGAGTTTTGATGGTAGTACTTTAAATTGGAGATTTTGCAATACTTAACGAAATGTCCCAGTAAAGGTTATGATGCAATTTATTGAAATAATGCAAAGTGGTTCCATGTATATAGGGACAAGCATTACCTCGAGGGCTACATCGTGATTGACGACTTGAAATTTGTTATTCTAGGTATTGCTTTGAAAGTTTGGAGATTCTATTTGTACAAAAACATTTTTGGAGATATCTATGGATATGTAAATTGATAATCGCTAATCGATCTAGATGTTTTGGGAGTTTGAAAGAATTGAAAAGGATTATGCGATTGAATATTTCGAAATTAAGCTAATGATGCGATTTAATGTATTGAATAGAAAAGTTAATGACAGAAGATCACAATTTGGGCGATAAGGTTATTAAACCTAGTGTAATTCTGAGTGCAACTGTCGAGCTATCAAGGGGAAAAAACAAAGTATTATTAGCTATAAGAATTTCCATTCAGATGTGTATAAAAAGGATTGGCGAAACTCGAATTGAGGATTTAGAATATGTGGGCCTTATCGAGGAATTGAAAACGAATCCAACTTTTGAGAAAATGATAGCTATGATTGGATTAAGAAGTATGGGTAATACCCAACAAAGAAACTGTTAGAGAAAACATAAGGAACAATCGCAGCTAGTTCATTGAAAGAGAAATTGAAGGTTTAGAATGTGAAATCGAATGATTATAAGTGTGGATAACTGATAGACTTGACTGCTGGAGATAAATGTAAAACTGATCTTTTTGGGATCTCATGGGGATATGAAATTGATGTTTAGTTCAGATTGATTGTGGGTATATCAATTGTTTTATTGGTGAAACCATTCAATAGTCGGAGGCCACGATTGATTGAAATAATGTTGATAAATGAAATGAATCCATAATAGGGGGTTAAATGATCCAAGTTAATGACAACGAGTCGAGTTGATTATATCGAGGTTATTAGAATCTTATGAAATTGATGTGTTGACCTTAAAGAAAAGTAATCTGATAAGCGATAAATGAAATGCTTCGAAGTGAATCGCTTCGACCTTGATGCACTGAGATGAGGATAAGTGTGTAAATCGGAGAATTAAATTTGTTATAAGTGGCCTCTATGTGATTGGGGTGTGATTAGATTGGTAAGGCAGTCTAAAACCTAAAAGATGATATGGATTCTCAAAGTGTTACTTGGGCAGGATTAGGAAGTATTGTTATGACCAAATATATATGTTATTAATACCGAAAGTGAAGAATTGTGAGTAATCATGAAGAAACAGTTAAGACAATGTAAAAGAAATGTTTGATTTTAGTGATTTCAGTTAATTGGCAGAAATTAGTGATGTAGTGTAGTGAGTGAGAAGTATTATATAAGTGATTGAAACAATTTCCCCTGTCTTCCTGATCAATCGGATATGAAATTTCGAGGAAGAAATTTTTGTTAGGAGGGGAGAATTGTAACATCCCATCCCCGATGGGAAGGGTAAATTAGTAAATTGGGACAGGCTAGTAATTTGCATTTCATATTTCTGGTACGAACATACATTTTGCCTCTAATTGTAGAGGACTGAGTCATTTGGCACAAGCACATATATGTCCATGCATGCATGTCATTCCCAGCATTTAATTATGACTGTGATGTGATTTGTGAAAATTGTGAGATAACTGTGTATGTAATTGAATTGGAATGTTTTTAGAGTGATTTTCAGTTGATAGTGCCCCATAGGAAATGTTTCTGGAAATTTTGGAGTAAATGTCCGGACCAAAAATTTTCCAAGTGACGGACTGATTGATTGCATAATACTGAAATAACTGTCCATATGGCTATGAAAGATTAGATATATGATTGTGGAAGTTTTTATGAGGGATCATTGAAATTCGGAGACGAATTGGACTGGAAATAGATTTGAAAAGAGAAAGAACTTAGTGAGTGATTGAGGAATGGACAAATGGCATGGTTATATTGTTAGAGGCATATTGTTTAACCTATATAATGGCCTAGGTTTTTAAATTTGGAGAAAAGAAATCCTTCTCTATCCTAGGGCAAGCTTGCTTTTTCCTCCTTTGGCGATTTTTCGATCTTCTATACCTGACCCTTGCTTGATCTTTAGCTTGCATGCTCCTTCCTTATTGTAAGATCAATCCTAATCCAAGAGAAGATGAAGATTGTTGAAGTTTTGAAAGAGAGTCGTGGGTGATAGGGAAAAGAGGAAAGGGTTGAAGGATTTTCGGTACTTTGGAGAATTGAGCTTGATTTGGTAAGTAAATGGTTTTAATGTTGTCCTATTGTAGTTAAATGCATATATGGGTTATTTGTGAAAGATTGGGATAGTTATGGGTGATTTAGGGAGGTTTTTAGAGAGAAAATGGGAGAAAATTCATCGGAGAAGACGATCGGAGCTTTGCACATCACGACGTGCGTTGGGGGCCTCGCCGCGACGAGTAAACAGTTACTCGCCGCGGCGAGCTCGGTTGGACGTCGCGGCGAGCATGTAATTCTACGCCGTGAAGAGTCTTCTCTCTTGCGCCGCGACGAGCCTAAAGGTAGGTGTTCACCGCGGCGAGCATTTTCCACGCCTCGGCGAGCGAACCTTTGTGCGCTGCGGCGAGAGATCTTTGGCCGCGACGAGCTCCAGATTTCTGAATGGATGAGTTTTAGTTTATGGGGCATAACTAATGGTGTATACCTCCAATTGAGGTGATTCTTGATTCGTTATGATTTAGAGAAAGAGGTCTACAATTGATGTGAAGAATGAAAGTTTGAATTTAAATTAGTAGGATCGCAATTAGTGAGAGATAGTTAAGGATGTGATTGTATTGCACCTAAAGATTGTTTCTTAACAATTGGAGTATAATGTGAGACGTTGAAAATAAATTCAATGCTACTGGGAATTTTAGAAACTGAACATAATGGGTGAATTTTGATCTAGAGAATAGTGACATTGAAATTGAGGTCTTTCTTGAGAATATCCAAATGGGTATGACTTGATAAATTGACTGAATATTAGAATTGAAATAAGTGGAGTTCCGTAATATGTCATTGAAATGAAATAAGTCATTCTTGACCAATTGAGTGAAAAGTTAGATTTTGACAAAAGAAAGTGGAAATTGGGAAATAGTGCCGGGAAGGTCATGAATAGGCATAGTACATCTTTTATTTAAGACTGCAAGTGATCTAGAAGGGGGGGTTGAATAGATCCTTAATCTTTTTGTAATTTTCTACAACAAAATTAGAAGTTAATTCACACAAAAACAATTTAAATAAATTTAAATAAACAGAGTAGGGAAGAGGATCAAACACTGTTTTATAGAGGTTCGGTGCTAAGACCTACGTCCTCTACCTAAGCTCCCACTTAGGATTTTGCCAATCACTTTGATGCACACTTTGTAGTTGAGTGTGAACTTTTTACAACGCCACTTGAATTCCGGCTCAAGCTACCTTACAATTGATTTGTCTTACGGCACAAATCCAACCTCACACGTGACCTTCCACTTGTCACTCAAATTGTAAAAGAAATATAGCAAAGATTGAAGAACAAGTGCTCAATATAATAGTGTAACAAATTGAGAGAAATAAAGAGCAATTTGGAGTAATAGAAGAGTATTTAGGCTTGTAGAACATGTATATACTCTTCTTCCATCATCCTCTATTTATACATGAAGAAATATAGCTGTTGGAGCTCTTCTAACCGTTGCTTTGATTGTTATTACCGTTCCTTGATAATCTCCATTCCATTTTTAGCTAATTGGACCGTTGGAGCTGATTTGGTGCATCCATAAGTCGACTTGTTTCAACCATTTACGTAAAAATTGTAACTCCGCTCTCCAATAAGTCGATTTGTGCTATGTAAGTCGACTTGTCGTCCTCGATAAGTCGACTTGTGTTATGTAAGTCGACTTGTGTTGATATATCTTCATATATAAGTCGAGTTATGATTTACAGGTCGACTTGTTTTGCCTTCAACGGTAACATCCATCTAGATCTTCTATAATCCTCATGTTTTAAGCCATTTTCCTTATAATGAACCTCCTATCTTGATTCTTCAATGATTAAATACTTGCTCATCTTGATTTGCACGATTCTTTCATTGAATAATACCTGAAATAATTTCTTAACTAATTCTAGATATTTTATTATTATCAAAACATAAAGGGATTTAATTTGTCAACCACCATTGGTCCAACAATCTCCCCCTTTTTGATAATGACAAAATATTTAGAAATTGAAAAGAAATGTGAAAGACATAAAACTTGATCAAGGATTTTAATCCCTTGTCTTGATGTTTAGTTTGTCTTCCCCTTAATTAATAAACCAAGGATTAAAATAGAGATCAACATAATTGCAAATCAATGAAATAACTTGTCTCCCGCTTAATCAAATATCAATTTCCAATTGTACTCCCCCTTTTTGTCATAATAAAAAATCAATAGGAAAAATAGACTCAAATGAAGATTAATGAAGTGTATGACTAAGCATAGCATCAAACACAAACAATATCAAAAGTCATTACAAAATATATCAAACCAACACAAACACAAAACACATAAAACAAAAACAGAAGTAGAAATGTTGGTCAAGGCTCAATGCAATACACATCATGTCGAAGAATCATCGTGCCTACACCCTAGCTTGTCAAAAATCTTCTTGATGTTCTTCTCTAAGCGAGTAAGCATGTTGCGTTGCTCTTCAATTTTTCTTTCCATCCTTATAAGCATATCTTATTGATCATCATGTCGCTCATTTATTTCATCCAACTGATCTCGAATTTCCTGAATATCAGCCTGGGATACTTCACTTCTTTCCACATTACTTGGCCTTGAGCTACTAGGACGATCTGCTTTCCTCTTAGATCGTTTCGTCGAGGGGGCTTGCTCACCTACTAAAGTCAAGCCAAGCTTCTCAACATGATAGGAATAGACCCACCCTTTTTCAACTGTTCTAACCAACTTCATGCTCCTTAAGTTATAAGGCGTGAATCTCCAACTTTGAGGATAAGGAAAACTTGTAAAAGAATCCAAATTGCATCTTTTTACCTGAGAGATGTGGGTAATCAAAGAAGCATAAGGCATTCCTTTATGCCGGATTGGTTTCCCTTTCAGCTGTCCTCGCAAAAGAGTTGCCTTTTTCCTCATCATTTGGATAACTAAGCTGGGAAAGTTTATTTTCCTCCCTTCCTCCAAGTGCCAAAGAATCTCCTTATCCAAAGCAGTGATCTGATTATTGCTAGCTTTCTTTGAGAACACAACCCTGTTAATCGCATAATGCAGTAATCGATAATTTAATGGTAGATCCATAGCCTCAAAGGGAGGGGAATGATCGAAACATAACCGAACTAACATATCAGCCCCTTTTTCCTCAGTATAGCCGAAATTCTCTTCGGCTTCCTCATTAGTATCACCCTCAGCATTCCTCAAAATCTTAAAATCAGTAAGAGAAGCTCTAGGCCTAACTCCTCCTGTAGGAAAATAAAGCAAGGTACACAAATCTGATTCAGTCAGATAAATAGCTCTCCCGTTAATTTTAGAAGACAGAGTAACTCCATCCTCAACATTACTGCCCATCACAACCAGATTCGCATAGAATTCCCGTACTATGTCTTCATAAATATCAGTATGAAAACCCAAGAAATCTCTCAACCTAAGGTTAGCAATTTCAGTAAACACATCTGAGAACTCGCTACTATCTAACTCAACCCAATCAAATCTCACGGAGGGAATCAAAACTTCATCTTTAAGTAACTTATAATACAATGTTTGAGCATCCCTCGAGACAAATCTCGGTTCAATCGCGTCATCCTCCCTTGCAGCATCTCCCCTTGATGGAGACCCCCGAACTCGTGGTCTATTATGAACGTGGGGACCTTGAGATTGAGCTGGTTCTTTGCCCTTTTGAGAAGATTTTCGAGGAGCCATGGATTTGTAGAGAGAAGAGGAAAAACGCAGGTTAGGGTTTTGAAAGAGGGTTTTGAAAAAGAAGGTTAATTTTGGAGGTAAAATGAGTGGGTTTAGTGTTGATGATGGTCGAAAATCTATGGGTAGGTAGGATTTGAAGAGATTGAAGAGAGTAAGTCGAGTTGTGGGAGAAAATGTCTAGGTTTTTAGTAAGAAGATGTCTGCGGAGAAGAAAGGGAAGAAGAGGGTTTTAAATCTCCGTTCGACCATAAGTCGACTTATCTCCGTCATAAGTCGACTTATCGACATGCATAAGTCGACTTGTCGATCTGTATAAGTCGACTTATCCTCAATTTTCTGCATTCCCAAACACTAAGAAACATCATAAGTCGACTTGCTAGTGGCAAAAAATGTGTCCAATACTCCGAGTAGGTTACCTTTCAGCCCAAGTATGCAAACACGATGAATATATCTTCAGATGTGATTGCCCATTTGCCTCATAATTTGACCATTTGATATTTGAATGTAACCAAAGTAGATTCAACCAAAGGAATTTAAATCACACATACCTAATCTCAATTTAATGTTCACAAAAACATCTTCCTTAAGAGGTTTAGTGAAAATGTTAGCTAATTGATCACTAGTAGAAACATGCTTCAGGAAAATGTCACCTTTTAGACAATGATCACGAAAAAAATGATGTCTAATTTCTATATGCTTTGTTCTACTATGCAAAATTGGATTTTTACTTAAACAAATTGCACTGGTATTATCACAATAAATAGGAATATTTTTAATCACAATACCGTAATCAAGCAATTGATGTTTAATCCAAAGAACTTGGGCACATGCACTCCAAATGCTACATATTGATTCAAGAAGGAAATAGCTACACTTACTTGCTTTTACTAGCCCAAGATATCAAAGATGAACCTAAGAAATGACATAATCCACTAGTACTTTTTCTATCAATTCTACAGCCACCATGATCAGCATCACTATATGCATACAAATCAAAGGATTCATAACTGGGATACCATAAACCATGATTGATAGTTCTACTCAAGTATCTAAATATTCTTTTGCAAGCACTCAAATGAGAAATCTTGGGGCAAGATTGAAATCTAGCACAAAGACATGTGGCAAACATAATGTCAGGTCTGGAAGCAGTTAAATACAAAAGGGAGCCGATCATACCTCTATAGAGTTTTTGATCAACATCTTCTTCATGTTCATGTTTTTCCAAGACCAGATTTGTTGCCATTGGTGTTGCTGCCACTTTGCATCCATCCATTTTAAACTTCTTAAGAAGTTCCTTGGTATACTTCGATTGGTGGAAGAAAATGCCATTTTTGTGTTGCTTGATTTGCAATCTAAGAAAGAACTTGAGTTCCCCCATCATGCTCATTTCAAATTCGCCTTGCATTAAATCACTAATTTCCTTACACAAAAATTCATTAGTAGTACCAAACACAATATCATCAACATAAATTTGACAAATAAGCATATCATTGTCAACATGTTTAATGAATAAAGTATTATCGATCTTACCACGAACATACCCATGTTGAGTTAGAAAAGTACTTAACCTTTCATACCATGCTCTAGGTGCTTGCTTCAGTCCATAGAGTGCCTTCTTGAGTTTGTAAACATAATCTGGATGTTCATGATCTTCAAATCCCGGTGGTTGTTTGACGTAAACTTCCTCTTGAATGTATCCATTGAGAAATGCACTTTTGACATCCATTTGATTTAATTTGATCCTTTTATGAGATGCAAAAGCACATAGCAATCTAATAGCCTCCAATCGAGCCACAGGAGCATATGTCTCATTGTAATCAAGACCTTCTTCTTGATAGAATCCTTGAGCCACTAACCTTGATTTAGTTTTAATCGCTTCACCATTCTCATCATATTTAATCCGATTTACCCACTTGACTCCAATAATAGTCTTGTCCTTTGGTGGAGCTACCAAATCCCATACATCATTCCGCTTGAATTGATTTAGCTCTTCTTGCATAGCTAATAACCAGTTTTCATCTTTAAGAGCTTCTTCTATATTCTTGGGTTCTACTAAGGAGATGAAGGCTGAATTGCTCATATTCTCATAGATATTTCTCCTGGTTCTCACACCATCATTTAAATCACCAATGACTTGCTCCATAGGATGGTTCTTTGCTTTTGCCCACGATTTAATATTGGGTACATGATTTTCTTCATCTAACTTCAATTCCTCAATCTTGGACTCAATTTCTTCAATTTTATTACCTGAACTTCCTGCATCATCATCAAAACAAACCTTTCTCGGGGGTGAAATCATATCATCAAATTTAACGTGAATACTTTCTTCAACACATTTAGTCCTATTATTATAAACTCTAAAAGCCTTACTAGTTTGAGAATAGCCAATAAACACACCAACATCAGATTTTGAATCAAATTTCCCTAAGTTGTTCTTTCCTTTATTATGAATAAAGACCTTACAAGCAAAAGGATGAAAAAAAAGAGATGTTGGGTTTCTTACCTTTCCAAAGTTCGTAGGGTGTCTTATTTTTGTCTCTTCGCAAGTGCACCCTATTGATGACGAAGCATGCGGTATTAATCGCTTCACCAAAATGATTTAGAAGGTTGTATTCATTTAACATGGTTCTACTCATTTCTTCAAGTGAGCGATTTTTCCTTTCTACTACACCATTTTGTTGCGGGGTCCTTGGTGTCGAGAAATTATGTTCCATTCCGTATTTGTCGCAAAGACTTTCGAAAGATTCACATTCAAATTCACCTCCATGATCGATTCTAATTGCAACGATGGACAAAATTTTCTCATTTTGAACCAACCTACACCACTTGGTAAATTCGTTAAAAGCATAACTTTTATTAGCAAGAAATCTCACCCAAGTAAATCTAGAAAAATCATCCACAATCACAAGGACATATAATTTTCCACTAAGACTAGCATGTCTAGATGGTCCAATCAAATCCATATGCACAAGTTCAAGAATTCTAGATGTGCAAGTTTCTTTCTTTGGTTTGAAAGATTCTCTAACATTTTTTCCTTTTAAACACGATTCACACAAGTGTTCTTTAACAAATCTTATTTTAGGCAAACCTCTTACAATGTCATTTTTCGAAAGCTTAGAAATTAGAGGCAAAGGTGCATGTCCTAATTTTGTATGCCATAAAAATGCATTTTCTTCTAATGTCACTAAACACTTTTCATTAAATGAACTATCATCATGTAAATCAACAATGTATGTATTTCCATGTCTTAAACCAATGAAAGCTACATGACCATCCTTCTTAACCATGCAATGTGATGATTCAAAACTTACATTAAAATTCATATCACAGAGTTAAGAGACACTTAACAAATTATGTTTCAACCCATCAACAAGCAACACATTGTCAATGGTTGGTAAAGGTTCCTTACCCACTTTACCAATTCCAATGACCTTACCTTTGTTGTTGTCTCCGAAAGTGACATAACCTTGATTCTTTGGTTTGATTTCCGCAAAAAGGTTCTTGTCTCCACTCATGTGTCTTGAACATCCGCTATCGATGTACCAAGTGCTTGACGACCTTTCATCCCTTGCTTGTACCTACAATATCAACATTCTTTCTTCTTATAGGTACCCAAGCCATTTTGGGTCCATTTTGGTTAGCCATATAAACCACATTAGGTGGTGTTGTTCCTTTAATAACCCAAATTTTCTTAACCTTAACACATCTTCTAGTACTTTTGCAAGCAATTTCTATGTGACCATCTTTCAAGCATCTAGCACATTGAGCGATTCTTCCATCCTTAGTAAATTTAGAAATTAACGAACAATCTCTATAAAAAGGATCATATCCTAATCCATGTTTAGAAATTGAATATCTTTGCAACGATAACAATTTTTCAAACTTTTCGTTTCCATTCACAAATTTTCCAACCACATACGAAAATTCTTTTCTAAGTCTATCAAGCTCACAGATAAGTTTTTCTTTTTCAACAAGGCAAGCAGAATGATCTTCCTTTGGACTATCTAAATCATCAATAGTTTCATGTAAAGCACTATTTTCAGCAACCAATTCTCGTATTTTCTTTCTTAATTTTTTGTTAATCTCAATAGCTTCTTCAAAATCAGCTTGTAAAGCATCAAAAGAATCTCTTAGATCTTGGTCATTGAAAGTTACCTCAATTTCATCATCACTTGATGAACTTTTTGCCATAAGTGCCAAGTTGTTTTCATCATCGCTTTGGTATGCTTCCTCATCATCACTCCAAGTTGCCACGAAGCTAGTTTTCCTTTTTCCTTTATTGTATTTGTCATTTTTCTGGAAGTTTGATGTGGAGGATGAGTTTTTGCATTCTCTTGCGAGATGTCCCCGTTTTCCACATCTCCAACATTCTTCATTGCCTTTCTTTTTGTCATAGCCCTTGGATTTTCTTTCAAATGCAATTTTTTTCTTTTCTCCATTTCTTCCACCATTTAATTCCTTCCTACGATTTTTGAGAAGTCCTTTGAATTTTCTCAAATTTCTAGCATACATTGCTATCTCTTCGTCTTCCTCCTCTTCATCTATTTCTTCATCACTTTAATCAACAGAAGAAGTATTAGCTTTTAAAGTAATAGATTTTTTTGGCTTACCTTTACCTCCTCTGGATTTGAGAATAATCTCATAGTTGATAAGTGATCCCACCAAGGCGTTGAATTCCAGATGATTGAGATCTTTGGACTCCATAATGGCGGTGACTTGTGAGTCACATTCCTTTGGTAGTGAGCGAAGAATTTTCTTTACCTTCTCGCTGTCCGTCATATGCTTTCCAAGGTTGCCTAATTTATTTATGATTTCTGCAAAACGATCAAGCATAGTAGAAATAGACTCACCTTCTTTCATGACGAACATTTCATAGTCATGAAGCAGCATGTTGATCTTTGTCTCTCGGACTTGGTTGGTTCCTTCATGGGTGATACGAAGTCTCTCCCACATTTCTTTGGCGCTGGTACACGAGTTAACTCGGTTTCTTTCCTCAACCGTGAGATCGCAGTAAATTAGCTTCATTGCTTTCGCATTGATGTAAGGTTGTCTCTAGTCATTGTCATCGTATTCAAGCTCCGTTTTTAACTCACCATTTTCTTTTAACGGTGGTTATGGACCGAAGATAATTATCTTCCAATATTCCACTCCTTCGCTTATGATGTGATACTTCATAGGATTTTTCCAAGAAGAATAATTAGTACCATTAAATAAAGGAGGGCGGTTGTTTGTGTTACCTTCTTTCGCTAGGTTATTGTGTGCCATCCCTGGATACTTCTGCTCTGATACCAATTGTAAGTGATCTAGAAGGGGGGGTTGAATAGATCCTTAATCTTTTTGTAATTTTCTACAACAAAATCAGAAGTTAATTCACACAAAAACAATTTAAATAAATTTAAATAAACAGAGTAGGGAAGAGGATCAAACACTGTTTTATAGAGATTCGGTGCTAAGACCTACGTCCTCTACCTAAGCTCCCACTTAGGATTTTGCCAATCACTTTATTGTACACTTTGTAGTTGAGTGTGAACTTTTTACAATGCCACTTGAATTCCGGCTCAAGCTACCTTACAATCGATTTGTCTTACGGCACAAATCCAACCTCACACGTGACCTTCCACTCGTCACTCAAATTGTAAAAGAAATATAGCAAAGATTGAAGAACAAGTGCTCAATATAATAGTGTAACAAATTGAGAGCAATAAAGAGCAATTTGGAGTAATAGAAGAGTATTTAGGCTTGTAGAACATGTATATACTCTTCTTCCATCATCCTCTATTTATACATGAAGAAATATAGCTGTTGGAGCTCTTCTAGCCGTTGCTTTGATTGTTATTACCGTTCCTTGATAATCTCCATTCCATTTTTAGCTAATTGGACCGTTGGAGCTGATTTGGTGCATCCATAAGTCGACTTGTCGAATGAATAAGTCGACTTGTTTCAACCATTTACGTAAAAATTGTAACTCCGCTCTCCAATAAGTCGACTTGTGCTATGTAAGTCGACTTGTCGTCCTCGATAAGTCGACTTATGTTATGTAAGTCGACTTGTGTTGATATATCTTCATATATAAGTAGAGTTATGATTTGCAGGTTGATTTATTTTTCCTTCAACGGTAACATCCATCTAGATCTTCTATAATCCTCATGTTTTAAGCCATTTTCCTTATAATGAACCTCCTATCTTGATTCTTCAATGATTAAACACTTGCTCATCTTGATTTGCACGATTCTTTCATTGAATAATACCTGAAATAATTTCTTAACTAATTCTAGATATTTTATTATTATCAAAACATAAAGGGATTTAATTTTTCAACCAGCATTGGTCCAACAAAGACATGTGCATCATTGAATCTTTTTAATTATGCATTTAGTAATGAGAAACTGTTTGATTGTTATAGTGGTACCGATGGAATGGTATTCCACGGATATTGCTGGAGCTCCCAGGCAACAGCTCGGAAGTTCAGGTGAGTAACCTAATTGGTTTCTCAACCTTTATGTGTTTAATTTTATGCAATCATGCCATGTGGAGATAATGGAGGGTTTATTTGTGATTTCTTATGATTGATTTCGGACCACGGGTGTCCGAAGTATTGGAATGTGATATCGAAGTGATATTTGTGTGTAACTGTTGTGAATGCTCCTAGATTGTGAATGTGCAAATTGATTATGATTGAAATACCGGACTAAAGGTCCAGAGGAATGGGAATTGGACAATAAAATGTAACTGATTGTAAATGTAAATTGGGACATGTGCATTCATGCATAAAGGCATGATCAGATAATGGCAGATGTGATCGGAGCAGCCAACGTATTACAGAGCTTTAAGCTCAACGCACAGGGCTTCGTGCCCAACGTATTTCAGAGCCACTGGCTCAACGTATCAGGGCATTCAAGCCCAATGTATTCAGAGCCACAGGCTCAACGCAATGTGCCGAATCATCGGGACGATTCAGCGCGGTCACAACAACGTAATGAAAATGAAAAGTGTCACATGTTCATTGCATATATGAATGATTAAATGTGGATTGTGTGAAAGGTGAAATGTCTATAATTGTGAAATGGCAGCGCATGTGATGTTTCTGAAAGTGATACTATGTGATATTATGTGAATTGTGTGAATATGCATGAGTTGAGTGAACCATCGATGATGGTTTCTCGCTGAGTTCGCAAACTCACCCAACATTGCATATATTTTTCAGGACTTGAAGAGTACCCCGTTAGACAAACGGGAGTATGATTACTGCAAAAGAGTCAGAGTTTGAAGTCGGGATCAGTTTCACAGCTGCATTAGAGTCATTCGGTATTATTGTAAAATTATAATTCTGCAAATCTCGCAGATTAGTACCATTATTGTATTGGGCCCAATTTTGACTATGGTTAATGTGTGTATAAATTGATTTATGAATGGAATTGATTTATGATCGAAAATGATTTCGTATTAAAGCGGGCTCAAATTACTTACTAAAATCTGCGCACTCGATTGTTTTCAAAAAGAAAAAATGTATTACCGAGTTTCTAAACTTTTTTGATTGCTCTAGCATACCACCCTCGTGAGGCACGGGCTCGGATATCACCCTCGATATCGGGTTCGGGTCTTGCGGGAGTGGGATGCTACACCTTATGTCTAAGAATAGATAGGCAAGTGACATGTGTCACTTGCCACTTGTCCTCTTCTTAGACACTCCTTAGGTTCTTTCTCCTTTCAATTCAATTTGTAGTCCAATTTGTCTCCAAATTCCAATGGCTCAAAGTTCATAATTCCTAAAATCATATGTCTCATAGTCCAGTACCATTGGATAGTCATTTTCAGTACCGGAAGTCCAATCAGTCTACCACTTGGCCATTTTTTTGGTCTGAACATTTTTTCCTAAAAATTTCAGAAAAGTTCCTAAAATTCCTTAAAAATGTAAAACACACATAAATCACTCCAAATTCAATTTTTCAAACACAATTATCACATATTTCACAAAAATTTACATTTAGACACATATGTCGGGAAATGTCATAAATGCATGTACAATCATGTGTATGTGCAAAAATTACCATTTATATCTATATAGAGGCTATATGATGCATGAACATACCGAGGTATATTTACACTTGCCTAACCCGTCCCAAATGACCAAATTACCCTTCCCATCAGTGATGGGATGTTACAATTCTCCCCTCCTAATAAAAATTTCGTTCTCGAAATTCTTACCTGTTTGGTCGAACAGGTGAGGATACTGTCTCTTTATATGCTCCTCGGTCTCCCAAGTTGCTTCCTCAGTTGAGTGGTTCCTCCATATGACTTTCACCAATGGAATAACCCTGTTCCTCAACTGTTTGATCCTTGATCCCACAATCTGGATCGGCTCCTCAACATAGCTCAAGTTGCTAGCTACCTCGATCCCCTGAGCCGGTATCACATGTGTCGGATCCGATCGATACCTCCAGAGTATACTCACATGGAAGACATTGTGCAACTGAGACATCTCACTTGGTAAAGCCAGTTTATAGGCCAAAGGTCCTATACGCTCAATAATCTCATATGGACCAATGTACCTAGGACTTAACTTGCCATTTTCCCGAATCTCAGTGCTCCTCTCCACGGTGACACTCGTAGGAAGACCTTGTCTCCCACATTATACTCCATCTCCCTCCGATGCCGATCCATATAACTCTTACGCTCACCCCGAGTGCTTTTATTGACTCGGATCAATTTTACCTTGTCCACGGTATCCTGAATCAGCTCTGGACCTTCAATCATTCTCTCGCCTTCTTCATCTCAATATAAAGGCGAGCGACACTGTCTCCCATATAAAGCCTCATATGGTGCCATCCCAATGCTACTATAATAATGATTATTATATGCAAACTCAATCAAGGCTAAATACTGATCCCATGCTCCTTTAAACTTCAATACACACGCCCGAAGCATATCCTCAACAGTCTTAATCGTCCTCTCGATCGCCCATACATGCGAGGATGAAATGTTGGTTGAAATTCAACCGGTACCCATAGCGATGGAGGCTCTTCCGAACCTCGAAGTAAACACAGGATCACATGCGATACTATAGACACTGGAACCCCATGCAGTCTCACTATCTCAGTCACATACTTCTGGGCCAACTGATCAAGAGAATTGCTCTCCCTCACTGGCAAGAAATGGGCCGATTTAGTTAACCGGTCCACTATGACCCAGATAGCATCATGCTGCCTCGACGTCTTAGGCAACCCCATAATGAAATCCATAGTAATTCGTTCCCATTTCCATTCAGGAATAGGCAATGAATGAAGCTTCCCCACTGGAGCCTGGTGCTCAGCCTTAACCTGCTAGCATGTCATACACTTGGAGACATATTCTGCCACCTGTTTCTTCATGCCAGGCCACCAGAAATGTGGCTTAAGAGTGTTATACATCTTGGTAGTACCAGGATGCATAGAATAGGCGGCCATATGTGCTTCCTCCAGAATCTCTCACCTCAAATCATCCACATCAGGCACACATAACCTCTGCCCCAACCATAATGTCCCATCTCTCAACTCAAATTTAGAATTCAAATCAGAATTCACTTTCTCAATCAGTTTCACCATAGCAGGATGTTAGAGTAGTGCCCTAAAGGCAATCCCCTTTAGCGCATTTTGTTCATAATCATGTACAGACATTATGAATAAATAAAGCAAAGGCATTTTCATTTATTTGATATTCATTTTATTATGAATTGATAATGATCTTTAATCAAATTAATGAAGTCCCTGATACATGACATAGCATGGAGGAAATTATGATGTGATCATACTACTGAGATTCCTATCATGTGTAATTATGTCAGTATCTAAATTATCCCTAGTCATAGGATTAATGAGACTGGACATCGTTAATCCGGATAGACTAGCACATGTCAAATTCCTTGATTGGATCAAGCAGTGGATCTCAGAAAACTGTAAATATTGAGATATTTAGATTTGACATGTGGATGCTTACTAGTGGTAGTAAGTACATTGGATGACCTGCCATGAGATCATCACATGGATGTACTATTCAAATGTCAGTGATAATCTCATCATAGCAATGGTGCAAGTATCCTTAGACTTGAGGTACTCAAGGATATCTTGGATACTGATTCTGTACTTTGACTCCATTCCTTGTTGCCTTTCAGAGGTCGCTCATAGGGTGGTGATTGGGTATAGCTTGAGGTATTCGAAGGTAATTGAGTAGCCAATAGAGGATTCACCACTTCTGTGATAGCAGAAGAGATACCCATGGCCTCTTATCAGGATCATTACTTTGAAGTCTCTGGCGCCGGAGCATACATATGTCATGAAGATGGTCTTCATGGACATATAAAGTAATGAGTCCTAGGACGAGATCTAATTACACTTGGACTAGATTTGATTTAATCAGTCTAGTAAGAGTTGACACATTGCCCATACTCAAACCAAGTGGGGTATAGCATGGTGAAAGGACGAATTGCGCGGTAATTGTCTATGGAAGGGTTCGTGATATGGTTTCATTAGTCAAACCAATTACTTTCCGGTCAATTGGGGGTCATGATGTGTTGCTAGATACCGCTCATGACTTGCTTAGATTAAGTGTTAATCTAAGTGGCCAACATAACCGGGAACCTAAT
This sequence comes from Erythroxylum novogranatense, assembly GCA_029891385.1. NCBI lineage: Eukaryota > Viridiplantae > Streptophyta > Magnoliopsida > Malpighiales > Erythroxylaceae > Erythroxylum > Erythroxylum novogranatense. The sequence goes on along the minus strand of CM057233.1, from coordinate 35,680,391 downwards.
GGGTCACACGCATAAGAGTGACTCGGAGAATCTGTAAAATAGTTTCGGACAGAGATCCGATATCTGGAGAGCAATAGGATTAAATGGATCCCGATGAGATTGGGATATGTCCCGATGAGATCGCGACATCGATATTCTTTGAAAAGGGTCTCCGCGATTTTTTCACGGGGCCCGACAGGCTGGTAAGACCGACTCCAGTTTGATGGACCACTTCAGTAATTATATATATTAATTAATTAAGTAAATAATTAATTAATTATATATATATATGTTGATTTCGTGGAACCAAAATGGAGAGGAAGCTTTATTAACTTTGACTTTTCAAAGTAATGATGGTTTAGCAATTTAAGGCATTTATTATGCCTATACGTGGATGCATCCCACTCAAGCCTCTTATATGTGTTTTAAAGTGTTAACATATATATAAGAAGGCTTGAAGAAAAGTGAATGCACGGTTTTGGAATGGGAGAAGATCGAAAATAGCTTAAAGGTTAAGCTTTGAAGATTGTCTTCATCTCCTTCCTCTCATCCTCTCCATTGGCTTCTTCTTCTCCAAGGTTCCACCAAGATCATCTCACTTGCTCTCCAAGGCTAAGGTTAGTGCTAGCACACTATTCTTTAGTCTAGCTATTCCCGGTCAAAAGAGTTTGTCCGGTTAGATTTTCCGACCTCTGCGTGGATACCGTTAGAGACGGTCTCCTTTGGTCGTTATGGTTTGATTGTGTATACATACACATGGATCCTGGCTTTGGGAATGTCCGGGACTTAAAAATTTTAATTCCGCACCCTGGGCATGTGATGCCCACCCCGGGATTTTCCTACAGTGGTATCAGAGCCACTTGTGTTGTATAAACAGTCAAAATGATAACTAGGTCGGAATTCCTTTGAGAATTGAGCTGTGTTGCATGCTACTTCTGTGCAATTTCGAATCTGTATAGAATTGGGGTTTTCGAAATTTTCTGCCATAGACTTTCTCATAAGATGTTGCTGAATGTGTCTATGAAAGGAAAAATTTTATCGATGCCGATTGATAAGGTTTTGCTAATTTAATTCCCTAAGTTTCGGATGCTGTCTTGTTGAACGTTTCTGAAACAGCTATGCTTGTAAATTCGAGAATAAATTCTAGAAAAATCGTTTTTCGGAGTGGTTTTCACCGACACGTCCCTAAGATGTTTGTGAATGTCTCTGTGGATGGAAAATTGTTTTCAAGGTAATTTACTATTTATTCCCGAATTTCTTGTGTGCTGCTGGGAATGTCTGTGTTGAAAAACACAGATTCTGGTTTGGCTAGATTACTGAGGTTCAATGAGTCTTTGTTGTAAATAAATCCTGAAAAAATTCATGGAGCATGTTGGGAACATGTTTTAACCTCTGTAATTTTCTCAGCATTTATTGAAAATGTTTCAATGATCATTTTGAGCAAAATGCATAGCTTGGCAGTTTTGAGAAACATGCTGGGGCTGTTTTGTTTGGAATGATTGGTTGTGTTATTCTCTTTTCCAATGCCTTGAATCATTTTTATAGTGATTAAAATGTGTTATGTTGATGTGGTATGCATGCCAAGATGAGATTCTTGAATTTAGGGTTTCCAATAATTTTTGGATGTCGAATAGGTCACTTTAGAGTCTCGTTAGCTTATTCCGTTATCTTAGTTATTTTGGCCGTCGCAATTTGTGTGACAAGTGCCGAAGTAATTTTGATAACGTGTAACCTACCTAGAGATACTTAGCATGATTATTTGGTGTCCTTGAATTATGTGGAAATCTAATGATTAATCGTTGATTAATCGGTTTCAAGTTTTTCAAATATAGTTTGACTATATGGCATGCATGATTTGATGAAAAAGTTTCATTAGCACATCAATATAATGTTTTATATACTTGGTATATTGGTATTGTGAATTGGGACTGCACGAATTGAGAATTAGCCAACTAAAAAGCAAGCCTAGCTCATTCCAGTCGACTGGGACTTGCTCCAGTCGACTGGAGAGAGCATTCCAGTCGACTAGGAATTGCTCCAGTCGACTGGAAAGGAGCATTCCATCGACGAGATTTGTTCAATCATGGAAGAAGGGTTCGATCGACTAGAACATGTCAATCATTGGGCGATATCTGATAACCCCTTCCATCGACTAGAACATGTTCAATGATCGAACGCGTCTACGATAGTATGTAGTCGACTAGAACAAAGGTTCGGTCGTGGCACATGTTGATCGACTAGAACTTGCTTGATCGACTATAAACACATTCTTTGGAGGGATGATGGATGATTTTAGGTATAAATTCAATATGATTGATGCAATGCCCTAAATCAGTCCATATAGTCAAGATGACTATGATCCTTGGATGAGATTAATTTGATGAGACCTAAAATCCTCAATTTAAATATGAAAACTAACGCCTTCCATTAATATGGTAAGAACCAGAGTTCTTATAGGGTTGGGTTGTTGAGCTAACCTCAAGCTCACTCTATACGGATATGTTCGAACCATGAAAATATGATTTTCGGATTAATGGGTCGGTTTTCCTAGAAGCGTTGATTTGTTGAGCTAACCTCAAGGTCAACGTGGACAGAGGCTAAATTGGGTAGTGTACATCGATGTATCGCATCAAGTGTTGATAACCCAATGTATGTGCATACATCAACTGTTGATAGCATCGGCGATAGTTGCATTCGAGATGCAATTGGTATGACCGATACCTACCGATTGACCTAAGGTGATTTGTTGAGCTAACCTCAAGGTCATTCTTAGCAATGTCGGATATCGACCCACTAGGACATTGTGCCATTTTGTTTCTTGGATTCATGATGAGGGTTATGGATTCTATTGAAACTAGTGGAGCCATATGTATGTCATTTAAGTCCTTATGATCATACATTTAATTCTATTCTAACTTCCTTTCTCTCTATGTTTAGGTTGATTCAAGATGTCGACTAGTGTGAATCTACGCCACTAATGGATACAAACAAATTAACTGGACCGAATTTTCTTGACTGGCTGCGAAATCTGAGAATTGTTCTCAGATCTGAAGATCTTGGATACATCCTTGATTTTCCGCTTCCCGATCCACTACCTGAAGGAGCTTCTGATGATGATCAGAAGGCATATCGTAAGCATCTCAAAGACAGTGACATAGCTACATGCATTATGCTTGCATCGATGTCACCGAGCGAAGCAAAGACGAGTCTATGGATGCTCACACGATAGTGTATCATCTACGAGTTGTTTGATGAGCAAGCTCGGTCCGAGCAGTTCGAGACCTCAAGATTGCTCTTTACAACGAAGATGACTCTGGTTCATCTGCGATGCAATATGCATTGAAGATGAATGGCTATATTGAGAGGTTGGCAGTCTTAGGTTTTGTGATGGATTCTGAGTTAAGTATAGACTTGATTCTTGTTGGCTTATCAGATAGTTATTCACAGTTTGTGTTGAACTATCGGATGAACCAAATATCCACCACAATTCCCGAAAGTGATCAACATGCTCAAGGCAATGTAACAAAATTCGTCAAGCAAGATAGCAAGGCGTTGCTATTGGTGGATTCTTCTTCCTCTGCTTCCAAGAAAAGGAAACAGAAGAAGAAAAAGGCTCAAAAGCCGAAAGGAAGTGCAGCGAAAGGCAAGAAGAAGACCAAAGATACTGCACCAAAAGGTACCTGCTTCCATTGCGGTAAGGTGGTCATTGAGGCGAATCGCAAAGTCTATCTCGAATAATCGAAGCGAAGAAGGCATCGATGCCTCGACTTCTTCAGGTATGTTTGTCATTGAGGTTATCTTGTTTCGATCATAACATATGGGTATTAGATACGGTTGTGGCTCACACATATGCAATGATATGCAGGCCTCGGGGACGATGATGGCGACTCATAAAGGAGAAATGGACTGCGTGTTGGCAATGGAGCAAGAGTTCTTTGCATTAGCCGTAGGAACTTATGTTTTGACACTCCCGGTGGGCTTGTACTTAACTTGGATGATTGTTATTTTGTACCGTGTTAACAAAGAACATATTATGCATTTCTTGTTTAAATAGAGTGGTTTCCATTTGTCTTTTGGTAACAATGGTTGTTCTATTAGCTCAAATGGAATGCTTTATGGTCTGGTACATTATGCAATGGAATATACATATTAGATATGTCATATCCGGTTATGAATGTCAATGACGCTAAAAGACATAAAGAGATAATTTAAAATCAACTTATTTATGGCATTGTCGCCTGGCCATATAAATGAGAGACGATCGCTAAGCTCCACAAGAGTGGAAGTTTAGGTCATTTGATTATGAATCATATGACACATGTGAATCTTGTTTATTAGGCAAGATGACTAAGTTACCTTTAAGGAAAGGGTGAGCAGCGATTGGATTATTAGACCTAATACATTCAGATGTATGTGGTCCGATGTCCATCCATGCCGAAATGGTTGTTGTTACTTCATTACCTTCATCGATGATTATTCTCGATATGGGTATCAGATGTCGATGAGATACAAATCAAGCGTTGAAAAGTTCAAACAATTGAAATGAAGTAGAAAAACAACTTGGTAAAAGTATCAAAACATTACGATCCGATCGTGGTGGTGAATACTTAGACCAAGAGTTTTGGATTATCTTAGAGATAATGGGATTTTATCTCGGTGGACCCTCCTTACACACACAAACATAATGGTGTGGCAGAAAGGAGAAATCGAACCTTGTTGGACATGGTACGATCTATGATGGGTTTTACACGATTACCAAAATCCTTTTGGGGATATGCACTTGAGACAATTGTTTACTTGTTAAGCGAGTTCCATCAAAGACAGTTGATGTTACTCCATATGAGATGTGGACTAACAAGAAACCTTATCTTTCTTATTTGAAAGTATGGGGTTGTCACGCTTATGTGAAGCGGACAAAGTCGATAAGCTTGAAGCAAAATCGACAAGTGTCTGCTCATTGGATATCCTAAAGAAACAAGAGGATATCAATTCTACAATCTTGAGGAACAAAAGGTGTTTGTTTTGATGCATGCTGTCTTTAGAGAAAGAGTTTCTTTTACAAGAAGGCGGTGGGAGCGTAATTGAGCTTGAAGAAGTTCAAGATGCTCTCAGACAGACGCAGATCAATCGTTCGAACGAACTCGTGACTCATACAAATGAGGTAACAGTTCAACCTTCTACTTCACACGAAACTCGTAGGTCAAGTAGGATACGCTCTGTTCCCGAGAGATATGGATTTCTCGTGAGTGAACAGAATGACGTATTGCTCATAGAGGATGATGAGCCTACCACCTATGAAGAGGTTACCAAGAGTTCGAATCGAAAAATGGCTTCGTGCCATGAAATCTGAAATGGATTCCATGTATGAAAACCAAGTATGGACTTTGGTTGATGCACCTGAAGGGATAAAACCTATAGGGTGCAAATGGGTTTTCAAGAAGAAAACTAACATGGATGGTAATGTGATTACCTATAAAGCAAGGCTTGTGGTTAAAGGCTTTCGTCAAAGACAAGGAGTTGACTATGACGAGACCTTGATCGATGGCAATGCTTAAATCCATTAGGATACTCCTAGCCATTGCGCTCATTATGATTATGAGATATGGCAAATGGATGTGAAGACGCTTTCCGAATGGAAATCTGGCCGAGGATGTGTACATGACACAACCTCGAGGGCTTCATTTCACGATGGCGAAAAGGTATGCAAGCTTCGTAAATCCATTTATGGATTGAAGCAAGCATCCAGAGTTGGAATATCCGTTTTGATGAGACGATCAAAGAGTTTGGTTTCTCACAAAATCCGGATGAACATTGTGTGTACAAGAAGGTTAATGGAACTGCAATCGTATTCCTTGTGTTATATGTAGATGACATATTGTTGCTAGGAAACGATGTCTCAATGTTGCAATCGGTAAAAGTTTGGTTGTCGAACACTTTGCCATGAAAGACCTTGGAGAAGCAACTTATATCCTTGGGATAAAGATTTATAGAGATAGATCTAATAGGTTGCTTGGTCTTTCACAGTCAACGTACATAGACAAGGTGCTAAAGAGGTTTAGCATGGAGCAATCCAAGAGAGGGTTTCTTCCCATTACTCATGGGATAACACTCGAAGTCTATGTGTCCTCGGACGGGACGAGAGGATGCGTATGAATATGATCCGTATCGTCTGCAGTAGGATCTATTATGTACGTAATGCTATGTACGAGACCCGATGTATCATATGCTCTAAGTGTTACGGCGGATACCAATCGGATCTGGTGAGGGTCATCTTTGGGTGGTATCAAGAATATCCTTAAGTACTTGCGAAGAACTAAGGATGTTTTCTTGATATATGGAGATGGAAATCTCCAGTGGCGGCATCAGATGCCGTTTTCAACTGATAAGGGCGACTCGAGTCCCAATCAGTTACGTTTTCACACTAAATGGCGGGCGGTCGGTTGGAAGAGTTCCAAGCAAGAGACGATCACGATTCAACGATCGAGGCGAGTACATTGCGGCATCGGATGCAAAGAAAGGAAGCCGTTTGGATCAAGAAGTTCATTCTTGAACTTGGTGTGGTTCCTAGTCGTGATGGACCCATTCGGTTGTATTGTGACAACAATGGAGCTATTCATGCAGCGAAAGAACCAAGGTCTCATCAACGATCCAAACACGTACTCGCCGATACCATTTGATTCGGGAGATCATTGCTCGAGGTGATGTCCCGATAGAGAGAATTCACAGAGCGTAACATTCTCGATCCGTTGACGAAGCCGTTGTCACAGAAGAATTTTGATTCTCATGTACTCGCTTATGGTATTAGATACCAAGGCGATTGGCTTTAGGTCAAGTGGGAGGTTGTTAGAGTAGTGCCCTAAAGGCAATCCCCTTTAGCGCATTTTGTTCATAATCATGTACAGACATTATGAATAAATAAAGCAAAGGCATTTTCATTTATTTGATATTCATTTTATTATGAATTGATAATGATCTTTAATCAAATTAATGAAGTCCCGATACATGACATAGCATGGAGGAAATTATGATGTGATCATACTAATCGAGATTCCTATCATGTGTAATTATGTCAAGATTCTAAATTATCCCTAGTCATAGGATTAATGAGCTGGACATCGTTAATCCGGATAGACTAGCACATGTCAAATTCCTTGATTGGATCAAGCAGTGGATCTCAGAAAACTGTAAATATTGAGATATTTAGATTTGACATGTGGATGCTTACTAGTGGTAGTAAGTACATTGGATGACCTGCCATGAGATCATCACATGGATGTACTATTCAAATGTCAGTGATAATCTCATCATAGCAATGGTGCAAGTATCCTTAGACTTGAGGTACTCAAGGATATCTTGAATCTTGATTACGTTTTGACTCCATTCCTTGTTGCCTTTCAGAGGTCGCTCATAGGGTGGTGATTGGGTATAGCTTGAGGTATTCGAAGGTAATTGAGTAGCCAATAGAGGATTCACCACTTCTGTGATAGCAGAAGAGATACCCACGGCCTCTTATCAGGATCATTACTTTGAAGTCTCTGCGCCGGAGCATACATATGTCATGAAGATGGTCTTCATGGACATATAAAGTAATGAGTCCTAGGGCGAGATCTAATTACACTTGGACTAGATTTGATTTAATCGGTCTAGTAAGAGTTGACACATTGCCCATACTCAAACCAAGTGGGGTATAGCATGGTGAAAGGACGAATTGCGGTAATTGTCTATGGAAGGGTTAAGTGATATGGTTTCATTAGTCAAACCAATTACTTTCCGGTCAATTGGGGTCATGATGTGTTGCTAGATACCGCTCATGACTTGCTTAGATTAAGTGTTAATCTAAGTGGCCAACATAACCGGAACCTAATGGGTCACACGATAAGAGTGACTCGGAGAATCAGTAAAATAGTTTGAGACGAGATCCGATATCACGGAGAGCAATAGGATTAAATGGATCCCGATGAGATTGGGATATGTCCCGATGAGATCGCGACATCGATATTGTTGAAAAGGGTCTCCGGCGATTTTTAGCGCGGCGGGGCCCGACAAAGCCAGTAAGACCGACTCGGTTTGGTCGACCACTTGATAATATATATATTAATTAATTAAGTAAATAATTAATTAATTATATATATATATGTTGATTTCGTGGAACCAAAATGGAGAGGAAGCTTTATTAACTTTGACTTTTCAAAGTAATGATGGTTTAGCAATTTAAGGCATTTATTATGCCTATCGTGGATGCATCCCACCAAGCCTCTTATATGTGTTTTAAAGTGTTAACATATATATAAGAAGGCTTGAAGAAAAGTGAATGCACGGTTTTGGAATGGGAGAAGATCGAAAATAGCTTAAAGGTTAAGCTTTGAAGATTGTCTTCATCTCCTTCCTCTCATCCTCTCCATTGGCTTCTTCTTCCAAGGTTCCACCAAGATCATCTCACTTGCTCTCCAAGGCTAAGGTTAGTGCTAGCACACTATTCTTTAGTCTAGCTATTCCGGGTCAAAAGAGTTTGTCCGGTTAGATTTTCCGACCTCTGCGTGGATACCGTTAGAGACGGTCTCCTTTGGTCGTTATGGTTTGATTGTGTATACATACACATGGATCCTGGCTTTCGGGAATGTCCCGGGACTTAAAAATTTTAATTCCGCACCCTGGGCATGTGATGCCCACCCCGGGATTTTCCTACACAGGATCCTTGTCCTGAACTCTCCTGATCCTATCGTGTAGCATCGGTCTGAGATTCAAAGTGGCTACAAAAGCTCCATCATGCTCCAGATTCAACTGCACACTCAAAGCTCTCAATTGAATCAAATTAGGCAACCTCAATACCCGAATCTGAGCTGTATTGATGTGAGACTTTCTGCTCAAAGCATCTGCCACCACATTAGCCTTCCCTGGGTGGTACTCAATCGTACAATCATAATCCTTCAGCACCTCTATCCATCTTCTCTGCTTCAAATTCAACTCTCTCTGACTCAGCAGATACCTCAAACTCTTATGATCATTGTAAATCTGAAATGTCTCACCATACAAGTAATGTCTCCAAATTTTCAGGACAAAAACAACTGCAACTAACTCCAAATCATGCACTGGATAATTTACCTCATGAGACCTTAACTGTCTCGAGGCATAGGCAATCACTCTACCATGCTGCATCAAGACACACCCTAATGTTAAGTCCAAATGACTTTACTTAGATATGATTTTGATGTATAACAAAAACAGAATCAATAAAAAGAAAAACAATACAGACGAAGTCAGATAGACGAAGTCACAGACATACAGACGAAGTCATACTGAACAAGTCGCTGCATGACGAAGTCACGTACATACTGATTTAAGTAAAGCAAAGCGCATACGCACGCTAAGCAAAGCAGACGCAGACGCAGATGCGAATAGTAAAGCAGACGAAGACGCGAAAAAGTAAAAGCAGATGCAGATGCAGACGCAGACGCAAAAACATAGAAGATAAAATACAGAAGAAGGAAAGAAGATGCGGAATTCAAAAAGAAGACGAAGGAGTCAGTTTGAGTTAGTTATAGAACTCAACTGAATAATCGTTTCTTTAAAGATTCAAGAAACAAGAATCAAGAAGCAGTTGGAGACGAAGGCTATAAATACAAGTCGAAGTCAAATATTGCAAAGTTAGAAAAGTGAGACAAAGTTAGAAGAAGTAAGACAAAGTTAGACAAAGTGAGAAAAAGTTAGCAAAGCTAGTCGAGTTGAAAAAATTAGCTGAATTACATCTACGAGCTTATTGTGCGGATTAGCTGAGAGCTATTTTACTGTAACAAGTGTTCAAATACTTTTTTGAGAAAAAGTAGTACAGATAGCCTACAGAGGCTAAGTGTAAAAGAATACTGATTGTAGAGACCTGAAGAGGCTCGCAAAGAATACTTGTAAAATTGAAGAGATAGTGAAATCTCAGAAGGAACTCTGAGGACTGGACGTAGCCCACGGTTTGGGGTGAACCAGGATAAATCTCTGTGTCAACCACTCTCACTCTATATCTCTATATTTTAGATTCATGTTTTATCAGTACTTAACTCGTAAACAAGGTTTTTCAAAAGTTTTGATTAATTAGAATCTATTGGAAGTTCTGTAAAGAATTTTATTTCTACCAAACAGTTTTGAAAGATTTTTCAAAAAAAGGGGAATACACAATTCAACCCCCCTTCTCGTGCATTCTTATATCGTTTTCTAAGTATTGTATTAACGTGTGATTCACTTCAATTGGTATCAAAGCCTGGTATCCAAGAATCACTATAGCAAAGTGTGGATCAAAGATAATAGCGGAATCACATGTATACATCGCAAAAGGAGCCTCAGTCACTAGACCTCCAGCATTCAACGGAGAGGATTATCATTACTGGAAAGATAGGATGCAGCTATTCATAGAATCTACTCATGTCGACCTTTGGGACGTAATAGAGAACGGACCTTATACACCAGTAGATGAAGATGGCAATTCCATTCCACGAGTCAGATGGACGGCTGACTAAAAGGCGAGAATACAACTGAAATCAAAGGTGAAGTTCTTCTTGACGTGTGCCCTAAACAGGAGCGAGTATACAAAGTCCACGGATGCGATACCACAAAGGAGATGTGGGACACATTGTCCATTGCTCACGAAGGCACAAGCCAAGTTAAAGAATCCAAGATAAGTATTCTTGTGCACCAGTATGAACTTTTCAGGATGAAAGATGAAAAGTCTATTGATCAAATGTTTGGAAGATTTCAAACAATTATCAATGGATTGAAAGCTCTTGGAAGAACGTACAACAATCAAGATCATGTTCGAAAGATCCTAAGAAGTCTTCCAAGAGATGGAGACCTACGATTCATCGCGGCAAGAAGCCAAAGACTTGAGCGTGTTAAAGCTTGACGAGTTGCTTGGATCCTTGAAGATTCATTGAAGTTGAACTCGATGATGAAGACAAGCCCAAACGGGACAAGTCGATAACGCTGAAGGCCGAACATAAGAATCACAAGACTCAAATAAGGAGGAAGTCATCAAAAGCATTAAAGATTGAAGAATCAAAGGATGACGACTCCAGCCAATCAGAATCAGAGTCAAGTGATGAAGATGACGAATTATCTTTCATCTCTAGAAAGATAAGACGCAAGTGGAAGAAAAAGTCCAAAGGGAATCAGACTTTCAAGAAGAATGGCAAAGATGAAGCCAAACCAGAAAAGTCATCTGTCATTTGCTACGAGTGCAATCAGCCTGGACACTACAACTCTGAATGTTCGACTCTAAAGAAGAAACTAAAGAAGAGTAGAGAAGGCAAGAAAAGCATGATGGCAACGTGGGAGGACCTAGATTCATCGTAATCGACATGTGTTCCGAATCGTCTGAACATGCAAACATCTGCCTGATGGCCGAGGAAGATAGTGATGAGGAGGTAAAATCTGACTACGATAATTTGCATGATGCCTACTCAGAACTATTAGAAGATTCTCATGCTATTATAAAACAGTACAAACTGTTAAAGAAAAAGTATGCAAAAAATATTAGACATACGGAAGAAATAGAGAGAGAAAACATCTATCTGAAAAAGCAATTAGAAGAGAAGAATAAAGTTGTAGACAGATCAGAAGAGACCAATCAGCTTAAACTAAGAATTAAGAATTTGTTAGTTGATTTAGCTACTTTCACAGAGAGCACTAAGAAAATGAATGAGATGCTTGGAAAATGTAGACATTCGAGTGATAAAACCGGATTAGGGTTTACTAGTAACAAAACTCAGTCTCATAAAAAACCTTTCTTTCAAAAGAGAAACCATAATAAATCTCGTTTCAATCAACGATCTAGTTATATGCATCAAAGAACTCATCATATGCATACTACTAACCATAAAGGACCCAAAAAATTATGGGTACCAAAAAATAAGATAGTTTCTCCTGCAGATATCCTTCCTTGGAAAATACGGCAAGCACTATTGGTATTTAGACAGTGGATGCTCGCGACATATGAGGGGAAGAAGGTCTATGTTCCTAGACCTTCAGTATAAGAAGGGAGGATCAGTAACTTTTGGAGACAACCAGCAGGGCAAGATTATTGGAATCGGTAAAATAGGTAAAGATTCCTTTGCATGCATAAATAATGTCTTTGCTTGTTGATGGTCCAAGCATAAATTGATTAGCGTCGATCAATTGTGTGATTACGGTTTCACAAATCACATTCAATCAAAATCATGTAAGTCGAAACAAAGATGGGTCTATACTTTTCTCGCCAAGAGAAGAAACAATCTTTACAAAATTGATTTAGAAGATTTTCAAAGTCAAAATATTTCATGTTTTCTATCTTCCGAAGAAGAAAGACTAATCTGGCATAAAAAGCTAGGTCATGTCTCTTTTAAACATATTTCAAAATTGGCAAAACATGATTTGGTGAGAGGATTGCCAAAAATAAGTTTTGACAAAGAGTTTTTCTGTGAAAACTGTTTGAAAGGAAAATAAGTTAAAACTTCTTTTTCTTCTAAAAGTTTTGTAACATCATCTAGACCTTTAGAGTTGTTACATATGGATTTATTTGGTCCAACAAGGACAATAAGCCTTGGCAGAAAGAAATATGGACTTGTTATTGTTGACGACTTTACTCGATTTTGTTGGATATTGTTTTTATCACACAAAGATGAATCTTTTAAGTGCTTTAGGACCTTATCCAGAAAGTTACAGAATGAAAAAGGAATGTCTATAGCCAGTATCAGGAGTGACCATGGTGTAGAGTTTGAGAATGAGAAGTTTAGATTATTTTGTGAGGAGAATAGAATTTCCCACAATTTCTCTACTCCTAGGACTCCTCAATAGAATGGAGTTGTTGAAAGGAAGAACAGGACGATTCAAGAGATGGCTAGGACCATGCTATGTGAGATGAATCTTCCTAAGTACTTATGGGCAAAAGCTGTGAATACAGCATGCTGTATTCAGAATAGAATTCTGTTGCGACCTATGTTGAAGAAGACTCCTTATGAGTTATGGAATGGAAGAAGACCAAATATATCTTACTTTCATCCATTTGGGTGCAAATGCTATATTCTGAATACAAAGGAGCTGTTGGATAAATTCGATTCAAAGACCTATCCAGGAATCTTTCTAGGCTACTTATCATCATCTAAGGCATTTCGGGTGTACAACCTTACTTCAAAGACAGTTGAGGAGACTAGAACAAGGTCCAGATTCAGAAGAGAAGTTAATGTGACTTTTATCTCTGAAATAGAACCTAAGAAGGTTGAAGAAGCTCTTCAAGATGAAGCTTGGGTGTTAGCCATGCAAAAGGAGCTGAATCAATTTACTAGGAATAATGTGTGGTCCTTAGTTCCGAAACCCCCTAAGAAATCCATTATAGGAACCAGATGGGTTTTTAAGAATAAGTTAGACGAATCAGGAAGAGTAAGTCGAAATAAGGCTAAATTAGTAGCACAAGGCTAGAATCAGCAAGAAGGAATAGACTACAATGAGACGTATGCTCCAGTAGCAAGACTTAAAGCCATTAGGATATTGCTGGCATATGCGGTCTGTCATGATATAAAACTGTTTCAGATGGATGTGAAGAGTGCCTTTCTGAATGGTTTTATAGACGAAGAGGTGTATGTTAAGCAACCACCTGGTTTCGAGAATGTTAAAAATCCAAACCATGTTTATAGACTTCATAAAGCCTTATACGGCCTGAAATAAGCTCCTAGAGCTTGGTATGATCGTCTGAGTACTTTTCTTTTAGAAAATGGTTTCAGTAGAGGTCAAGTCGATAAGACGCTCTTTAGGAAAAAATTTCAGAATGATTTTATTTTAGTTCAGATTTACGTTGATGATATCATTTTTGGTGCTACTTCAAACAAGTTATGCATGAAGTTTGAGAGTCTAATGAAGAAAGAGTTTGAAATGAGCATGATGGGTGAATTAAAGTTCTTTCTTGGGTTGCAAGTTAAGCAAACCGAAGAGAAAATTTTCATTCATCAACAAAAGTATGTGAAAGAACTGTTGTCCAAATTTGATATGAATAATGTGAAGCCTTTGACGACTCCGATGCACCCTTCAAACCTTTTGTCTAAAGATGAACTTGGTAAGAAGGTGGATCAAACCCTCTATAGAGGGATGATCGGTTCTTTACTGTATCTTACAACAAGTAGACCTGATATTTTGTTTAGTGTATGCTTGTGTGCAAGATTTCAGGCCGATCCTAGAGAGTCTCATTTTATTGTTGTTAAAAGAATTATGAGATATCTCGCAGGTACTACTGATCTTTGCTTAATGTTTGAGAAAAGTAAAGATTTCAGGTTAATCGGATATTGCGATGCGGACTATGCCGAAGATAGAATCGAAAGAAAGAGCACAAGTGGAGGATGTCACTTTCTTGGTGCAAACCTAGTTTCCTGGTCAAGCAAGAGACAAAGCTCAATCGCTCTATCAATCGCCGAAACAAAGTATATGTCTGTCGCAAGTTGCTGTTCACAGACGTTATGGATCAAATATCAACTTGAAGACTATTCAGTTCGAGAAGAGGAGATTCCAATCTACTGCGACAACACCAACGCAATTAATCTGTCAAAGAATCCGATTCAGCATTCTAGAATGAAGCACATCGAAGTTAGACATCACTTCCTGAGACACTATGTTCAGAGGAAGGTGGTGCGCCTCTGATTCATCGAAACGAGCATCGGTGGGCGGACATCTTCACCAAACCACCGAGTGAAGAGCGGTTCCGAAGATCAGACGCAACCTTAACATGGTTATGTTAAGTGAACAGTCAGGCTAAAGTAACGTCAAAACTAACGACGTCAGATACAGTGAGTTACAGCTGGTAACTTCTCTGTCAAGGAAGTTTTGGAGAAAAAAAATATGATAATCTCGAGGATCTTAATGATTCTAGAACACACCAGACTAGACCCTTCAAGTAGCCTGAAGTTGAAATCATTGCGGTTACTTTCATCTCTAGACGATTCATCTTGCTTTCAAAATTTCTCCCAATCATCCTACAGACGAAGAGCTTTCCAGAAACATTTTTCATTCTGAAACAATGGAGGCAGCTATGATTTTCGGAAGGCATGTGGATTTTGAGTCATTGAGGAATGATGGAATGGACGTAGAACCAGAAATTGAAAGAGCTGGTTGGAGAAATTTCTTCCAGGTAAGAGAACCAGTATACACCAATGAGGTATTCGATTTCTGAAAGAACGCTCAACTTGTAGACAACACTATCATATCTTCAGTAGATGGTATATCTGTTGTCGTGACTAAGGAGCTGTTAAGGAAGGTGACTGATTGTCCTTCGGTTGGTGAGACTCTGTCTACCAAGGCCGGTTGGATGTCCCAGGTTGGTATGAAAGAAGAAGATGTCAGAAGACAATTATATGGAGCCAATGACCCATGGGAGAGGAAGACCTCTAGTTTGGTTCCAAAGGCTAGGGTTCTTCATGCGATTTTGTTTAATTGCATTTTACCCAGAGCAGGATTAAGACATTTGGTGACTACCCTGGATGAACAATGCTTGTTTTACCTGCTGAATAGCAACCCGATTGATTTACCCTTCTTAATCTTTCACTACATGATTAAGGGGATGAAGGATACAAATAGCTATCCTTATGGTATGCTTCTAACAAGGATTTTTAAGGAATCCGGAATCCCTCTACACAAAGGAAATAGAAGGATTGTACCACTAAAAAGTAAGATTGATTCGATCACAATACGACGAATGGGTCTGAGTACAGTGATTAAAGGAGAAGCTGACTCTTCGAGGAAAACAAGAATTGAGGGGGAGCGTGTTTCAAAGAAGACTCCCGCTTCAAGTTCTCGCACTCAACAAAGTATGAGATCGCCTGCGGATGAAATAAGAAGAATAATAGGAAGACCGCTGATAAAACATGCGAGTCCTAAAATCGAAGTAAGTCAACCTCAGAGGACAGAAGAAGGTGCGTCAAAAAGACAAGGAGAAAGTCTTTTAAGTGAAGTTACGAAGAAGGCAAAGAGATCACCGAGGATTCAGACTCTAAGACAACAAGAAGAAAAGATTGCCAGAGAACAGAGTCAGGAACAATCGTCTCAATCTCGTGCAACTAAAGCAACAAGATCCTTAGTCTCTATTCTGGAAGAGGATACAGCCAGAAATGCCAAAGAGACTGAGAAGAAGAGAAAATCAGAATCTGAGACAGAAAAATCTCAAGGGCAGAAATCTTCAAGACCGATCAGCGGAAGAAAAGACTAAGAAGGTTAGTCGGAAGAAAACCATCACAACTTTGGGAAGTTAGTCGAAAGAAAGAAACCTTTGAAGTCGCTCAAAAGAAAAAAAGCGAGCATAGCACGCTCAGAAATCCCCATTGCTCAACAGGAGGAACCAGTAGAGCAAAGTCTGGTTCAGGAGAATCCTATTGAAGCACAACCAGAGGCAACAGCAAAATCAGACTCGGATAATGATGAACCTTGTCTGATGGTATACAACTATCATAAGTTTTTGAGAAAACATAAGCTGAAGATCAGAATGGTTGAAGTTGTTACCAGAAGGAGAACTGCTATTGCAATCTGTAGTCAACCAGTAAAGAAGACAGTGGCTATCGTACAACCTATGTCGATAAATAGTAACACATGGGACTTACTGAAAGAAGATGAAAAGGTTTTCTACGATGCTTTGAGGGATGCTGCTACCAAGCCATACCCTACAAAAATTCCCTGTAAGCCGTGTACTATTTTTTCGATTACAGAGAAGACCGAAATAAAGGTTGCACCAGATATCCAGCCAAGATATCCTTTGGATTTGACTAAGGGGAAGTCGAAGCTATTTCCTGAAGAAGTTTGTGATGATCTGTCCGCAGATCAAATAGTAGAAGAAGTGCGTAGAAATGATGAGGCATGCGCTTCTACACAGAATAAAGATGAAGCGAGCTGCAGTTATACTGACAAGCAAGAAGACTGTCCAGTAGGGGGAAGAGTAATAACAGGGACGTTTATTGAGTTCCTTGTTCAAACAGTTCTGCGTATTAGACCTTTGTCTAATACACTGTCTATTCAAGCAGATGCATTACCCTGTAAGGAAGACAGTTGCTAATGCTGCCTGCTCCATTTGACTTAGATCTCCCTGAAGCTGATACGTTTATTCGTCCACCAACAATTGAGATCAATGATGAATACATTTCGACTTCTGATGCTTATACTATGACAATACCGTTCACTCCTCCCTCAGCAAATGTTGATCAAGCCTCCTCATCGATTGACTCACCAAATGAACTCAGAAGATTACGCGGAGAAGTCAACGAGATCAAGGAGATGATGAATGATCTGAAGAAGATGATGACAGAACTGCTAAAGAGCCATCATCGCTAATCATTTTTTATTATAACAAATAGGGGGAGAAGAGCAGAAAAGAAGAAAATAAACAAGGGGAAGAGAGATTGAGCAGAAGAGAAGAGGATGATCAGAAAAGAAGGTGTGACTGAAGTAGACGAAGAAAGGAAGAAGTCAAAGAAGAAGTTCTGAAGATAAGTTTTTTGTTTTTTTTTTAAAACAGTGTATTTTATTTTCTTTTGTATATAATTTGTTATCATTAAAAAGAGGGAGATTGTTAAGTCCAAATGACTTTACTTAGATATGATTTTGATGTATAACAAAAAGAGAATCAATAAAAAGAAAAACAATACAGACGAAGTCACAGACATACAGACGAAGTCAGACAGACGAAGTCACAGACATACAGATGAAGTCAAACAGACGAAGTCATAGACATACAGACGTAGTAAAGCAAACCAGACGCAGACGCTAAGCAAAGCATACGTAGACGCAGATGCGAATAGTAAAGCAGACGAAGACGTGAAAAAGTAAAAGCAGACGCAGATGCATAAACACAGACGATAAAATACAGACGAAGAAAAGAAGATGCAAAATTCAAAAAGAAGACGAAAGAGTCGATTCGATTTGAATTCTGTAACTCAATGAATAACCGTTTCTTTAAAGATTCAAGAAACAAGAATCAAGAAGCAGTTGGAGACGAAGGCTATAAATACAAGTCGAAGTCGAAGATTGCAAAGTTAGAAAAAGTGAGACAAAGTTAGAAGAAGTTAGACAAAGTGAGAAAAAGTTAGCAAAGCTAGTCGAGTTGAAAAAATTAGCTGAATTACATCTACGAGCTTATTGTGCGGATTAGATGAGAGCTATTTTACTGTAACAAGTGTTCAAACACTTTTCTGAGAAAAAGTAGTACAGATAGCCTGCAGAGGCTAAGTGTAAAATAATACTGATTGTAAAGACCTGCAGAGGCTCGCAAAGAATACTTGTAAAATTGAAGAGATAGTGAAATCTTAGAAGGAACTCTGAGGACTGGACGTAGCCCACGGTTTGGGGTGAACCAGGATAAATCTCTGTGTCAACCACTCTCACTCTATATCTCTATATTTTAGATTCAAGTTTTATCAGTACTTAACTCGTAAACAAGGTTTTTCAAAAGTTTTGATTAATTAGAATCTATTGGAAGTTCTGTAAAGAATTTTATTTCTACCAAACAGTTTTGAAAGATTTTTCAAAAAAAGGGGAATACACAATTCAACCCCCCTTCTCGTGGATTGTTATATAGTTTTCTAAGTATTGTATTAACATGTAATTCACTTCACCTAATCCCTGATGGGAAGCATCACTATACATCTCATAGCCTCCAGTCCTAGATGGAAAAACTAACACCGGTGCAGTGGCCAACTGATGTTTCAGCTCCTCAAAGCTCTTCTGGCACTCCTCAATCCATCTGAATGGTGCATTCTTCCTCAGAAGTTTTGTCAGAGGAGCTGAGATCAATGAAAACCCCTAGACAAACCTCCGGTAATAACCGGCCAATCCTAGAAAACTCCAAATCTCTGACACATTCCTTGGAGCTTCTGTTGGATCGGAAAAAGAAAACATGCTTAGTTTGGAGAAACGATAGATTTCAAAACTTTTTAAGAAATCATCTTGCAGCGGAAGCAATATATCCAAATCAACATGCTAATCCATACATGATATGGTATAAGGATAATAAAACCAAGAACAAGATAAAAGGAATTACCGACTCCTTCGCTCTGACTTTAAATCCTCGCCGCTATCCTCTCCTTCTTATATCCAAATCCTTTGCCTTTGAGTCTTTTCCTTTAGCAATCTATCTTCTTCCTTGTAGTAGTATCCTCTACCAATTAGATTTACCACTTGTTCTTCAAGGACAACTAGGTTAACAAAATCCTTTGGTGGGAAAGGAGAAGAAAAATTTGGAGGAGATTTTCTTAGAAGAAGAAGAACCAAAATTGAAACTCTTTCAATTCTTTCACTTAGAATTTCGGTTCTCTCTTGCATGAAAAGAGAATGTCTAAAAACATGCAAGAACCCTTTCTTACCTCTCAATTTCGAAATATGCATAAATGGAAAGAGTGAGAGGCATCCAATGCATCACTTCTTCCATTAATCACTCATCAAATAGCCAATAAATGAGACTTACTTCATTTATCTTTAAAATGGCTATTTGAAAAGACCATAACCTATAATTGAATACCCATTTCGGTTTTGGCAAGAAGAAAGAAGGAAGATGGTCCATCTAATGCACATCTTTCATCTTTAATCTAATGAATGCAAATAGGTTACATGCCAACATTAAAAGCCAACCATTAAACCATTTAATGGTAAGTTCATAACTCCATTTAATAATGATGAACCATAATAAAGACCATCTTTATTTAGTATTTTAATGTCAAATGTGTGGTTACACATCTAACCTAACACAATTTCGAAATTGCTTCTTCTCCATTTAAAAAAAAATTGTTTTAATATAATTAATCTAATCAATTACATTAAACTAAAAACAAGCCCATTTCTAAATGAACATATGGGCTTCCAATTAACCATTAATTAGGATAAGCCCATCATTCAATTATGGACTTCTAAAGCCTCCAAACTACTTCTTACTTAGCTTGATAACCTTCCTTAAAGCCAAGTGGGGAATCTTATTGGACTTTGATAATTCAAGCTCAATAAGCCCGAAATAATTCAATCTCATTGGAATTAATTCTAGCTTATTAACTAAATGTCATTCCACTAAAGACAATTAGTTGAACTCTTGAATTATTAAATATTATGAGAATATGTCCAATTGCAAACCCTATTTAGAACCTTATTATAGCCATCCGCACAACAAAGGGTAAAATTACCGTTTTGCCCTTATGTTAGTTTTTCCTTCTAGATCTCTCATTTTACTTTATATGGTGATTAACACATAAGATCTCATCTTAGTGTTAAGACTTGATGGGTAGCTAGTCCATCAAACTCATTGGTGCCGATTTAATCACCAAATCTCCTTAAAACATCTAGAAGAGATGATAACACTATAAACTCTTTATTTGAGTGAATGTTCACGATACATGTTTCAATTAATAATTCCGACATGCGAGACCTTTGGATTAATACCTGTAAAAATCCATTGGATCATATCAAAATTATAATGAAACACATATGAGTTCACCACTCATCAAGATTGTGGTTCATAATAGCGAATGCTTAAGTTGTATGTTTTAAGATTAAAGTAACGCCCACTTTATTCTTGAAAACATACTTTATTCAATTCATTTAATAGTGCCATTATCGATAGTCTACTACTATCATGATATGAAACTCATCATTCCCTTTAAGTAAACTCCTTTACTTATATGGAGATAAATCGCAACACTACGAGCCTAAACCATAATCAAACGACCAACTTGATTGTTCAACTGTGAATTAATTAATTGATTCTAATAATATACATGTTTTCCATACATCTCTATGTATATGTATATTACTTACAAATGAATCTTGGTACCTTATGACCAGATATATAATGCTCATACAGATAAAACCAAACTCTTTTGTTTTATTAATAATAAATATTTTCATTACAAAATCAGAATGAAGAAGATAAAGTTACATGTAAACACACTTGCTTTCCAGGGCACTATATTTACATAACTCCAACAATCTCCCACTTGCCCTAAAGCAAGTTTGACATATCCTTCATTCCCATACCTTCTAGGTGACCCTCAAAGCTCTTTTGAGTCAATGTCTTTGTGAGCGGATCAGCAAGGTTTTGCTCAGAGAATCTTTACCACATCCACTTCTCCACGTTGTATTATCTCCCTTATGAGATGATACTTTCGCTCAATGTGTTTGGCGACTTTGTGGTTCCGAGGTTCTTTAGAATTAGCCATCGCCCCACTATTATCACAATAAAGTGTAATGGCTTTTACGCCTCTGGAACTACCTCCAAATCATTTGGAACTTAGAGCAGATCGCTTCTTTTTTGCTTCACAAGACAACATACTCAACCTCCATAGTCAAATCAGCAATACAAGATTGCTTGACACTCCTCCAAACTATGGCTCCACCTCCTAAAGTAAATATAGAACCGAAGTTGATTTCCTTGAAACAACATCGATTGGAAATCGAATCCGTATATCTGTTGGAATAAGATTACTTCCAGAGTAAACAAGCATTAAGTTCTTCGTCCCACGAAGATACTTAAATATACACTTAACCGCAATTCAATGTTCCATTCTCGATTGGACTGAAATCGCTACCGGTCCATCACTGCGTATGAGATATTCGGTCTAGTGCACAAGATTGCATACATCAAACTACCAACCGCCAACCATATGGAATGTTACGCATGTGTTCAACCTCCTCTTGGGTTTTAGGTGCTTGTTCCTTTGAAAGTTTGATTCCATGTCTAGTAGGAGTGAAACCCTCTTGGAATCTTGCATGGCTTAACTTATTGAGCATATTCTCAATGTAAGTTAGTTGAGACAAAACTATCTTCTTGTTCTTACGATCCCTTATAAGTTTGATCCCTAGAATATAGGTAGCCTCTCCCAAATCCTTCATTGAAAACTGTTCATTCAGCCATCCCTTAACCGCAGATAACATTCCCACATCATTCCTAATGAGCGTAATGTCATCAACATCTGTGATTAGAAAGTAACCTTACCTTCTTGTATTCTTTTGTAAACACAAGGCTCATCTAGGTTTTGTATGAACCCATAGGTTTTGATAGCCTTATCAAACCTAATGTTCCAAGACCTAGATGCTTGCTTAAGTCCATAAATGGACCTTTGCAACTTGCAAACCTTATGCTCATTACCTAGCTCAATGAATCCTTCTGTTTGGGCCATATAAATGGTCTCCTCAAGATCTCCATTCAGAAATGCGGTCTTGACATCCATTTGCCATATTTCATAATCGAAATAGGCTGTTATGGCCAAAAGAATCTTGATGGACTTAAGCATGGCAACCGGAGAAAAAGTCTCCTCGTAGTCTATACCCTCCTTTTGAGTATAGCCTTTAGCTACCAATCTAGCTTTAAAGGTCTCTACCTTTCCATCCGATCCCTTTTCCTTTGTAGATCCATTTACACCCTATGGTTTTAGACACGGTGGTAGATCAACAAGGACCTGACTTCATTAGTATACATAGAATCTATTTCCGATTCCATTGCCTTGAGCCATTTTCCTGCATCAACATCTTTAATAGCACGTGTATACGTAATGGATCTATTTCTTCTTGTCCGAGATGGCAATTAAGCCTTCTCCTAAACCGAGATACCTATCGGTTGTCTCACAACCTCCCACTACGTCTAGGCACATCTTGATGTTGGGTTGCACTTCGATTCAACTCTTGAATCCATTTCGACATCTTGTTCATCATATCCAAAATGACTCTTGGTTTCGATGAAATTGCTAACTCCTTTAGTACTACTTCACTTCTTCCTTTGTGATTTCTCACAAACTCTTCCTCTAAGAAGTTTGCATTTGTAAACACAAATACCTTCCTATCATGAGGATTTGTAAAATAGTACCCTCGAGTTCCGTGGGATATCCTACAAACAAACATACTTGACCTTGGTTCCATCTTTGTGGATTCGGGCTTTAGAACATGGGCTGGACAGCCCTAAGTCCTCAAGTGCCTCAATGAAGGCACTCGGCCACCCACAACTCCCTAGGTGTTTTAGGCACCGATTTGGATGGAGCAAAGTTAAGAAGATATGTTGTCATTAGATGGCATATCCCCGTAACGATTCTCGAAGGCTAGTATAGGACATCATTGATCTTACCATTTCCAATAGAGTTCTATTTGTCCTCTACGCTACACTATTCTCGTTGAGGTGTACGAGGAGTCGACAAATTGGAAACAATTCCATTGTCAATTAAATATTCTGGAACTCTCCAGATAAATACTCACCACCTCGATCCGATCGAAGTTGTTTTAATGGCTTGCCAAGTTGCTTCTCACTTGACTTTGAATTCTTTGAACTTTTCAAAAGATTCACTCTTTTATGCATCAAATACAAATAGCCATGTCTTGAGTAATCATCTATAAAATTATGAAATATTCATAACCTCCTCTAGCTTGTACATTCATGGGCCCACACACATCAAGATGTACCATGTCCAATGTGGATTCAAATCTGCTTCCTTTAGAAGGAAATGAGGCTTTTGTCATTTTCCTTCAATACAAGATTCACAGTGGGTAATAGATCACTATCCAAGCCCATAAGGATCCCATCCTTTACTAGCCTGTCAAGTCTTTTTCGATTGATATGACCCATCCTTAGATGCCACAGATACTTTGAATTAATGCTAGAGATATTGGATTGTCTTGGTTTTATCAATTACGTGGTGTTTAGTGAGCCTTTCATAGGTTCTATAAAAACAATCCTGTTTAATTATCGCTTCACAAATAAAATCCTTATTCTCATATATTGAAACAACCTTTTCAAAATATAAGGAATAGCCAGATTTTATTAGACAAAAAATGTAAATCATGTTCCTTACAATCATTGGCATGTAATAAACATCTTCCAAATATAACCTATGACCACTAGGAAAGTCCAAGATAACTACTCCCACCGATTCTGCTGAAACATAGGAACCATCTGCTATCTTAACTTGCTGGCGTGCTAGGAAGTCTTTTCCTTCATTGGAACCCTACAAAGAATTACAAACATGGTTAGTGGCTCCTAATCTAATATCCAAGAAGTAGATAAATCGCCACATTTGTAGTTCCTAACAAACTTAGGAAGCCCATACCTTGTTTGCTTTTGAGGGACTCTAGGTAGGTAGATCGGATAGCTTTTTCCAATGGCCCATCTCATCACAAAGGAAACACTTTCTTTTGATGTTCTCTTTGGCCTTCTTTTTCATGGGTTTGGCCTTGACCCTATTTGGGCCTTCTTTTCATTGGACCCTTCTTCTTTCCTTGCCCTTACCCTGGCTTAGAAGAAGAAGCTACATTAGCTTCTCGCCCATGAGCCTTAATATTCAATATTTCCTCCATGCTCTGGAGGGTATTCATCAACTCACCAAGGTGTAATCCTTCTTTGTTGAGCTCATAGTCCAACTTAAACCATCGAAAAGAAGAGTTTAAGCTGTTGATGATCATAATCATCTGCGTGTCCGCATCCATATCCGCCCCAAACATCTCAGCCTCAGTGACCGCAGAGATTACCTTCATCATGTAATCCCGCACCGGTTCACTGTGTTTCGCCTCGAGATTATGAAAGGTTTGGATAGCTTTCACTCTTGCAGACCTAGTCCTCACACCAAACATCTCATGTAGGTGATGGACCATTGCACTAGCAGTTTTCATACAAGCAATTTGCTTTTGCAACATGTCACGTGAAGCTTTAATATAACACTTAGTAGTCTTGTCAAGATTCTCGCCAACGCCATGTTGTTGGACTTGCTCAGAGTTGCATCTCCACTTAGAGGTGTAGGCTCATTTTGATTAACACCCATGAAATACGCTCATATTGAAGAACAATGTCAAGGTTATGTCTCCATTCATTAAACTTGTCTCCATTTTCCAATTTGTTATTAGTCAAGAGTAGGTGAGTGGATTCATTTTGTGGTTGATTATGTCGAAAATATAAATTATTAAAACATGAGCATACCGGTCAACAATTTATGGAACTTTGTATAAAATCATGATGCATGTATGCATGATGATAGATTTAAGAAAACTTAAAAATTAAAACATTATCTGACGATTATTTTTCTTATCTATAATAGACTAAGTGACGGTGGGCCATCTTATCTATTAAAAGAAAAGCTGGGACCTTCCCACTCAAAAACTACCAAGCATCTCATGCTCAATTTTTAAGAAGCGTCTTAATTTGGTCCATACTTTTACCAATGAGCTACGGTGGGCGGTTTATTGATAAAAATGTTGAGTGTATAACCATTTGATTCATTCACTAAAGATACCTACAAATCATGCCTCGGTGGGAGGTCATATTTGCTATCATTAAGTGGACTTATCCTTAAGGAGACCCAAACCATGCAAGATCTAGGATCCATGCCCTCCGATGGGGAGTAACACTTCACCACATGCAAACGGGCCATCATTTGGAGACCGTGGACTCTCACAGAGCATCCTCTCCCACTCAATCTTTTGGGCTTTAAGTTTTAAATACCATCTTGTCTAGATGCAATTTATTATCCATCCTATATTGTTTCATTATATATCTCATACATAATGAATGCATGGCAAGGCCTAGGGTTGGCAATTTTCTAAATGACATGCAATCACATAATATCACATATTACAAGCATTCATTTCTCCATTCATCACATGAACTAATAAAGCCACTTTTGATTGTCCATCCTAGAAACATAAAATAATTACAAGCCTTTTAGGCCCAAAATATGCTTCTTCATCTTGGATCTTCCGCTTGAACTCTTCGCTAACATGATCCGCCCATTCGGTAAACAAAATGTAATGGCATTTATGAAATTAGAATTTTTCATTTTGAAAATAAAATTCCAGCACTAGATTTTTAGAAAACCAAATCTTTGTTTTGAAAAAATTCTAGCACTTGTTTTATTAAAACCAAACTCATTTCATGAAAATTAAACACAGCACTTAGTATTTTAGCAAAACCGAAATTGGATTCTTTGAAACAAAAACCAGCACTTGTTTTCCAATCATAACTGAAATATGATTCATTGAAACAAAATTCCAGCAACTTAGTTTTCACAAAACTTATGCCAAAACACAAAAGGATACACCAAAATTTTACCTTTCCATTTCTTCAATCCATGGCTGCTCCTTCTTCATCATTACATCAATTTGTACATTACAAAATCAAATAAAATAGAAAAAAGAAACCAAGGAGGAAACATGGTGATGATAGACCACCCTCCTTGTTACAACCAAATGAAGAAATCTAACAAGATAAAATTTAACTTCTATGGACAACCAAAAGAGCAACATACACCATATATATTTCTATCACATAAAAATATGCAGTATACATAAAAAGATTGCCAACCCATGCATCCACCATATAGGAACCGAAATCATGTATGAAAAATCGGCTCTGATACCAATTGTTGGATCGGAAAAAGAAAACATGCTTAGTTTGGAGAAACGATAGATTTCAAAACTTTTTAAGAAATCATCTTGCAGCGGAAGCAATATATCCAAATCAACATGCTAATCCATACATGATATGGTATAAGAATAATAAAACCAAGAACAAGATAAAAGGAATTACCGACTCCTTCGCTACAGCTTTAAATCCTCGCTGCGCTATCCTCTCCTTCTTATATCCAAATCCTTTGCCTTTGAGTCTTTTCCTTTAGCAATCTATCTTCTTCCTTGTAGTAGTATCCTCTACCAATTAGATTTACCACTTGTTCTTCAAGGACAACTAGGTTAACAAAATCCTTTGGTGGGAAAGGAGAAGAAAAATTTGGAGGAGATTTTCTTAGAAGAAGAAGAACCAAAATCAAACTCTTTCAATTCTTTCACTTAGGAATTTCAGTTCTCTCTTGCATGAAAAGAGAGAATGTCTAAAAAACATGCAAGAACCCTTTCTTACCTCTCAATTTCGAAATATGCATAAATGGAAAGAGTGAGAGGCATCCAATGCATCACTTCTTCCATTAATCACTCATCAAATAGCCAATAAATGAGACTTACTTCATTTATCTTTAAAATGGCTATTTGAAAAGACCATAACCTATAATTGAATACCCATTTCGGTTTTGGCAAGAAGAAAGAAGGAAGATGGTCCATCTAATGCACATCTTTCATCTTTAATCTAATGAATGCAAATAGGTTACATGCCAACATTAAAAGCCAACCATTAAACCATTTAATGGTAAGTTCATAACTCCATTTAATAATGATGAACCATAATAAAGACCATCTTTATTTAGTATTTTAATGTCAAATGTGTGGTTACACATCTAACCTAACACAATTTCGAAATTGCTTCTTCTCCATTTTTAAAAAAATTGTTTTAATATAATTAATCTAATCAATTACATTAAACCAAAACAAGCCCATTTCTAAATGAACATATGGGCTTCCAATTAACCATTAATTAGGATAAGCCCATCATTCAATTATGGACTTCTAAAGCCTCCAAACTACTTCTTACTTAGCTTGATAACCTTCCTTAAAGCCAAGTGGGGAATCTTATTGACTTTGATAATTAAGCTCCAATAAGCCCGTAAATAATTCAATCTCATTGAATTAATTCTAGCTTATTAACTAAATGTCATTCCACTAAAGGCAATTAGTTGAACTCTTGAATTATTAAATATTATGAGAATATGTCCAATTGCAAACCCTATTTAGAACCTTATTATAGCCATCCGCACAACAAAGGGTAAAATTACCGTTTTGCCCTTATGTTAGTTTTTCCTTCTAGATCTCTCATTTTACTTTATATGGTGATTAACACATAAGATCTCATCTTAGTGTTAAGACTTGATGGGTAGCTAGTCCATCAAACTCTGGCGCCAGCTTAATCACCAAATCTCCTTAAAACATCTAAGAGATGATAACACCATAAACTCTTTATTTGAGTGAATGTTCTCGATACATGTTTCAATTAATAATTCGACATGCGCATAATCGGATTAATACCTGTAAAAATCCATTCGGATCATATCAAGAATTATAATGAAACACATATGAGTTCACCACTCATCAAGATTGTGGTTCATAATAAGCGAATGCTTAAGTTGTATGTTTTAAGATTAAAGTAACGACCCACTTTATTCTTGAAAACATACTTGATTCAATTCATTTAATAGTGCCATTATCGATAGTCTACTACTATCATGATATGAAACTCATCATTCCCTTTAAGTAAACTCCTTTACTTATATGGAGATAAATCGCAACACTACGCCTAAACCATAATCAAACGACCAACTTGATTGTTCAACTTGTGAATCAATTAATTGATTCTAATAATATACATGTTTTCCATACATCTCTATGTATATGTATATTACTTACAAATGAATCTTGGTACCTTATGACCAGATATATAATGCTCATACAGATAAAACCAAACTCTTTTGTTTTATTAATAACAAATATTTTCATTACAAAGCAGAATCAAGAAGATAAAGTTACATGTAAATACACTTGCTTTCCAGGGCACTATATTTACATAACTCCAACAACTTCCCACTTCATCACTGCCTCAATCTTATTAGGATCGACATGAATACCCTCTCCAGTCACTATGTGGCCCAGAAACACTACCTCATCTAGCCAAAATTCACACTTACTGAATTTGGCATATAGTTGTTTCTCCCTCATAAGCTGCAAAACAACCCTCAAATGCTCAGCATGCTCCTGTCTACTCCTCGAATACACCAATATGTCAACAATGAATACAGTTACAAACTGATCAAGGTAGGGTTGAAAGACCTTATTCATCAAGGCCATAAAAGCAGTCGAGGCGTTAGTCAACCCAAACGGCATCACCAAAAACTCAAAATGCCCATACCTGCTCCTGAAGGCACTCTTAGGCACATCGACCTTTGCTATCTTGGTGATAATACCACGACCTCGAGATCCAAATTTTAGTGAACACCGAAATGTAGGAAAATTCCATGTGAGCATCACATGCCCACGTGCAGTCGGAAAACAAAAATTTTGTTTGGGACCTTCCCAAAGCCAGGATCCATGTGACTATATAACAAAGTCAAACTAAACGACCAAAGGAGACCGTCTCTAACGGTATCCACGCAGAGATCGGAGAACCTAACGGGACAAACCCTTTGACCCAGGAATAGCTAGAACAAAGTAAAGAGTGCTAGCTCTACCCTGTGTCTGGAGAGCTTGGAAAATGATGAAGAAGAAGGAGAAGCTTGGAGAGGAGATGAAGATCGTTGGTTTCCTTTGAAAACAACTTGAAAAACACTTTTCATAAGCCTTCTTCCAAAAGCCACGATGATCAAGCTTCATCTTTTGTTTTTATATCTTCCTTTTGTCTTCTAGTCATTAAATACAATTAATGACAAGGCATATATAGGAAGGTTCCTCTCCATCCACGTATAGCCTTATATATATATATATATAAAGTTAAAATGATGCTTCTCCTCTCCTCCTTCATCCACGTATAACATATATATATATATATATTAATTCTTTAATTAGTTATATATATATATATATATAAATAAATGCTGAAGTGGTCCAGTCACACTGGGGTTGGTCCTACCGGCCTACCGGGTCCCGGTATGGGAAAAACCCCCGAAAATATTTTTCAGCAATATCAATGTCGCGATCTCATCGGGATATATCTCGATCTCATCGGGATCCATTTAATCCGATTGCTCTCCATTTATTGGAACTCTTTCTAAAACTATTTTACGAGTTCTCCGAGACACTCTTATGCGTGTGACCCATTAGGTTCCCGGTTATGTTGGCCACTTAGATTAACACTTAATCTAAGCAAGTCATGAGCGGTATCTAGCAACACATCATGACCCCAATTATTAGGAAAGTAATTGGTTTGAAGAATAAACATATATTCATCATGGACCATATCACGAACCTTTCCATAAACAATTACCGTGCAATTCGTCCTTTCACCATGCTATACCCCACTTGGTTATGAGTATGGGCAATGTGTCAACTCTCACTAGACTGACTATGTCAAATCTAGTTCAAGTGATTTCAGTTCTTGTCCTGGGACTCATTACTTAATACTTAATATGTCAATGAAGACACTCTTTATGACATATGTACTCTGATCAGAGATTTCCAAGTAATGACCCTGACAAGAGGCCATGGGTATCATCTTCTGCTATCATAGAAGTGGTGAATCCTCTATTGGCTACTCAATTACCTTCGAATACCTCAAACTGTACCCAAGCACCACCCTACAAGCGACCTATGTAAGGTAACAAGGAATGGAGTCAAAGCACAGAATCAGTATTCAAGATATCCTTGAGTACCTCAAGTCTAAGGATACTTGCACCAATGCTATGATGAGATTATCACTAACATTAGAATAGTACATCCATGTGATGATATCATAGCAGGTCAACCAATGTACTTACTACCTCTAGTAAGCATCCACATCTCAACCCTAAATATCTCATATGTACAGTTTCTGAGATCCACTGCCTGATCAAATCAAGGAGCTTGAGATGTGCTAGTCTTTCCGGACTAGATGTCCGGTCTCGGTAATCCTATGACTAGGATAATTTAGATCTTGACATAATTGCACATGATAGGAATCTCAATAGTATGATCACATCATAATTTCCTTCATGCTATGTCATATATCATGGACTTCATTAATTTGCTTATTGATCGATATCGGTTCATAAATAATGAACAAGAACGTAATGAAATATGCCTTTCTTTATTTATTCATAAATCTGTACACAATTGGTACAAAATGCACTAAAAGCGATTGCCTTGTGGCACTACTCTAACAATCTCCCACTGACCTAAAGCCAATCGCTTGATATCTAATACCATAAAGCGAGTACATGAGAATCAAAACTCTTACGTGATAATGGCTTTGTCAGCGGATCAACAATATTCGCTCGTGGAATTCTCTATCTCGCACCTCACCTTGACCAATGATCTCCCGATCGGGTGATATCTGCATGAGTACGTGTTTGGATCGTTGATGAGACCTTGGTTCCTTCGCTGCAGAATAGCCCCATTGTTGTCACAATACAATTTGTATGGGTCCATCACGCTAGGAACCACACCAAGTTCGATAATGAACTTCTTGATCCAAATCGCTTCCTTTGCCGCTTCGAAGCGGCAATGTACTCGCTGCCGGTCGTTGAATCAACGATCGTCTCTTGTTTGGAACTCTTCCAACCGACCGCCCTTTGCTTCGGTGTGAATATGTAACCTGATTGGGATTTGGAATCATCCTTATCAGTTGAAAGCGGCATCTGTATACCCGCTCACTTTGAGATCTCCATCTCCATATATCAAGAAAACATCCTTAGTCCTTCGCAAGTACTTCAGGATATTCTTGACAGCCACCCAGTGACCCTCACCAGGATCCGATTGGTATCTCCTTGTAACACTTAGAGCATATGATACATCGGGTCTCGTACATAGCATTGCGTACATGATAGATCCTACCGCAGATGCATACGGGATCATATCCATGCGCATCCTCTCATCTTGTGTCTTAGGACACATAGATTTCGAGAGTGTTATCCCATGAGTGATGGGAAGGTACCCTCTCTTGGATTGTTCCATGCTAAACCTCTTTAACATCTTGTCTATGTACGTTGATTGTGAAAGACCAAGCAATCTTTTTGATCTATCTCTATAGATCCTTATCCCAAGGATATAAGTTGCTTCACCAAGGTCTTTCATGGCAAATTGTTTGGACAACCAAATCTTGACTGATTGTAGCATCGAGACATCGTTTCCTAGTAATAATATGTCATCTACATATAGCACAACGAATACGATTGCAGTCCCATTAACCTTCTTATACACACAGTATTCATCCGGATTTTGTGAGAAACCAAACTCTTTGATTACCTCATCAAAACGGATATTCCAACTCCTGGATGCTTGCTTCAATCCATAGATGGATTTTTGAAGCTTGCATACCTTTTCGCCATCATAGGAGATGAAGCCCTCAGGTTGTGTCATATACACATCCTCAGCTAGATTTCCGTTTAGGAAAGCTGTCTTCACATCCATTTGCCATATCTCATAATCATAATGAGTGACAATGGCTAGGAGTATCCTAATGGATTTAAGCATTGCTACTGGGCTGAAAGTCTCGTCGTAGTCAACTCCTTGTCTTTGACGAAAACCTTTAGCCACAAGCCTTGCTTTATAGGTAATTACATTACCATCCATATCGGTTTTCTTTTGAAAACCCATTTGCACCCTATGGGTTTTATTCCTTGGTGCCTCAACCAAAGTCCATACTTGGTTTTCATACATGGAATCCATTTCGACTTCATGGCTTGAAGCCATTTCTCGCACTCTGAACTCTTGTAACCTCTTCATAGGTGGTAGGCTCATCATCTTCTATGAAAGCAATACGTTATTCTGTTCATTCACTAGAAATCCATATCTCTAGGAACAGGCGTATCCCACGTGACCTACGAACCGTGTGTTGTAGAAGGTTGAACTGTTACTTCATCCGTATGAGTCACAGTTTGAGTTGAGCAGTTGATCTACGTCATTCGAGCATCTTGAACTTCTTGAGTTCAATTTTGCTCCCACCGCCTTCTTGTAAAAGAAACTCTTTCTCTAAAAAGACAGCATGCTTTGAAACAAACACCTTTTGTTCCTCAGCAAGGTAGAATTGATATCCCATTATTTCTTTAGGATATCCTACGAACAAACACTTGTCAGACTTTGCATCAAGTTTATCTGACTGTGTCCACTTCACATAAGAAGGACAACCCCAAACTTTCAAATGAGTAATGTAACATCCCATCTCCGATGGGAAGGGTATTTTAGTATATTGGGTCGGGTCAGGAGTATTAAATTATATCTCGGCATGCACATACAGCATATAGCCTCTATGATTGATGGTTTGTTGCACTTGCACATGGTATACATGCATTCATGACATTTTCCGGCTTAGGTTTCGAATTGAGATCTTTTGTGAAATTTATGGGCTAATTGTACTTGGAAAATTATATGGAGTGCGCCATTGAGTGTTTTACATTTTTAGGGATTTATGAGAATTTTTCTGGAATTATCCGGAGAAAATTCCCGGACCAGCAAAATCGCCGGTAAATAGCCTAAATGTGTTTTTGTTGTGAAAAATGTGGTTTTCGTGTTTGAAAAATTATTGGGAGTGGATTGTCATATGTTTTACAATTTTGGGAAATTTAGGTAATTTTCAAAAAAATGATTCGGGGAAATTCCCAAAAATTTTTGGACTGGGAAAAATTGCCAAGTGACGAACCGGTCAATTTTTGGTAGCGAAAATTGCGACTAAATGGTACTGTCATTTTGGATATATTATTTTGAGATTGAAATTCGGGCTATGGGCCTAGAATGGGTCCGATTTCATTAGGATTTTTAAATCCTATCCACATTTTGTCTTTTTCCCTTAATAGGCCAAGTGTCTTAGCATATTTAATGACTTTGTCTTATTCTCTACTCTCATCCACAACTTTGCTCCCTTGAAAGAATAATACAAATTGTTTTGGAAGCAAAAAGTGATCTCTCATCCGTGGCTTTGCTTCTTCCATCATGGTTGTTCTCCTTCGATTGTCTCTTCTCATCTCATAGTTGGAATTCTTCTTGCTACTTGCTTGCCTCTTCTTTGGTTACAACCAAGACCAAATTTAAGTCTTGTAAGATATGTATTAGAGTTATAGCCGTGAGTATTGGTGAGAGGTAAAGAAGTGGTTGAAGCTTGGAAGGTTGAGTTAGATACTTGAAGAATTGAGAGCTTACAACTTGATCAAGGTAGGAGTTGTGTTTGTACTTATTCTTTTGGTAGTTAGAAGCATGCATGGGAATCCTTTGAGCATTTATTTGATCATTATAAGGGTAGGTTTAAATGGGTTTAAATATATGCTTGTGTATGGATGAATGAATGAATAAGGTTTCCATTGATTTGGCTTGGTTTTGGATTGAGTTTGCAAGGTTTGATGCATAGAAAAGTAATGAAAGTTAATTGTGTATGTGCTGTCAAAGTTTGTTTAAGTATACAAATAAATGTTGTGATAAGTTTGTGGCTGAATTAGAGGATTAAGTGGATGCTTAGTGATGGGTTATTGATATTAGAAGTGATAGGAGTTAGGTTAATGTTGAAAGCTGGAAAATGAATCTTTGACCTATTGTAATGTTTTGATCATAACTAATTGTGTAGGTGAGAAAATGAGGTGAGGTTTGTTCCCAATGAAACTTTGGGATGTTGGCTTCAAATTTGTGTGAAATAGGTGTTGTTAAATTGTAATGTTAGAAGGGTGAATTTTTGCATGGGAAGTTTCTGTTTGTAGGGTCTGTGAACAGTACCCGCATATATGACCTGATTGCTTTGTTCAGTTTTCTAAATTTATTGAGATGGAATTTGGGAAAATGGTCTTCATGGAAGTTGTAGCATATTGAGTTAGCTTTCCATTTCCACTGATCTTGCTAATTTTCTAGTTGTATATTGGGAGATATGAACTGATTACTATTGACTGGTTTTGAGCATTTTGATGAAACCTAGCCTAAGTGTTGAGTTTGTGAGCTTGCGGATTGGAAGCTATTTTAGCAAATTATGTGAACTGAATTGGTGTGAGTGATCTTCTGTAAAGTTGCAGAGGAAGGAATTATCTTGAAAATGATATATGGTGTGTAATTTTTAGAGGTCAGATTTGGGAGTTATGATTTTTCAAACATTGAACCTGCATTAGGTTAGGAATTGCTGATCATGGAAGTAACTAGCATGAAAGTTTTGAAATTGTTAGAAATTGAATTGGATTTTGAGTTCTTCATGAAAATTGAAGTTTAAGATCTTATCTTTTCAGGGATATAAGATTGTGATTTTTGTGACATTTGTGCTAAGTGAAATACTGTTTGGAAAATTACTGTCCAGATTGGTTGATTTCAGTAGACTGATTTTTTGTTGAATTGTTTGACCTAGTTAGTTATGGAATTTTATTTTGGGTTGTTCATGAAAGTTGTGGATGACATTGTGAACTTATGGAGCATATTTATGTGGTAATTTCTGGCTGAAGAATCTGAGAGTTATGGAAATTGCAATGTACTGTCTGTTTTAATGGGATTTGAGTAGGCAGTAGGTTTGAAGGGATTTTTGACACCCTTAGGGGTGAAATTGATTTTTATGGTCTTCTTGAGAATTGTAGAGGGTTTCATGATCTTTCCAACAAGGTATGAATTGTATTTTTCTGAATTGTGTGCCAAGAGCTATGAGTGTTGGAAGTTGGATTAGAAATCAGGAAAAAAAAGGGAATGGGAATGTGGAATCATGCCCGGTCACTAGGGCGACGCCTCGCCCTAGTGACGAGGCTCGGATGGACGGCATCGCTAGGGCGACACCTCGCCCTAGCGACGAGGCCGGATCAGTCGGCCTCTCGAGGGCGACGCTTCGCCCCCGTGAGGCTGGTTTTTCTTATTTATTATTATTTGATTATTTGGTATTTGGTGATTCTTTTGTCAATTTCTTTTCCGTCTGTCGTCCGATTGACCTGATTCTTGAGGCATCGGATTTGTATCATATTGAATTTCATTTTGTGATAAATTGGAAATTTTTAGACGGGAAATTGACGTGGCCCCGGGTACTTGTTCTGTGATCACTATTTTTTTTTATTTTTGAACCGATTGAGGTCCAAATTGAGTGCTGTCAGTGGCTATAGCTTTCGAATTTTAGTTGGAATTTTTATTATGGGAAAATTTGGATTTAGGGCCGGAAATCTCATGAACAAGCATTATACACTTACATGTGCATTATTACTAGTTCGGATTGGATAATTAGTGATCGGATTCCTCTCGCTTGTTATAGAGCGCAGTTGGGCGTCGACCTACCGACGTTGCGAGACTTCCGACAATAGCTCGGAAGTAATAGGTGAGTAACCTAGTTGGTTCCTCAATCTATATATGATGAAAATGATGTGGTTATGCCATGTGGAGATAATGGAGGAATATGTGTGTTTACTTTAGATTGATTTGGACCATAGGTGTCCAAGTATTGGAAACTTGTTATCGAAGTGCCATTTGTGTGTGACTGTTTGTGAATAATTACATTGGAGACCTCGGACCAAAGGTCCGAGGGAATGGGAAATTTATATTGAAGTGTTAATTATCCATTTTGATACATTGAATGTGACTTTTGATATGATATGGTTGGATGCAAGAATTTGTAAATGTATATGACTGAAACACCGGACCGAAGGTCCGAAGAAACGGAAATTGGTCATTGAACTATAACTGACTGTAAATGGGAATTAGAGCATATGCATCCATACATGATGGCATGATCGATAAAAGCGATTGTGACCGAGCGACCACCGTATCGGGGCATATCACGCCCAACGTATATGGGAGCTTTCAGCTCAACACACAGGACCTCAGGTCCAACGTATTCAGAGCCTCAGGCTCAATGTACCAGGGCTTCAAGCCCAATATTTTCTGAGCCACTGGCTCAACGCAATGTGCCCGTTATTGGGGCGAGCCAAGCGCAGTCACAACAACGAAACGAAAATGAAAAGTGTCACATGTTCATTGCATAAATGGTATGACTAAATATGGATGGTATGAAAGGCGATATGCTTTACATTTGTGAATTGTGATAGTATATGATATTTGGTAAATTGATTGAATATGCATGAATTGAGTGAACCGTCGATGATGGTTTTTCACTGAGTTCGCAAACTCACCCAACATTGCAAATATTTTCAGAATTGAAGAGTACCCGCATTGAACCGGAGTATGATTACTACAAGAGAGTCGGTGTTCAATGTCGGGATCGGTTCACGTCGCATTTGTGTTATTTTGACTTATGTGTAAATTTATATTCCGCAAAAATAATCTTGAATTGTTTGAGGCCCTAATTAATAAATATTGTTTGAAAAGTGATCTTTGATAAAGTGTATGACTGAAATGGGTTTTCGTATCACGGCCCGAATCGTTTATTCTTAATTCCGCGCACTTTCATTGTTTCAAAAAAATATCATAATGAGTTTTACACCGCATTGATCGCTTAAGATACCACCCTCATGTCGCAGAGCTCGGATATCACCGTCGATGTCGGGTTGGTCTCATGGGAGTGGGGTGCTACATTTAGGTATCGAGCCCGTAGTACAATCTTACATGGGCTTTCAAAAAAAATGTGTGTCAAGTTATGTGCATTTAAGTCGTGTCACGACAGACAGTGACAACTGATCCCCAGTGTAGTATATGCGTCGTATGGATAAATATGTCTCAGTCGTTTAAACGGTTAGAAAAAAGTGAGAAAAAGGATAATGTGTTAGAATGTGATAAAAAGGAAGAAATGGATATCGCAAAATAGGAAAAAGTGTATGGTTCGATCAGACAGACGAATATTTAGTGTGCTAGTATTGACGGATATCTTGTGAAATACAATATTGGAGTTATATTGGGTATATCCTTGAATATGAGTTAGAAATAAAGATTATAGTTGTACATTAATAGCAGAAAATAGAGATGTGGTAATGGTAAGATTTCCAGTGTATAAGGTAAATGACAATAAAGTGTTCTATGATACAGAAAAGTTACAATTGGGATTGATTACCGTGATGAGAGTTAAATATAAGGATTGGTGATTTGGAGTCAAAATATATTAAGTGCAAAATCAAGAATGATTTCATATCTGTGATATAATGAAAGGATTGAAATGTAAGACAATGAAATTGGTAGATGAAAAAGTTGTTCGGGTTTAATTGATCTGTCTAAGTAAATGCACACCTGATTATGGGCGCTCTATGGTAAGTGAAAATGTTAAGCTGCAATTGATGAGTTAATGGATAATTGGTGGTCTATTACATAAGCTCTGATTATAATGCCAGTAGCTCAAGTTCAAAATGAGTGAGAGTAAGGCATGAGAATGCTCGGAATGATCAATTGAGAAAGAAGTGATACAGTTAAAGATGTTAGCATCGGTAATGAGCTTGAGACAAGAAAATGAGGGACACGAATAGAGTAAGGTCCCCATGATCGAGAACTGGTACCAAAAAGAGAATGGTTATCGAGAATTAAATGAGATTAAGGCGTTCTTAGCAGTATGAGCTATTAACGGGAAAATTGATGGGAATATATATATATATATATATTGTCAGATAAGATGTAATGATCAAGGTGATGTATGGTAAGATATTCGAGGAAATGAAATTGTTTAAGTGCCATTCAGAGATGTATCTTCGTGAAGTATCAAGAGTAACTGATTTGTATTACATCTGGCAGAGACTCTAGCGTAAGAGCTAAACTATGCTACTAAAAAGAAAAAGTGTACATTATGTTAATGAGATGATTACGATTATGTAAGAGAATTCTTGAATAGTAATTGCGGCTTTGAGGGATAAAAGGTTCATGTATATTTTGTGTAATTATGTTTTGAAAGCACGAGATCGATATAACGATTGTTTATTCAAGTCGTTGAGTGATCTATCGCGAATAAATTGAGTTATGTGGAGAAATGAAGGTAAGGAACATGTGGCGTAATATGTTATGATGAGACAAATTATCTTAAAATTGTTCCTCATTGGAGACGTTCGATAATTAACAAGTTATATGAATCAACTATGGGTGCGAAAAGGAACATGTCTCGATTGTGTTGCGTGGATAATGGATATAAGCATAAGAAATAGATACATTGGTATAGGTGAGGAGATTGGTTATCATGCAAGTTTCATAAGAGTGAAATAAGGGATGAATTAGTATGCGAACATGGGATATTGGAAGAATTAATCAAGATATTGGTATTGATAAAATGAGAAAGTTCAAAAGATATGTGTATGCGGAATTTAGAATTCATTAGAACTAATGGAATGCTGGATGCGTTCATCAATCGTCAAAGATTTTCTGGTTTAGCGAATCGACAAGAATAACTGAAGAAAACATGTGAATGTTATGACTGATGATCATAAAGGAGACGTTTGAAGAATTTACTATCTATATTGAAGTGCTCCAGTAAGGGTTCTGATGTGATCTATGGAAATTGGATAAAGTGATTTTATGCACCTTGGGACATATATGAGTCCATGGGCGGTATTCTGATTGATGATTAGAATTTTGTTACACTGAGTGTGGCCTAGAAGCTTGGAGATATTAATCGTACAGAAATAGTTTAGAGATGTCTATGAATATGCAAATCGATACCGATTGAGTTATTTCGTGCATTTGAATGATTTGAAAAGGATTCAGCGGCTGATTACTCCAAACTAAGCTAATGGTGCAATTCAAGGGATTGAGCAAAGAAATAAATAAATAGATAAATAAATTCAATTGCAGAAGATCAAAATTCGGGTAATAGGGGTAATAAGGTTATCAAATCTAGTGTATTATTGAGTGTTAATAGTCGAACTGACAAAAAGGGGGCAAAAGAAAGCATTATTAGTCATGGGAATTTTAAAGTAGGTGTGCATCAAAACGGATTGGCAAAACCCGAAGTGAGGATGTAGAAATTATAAACCGTATCGAAGAACTGAAGATAATTCCAATTGTGGAGGAAAGTGATAGGTATAGTTCAAATTAAGAAATATGGGTGAAACTCATTACGGAAGCATTAGGAAAAGCGTAAGGAATGATTGAAGCTTTATGTTCTAGCAAGAGCGTATTGAAAGAGTAATTGAAAGGTTAGAATGAGAAATCAAATGATTATAAGTGAATGGTTCGAGAAAGCACAAGAAACAATCGAAGTGTTATGTTCTAGTAAAAGTATTGTGGAAAAGCAATTGATGGTATAGTCTGTCAAAGTGAACGATGACATGTGTGATTAACCAATAGGTATTTTTGGATTTCATTGGGATATAAGATTGATGTATCGTGCAAAGGGGTTATGGCATGACAATCATTATATTGGTGTCACCATTCGAAAAGCGTATAAGGGGTCTTACTGCCAAAAAGGAGTCATTATCTCTATATTATGTGATCAGGGCAATAAAGTGATAGGTTAAGTAATTTAAGATGGTGACATTGAGTTGAATTGATTCACACTGAGATAATAAATCTCATGAGATTTGTGTTTTGATAATAACGAAATCTGATAAGCGATAAATGAAATATTTTTGAAGGGTATGGCCTCGGCCAAAAGGTACTTAGATGGAAAGAAAGGTGTAGTTAAGAGAAATTGAATTCGTGATGAGAGGCCTCTATGCGATTTTGGTGTAAATAGAATTATGGATTGGTAAGTTAGGCTAAAACCTAAAAGATGATTCGGATTCACAAAGTGTTTCATAGATAGAATTGGAAATATTGTTAGGATTCGATATATATGTTATTGATATTGAAAGTGACGAATTGCGCATAATCATGAGAAAGCAGTAAAATCATGGAAAGTTTGAGAAAGGGAAAAAGAGTAATTGATTGTTTTGATCTCCGTTCATTGGTGAATTTGGTGGTGTAGTGAAAGCAAATGGAAAGCAGAGTATTAATAAAAAAGACTCCCCTGCCTTCCTGATCAATCGTATATGAAATTTCAAGAAAGAAATTTTTATTAGGAGGGGAGAATTGTAACATCCCATCTCCGATGGGAAGGGTATTTTAGTAAATTGGGTCAGGTCAGGAGTATTAAATTATATCTCGGCATGCACATACAGCATATAGCCTCTATGATTGATGGTTTGTTGCACTTGCACATGGTATACATGCATTCATGACATTTTCCGGCTTAGGTTTCGAATTGAGATCTTTTGTGAAATTTATGGGATAATTGTACTTGGAAAATTATATGGAGTGCGCCATTGAGTGTTTTACATTTTTAGGGATTTATGAGAATTTTTCTGGAATTATCCGGAGAAAATTTCCGGACCGGCAAAATCGTCGGTAAATGGCCTAAATGTGTTTTTGTTGTGGAAAATGTGGTTTTCGTGTTTGAAAAATTATTAGGAGTGGACTGTCATATGTTTTACAATTTTGGGAAATTTAGGTAATTTTCAAAAAAATAATTCGGGGAAATTCGAAATTTACGGATAGGAAAAATCGCCAAGTGATTTAACAATTCGATTTTTGATGTAAAATTGCGACTAAATGGTACTGTCATTTTGGATATATTATTTTGAGATTGAAATTCGGGCTATGGGCCTAGAATGGGTCCGATTTCATTAGGATTTTTAAATCCTATCCACATTTTGTCTTTTTTCCCTTAATAGGCCAAGTGTCTTAGCATATTTAATGACTTTGTCTTATTCTCTACTCTCATCCACGACTTTGCTCCCTTGAAAGAATAATACAAATTGTTTTGGAAGCAAAAAGTGATCTCTCATCCGTGGCTTTGCTTCTTCCATCATGGTTGTTCTCCTTCGATTGTCTCTTCTCCTCTCATAGTTGGAATTCTTCTTGCTACTTGCTTGCCTCTTCTTTAGTTGCAACCAAGATCAAATTTAAGTCTTGTAAGATATGTATTAGAGTTATAGCCGTGAGTATTGGTGAGAGGTAAAGAAGTGGTTGAAGCTTGGAAGGTTGAGTTAGATACTTGAAGAATTGAGAGCTTACAACTTGATCAAGGTAAGAGTTGTGTTTGTACTTATTCTTTTGGTAGTTAGAAGCATGCATGGGAATCCTTTGAGCATTTATTTGATCATTATAAGGGTAGGTTTAAATGGGTTTAAATAGATGCTTGTGTATGGATGAATGAATGAATAAGGTTTCCATTGATTTGGCTTGGTTTTGGATTGAGTTTGCAAGGTTTGATGCATAGAAAAGTAATGAAAGTTAATTGTGTATGTGCCGTCAAAGTTTGTTTAAGTATACAAATAAATGTTGTGATAAGTTTGTGGCTGAATTAGAGGTTTAAGTGGATGCTTAGTGATGGGTTATTGATATTAGAAGTGATAGGAGTTAGGTTAATGTTGAAAGCTGGAAAATGAATCTTTGACCTATTGTAATGTTTTGATCATAACTAATTGTGTAGGTGAGAAAATGAGGTGAAGTTTGTCCCCAATGAAACTTTGGGATGTTGGCTTCAAATTTGTGTGAAATAGGTGTTGTTAAATTGTAATGTTAGAAGGGTGAATTTTTGCATGGGAAGTTTCTGTTTGTAGGGTCTGTGAACAGTACCCGCATATATGACCTGATTGCTTTGTTCATTTTTCTAAATTTATTGAGATGGAATTTGGGAAAATGGTCTTCATGGAAGTTGTAGCATATTGAGTTAGCTTTCCATTTCCACTGATCTTGCTAATTTTCTAGTTGTATATTGGGAGATATGAACTGATTACTATTGACTGGTTTTGAGCATTTTGATGAAACCTAGCCTAAGTGTTGATTTTGTGAGCTTGCGGATTGGAAGCTATTTTAGCAAATTATGTGAACTGAATTGGTGTGAGTGATCTTCTGTAAAGTTGCAGAGGAAGGAATTATCTTGAAAATGATATATGGTGTGTAATTTTTAGAGGTCAGATTTGGGAGTTATGATTTTTCAAACATTGAACCTGCATTAGGTTAGGAATTGCTGATCATGGAAGTAACTAGCATGACAGTTTTGAAATTGTTAGAAATTGAATTGGATTTTGAGTTCTTCATGAAAATTGAAGTTTAAGATCTTATCTTTTCAGGGATATAAGATTGTGATTTTTGTGACATTTGTGCTAAGTGAAATACTGTTTGGAAAATTACTGTCCAGATTGGTTGATTTCAGTAGACTGATTCTTTGTTGAATTGTTTGACCTAGTTAGTTATGGAATTTGATTTTGGGTTGTTCACGAAAGTTGTAGATGGCATTGTGAACTTATGGAGCATATTTATGTGGTAATTTCTGGCTGAAGAATCTGAGAGTTATGGAAATTGCAATGTACTGTCTGTTTTAATGGGATTTGAGTAGGCAGTAGGTTTGAAGGGATTTTTGACACCCTTAGGGGTGAAATTGATTTTTATGGTCTTCTTGAGAATTGTAGAGGGTTTCATGATCTTCCCAACAAGGTATGAATTGTATTTTTCTGAATTGTGTGCCAAGAGCTATGAGTGTTGGAAGTTGGATTAGAAATCAGGAAAAAAAGGGAATGGGAATGTGGAATCATGCCCGGTCACTAGGGCGACGCCTCGCCCTAGTGATGAGGCTCGGATGGACGGCATCGCTAGGGCGACGCCTCGCCCTAGCGACGAGGCCAGATCAGTCGGCCTCGCGAGGGCGACGCTTCGCCCCCGTGAGGCTAGTTTTTCTTATTTATTATTATTTGATTATTTGGTATTTGGTGATTCTTTTGTCAATTTCTTTTCCGTCTGTCGTCCGATTGACCTGATTCTTGGGGATCGAATTTGTATCATATTGAATTTCATTTTGTGATAAATTGGAAATTTTTAGACGGGAAATTGATGTGGCCACAGGTACTTGTTCTGTGATCACTATTTTATTTATTTTTGAACCGATTGAGGTCCAAATTGAGTGTTGTCAGTGGCTATAGCTTTCGAATTTTAGTTGGAATTTTTATTATGGGAAAATTTGGATTTAGGGCCGGAAATCTCATGAACAAGCATTATACACTTACATGTGCATTATTACTAGTTCGGATTGGATAATTAGTGATCGGTTTCTCTCGCTTGTTATAGAGGCAAAGTTGGGCGTCGACCTACCGACGTTGCAGAGACTTCCCGGCAATAGCTCGGAAGTAATAGGTGAGTAACCTAGTTGGTTCCTCAATCTACATATGATAAAAATGATGTGGTTATGCCATGTGGAGATAATGGAGGAATTATGTGTGTTTACTTTAGATTGATTTGGACCATAGGTGTCCAAGTATTGAAACTTGTTATCAAGTGCCATTTGTGTGTATTTGTTTGTGAATAATTACATTGGAGACCTCGGACCAAAGGTCCGAGGAATGGGAAATTTATATTGAAGTGTTAATTATCATTTTGATACATTGAATGTGACTTTTGATATGATATGGTTGGATGCAAGAATTTGTAAATGTATATGGTGAAACACGGACCGAAGGTCCAAGAAACGAAATTGGTCATTGAACTATAACCGATGTAAATGGAATTAGAGCATATGCATCCATGCATGATGGCATGATCGATAAAAGCCATTGTGACCGGAGCAGGCCACCGTATCAAGGCATATCACGCCCAACGTATATGAGAGCTTTCAGCTCAACGCACGAGACCTCGGGTCCAGCGTATTGAGCCTCGGGCTCGATGTACGAGGCTTCAAGCCCATGTTTTCGAGCCAGCGGCTCAACGCAATGTGCCGTTCTTTGGGGCGAGCCAGCGCACGATCACAACAACGAAACGAAAATGAAAAGTGTCACATGTTCATTGCATAAATGGTATGACTAAATATGGATGGTATGAAAGGTGATATGCTTTACATTTGTGAATTGTGATAGTATGTGATATTTGGTAAATTGATTGAATATGCATGAATTGAGTGAACCATCGATGATGGTTTCTCACTGAGTTCGCAAACTAACCCAACATTGCAAATATTTTTCAGGAATTGAAGAGTACCCCGTTACTGAACCGGGAGTATGATTACTACAAGAGAGTCGGTGTTCGATGTTGGGATCAGTTCACGTCTGGATTTGTGTTATTTTGACTTATGTGTAAATTTATATTCCGCAAAAATAGTACTGAATTGTTTGAGGGCCCTAATTAATAAATATTGTTTGAAAAGTGATCTTTGATAAAGTGTATGACTGAAATGGGTTTTCGTATCACGGGCCCGAATCGTTTATTCTT
The DNA here is from genome assembly GCA_029891385.1 of Erythroxylum novogranatense. Taxonomy (NCBI): domain Eukaryota; kingdom Viridiplantae; phylum Streptophyta; class Magnoliopsida; order Malpighiales; family Erythroxylaceae; genus Erythroxylum; species Erythroxylum novogranatense. The sequence goes on along the minus strand of CM057233.1, from coordinate 35,635,805 downwards.
AATTCCGCGAACTCGACTGTTTCAAAAAAAAATATCATAATGAGTTTTTACATTGCATTGACTGCTCTAGTATACCATCCTCGCAGGTCGTGGGCTCGGATATCACCGTCGATGTCAGGTTCGGGTCTCGCGGGAGTGGGGTGCTACAAGTAAGATAGGGTCTTTTGTTAGTCCACATCTCATATGGAGTAACATCAACTGTCTTTGATGGAACTCTATTTAGCAAGTAAGCAGTGTCTCGAGTGCATACCCCAAAGGATTTTGGTAACTTTGCAAAGCCATCATTGATCGTACCATGTCTAACAAGGTTCGATTTCTCCTTCTGCCACACCATTATCTTTGTGGTGTGTAAGGAGGTGTCCATTGAGATAAAATCCCATTATCTACGAGATAATCCAAAACTCTTGGTCTAAGTATTCCCACCACGATCGATCGTAATGTCTTGATACTTTTCCCAAGTTGGTTTTCTACTTCATTTCGAATTGTTTGAACTTTTCAAATGCTTGATTTGTATCTCATCGATACAAGTACCCATATCGAGAATAATCATCGATAAAGGTAATGAAGTAAAGATAACCACTTCTACCATGGATGGACATCGGACCACATACATCGAATGTATTAGGTCTAATACTCGATCGCTCGTTCACCCTTTCCTTAAAGGGTAACTTAGTCATCTTGCCTAATAAAAGATTCGCATGTGTCATATGATTCATAATCAAATGACCCTAAACTTCCACTCTTATGGAGCTTAGCCATGCGTCTCTCATTTATATGGCCGGCGACAATGCCATAAGTAAGTTGATTTTAAATTATCTCGTTTATGTCTTTTCGTGTCATTGACATTCATAATTGGATGTGACATATCTAATATGTAAATTCCATTGCATAATGTACCAGTACCATAAAGCATTCCATTCAAACTAATAGAACAACCATTGTTACTAAAAGTCAAATGGAAACCAAATCTATTTAAACAAGAAAGCATAATATGTTCTTTGTTAATCAGTACAAAATAACATTCATCCAATTTAATTATAAGCCCGGTGGGGAGTGACAAAAGTAAGTGCCTACGGCTAATGTAGCAACTCTTGCTCCATTTCCCACACGCAGAGTCTAGTTCTCCCTTCATGAGTCATCTCATCGTCCTCGAGGCCTGCATATCATGCATATGTGAGTCACAACCGGTATCTAATACCCATATGTTATGATCGAAGCAGTATTAACCTCAATGACAAACATACACGAAGAAGTCGAGGCATCGATGCCTTCTTACCTTCATTCCTCCAGATAGACTTCTGAGTTCCTCTTCGGTGGCGGCCTTGCCTGATAGAAGCAAGTTCCTTTTGGTGCAGTCTCTTTGGTTTTCTTCTTGGCTATACTTCCTTTCGATTTCTTAGACCTCTTCTTCTTCACTTTCTTTTTCTTGGAACCAGAAGAAGAGTCCACCATAAGCACTGCCTTGCTATCCTTCTTGATAGCTTGCTCTGCTGTCTTGAGCAGATTGATCAACTCAGGGATTGTCATGGATATTTGATTCATCCGATAGTTTAACACAAACTGTGAATAACTATCATCCAATCCAACTAGAATTAAGTCAACACTTAATTCATAATCCATGACAAAACCTAAGACAGCCAACCTCTCAATATACCCATTCATTCTTGTGACCGCAGATGAACACCGAGTCATCTTAGTAGTGAAGAGTAACCTCGAGGTCTCGAACCTTTCAGACCGAGCTTGCTCATCAAACGGCTCCCTAAGATGAAACACTATGGTATGAGCATCCATAGACTCATCATGCCGCTGCGACTCTGGTGACATCGAGGCAAGCATAATACAGGTTGCTATGTCACTGTCTTTAAGATGCTTTCGATATACTTTCTGATCCTCATCAGAAGTATCAGCAGCAGGTGGATCAGGAAGTGGAACATCTAGGACATATCCTAGTTCCTCAGACCTGAGAACAATTCTCAGATTTCTCAGCCAATCAAGAAAATTTGGTCCAGTTAATTTGTTTGAGTCCATAAGTGAGCGCAAGTTCACACTTGAAGTCATCTTCAATCAACCTAAAGAGAAAGAGAGAAAGAATGTTAGAATAGAATTAAATGCATGATCATAAGGACTTGCATGTCATGCATATGGCTCCCACTAGTTTTAAAGAATCCATAACCCTCAGTACGAATCCAAGAAACATTATGACAAAATGTCCTAGTGGGTCGATATCCGATATTACTAACAATGACCTTGGGTTTACCCAACAAGCCACCTTAGGTCAACCGGTAGGTATCGGTCATACCAATTGCATCTTAGATATCCGACATTACTAAAATGACCTTGGGTTTACCCAACAAGCCACCTTAGATCTATCGGTAGGTATCGGTCTTACCAATTACTTTATAGATGCAACTATCGACTAGTGCTATCACCTCGTGATGTATGCACACCCATTGGGTTATCAACTCTTGATGCGCGTACATCTGATGTACACTACCCAATTTCGCCTCTGTCAAATCTAGTTCAAGTGATTTCAGTTCTTGTCCTGGGACTCATTACTTAATACTTAATATGTCAATGAAGACACTCTTCATGACATATGTACTCTGATCAGAGATTTCCAAGTAATGACCCTGACAAGAGGCCATGGGTATCATCTTCTGCTATCACAGAAGTGGTGAATCCTCTATTGGCTACTCAATTACCTTCGAATACCTCAAACTGTACCCAAGCACCACCCTACAAGCGACCTCTGCAAGGTAACAAGGAATGGAGTCAAAGCACATAATCAGTATTGAAGATATCCTTGAGTACCTCAAGTCTAAGGATACTTGCACCATTGCTATGATGAGATTATCACTGACATTAGAATAGTACATCCATGTGATGATATCATAGCAGGTCAACCAATGTACTTACTACCTCTAGTAAGCATCCACATCTCAACCCTAAATATCTCATATGTACAGTTTCTGAGATCCACTGCCTGATCAAATCAAGGAGCTTGAGATGTGCTAGTCTTTCCGGATTACCGATGTGATTACCGATGTCCAGTCTCAGTAATCCTATGACTAGGGATAATTTAGATACTGACATAATTGCACATGATAGGAATCTCAATAGTATGATCACATCATAATTTCCTTCATGCTATGTCATATATCATGGACTTCATTAATTTGCTTATTGATCGATATCAGTTCATAAATAATGAACAGCAACGTAATGAAATATGCCTTTCTTTATTTATTCATAAAGACTGTACACAAATTGGTACAAAATACGCTAAAGGCGATTGCCTTCAGGGCACTACTCTAACATGAGCTCCCTGCAACTGATCGAACAAGTCATCGATCCTAGGCAGTGGATACTTGTTCTTAACTGTCACCCGATTCAGCTGCCTGTAATCGATGCACAATCTCAGGGTCCCATCCTTCTTCTTCACAAACAATACCGGAGCTCCCCAATGTGAGACACTGGGCCTGATAAAATCCTTCTCCAGTAACTCCTGCAACTGAGCCTTCAGCTCCCTCAGTTCCACAGGTGCCATCATATATGGAGGGATAGATATAGGATCAATACCTGGAACTAAGTCAATAGTAAACTTTGTCTCCCGATCCGGCGGTAAACCTGGTAACTCATTAGGAAACACATCTGGAAATTTCCTGACCACGGGAATGTCCTGTAACCTCTACTCAACTCTGGTATCAATAACATGAGCCAGATAGGCCTCACATCCTTCCTGCATCAATCTCAAGGCACTAAGGAAAGAGATCATCCAGGCTGGCACAGCCTGACTAACTCCTCTAAACACTACCCTAGGCTGATTAGGAGACTCTAAGATAACCTCCTTGGTATAGGAGTCCATGATGGCCCTATGGGCAGTAAGTCAGTCCATACCCAGAATCACATCGATCTCTCTCAATGGTAACACTATAAGGTCTGCTCTCAACACTGCTTTATCGATCTGGATCGAGCACCCCTTGCAGACCTCTCCCAATGCAGTAGTACTACCTAGAGGTGTACTCACTTCTAGCCTATACTGTAATATCTCCCTATCTCCATGCAATCTACATGCCAAATGCGGTGTAATAAATGAATGTGTGGATCTTGGATCTAGCAGTGCAAATGCCTCAATATCAGAAATAAGAAGCATACCAGCTACTACATCTGGAGAATCCTGGGCCTCCTGCCAAGTCATAGCGTATACCCTGGCTTGGGACTATGGTCGGCTGCTCCGACCCTCAGTCCTCACAAAGGATCCCTCAGCTCTACCACTGCCTCTACCTCGGCCCCTCTGCCCGAATCCACCACCTCTACTCTGCTGCATTGTAACATCCCACCCCCGACGGGAAGGGTGGACTAGTAATTTGGCAAAGGATGAGAGTGATTGGGACTAATTAGGATTGTTCATGCATACTGGTAGTTATGAACCGTGAATTTATGCACATGAAAAATACATGTACATGCATTCATGACATTCCCGATATTTGTGCCTAATGACATTGTGATTGAACCAAGTTTATATTATAAATTGGCTACCTTTTCATAGCTTCTTATGCCTTAGTTGACTCCTAATTGATGATTTTTTGTGCTTAAATTGATTCCTCATACCGATCTCTTTTAATTCACAATTTGCTAGTAAATTGTCATGATTTGATACTAATTTTTTTCATAATTTTCATGAGGACAATTGATACTGCAAATTGTTATTATTTTATTGCAGGAGCAAAGGAGTCAACACATTAGGAAGTCAAGAGGTCAATCCACACGTCGTGACGAATATCAATCCACACGTCTCGACGAGCATATCATTTCCATACGTCGCGACGAATATTAATTCATACGTCGCGACGAGCAGGCAATTCCATACGTCGCGACTAATATTAATTTATACGTCGCGACGTACGAGCAGATATCCGACCTGAAATGGAAAGTTTGTCTCACTGCTCTGACCCGACCCGCACCCACCATATAAAAAGCTTGCTATTTTTAGGTCAAAGCAGACGGGAGATCCAGGGAGACTTTCACAAGCAGACCTTACGCCGAGACTGGAGACGCACAGACCTTGATCACTCGTGCAGTAGAGAGACAACACCGTCCTTCACCATCGTCTTCACATTTTCATCTCTGTCAACTACAACCATCAACATCGTCACCATCACCATCTTCTGCCAACATGAGCATGGTTCAATCTCCAGTAGCTGAGGGACCGATCAGAGCAATGCGCAGCTAAGTCACCTTTCCTCTTGAAAATGTAGCAACGGCTTGAGTTCACAGAAGCTTCAAAGGGGAGTAATCGTATAGTGTCTGAAGTTTAGTTATATTTGTGTAAACTCTGAGTTAGAGGATGCATCGGTATAGCTAGATTAGCATTGTTATAGTTTAACCGTGTGCTGAACACTAAGTTGAGATTTGGACAAAGTAATTTGTAGAATGTTTGATGCTTAATATATGAAGTTTCATATATGTCATTGGGTATTGCATTTACTATCTTCATCTGCATAGTTGTGTTTGATTAAGACTGTTGTGTTTTAACCCCATTGACCGATTGCATTTGCTTGTCCAATTCTCACACTAAGGTTTTCAACAAAGATTTTAAGAATGGAGTTCATCAGTTAAATATTTGGACCTAAAGAGTCCTTTAGGGTTAATCTTTCGAAACTTAGTGGATTGTTTCCCTGAAAATCATTTTTGAACCGTGATAGCCTGCACCTATTTTCAAGAGGATTTTATCAATTTGATTTCTATCTGATTTTTGTTAATTGCATTATTTCCAAAATTCCAAAAATATTCTTTTATACTTTTTTTCCAATTTTGATTACTTTATTAGTTTTGACCAAAATACCAAACCCCCGTTTTATCAACTTGATTACAATTTTTGACATTTAGGCTAGTTTAGACCTTTTTCACTTGGTTCCAATTAAGTGAGACGACCCGAGGATTGCAACCTATACCGCAATCTTGGAATTTATTATATTTGACCAGTTTCCAAGGATCGATCGTAAGATCGAATCGACAGAGCCTCGATCAAATTGGCACCGTTGCCAGGGAACCAAGAAATTGGTTTACCATCGGATAGCCATTGTCATTCATTTCATTGTCGTTGATAATCAGAATCATTGTTTTTGCTTGCATTTAGTATAGTTTGATTTTCCTTTGCACACGCATACATCATACTTTGATTTTGTCTCTTACTTTGCACATCTTTCACACATACACCCATTTATACACTCATACTCTCACATTCATCGCATTTCACTTTTATCTGATTTTGTGTGATTGTGAGAAAATTTTGTTACTGCATTCTTCATTTGAGGATTGATTTTTGTGCATGCCCAAGAGAGGTAGACTTGTTCAATTCCAACCTGAAGTTGAGAGACATTTGAGGAGACTTAGGAAAGAGAGGAAAGAACAAGAGAGAAAGAGATTAGTTGAGCGAGATAGTGAGAACATGGCTGAGAATCCAAACATTTTCCCAAATCCTGATTTTGCCGTACACCAACCGAGAAATGGGACTAATGGAGGAAATGGTGAGCATGAGAGAGTAGGAGAGAACAATGAGAACCAGCGATGTAGGACCATTAGGGAAGCAACAACTTCTGATGTGCATTATGATCCATTTACTGCTACTTGCCCTAATTTTGATGTTAATTTTGAGATTAAAGGTTTGTTGATTAATTCCCTTCCTAAATTTCATGGTTTGGTAGGAGAGGATCCATATATGCACCTACAAGCTTTGACGATGATTTGCCAGAGTATGAAGCCAGTAGGAGCTACTTTGGATCAGGTGCTATGGAAGGTGTTTCATTTTTCCTTGGAAGGAAAGGCAAGAGAGTGGTACATGAGTCTTCCGAGGCATGTGGCTAATGCCTATCATAGCTGGGCCAACCTGAGGAAAGCATTTTTGGAGAAATATTTTCCAGCGTCCAGGACATCTTCGATGAGGAAGGAAATCTATTTAGCCCGCCAGGATTATGATGAGTGACTGTATGATTATTGGAACCTCTTCCAAGATCTTCTGTCCAGATGCCCCCATCACCAAATCCCTGATGAACAATTGGTGCAGTATTTTTATGATGGGTTAAAGAGTCAAGAGAAAGGTATGCTAGATGTTGCATCTGGAGGATCTGTGATTGACCGTACAACATTGGAAGCATGGGACTTGATAAAGAAGATGGCCTTAAACCATCAACAATACAGTGTAAGAGACTCTAGAGGATTGAATGAATTGGGAGCTTTGACAGCTAAAGCAAAGAGAATGGAAAGTCTGGAAACAAAGGTAGATTCACTGGAGAACAGGATAACATCACAGTTGTCCTGCATTTCTGCTGAGTTGAAGAACTTGAATGTGCATCGCCCATCATCTTCTACAGATATTACTGCACCCAGTTGTGAGAATTGTGGGTCGGTGATGCACATTTCAAGTGTTTGTCCTGGAAGATATGAAGAGGTGTCAGCTGTGTATCCAGGAAGAGCTAATCAGAAGTGGGACCCCTACTCCAACACGTATAATGAGGGATGGAAGTCCAATCCAAGATTTGGTTGGAGAAATGAGGAGAGCAGGGCCCCAAACAGATTTTCACAAGGGGAGGAGCTGGTACTTCCTTTAGCCAATTCCCAAATCAACAGCAAGCCCTGACGGTCCCACCAAAAGAAGACACCAATCAGCTGCTTCACAGTATGATGACGCTGATGAAGGAAGAGAGGGATTCTAATGTTAACCAATTCAATTCCATTGCTTCTCTTATTCAACAGGATTCCTCAAAGACTGTTGCTAGATTCAATGCCTTGGAGAAGCAAATGGAACAATGGGAGACCAAGGCGGAAAACATAAATTCTTATGTCACTCAATTGTCCAACAACATGAGTGAAAACCAAGCAAAAAGCGGTGGGACTATTCCTTCAAATACTGTGATGAATCCGAAGAGTCTGAATGCAATTTCCCTCCGGAGTGGGAAGCAAGTGAGGTTTAATCCTCAAGTAGATGAGGAGACATGTGAGGATGAGATTGATAGTGAGTCAGTACCTCCACCAAAGGACAAGATTAAGAAATCAGAAAGTATGAGGGAAGAAGAGCTTTTGAGAGAGAAAAGGCATGCTTCAAGGAACAAGGGAACTACTTCAGAGAGTTCCAATGATCAAGTAGGAAGTGGAGAATCGAGCAAGCAATCCAGCAAAGGTAAGGAGGTAAGTATTCAAGACCTTCCTTTTCCAAATTCATATTTGATGAGCAAGCGCATGAATGAGAGTAAACATGAGAAAGAAATAATTGATTTATTTGGGAAAGTTCAAGTGAATGTGCCTTTGCTAGATTTAGTGAAGAGAGTTCCGGCCTATGCAAAATATTTGAAGGAATTATGCACTAACAAGAGAAAGTTTAGCCCAAATGAGAGAGTGCAAGTGGGCTCAAATGTTTCAGCTTTGTTCAAGCCGCAAATACCTGTCAAGTGTCAAGACCTTGGATCTTTCACCATCCCTTGCATCTTAGGGAAAGTGACTATAGGTAGAGCTTTGTTAGATCTGGGGGCAGCGATAAATGTGATGCCTAAGTCAGTTTATGAGGCCTTAGGAGTGAAGAGTATTAAGCCCACATCTGTTGTCCTCCGGCTATCGATAGATCATTTAGGCATCCGATGGGTATCATTGAGGACATCTTGGTCCGAGTTAAAGGGTTAGTATTTCCTGCTGATTTTTATGTACTTGATATGTCTTTTGAAGTTGTGCAGGATACTTCCTTAATTCTGACGACCCTTTTTACGGACCGCAAAGACAATGATCAAGATGAAGGAAGGTAAGATCACCATGGAGGTAGGTGACCAACGGTGAGCTTTAATATGTATGAGGCAATGAAGCATCCACATGAGGATTATTCACTTTGGGTGTGAACATGATTGATTTAGCATGGAAAATGCTTGCCAAAATATGAGTTACAACAAGATTCTTTGGATACTGGATTACATTCACTTGATCTTGGAAAAGGGTTTTCTGTCCATGTTTCAGGGAAGCAGGAAGGCTTAGTCACAACCACTCACTAGGAGACAGACTTCATCCGAGATGAAAGAGGGAGTGATCTCTTTTCTTTTGAACTTCATAGATTGATTCCTTCTATTATGCAACCTCCTGTGCTTGAGCTCAAACCGCTACCTGCTACTTTAAAGTATGCCTTTCTTGAGTCTGATGAGCGATTACCTGTCATAATTGCTAGTACTTTGTCCCAAACTGAGGAAGAGAGACTCATGAATGTTTTTAGGGAACATAAGAGAGCTATCGGGTGGACTTTAGTAGATATACCTGGCATTAGCCCAGCCATTTGCACACACCGGATCTTATTGAGTGAGGGGTCAAAATCGGTGAGACAACCTCAAAGAAGGCTTAACCCGCTTATCTTAGATATTGTGAAGAACGAAATCACAAAGTTGTTGAGCGCAGGGATAATTTATCCCATTTCTGATAGTGAGTGGGTTAGCCCAATTCATGTAGTGCCTAAAAAGAGTGGCATAACAGTGGTAAAAAATGATAGGGATGAGCTTATTCCTACTAGAGTGCAAAATTCGTGGCGTGTGTGTATAGATTATAGAAAATTAAATGATGCCACAAGAAAAGACCACTTCCCTCTGCCTTTTATTGATCAAATGCTTGAAAGACTTGCGGGCAAATCACATTATTGTTTCTTGGATGGTTTTTGGATATTTTCAGTACCCATTGCACCGGAGGACCGTGACAAGACCACATTTACATATCCTTTGGCACCTTTGCATATCGAAGGATGCCTTTTGGTTTCATGTAATGCCCTGCACTTTCGGCGTTGTGTGATGGCATTTTCTCGTGAATTTTAGAGGAATGTATGGAAGTATTTATGGATGATTTCACAATTTATGGTGATTCTTTTGATGCTTTTTATCCAAATTTGCAAGAGTTTTACAAAGATGCATTGAAAAGAATTTGATTTTGAACTTTGAAATGTCATTTCATGGTCGGTGAAGGTATCGTGCTTGGTCATTTAATTTCTAGCAAGGGATCAAGTGGATAAAGCTAAGATTGAGGTTATATCTTTTTGTCTTACCCCAATTGTATTCGTGACATACGCTCATTTTGGGACATGCAGGATTTTACAGCGCTTATTAAGGATTTCAAAGCAAAATTGCGTTACTCTCTCCAAGCTCTTACAAAGGATGAAAAATTTGAATTTGATGATTCTTGCAAGAGTGCCTTCAATATGCTGAAATCAAAACTCATTTCTCCACCTATTCTAGTTGCTCCTGATTGGAGTTTACCTTTTGAGCTTTCATATGATGCATCTAATTGTGCTGTAGGGGCTATGCTGGGTCAACGAGAGGAGCGGTTACCAAGAGTTATTGCATATGCCTCGAGGACACTGGATCCAGCTCAGATCAACTATACAACAACAAAAAAAGAGCTGTTTGCAGTAGTTTTTGCTTTGGAAAAATTTAGGCAATATCTGTTGAACACACATGTTACCATTTTTACTGATCATGCTGCTGTTCGATATCTCCTCCAGAAACCACAATCCAAGCCTTGGTTGATACGGTGGGCATTGTTGCTCCAAGAATTTGATATTGAGATAAAGGATCGTGCGGGAGCAGCAAACCACGTAGCCGACCATTTGAGCAGGCTACCCAATGACACACAGGGAGTGGATTCTTCTGACCTTACCTGTGATTCATTTCCTGATTCGGTCTTATGTGCTTCAATTGTTAAAGAACCTTGGTATGCACATATTGTTAACTACCTAATGTCGGACTCACTCCTCCTTTTATGTCTCGAGCACAAGCTCGGTTAAAGAGTGAAGCTTCGACATTACATTTGGGATGCCCCTCATCCATGGAGAATGTGCACATTGACGGTGATCGTGAAATGTGTGCCTCGTGAAGAGTATGATGATATAATTTTAGCTTGTCATTCCATGGTTTGTGGTGGTCATTTTAGTGCAAGGAAAACATCTAGGAAAATCCTCGAGTCTGGTTTTTATTGGCCTACACTTTTTAAGGATTCATTTAACTTTTGTCGGTCATGTGATAAATGTCAATGATTTGGAGGATTAGGTAAACGACATGAAATGCCACAACAACCTCTCTTATTTTGTGAAATCTTTGATGTTTGGGGAATTGATTTCATGGGTCCATTTCCTCCATCTTTTGGCTTTGTGTATATCCTTTTAGTGTTGATTATGTGTCCAGTGGATAGAGGCCATCCCCACTGTAATGATGATGCCCAAGCCGTGTCCAAATTTCTTAAGTCCAACATTTTTGTCGTTTTGGTATACCAAGAGTTGTGGTGAGTGATAGGGGAACCCATTTTTGTAATATTGTCATTGATAACTTATTTTTGAAATTTGGGGTCACTCACAAAGTCTCCAACGATATCACCCACAAACCAATGGACAAGTCAAGTTTCAAACAGAGAGGTGAAGCACATTTGGAGAAAATTGTAAAGCCATCAAAGAAGGATTAGAGCCTTCACCTCGAGGAAGCACTATGGGCATATCGGATCGCTTATAAATCCCCATAGGTATGTCCCTCACCGCTTGATCTATGGAAAGGCTTGTCATTTACTGTGGAATTGGAGCATAAAGCATATTGGGCAATCAAACAATGCAATATGGACTTGGAATCTTCTGGAATGGAGAGGAAGTTGCAACTTCAAGAGCTCGAGGAATTAAGGTTAGAGGCATATGAGCATGCACGACTGTACAAAGAAAAAGCAAAATTGATGTATGACAAGATCATTCGGCGGAAAAGTTTCAAAGAAGGAGATAAAGTCCTATTATTCAAAGCTCGTTTTACTTTTAAACATGGGGCTTTCAATACTCGTTGGGAGGGATCGTATTTGGTCACGAAGGTTCACAAATTTGGTATGGTAGAGCTTTTGCATGAGGAAAGTGGAACCCGACTCAAGGTGAATGGCCATCTTTTGAAGCTCTATCATGAGAATCAGGATCCACCTTAAAAACTAGGTAGTTTCTTTCCTTTCACTTATCATATATTTGTGCTGATTGAAAATGGGATTGACACTGATATTATTTTGCATGAATATGTTGAATGAGTGTAGGGGAGAAACTACTCAATAGTGTTAGGTTTAGTTCAGTAGGATTTCTGTTCATTGTTCGAATAAATTACTTTCATTTTGTGAGCTTTACATCTTTCTGAAGAAGCATGACATTGGTGGAAGGATTGATTTATGTGAGATTGATTGTTTCTAGATTAAGTCAGGTTTGTGTTTCTATTTTCTGTTTGGTCAGTTACGTCGCAATGTATTTTGATTTATACGTCGCGACGTGCGTTGTTTTTATTTACGTCGCGACGTATTTTGATTTATACATCGCAAAGTGCCTTGTTTTTATTCACGTCGCGACGTGGCACATTCTGACACCGCGACGTCCCAACGGTTGACATACCTTTGTTGCCCCTTCTATCCTGCGGTTTTTGCGTTTATCCGGAGCCCTTTTTGTTTTTTCACCTCGCGACGTCTCATCTCCTTTCGTCGCTTCTTCTTCTTCTTCTTCTCCTTCCTTTCTTATTCTTTTCTTTTCCCGCCGTCGTCATCGCCCTCGCTCTCTCTGTTCTCCTCTCTATTTTGCTGTGTCCGTTGTCTCACCGTGCCCTCCGTTTCCGCCGTCTCCTTTCTTGCATCCTTGATATTTGTAAGTGTTCCATTGTCCTTCATTTTCCTGCTTTTTGTTTTCCTTGTTAGAGTTTTTGAGTTAAGTTTCTCGCGACAAGCCATTGCTCGCCGCGTTACGTCTGGAAATCGCCATACGCCGCGACGAAAGTATTGCCTCATCGCGACGTACGAAGTACCTTTTCTTGTCGCGACGTCTGGTTTTGCACGTCACGATGTCTGGACAAGGATTTTGTCTCGTCGCGACGTCTGCCCACAGGTTGCGACGAGGTGGCTGATTTTTACTTAACTCTCTATTGATTTTTGCTGTTCTGTTTCTTTTTGTTTGCAGGATATGCCTCGCACAAAGAACGTTAGCAAGTCCCAGCGTCCAACATCCCCTTCTCATGTCCTTCCCTCTCCCTCACACTCGCTCGACGAGTTTATGTCTGCTCCACCTGTTTCCGCTCACCCCTCTGTCTCTCCACCTTCCTTAGGAGTTTTCTCCACTCATTCTCCCTCTCCTCAGCCCTCACATTCTTCGCACCACCACCCCTCCCCTACCCATTCCTCTTCTCTCTCGGTTGATCCGGAGTATGCTGCACTGGCTGCCAAAACTGAGGCCAGATCCATACTTAAGGAAAAACCCTTTCCTTTGACCCCTCACGATAACCCCTTTGTCCGCCAACTCTATCAACTCAACCTCACCAACCTCGCCCAACCCCGCACCTCTGGGAACCTAACATTCGTCCGCCAGTTCTACACCCATACCCGTTTCTCAGGCACCTTCGGAATCGAGTTCCGTGGTGTTTCCATTCCCCGAGCTTTTACTTCTATCTCCATTCGGGAACATTATCATCTCCCTCCTACCCCCCGCTGCCACTACTCGGAGCTCATGCATGAGTACCCTTGGGATGACGTCCTTCGTACCCTCTGTCCTGAGGGCGCCCAGTGGTATCAACCTAGAGGGGCTCAGCGTTATATCCGCCGTGCTGACCTATGCTCCAAGGCCCGTCCGTGGCTTCATTTTATTTGTAACAACATCCTTCCCACCACCCACCTGGCTATGGTTCCCAAGGAGCAGGCTCTTTACATTTACCTATTGATGGTCGGCCGGCCCGTTGACCTCGCTCTAGCCATCACCTCCGCCCTTCGTTAATGCACCCTCTCCATCACCATCACCCATTCCATCATATTTCCCCATCTCATCACCGATATGTTCCGAGCCTATCGGGTTCCGGAACATCTGGCCGACCTTACTTTCGAGCCTGCTCCTGCTTTCCGGTACATTCGTCTCTGCCAACCTCGTAGCCTTCCCACCCCACCTGTCCCTTCCCCACCTTCTTCTCTCTCTCCTAACCCTGTTCCTTCTTCCCCTCTTCCCCCTGCTCTTGCTCCCTCTGTTATTTTCCCTCCCTCCGAGGCTCCGCCTCGCGACCCTATCCATCCACCACCTTCCTCTTCCCTCTCTCCTGACTCGGTCGCCCTTCTTCACGCCGACTTACGACGCATCGAGGCATAGATGGCCGCTGATCGTCGGTTCTATCATTCGATGTTCACCCTTATTGCGGATCGCCTGCAGTTGCCACCCCCTCCTGCACTCCAGGATCTTTCAGCTGACCCTAGTACTTCTCGGGATCGCCCCTCCGGACGCCTTGGTGATGCTCCTTAGGCTTAATTTTGTCTTTTAGTTCTTTTCATTTCTTGTATTTCTTTTCTTTTCTTGTCTTTTATTTATGTATTTAGTTCTTTTGTTTCTTTTGTACTTGACTCATTCCCATTAATGATCAATCTCTAATTTTTGTGCCTTATTTTTCTTATCTTTTCCTTCCTCTATATTTTCATTGAGGACAATGTGTGCTTTAAGTGTGGGTTGTTTTCCCATTTATCCTCCATATTGCATGACTGTTGACATTATGATTATGAATTGTTGGCCAATTGGTGCATTCTGTTGATAAACTTGGTGCATTATACATCTTTCTGTCAATCTGCATCTCTTCGTCGCGGCGAAGCTATTCCTCCGAGTGCTCATACGTCGCGACGTCACCCATATCACACGTCGCGACGTCTGCACGTTACGACGTCTGCCTCAGCACGCCGCGACGTCACATGTATGTATGAATGACTTGTGTTTCATTTTTTCCAATTTTCTATTCAATCAAACATTTTCTGCACTGGATCTTTGTGGCTGTTGTCTTCAAATTTTTACTAGTTTCAAAATGATGCTTGAGTTTTTGAAAACACCTCCCATTCTTTTAATAATAGTTGGAATTGGCCAAAATTTTGCTCTTCATGTTTTCCAAACACAGTGAATGGAAGTATTCTAACAAAGTAGCATTTTAAGTTTTTGAGACATGAGATTGTTCATAGAGATAATACCCTTGTTGGAAGGATATTTGAGCTAAAAATTTTCTTTTATCTTTGTGTGCATCTGCTTATTTCATTCTCCTCTAGAACTTGTTTTAATTTTTACTTGAAGCTTAATGGACTGGATTTTTGTTGATATGATAGAGGCGTTCCTTTCTCAACCCATTTTCCTAAACACAGTCCCTTACATATTTATCCTTTGCTAGCCCGTTGAGCCTTCTTGTTATGAGCATTTGCATTCATATTTTTACATGTCATTAGTTATTTCATTAAAAAAAAAGTTTCAAAAAGGGGACAGAAGTGTTTTTCAATTCATACAAATAAAAAAAAAGAAAGAAAGAGAAAGAAGAAAAGCCAGATCAATAACAATTTATGCAGTATATATTGAAAGAAAAAAGAAACTGTTTATGCATACATTTAGTTTCAGAAAACTATTGACAACAGCTGTTTGTTTAATGCATGTGCTCATACTATCCTTTCTTTCTTTCTTTCACCTTATCCATTCATTTAGCCTACCATACATTACAACCCTCAAAGTCCTCTTGATCTTTAAAATGATAGTTCTTGTGGTGGAGAAATAGAATTGACACAAGCCTATGGTAGGAGATGGATTAAGCAGACTGAGAGCAATAATATCCCTAGACACAAGAGAGATGAGCATATACACTATATCCCGAGTGATTCTCTTTTCTTCAATCTCTTGTGCTTGAATTCTTTCAATGTTTGTTTTATTAGGACTCTTTCACTTTTCTGTGGTTGATTTATGAGGAAATGAATTGAGTTAATTTCCTTTTATTGTTTTGAGCATGGCAGATATTTTCTTTCACTCTTGTATTCTTTTTGACTCTTGTAAACTTTGTCCAGGAGTACAAAGGTTTAAGTGTGGGGGAATTTGATTGAACCAAGTTTATATTATAAATTGGCTACCTTTTCATAGCTGCTTATGCCTTAGTTGACTCCTAATTGATGATTTTTTGTGCTTAAATTGATTCCTCATACCGATCTCTTTTAATTCACAATTTGCTAGTAAATTGTCATGATTTGATACTAATTTTTCCATAATTTTCATGAGGACAATTTATACTGCAAATTGTTATTATTTTATTGCAGGAGCAAAGGAGTCAACACATTAGGAAGTCAAGAGGTCAATCCACACGTCGTGACGAATATCAATCCACACGTCGCGACGAGCATATCATTTCCATACGTCGCGACGAATATTAATTCATTCGTCTCGACGAGCAGGCAATTCCATACATCGCGACTAATATTAATTTATACGTCGCGACGTACGAGCGGATATCCGACCTGAAATGGAAAGTTTGTCTCACTGCTTTGACCCGACCCGCACCCACCATATAAAAACTTTGCTATTTTTAGGTCAAAGCAGACGGGAGATCCAGGGAGACTTTCACAAGCAGACCTTACGCCGAGACTAGAGACGCACAGACCTTGATCACTCGTGCAGTAGAGAGACGACATCATCCTTCACCATCGTCTTCACATTTTCATCTCCGTCAACTACAACCACCAACATCGTCACCGTCACCATCTTTTGCCAACATGAGCATGGTTCAATCTCCAGTAGCTGAGGGACCGATCAGAGCAATGCGCGGCTAAGTCACCTTTCCTCTTGAAAATGCAGCAACGGCTTGAGTTCGCAGAAGCTTCAAAGGGGAGTAATCGTATAGTGTCTGAAGTGTAGTTATATTTATGTAAACTCTGAGTTAGAGGATGCATCGGTATAGCTAGATTAGCATTGTTATAGTTTAACCGTGTGCTGAACACTAAGTTGAGATTTGGACAAAGTAATTTGTAGAATGTTTGATGCTTAATATATGAAGTTTCATATATGTCATTGGGTATTGCATTTACTATCTTCATCTGCATAGTTGTGTTTGATTAAGACTGTTGTGTTTTAACCCCACTGACCGATTGCATTTGCTTGTCCAATTCTCACACTAAGGTTTTCAACAAAGATTTAAAGAATGGAGTTCATCAGTTAAATCTTTGGACCTAAAGAGTCCTTTAGGGTTAATCTTTCGAAACTTAGTGGATTGTGTCCCTGAAAATCATTTTTGAACCGTGATAGCCTGCGCCTATTTTCAAGAGGATTTTATCAATTTGATTTCTATCTGATTTTTGTTAATTGCATTATTTCCAAAACTCGAAAAATATTCTTTTATACTTTTTTCCAATTTTGATTACTTTATCAGTTTTGACCAAAATACCAAACCCCCGTTTTATCAACTTGATTACAATTTTTGACATTTAGGCTAGTTTAGACCTTTTTCACTTGGTTCCAATTAAGTGAGACGACCCGAGGATTGCAACCTATACCGCAATCTTGGAATTTATTATATTTGACCGGTTTCTAAGGATCGATCGTAAGATCGAATCGACAGAGCCTCGATCACATGTTTTTGGGATTGAAATTAGGGCCATTGGACTTGGATGGGTCAAATTTCACATTAGGGTTCTTAATAATCCTATTACATGTTTTTGTCCTTTTCTTGTTTTGTCTTTTCCTACAAATGCCAAGTGTCCTAAAGAGCTTTAATGCTTTTGTCTTGTTCCTAGCTATTGAATTCGACAACTTCATTGATAAAAGATCAAGTTTCTTGCTTATTTCTTGATCCCATCCAAAAACCTTCTTTTCTTTTTACCCCTCCATCGATTTTCTCCTTCTTAAAGTGTGACTTCCTCCAACCTTAAGAGCCTTCCTTCATGCATCCAAGTTACCTTCTCATCATGGTAATTGTGTATGTGGAGTGAAGTAAGAAAGTGAGGTGGAGAAGTTGTTGGTAGTTGAAGCCTTTAAGAGGAAGCTTTAATTAGGTAAGTTTTATTTTAAGCTTTAATTATGAATGCCATGGTTGTTAGATGCATTCAATGGGAGTTATGGTGCCTTTTTTGTGATTATTTATGCATTAATTTCATGAAGATAGGGGTAGGATTGTTTGGGTATAAGAGTAAGTTTGTGTGAGGGTGAATGATGAATATGTTGTGGATTGGTTTTTGATTGGTTTTGATGTTTGAATGAGGTTAGATTAATGGGAATTTAGTAAGAAAATGGTATCTTAAGTGCTGCCAACTTGTGGCTATTGGTCTAAGTGAAAGTAGTGATGATCAAGTGGCTGATGTCTTGTCCATTTGGTATGCTTATTGAAGTAGAATTGGACTTGGCAAGATAGGAAGTGAATGGAGTATTAAAGCTGGAAAATTGATTTTGTACCTATTGTAATGTTTTGATCATAACTAATTGTGTGGTTAAGAAAATGAGGTGAGGTTTGAACCAAATGAAACTTTACTTGATTGGCTAAGATTTCTTGTGAAATAGGTGTTGTCTAATTGTAGCCTTAGGAGGTTGAATTTTGGCTTTGAAAGTTCTTGTTGTGGGCTGTGTGAACAGTACCCGAATTAAGTGACCTAAACTTTTGATGATTTTTCTAGATTGATTTAGGAGAAATTGGTGAAAATGGTCTTAATGAAAGTTGAAGCCTATCTTGTTATCTTTCCATTTCCACTGATTTTGAAATTTTTCGATGTGTATGTTGGGAGTTATGAATTGTTGACTATTGACTGGTTATGTGCATTTTGGTGAAACCTAGCCATAAGTGTAGGTTTTGTGAGTATTATAATTGGAAGCAAATTTAAAGATTTGTGTGATTTGAATTGGCTCAAGTAATATTTTGGAAAGTTGTAGAGGAAGCAATTATCTTGAAAATGAGATATACTATACTATTTTTGGATATCATAATTGCGAGTTATGAATTTTCAAAGATTGGACCTAAGTTAGGTCATTGACTAATAATCAGGGCAGTCACTTGCATGACAGTTTTGAGTTTCTCAGAGATGGAATTGGCTGTTAAGCCCTTCATGAGAAGTGTAGTATGTTGTTTGATATTATCATGGGTATAAAGTATGCAATTTTTTGACATGTTTGCAAGGAGTTATGATTTTTAGAAAATTGGTGTTCTGTCAGGTCAAATGTAGAGGCAACATCATTCAATGAATTTTTTTGACCTACTTAGTAATTGAATTTGATTTTATGTTGTTAATGAAAGTTGTAGCTCACATTCTGGTCTTTCATTCGGCATAAATTTTGTAATTTTTAGCAAAGGGAATGAGAAATTATGGATTTTACAAAATATTGCACTGTTTTGAGAGGCATTGTGAAGGTAGTAACTTTGATTGCATTTTTGACACTCTTAGAGGTGAAATTGGCTTTTTTGTCCTTCATAAAACTTGTAGAGCTCTCTTTTATCTATGAAATAGATACCAATTTTGTCCAAATTGGAGTTCGGAGTCGGGAGTTATGACCTAGACAAGTTGGCATGTCGGAGGCAATTGTTTCAGATCTGTTATTTTAATAGGGCTAGTCGACTAGGATTCTTAGACCAGTCGACTAGGACATTATAGTAGGGCTAGTCGACTAGGATTCTCAGACCAGTCGACTAGGACATGCATTTCTCCACTATTTTGCCTATATCTTTTTTCATCCGACCTCCGATTGACCTGATTCTTGAGGCATCGGATTCGTAGAATATTGAATTTTATTTTATGAGAAACTGGAAATTTTTGGACGAGAAATTAACGTGTGTCCGGATAATGATTCTTTGGTCACTGTTTTATTTATTTTTGGACCTATAGAGGTCCGAATTGAGTAATTTCAGTACCGTTCGATTTCTAATGTTTAGACGGAATTTTATGAAGGAAAATTTTGGATTTGAAATTTGGGAATATCATGAACATGCATCACAAGACCTTCTAATTGTTGCATGTGCATTCTTAAATATTTCTGAGTGGACAATTGGTAATGTTTGTATACTATAACTGTTATAGAGGCACATTTGGGGCGTCAATCCACCGATGTCACTGAAACTTCCAGGTATTAGCTCGGACGTACAGGTGAGTAACCTAGTTGGTTCCTCAACCTTTATGTGTTAAATATTATGCACTTATACCATGTGGAGATGAATGGAGGGTTATGCGTGTTTGCTTATGATTGATTTCGGACCACAGGTGTCCGAAGTATTGGGAACTTGATATCGAAGTGTCATTTGTGTGTGAATTGTAAGTACTTGGTTTTAATGCGATTTGAGACATATGCATTCATGCATAAAGGCATGTTCAGACAATAATAGTTGTGATCGGAGCAGCTACCGTATTTCAGAGCTTAAAGCTCAACGCAACAGGGCCTCGAGCCCAATGTAATTCAGAGCCACAGGCTCACCGTATCAGGGCTTCAAGCCTACCGTAATTCAGAACCACAGGCTCACCGTTAATGAGCCCATTTTTGGGACAGATTAGGCGCACAGTCACAACACCGTAATAAAATGGAAAGTGTCACATGTGCATTGCATATATGAATGATTAAATGTGGACTGTGTGAAAGGCGAAACGCCTTATATTTGTGAAATGACAACACATGTGATATTTCAGAATGTGTTACTATGTGATATTCTGTGAATTGGTTGTATATGCCTGAGTTGAGTGAACCATCGATGATGGTTTCTCGCTGATTTCGCAAACTCACCCAACATTGCAAATCTTTTTCAAGACTCAAAAGAATACCCCGTTAGGTAACGGGCATATGAAACCTGCTGGTAAATGAAATAGAGAAGTGGTCGGGATCAGTTCACGTCTGCATTAGTTTATTTTTATTTTATGAACTTTTTGTACTAATAATTAGGTCAATTTGTAAAGTTAACAGACTGAAATAACTGGTATTTATAAAAGGACCCCCGTGGCTAATGTAATTACTAATGATTGCGTATGTTCATTATTTTCGCATTTTGCATGTTTGTGTTTTTTTAAAAAATTGATATTGAGTTTTGACTGAGTGATGTAGCACGCCACCCTCACAGGGCTCGGACTCGGATATCACCTTCGATGTCGGGTTCGGGTCATGCGGGAGTGGGGTGTTACATGCACCGTAGTATTACTGTTTGATCTCGCACTAACAGCAGACTGAGCTCCCATAGTGGCAGGGTAATCCCTGATCTGATGATCCATGGATCTGCATTTAAGGCAGGCTCCAGTCAATCGCCAACACTCCCCACTGTGCCTCTTGTCGCAATGCTCACAAACTGGAGGAATCTGCCCTGTACCTCTACCACTGCCACTTCCAGTCTGTGTAAACCTCCCTCTCTGCCCAAAACCAGAATGCCTGGATCCACCTGGTGACCTGAAAGTCCTGCTCTGACGCTTGCTATACCCTCTACCAGAACTGCCCTGACTGTCGCTCGGTCTCCTCCCCTGGACCTCGACCAATCTCAAACTGTCATTGTCTCATCACCGCTCAACTCAGACCGCAATGACTCTCACCAACAAAAGTACCCATATCCGATCGGGCCAACCTGGTGCGGATCTCCAAATTGAGGCCATTCTCGAACCTCCGGCACCTATCAGCCTCAGTGGAAATCAAAGCAGTAGCATATCCCATAAGCTCATTAAACCTCACCTCATACTCTGCCACTGTCATCCTACCCTGCTTCAACTCTAGGAACTCCTGCATCTTCATCTCAAGATACACCTTGGGCATGTAATTGTCTTTAAATGCCCTCAGAAAATCCTCCCATGTCAGTAGGCAAGGCCTGGTGGTACTGCCCGGGACAGTCTTCCACCACTAATAAGCTGGACCCTACAGGAGAGATACTGCATAGTCAAATCTCTCATCTGAATCACAGTCCATCTGATCGAAGACTCTCTCAGTCCTCTCCAGCCATACCTCACCTCGGAGGTCTATCGCCATAGAAATCCTGACCCCTGCCATGCGATCTATTCAGTAACACCCACTCCCGCATGACCTGAACCCGACATCGATGGTGATATCCGAGTTCGTGCCCCGCGAGGGTGGCATGCTACATCACTCAGTATAAATTTTTTTTAACACTACACACACACATTATGATTTAAGCGGAAAACAATTTAGATAAACAATTCAATGGCCTCGGGGCCCTTTTCATAAATACAATATCATTAATACAAAAATTTAGAAAATAAAATACACTAATGCAGACGCGAATTGATCCCGACTCCTTCTCTACTTCATTAACCAGCACTTGAACATAGACCATTTATACATTTCACACGGTTAGACATACATAGCCAACTGAATTCATAAACATCCATAATTCACTTTCAGAAATACCACAAAAGTATAAGGCAGTTAGCCTTTTGCCCAATCAAAAAGACTAAAATCAGATACATATGACATGCGCATGTGACACATTTCTATTTTATTTGATTGTTGTGACTGAGCTACTGAATCGTCCCAAGATGTAAGATTAATCATCGAGCTGAGGCTCAAACCGTCCCAATAAGGGCACATTAATCGTTGAGCTAGAGTGTAGCACCACTCCCGACGAGACCCAACCCGATATCCATGGTGATATCCGAGCCGTGACCCATGAGGGTGGCGATTAGAACATTCATTACCTTATTAACAAAAATCGTATGACATTTTTTTTTTCTTTCAAAACATTAGAAGCGCTGACATTATCTTTTCTTTCAAAACATTAGAGTGCAAAGAAATCATTGACTTGGCCCAATTATAACAAAACACTTTCAAAGATTATACCATTTCACCGATAAAACAATTTCAATCATTATTAGCACTCATTAGTGCTCGGTCACTCTATACAATTCCATGAAAACAATTGGGCCTACTAAATACCAAATTAATACACTAATGCGAGATACTGACGATAATCGATCCCGACCCGATACTTTGTCTTGCTAGCAAGATATCGTACTCCGTGTGTCCAACGGGTACTCTCCATTTCTGAAAAATAGATGCAATGTTGGGTGAGTTTGCGAACTCAGTGAGAAACCATCATCGATGGTTCACCCAACTCATGCATATATACACAATCACACAATACTGTATATATATCATAAACAAGAAATCATAGGCACTCAATTTCACATTTTATAAGGCAATAAGCCTTTCACACAATTCACATTAAACATTCATTTATGCAAATTGTGCATGTGACTCTTCCATTTTCTTTCGTTGTTGTGACCGCATACTTTGAGCTCATATACGCTGAGCCATTGGCTCAAACATTAGGCTTAAAGCCCAAACGTTGGGCATAGCCACGATCATCGAGCCGAGGCTCGAATCGTTAGACACGAGGCCTATCGTTGAGCTTAAAGCTCAAATCGGTGGCTATACACGGTCACAACTGCCATTATCTGATCATTTACTATGCATGAATGCACATGTCATTTTCCAATTTTCAATTATCGCATTTCTATTTCCAATTCCAATTAATTACTATTTTCGATCATTTTCTAATGTTCTCGGACTTTCAGTCCGGTATTCATTCCCATGCATTTACCTTTCGTTTCACTATCACATTTACAAGACAATTTACTAATCTATCACATTTACAATCCAATTTACTAATGCATTCTCACGCACTTATTTTCATTTGCACTTCAATATCACAATCCAATATTTCGAACACCCATGGTCCGAAATCAATCAAAACAATCAATTACATATATCCATCCTTGCATCCTCATGGCAATCAATGCATATAATTAATAAACACATAAGGTTGAGAAACCAACTAGGTTACTCACCTATTACTTCCGAGCTAATGCCGGGAAGTTTCCGCCCCGTCGGTCTGACGACGCTCCACTTGAGCCTCTATAAGAAACAGAGAAAGAACGAGTCACTACAGATGCAATTTATGCACATGTAGGTGAAATATGCATGTTCATGAATTTTCCGGCCCTAAATCCAAATTTCCCCATAATAAAATCCGTCTAAAAATTAGAAACCTATTGGCGCTGACGGTGCGCAATTCGGACCTCTATAGGTCCCCGATTAAACAAAATAAATGATTAAAGGCTCCGCTACCGGGGCCCGTCAATTCCGTCCAAAAATTCCCAATTTCTCACAAATGAAATTAAATATTCTACTGAATCCGATGCCTCAAGAATCAGGTCAATCGGATGTCGGACGGAAAAGAAATTGACAAAATGAAATCACAAATGACCAAATAATAAGAACATCATAATAATAAAATAAAAATTAAAAGGTTCAGCCACGCTGGGCGACGCCAGCCGGGCTGACAAAAAATGGCTTCGTCATAGGCGACGCTGTCGCCCTAGCGACGCTGTTTGACGCCGCCGCCCGTCACTAGGGCGACGCGTCGCCCTAGTGACCGGGCCTTAATTCCATTACCCTCTTTTTTTTTCCATATTACCATCCGAATTTCCAACAACAATAATTCTTAGCACACAAATCAGAAAAATACAAACCATAGCTTGTTGGAAAGATAATGAAAAGCTCTACCATTCTCATGAAGACCATAAAAATCAATTTCACCCTTAAGGGTGTCAAAAATCTCTTCAAAGCTACTACCTACTCAAATCCCATTAAAACAGAACAGTACATTGAAATTTCCATAACTCTCAGATTCTTCAGCCAAAAATTACCACATATATATGCTCAATAAGTTCACAATGTCATCTACAACTTTCATGAACAACCCAAAATCAAATTCCATTGCTAAACAAGTCAATTAATTCACTCAATGTTGCTGTCCCTGAAATCATTCAATTTGAGCAGTAAACTTATAACAAGCATAACTCCCTGTACACAAGTCAGAAAAAATCTGAACTTTATACCCCTGAAAAGATAAATCCTCAAACTTCAATTTTCATGAAGAACTCAATTTCCAATTTCATTTCTAACCATTTCAAAACTGTCATGCAAGTTACTGCCATGATCAGCAATTCCTAACCTAATGCAGGATCAGTTTTTGCAAAATCATAACTCCCAACTCTGACCTCTAAAAATTATATGCCATATCTCATTTTCAAGATAATTTCTTCCTCTTCAACTTTTCAGAAGATCACTCACACCAATTCAGTCCACAAAAATTGCTAAAATTGCTCCCAAGCAGAAAGCTCACAAAATCAACACTTAAGCTAAGTTTCATCAACATGCCCAAAACCAGTCCATAGGAATCAGTTCATATCTCCCAATATACAACTCGAAAATTAGCAATATCAGTGGCAATGGAAAGCTAACTCAATATGCCTCAACTTCTATGAAGACCATTTTTCCTAGTTCCCTACCAATTAATTTAGAAAAAACAGCAAAGCTCATAGGGTATGGTTTCGGTTACTGTTCACAGGCAATAAAACAGTAACTTTTCATGCCAAATTTAAACCTATTAGAGTTACAATTTGACAACACCTATTTCACACAAAAATGCAGCTAACATCCCAAAGTTTAAGAAGCCACAAACCTCACCTCATTTTCATTTCTATGCAATGAGTTATGAATAAAACAGTACAATCAATCAAAAACCCTAATTTTCCAGATTTGGTCCAACCTTTGTTTCTCTCATTTCCATTGCCTTTAACACATCATCAAGCATCCAAATAACACAAATCAGTTCTTATACCATTCATACACATTCATACATGTCCTAGGGCTAATACCTAAAAATTGGCAGCACTTAATTTCTCAATTCTACTTACCATTTATCATCAAAATTCAATCACAAATCAAGTTAAAACCATGTATTCATACTACCTTATCCATTCCTACTTCAAACTAACCTTATACCCATTAAGTCAAGCAATAATTATCATCAAATTAAAGCATCAATCAACATCATAATTGTACCATAATTCCCATTACATGCTTCTAATCACCATGATTCAATAACTACATAATCAAAGTATCATTAAAACCTTACCTAATAAAAGCTTCCAACTCCAACTCTTACTTCTTCACCTAGCATCAACCTCTCCTCTTCACTCCACATATACAATCACCAACCTCCTTCACTTCTCTAGCATGCACAAAACTCATCATACCAAGGAAAGTAGAAGAACTAGAGGAAGGTTTCACTTTGAGAGAGAAGGAAGAGAATTCGATGGTGAGAGAGAGTAAAAATGGGGAGAGCTTTCGGATGAGTAAGTGAAACACTTATAACTTACTATCTTTATTCCATTCACAAGGCAAAAACCGTAGGAGAACATGATAAAACCAAGACATGTGATTCGTATGCATTAAATGAAGGAGAATGGGTGGCAAAATGTGATTTGTTCAAAGGTTTAAAGAAAAGTCAACATATTAATTTTTTATAATTCAGATCAAAAATTTACCCCAATCAACTCCAATGACCCTAATTTCAATCCCAAAATAATGTATCCAATAGTACAGTGCCATTGGGTAGAAATTTTCGCTACCGAAAATCGACCGGTTCGCCAATTGGCGATTTTTTCGATCCGGAATTGCCAGAAATTTTCCGAATCATTTTTTGAAAATTACCTAAATTGCCCAAAATTGTAAAACATAAGACCGTCCACTCCCAATAATTTTTAAACACAAAACCACACTTTCACTACAAAAACACTTTTAGGCCATGTCTGCGCGATTTTTTGATGCGGGACTTTCTCCGGATAATTCCAGAAAATTCCATAAATCCCTAAAATGTAAAACACTCTATGGCGACTCAAATAATTTTTCCAAATCTCATTATCACACCAATTTTACAAAAGATCACAATTAGACACTTAGGCCGGGGAAATGTCATGAATGCATGTATGACTATATGCCTGTGCAAAACTCACCATTTATAGAGGCTGCATGACATATGTTCATGCCGAGTTATAATTTAATACTCCTAACCTGTCCCCGTCCCAATTTACTAAAATACCCTTCCCATCGGAGATGGGATGTTACAATTCTCCCCTCCTAATAAAAATTTCGTCCTCGAAATTTCATATACGATTGAGCAGGAAGGTAGGGGAGTCTTTTTGATTAATACTCTATGTTTCCCACTGTTTTCACTACACGACCACATTCGGTCAATGAACGGAAATCAAAACCATCAATGACTCTTTTCCTTTCTCAACTTTACATGATTTTACTGCTTTCCCAGGCTTACGCGCAATTTGCCACTTTCAATCTCAATAACATATATATCGGATCCGAACAATATCTATGAAACACTTTGTGAATCCGAATCATCTTTTAAGTTTTAGCCTAACTTGCCAATCCATAATTCTATTCACACCACAATCGTATGGAGGCCACTCCTCACAAATTCAATTTTTCTTAACTACACCTTTATTTCCATCTAAGTACATTTTAGCCGAGGCCATACCTTTCAAAATATTTCATTTATCGCTTATCAGAATCCGTTATTATCAAAACACAAATCTCATGAGATTTATAACCTCGGTGTGAATCCATTCAACGCAATGTCACCATCTTAAATTGCTTAACCTATCACTTTATTGCCCTGATCACATAATAAAGACCCCTTATACTCCTTTCGAATGGTGACACCAATATAATGATTGTCATACCACAATCACTTTGCCCTATATATCAATCTCATATCCCAATAAAATCCAAAAACACCTATTGGTTAATCACACATGTCATTGTTCATTTTGACAGACTTTACCATCAATTGCTTGTCCACAATACTTTTACTAGAACATAACGCTTCGATTATTTCTTATGCTTTCTCGAACCATTTACTTATGATCATTTGATTTTCCCATTCTAACCTTTCAATTACTCTTTCAATACGCTCTTGCTAAAACATAAAGCTTCGATCATTCCTTACGTTTTCACTAACAGTTCCCGTAATGAATATCACCCATATTTCTTAATTCGAACTATACCTATCACTTTCCTCAACAAATGGAGTTATCTACAGTTCTTTGATACGGTTTACAATTTCTACTTCCTCACTTCGGGTTTTGCCAATCCGTTTTGATGCACACCAACTTTGAAATTCCCATAGCTAATAATACTTTCTTTTGCCCCTTTTTGTCAGTTCGACTATTAATACTCAATAATACACCAGATTTGATAACTTTATTGCCCAACTTTTGATTTTTCTGCAATTGAATTTTTTTTTATTACTTTGTTCAATTCCTTGAATTGCACCATTAGCTTAGTTTGGAGTAATCAGCCACTGAATCCTTTTCAAATCATTCAACTGCACGACATAACTCAATAGTTATCGATTTGCATAGTCATAGACATCTCCAAACTATTTCTGTACGATTTATGTTTCCAAGCTTTTAGGCCACACTCAGTATAACAAATTTCAAATCATCAATCATAATACCGCCCATGGAATCATATTTGTCCCAAGGTGCATAAAATCACTTTATCCAATTTCCATAGATCACATCAGAACCTTTACTGGAACACTTCAATATAGATAGTAAATTCTTCAAATGTCTCCTTTATGATCATTAGTCATAACATTCACATGTTTTCCTCAATTATTCTTGTCGATTTGCTAAAACTAGAAAATCTTTGACAATTTATGAACGCATCCAGCATTCCATTAGTTCCCATTAATTCCAAATTCCGCATACACATATCTTTTGAACTTTCGCATTTTATCAATACCTATATCTTAATTAATTCTCCCAATATCCCATGTTCACATCCTAATTCATCCCTTATTTCACTCTTATGAAACTTGCATGATAACCAATCTCCTCACCTATACCAATGTATCTATTTCTTATGCTTATATCCATTATCCACTGCAACACAATTAAGACATGTTCCTTTTCCGTACCCATAGTTGATTCATGTAACTTTTTAATTATCGAACGTCTCCAATGAGGAACAATTTTCATATAATTTGTCTCATCATAACATATTCTGCCACGTGTTCCTTACCTTCTTCGCCACACATAACTTAATTTATTCACGATAGATCACTCACTGACTTGAATAAACAATCGTTATCTCGATCTCGTGCTTTCAAAACATAATTACACAAAATATACACGATTTTTTTTTAATCCCCTCAAATTCACAAATAAATCTTTCCTTAATATGCAGTACTTCTCTGACATAATCAGAATCATCTCATTAACATAATGTACACTCTTCCAGTAACTTAGTTTAGCTCTTACGCTAGAGTCTCTGCCAGATGTAATACAAATCAGTTACTCTTGATACATCACGAAGATAAATCTCTGAAGAGCACTTAAACAATTTCTTTTCCTCTACTATCTCGCCATACATCACCATAATCATCACATCCTATCTGACAATATATCTCCATAGTCCCATCAATTTTCCCATTAATAGATCATACTGCTAAGAATACCTTAATTACATTTAATTCTCGATAACCATTCTCGTTTTGATACCAGTTCTCGATCATGGGGACCTTACTCTATTCATGTCCCTTATTTTAATCTCTCAAGCTCATTACCAATGCTAACATCTTTAACTGTATCACTTCTTTCGCAATGGATCATTTTGAGCATTCTCATGTTTTACTCTCACTCATTTTGAACTTGAGCTACCGGCATTATAATCGGAGCTTATGTAATAGGCCACCGATTTCTTCCTATATCATAATCACGCAAATTATTCATTTATGCTTAATCATTTCACCCGTGATAGTAATCCCACTATCAGATATACACTTACAGTGACAATATAACCTTCCTGTTTACACCCGTCCTCGCTCGTGAGGATCATATACAATCTCTATTCCTATACAACTGATCAGTATAAGCACTTTCGTTTCTTATTCTAACACATAACTAATTATTATTATTTTACAAGAATTCGGCTAGAATTATCCATTAACTCAAAGAATTGCAATGAACATTTTCACTTACCATAGGGCTCCCATAAGCGGTGTGCATTTACTTAGCGGATCAATTAAACCGAACAACCTTTTCATCTATCAATTTCATTGTCTTACATTTCAATCTTTTCATTATGGCATTCTACCCATATATTTCCGTACTCAAATCAAGATCACAGATGTGAAATCATTCTTGATTTTGCCCTTAATATATTTTGACTCCAAATCACCAATCCTTATATATCACTCTCATCACGGTAATCAATCCCAATTGTAACTTTTCTATATCATAGAACACTTTATTTTCATTTACCTTATACATCGGAAATCTTCCCATTATCACAACTCTATTTTTTTCTATTCATTCCCAACTATAATCTTTATTCAAATTCCTATTCAAGGATATACCCAATCTAACTCCAATATTGTGCTTCACAATATACCCGTCAATACCAAAGACACTAAATTTTAAATCATACGATCGAACCATACACTCTTTCCTATTTTGCGATATCCATTTCTTCCTTTTATCACACTCTAACACAAGATCCTTTTCTCACTTTTTTTCTAACCGCTTAAACGACCGAGACATATTTATACATACGACTCATATACTACACTGGGATCGATTGTCACTATCTGCCGTGACACAACTTAAATGCACATAACTAGACACACTTTTTTGTTTTTCGAAAGCCCATGTAAGATTGTACTACGGGCTCGATACATTAAATGTAGCACCACTCCCGACGAGACCAACCCGATATCCATGGTGATATCCGAGCCCGTGACCATGAGGGTGGCGATTAGAACATTCATTACCTTATTAACAAAAATCGTATGACATTTTTTTTTCTTTCAAAACATTAGAGTCTGTAAGCAATCATTGACTTGGCCCAATTATAACAAAACACTTTCAAAGATTATACCATTTCACTGATAAAACAATTTCAATCATTATTAGCACTCATTAGTGCTCAGTCACTCTATACAATTCCATGAAAACAATTGGGCCTACTAAATACCAAATTAATACACGAATGCAGATACGGACGATTAATCGATCCCGACCGATACTTTGTCTTGCTAGCAAGATATCGTACTCCGTGTGTCCAACGGGTACTCTCCATTTCCTAAAAATAGATGCAATGTTGGGTGAGTTTGCGAACTCGGTGAGAAACCATCATCGATGGTTCACCCAACTCATGCATATCCACACAATCACACACATCAGATATATATCATAAACAAGAAATCATAGGCACTCAATTTCACATTTTATAAGGCAATAAGCCTTTCACACAATTCACATTAAACATTCATTTATGCAGTGTGCATGTGACTCTTCCATTTTCTTTCGTTGTTGTGACCGTGCGTCTGAGCTCATATACGTTGAGCCATTGGCTCTGAAACATTGGGCTTAAAGCCCCGAAACGTTGGGCATAGCCCTGATCATCGAGCCGAGGCTCGGAATACGTTGGGCACGAGGCCCTATGCGTTGAGCTTAAAGCTCTGAAATCGGTGGCGACACCGGTCACAACTGCCATTATCTGATCATTTACTATGCATGAATGCACATGTCATTTTCCAATTTTCAATTATCGCATTTCTATTTCCAATTCCAATTAATTACTATTTTCGATCATTTTCCAATGTTCTCGGACTTTCAGTCCGGTATTCATTCCCATGCATTTACCTTTCGTTTCACTATCACATTTACAAGCCAATTTACTAATCTATCACATTTACAATCCAATTTACTAATGCATTCTCACGCACATATTTTCATTTGCACTTCAATATCACAATCCAATATTTCGAACACCCATGGTCCGAAATCAATCAAAACAATCAATTATATATATCCATCCTTGCATCCTCATGGCAATCAATGCATATAATTAATAAACACATAAGGTTGAGAAACCAACTAGGTTACTCACCTATTACTTCCGAGCTAATACCGGGAAGTTTCCGCCCCGTCGGTCTGACGACGCTCCACTTGAGCCTCTATAAGAAACAGAGAAAGAACGAGTCACTACAGATGCAATTTATGCACATGTAGGTAAAATATGCATGTTCATGAATTTTCCGGCCCTAAATCCAAATTTCCCCACAATAAAATCCGTCTAAAAATTAGAAACCTATTGGCGCTGACGGTGCGCAATTCGGACCTCTATAGGTCCCCAATTAAACAAAACAGTGATTAAAGGCTCCGCTACCCGGGGCCCCGTCAATTTCCCGTCCAAAAATTCCCAATTTCTCACAAAATGAAATTAAATATTCTACGAATCCGATGCCTCAAGAATCAGGTCAATCGAATGTCGGACGGAAAAGAAATTGACAAAATGAAATCATAAATGACCAAATAATAAGAACATCATAATAATAAAATAAAAATAAAAAGGTTCAGCCTCGCTGGGGGCGACGCCTCGCCCCAGCGGGGCTGACCAAAATGGCTTCGTCTAGGCTAGGACGCGTCGCGCCTAGCGACGCTGTTTTAGACGCCCCGTCACTAGGGCGACGCGTCGCCCTACAGTGACCGGCCTTAATTCCATTACCCTCTTTTTTTCCATATTACCATCCAATTTCCAACAACAATAATTCTTAGCACACAAATCAGAAAATACAAACCATAGCTTGTTGGAAATATAATGAAAAGCTCTACCATTCTCATGAAGACCATAAAAATCAATTTCACCCTTAAGGGTGTCAAAAATCCCTTCAAAGCTACTACCTACTCAAATCCCATTAAAACAGAACAGTACATTGAAATTTCCATAACTCTCAGATTCTTCAGCCAAAAATTACCACATATATATGCTCAATAAGTTCACAATGTCATCTACAACTTTCATGAACAACCCAAAATCAAATTCCATTGCTAAACAAGTCAATTAATTCACTCAATGTTGCTGTCCCTGAAATCATTCAATTTGAGCAGTAAACTTATAACAAGCATAACTCCCTGTACACAAGTCAGAAAAAATCTGAACTTTATACCCCTGAAAAGATAAATCCTCAAACTTCAATTTTCATGAAGAACTCAATTTCCAATTTCATTTCTAACCATTTCAAAACTGTCATGCAAGTTACTGCCATGATCAACAATTCCTAACCTAATGCAGGATCAGTTTTTGCAAAATCATAACTCCCAACTCTGACCTCTAAAAATTATATGCCATATCTCATTTTCAAGATAATTTCTTCCTCTTCAACTTTTCAGAAGATCACTCACACCAATTCAGTCCACAAAAATTGCTAAAATTGCTCCCAAGCAGAAAGCTCACAAAATCAACACTTAAGCTAAGTTTCATCAACATGCCCAAAACCAGTCCATAGGAATCAGTTCATATCTCCCCATATACAACTCGAAAATTAGCAAGATCAGTGGCAATGGAAAGCTAACTCAATATGCCTCAACTTCCATGCAGACCATTTTTCCTAGTTCCCTACCAATTAATTTAGAAAAAACAGCAAAGCTCATAGGGTATGGTTTCGGTTACTGTTCACAGGCAATAAAACAGTAACTTTCCATGCCAAATTTCAACCTATTAGAGTTACAATTTGACAACACCTATTTCACACAAAAATGCAGCTAACATCCCAAAGTTTAAGAGGCCACAAACCTCACCTCATTTTCATTTCTATGCAATGAGTTATGAATAAAACAGTACAATCAATCAAAAACCCTAATTTTCCAGATTTGGTCCAACCTTTGTTTCTCTCATTTCCATTGCCTTTAACACATCATCAAGCATCCAAATAACACAAATCAGTTCTTATACCATTCATACACATTCATACATGTCCTAGGGCTAATACCTAAAAATTGGCAGCACTTAATTTCTCAATTCTACTTACCATTTATCATCAAAATTCAATCACAAATCAAGTTAAAACCATGTATTCATACTACCTTATCCATTCCTACTTCAAACTAACCTTATACCCATTAAGTCAAGCAATAATTATCATCAAATTAAAGCATCAATCAACATCATAATTGTACCATAATTCCCATTACATGCTTCTAATCACCATGATTCAATAACTACATAATCAAAGTATCATTAAAACCTTACCTAATAAAAGCTTCCAACTCCAACTCTTACTTCTTCACCTAGCATCAACCTCTCCTCTTCACTCCACATATACAATCACCAACCTCCTTCACTTCTCTAGCATGCACAAAACTCATCATACCAAGGAAAGTAGAAGAACTAGAGGAAGGTTTCACTTTGAGAGAGAAGGAAGAGAATTCGATGGTGAGAGAGAGTAAAAATGGGGAGAGCTTTCGGATGAGTAAGTGAAACACTTATAACTTACTATCTTTATTCCATTCACAAGACAAAAACCGTAGGAGAACATGATAAAACCAAGACATGTGATTTGTATGCATTAAATGAAGGAGAATGGGTGGCAAAATGTGATTTGTTCAAAGGTTTAAAGAAAAGTCAACATATTAATTTTTTATAATTCAGATCAAAAATTTACCCCAATCAACTCCAATGACCCTAATTTCAATCCCAAAATAATGTATCCAATAGTACAGTGCCATTGGGTAGAAATTTTCGCTACCGAAAATCGACCGGTTCGCCAATTGGCAATTTTTTCCGGTCCAGGAATTGCCAGGAAATTTTCCCGAATCATTTTTTTGAAAATTACCTAAATTGCCCAAAATTGTAAAACATAAGACCGTCCACTCCCAATAATTTTTTAAACACAAAAACCACACTTTCACTACAAAAACACTTTTAGGCCATGTACCGGCGATTTTGCGGTGCAGGACTTTTCTCCTGATAATTCCAGAAAATTCTCATAAATCCCTAAAAATGTAAAACACTCTATGGCGCACTCCAAATAATTTTTCCACATCTCATTATCACACCAATTTCACAAAAGATCACAATTAGACACTTAGGCCGAGAAATGTCATGAATGCATGTATGACTATATGCCTGTGCAAAACTCACCATTTATAGAGGCTGCATGACATATGTTCATGCCGAGTTATAATTTAATACTCCTAACCCGTCCCCGTCCCAATTTACTAAAATACCCTTCCCATCGGAGATGGGATGTTACATAGAGGCTCTGAAACTATCCCAATAAGGGCACATTAATCGTTGAGCCAGAGGATCTGAAACTGTCCCAATAAGGGCACAATAATCAGTGAGCTTGGGGCTCTGAAGCACTGTGGGCTCGAGGCCCAATTACGTTGAGCTTTAAGCTCTCGGTCGCCTGCCGGTCCTGTTGTCAATTACCGATCATCCATTATGCAGGGAACGCATATGTCAAAAATAAAGCAGACCAACATCATAGTCTATCCCAAATTAACACATTCACGTACATGGTTCACACTCATTCACATTCAAATCATATAGCAAGTAGGGCACTCCTATGTCAGTATCTCCCAGTACATCGGGCACCTTCAGCCCGGAATCAGCATAAAGAAACGCAAACCCACCATTACTCTCCACAGTGCTATAAATGCAAAATTATAAACAATCAATAATCGAGAAACCATCTAGGTTACTCACATTTGCTTCCGAAGCTAAAGCCTGGAAGTCTCGGCAATGTTTGTGAATTGACATTCCAAATGCGTCTCTAAAACAATCAAAATATCCAACATTATCAAATTGGAAATCAGAAACATTTAATAATGCACATGTAGCAATTAAAATGAGTGCAATGCATGTTCGTGACATTCCCGGCACTATTGCATAATTTCCCGTCACCAAATTTTCTTTAAAAATTAGAAAACCATTGACATTAATATCACTCAATTCGGAACTAATAGGTCCAATTATTAATAAAATATGGATCGAAAAAATCATTTCTCGGTCCCCTCACTTAGACCAAATCAATTCCCGTCAATTTCTGCTCTAAAAATTTCCAATTTCACAAATAAATGAAATTAAATATTATACAAATCCGATGCCTCGAGAATCAGGTCAATCGGATGTCGGACGGAAAAGATATTCCTAAAACACGTTTAGACTAAAACACCACATGAAACTTCACTCTAGAAATTGAACATCTTAGAGGCTAACTTGAAATCCGACCTCTTCATAAAAATTGAAGATCTATGTCTCTAGTTTACTTAAAAAAAAGAATCAGATCGATTAGAGCTCTCTACCTCAAGGTATCTCCAAATTACTGAAGCATGTTTAGATTTTTCCAATGGGTCTACTCACTTGGATCCGACCGACCTTTCTCAGTTAAATCTAAAAAATACTAAGTGTGGTATGGAAAAATAGAGATATATCTTAGGAACCCAACGCTTCAAAAATCAGGTCGATTGGAGGTCGGATGAAAAATTTATACACAAAAGATTGGACAGAGGTCATTGGGCGTGCCGGGCACCTCACACGCCTGGGCGAGCGGTGCGACCACTCGGCCTAGCGAGCGAGCGGCTCGCTTGCCCGCCCACGAGCGAGCGTCTTGCTCGCCCGCAAGGTCGAGTGATGTTACATTTTTTTTTCAAAAACTTTTTTTTTCCAAAACCACCTCTTCTTTCACAAGACCGACCTTTCCACACAAATGTCCAAACAATACAAATTCGGTCTCGTTGGAAAGATCTCGGAAATTCCTACAAGTTTCATGAAGAACTTGAAATTTACTAACACCTCTAAGGGTGTCGATAATTCACTCAAATACACTGCCTAGTCACACATTTACTACCACAATGCAATACTACCACAAAAATTCATAACTTTTCATCTCCTTAACCAGAAATTCCGAATTTTATATAAATAAAAAGAGCAAAACAAATGCTCCATCTTTTATGAACAAATTGAAAGCCAATTCCATCATCAAACAACTTTATTTCTCAATCAAAGCTTCAGCCTATCCAAATCATTCTCAACAGAAACCCAATCTTTCAAAATTCATAACTTTCCAACCCATTATCAAAAAATTACATACCATATAGCAATAAAAAGCTTAGACAATGTATTACAATTCTCAAGAAGAAATTTGCACCCAATTCCATCTCTAACTAGGTTAAAAACTCCCATTACTGTGGCTGTCCAAGAAAACATCATTTAACCTAAACTATAACAGAAATTTACAAATTCATATCTAACCATCCTTACATTCCAAATTCGCATAAAATACCTCGTTAGAAAGATACAACAATCCTATACAATTTTCCAGAAGGTCACTTGAACCAATTTCACACTTAACAGTCCCAATTAAATCTCTGAACACAAAGTGTACAAGACCTTCACACTTAGAGCATTGCACACCAAAGGCTAAATTACCACTTGAATATTAACAGACCATAACTTTCAATCTATTCATCAAAAAAATTCATACTTAGTGGTGTTAGAAAGCTAACATAACAATCTTAAACTTTCATGAAGACCAAATTTGCAAATTCAATCCAAATCAACCTAATAAAAATCACCAAAGTTTCAGGTCACAAGGTTCAGATACTGTTCATACAACACCTAACAATTTACTTTCCAAGTAAAAATTAAAATCCTTAAAGTCAGAATTGAATTAAACTCCCTTAATATGAAATATAGCCCTACTTCTCAAGTTTCATACAAGTCAAACCTCAACTCAATAGCACAACCACATCACAAGTTATACTCAAATAACTGAAACGTGTACATGTTCCATTTTTCCAGATTCGCTTCCTAATTCTCCTCCTTTCATTTTAACATAATTCCTACATCAATACACTTCAAATATAGCCCCTAATCCAGCCACAATATCCTCTAGATCATCACTTGAACACTTAACCAAAAGATGGCTGCACACATCCGAAATATGCTTACTTTTATTACCAATCATTTAACATCATTCTAACACCAAAACCAATGTAACACATGTTCAATCATTCATTTACATTAATCCTTAATCAATCAAGAACACATCCTACCCATTTCAACCCACACCATTTCTCATGTAATTAGATGCACAAACATCACAATTCATGCGTTAAAAAGAACGATCACAACTTAAAACATAATCTTACCCAAACAAGCCTTTCATTCTTCATTTATTCCACTTTTTACCAAATCACCAATTTCTCCTCTTCACTACACATACACGACAATTACCATATTTAAGGGATATAGAAGGCTTAAGCTTAAACACATAAAAAGGAAATTACTTATGATAAAAGAGCTTTAATTTGAGGAGAAGAGAAGCACCTTACAAGGAGAAGAACACCAACGATGGAGGAGGAGGAAACTTTCGGATGAAGGAAGCTTTAGGTTTTTAGGCTGATTTTTTTCAATGCTTCAAGGATAAGAGTCGTAGGTGAAGGAAAGAGCAAGACAAGAAAATTAAATGCAATAGAAGACTTGTCACTTAGTGGAGAGAAAGAAAAAACCATCAATGAAGAACTAAAGCTATGGATGAGAGGAACCAATAGCTTTCAAAGTGATTTTTTTTACAAGTTGCAAGGAGAAGAGTCGTGGGAGAGTGACTCACGACCTAGGACATCTGATCGCGGCTCTGTCGATGCGATCTTACGATCGATCCTTGGAAACCGGTCAAATAAAATAAATTCCAAGATTGCTGTATAGAATGCAACCTTGGGTCGTCTCACTTAATTGGAACCAAATAAAAATGGTCTAAACTAGCCTAAATGTCAAAAATTGCAATTGAAGTTGATAAACGGGGGTTTGGTATTTTGGTCAAAACTAATAAAGTATTCAAAATCTAACAAAAAGTATAAAAGAATATTTTTGGGATTTTTGAAATAATGCAATAAACAAAGAATCAGATAAAAATCAAATTGATAAAATCCTCTTGAAAATGAGGCTCAAAGCTATCACAGTTCAAAATGATTTTTAGGGATACAATCCACTAAGTTTCGAAAGATCAACCCTAAAGGACTCTTTAGGTCCAAAGATTTAATTAATGAACTCCATCATTTAAATCTTTGTTAAAAACCTTAGTGTGAGAATAGACAAGCAATTGCAACCGGTCTATTGAATAAAACACAACAATCTCAATCAAACACAACTAGGCAGATAAAGACCGTAAATGCAATATTCAATGACATATATGAAACTTCATATATTAAGCATCAAAAGTTCTACAAATTACTTAGTCCAAATCTCAACATAGTTATCAGCACACGGTTAAACTATAACAATGCTAATCTAGAAATATCGATGCAATCCTCTAACTCAGAAGTTACACAAATATAACTAGAATTCAGATACTATGTGATTACTCCCCTTCGAAGCTTCTGTGAACTCAAGCCATTGCTACATCTTCAAGAGGAAAGTTGACTCACCACGCATGACTCTGGTTGATCCTCGACATCTTTGGAGATGTAACGATGCTCATTTTGGCAGAAGACGCTGACGGTGGTGATGATGGTACACGATGATGAAAACGTGGAGATGGAATCGAATGTCGTCTTCTTCTTCTGCTTCCCGAGTCTGCGTGTTCAAAGTTTTCTCTATATCTCGTCTCCGTATGACCTAAAAACGGCAAGTTTTTATATGATGGAGCGCGGGCTGGGTCGAAACAGTGAGACGAACTTTCCATAAAAAGTCGAATATCCGCTCGTACGTCGCGACGAATAAAATAAATAAATCAAATTAAATCATGACGCAGTAATCGCTTTTCGTCGGCGTCGTGTGAGATGCCATGCGTCATGACGCGCGGAAAGACCTATGGTTGTTGACTTCGACGTTGACTCCTTTGTTCTGCAATAAGATAATAGCAACAATTTGCGTACCAATTGTCCCAATAAAATTGTAGAGAAATAAGTATCAAATCATGACAATTTATCGACAAATTAAGAATTGAAAGAACTCGGTATGAGGAACCAATTTAAGCACAAAATCATCAATTAGAGTCAA
The DNA here is from genome assembly GCA_029891385.1 of Erythroxylum novogranatense. Lineage (NCBI taxonomy): Eukaryota > Viridiplantae > Streptophyta > Magnoliopsida > Malpighiales > Erythroxylaceae > Erythroxylum > Erythroxylum novogranatense. The sequence continues at coordinate 35,596,357 of CM057233.1, read as the reverse complement.
CACATGCACAAGCAACTATAAAATGCAACCAATTTATAGTATAAACTTGGCTCAATCAAATTCCCCCACACTTAAACCTTTGTACTCCTGGACAAAGTTTACAAGAGTCAAAAAGAATACAAGAGAAAAAGAAAATAGCAGCCATGCTCAAAACAATAAAATGAAATTGACGCAAGTCACTTCTGCAGAATTCAACCACAACAAAATGAAAGAGTGCTAATAAAATAAACATTGAAAGAATTCAAGTACAAGAGATTGAACAGAAGAGATAGCACTCAAGATATAGTGTTTTCGCCATTTCACTTGGTTCAGGGATATTTTTTCTCTCAATCTACTTAATCCATCTCTTACCATAAGCTTGTGTCAATTCTATTTCTCCACCACAAAAACTATCATTCTGAAGATCAAGAGGACTTTGAGGGTTGTAATGTATGGAAGGCTAAATGAAATGGATGAATGGAAAGAAAGAAAATATGAGCATATGCACTAAACGCGAACTGATGTCAACAGTGGAATGCAAACTAATCATTTGCATAAACAGAATGCAACTTTTTTTTTAACATTTTAGAGACATTGTCTCTTTCTGGACACACAATTTTTTTTTTATATTATTATTATTATTTAATGTTATTTTGACATAGGCAAAATAACTGATGACACCACAATGATATGAATGCAAATGCTAATAATAGGAGGGCTCAAAGGGGCTAGCAAGGGATAAATGTGTAGTGGACAGTGTTTAGGAAAATGGGTTGAGAAAGGAACGCCTCTATCATATCAACAAAAATTCAGTCCATTAAGCTTCAAGTAAGAATTGAAACAAGTTCTAGAAAAGAATGAAATAAGTAGATGCACACAAAGATAGAGGAAAAGTTATGGCTCAAATATCCTTCCACAAGGGTATAATCTCCATGAACAATCTCAAGTCTAAAAAACTCACAATGCCACTTTGTTAGCATGCTTCCATTCACTTTGAATTGAGAACATTGAAAGCAAGATTTTGTCAAGGTCAATTATCATTAAAAGGATGGAAGGTGTTTTCAAAAACTCAAGCATCATTTTGAACCTAGTAAAAACTTTGAAACAAAAGCCACAAAAGTCTAGTGCGAGATAAATTTGAAATGAGTGGAAGAATTCAGCGCGACGTGCAGAAGCAGACGTCGAGACGTATGGACGTCGCGACGTATACAAAATTTGAAGATCGTTTCGCCGCGACGTGTAGACACTCGTCGCGGCGAAGAAATGCAGAATGACAGAAAGATAAAAAATTCACCAAGTTTATCAGCAGAATGCACCAATTAGCTAACAATTCATATTGTCCTCAATATCAACAGTCATACAATGTGAAATATAAATGAGGAAACAACTCCCCCACAGTTGAAGCACACATTGTCCTCAATGAAAATGTACGAGAAGCACAAATGCAAAGAAACTCATGAAGGGACAGAAACGATGATAGGAAAATGAAAAGAAAACAAAGGAAGCTATCTATCTAAGGGCTATAAAAAGTAAGTGCGAAACACAAAACGTAAAGAAACAAGCAAAGGAGACGAAAAACACGATATTCACAAAGGATTTCGGTTCTCATAATAGAGCTTCAAAAGATGGCCATTGACCTTGAGTCGGGTTCCAGTTGGTTCATGTAAAAGCTCTACCATACCAAAGTTGTGCACCTTTGTGACCAAGTACGGTCCCTCCCAACGAGTATTGAATGTCCCATGTTTGAAGGTGAAGCGAGTTTTGAATAACAGGACTTTATCTCCCTCTTTGAAACTTTTCCTCCGAATGATCTTGTCATGCATCAATTTGGATTTTTCTTTGTAGAGTCGTGCATGCTCATATGCCTCTAACCTTAATTCCTCGAGCTCCTAAAGTTGCAACTTCCTCTCCATTCTGGAAGATTCCAAGTCCATATTGCATAGTTTGATTGTCCAATATGCTTTGTGCTCCAATTCTACAGGTAAATGGCAAGCCTTTCCATAAATCAAACGGTAAGGGGACATACCTATTGGGGATTTATAAGCAGTCCGATATGCCCAAAGTGCTTCCTCGAGGCAAAGGCTCCAATCCTTCTTGGATGGCTTTACTATTTTCTCCAAAATGTGCTTCACCTCTCTGTTAGAAACTTCGGCTTGTCCATTGGTTTGCGGGTGATACGCAGTGGAGATTTTGTGAGTGACCCTAAATTTCAAAAATAAGTTATCAATGACTCTATTACAAAAATGGGTTCCCCTATCACTCACTACAGCTCTCGGTATTCCAAATCGACAAAAGATGTTGGACTTAAGAAACTTAGACACGGCTTGAGCATCATCTTTTCTAGTGGGGATGGCCTCTATCCATTTTGACACATAATCCACAGCCAAAAGGATATACACAAATCCAAAAGAGGGGGGAAATGGACCCATGAAATCAATTCCCCAAACATCAAAGATTTCACAAAATAAGAGAGGTTGTTGTGGCATTTCATGTCGTTTTCCTAATCCTCCAAAACGTTGACATTTATCACATGACCGATAAAAGTTAAATGAATCCTTAAAAAGGGTAGGCCAATAGAAACCAGACTCGAGGATCTTCCTAGATGTTTTCTTGCCTTTGAAATGCCCACCACAAACCATTGAATGACAAGTCGAGATTATATCATCATGTTCTTCATGAGGAACACATCTTCGATACTTGGTCCTTGCACATTCTCCACGTAAAAGGGCATCCCAAATGTAATGTCGAGCTTCACTCTTAAGCTTCTGAGCTTGTGCCTGAGACATAAACGGAGGGGTCAATCCAGATATTAGGTAGTTAACAATATGAGCATACCAAGGTTCTTTAACAATTGAAGCACATAGGACCGAATCAGGAAATGAATCACAGGTAAGGTCAGAAGAATCCACTCCCTGTGTGTCATTGGGTAGCCTGCTCAAATGATCAGCCACGTGGTTCGCTGCTCCCGCACGATCCTTAATCTCGATATCAAATTCTTGGAGCAACAATGCCCACCGTATTAACCTAGGCTTGGATTGTGGTTTCTTGAGGAGATACCGAACAACTGCATGATCAGTAAAAATGGTTACATGTGAGTTCAACAGATATTGCCTAAATTTTTCTAAAGTAAAAACTACTACAAACAGCTCTTTTTCAGTGGTAGTATAATTGATCTGAGCTGGATTCAGTGTCTTCGAGGCATATGCAATAACTCTTGGTGACCTCTCCTCTCGTTGACCCAGCATCACCCTTACAACACAATTAGATGCATCACATGAAAGCTCAAAAGGTAAATTCCAATCAGGAGCAACTAGAATAGGTGGAGAAATGAGTTTTGATTTTAGCATATTGAAGGCACTCTTGCAAGAATCATCAAAGTCAAACTTTTCATCTTTTTGCAAAAGCTTGGAAAGAAGTAACGCAATTTTGCTGAAATCCTTAATGAAACGCCTGTAAAATCTTGCATGACCCAAAAATGAACGTATGTCACGAATACAAGTAGGGTAAGGCAAAGAAGATATAACCTCAATCTTAGCTTTATCCACCTCAATCCCCTTGCTAGAAATTAAATGGCCAAGCACAATACCTTCACTGACCATGAAATGACATTTCTCAAAGTTCAAGATCAAATATTTTTCAATGCATCTTTGTAAAACTTTTTCAAGGCTAGACAAACAAGCATCAAAAGAATCGCCATAGACTGTGAAATCATCCATAAATACTTCCATACATTCCTCTAAAAATTCACAGAATGCAGCCATCACACAATGCTGGAAAGTTCCTGGGGCATTACACAAACCAAAAGGCATCCTTCGATATGCGAAGGTGCCAAAAGGACATGTAAACGTGGTCTTGTCCTGGTCCTCCGGTGCAATCGGTACCTGAAAGTATCCAGAAAAACCATCCAAGAAACAATAATGTGATTTGCCCGCAAGCCTTTCGAGCATTTGATCAATAAAGGGAAGAGGGAAATGGTCTTTTCTTGTGGCATCATTTAATCTTCTATAATCTATACACACACGCCACAAATTTTGCACTCTAGTAAGAATAAGCTCATCCCTATCATTTTTGACCACTGTTATTCCACTCTTTTTAGGCACTACATGAATTGGACTAACCCACTCGCTATCAGATATGGGATATATTATCCCTGCACTCAACAACTTCGTGATTTCCTTTTTAACAACATCTAAGATGATTGGGTTAAGTCTTTTTTGAGGTTGCCTCACCGATTTTGACCCCTCACTCAATAGGATCCGGTGTGTGCAAATGGCTGGGCTAATACCGGGTATATCTGCTAGAGTCCACCCTATAGCTCTCTTGTGTTTCCTCAAAACATTCATGAGTCTCTCTTCATCAGTGTCAGGCAAGGTACTAGCGATTATTACAGGTAGTCGCTCATTAGACTTAAGAAAGGCATACTTTAAGGTTGGAGGAGAGGTTTGAGCTCAAGCTCAGGAGGTTTCACAACAGAAGGAGTTAATTTGTGAAGTTCAAGAGAAAAGAGATCACTCCCTCGTTCTTCTGGCATTAAGTTTGGCTCCTTGTAGATGGTCGTGGCTAATCCCTCCTGCTTCCCTGAAACATGAACAGAAGGCCTTTTTCCAAGATCAAGTGAATGTATTTCAGAATTCAAAGAATCTTTTCGTGACTCATATTTTTGGCAAGCATTTTCCTCAACTAAGTCAATCATGTTCACACCCAAAAGTGAATAATCCTCATGTGGGTGCTTCATTGCCTCATACATATTAAAACTCACCTGTTGGTCACCCACCTCCATGGTGATCTTACCTTCTGTCATACTGATCATTGTGCCTGTTGTTCGCAAAAATGGTCCCCCGAGAATTAAGGAAGTATCCTGCATAACTTCAGAAGACATATCAAGCACATAAAAATCGGCAGGAAATACTAAACCCTTAACCTGGACCAAGATATCCTCAATAATACCGACTGGATGCCTAAATGATCTGTCGGCCAATTGTAAAACTACAGATGTAGCTTTTATACTTTTCACTCCTAGGGCCTCATAGACTGATTTAGGCATCACATTGATAGCAGCCCCTAAATCTAATAAGGCACGTCCTATGGTCACCTTTCCTATAACACAAGGAATAGTGAACGATCCAGGATCCTGACACTTAACTGGAATTTGGGGCTTGAACAATGCAAACACATTAGAGCTTACCTGGACTCTCTCGTTTGGCCTAAATTTCCTCTTGTTTGTGCACAAATCCTTCAAATATTTTACATAGGCCGGAACTCTCTTCACTAAATCTAGCAAAGGCACATTCACTTCAACCTTCCCAAACAAGTCAATAATTTCTTTTTCATGTTGTTTTTCATTTAAGCGCTTGCTCATCAAATAAGAGTTTGGAAAAGGAAGGTCTTGAATACTTACCTCCTTACCTTTACCTGCTTGCTTGCTTGACTCTCCACTCCCTGCTTGATCATTGGAACTCTCTGAAGTAGTTCCCTTGTTCCTTGAAGCTTGCTTTCTCTCTCTCAGAAGTTCTTCTTCCCTCACACTTTCTGATCTCTTTATCTTATCCTGTGGTGGAGGTACTGGCTCACTCTTAATCTTATCCTCACATGGCTCTTCATCATCTTGAGGCTTAAACCTCACTTGCTTCCCACTCCTGAGGGCAATGGCATTCAAACTCTTCGGGTTCATCACAGTATTTGAAGGAATAGTCCCACTACTTTTTGCTTGATTTTCACTCATGTTGTTAGACAACTGAGTAACATAGGAATTTATGTTCTCCGCTTTGGTCTCCCATTGCTCCATCCTCTTCTCCAAGGCATTGAACCTGGCAGCAGTCTTTGAGGAATCCTGTTGAATCAAAGAAGCAATAGCATTAAACTGGTTAGCATTAGAATCCCTCTCTTCCTTCATCAAGGTCATCATACTGTGGAGCAACTGATTGGTATCCTCCTTTGGTGGGACTACCAGGGCTTGCTGTTGATTAGGGAACTGGCTAGTGGAAGTGCCAGCTCCTCCCCCTTGTGAAAATCTGGTAGGTGCCCTGTTCTCCTCATTCCTCCAACTGAATCTAGGATTAGCCTTCCATCCTTCATTGTATGTGTTGGAGTATGGGTCCCATTTCTGATTCTGCCTGCCTTGATACATTGCCGAAACTTCCTCATATCGTCCTGGGCAAACACTCGAAATATGCATTACCGACCCACAATTTTCACAACTAGGTGCGGTAAGCTCTGTTGAAGTAGTAGAACGATGCACATTCAAATTTTTCAGCTCGGCCGTGATGCAAGACAGCTGTGATGTTATCCGATTTTCCAAAGAATCCACTTTTGATTCTAGGCTTTCCATTCTTTTAGCTTGAGTCGTCAAGGCTCCCAACTCATGCACTCCTCTTTGATCTCTGACACTGTACTGCTGATGGTTTAAAGCCATCTTCTTAATCAGATCCCATGCTTCCAAGGCTGTAAGGTCAATCAGAGAGCCTCTAGATGCAGCATCTAACATACCCTTCTCATGACTCTTCAGCCCATCATAAAAGTACTGCACCAATTGTTCATCAGGAATTTGGTGATGGGGGCATCTGGACAAAAGATCTTGGAAGCGGTTCCAATAATCATACAGTGACTCATCGTACTCCTGACGGGCTGAGTAAATCTCCTTCCTCATGGAAGATGTCCTGGAAGCTGGAAAGTATTTCTCCAAAAAGGCCTCCCTCAGATTGGCCCGGTATGGTAGCGTTGGCCACATGCCTAGGAAGACTCATATACCACTCTCTTGCTTTCCCTTCCAAGGACAAGTGAAACACCTTCCAAAGCACTTGATCCAAGGTAGCTCCCACTGGCTTCATACTCTGGCAGATCATTGTCAAAGCCTGTAGGTGCATATATGGATCCTCTCCAGCCAAGCCATGAAATTTAGGAAGAGAATTAATCAACAAGCCTTTAATCTCAAAATTAACATCAAAATTAGGGCAAGCGGCAGTAAATGGATCATAATGAACATCAAAAGTTGTTGCTTCCCTAATTCTCCTACGTCTCTGGTTCTCATTGTTTTCTCCCACTCTCTTATGCTCACCATTTCCTCCATTAGTCCCATTTCTAGGTTGGTGAACAGGATAATCAGGATTCGGAAAAATGTTTGGATTCTCAGCCATATTCTCACTATCTCGCTCAACTACTCTCTGTCTCTCTTGTTCTTTCCTTTCTTTCCTAAGTCTCCTCAAATGTCTCTCAACTTCGGGATGGAATTGAACAAGTCTACCTCTCTTGGGCATGCACCAAAAAAAATCAATCCACAAATAAAATGAATGGTAACAAAATTGCTCACAATCACACAAGATCGGATAAAAGTGAAATTCGATGAATGCGAGAGTATGGATGTATGAGTGTGTATGTGTGAAAATAAAAATGTGCAAAGTAAGAGACAAAAATCAAAATATGATGCGTTTGTGTGCAAAAGGGAATCAAACCTATACTATGAACAAGCGTAAAGATCAAACTATACTAAATGCAAGCAAAAACAATGATTCCTATTATCAACGACAAGTCAAAAGAATGACAATGGCTATCCGATGGTAAACCAATTTCTTGGGTCCCCTGCAACTGTGCCAATTTGATCTCGGCTCTGTTGATGCGATCTTACGATCTATCCTTGGAAACCGGTCAAATAAAATAAATTCCAAGATTGCTGTATAGAATGCAACCTCGGGTCGTCTCACTTAATTGGAACCAAATAAAAATGGTCTAAACTAGCCTAAATGTCAAAATTGCAATTGAAGTTGATAAACGGGGTTTGGTATTTTGGTCAAAATCGATAAAGTAATCAAAATCTAACAAAAGTATAAAAGAATATTTTTGGGATTTTGAAATAATGCAATAAACAAAGAATCGATAAAATTAAATTGATAAAATCCTCTTGAAAATGAGGCTCAGCTATCACAGTTAAAATGATTTTAGGGATACAATCCACTAAGTTTCAAAGATCAACCCTAATGGACTCTTTAGGTCCAAAGATTTAATTAATGAACTCCATCATTTAAATCTTTGTTAAAAACCTTAGTGTGAGAATAGACAAGTAATTGCAACCGGTCTATTGAATAAAACACAACAATCTCAATCAAACACAACTAGGCAGATAAAGACTGTAAATGCAATATTCAATGACATATATGAAACTTCATATATTAAGCATCAAAAGTTCTACAAATTACTTAGTCCAAATCTCAACATAGTTATCAGCACACGGTTAAACTATAACAATGCTAATCTAGAAATATCGATGCAATCCTCTAACTCAGAAGTAACACAAATATAACTAGAATTCAGATACTATGTGATTACTCCCCTTCGAAGCTTCTGTGAACTCAAGCCATTGCTACATCTTCAAGAGGAAAGTTGACTCAGCCACGCATAACTCTGGTTGATCCCTCAGATACTGGAGATGTAACGATGCTCATTTTGGCAGAAGACGCTGACGGTGGTGATGATGGTAGACGATGATGAAAACGTGGAGATGGAATCGAATGTCGTCTTCTTCTTCTGCTTCCCGAGTCTGCGTGTTCAAAGTTTTCTCTATATCTCGTCTCCATATGACCTAAAAACGGCAAGTTTTTATATGATGGAGCGCAGGCCGGGTCGAAACAGTGAGACGAACTTTTCATAAAAAGTCAGATATTCGCTCGTACATCGCGACGAATAAAGTAAATAAATCAAATTTGTTGCGACGTGTGCAATCGCCTGCTCGTCGCGTCGTGTGAGATGCCATGCGTCGCGACGTGCGGAAAGACCTATGGCTGTTGACTTCCTGACGTTGACTCCTTTGTTCCTGCAATAAGATAATAGCAACAATTTGCAGTACCAATTGTCCCAATAAAAATTGTAGAGAAATAAGTATCAAATCATGACAATTTACTGACAAATTAAGAATTGAAAGAACTCGGTATGAGGAACCAATTTAAGCACAAAAATCATCAATTAGGAGTCAACACATGCACAAGCAGCTATAAAAATGCAGCCAATTCATAGTATAAACTTGGCTCAATCAACATCTATTACCCATTTGAGAAAGATTGGTAGGGAAGTGACATGTATCACTTGCCACTTGTCCCGGTTTTTATTCTGGTTCCAAATTCTTCTCCAATTTCTCGTCAAACTCCAATGGCTTAACTTAATAAATCCTAACATCATCTTTCTAACTTTTCAGTGCCATTGGCCAGTCATTTCCAGTACAGGAAACCCTCTCAGTCAGTCAGTTGGAAATTTTTCCGGTCCGGGCAAGTACTCCAAAAAATTCCTGAAATTCCCTAAAAATATGGAACACACAAAAATCCACTCCAATTAATTTTTTTTCAAACACAAATAACAGATTTTTTTTACAATAAACATAGATGCCGGGAAAATATCATGAATGCATGAACAATCATGTGCATGTGCAAAAATTTCAATTTATGTGCATATGGAGGCCCTCTTATGCATAAATATGCCGAGACTAATTTATACACTCCTAACCCGTCCCCATTGACCAATTTACGTTTCCCATCGGTGATGGAATGTTACAATTCTCCCCTCCTAATAAAAAATTTCGTCATCGAAATTCATTTTTGACGCTGAAGAAGGTAAAGGTATTGTCATTCCGTTTCTGGTGTCATCTTTCAATCAATTCTCTGTCCAAATAATATACTTCCTCAATTATGTCATCGCTGAGATTCAGCATATTCAAGATTTTACTTCCAATTTCAATACCCTATATATATATATATATATACTTATAACAATACAAATCACTCATACTGCTTTTATCCCATTTTTGTCATAGTTTCATATGGATCACTTGATGTCGAATTGAGTTTCCCCTATTTACACTTTTATCTCCATCTAAGTGCTTCTTGGCCGAGGTGATACTCTTCGAAGTATTTCATTTTTTGCTTACTAGATTTCATCTCTTTAGTGTTAAAACACTAATCTCGTAAGATTCTATAACCTCAATATCAATATCAATCAACTTAACTCATTTGTCATTAATTTGGATCACTTAACCCCTATTACAGATTCATTTCACTCATCAACATTATCTCAACTCAATCATGGCCTTCGACTATTTTTAGGCCCTGTTCACTTTAATATAGAGGTGAATGGTTCCTTTTTGTTGTAAGACCCCTTATACACTATTCGAATGGTGTCACCAATATAACGATTGTTATTCTGACAATCAATCCGAACTATACATCAATCTCATGTCTTTAAGAATTCCAAAAATATTAGTTTTACATTTATCTCCAACAGTTAAGTCTGTTGGTTATTCAAACATTTAATCATTCGATTTTACATTCTAAACCATCAGTCACTCTTTCAAAATACTCTTACTAGAACATAAAGCTTCGATTGTTTCTTGTGTTTTCTCTAACAGTTTCTTTAGTTGGTATTACACATACTTCTTAATCTAATCATAAACATCATTTTCTCAATTCCTCGATAAGGTTCGCAAATTCTAAATCCTCAATTTGGGCTTTGCCAATCCTTTTTATACACACCTGATTTGGAATTCCAATAACTAATAATACTTTCTTTCTGCCCCCTTGTTAGGTCGACATCTTGCACTCAATATTACACTAGGTTTGACACCATTATCACTCGAATTGTGATCTTCTGCTATAGAATTTTCTATTCACCACATTGAATTGTAGCGCTAGCTTTATTATAAAGTACTCAATCGTATAATCCGTTTCAATTTCTTCAAACTCACAAAATACCTCAATCGGTACCGATTTGCGTATTCATAGATATGTCCAAATTGTTTCTGTACGAATAGTGTCTCCAAGCTTTCAAAGCAATGCTTAGTACAACAAATTTAAAGTCATCAATCACAATGCAGTCCATGAGATTATACTTGTTCCTAGGTACATAAACCACTTTACACTATTTCAACAGATTGCATCATAACCTTTACTGGGACACTTCATTAGATATTGCAAAATCTCCAAATTAAAGTGATACAATCAATACGTGAGTTGTAAATTTCTCAAAATGTCTCTTTTTACATTCATCAGTCATACGATTCACACGTTTTTCGTCAAACATTGTTATCAAAGAGCTAAGACCAGAAAACCTTTAACAACTTCTGGGCGTATCCAACATACAACTAGTTCTAAATAACTCCAAATCCCATATATATATCCCTTACAATTTCGCATTTTATCATCACCTGTATCTTCCAATGTGCCATGTTCGAACACTAGTTCACCCATAATTTATTTGATCAAGCTAAGATTCACTTTTATAAAACTTTCATGATATACGATTTCCTCAACTTTCTTCATCACTTTTCAAATACATTAGATATATCATTAATGATCATAGTTACTATCCAATCTAACCACAATTGAGACACTCTATTCTTCAATAGTATATTAAACTCCTTATACCCATGATTGATTCTCATAACTCTTTAAGTATCTAATTTCCCCAATAAGGAAAAATTCTCTTATATTTTTCTTAGTTTCACATTGACGTGTTCTGACGTTTGTTTCTTTACACTAGTTTCTCCACATACATCATTTTATTTGCAATCGTTACTCACTAGGTTGATAATACATTCATCATACCAACTTTGTACTTCCCGAACATATTTACACAAAATATACGTGAACTTAAATTCTCCTCATATTCGCAATTAACGTCTCCTAATGTTCAATAATCCCATTACGTAGTCAAATTCTTTATATCAACATTGTAACATCCCGTCTCCGATGGGAAGGTTATATTGGTAAATTAGGACGGGATAGGATTTTACCGCATAATATCGACTGAACATTCATTTGGCCTCTAATTGTAGAGGATTGAGTCATTTGGCACGTGCATTGATAGGTACATTCATTCATGACTTTTTCCCGGCATTTAATTGTGATACGGTTATGAATTGTGAAATTGTGAATAATTAGGTTTGCTTTTGACTTATGGAGAATTGTGGAATAATTGGGATTGAAAATTTAATAGGAAATGTTTTAGAGTAATTGTAAGCTGATAGCGATTCTTCGAAATTTTTCTGGAAAATTCGGGAGAAAATATCCAGACCGAAAATTTTCGAGTGACGGACTGATTGACTGTATGGTACTGAAATACTTGCCCAACGACTATGAAAATTTAGAAATATGATTTTAGAAATTTATATGTCGAGCCATTGAAATTTGGAGATGAATTGGAATAGAAATGAAATTGAAAGAGAAATAGATTTGCAAGTATTATGAGGAAAGAGGCAAGACGCTTAAGTGATTATCCTTTAAATAGCATAGGTTTTAAAGTTTGAAAAGAAAAGAAATCCTATTCTCTCTTCTCCTAGGGCACGATGGTTTCTCTTCTTCCTTGGAGATTTTCGATCTCTCTTTGAGATCCTTGCTTGCCCTTTTTTGAGGTTGATGAATGATTAGAATCGTTGAGAGAGTGAAGGTTTTTTAGAGTTAAGAAGCTCATCGTGGGTGTTAGAGAAAAGGGGAAAGAGTTGGAGAAATCTAGGAAGATTTGCAGATTTGAGCTTGATTTGGTAAGTGTTTTGGTTTAATGTTGTTATTTATTGTGTTCAATGCATTCTTGGGTTTGATTGTGAGTGATTGAGGTAGTTATGGGTGAGTTATGGAAGTTTTTAGAGTGAGAAATGGCAAAAATCTGATCGGAGAAGGCGACCTGCGGCTCGCACGTCGCGACGTGCGCTAAGCCTCGTCGCGGCGAATTATCATTTAATTCGTCACGACGAGCGGGATGGAAGAAGTCGCGGCGAGCTCGAAAACGTTGGTCGCCGCGGCGAGCTCCTCTCGTCGTCGCGGCGAGCGCAAGTCTTCCACGCCGCGACGAGTTCTTCTCCATGCGTGGCGGCGAGCCCCAAGGGAAACGTTCGATGCCGCGTGACGCCGCGGCGAGCGAATTGAGGTCGCGGCGAGGGATGAATTTCTGATTTGGTTTAATTTGGTTTTTGAGGCATAACTTATGGTGTAGACCTCCTATTGAGCTGATGTTTGATTCGTTATGAACTAGAGAATGAGGTCTACAATTGAGGAAAAGAAAGAGAGTCTGAATTCAGGTTTTTGAGATCGCAATTAGTGAAAGAATTAAGAATGTAATTGTAATTGCAACCTAAGGATGGTTTCTAATAATTGGGTTATAATTGTGAGCATTGTGAATACGAATTCAATGCTATTGGAGTCTTCAATAGGTGAATTTGATCTAGTTCAAATGATATTGGTTTTGAGATTTTTATGAGATTAGCCTAGTGTATATAAATTGGCAAATGGAACTAAACTATAAAAATGAATCTGGTGGAGTTCTATGATATGTTATCGAATTGAAATCTGTCATTATTGATAAATTGAGTGAAAAGTTAGAAATTTATGAAAGAAAGTGAAATTGGGAAATAGTACCGGGAAAGTTATGAATAGGCATAGTACATCTTTTAATTAAGTCATGTGCATCATTAAATTATTTCTGATTGTGCATTTTAGTAATTGGAAATTAATTGATTTTTATAGAGGCTCTGATGGAACGACGATTCCACAGATATTGCTGAGACTTCCAGGCAGGTAGCTCGGAAGTTCAGGTGAGTAACCTAGTTGGTTCCTCAATTTCTGATTGTGAACTGTTCTGTGTTTTGAATGTTGTGAAATACGACTGTTTTGATAAAATGGGATCTGACTGCATGTGATTGTTCGTGAATGTTTCCATGAGATAAATTGTGAATGTATGATAGTATCAAATTGGAAATGAAATGACTGTTTCTGATAAATTGTTTCTGATTGCATGTGAGAAATGAACTCCTTAATTGATTGATTAATAACGGTTGTGACTAGAGCTGCTACTGAGAGTTACAAGCTCGACCACTGAAAAAGAGCCTCGAGCTCAAAAGGGATTAGTGCATACCCAGAGGGCTCTCCTATCCCTACTGACGCGCGGATAGTACTGCATGCCCTAAGGGCTCTCCTACTTCCTAAATCGCGATTACTGTTTACTGTGCCCAAAGAGCGGCAGACGCGTTTGCATCCCTCGAGTAGGGGCGAAGCAAAACTGTGAGGGTGGCCCACTACACCAAAGCGGATAATATCGAAGGGTGGAAGTGCATACCCAGAGGGCTCTCCTCCCCCTAAGATGCGTCTTTTGAATATTGTTCACTGTTAAGCGCTCAGTCACAACTCCATGATAAAATGAAAAACAATGGGAAAAGATTATGTGTGCAACTTTTATGTGTATGGATTAAATTTGGATGGTGTGAAAGGCGAAATGCCTTATAGTGGTAAAATGGAATGCATGTGATATTTTCTGAATGTGCAAAAATGTGATACTCTGTGAACTGATTGTATATGCATGAATTGAGTGAACCATCGATGATGGTTTCTCATTGAGTTCGTAAACTCACCCAACATTGCAATTATTTTTCAGGAATTGAAGAGTACCCCGTTTGACAAACGGGAGTATAATTACTGCAAGAGAGTCAGAGTTTGAGGTCGGGATCAGCTTTCACATCTGCATTAGTGTCATTCTGAATTATTGTAGATTTGTATTTCTGCAATCTCTGCAGACTAGTATTGTTTTTGAACTGAGGGCCCCAATTGATGATTGTCGTATTTGAAATTTGATAATTGAAAGTTTCATGATTGAAATTGTATTGTGATTGAATTGTTTTCGTATTAAAGTGGGCCTAGTATGGTTATTGATTTCCGCGCACTCGACTGTTTTCAAAAAGAAAAATGTCATAATGGATTTTTAAACTGCATTGCATGTGATATTTTCTGAATGTGCAAAAATGTGATACTCTATGAACTGATTGTATATGCATGAATTGAGTGAACCATCGATGATGGTTTCTCATTACTCACCCAACATTGCAATTATTTTTCAGGAATTAAAGAGTACCCCGTTAGATAAACGGGAGTATGATTACTACAAGAGAGTCAGAGTTTGAGGTCGGGATCAGCTTTCACATCTGCATTAGTGTCATTCTTAATTATTGTAGATTTGTATTTATGCAATCTCTGCAGACTAGTACTGTTTTTGAACTGAGGGCCCCAATTGATGATTGTCGTATTTGAAATGTGATCATTGAAAGTTTCATGATTGAAATTGTATTGTGATTGAATTGTTTTCGTATTAAAGTGGGCCCAGTATGGTTATTGATTTCCGTGCACTCGACTGTTTTCAAAAAGAAAAATGTCATAATGGATTTTTAAACTGCATTGACTGCCCTAGCATACCACCCTCGCGGGTCACGAGCTCGGATATCACCGTCGATGTCGGGTTCGGGTCTCGCGGAAGTGGGGTGCTACATTTGTGGTATCAGAGCCCAGAAGTACAATCTTACATGGGCATTCTGAAAAATGTGTCAAGTACATGCATTTAAGTCATGTCACGACAGACAGTGACAACTGATCCCCAGTCTAGCACATGAGTCACATGCATGGGCATGTATCAGTCGTTTAAGCGGTTAGAAATAGTGAGGAAATGAGAATAGGTTAGAATGTGATAAGAGGAAGTTGTGAATATTGTGGAATAAGGAAAAGTGTATGATTCGATTAAAAAAATGAAAATTTAGTGTATTGGTATTGGTGGATATATTGCGAGACGCAATATCGGAGTTATAATGTGGTATATCCTTAAATGTGGAACATATATAAATATAGAATTGTGGATTGATAGAGGAAAATAGAGATGTGTTAGAATTTGCAAGATTTCAAGTGTATAAGGTGGATGATAATAAAATGTTCTATGATCTAGAGAAGGTACAATTGGGTTTGATTTCTGTGACGAGAGTTATGGATAATGATTTACGACCTTGAGTCAAATAGATCAAGAATGATTGTATATCTATGATACTGATTGGAGTGTGAAAATACGTGGGTATGATGTAGTAATGAAAGGAATGAAATGTAAGACACTGATAATGACAGATGAAAAAGTTGCCACGGTTTAGTTGATTTGCCTGAGTAAATACACACCTGATTATGGGAGCCCCATGGCAAGTAAAAATATTAAGCTCAATTGTCTTATATGTGTAGAGATGACATGGGAAGAAATTGGTGAGTTCGTGGCTAATTGTTAGTCACAGTCCCTATCATTTAAATTTCAATATGAGTTAGAATAAGAAACGAAAGTGATTATAGTGATCAATTGGGAATGAATGGAGAGTGTTTATGATCCTCACGATAGGGAACGACTACAAAAAAGGGAAAGTGTTGTCAAAATTGAATGAAAACAAAGTATCCTTAACGTAAGTGACAAATTGGTATATTGACGTAATGATTTTCAATGGTATGTACCGTAATGAACAATATTAAAAGGATGTTCTTGGTATGTGGATTATGGCATAGATTGATCTACATGGGATATTGAGTATAGCTGGAATTGATTTCCTATGGTATTGAAAATGATTAACAAGAAATAATGACAACAGTTGATGAGTAGAAATTTCATAAATGGTATGGATGAAAATAGTAAGAAATCTTCTTTCAAAGAAGAATTTACCTGAATTAGGTACGATGATCAAATGATTTGATTTGCAAGTGATTAATGAAAGGACAATACAGGGATAAATCTGAAATGAATTACAGGTTAACTTGAGAGTCATAATCTTAGCTGAGACTCAAGTGTAAGAAGAAAAAAAATCTGCTACTGAGAAGATATGCCCTATGTTAAATGCAAGGAATCCAATTTTGTAATAGGATTATTGATCATTAAGAAGACATTATTTGCGAATTTGAGGAGAATATTGATTCACGAATAATTGGTGTAAAATTGTTCGGGAAGTAGAAAGTCAATAGGATGAATGTTTATTCAATCCAGGGAGTAATCAATCGTAAATAAATTGGGTTATGTGGAGAAATTAGTGTAAAGGAACAAACGTTAAAACACATCATTGTGGAACTGAGAGATTCCTCATTGGGAAAATCAGATGCATAAAGAGTTATAAAAAAAATCAATTTTGGGTATAGGGAATTTTGGGTTGAAATTGTCAAAGATATCAATGCCCCGGTAGTGTTATATTGTTGAAGAGTGAATTGTTTCGATTATGTTTAAATTGGATAGTGACTATGATCATTAATGATGTATTTATAGTATGTGAAAAGTGGAGAAGAATATTTTGCATGGATAGGGAAATCTTTCATATCATGAAAGCTTCAAAAAGGTAATCTTAGTTGATCAAATAAATTATGAATGAATTAGTATTTGGATGTGGCATATTGGGAGACTTAATGATGATAGAGGTAACGATAAAATGCAAGGTTATAAGTGAATATATATATAGGATCTGGAGTTATTTAAATTAGCTATATACTGGATACGTCCAGAAATTGTTAAAGATCAAAATTGTTTGAGGAAAATGTGTGAAT
Organism: Erythroxylum novogranatense; assembly: GCA_029891385.1. Lineage (NCBI taxonomy): Eukaryota > Viridiplantae > Streptophyta > Magnoliopsida > Malpighiales > Erythroxylaceae > Erythroxylum > Erythroxylum novogranatense. Next base: position 35,579,036 of record CM057233.1, on the reverse strand, counting down.
CATACGATTGATGAGTGTAAAAAGGAAACATTTGGAGAAAATTGCAAATTGAGTATTGATCGTATCATTTTTATGTGGAGATTTTGCAATATATGTACAGAAATGTCCCAGTAAAGGTTATGATGCAATCTAATGAAATTGTGTAAAGTGATTTTTATGTATTTAGGGACAAGTATAACCTCATGGCCGCATTGTGATTAATGTACGGGATATTTCTTGAAAGTTTGGAGATTTCATTTGTGCAAAAACATTTATGGATATGTCTATGAATATATAAATCGATAGCGGTCATGAGATATTTCAGGAATTTGAAAGATTTGAAAAGGATTTTTGCGATTGAGTATTTCCCAATTAAGCTAGTGATGCAATTGACTGGATTGAATAGAAAATTAGAGGGCAGAAGATCATGAATTGAGCGATAAGGCTATTAAACCTAGTGTATTACTGAGTGCAAACTGTCGAGCTAGCAAAGGGACAAAAAGAAAGTATTATTCGCTTTTGGAATTTCAAAAACTGGTGTGTATAAATAGGGTGAGCAAAACCCAAATTGAGGATTTAGAATTTGCGAACCTTATAAAAGAATTGTGAATGAATCCAATTTTTGAGTGAGTGATATTTAGGATTGAATTAAGAGATATGGGTGATACCACTAAAGAAATTGGTAGAGGAATAGCGAGGAGCGATCAGAGCCCTATGGTTCAGTAAGAGTGAATTGATGGTTTAGAGGGAAAAATCGAATGATTATATGTGTGAATAACCAACAGCCTTGATTGTTGGAGACAAATGTAAAACTGGTACTTTTGGAGTTCATAGGGACATGAGATCAATGTATAGTTCAGATTGATTGTGGTTATATTAATTGTTGTATAGGTGACACCATTTGAATAGTGTACAATGTTGATAAGTGAAATGAATCTGTAATAGGGATTAAGAAGTCCAAAGTAATGACAATGAGTCGAGTGGAATATTATCGAGGTTATTAGAATCTTATGAGATTAGTGTTTTAATATTGAAGTGGAGGTAATCTGATAAGTAACAAATGAAATGCTTCGTAATGTATCGCATCGAACAAAATGAATAGATGGAGATAAAGGTAAATGGGGAAACTAAATTCGTGATTAAATGACCTCTATGTGATTGTGGTGTTAATAGATGGGTAAGAAAGTTTAAAACCAAAAAGATGATTCAGATTTGTTAAGTGTTACATGGACAGGATTAGGAAATATTGTTAAAATCTGGTATATGTATTATTGATACCGAAAGTGAAGAATTGCGAGTAATCATGAGAAATCAGTTATGATAGTGTAAAGATTGAGAAAGGAAAAAGAGTGATCGATTGTATTGATTCAGTATATTTGACAGGAATTGGTCATGTCGTGAAATAAGTGGGACACAGTATATAGTGATCGAATCAATTCTCCTATTTTTCGGATCAATGGCATATGAAATTTTGAGGACGAAATTTTTATTAGGAGGGGAGAATTGTAACACCCCGTCTCCGATGGGAAGGATATATTGGTAAATTAGGACGAGATAGGATTTTATCTCATAATATCGACTGAACATTCATTTTGCCTCTAATTGTAGAGGATTGAGTCATTTGGCACGTGCACTGATAGGTACATGCATTCATGACTTTTTCCTGGCATTTAATTGTAATACGGTTATGAATTGTGAAATTGTGAATAATTAGGTTTGCTTTTGACTTATGGAGAATTGTGGAATAATTGGGATTGAAAATTTAATAGGAAATGTTTTAGAGTAATTGTAAGCTGATAGTGATTCTTCGAAATTTTTCTGGAAAATTCGGGAGAAAATGTCCGGACTGAAAATTTCCGAGTGACGGATTGATTGACTGTATGGTACTGAAATACTTGTCCAACGGCTATGGAAATTTAGAAATATGATTTTAGAAATTTATATGTCGAGCCATTGGAATAGAAATGAAATTGAAAGAGAAACAGATTTGCAAGTATTATGAGGAAAGAGGCAAGAGGCTTAAGTGATTATCCTTTAAATAGCATAGGTTTTAAAGTTTGAAAAGAAAAGAAATCCTCTTCTCTCTTCTCCTAGGGCACAATGGTTTCTCTTCTTCCTTGGAGATTTTCGATCTCTCTTTGAGATCCTTGCTTGCCCTTCTTTGAGGTTGATGAATGAATAGAATCATTAAGAGAGTGAAGGTTTTTGAGAGTTAAGAAGCTCATCGTGGGTGTTACAGAAAAGGGGAAAGAGTTGGAGAAATTTAGGAAGATTTGCGGATTTGAGCTTGATTTGGTAAGTGTTTTGGTTTAATGTTGTTATTTATTGTGTTCAATGCATTCTTGGGTTTGATTATGAGTGATTGAGGTAGTTATGGGTGAGTTATGGAAGTTTTTAGAGTGAGAAATGGTGAAAATCTGATCAGAGAAGGTGACCTGCGGTTCGCACGTCGCAACGTGCGCTAAGCCTCGCCGCGACGAATTATCATTTAATTCGTCACGGCGAGCGGGATGGAAGACGTCGCGGCGAGCTCGAAAATGTTAGACGTGTTGGGACCCGATCCGGGAACCGGATCCCAACCGAAAAACGAAAGACGAAAACGAAAACGAAGTGGCAGATAGCTAAAACGAGACAAAAGTGAAAGCGAAAATAGCGAAACGAATCGAATAAGTGAATCGGATACGAATAACAAAGCGGATAAAACGTAATCGAATCATAAAGCGAAAACAGATCAAAAGCAAATCGAATATCAAAAGGAATACACATCGGAATTAAATGCGAAAACGAATTGAATAAAATACGAAAGCGAATTGAACTGAATTAAATGCCGACATCTGTGAATAAAATAGAAAGACAACAACGATCGCGTTGGAAACCTAGACGAAACATCCGAAATTCGGTATAAATTTTTTTTCTTTTCTTATTCATTCTTTCTTATACCAATCACATCCATACCATTTCCCATAGGAAATTCATTCTTATACCCAAAACTCAACATTCATACATAATCTTATATATATCCATACAAATCTCAAAATTACATTTTTATCCCAAATTTTATCGAAAATTTGGCAGCATGACGGCTGCATTTATTCTAACCCAAACCTGCAAAGTATAACAAAAACACACTTCTAAATCCCCAACCAATCACACAATCAATCAAAATCTACCGGACCCTCCGTCCGGGATCTCAGCAAATAACACACTCCTATATCTAAACCACTTCACATTTCAATCTTAAATTCCATACACAAAATCCTAAATCAAAATCATTATCATACACCATTTCATATACAAATTCATGACCATTCACAATACCCAACTTTATATGCAAGTACACTTTCCCAAACTTATCTTAAGCCATATACATATCCATACTAAAGTCAAAACTTATACAAATATCGAAATTGACGTCTTGACGATCTCTCATCCGATCTCCTGCTCGAATACCTGGAGATGGGGATGAAAGGGGGGTGAGCCCGAAAGCTCGTGGATAACACATTTATAACTTGACAAATAAGCAGAAATCAATTTTTCATAAGCTTTTTGCCAAAAGGGCTAATTTTTCAAACTTTGTAACTTCTCAAAACGGTTTCCTCAAACCTTTCAATTTTTCAAACTTTTCATAACAAAAGTCACCTTTTTTCCTTTCTCAATTTTTTTTAAACATGAATGCAGCACACAGAAACAAATCAAAACACGTAATATATCGAATGGTCAGTTCGGTCCGAATAGAACGCATCGCACATTCCGTTTAGCGGTTATGTGTACCGTGAACGAAACGTATTACACTTTTCCGCATCGGTCCGGTGTAGCCGTGAAGGAGTCCGATTGAGCTCCGTGCCACTAGCGGGCAGCCGGGAGAAGGCTATAACGAATAGAGACAGTGCACTGACTCACAAGGACCTGACCAAACCTACTTAACACATAAGCGAAAACGAAAGGTCGGAATGCTCGAAGGCACTTTTCGAAAACTTGCTTTTCTTCAAATTTTTCATATTTTCACATAATGTCAAACTTGACACACTCACATTCACAAATCACATCAAGACATACAACAGTTCACATTCACTAATTTAATCACGTATCAATTCAAATCATAAATATGAATGCAATGTATTTCTTTAAAACATAACTCAAACAGATACATATTCATAATGCACATTTTTCAAAAATTATCTAACAATTCAAAAATCATGAATTTCTTCAATCTTGTAATTTCTGAAAATCATTTCTAAAATAAGGCATTTAATCATTCTTTCAATCATTTACATAAATATAAATAATAATTTTTAAAAAATCCATTTTCGCCTTCTTTAAATTTTCAAAACTTGCTTTCTTTAATTTTTCAAACTTTCATGTATAGCTTACAAATCAACATATAAATATGCTACCCACCTCGAATTAATGCCCGAAACTTGATTTCAAGCTCCAATTGATCCTTGCTTCTTTCCTTCTTTCAACTAAAATTGACCTAAGCCATAATCATCCAAATTCCACATCATAATTTGCATAATTTTCAAAATTAACTATAGGAAATTCATAATCATCATATTTCCAAGCTTTCTAAAACCAGAATTTCTAAAATCCCCAAATTCAAAATTTTACCTAAATCAATTCACTCAAATTCAATCTCATTAATAACTTAATTTTCAAAATTGATGTCATAAATCATCAATTCATACTAATTTCAAGATATTCGAAATTCCCCAAAATTTGACATAACTCCTACACACAATTATCCAAAATTGAACATCACAAATCATATAATCTTTCAATTGACTTAGGAATTCTTTAATTCCCCACATATTCAAGCTATTGGAGAGAAAATTCTCAATTTCCACAATTGGCCTAAACCCCCAATTTACCATTTTTCAAATTAAACCTCACTTAAGGCATAAACATCAAAATTGACTTAAGAAATCTCAAATTCAGCATTAATCCAAGCTCTCTAAAGCAAAAACTTCAAAAACCCATAATTCCAAACTTTGACATAAACCCCAAATTCATAAAATCAACATAATCATAGCCTAATCTCTTCAATAAACCTTAGAAAACTTAAATTCATAATGTTTCCAAGCCATCTAACACAATAAACTCATCAAAAAATTTCAAACTCAACTTTCTCTCTCTTTCCATTTTCTCCACCATTTTCGGATTTATTGAGCTCCAAGACAAGCTTCCTTCTTCTTCCATGTCTTCACCTTGAAAACCACCGAAATCTTGCTTAAAAACCCCTGGAAAAACCGACTTGCTTCATCCTTCTTCTACTTTCCTTCCACGGCCGATTCCTTCCCTTCATCCTTCTCCAATGTTTCTTCTTCTTTTCTCTTAATTTTTTGTGAACTTTCTGCTGCTTTAAATGGGTAAAAACGACAGTTGTAGTTGAGTTTAAGGCCAGGGCATTAGATGGGAGTAAATGACCTAAATGCCCCTTCATTTAAGTGAAATCCCAAAATACCCCTGTACAGGATTTTCAAAATCTGATAACTTGCGTCCTGTTTTCAAGCATCTAAACGAAATAATTTGGACAAACTTTCTGCTTGAATATTGTTCCTCTGGATCATACGAATCCAACGCCACTGACCACGCTCAATTCGGATCAGAAACGAAGAATTTATAGCCAAAATACTATCGGACCTTCACAAAATCCGAGACTGAACATTACGCTAATTTAATTCCAGAAATTAACAATCTTAGGGATGAAATTAAATTTCGATCCCTTCACAAGAGTTGTATCCCTATATCTTAATTTTATTTTCCCTTATGAATCAACTCAATCGGAGTTGTACAGCTCCCAAAATTCGCAAAATACTGAACCATGTTCAGAAAATTATCCAACTTATAACCTATAACCAAAGCTCTTACTTTGGTTCAATCAACCTCTTTCCATTTAATCTCCTAAAAATCATAATTTTTCAAGAAAATGAAATTAATCGTCTTAGGAATCCAACGCTTCGAGAATCAAATCAATTGGATGTCGGACGAAGGAATTATAAGCAAAAGATTACAAAAGGGATCGGATTAAAAACAAAGTAATGGAACTTCAAAACCGAACTTTTCCAAAATCATATCTCTCGATACCGAACTCGAAATTTGAAAAATTTGGTGTCAATAAAAAGATCAAAGGAAGCTCTACAACTTCCCTGTAGTACTCAAAATCAAATTAGGTCTCGAAAGAGATCAAAACCTCAATCAAAGATTCTGTCCAAAACAGTTTTTCCTAAACGACTTCCAATTTTTAATCGCTCATAACTCCTTGCCGCGATATCGAAAAATTGCAAACTTTATATCAATGGAAAGATAAAGACATCATCTAAAACTTTCATGAAGACCACTTATTCTAATTCAAACTAAATCCATACGACGAGAGGCCTTGAAGCATAGAACACACAAATCTATACTTAATAGCATTTTCAAAACAAAGCATATCTTCAGAAAATCATATCTCTCAATACCGACATCGAAAAATAGCAAACTTTATATCCACAAAAAGCTCTCGACAGAGGCTACAATTTTCATGTTGATCATTTTCTCAAATTTTGCCTAAATCAAAAAGTCAACTTTTTCTTCAAAAAGTCAAACTCTAAACGAACTTTGACTGATCATAACTCTCAATTCCGATATCAAAAAATATCAAACTTTATGGCTACTGAAAGCTCTTGACATAACTACAAGTTTCCAGAAGACAATTTTCTCAAATTTTGCCTCAAACAAAAAGTCAACTCTCTCAAGTCAAACTTTCCATCTCCAAAAGTCAACTTTCTTAATTTTTTTCAAATTCTTTCACTTTCTTTCTTTATTTCTTGATTTTCCACTCCCATTTCAATTAACTCATTCTCTTTCCTCTCATAATCCATATAACTTCCTTCAAATATCAAAGTCCTCAAAACTAAACAATTCTTTTCTCATAATTTTTTTTTAATTTCAGCAAATTTTCTTAAATTCATAAATTGTCTCACCAATTTCTTTCTCATTAATATTCATTTTAATATTTCTAATTATCATCAAAAGTTCGGGGTCCAACATTTCTCCCCCTCTTAAAAGAATTTCGACCTCGAAATTCATACTTAGTCATCAAGTAACACATCCGCCTAACCATAGGCAAATTACTTTCTTATCCATTGCCCATCACATACATTCTTAACTTAATCACTATTTCTGAATCTTAATGAACCTTAAGGGACCATCCATCATTTGTCTCATCTTGCAAGGATTCACTTCCTCTTTCTTTAAAGCATAAGCATAGTCAAAATCAATTTATCTCCAATCTCATTTGTATTATTACATTCCTAAAATCGATCATGATTCTCGTCACTTTAATCAACAATCAATTTAATTCTTCAAATATTTCAGATATACCTTCATATCATTTAATCCTATCCTTCAAGTATTTTGTTATTTCATCTCATAAATGTGTAAAGTCGAATCATCCAAATTCATCTTAAAATTCTCATCGCATAATGCCATCATGAACTTCAAATCTCAAGTTCATTAGCACACACTTAAAATCAATCAAAGTTCTTAACCTAACTCAGACAATCACTAAATTCATTCTTAATAACCATATTGCCCAAGTATGATCATAATACTGGGCTCTGATACCATCTATGTTGGGACCCGATCCGGGAACCGGATCCCAACCGAAAAATGAAAGACGGAAACGAAAACAAAGTGGCAGATAGCTAAAACGAGACAAAAGTGAAAGCAAAAATAGCGAAACGAATCGAATAAGTGAATCGGATACGAATAACAAAGCGGATAGAACGTAATCAAATCATAAAGCGAAAACGGATCAAAAGCAAATCGGATATCAAAAGGAATACACATCGGAATTAAATGCGAAAATGAATTGAATAAAATACGAAAGCGAATCGAACTGAATTAAATGCCGACATCCGTGAATAAAATAGAAAGACAACAACGATCGCGTTGGAAACCTAGACGAAACATCCGAAATCTGGTATAATATTTTTTTTTAATGTTGGACCCCACCCCCCACACCTGGGCTAACATTTCCCACCCAGTGTGTGTTTGCGGGTTATACCACGGCGGGTGTTTGCGGGTTATACCGCGACATCCAACCTTAATCAGTACTGTCCTCTTTGGTCAAGGGTGAGCCACGACTCGAACCCAAGACCTCAAGGTTTTGTTCCACTTTAAGTGGACGCCTCTCACCATTAAGCCAAGGGTCCAACAGGACGCCACGGCAAGCTCCTCTCGATGTTGCGGCGAGTGCAAGTCTTCCACGCCGCGACGAGTTCTTCTCCATGCGTCGCGGCGAGCCCCAAGGGAAACGTTCGACGCGGCGTGACGCCGCGGCGAGCGAATTGAGGTCGCGGCGAGGGATGAATTTCTAATTTGGTTTAATTTGGTTTTTGACGCATAACTTATGGTGTAGACCTCCGATTGAGCTGATGTTTGATTCGTTATGAACTAGAGAACGAGGTCTACAATTGAGAAAAAGAAAGAGAGTCTGAATTCAGGTTTTTGAGATCGCAATTAGTGAAAGGCAATTAAGAATGTAATTGTAATTGCAACCTAAGGATGGTTTCTGATAATTGGGTTATAATTGTGAGCATTGTGATTGCGAATTCAATGCAATTGGAGTCTTCAATAGGTGAATTTGATCTAGTTCAAATGATATTGGTTTTGAGATTTTTGTGAGATTAGCCTAGTGTATATAAATTGGCAAATGGAACTAAACTGTAAAAATGAATCTGGTGGAGTTCTATGATATGTTATCGAATTAAAATCAGTCATTATTGATAAATTGAGTGAAAAGTTGGAAATTTACGAAAGAAAGTGAAATTGGGAAATAGTACCGGGAAAGTTATGAATAAGCATAGTACATCTTTTAATTAAGTCATGTGCATCATTAAATTATTTCTGATTGTGCATTTTAGTAATTGGAAATTAATTGATTGTTATAGAGGCTCCGATGGAACGACGATTTCACGGATATTGCTGAGACTTCCAGGCAGGTAGCTCGGAAGTTCAGGTGAGTAACCTAGTTGGTTCCTCAATTTCTGATTGTTAACTGTTCTGTGTTTTGAATGTTGTGAAATACGACTGTTTTGATAAAATGGGATCTGACTGCATGTGATTGTTCGTGAATGTTTCCATGGGATAAATTGTGAATGTATGATAGTATCAAATTGGAAATGAAATGACTGTTTCTGATAAATTGTTTCTAATTGCATGTGAGAAATGAACTCCTTAATTGATTTATTAATAACGGTTGTGACTGGAGCTGCTACTGAGAGCTACAAGCTCGACCACTGAAAAAGAGCCTCGAGCTCAAAAGGGATTAGTGCATACCCAGAGGGCTCTCCTATCCTTACTGATGCGCGGATAGTAGTGCATACCCTGAGGGCTCTCCTACTTCCTAAGTCGCGATTACTGTTTACTGTGCCCAAAGAGGGGCAGACGTGTTTACATCCCTCGAGTAGGGACGAAGCAAAACCGTGAGGGTGGCCCACCACACCAAAGCGGATAATATCGAAGGGTGGAAGTGCATACCCAGAGGGCTCTCCTCCCCCTAAGACGCGTCTTCTGAATATTGTTCACTGTTGAGCGCTTAGTCACAACTCCGTGATAAAATGAAAAATAATGGGAAAAGATTATGTGTGCAAATTTTATGTGTATGGATTAAATTTGGATGGTGTGAAAGGTGAAACGCCTTATAGTCGTAAAATGGAATGCATGTGATATTTTCTGAATGTGCAAAAATGTGATACTCTGTGAACTGATTGTATATGCATGAATTGAGTGAACCATCGATGATACTTTCTCATTGAGTTCACAAACTCACCCAACATTGCAATTATTTTTCAGGAATTGAAAAGTACCTCGTTAGACAAACGGGAGTATGATTACTGCAAGAGAGTTAGAGTTTGAGGTCGAGATCAGCTTTCACATCTGCATTAGTGTCATTCTGAATTATTGTAGATTTGTATTTCTGCAATCTCTGCAGACTAGTACTGTTTTTGAACTGAGGGCCCCAATTGATGATTGTCGTATTTGAAATGTGATCATTGAAAGTTTCATGATTGAAATTGTATTGTGATTGAATTATTTTCGTATTAAAGTGGACCCAGTATGGTTATTGATTTCCACGCACTCGACTGTTTTCAAAAAGAAAAATGTCATAATGGATTTTTAAACTGCATTGCATGTGATATTTTCTGAATGTGCAAAATTGTGATACTCTGTGAACTGATTGTATATGCATGAATTGAGTGAACCATCGATGATGGTTTCTTATTGAGTTCGCAAACTCACCCAACATTGCAATTATTTTTTAGGAATTGAAGAGTACCCCATTAGACAAACGGGAGTATGATTACTACAAGAGAGTCAGAGTTTGAGGTCGGGATCAGCTTTCACATCTGCATTAGTGTCATTCTTAATTATTGTAGATTTGTATTTCTGCAATCTCTGCAGACTAGTACTGTTTTTAAACTGAGGGCCCCAATTGATGATTGTCGTATTTGAAATGTGATCATTGAAAGTTTCATGATTGAAATTGTATTGTGATTGAATTGTTTTCGTATTAAAGTGGGCCCAGTATGGTTATTGATTTCCACGCACTCGACTGTTTTCAAAAAGAAAAATGTCATAATGGATTTTTAAACTACATTGACTGCCCTAGCATACCACCCTTGCGGGTCACGGGCTCGGATATCACCGTCGATGTCAGGTTCGGGTCTCGCGGGAGTGGGGTGCTACAAACATAATGCATACCTAGTCAGTAGCATGAGTCTCTGCTCGGATTAGGACTCTCATAATGACTTTTAATTCATTTCAGATTTATCTCTGATTTGTCCTTTCTTTGATCATTTTTTTAAGGAATCATCTAATCGACTTAACCCAATTCAGGGAAATTCTTCTTTGAAAGAAGATTTCTTGCTACTTTCATTGATACCGCTCATGGAATTCCTACTCATCAACTGTCGTAACCATTTCTTGTCAGCCATTTTCAATGCCTTAGGAAATCAATTTTAGCTATTCATAATATTCCATGAAGATCAATTTATTCCATAACTCATATAATCAGAACATCCTTTTTAATAAGGTTCATTGAAGTATATACCATCAAAATCATTACATCTTATCGAGAGATAGATGTAGGATATCACTTACGCTGAAGATACCTTGATCTCATTTGATTTATTTTTTTGATAACACTTCCCTTTTTGCACCTTTCCTCGATCGTGAGGGTTTTGCCATGATCATGTCCTTCTTCTTCTTTTTATCATATAACAATCTTAATTCATTCCCAATTGATCACTATAAGCACTTTCACTTTTTATTCTAACTCATATTGAGCTTTAAACTATAAGAACTATGATTAGCAATTACCCACTAACTCACCCATTGCTTCCGATATCATCCCCACACATATGGTACATATATGCTTAATATTTTCACTTGCCATGGTGTTACCATTATCAGATGTGCGTTCACAATAGGTAAATCAACTGAACTTTGACAACTTTTCCATCTACCATTTTCATTGTCTTACATTCCAATTTTTTTTCATTATTTCATCATACCCTTGTATGTTCACACTCAAATCAATATCATAGATTTTCCCACTAACATATTCTGACTCTAAGTCATAAACCCTTATTCATAAACTCTCTTCGCGGTAATCAAACTCAATTGTAGCGTCTCTAGATCATAAAACATTTTATTTTCATGCACTTTATACACTTGAAATCTTGCCATTTCTAACATATCTTTATTTTCCTCTATCTATCCATAACGATATATTCATATCTGTCCCACATTCAAGGATATACCCCAGTATAACATTGATGTTGTATTTCATAATACATCCACAAATACCAATTTAATCTTCATTTGTCGTATCGAACCATACACTTTTTTTTTATTCCATGATATCCAAAACTTCCATTTATCACATTCTAGCATACATCATTTTCCTCACTTTTTCTAACCGCTTAAACAATTGATACATGCTCATGCATGTGACTTATATGCTAGATTGAGGATCAGTATCCACTGTCTGACATGACTTAAATACATGTAACTTAACCCATATTTCAAAAACGAACCATATAAGATAGTACTTCTGGGCTCTGATACCACCTAAATGTAACACCCCACTCCCGCATGACCCGAGCCCGACATCGATGGTGATATTCGAGTTCGTGCCCCGTGAGGGTGGCGTGCTACATCATTTAGTATAATTTTTTTAACACTACCCACACACATTATGATTTAAGTGGAAAATAATTTACATTAACAATTCAATGGCCTTGGGGCCCTTTTCATAAATACAATATCATTAATACAAAAATTCAGAAAATAAAATACACTAATGTAGACGCGAACTGATCCCGACTCCATCTCTACTTCATTAACCAGCAGATGTCATGTGCCCGTTGCCTAATGGGGTATTCTTCTGAGTCCTGAAAAATAGTTGCAAATTTTGGGTGAGTTTTGCGAACTCAGTGAGGAACCATCATCGGTGGTTCACTCAATTCATGCAACACATCGTCCCAGATAACATATATTCACATTGCACAATTTCATTTGAACATAGACCATTTATACATTTCACACGGTTAGACATACATAGCCAATTGAATCATAAACATCCATAATTCACTTTCAGAAATACCACAAAAGTATAAGGCTGTTAGCCTTTCGCCCAATCAAAGAGACTAAAATCAGATACATATGACATGTGCATGTGACACATTTCTATTTTATTTCGGTGTTGTGACCGAGCGCCTGAACTGTCCCAACATGGGCGCATTAATCGTTAAGCCAGAGGCTCTAAAACTGTCCCAATAAGGGCACATTAATCGTTGAGCCAGAGGCTCTGAAACTAACCCAATAAGGGCACATTAATCAGTGAGCTTAGGGCTCTGAAGCACTGTGAGCTCGAGGCCCAATTACGTTGAGCTTTAAGCTCTCGGTGGCTGCTTCGGTCACAACTGTCAATTACCGATCATACATTATGCAGGGAACGCATATGTCAAAAAAAAAGCAGACCAACATCATAGTCTATCCCAAATTAACACATTCACGTACATGGTTCACACTCAGTCACATTCAAATCATTTAGCAAGTAGGGCACTCCTATGTCAGTATCTCCCAGTACATCGGGCACCTTTAGCTCGGAATCAGTCATAAAGAAACGCAAACCCACCATTATTCTCCACTGTGCTATAAGCGCAAAATTATAAACAATCAATAATTGAGAAACCATCTAGGTTACTCACCTTTTCTTCCGAAGCTAAAGCCTGGAAGTCTTGGCAACGTCTGTGAATTGACGTTCCAAATGCGTCTCTAAAACAATCCAAATATCCAACATTACCAAATTGGCAATCAGAAACATTTAATAATGCACATGTAGCAATTAAAATGAGTACAATGCATGTTCATGACATTCCCGGCACTATTACACAATTTCCCGTCACCAAATTTTCCTCTAAAAATTACAAACCCATTGACACTAACATCACTCAATTCGGACCTCCATAGGTCCAATTATTAATAAAACGTGGATCAAAAAAATCATTTCCCGGTCCCCTCACTTAGACCAAATCAATTCCCATCAATTTCCACTCTAAAAATTTCCAATTTTACAAATAAATGAAATTAAATATTATACAAATCCGATGCCTCGAGAATCAGGTCAATCGGATGTCAGACAGAAAAGATATTCCCAAAACACGTTCAGACTAAAACACCACATGAAACTTCACTCTAGAAATTGAACATCTTAGAGGCTAACTTGAAATCCGACCTCTTCATAAAAATTGAAGATCTATGTATCTAGTTTACTTAGAAAAAAGAAATAGATCGATTGGAGCTCTCTAGCTCAAGGTATCTCCAAATTATTGAAGCATGTTTAGATTTTTCCAACGGGTCTACTCACTTGGATCCGACCGACCTTTCTCAGTTAAATCTCAAAAATCCTAAGTGTGGAATGGAAAGATAGAGATATATCTTAGAAACCCAACGCTTCGAAATCAGGTCGATCGGAGGTTGGATGAAAAAGTTATACACAAAAGATTGAACAGAGGTTATTGGGCGTGCCAGGCACCTCGCTCGCCTGGTCGAGTGGTGCGACTGCTCGGCCTAGCGAGCGAGCGGCTCACTCGCCTGCATGGGCGAGCGATGTGGAAGCTCACCCGTATGGGAGAGCGCCTCGCTCGCCCACGAGCTAGCGTCTCGCTCGCCCGCATGGGCTCACGATGTTACATTTTTTTTAAAAAAAACTTTTTTTTCCAAAACCACGTCTTCTTTCACAAGACCGATCTTTTCAGACAAATGTCCAAACAATACAAATTCGGTCTCGTTGGAAAGATCTCGGAAAATCCTAAAAGTTTTATGAAGAACTTGAAATTTACTAACACCTCTAAGGGTTTCAAAAATTCACTCAAAGACACTGCCTAGTCACACATTTACTACCACAATGCAATACTATCACAAAAATTCATAACTTTTCATCCCCTTAACCAGAAATTCCAAATTTTATATCAATAAAAAGAGTAAAACAAATGATCCATCTTTCATAAACAAACTGAAAGACAATTCCATCATCAAACAACTCTATTTCTCAATCAAAGCTTCAGCATATCCAAATCATTCTCAAGAGAAACCCAATCTTTCAAAATTCATAACTTTCCAACCCATTATCGAAAATTTACATACCATATAGCAATAAAAAGCTTAGACAACGTATTACAATTATCAAGAAGAAATTAGCACCCAATTCCATCTCTAACTAGGTTAAAAACTCCCATTACTGTGGCTGTCCAAGAAAACAGCATTTAACCTAAACTACAACAGAAATTTACAAATTCATATCTAACAATCCTTACATTAAAAATTCGCATAAAATACCTCATTAGAAAACTACAACAATCCTCTACAATTTTCCAGAAGGTCACTTGAACCAATTTCATACTTAACAGTCCCAATTAAATCTCAGAACACAAAGTGTACAAGACCTTCACACTTAGAGCATTGCACAACAAAGGCTGAATTACCACTTGAACATTAACAGACCACAACTTTCACTCTATTCATCAAAAAAATTCATACTTAGTGGCGTTAGAAAGCTAACACAACAATATTCAACTTTCATGAAGACCAAATTTGCAAATTCAATCCAAATCAACCTAATAAAAATCACCAAAATTTCAGGTCACAAGGTTCAGATACTGTTCATACAGCACCTAACAATTTACTTTCCAAGTCAAAATTAGAATCCTTAAAGTCAGAATTGAATTAAACTCCCTTCATGTGAAATCTAGCCCTACTTCTCAAGTTTCATACAAGCCAAACCTCAACTCAATAGCACAACCACATCACAAGTTATACTCAAATACCTGAAATGTGTACAAGTTCCATTTTTCAAGATTCGCTTCCTAATTCTCCTCCTTTCATTTTAACATAATTCCTACATCAATACACTTCAAATATAGCCCCTAATCCAGCCACAATGTCCTCTAGATCTTCACTTGAACACTTAACCAAACGATGGCGGCACACATCCGAAATATGCTTACTTTAATAACCAATCATTTAACATTATTCTAACACCAAAACCAAACCAAAACCAATCTAACACATGTTCAATCATTCATTTACATTAATCCTTAATCAATCAAGAACACATCCTACCCATTTCAACCCACACCATTTCTCATGTAATTAGATGCACAAACATCACAATTCATGCATTAAAAAGAACAATCACAACTTAAAACATAATCTTACCTAAACAAGCCTTTCATTCTTCATTTATTCCACTTTTTACCAAATCACCAATTTCTCCTCTTCACTACACATACACGACAATTACCATATTTAAGGGATATAGAAGGCTTTAGCTTAAACACATAAAAAGGAAATTACTTATGATAAAAGAGCTTTAATTTGAGGAGAAGAGAAGCACCGTACAAGGAGAAGAACACCAACGATGGAGGAGGAGGAAACTTTTGGATGAAGGAAGCTTTAGGTTTTCAAGCTGATCTTTTTCAATGCTTCAAGGATAAGAGTCGTAGGTGAAGGAAAGAACAAGACAAGAACATTAAATGCAATAGAAGACTTGTCTCTTAGTGGAGAAAAAGACAAAACCATCAATGAAGAACTAAAGCTATGGATGAGAGGAACCAATAGCTTTCAAAGTGATTTTTTTTACAAGTTGCAAGGAGAAGAGTCGTGGGAGAGTGACTCACGACCTAGGACATCTATTACCCATTTTAGAAAGCTAGGTAGGCAAGTGACACGTATCACTTGCCACTTGTCCCGGTTTTTATTCCGGTTCCAAATTCTACTCCAATTTCTCGTCAAACTCCAATGGCTTAACTTAATAAATGCTAACATCATCTCACAATATCCAAGCCTAAAAATTTGACTAGTCCCAACAGATGCCAAACTATGCTCTGATACCACCTTACCATAGGGTATACACCGGGACGCCCGTAGGTCATTCCGATACATATCCTACGATAAGGATGAATTACGAACAATCACTACTGTACCTCACATGGCATCAAATCATAAAGCATCAATACTGAAAATCACTAATTTTTGAAACCATAATTTTTTTCTCATTTCATATCATCAAAAGCAGTAATTTACATAACTGTCAGTTTTTCACTGTCTGTACACTACTCCAAAAGAAATCTACTACAAAAAGCCTAACTAGGTCATCCCTAAAAAATGCCAGCTGACTGACCTGTGAGCCATGACTTCTCTTGCTAACACGATCTGCACGACAGGAAAAGTCTCTCTAGAGCTAGGAGTTTACTCTCTCGGTCCTGAAAAATAATTTGCAATTTTGGGTGAGTTTGCGAACTCAGTGAGGAACCATCATCGATGGTTCACCCAATTCATGCATAGTCAAACAAATCACAGTTATATCATAATATCCTATTCAGAAGTACCACATGATTATTCACATGAACACAAGGCGTTTTGCCTTTCACTCAATCAAGACATTCAGTCAAATGCACATGTAATGCGTATGTGACCCTTTTTCCAATTTAATACGTTGTTGTGACCGAGCGCCTATACTGTCCCAATAAGGGCGCATTAATCGGTGAGCCTGAGGTTCTGAATCATTGTGGGCTCGAAGCCCAATTACATTGAGCTTTAAGCTCTCGGTGGCTGCTTCGGTCACAATTGTCAATTACTGATCATGCATTTATGCATGGAATGCATATGTAGAAATAAAGCAAAGCCAACATCATAATCGATCCCAAATTAACACAGTCAACACATAGTTCACACTCAATCACATTAAAATCACAATCACAAGTAGAGCACTCCTATGTCATAATCTCCCAATACATCGGACACCTTCGGTCAGGAATTCAGGCATAAACAAACGCACAAGCCCACCATTATTCTCCACAGTTTTATAAGTGCAAATTTATAAACAATTAATAATTGAGAAACCATCTAGGATACTCACCAAATTGCTTCCAAGCTAATGCCGAGAAGTCTCAGCAACGTCCGTGGGATGACGTTCCAACTGTGCCTTTATAACATTCAAAATATTCACATGTTACCAAATGCACAATTAGAAATATTAAATAAAGCACATGTAGCAATTTAGATGTGTACAATGCATGTTCGTGACATTCCCGGTACCATTCTATAATTCACATCACAAAATATTTCCCTATGTCTTAGGAACCTATAGATACCAGAATTACTCAATTTGGACCTCTATAGGTTCGGATATTGCCACAATTTAATCAATTCTCTCACTTGGATTCAATCCCTAAATTTCAATTAAATCCCACATGTTGGAACCCGATCTCGAAACCGGATCCCAACCGGAAAAGCAGAAGTACGAATCGGAAACAAAGTGGCGGAACGAATCGAATTGAATCGGAAACCCGAAATTGGGCCAAAATAAACTATGAAACACAAACAAATCGAATCGAATGACAAAATGGATCTCAAACCAAATTGGGCCAAAACAAATGCGAATGAACGGATGAAACCCAAAAGTGAACTAAGTGAAAGCGAAAACAAAGCGGAAGCAAAGCGAATGCAAATCGAATACAGAATCGAAAAAAGCAAATCGGGACGGTTACAATCAAAGGCGCAACAGAGACGGATCGAATTCAAACTTACAGTCAAAGTATACAAATGAAGCCAAATCGAATAGCATAACAAATGTCCGACATCCATGAATACAATACAAAGACAACAACGATCGCGTTGGAAACCTAGACTAAGACATATTCGAAATCCGATATAAAATTTTTTTTCTTTCTTTCTTTTTCTTATAACCATTTTTACTCAAACTCATGCAAATCATACAATTTCCTTTTTCTTGGAAATTTATTAATTTCATAATCTCACTCAAATCATAACAAACTTTTTAACATTAATACCAATCTCATAAATCCATCTTTCATACATCTAAATCTTATTTTTATTCATTTTCAATTTATCTAATGAAATTTCGCAAAGATAACTACGCTTTGACC
Organism: Erythroxylum novogranatense; assembly: GCA_029891385.1. Taxonomy (NCBI): domain Eukaryota; kingdom Viridiplantae; phylum Streptophyta; class Magnoliopsida; order Malpighiales; family Erythroxylaceae; genus Erythroxylum; species Erythroxylum novogranatense. The sequence continues at coordinate 35,560,557 of CM057233.1, read as the reverse complement.
TAACCCAAAACCTGCAAAGGTTCAAAATACACTTCTAAAATTTCCAATCAAATATACAAACATCAAAATCCACTGGACCCTCCGTCCGGGATCTCAGCTCACACAAACGCAAACCTAATTCTAAAACACTTTCATAACTGTAATTCAATCTACTAGTCTCATAACTCAATCTCATTTCCAAATTCATACACAATTTCATATACAATTTCACACTCTCATACTTTAATTCATAATCTTCATACCTTCTGAAATTCATGCTCGAAATACATCATAATGAACAATATTAATATCCAAATCTCCATTCACACACAAATACAGATGACGCAAAATTGAACTTGACGCTCTTTCATCCGATCTCCTGCTCTAATACCTGGAGATTGGGGATGAAAGGGGGGTGAGCTCGGAAGCTCGTGGATAACACATTTATAAATTGACAAAGAAGCAGAAATCATTTTTCATAAGCGTTTTGCCAAAAGGACTAATTTTTCAAACTTTGTAACTTTTCAAATAATTTCCTTAAACCTTTCAATTTTTCAAACTTTTCATAATAAATTTCTATAATTTCAGGGTTGAAAACTCTTTTTCTCATTTATCAAAATTATCAAAATTTTCATAAACATGAATGCAATCACATCAAATCAAAAAATACATAAAATCATAAATCAAACACATCAAACACATCAAACGATTTGGGTCGGTCCTAACAGAACGTACTGCACATTCCCGCATAGCAGTTCTGTGCAGCCGTGAACGGAGGGGAGTCCGAAATCGGTACTCCTAAGCCACTTACGGGCAGCCGAAAAAAGGCTATAAACAAATAGAGACAGTGCACTGACTCACATGGGACCTAACCAAACCCACTTAATCACATAATTCACACTTGAAAACGGATTGCCCGAAGGCACATTTTGAAACTTTATTTTCACAGATTCACATAATGCATACAATTCAATCACTACAATCCATTCAATCAATTCAACAATTTTGCATAATTTATCAATGCATACACAACAAATGATTTTTTCAGAAATTTCTACTGAATTCATAAAATCATTTGAAAACAATGAATTTAAACTTGTAATGATTTCTCAGAAATCATTTGGAAATCATATTTTCAAACATTAATCAACATTATTTTCAAACATTTACAAAAACAATAATTTATCAAAAAAATCCAATTTTTTTGTTTTCTTTAAATTTTTCAAAATTGCATGTATAGCTTACAAATCAAAATATAAATATGCTACCCACCTCGAATTATTGCCAAAAACTTGTTCCATGCTCCAAATTGACCACTTCTTCTTTCTTCCTTCCAATTTAAAATAACCTAAGCCATACATATCCAAATTCAACATCATAAAAATCATAATCTTCAAAATTAACTATAGGAAACCCAAATTCATCACTTTTCCAAGCTTTCTAAAACCAGAATTTCTAAAATCCCCAAATTCAAAATTTTACCTAAACCAATTCACTCAAATTCAATCTCATTAATAACTTAATTTTCAAAATTGATGTCATAATTCATCAATTCATACTAATTTCAAGATATTTAAATCACCAATTTCAAAAATCCCCAAATCTCAAAATTGGCCTAAACCAATTTATCTAAATTCAATATCATAAATCACAATTTCTTCAAAATTAATTTCATATTTCACAAACCCATCATATTTCCTATAATTCTAAGCTATTAATTTCCAAAAATCTCAAATCACAACATTAGGCATAAATCCCAAATTAATTTTCAACTAAAATTAAACCCTTAATCCTTAAGAATCATCAAAATTGACTTTATATATCACCTATCCATATCATTTTCCATGTTTATCAATTAAACACTCAACAAATTCTCAAAGCTCAAATTTTTCCCTTACCTCTTTCTCTTCAAATTTCAAAAATTCTTGGGTATGGAAGCAAGCTTTCACCTTCTTCCTTCCTTTTTCCTTGAATCTACTCCAAAATCGTGCTTGGAGCTCCATAAATCGAAACCCCAAAGCTTTCTCTCTCTTCTCTTTCTTCTTCTCCATCAACGAGGCCATTCTTCTTCTCTTCTTTTATTTCCCTTCTTTTCTTCCTAAGCACGATTATGGTAAGAGGCGTGCTTCTAAAAGCAACAAAACCTTGAGGTTGGGTGTTCGATTCCCACCAAAGAGGACAATACTGATTTGTGTTGGATGTCGTGGTATAACCCGCAAACACACGCTGGGTGGGAAATGCTAGCCCAGGTGTGGGGTCCAACACCATAAGTCCATAATTCCACATGGAGAGGTAGATAATTTTCTTATGAATCCGACGCCTTGAGAATCAGGTCAATCGGAGGTCGGATGACGAAGATATAAGCAAAAGAAGCTTTAGGACAAAACAAAAGATAAGAGAGTTTGCACTTATTTCCCTCTCTTCCACCATCTGAATTTCTAACTTGATAACTCTTTACACACTTATCCAAAAAATACAAACAGGATCTCATTGGAAAGGTAATAAGAAACCCTACAAGTTCCTTCAAGGACACTTGAACCAATTTCACCCCTAAGGGTGTCAAAAATTCAATCAAAGTTACTACCTAGTCATAAGGTCCCAAAACAGAACAATATTTTTCCAAGAGCATAACTTCTCATTCCCTTTACCAAAAATTCCAAGTTTTATGCCAAAAGAAAGATCAAAACATTCTCTACAACTTTCATGAACAATTTGGAAGCAAAATCAATCTTTAAACAACTCAAATTCTCAATCAAAGGTTCTGCCCATAAATGACCCCCTGAACAGTCACACAAAATCATAAATCATTACCCAAATGTCCAAAAACTGTATACTTTATATCAATAAAAAGATCAGACAACATACTACAACTCTCATGAAGGACTTGGAAGCCATTTACATTTCTAACTAGGTCAATTTCTTCCATGACGGTGGCTGCCCTTTTAAAGCTTGTTAACTAACAGATGACCTAAATCAGATTCATTCTTGCAAAATCCATAACTCACAATTCGTACATCTAAAAATAGCATATTATGCACCATTTTAAAGATAAAACATTCTTCTACAACTTTCCAGAGACGATTTGAGCTACTTAACATCACAACAGCCCAGAATTTAGCTTCAATGCATAATCACCACAAACCTTATACTTAACACATTTTCCAGCACTAAGCATATTAACACCCAAAAGTCAACAGATCAGTACTCTCAACCTAGATATCAAAAATTTTATACTTAGTGGAGATGGAAAGATAACAAGACCATATTCAAGTTTCATGAACAGCTTGAACTTTAATAACACCTCTAAGGCTGTCAAAAATGCACTCAAAGATACTGCCTAGTCACAGATTTACCATAACAGTGTAGCACTTTTCCAAAAATCATAACTTTTCATGCCCTTTGCCAAAAATTCCATACCATATAGCAATAAAAAGCTCAAAATATACCACAATTCTCAAGAAGGACTTAAAACTAAATTCCATCTCTAATTAGGTCAAATCCTCCCATTAATGTGGCTGACCTATTAAGGTTTATGAAATCAGCATTTAACCTAAACCATAACAAAACTTTACAAATTTGTATCTAACAATCCTTACATCCAAAATTCACAAATAATACCTCATTAGAAAGCTACAACAATCCTATACAACTTTCCAGAAGGTTACTTGATCCAATTCCACCCTTAATAGTCCAAAATTAATATCAGAACACAAAAAGCACAAAACCTATGCACTTAGAGTCACTTGCACACAAAACACATTTTGGGCTGAATTACCACCTGAACTTTTACAGACCATAACTTTCAATCTACACATCAAAGAAATTCATACTTAGTGGCGTTAGAAAGCTAACACAAAACTCTTCAACCTTAATGATGACCAAATTAGCAAATTCAATCCAAATCAACCTTTAAAAAAAACATCAAAGTTTCAGGTCACAAGGTTTAGATTACTGTTCATACAGCACCTACAACTCACTTTCAAGGCCAAATTCAAACCCCTTAAAGCCACAATTTGGCAGAACTTCCTGTATAAGAAATGTACCCAAACACCCCAATTTTAATTCAAGACAAACCTCGCCTCATTTTCTCAACTACATAAAGAGTTATGGTAAAAAGATTGAAATATGTACAAGGTCAAATTTCCAGCTTTTACACTTAAACTAAATCCTGTCACTTCCACCTCATCAATCATCAATTAACCATCAATTTAACAAACAAAATGCCTACCCATATACACCAATACAATTCTCATACAATTTGTTGCACAATTATCACAATTAAAGCATTTAACAACAAAGCAAGCCAAAAACACAATCTTACCTAAGCAAGCTTTCAATTTTCCAAGTCTTCCAAACAATCCCAACTTTCTACCTTTACTCCTCACCTACAGCCACCACTATCATCATAATTTCAAAGCTTAAGTTTGGTCTTGGGTGTGACTAAAAGAGAAGCAAGTAAGTAGTAAGGAAAGCTTCTTGTATGGGAGGAAAAGAAAACACTCAAAGGAGGAAGGAAAGGAGGAAGCTACGGATGAAGAGAAAATCTAAGCTTTCAAAGTGTTTTTTTTTTATGCTTTAAGGAGAAGAGTCGTGGAATACAAGCCCTTCCTAGATTATTTAAATAACCCTTAAGTCTAAGAATAGATAGGCAAGTGACATGTGTCACTTGCCACTTGTCCTCTTCTGAGACACTCCTTAGGTTCTTTCTCCTTTCAATTCAATTTCTAGTCAAATTTGTCTCCAAATTCCAATGGCTCAAAGTTCATAATTCCTAAAATCATATGTCTTATAGTCCAGTACCATTGGATAGTAATTTTCAGTACCGGAAGTCCAATTAGTCTGCCACTTGGCCATTTTTTCGGTCCAAATATTTTTCCCCAAAAATTCTAGAAAAATTCCTAAAATTTCCTAAAAATGTAAAACACACATAAATCACTCCAAAATCAATTTTTCAAACACAATTATCACATATTTCACAAAAATTTACATTTAGACATATATGCCGGGAAATGTCATAAATGCATGTGCAATCATGTGCATGTGCAAAAATTACCATTTATATCTATATAGAGGCTATATGATGCATGAACATACCGAGGTATATTTACACTCACCTAACCCGTCCCAAATGACCAAATTACCCTTCCCATCAGTGATGGGATGTTACACTTAATTTCTTTCATATTTCTTAAACATCATTTAAATCATGCAATGCATCACACTTATAAACAAAACAAAACACATAACACATCAAATGGTTTGGCTCGGTCCAAAACAGAACGGACTACACATTTCGCATAGCGGTCCTGTGCAGCCGTGAACGAAACGTACTACACCTTCCCGCATCGCGTTCCGGTGTAGCCGTGACTTATGGGAGTCCGAGATCGGAACTCCAGTGCCATTAGCGGGTAGCCGGGAGAAGGCTTTAAAATAGACAAGTGCGCACTCGTCCCACTTATGGGACCTGACCAAACCCACATAACACGTAATTCGAAACCGAAAAATTCGGGTTGCCCGAAGGCACTTTTTGAAAATCTTGATTTTCAAAATTTTCATGTCATATCATCATATCGTGTCAATACTTGACACATTCTCATATCCACATATTGTAACATCCCGTCCCCAAATGAAGGGTGAGGACCCGAAATATTATACAAGTGTGCTCAAGGAGAGACAAAGGAAATGCATTGGTTTTGTTCATGCATCTTATTAGCATACATGCATTTACATAATGATTACTGGCTCTTTAAGTGGTACATGCATTCATTGATTATTTATAGGAATTAAAGATAGGGAATGTGAATTGCTAAAATTTATGGGTAGAAGGTGTTGAAAGAGTGAAAGTAGTATGTTTGTGCTGCAAATTGGGATTAATTACTCAAGTAAATGTCTTGATAAATTTGTGGTTAAATTCTCGGTTAAATGGGATGGTTATTGATGTGGTATTGATGCTTGCATGAAAGGAGTAGAGTTGTAGTTGAAATCTGGAAAAATGGAACTTGTGCATGTTTCAGGTATTTGTTTATAACGTTTGATGTGGTTATGCTATTGAGTTGAGGTTTGCTTTAAATTAAACTTGAGAAGTATGGCTAAAATTCCTATGAAGGAAGTTCTGTCCAATTGTGGCTTGAAGAGCTTTGAATTTTGCTCGGAAGTTGAGATGGGTGTGATGGATGAACAATTATCCGGATTTTGCAAAATTGGTATTACTAAAAGTTGAAGATTTATGTGTTATATTTCTAACGCCACTGTGTATGATATTTTTTTATGTGTAACTTGTAAGTTATGGTTTGATAATGCTCAGGTGGTAATTCAGTCCAAAATGTGTTTTGGTGTGCAAATACTCTAAGGGCATAGATTTTGTGCTCTTTGTGTTCTGACATTTATTTGGGACTGTAAAGGGTGAAATTGGTTTGAGTGACATTCTGGAAAGTTGTAGAGGATTGTTATAGCTTTCTAATGAGGTATTTTATGCAAATTTTGGATGTAAGGACTGTTAGATATAAAATTGTAAAGTTTTGGCCATGGATATGGGTCATATGCTGTTTTAATACTAATTAACAGGGCAGCCACATTAATGGGTGGATTCGACCTAATTAGAGTTGGAATTTGCCTTGAAGTCCTTCCTGAGAATTGTAGTAGGTTGTCTAAGCTTTTTATTGTTATATGGTATGGAAATTTTTGCCAAGGGGATGTGGAGTTATGAATTTTGAAAGATTGGATTTCTGTTGAGGATAAATGGGGTAGGCTGAACCTTTGTTTGTGAATTTGATTTAGTTGGAGATGGAATTGGCTTCTAAGTTATTCCTGGAAGATGTAGCATTTGTTTTGCTCTTTCTATTGATATAAAATTTGAAATTTTTGGCTAAGGGGATGAAAAGTTATGATTTTTGGAAGTTCTGATATTGTTTAGTGTGAAGCTGATCGATCAGTCACTTTGAGGGACTTTTTGACCTTTCTAGAGACCAAAATTGTTGTTAAGTCCCTCATAAAAATCGTAGATCGGTCTTTTATCTTTCCTACGGTACCAAGTTTGTAAAATTCAAAGTTCGGAGTCAAAAGTTATAAGCTTTAGAAGTTGCAAGGTCGGACAGGCTGGCCGATCAGTATAGGGTTGTGTTTCCTAAGCTCAATTTTAGTGTTTATGCAATATGTGATGTTGAATTTGGGTAATTGTAGCTTAGGGAATTTTAGTTTGGATGAAGGAAAGAAATAATGAAGAAATTGATGCTTTGGATAAGATTCAAGCATGGATATGAGGTGAGTGACCTAGACGGTACCTCAATTATTATGTGCTTAGAATTCTGTCTTTATAAAACTGTGGTGAATAATGGTGGGTTAGTGAATTGCGTTTGATTATGGATTCTGGACAGAAGGTCCGATGAAATGGGAGATTATGACATAGAAGTGCAAATTGTCTATTAATTTGGACTTTCCTTGTTTGAAATGTGTATCAATAAGATTGTGATTAAAATGTGATTGTGAACTATTTGGGATTGATTGTGATTGAAATACTGCATTTTTTGACATATGTATTCCATGCATGAGTGCAAAATCAGATAATGGTAGTTGTGACCGGAGTAGCCATCGAGAGCTAAAAGCTCACCGTACTTGGGCCTTGAACCCACAGTGATTTCAGAGCCTCGGACTCAACGATTAATGCGCCCATATTGGGACAGTTTGAGCGCTCGGTCACAACACCGTAATAAATGGGAAAAATGTCACATACGCATTCCATATGCATTTGCGTGAATAATTTGATTTGGTGAAAGGAAAAGAAATGCCTTATACTTATTTGATTGACAAATGTGTATTCGGATATTAATGAAACTGTGAAATGTTCCACTTCAAGGGGGGAATGTCAGACTAAAGTCCGATGATATGAGAAGTGATTAAAAGGGATAGATAATTGTGGGTGATGCATTCCATTGCATGAACACATAAAACATAATGGCCGTTGTGACTAGAGTAGCCACCGATCAGAGCTACAAGCTCAACGATTAATGGGCCCTATATGGGACAGCTATCAATGAGCCCTACATGGGACAGTTATCAATGAGCCCTATATGGGACAGTTATCAATGAGCCCTACATGGGACAGTTATCAATGAGCCCTATATGGGACAGTTCAGGCACTCGGTCACAATAGAGTAACAATTGGAAAGTAAGTCTCATATACACTGCGTATGCATGACATAAATGATTAATTGATATTGAATGTGAAATAATTGAACAAGTTTATGTGATTCAATATGGTTGTTAATGAAATGATATGAATATGGGAAATAATGTGATATAGGAAACAAAGTGAGATTGGTTCAGTGATTGAATGTGAAATAATATGAATATGTGTGCTATGTGAGATTGGTTCAGTGATTGAATGTGAAATAATATGAACATGTGTGATATAAAAATAAATGTGTAATGAAATGTGACTGACGAAATATATGTCTTATGTGATATGTGATGAGTGAGCCATCGATGATGGTCGCTCACTGAGTTCGCAAAACTCACCCAAAATTTGCAATTGTTTTTCAGGATTAGAAGAATACCCCGTTAGGCCAACGGGAGTATATTTGCAGGATTCAAGTGAAGGATAGAAGTCGGGATCAGTTCGCGTCTGCATTGCATGTCTTTATTTATGTATTGAAGTGTATTTTTGTATTTGGGAAATAGGCCCGAGTGGCTATTGGAAATTGTGTATAATGAATTTGTATATGATTGAATGAGGACCCAACTTGGGCATTGATTTCCACATATATTGTTAAAAAAATGTACCGACTATTGAATGAGTATTTTAGCACGCCACCCTCGTGGGACACGGACTCGGATATCACCGTAGATGTCAGGTTTGGGTCGCGCGGGAGTGGGGTGTTACACATATCACATCAATTCATATAGCCAATCATATTCAATCTCAATTCATCAATTTAATCACATATAAATCAAATTTATGACAATGAATGCAATTTATTTCTTTAAAACATAAATCAAATGTATACAAATTCATAAAGCACATTGTTCAAGTTTTTCAAATAATTTAAAAACCTGATTTTCATAAATCTTGTATTTTCTTAAACACTCCGAAAGCATTGGATTTAAACCTTTGAAAATCAAAATTTTCAAACATTTACATAAACAATAATTTCTTAAAATTTTGCTTCTTGATTTTTTTAATAACACATGCTTAGCTTAAAATTCAATAAATAAACATACTACCCACCTCGAATCAATGCTAGAAGCTTGTCCCATTCATCAATTTGTCCATTGCTTCTTTTCTCCTCCCAATTTAAAATTACCTAAACCAATTCACCCAAATTCAACATCATAAATAACATAATTACTCAATTTGAGCTTAAAAAACACTAATCCCTCATATATTCAAGCTATCTAAATCAAAAACTTCCAAAATCTCCAAATCACAAAAATTGGGCATAAACCCTAATTCACAATTATCCAAAATTAATCCAATTACAACATGTAATCTCTAAAATTGAGCATAGAATTAACAAACCCATACCATTATTAAGGTTTCTAAACCAAAACTTCATCAAAAATCCAAAACTCAAAAGTTTTCTCTTACCACATTTCTTCTCCAATTTTGGATTTTCAAAGTCCCTTGGAAAGCTTCCATCCTCTTCCCTATTTTTCCTCTAGAATCCCCACAAAAATCATGCTAGAAGTCCCCAAAATTTTGAAGCCCTAGCATCATCTTCTTCTTTCTCCTTCACCGAACTTGCTTCTCCCTCTTTCTCTCTTCTTTTTCTCCCTTTTTCCTCTAAGGGTCGTGATTCTCTTTGACAAAAATGACAGCCCACTTCCTTTTATAATGCCATCTCATTTAATGAGTGGCCAATGACCATTTTGTCCCTCCACATAAGCCTATAAACCTAACTCCTTAAGAAAACTTCCAAAACTACCCCTGAACTTTATTTCAATTCATGCTTACTTTAGGACATTTTTATCACATCAAAATGAAGGAATTTGCTAAACCTTACTTCTAGAGAAATGTTCCTCATTGTCTTAATTTCATAATGTCACCAAAATCATTTAATTTGGATTACTATACCAAAAGTTATACTCTAAACATTTCGGACTGTTCTTATGTTAACACAATTTCTTGTGATTTACTTCCATTCAAAAATTGACATTCATAGGGGCTAAATTGAAATTCTAATCCTTCACAACATTTGTATCCCTATCTCTCTAGTTTAATCCAAATTAAGAATCACCTCATTTGGATTACTAGAGCAAAAGTTGTGGCCAAAAAGCTTTCAGATATTCCTAATCCAAGACTAAACACTAATCCGAACTTCAATTTAGAAATTGAAAGTCTTAGGGGCTAAATTGAAATTTAATGTCTTCATATGAATTGTATCTCCATGTATTAATTTTATTTTGCCTCAAGAATCACTTCAATCGGATCACCACTAATCGAGAATTTCTCAAAATACTGAACTATGTTCAGAAAATTTCCCGACTCACTTTGATTCAAACAATCTTCCTCAATTAAATCTCTAAAATTCATAATTATCCATGGACAGATAAAGGGATGTCTTAGGAATCCAATGCTTTGAAAACCAAGTCAATCGGATGTTTTACGGAAAAGATAGAAGCAGAAGGTTGGATAAGGTCAAATGAAGAAGGAAAATAGCAAAATCAGAAGGAAACAAATTGTCCCGTTTATCATAAGACATGAGCGTATTCCAAGAAAATCACCTTAGTTATTAATGGTTCATCTCCTTTCTCTAATACCAACATGAAGCTCTATGTCTCTTGATCATTTTGAAGAAAGAACCATCCCAATCAGAGCCCTATAGCTCAAGATATGCTTAAAACGCTAAAGCATGCACATACTCAAATCATGCTCTTCTAACCGACCTCTCATAATTTTTCAATAAAAAATTTTCAATTTAACTCCAAATAATACAATTTTTCATGGATAGAAGTATACATGTCTTATAAATCTATTGGTCTAAGAATCACCTCAATTGGAGGTCGGATGAGTGAGTTATACCTAAAAGAATAACCCATACTTAAACCCTAAATCGATTTTTACCTCTCTTGGCGCAATCGACATAACTTTCACTCTAGATGTCGGATTGATTTAGTTATTGGACCATTATAAATTAGAATTCTAGATATACAACTCTTATGAAGACCACAAAATCATATTCGGCCTCTAAAAGTGTCAAAAATCTCCATTTTCACAAGCTGACCCGTGAATGCCTGTTTAACGGACATGCATGTCCATTTAACGGACATTCACGACCTTAAAAACACCATTTCATCCGAGAAAGTCCATTAAATGGACATCCATGTCTGTCTAACGGACATGAGCGAAACAAGGGGTCCTTTTGACCTGATAAGGTCCGTTAAACAGACTTCTATGTCCGTTTAACGGACATGGGTTTCCCAAAACCCCTTCAACCTTCTCCAAGGCTTCCAACAATCATCCTAACACTATATACACTTATAATCTTCACAAAATCACTTAATCAAAGGCATAAACATTTTATAACAATCCAAACAACAAATTCAATTCACAAATTTCTCAAATCTCAACTTAATTGATTATTCAAAACCTCAAATTTTAAACATTCATCAAAGCTATCACAACACAAATCTTAGGCAACATCTTAACTTGTATCAATCATAACTCTTAACTCCAAGCTCGAAAACTTCATACTTGGTATCGTTGGAAAGGTAAAAGAACAAGCTACAACTTCGAAGAAGGCAACTTTGGCCAATTCTATTTCAATTATTCCCGAATTTCCCTTGAATCAGCATACACATTTTTATGCTCATTCTAAACTTAACATTCATCCCAACCTCACTACTTCTATTTCAACCTCATTCAAACAATTCAATTTGCCATTGGAATTTATCCTACATTCAACCTCAATGCATATGATTTCTTACATTCAATAGCATCATGTCATTCACCAAGTTCCTCTCTTGCTTTTTCCTAATATCTTACATTTCTCAACTCATCAACCATGCATAATTCATATTCCAATATCAAAATCATCTATAACACAAATTATATACAAAATCACTCATTTACTTTCATTTTTATATTTCTAAGTTCCACTCAAAGTTCGGGGTCCAGCATCTTCCTGAAACGTATCACTTTCAAGACTATGATCTTGTCTTCCATGTGATTCGTAAACACCTTTAGGTTTAACTTTGCAAACCGCTAACCAATCTGTCTTATCTCGTCGTAAGCTTGGAAAAGGGATGTAACAAACCTGTTTAGCTTGCGCAGCTAAGACGAAAGGTTCAAATTGTCTCAATCTTCTTCGGTGATTGATTTCAACTAAATTGTATTGTCTATGCACCTTTACTCCAACATTTAGTGTCGGGTCATACCAGTCACATTTAAATATCACACATCGCGTGACTGGCAAAGCAGGGTATTCAACTTCCAATATTTCAATAATTTTTCCATAGTAATCTATCATTTCTCCCTGTATTGAAACCCCGCTGATTAGTGTTGACATGTTATGTCCATGACATTCTGTATGATATTTGTATCCATTAATGAAATACACCGGATACGATTTAACAGTTCGTAGAGGTCCCTTTGCAAGATCACAAATCATCTTGTTCTCGATTGGATTTTCTAAAGCCTACAAAAATAAATTTATCATAGCAAAGATTTTAGTTTGATGAGAAAAGTAAAATATAACTTCAAATTATAAGGAGGATGACTTGTAAGTGAAAACTTACATATCTCTCAAACCATTGAGGGAACTGTTTTCCAACTTCTTGATTTAAATCATCCTGCGTCATACCCGGCATTATCTCCCGTAACAATGTCTCGTATAATCTAAATACATAATGACTATTTTTAGCGATGAACAACACTCAAAGGTAAATACAGAAATATTCATGTGCAACTTACTAAACGAAAGGCAAAATCTCTTCACAGTTCAATACAATATAACCATGTGCAGCCTCAATTTCTTCCTCAGTTAACATTCTTCTTGTCACACGCCCGTATGTTCGTCCAGAATATGAAAAGATGGACAAGTTTCCATCAGCATGAGTCATTCGTCCCCCATCGTCATTACGAGGAACGTTTCTTGCTCTTGTGTTAACATGCGGCTCAAAATAATACCCACAAAACGTACTAGCTTCCTCTACTAAATTGGCATTACATATGGAACCTTCAACTCTAGCTTTGTTTTTAATATTTTTTTTTAAGTGATGCAAATACCTACATTAAGCACATTACATATTAGAATGTAGTTGATAAAGCTTGTAAATGGTTATTGCAGTAATATTTGTCCCCTTACCTCTCAAATGGATACATCCATCGATATTGAATTGGACCGACAAGTTTTGCCTCGTGTGCTAAATGCACAGGTAAATGCTCCATACAGTCAAAGAAGCTTGGAGGAAAAATGCCTTCTAACTTGCACAAAATTACAGGAATTTAATGTTCTAGTTTTTCCACTTCACCAATGTTGATTTCAACTGAGGTTAAGCTTTTAAAAAACAAACTTAACTCTATTATAGCTTCCCATACCTTAGAAGGTAACAACTCCCGGAATGCAATTGGGATCAGCCTTTGCATAAATACATGACAATCATGACTTTTCATCCCAATTAATTTCTACTTCCTTAGATCCACACACCTAACTAAGTTTGAAACATATCCATCAGGAAACTTAAGACTTTTCAACCATTCACATATAAGCTCCTTTATTTCTTGTCCAGAGTGTAACATGCTTTCAGGTATTTACTAGTGCGAAGATCTTTATGTAACTCATTTCTTTTACAAAAAAGTTGCAAATCAACTCGAGATTTTGCATTGTCTTTTGTCCTTCCTTCCATGTTCATTATGGTATTGAACAAGTTGTCAATATTGTTTTTCTCAATGTGCATCACATCTAGATTATGACGAATCAAATTTGTTTTCCAATATGGCAAATCCCAAAAAATGCTTCGTTTTCACCAACTAAAGTTCTGACTAATGGTTGAATTAACTTCATCGGCCTCTAATTCTTTTACTTTTAGCAACCCTAATTCCTCAATTTCTTGCAAAATCTCTTCACCGGATTTGATCAAAGGAGGAGGGGTGTTTACCGTCTGATTTTTTCTAAACTTATATTTATTGCGCCTAAATAGATGATCTGCAGGTAGAAATTTTCTGTGATTATCAAACCAACATATTTTCCCTCCGTTTGGCAGACAAAACGGATCAAAATCATTGCCACAATAAGGACAGGCCAACTTCCCAACGGTTGTCCATCCAGATAACATGGCAAAGGCTGGGAAGTCACTAATAGTCCACATCAAACCGCCTCAAAGACAAAATTTCATTTATGAGATACATCATAAGTTTGAACACTATAGTCCCAAAGTTGTTGCAATTCGTAGATCGATGGGTTGTAAGAACACATCTATTTTTTGTTTTGGATTTGTTGGCCCAGGTACAGTCACTGTCAAGAACATATACGCCTCTTTCATACACATCCAAGGAGGCAAATTATAAGGAGTTATGATTATTGGCCACTAAGAATATTGCTGACCGGATTGACCATAAGGTTGAAATCCATCCGTTGACAATCCCAACCGAACATTTCGACTGTCAACTGCAAAATCCACATGGGTGTCATTAAAATGTTTCCATGCCAATTCATCTGATGGATGAGTCATTACTCCATCTTCCTGTTCGTGTTCAGCATGCCATCTCATGTGAGACGCAGTCACATCAGAAGCATAAAGCCTTTGTAACCTAAGAGTGAGAGGAAAATAATACATCCGCTTCCAGGGAACTAATTTCTGATTCGTTGAACGTTTTCTGGGCTTAAACCTAGGTTGACCAAAAAATTTGCACTGGTCTAAGTTCATATCATCTCCCCAATACAGCATACATCTGATTCAACAACAGTCAATTTTTTCCACAGGCAAACAAAGACCACGAATAAGTTTCTTCATATTGTAAAACCTATCAACCATTGTATGATCAGCAGGCAATGATTCGTTGTACCACTCAAGAATTTTATCAAAACTGCGATCCAAAATATGACCTTCACTCTTTATGTTCAATATGCGAGCAATTGATGACAACTGAGTCATTGTCTCACAATTTGGCCATAATTCTCGGTCAGCTGATTGTAGTAAGTCAAAAAATTGTTTTGCTTGTGAGTTAGGTTCTTCGTCAACATTTTCCCCATTTGGCTCAAATGTATAACCGTGTCCATCGTGCACCATTTGCCTGTAAGAGTTTTTCGGTCTATCAACATAATTTCTTCCATATCCATCCTCAACGTCATTCTCATTTAAGTTCATAGACGTATGTTCTTCAATTGTCCTTGAGGTGCTAGCAACCAAGGGTTCCCCATGTCGGGTCCATTGGAAATAGTTCGGAACAAATCCTTTTCTCAACAAATGCAAATGAACTTCATCAATAAAAAGGAAACATTTGTGTTTACACTTTTTACATGGACATCTGATCTTTGACCCATCCATATATGCAGGTTGCGAACATGCATAATCAATGAACGCATCAACTCCCTCAACAAATTCAGGATTAATGAAACCATCGGCGGTTAAACGTATATACTTCCAAGATCTATCGCTGAAACTCATAACTGGAGGACTGTTATTCTACAAGATTGAATCCAAAGTTAGGCATCTATGTTAGCCACATATCATAAACCAAATCATTACAGACATGTGTTTAAACATCAGGCTATCACGTTTCATGTCCGAGCTAAGCTACTGGAATATTTATACTGTGAACACAACATATATGATCGTAGACATATATGTCATCACATTATGGTTGACCACAATGTGATATTCAATGGATATTAAATATCAAACTATTTCCAAAGTAGTATTCATACAAGATTGAATGTTATTGTAAAAACCTATTCTCATCAATTCGTTGTTCATATACAATTTGACATAAGCATATCAAATTATGTCCATATTACAGGTTAAGAGATATTCATTATACAAAGCATCCATCAAATTATGGCTCAAATTGATTAAGGTCAGTGTAACAAGCACATGAATCAGGTGATAAAATTAGTAACAAAAGCATAACCACTGACCTTAATTGAAATGCAAAGAAATGTTCTTGAAGTACGTCACGGCCAATGAAGAACGTCACGGGCGATGAAGATGATAGAGCTGCAATGAAACCCAACAATAAAATTAGTCATAACTTCATTGAAACTATTTTACGCAAGGCATGACATATTATACTCAAAGCATGACATTTATCATCCTCAAATAATTAAACTAACGATCTCATGTTCTAATTTGAACACCAGCTACGACGAGGATCCTATTAAAATTTTGGCAGCATTTCCCCTACAATTCGAACACCCCCTTAAAAAATAAGGGTCCCCCTGCAGAAGAAACACACTTCTATCTCAACCAGTAATCACACCGCAAATTCAGTCTCCGTACTACATGTGTGTTGTCAAGTTTCACAGCGTGCAAGACATCAATAAAAGATTCAGGGACATGTTAAAGGAAGTTCAATTGTGAGATCATGAATCAAGCGATAAAATTAGTAACAAAAGCTTAGGCACTGACCTTTATTAAAATGTCGAGAAATGTTCCTGAAGTACGTCACGACCAATGAAGAATCTCACGGGCGATGAAGATGATAGAGCTGCAATGAAATCCAACAATAAAATCATTCATACCTTATTTTCTAATAACTATTACGCAAGGCATGACATATTATACTCAATGCATGACATTTATCATCCTTAAATAATTAAACCAACAATCTCAAGTTCTAATTTAAACGCCATCTACGACGAGGATCCTATTCAAATTTTGGCAGCATTTCCCCTATAATTCAGACACCCCCTTTAAAAAATAAGGGTCCCCCTGTAAAAGAAACACACTTCTATCTCAACCAGTAATCACATCGCAAATTCAGTCTCCGTACTACATGTGTGTTGTTAAGTTTCACAACGTGCAAGACATCAATAAATGATTGAGGAACATGCTATAGGAAGTTCACATACAAGCACATTCATCAAGAGCCAGAAACCAGTAATAAAAGCATAAGCACTCACCTCAATCGATATGCAGAGAGATGTTGCATAAGTTCGTCACCAGAGATGAAGATGATAGCGCTGCAGTAAGAGTCAACAATAAAATTAGTCATACCTTAATTGGAAACTATAAGGTAAAGGAAAAACTGTATGGAAAAATAGCGCAAAAAACATCAAGAGATTTGATTATAAGTATTGGTAATAATGTCTTTCTATTATTTATTATAACAAAGAATGGTTAATTTGAAAGAAGTAATAACTAGCTAAAATTGATAATCTAAAATAATGAACTAAAGTAATAAATAAGAATGAAGCAATAAACTAATAATCAAGATGCGATATATAATCCATTTAGAACCTTATATATTTACATTTATTTTGATTCAATTATTAACCCTGGTTTCTTCTATTGGTATAAACTCAAAAGTTACTTCCATAATTAAAAATACAATTGAGTGTGAAATATTAATATTATATATCAATTATATTACTAATTGGATGATAAATTTTAAAAATCATTAATAACTCTATTTCAAAGTGTGTATAAAGCTTATAGATTGAATTGTCCTAAATTATATGAATGTATTTAAATAATATGTCTAGACTTAGATTCCATTTGAACTTAGGCTAAATGAGCCTTCTCCTTCATAATATTAATCTCTCTCTCTCTCTTTGTCTTTCAATATTAGAAAATATGGGTAGACATGTTTGATGAATTATCATTATCAAAATTTCTACTATCCAATCTTTTGAAATTGACTTCAACTTATGAATGACCTTTCATTATATTCTTCAAAGATATTGATATTAATTTTCTCTAATTTTTGTATTCTCTTTAAATGAAGTCTGTAATTCCTTCTTTTAGTTTGCTTCTTCTAAAGTTATTTTTATGCAATAAAAGTAACTTATATGACATGTGAAAGTTGTTATAATCAATCATACTATATAATAAGTGTCAATTTTCTATAACTAATATTAATATAAAATGTTTTAACTCAAGGGATTTTGGTTTATAATTTTCCCTTACTATTCATAAACATGTCAATTATAAGTTGATTCTAAGTTATAATTGGCAACATAATACTTAGAACAATTTATTATCATAGTATCAAAAGGACTATTTATAAATGTAACTTTTTAGGTGTGACATCATCCTGGAGAAAATATTTAGTTAAATTCAGTGGGTCCTATATAAACTAAAATTTGAATGGTAAGTTGTTATTATTGTCTTTGATACAATTAAAAAATTCCACTTTCATGAATATGTAAGACTTGAATTTATACAAAAACAACTACATTGGGCCTCATTTAACCCTTCATCCTAGCCAATACCTTCTAAATATATAGTGTGCGTGCATATGGTTTCCATAAAATTATCAATGGATATTATTGAAACAAAATGTTTAATCATTTCATATTGTGATTTAACAAAGTAATTAAAGTGAGATAATAGGAAATTAACTATAAAAATATTAAGGAATCTAATCACTAGGCCATATGAATAATCCATGGAAGTCGATATATATATGTCTTTCCATAACTTGCATAATCATGGTATTAAAGCTTAAATATATGGATTATGTGTTTTTGATAATTAAAGCTCACTAATTTGTTAGTAACTTGGACAAAAGCTCACTAATTTGTTAATAACAGTATTAATAATTTAGGTTTACATATAAAAACCAAAAAACCATTAGGATATTCACATGCATATATCAGAGAAAGAGGGGAGGGAGGAGAAGTTACTAACCTGTCGGAGACGACGAGGAGGAGCGACGGCGGCGAGCGGTGAGTAGCGGCGTCCTTGGAGGAAGATGAAGGAGGAAGAAAGTCGTAGGAGGAAGAGAAAGGAGAGTAGGGTATGCGTCTGTGCGAGAAGAAGGAGGAAGGAGCAGAGGAGCTTAAATTAAAACCAAAACGATCTCATTTACGTTTAGTGAAGGGTGCGTATCCGACGTATTCACCGACGCCTTTACCGACCGAAATGGGCATTGGTACATATAATTCACGAAATTCAGCGACCGAATGGTTTTCGGTCGCAACAACCTTAATGCACGACCAATTTAGGCAACGGTAACGCTTTTTCGGTCGGTATTTTCAACGATTTTAATATCGTCGGTATTTTTCTGTTGCTATTTAACATTTTCCTTGTAGTGATTATTTACAATGTTAATATTCAGTTTTTAAGAAACTGAGATTCTTTCCTCTAATTAAATCATGCCACTGCTTAAGTTTACTTAACCAAGGTTTGGAGTATCTCTATTGATGTTTGCCTTTCAAATTGAGAAAGCATACGTTGAGGTTCAAAAGCGGAAACTTAAATATTCTCACCACTAGATGATAAAGGATAAATATGAAAATTGAAAAGGAAAGTGGACATTTCATGCCATGGATTAGAGGAAGTTGATGTTTTCTTCATTGAAAGTAATAAAGATACTAGCATGAATTTCTTTTAAGTTCAGAGGTGATGATATACAAGATAAAAAAAGATTTATTAAATACAAAAATGTATCATTTGAATACTATTCCAATAATCCACACGAATTCAGAGAAAATCCTAACTATTTAGGTATTAAAAATGAATTCAATTCGTTTTAGTTGATAGACCTAAATGTGTCACAAATATTGAACAATAATGTCACATGTTATTTTGATATAGTTAAAGAAATATTTATGATACTTACATTATATTTACATTTATATAATAACATATTTTGAGATGTATAGTCCATATATATTAGGATATATAAAATAAAAAAGTATAAGTAGAAAAACGTGAGCATTAAAACCTTAAAAGACTAACTTTAAATAAATATAATCTACTCCTGAGAAAATGACGAGTGACGATGTTTCGAAGGCGGTGGCGGGTAGTGTGGCTTCCCACAAGGGCGATGTTTCCACTGAGGAAGCAGATAATCTCCTTCGGAGCAGCAAAAAAGTTAAAAGATCTGCTGTATACGTACCAGGTTCGGATAGGCTGGATGTGGAGATGGAGACGCGGGATGTCTCGGGACATAAATGTTCCTATAAGGACTCTCTAACAGGTTCTAGGCATGGGATGTTCGACACCGGTGAAGTGCATTCGGAGGTGGTATTTGAGGACGACTCAGACCCAAAGGACTTGGATGACCCGAACTTTCCCACCATTTATCTCACTACTATGGATAAACAATGCATTCGGCGGGTGTGGGCGAATACATTGATTTTTAAAGTACTTGGCCGGTGTGTGGGCTACCGATTCCTTGCAGCGTCATTGAAGAAAGAATGGAAGTTACAGTGCGACGTGGTGCTGGCTGATATGGGAAATGACTATTATTTGGGTAAATTTCATAGTTTGGAGGATTATCGTTCGGTTTGGAAGGCGGCCCTTGGATGGTGGCGGACCACATCCTTGCTGTAATGCACTGGCATCCTAACTTTGATCCATTTGCAGCTTCAATCGACAAAGCTACGATGTGGGTTCGCATTCCTCATCTCCCAGTTGAATATTATGACAAAATTATTCTTACTCGAATAGGGAATAAATTGGGCAAGACCATGCAGGTTGATGAGAGTACTGAAGCTAGTTCTCGCGCTAAGTATGCACGGATCAGTGTGGAGATCGATCTGAGTAACCACTGATTGCGAAGTATGAAGGTTTACACTTGGTCTGTATGAAGGTTTACACTTGGTCAGTATGAAGGTTTACACTTGGTCAGTATGAAGGTTTACACTTGGTCTGTTTTGGTTGTGGCACCTATGGTCACCGACAAGACCACTGTCTGCATGAGTCCCCTGTGGTCGTGGAGCCAAGTAATTGTGAAGATCCGCCCATCGAATCGGTGGTGGCACCGGCCCCTACAGAGTGTCCTCCTTCCCGTCCGGAGATAGTGGAAAATTATGGTGCATGGATGTTGGTCCAGCGGACGAAGTGTGGTCGCCCCTGTACTTCTGCCTCCCGAGGTTACCCAACAGCTCGAGGTGGGCCAGTCAATGATGGAAGTGAGACAGTGGAGGCGGCTACCGCGGGCGGACTTCCAGATATTGACAAGAACTTACAGGGATCTCGTTTTCACATGTTGGAGAACCAGTGTCCCATTCTCGACCACAACCCTGCGGACGGCGTCAGTTTGTCTCGAGCTCCGGGACTACAGCAGCCGTACTCCCAACATGAAGTGAATGCAAGGAAGGGGAGCAGGAGCCCCCTGGCTCCTCCAGCAGGAGTGCCTCGACTGGCCCACTTGTCCATCCCCCTAGTCCCAGGCCTGAATCTCCATATAAGAACCCTGTTATTAAGGCTACGGGCCCTATCAGGCCCCCGATTCCCCCAAGTCGGCAGATAGTTAACAGCACCACGTCCACGTCGACGCTCCCATGCATGCAACCCATCCATCTTGACGTTCCCCATCCCCACTCTACTTCACCCCCCAGCCATCCATTTCAATTGCCCTCCCACCCGAACCTGGTTGTGAGGTAATCCAATTGAGTTACCCTCCTGAACCTCCTGAGCTGACGATGGCGGAAGCAAGGATTGGTCCTGCTTCCCACTGTGGTGATGAGATGGTGAGTTGTACCGTCCCTGTAACTCCAATGGGCCTGGAACATGCTACGCTTGAGGCGGGTATGGATGGAGAAATGTTGGTTCTCCTTTGTACGCACCATGCTGATTAGCGTGGACTTTTCACTATTTTCTTCCGATAATCAGCTTTATTTATTGGAATTGTCATGGCGCAGCCACTCTGGAGTTCCGAGAGGTTTTGAAGGATTTAGTTTGAATCCACCAAGTTGATGCGGTGGTCATCGCTGAACCTAAGATCAGTGGTTCGCATGCAACACAAGTCACTCGACAGTTGGGATTCACCAATGTCTTTCGTATGGATGCTCAAGGCTTTTCTGGTGGGCTGTGGCTCCTATGGACCGTTACAGTGCTGGATAGTGGTTGTGGTTTCATCCACCTTCAGATTTCCCGTAATAATGGAAGTGTTTGGTTTTGTACGTTTGTTTATGTAAATCCTGCGCCAATTCTTAAAGCTGAGTTGTTTCAGCGATTGGCGGCCATGGCAGTGTCCATGTCCCGTCTGTGGTTAATTACGGGTGATTTCAATGAAATGCTGGGACCTGAGGAGAAAGTGGGCGGAGCGTTGTTCGACTTCCGACGATGTACACGGTTCCAATAGTGGGTCAGTGATTGCAAGTTGGTGGATCTTGGCTTCAGCGGCCCGAAGTTTACATGGAGAGGGCGGGAAAGCAGTAATTCTGGTCGAGTTTTTGAATGGTTGGATCGGGCTTCTGGGAACCTAACTTGGTGTGCTCGTTTCCCCTCTACCAGTATTAGGCATCTTCCTCGCGTTCGGTCGAATCACCACCCATTACTTGTTTGTACTGAATCTCTACGCAGTCGGCCAGATGGAGCGCTGTCGTTTCGGTTCGAGATCACATGGACAACACATCCTGCCTACTTGCGACTCCTTTTGACTCATTGGGATAATACCGAAGCTTTACCTCACATGCTTCTACAGTGGCGTGATAGACTACAGGACTGGAATCGCGAAGTATTCAGTAATATTTTTAGACAAAAAAGACGAGTCCTTTCTAGGCTTGGAGGGGTCCAGCGTGCTCTAATGGTACGTCCCAACAGATTTTTACGATCTCTGGAAGCGGAGCTTCAGGCTAAATACCGGCTTGTTTCTCGACAGGAGACCCTGCATTGGTTCCAAAAGTCGCAGATGGACTGGTTATGCATGGGTAATCGGAACACTAGATTTTTTCATGCCTCTACAGCGGTCCGGCATCGACGGAATCGCATTGAAGCCGTCCGTGATGATTCAGGCCAGTGGGTTTTTGACTCTGTTGCGATACAAAACTAGTTTGTTCATTATTTTTGCACCTTATATTCGGAGGAGGTAGCGGCACGTCCATAATTCATTATTAATGGTGGGTTTCCAATCGTCTCCCTTCTCTTTGGCAATCTTTGGGTATGCCAGTGTCTAATCATGAAATTACTCGTGCTCTCTTTCAAATGGGTGCGCATAAAGTGCCTGGCCCAGATGGTTTTAATGCTCATTTATATCAGACTCAGTGGAGTCTAGTGAAACCTAGTGTCATCACGATGGTGCGCAATATTTTTGACGACCCTTCCCTCATCCATGATATTAATGATACGTTTGTTACGTTAATCCTGAAAGTGGAACACCCAGAGCAGGTCACTCAGTTTTGGCCAATTGGTCTATGTAATGTTAGTTATAAGATAGTATTGAAGCTCATTGTGCAGCGCCTCATGGCCATCCTTCCCACTCTCATCAGGCCTTATCAAAGTAGTTTTGTTCCCGAAAGACAAATATTTGACAACATTGTTGTGACTCAAGAGATTATTCACTCCTTTCGTCGATTACGGGGTAAGAAGGGCTTTATGGCAATTAAGGTCGATTTGCAGAAGGCATATGATCGCCTGAGTTGGCAATTTATCCATGACACCTTATGTGCGGCGGGTGTCCCTGATCTAAAGGTGTAGTTAATTATGAGATGTGTTTCTACAGTTCGAATGCAGGTGCTCTGGAATGGTAGGTCATCTCCAGTGTTTAATCCTAGTACGAGGCTCCGACAGGGTGATCCCATGTCACCCTATTTATTTGTATTATGTTTGGAACGACTGTCTCACCTCATTGAGGCCCGGGTGGGTGCGGCGCATTGGTGACTGTTTAGGATTGGCAGAACTGGTCAACTGATCTCCCATCTTTGTTTTGTCGATGACATGATTTTATTCTTAGAAGCTTCCGAGCTACAAATGCAAGTCATTCTTGAAGCTTTGTCTCACTTCTGTGCATCCTCGGGGCAACGCATCAACCCCCATAAGACAATAGTCTATTTTTCCCCCAATGTCCCTCCAGATGTTTGTGGTAATATAGCTTGGCTCTCTGGCTTCGTTCAAACTTTGAACCTAGGAAAGTACCTGGGGGTTCCATTGATCCATCAACGGGTGACCCGATCGATGTACTCTCACATTCTCCAAAAAGTGCAATCTCGACTGTCTGGGTGGCACGCTGATGGTTTATCCATGGCCGTTTGACCTTATGCCAATCGGTTTTAGGGGCTCTTCCGTTGTACACGATGCAAACTGCTAAACTTCCTACAGGTTTGTTGAATCAGGTGGATAGCTGCTGTAACAGGTTTATTTGGGGTGATATACAGGAGTGATGTCGTATGCATCTCATATCCTGGAGGCAAGTGTGTAGCCCGAAATGTTCTGGGGGGCTTGGACTAAAGCATTTGGGGGCCATGAATGAGGCGTTTCATATGAAACTCGGCTGGTCTATCCTAACGGAGCCTCGAAAGCTTTGCAATCAAGTACTTTGTGCCAAATATCATCTGGATCGAAACCTGTTTGAGGGTTGTCTGCTCGACCGGACGCGTCTCCACTTTGGCGCAGCATTTGTACTGCTTTCCCAAAGGTTATGGCGGGTGCTACACGGTCAGTGGTTAATGGTCAACGAGTTCATTTTTGGTTTGACAGTTGGGTGTCGGGGGTCACTGGACATTTACTCTCGTATGCAATTCGTGCAGTTCTCAGGGAACATTTAACCAGGCACGTTTGCGATTATGTTGACTCCCAGGGGGACTGGGCTTGGGAGGAGTTTTGGGGTTTTCTTCCTCGACTGTTGATACTTAAATTGCTACTATTTTCCCACCTCGGCTCCTATAGGAGGCCGATCACTTGTACTGGGCACCAACGTCCACAGGGCAGTTCACTGCCCAATCTGCTTATCGCCTCCTCCATCAACATTTGTGGTCAACAAGGACTAGTATATGGCACGCCATCTGGTCCTGGACAGGTCCGAGGCGAATTCAAATGCATCTGTGGCTAGTAGCACATCGCAGACTTATGACTAATGGCCGGCAGTTTCAGCTCTCATTGACTGACTCACCCGTCTGCCAGGATTGCCCGAATCATGAGGAATCCTTTTCTCATGTTTTTAGGGACTGTTGGAGAGCGAGACAGGTTTGGAATCAACTGGTGGATGGTCAGATGCGGCGCGACTTTTATTGTCATGATTTTATGACCTGGCTTGAGCGGAACCTAGTGTCGACGACTGGAACCAGTACTGCAAGTCCTTGGTCGTTGGTATTTGGTATCGTTCTTTGGAAACTCTGAACATGGCATAATGAACGTTGTTTTTACCCTTCCACGCCACACACACACAACCATATAGGTGAAATACAATCCTTTCTCCAAGACGCAATTTTGGCACAACAGTTACACCGCGACATCTTGCCACAGAGCGCACCGCGGCGTAGAGTATTAGATGTTTGTTGGCGGAAACTGCGCAAAGGATGGGTAAATCTGAGTACAGATGGCTCCTCGAAGGGTAATTCTGGACAGGCCACTGCGGGGGGACTGATCCGAGATGCTGGCGGCCACTGGATAGTTGGGTTTGGAGCAAATATGGGTTTATGCTCGTCATGGCAGACGGAGTTATGGGCAGTATATCATGGCTTGACTCTTGCGTGGCTTCATGGGTATTTTCAGGTCGAACTGACTATTGATTCTGCCTTGGTGGTGGCCACTCTCACTAGTGATCAGCAGTTGGTGGTGCTTCCCTTGGTTTAGGCCATCAAGGAATTGTTGTCTAGGCATTGGGTAGTACGCATTAGTCATATTTTTCGAGGGGGCAATCGGTGTGCGGATTGGTTAGCAGCTTATAGCTACCGGCTACCTATAGGTGTTCACTAGTTTTGTGATGTTGTTGAGGGTCTCACCTCACTTTTATTTGCTGATGTCGTTGGGGTTACTTTACCCCGTGTCGCAATACTATTGTTCTTATTTTGGGCGTTGACCCCGATTCTTAACCAAAAAAAATAAAATAAATAAATATAAGAAACTTAAGTATTTTAGTTTAATTTCCCTTTTGTCATTTTAATGTGTTCTATGCGTTACTCAAATATCTTTAATGACCACTGCACATTTCTTTGAAATTTCGTTTAGAAAATTTATTTTTCACGTAAAGAGATTGAATTATTAGTAACAAAATATTTTTAAACCATTTCAAGGCTAGAACTTCACTTTATTTAATAACAATTAGCTTTAAATTTCAAAAACAAGTTAAGAAATAAAATTTTATTATGAATACTAGCTAACAATTTAACATTATAATTGGTTAATTCAACATATTAGAGGAAGAGAGTGCCCTAACTTAGGGTAATAACTTTTAATCAATTAATAAAATAATATATAATTAAGATTACTCTATTTAGGTTCATAGGACCTTAATGATTATTTTATTTAATAGAGTACAATTAAGTATAATATCAAAGAAAATATTGTTTTACTTATTACAAAATAAATTTTTTAGTATCATAGAATTGATTAATTTAACTTTAAGAAGAAATTACTTCTTATATTAAGAAGTAATTTCTTTTATCAAATATTTTAACTTTCAAAATGAAATAATATATTTTTGTTTTTATCGTAATATATGAAAGACTTCATTATTTATCTTCAATTATGCTCATCTTTACTTTATTGAATAACTTAAATGTCTTATATCTTATATCCAAGTAATTTTCTTTTATTTTGATGAAGTAATTACATACTATATTTCTTACTTTAATGCTATATAATTAAGAATTAATGGTCATCTTTTTACTCGTATGAATTAGGTTTATCTTCAACTGGTATATCCTTATCTTTTAATTATTTAGATTTAAGTTATGTTTGTTTTCTTTTATTTATCTAATTTAATTATGTTTATTAGCTATTATAATTTGTAGTACCACAATATCACCAATGATAAGACCGATAATACGATCGCATAATTTCTTTAAAAAGTTATTGAAATTATAAGATAATTAAGTGATGGGTGCAAGGTCACCATTATTGACCTAATATAGGAGTTTAATCATATATAAGGTATAGTATCATATATTTAATTATCTAGACATGCAAAAATTGCATAATTTATATTTTTTAATTTTATATTTTTTAATTTTTTTTTGGATTCGAGGAAACCCCATAGGCGAGCCAAGCGGGCACACCTCTCTGAGGGCCCAATTGGCGCACCACCTCACAGGCGGGCCAAGCGGGCGCACCTCATCATTGAGGGCCCAACTAGTTCTCCATCTACAGGTAAAACCTCGGCTGCCCCAGGTTCTTACAAGAGGGGCTAGCATGGAATCGAACCTGGGACCTAACTAAAGTCAAGTCTCGCTCTCAACTATCAAGCCACACCCCTTAAGGGCTTTAAATTTTTAATGCATATTATTAACCCATATTATAATTAAAAAAAACAAGAACCCTATAAGATATAAGCTAGGATAGTGGTAGTCAAAAGGCATAACAACAGATAAGGAGTTAGCTACATTATGTTGCATCTAAGTTTTTAATGTTCAAATTGAGCTTCATTTGTACGTTAACTCCCACATAGACCTTGTTAGCTAACAGAATCTTCGTAATCCAATAAATTGTCCTAATTAACATTTGATGTTTGTCTATGTTCGTACCCCTATGCAACCTCTTGTTCCTTTCAGGTCATAGTGTATGTATATACTACATGTGAAGGTTGTCCTAATTAGGAAGCAAGCATCATGCTCCTTTAGCTCTGTTACTTTATTTGACAATCACAGGCTAATCCCTCTCATGGTAGTGGACCTTTGGCAATTGTTGAACTTTGGATCACAAAACTTGTGAATATGCACACTAGAAGAAAAGATGAGCATTAGTTTCAATAAGCTGTTGTCAAAGCAGACATACGGTGTCTGGAATGCCAAAGCATTGATTCCTTGTTCTCAAACTTTGCCTAACAATTAATCAGATCGTGAATGAAGCCTTATGAATTAAGGATTTATCTTATGTTAGATCATACCAATAAACATTATGGGACTAAGGTTTGAATTGTTCAATACACAAGTTGTTAGTGAATCTATGAGTTAACCAAATAACTTGATCAGCCTAGAGAGGATTAGGTTGATATACATGAAAGTTAGCTATAATAAGAACTAAGCCTTTGAAATGCCGACTTTAATTCTGACTTTAGCATTCAGTGGAATTCTCAGTTTGAGAGCATTCAACTCCTCCTTAAGGTGTAAAGCACCTAAATTGCACCAATTATCAAACCAAAACCAAGTATGTATCCCATTTCCTATCAAACTTTTGCATGAAGAGCTCAACTAATCCCTCGATCTTAGCATTTGGATTAAACACGAAGAATTATTTAATGTTAACTATGTGTGCACTACACAAGATCAGTTCCTCACGAAAGATGAAACGAAAGGCACGAAAAGATCGTCATCTCATACTAAGACCAAACGTCAAGAACTTTTTTTACCTGTAATTTTTCGTAATGAAACAGAGAAATAGACCAAAGTTAACACCCAGATTAGAAATATACATCCATCGATCTCTTGAAAGTTCAAGGATTGAATTTTTCGAGCATGTATTTGCAATATTATGACCTCTAATATATAAAAAGCTTGGATCTTTCACAATTGCAGAAGTAACAGTTGAATTGGTAGCATCAAACTCTAGATTTATTTGCATCCCAACAAAGTTTTCCATCACTATATCATCATACAAATTCAGAACTTCCCCAGAATAATCAAATCCTAGCTCCTTACTCATTTCACTAATCTCATATATATTCAAAATCTACATCAATAAAAATTATTACCGATTCTTTCACTACAATTTTAACTCCTCGCTCTGTTATGTAGGAAAATCCCGGTGTGAGCATCACATGCCCACGGTGCGGAAAACAAAATTTTTTGTTCCGGGACCTTCCCGAAAGCCAGGATCCATATGACTATATAACAAAGTCAAACCAAAACGACCAAAGGAGACCGTCTCTAACGGTATCCACGCAGAGATCGAAAAACCTAACCGGGACAAACCCTTTGACCCGGGAATAGCTAGAACAAAGTAAAGAGTGCTAGCTCCTACCTTTGTCCTGGAAAGCTTGGAAAATGATGGAGAAGAAGCTTGAAAGATGAAGATGTTGGATCGGAAAAAGAAAGCATGCTTAGTTTGGAGAAACGATAGATTTCAAAACTTTTTAAGAAATCATCTTGCAGCGGAAGCAATATATCCAAATCAATATGCTAATCCATACATGATATGGTATAAGGATAATAAAACAAAGAACAAGATAAAAGGAATTACCGACTCCTTCGCTACAGCTTTAAATCCTCGCTGCGCTATCCTCTCCTTCTTGTATCCAAATCCTTTGCCTTTGAGTCTTTTCCTTTAGCAATCTATCTTCTTCCTTGTAGTAGTATCCTCTACCAATTAGATTTACCACTTGTTCTTCAAGGACAACTAGGTTAATAAAATCTTTGGTGGGAAAGGAGAAGAAATATTTGGAGGAGATTTTCTTAGAAGAAGAAGAACCAAAATTGAAACTCTTTCAATTCTTTCACTTAGGAATTTCGGTTCTCTCTTGCATGAAAAGAGAGAATGTCTAAAAAACATGCAAGAACCCTTTCTTACCTCTCAATTTCGAAATATGCATATCCTTTAATTTCGACATATCCTTCATTCCCATCCCTTCTAGGTGACCCTCAAAACTCTTTTGAGTCAATGTCTTTGTGAACGGATCAGCAAGGTTTTGCTCTGTAGGAATCTTTACCACATCCACTTCTCCACGTTGTATTATCTCCCTTATGAGATGATACTTTCTCTCAATGTGTTTGGCGACTTTGTGGTTCCGAGGTTCTTTAGAATTAGCCACCGCCCACTATTATCACAATAAAGTGTAATGGCTTTTTACGCCTCGAACTACCTCCAAATCATTTAGGAACTTCCGAGCGATCGCTTCCTTCACGCTTCACAAGTAGCAACATACTCAACCTCCATAGTCGAATCAGCAATACAAGATTGCTTGACACTCCTCAAACTATGGCTCCACCTCCTAAAGTAAATATAGAACCGAAGTTGATTTCCTTAAATCAACATCGATTGGAAATCAGAATATGTATATCCTGTCGGAATAAGATTACTTCGAGTAAACAAGCATTAAGTTCTTCGTCCCACGAAGATACTTAAGTATACACTTAACCGCAATCCAATGTTCCATTCTCGATTGGACTGAAATCGCTACCAATCCCGCTGCGTAATGGATATCCGGTCTAGTGCACAACATTGCATACATCAAACTACCAACTGCCGAAGCATATGGAATGTTACGCATGCATTCAACCTCCTCTTGGGTTTTAGGTGCTTATTCCTTTGAAAGTTTGATTCCATGTCTAGTAGGAGTGAAACCCCTCTTGGAATCTTGCATGGCGAACTTATTGAGCATATTCTCAATGTAAGTTAGTTGAGACAAAACTATCTTCTTGTTCTTACGATCCCTTATAAGTTTGATCCCTAGAACATAGGTAGCCTCTCCCAAATCCTTCATTGAAAACTCATTCATTCAGCCATCCTTAATCGCAGATAACATTCCCACATCATTCCCAATGAGCGTAATGTCATCAACATACGTGATTAGGAAAGTAACCTTACCTTCTTGTATTCTTTTGTAAACACAAGGCTCATCTAGGTTTTGTATGAACCCATAGGTTTTGATAGCCTTATCAAACTTAATGTTCTAAGACCTAGATGCTTGCTTAAGTCCATAAATGGACCTTTGCAACTTGCAAACCTTATGCTCATTACCTAGCTCAATGAATCCTTACGGTTGGGCCATATAAATGGTCTCCTCAAGATCTCCATTCGAAATGCGGTCTTGACATCCATTTGTCATATTTCATAATCGAAATAGGCTGCTATGGCTAAAAGAATCCTGATGGACTTAAGCATGGCAACCGGAGAAAAAGTCTCCTCGTAGTCTATACCCTCCTTTTGAGTATATCTATTAGCTACCAATCTAGCTTTAAAGGTCTCTACCTTTCCATCCGATCCCTTTTCCTTTGTAGATCCATTTACACCCTATGGTTTTAGACACGGTGGTAGATCTACAAGGACCTGCACTTCATTAGTATACATAGAATCTATTTCGATTCCATTGCCTTGAGCCATTTTCCGCATCAACATCATTAATAGCACGTGTATACGTGTGGGATCTATTTCTTCTTGGTCCGAGATGGCAATTGCCTTCTCCTAAACCCATATACCTATCTGGTTGTCTCACAACCTCCCACTATGTCTAGGCACATCTTGATGTTCAAAGTTGCACTTCGATTCAACTCTTGAATCCATTTCGACATCTTGTTCGTCATATCCAAAACAACTCTTGATTTGGATGAAATTGCTAACTCCTTTAGTACTACTTCACTTCTTCCTTTGTGATTTCTCACAAACTCTTCCTCTAAGAAGTTTGCATTTGTCGACACAAATACCTTCCTATCATGAAGACTGTAAAAATAGTACGCTCGAGTTCCCGTAGGATATCCTACAAACAAACATACTTCTGACCTTGGTTCCATCTTTGTGGATTCAGGCTTTAGAACATGAGCTGGACAACCCCAAGTCCTCAAGTGCCTCAATGAAGGCACTCGGCCAGTCCACAACTCCCTAGGTGTTTTAGGCACCGATTTGGATGGAGCAAAGTTAAGAAGATATGTTGTCGTTTGTATGGCATATCCCCAGAACGATTTTGGAAGGCTAGCATAGGACATCATTGATCTTACCATTTCCAATAGAGTTCTATTTCTCCTCTCTGCTACACCATTCTGTTGAGGTGTACGAGGAGTCGACAAATTGAAACAATTCCATTGTCAATTAAATATTCTGGAACTCTCCGGATAAATACTCACCACCTCGATCTGATCGAAGATGTTTTAGTGGCTTGCCAAGTTGCTTCTCAGCTTCAGCTTTGAATTCTTTGAACTTTTCAAAAGATTCACTCTTTTTATGCATCAAATACAAATAGCCATGTCTTGAGCAATCATCTATAAAAATTATGAAATATTCATAACCTCCTATAGCTTGTACATTCATGGGCCCACACACATCAGTATGTACCATGTCCAATGTGGATTCAAATCTGTTTCCTTTAGAAGGAAATGAGGCTTTTGTCATTTTTCCTTCAATACAAGATTCACAGGTGGGTAATGGATCACTATCCAAGCCCATAAGGATCCCATCCTTTACTAGCCTGTCAAGTCTTTTCTGATTGATATGACCCATCCTTAGATGCCACATATACTTTGAATTAATGCTAGAGATATTGGATTGTCTTGGTTTTATCAATTACGTGGTGTTTAGTGAGCCTTTCACAGGTTCTATAAAAACAATCCTGTTTAATTATCGCTTCACAAATAAAATCCTTATTCTCATATATTGAAACAACCTTTTCAAAATATAAGGAATAGCCGATTTTATTTGACAAAAATGTAAATCATGTTCCTTACAATCATTGGCATGTAATAAACATCTTCCAAATATAACCTATGACCACTAGGAAAGTCCAAGATAACTACTCCCATTGATTCTCGCTGAAACATAGGAACCATCTCGCTATCTTAACTTGGCGGCCTTTAGGAAGTCTTTTCCTTCATTGAACCCCTGCAAAGAATTACAAACATGGTTAGTGGCTCCTGAATCTAATATCCAAGAAGTAGATAAATCGCCACATTTCTAGTTCCTAACAAACTTAGGAAGCCCATACCTTGTTTGCTTTTGAGGGACTC
Source organism: Erythroxylum novogranatense (assembly GCA_029891385.1). Classification (NCBI taxonomy): domain Eukaryota; kingdom Viridiplantae; phylum Streptophyta; class Magnoliopsida; order Malpighiales; family Erythroxylaceae; genus Erythroxylum; species Erythroxylum novogranatense. The sequence continues at coordinate 35,527,942 of CM057233.1, read as the reverse complement.
TAGGTAGATCGGATGTTTCTTTTCGATGGCCCATCTCATCACAAAGGAAACACTTTCCTTTGATGTTCTCTTTGGCCTTCTTTTTCATGGGTTTGGCCTTGACCCTATTTGGGCCTTCTTTTCATTGGACCCTTCTTCTTTTCCTTGCCCTTACCCTTGGCTTAGAAGAAGAAGCTACATTAGCTTCGGCCCATGAGCCTTAATATTCAATATTTCCTCGTGCTCTGGAGGGTATTCATCAACTCACTCAAGGTGTAATCCTTCTTTGTTGAGCTCATAGTCCAACTTAAACTGCTGAAAAGAAGAGTTTAAGCTATTGATGATCATAATCATCTGCGTGTCCGCATCCATATCCGCCTAAGCATCTCAAATTTCGGTGACCGCAAAGATTACCTTCATCATGTAATCCCGCACCGGCTCACTGTGTTTCATGTCGAGATTATGAAAGGTTTGGATAGCTTTCACTCTTGCAGACCTAGTCCTCACACCAAACATCTCATGTAGGTGATGGACCATTGCACTAGCAGTTTTCATACAAGCAATTTGCTTTTGCAACATGCCACGAAGAAGCTTTAATATAACACTTAGTAGTCTTGTCAAGATTACGCCAACGCCATGTTGTTGGACTTGCTCAGGAGTTGCATCTCCACTTAGAGGTGTAGGCTCATTTTCAGTTAACACCCATGAAATACGTTCATATTGAAGAACAATATCAAGGTTACATCTCCATTCATTAAAATTGTCTTTCCAATTTGTTATTAGTCAAGAGCAGGGTGAGTGGATTCATTTTGTGGTTGATTATGTCTGAAAAAATAAATTATTAAAACATGAGCATACTAGTCAACAATTTATGGAACTTTGTATAAAAATCATGATGCATGTATGCATGATGATAGATTTAACAAAACTTAAAAAATTAAAACATTATACGACGGTTATTTTTCTTATCTATAACAAACTAAGTGACGGTGGGCCATCTTATCTATTAAAAGAAAATCGGGACCCTCCCACTCAAAAACTACCAAGCATCTCATGCTCAATTTTTTAAGCGCCTTAATTTGGTCCATACTTTTACCAATGAGCTACGGTGGGCGGTTTATTGATAAAAATGTTGAGTGTATAACCATTTGATTCATTCACTAAAGATACCTACAAATCATGCCTCGGTGGGAGGTCACATTTGCTATCATTAAGTGGACTTATCCTTAAGGAGACCCAAACCATGCAAGATCTAGGATCCATGCCCTCCGATGGGGAGTAACACTTCACCACATGCAAACGGGCCATCATTTGGAGACCGTGGACTCTAACAGGAGCATCCTCTCCCACTCAATCTTTTTGGGCTTTAAGTTTTAAATACCATCTTGTCTAGATGCAATTTATTATCCATCCTATATTGTTTCATTATATATCTCATACATAATGAATGCATGGCAAGGCCTAGGGTTGGCAATTTTCTAAATGACATGCAATCACATAATATCACATATTACAAGCATTCATTTCTCCATTCATCACATGAACTAATAAAGCCACTTTTGATTGTCCATCCTAGAAACATAAAATAATTACAAGCCTTTTAGGCCCAAAATACGCTTCTTCATCTTGGATCTTCCGCTTCGAACTCTTCGCTAACATGATCCGGCCCATTCGGTAAACAAAATGTAATGGCATTTATGAAATTAGAATTTTGTCATTTTAAAAATAAAATTCCAGCACTAGATTTTTAGAAAACCAAATCTTTGTTTTGACAAAAAACTCCAGCACTTGTTTTATTAAAACCGAAACTCATTTCATGAAAATTAAACACAGCACTTAGTATTTTAGCAAAACCGAAATTGGATTCTTTGAAAGAAAAAACCAGCACTTGTTTTCCAATCATAACTGAAATATGATTCATTGAAACAAAAATTCCAGCAACTTAGTTTTCACAAAACTTATGCCAAAACACAAAAGGATACATCGAAAATTTTACCTTTCTATTTCTTCAATCCATGGCTGCTCCTTCTTCATCATTACATCAATTTGTACATTACAAAATCAAATAAAATAGAAAAAAGAAACCAAGGAGGAAACATGGTGATGATACACCACCCTCCTTGTTACAACCAAATGAAGAAATCTTACAAGATAAAATTTAACTACTATGGACAACCAAAAAGAGCAACATACACCATATATATTTCTATCACATAAAAATATGCGGTATACATAAAAAGATTGCCAACCCATGCATCCACCATATAGGCATCAAATCATGCATGAAAACCTGCTCTCGATACCAATTGTTGGATCGAAAAGAAAGCATGCTTAGTTTGGAGAAACGATAGATTTCAAAACTTTTTAAGAAATCATCTTGCAGCGGAAGCAATATATCCAAATCAATATGCTAATCCATACATGAAATGGTATAAGGATAATAAAACAAAGAACAAAATAAAAGGAATTACCGACTCCTTATTCTGACTTTAAATCCTCGCTGCGCTATCCTCTCCTTCTTGTATCCAAATCCTTTGCCTTTGAGTCTTTTCCTTTAGCAATCTATCTTCTTCCTTGTAGTAGTATCCTCTACCAATTAGATTTACCACTTGTTCTTCAAGGACAACTAGGTTAACAAAATCCTTTGGTGGGAAAGGAGAAGAAATATTTGGAGGAGATTTTCTTAGAAGAAGAAGAACCAAAATTGAAACTCTTTCAATTCTTTCACTTAGGAATTTCGGTTCTCTCTTGCATGAAAAGAGAGAATGTCTAAAAAACATGCAAGAACCCTTTCTTACCTCTCAATTTCGAAATATGCATAAATGGAAAGAGTGAGAGGCATCCAATGCATCACTTACATTAATCACTCATCAAATAGCCAATAAATGAGACTTACTTCATTTATCTTTCAAATGGCTATTTGAAAAGACCATAACCTATAATTGAATACCCATTTCAGTTTTGCCAAGAAGAAAGAAGGAAGATGGTCCATCTAATGCACATCTTTCATCTTTAATCTAATGAATGCAAATAGGTTACATGCCAACATTAAAAGCCAACCATTAAACCATTTAATGGTAAGTTCATAACTCCATTTAATAATGATGAACCATAATAAAGACCATCTTTATTTAGTATTTTAATGTCAAATGTGTGGTTACACATCTAACCTAACACAATTTCGAAATTGCTTCTTCTCCATTTTAAAAAAAATTGTTTTAATATAATTAATCTAATCAATTATATTAAACCAAAACAAGCCCATTTCTAAATGAACATATGGGCTTCCAATTAACCATTAATTAGTATAAGCCCATCATTCAATTATGGACTTCTAAAGCCTCCAAACTACTTCTCACTTAGCTTGATAACCTTCCTTAAAGCCAAGTGGGGAATCTTATTGGACTTTGATAATTCAAGCTCCAATAAGCCCAGAAATAATTCAATCTCATTGGAATTAATTCTAGCTTATTAACTAAATGTCATTCCACTAAAGACAATTAGTTGAACTCTTGAATTATTAAATATTATGAGAATATGTCCAATTGCAAACCCTATTTAGAACCTTATTATAGCCATCCGCACAACAAAGGGTAAAATTGTCGTTTTGCCCTTATGTTGGTTTTTCCTTCTAGATCTCTCATTTTACTTTATATGGTGATTAACACATAAGATCTCATCTTAGTGTTAAGACTTGATGGGTAGCTAGTCCATCAAACTACTGGCGCCAGTTTAATCACCAAATCTCCTTAAAACATCTAGAAGAGTTGATAACACTATAAACTCTTTATTTGAGTGAATGTTCCACGATACATGTTTCAATTAATAATTCCAACATGCAGAACCGGATTAATACCTGTAAAAATCCATTCCGATCATATCAAGAATTATAATGAAACACATATGAGTTCACCACTCATCAAGATTGTGGTTCATAATAGCGAATGCTTAAGTTGTATGTTTTAAGATTAAAGTAACGCCCACTTTATTCTTGAAAACATACTTGATTCAATTCATTTAATAGTGCCATTATCGATAGTCTACTACTATCATGATATGAAACTCATCATTCCCTTTAAGTAAACTCCTTTACTTATATGGAGATAAATCGCAACACTACTGATCTAAACCATAATCAAACGACCAACTTGATTATTCAACTGTGAATCAATTAATTGATTCTAATAATATACATGTTTCCCATACATCTCTATGTATATGTATATTACTTACAAATGAATCTTGGTACCTTATGACCAGATATATAATGCTCATACAGATAAAACCAAACTCTTTTGTTTTATTAATAATAAATATTTTCATTACAAAGCAGAATCGAAGAAGATAAAGTTACATGTAAATACACTTGCTTTCCAGGGCACTATATTTACATAACTCCAACAGAAGATGTCGATGATGAAGCTTGAAAGATGATAAACTCTTTTTCCTTCTTCCTTGCTAAACCCACGAAGAACTCCTTCTTTTGTTAGGTTTTTAAAACTTGTTTTAAACCTCTCATATACAAACCAACGACCATCCTCATCTTTCATTTTCAATTTTTTGTCTTTATTCATTTAATGCCTTAATGACTAAGCATAATAAAGAAACTTCTTTCATCTTCTCCTTCCATCCCACGTATACACACATATTAATTAATTAATTAATTAATTAATTAATTAATTAATTAATTAATTAATTATAAATAAATGATGAGGTGGTCCAGTCACACTGGGGTCGGTCTTACCGGCATACCGGGTCCCGGTATGGGAAAAACCTCCGGAAATATTTTTCAGCAATATCAATGTCGCGATCTCATCGGGACATATCTCGATCTCATCGGGATCCATTTACTCCTTTTGCTCTCCATATATTGAATCTCTATCCAAAACTATTTTACAAATTCTCCGAGACACTCTTATGCGTGTGACCCATTAGGTTCCCGGTTATGTTGGCCACTTAGATTAACACTTAATCTGAGCAAGCCATGAGCGGTATCTAGCAACACATCATGACCCCCAATTGATCGGAAAGTAATTGGTTTGACGAATAAACATATATTCATCATGGACCATATCACGAACCTTTCCATAGATAATTACCGTGCAATTCGTCCTTTCACCATGCTATACCCCACTTGGTTATAAGTATGGGCAATGTGTCAACTCTTACTAGACTGACTACGTCAAATCTAGTCCAAGTGATTTCAGTTCTTGTCCTGGGACTCATTACTTAATACTTAATATGTCAATGAAGACACTCTTCATGACATATGTACTCTGATCAGAGATTTCCAAGTAATGACCCTGACAAGAGGCTATGGGTATCATCTTCTACTATCACAGAAGTGGTGAATCCTCTATTGGCTACTCAATTACCTTCGAATACCTCAAACTGTACCCAAGCACCACCCTATGAGTGACCTTTGTAAGGTAACAAGGAATGGAGTCAAAGCACAAAATCAGTATTCAAGATATCCTTGAGTACCTCAAGTCTAAGGATACTTGCACCATTGCTATGATGAGATTATCACTGACATTAGAATAGGACATCCATGTGATGATCTCATAGCAGGTCATCCAATGTACTTACTACCTCTAGTAAGCATCTACATCTCAACCCTAAATATCTCATATGTACAGTTTCTGAGATCCACTGCTTGATCAAATCAAGGAGCTTGAGATGTGCTAGTCTATCCGGATTACCGATGTCCAGTCTCAGTAATCCTATGACTAGGGATGATTTAGATACTGACATAATTGCACATGATAAGAATCTCAGTAGTATGATCACATCATAATTTCCTTCATGCTATGTCATATATCATGGACTTCATTAATTTGCTTATTGATCAATATCAGTTCATAAATAATGAACAGCAACGTAATGAAATACGCCTTTCTTTATTTATTCATAAACACTGTACACAAATTTGTACATAATGCACTAAAGGCGATTGCCTTTAAGGCACTACTCTAACAATCTCCCACTTGCCCTAAAGCCAATCGCCTTGATATCTAATACCATAGGCGAGTACATGAGAATCAAAACTCTTTTGTGACAATGGCTTTGTCAACGGATCAACAATATTCTGCTCTGTGGGAATTCTCTCTATCTGCACGTCACCTCGACCAATGATCTCCCTGATCAGATGATATCTGCGGAGTACGTGTTTGGATCGTTGATGAGACTTTGGTTCCTTCGCCTGCGCAATAGCCCCATTGTTGTCACAATACAACTGTATGGGCCCATCACTGCTAGGAACCACACCAAGTTCAAGAATGAACTTCTTGATCCAAACGGCTTCCTTTCTTTCGCTTCAAGCGGCAATGTACTCGCCTCGGTTGTTAAATCGTGATCGTCTCTTGTTTGGAACTCTTCCAATCGACCGCCCCACCATTCGGTGTGAATATGTAACCTGATTGGGATCTTGAATCATCCTTATCGATTAGGCGGCATCAGATACCCGCCACTTTGAGATCTCCATCTCCATATATCAAGAAAACATCCTTAGTCCTTCGAAGTACTTCAGATATTCTTGTGACCACCAAATGACCCTCACGGGATCCGATTGGTATCCGCTCGTAACACTTAGAGCATATGATACATCGGGTCTCGTACATAGCATTGCATACATGATAGATCCTACCGCAGATGCATACGGGATCATATCCATGAGCATCCTCTCATCTTGTGTCTTAGGACACAAAGATTTCGAGAGTGTTATCCCATGAGTGATGGGAAGGTACCCTCTCTTGGATTGTTCCATGCTAAACCTCTTTAGCATCTTGTCTATGTACGTTGATTGTGAAAGACCAAGCAATCTTTTTGATCTATCTCTATAGATCCTTATCCCAAGGATATAAGTTGCTTCACCAAGGTCTTTCATGGAAAATTGTTTCGACAACCAAATCTTGTTGATTGTAGCATCGAGACATCGTTTCCTAGCAATAATATGTCATCTACATACAGCACAAGGAATACGATTGCGGTCCCACTAACCTTCTTATACACACAAGATTCATCCGGATTTTGTGAGAAACCAAACTCTTTGATTACCTCATCAAAACGGATATTCCAACTCTGAAGCTTGCTTCAATCCATAAATGGATTTTGAAGCTTGCATACCTTTTCGCCATCATAGGAGATGAAGCCCTCAGTTGTGTCATATACACATCCTCGCCTAGATTTCCATTTAGGAAAGTCTTCACATCCATTTGCCATATCTCATAATCATAATGAGTGGCAATGGCTAGGAGTATCCTAATGGATTTAAGCATTGCTCATGAAATTTGAAGGTCTCGTCAGAGTCAACTCCTTGTCTTTGACGAAAACCTTTAGCCACAAGCCTTGCTTTATAGGTAATCACATTACCATCCATGTCGGTTTTCTTCTTGAAAACCCATTTACACCCTATGGGTTTTATTCCTTCGGGTGCATCAACCAAAGTCCATACTTGGTTTTCATACATAGAATCCATTTCAGCTTTCATGGCTTGATGCCATTTCTCAGCCTCTGAACTCTTCAGAACCTCTTCATAGGTGGTAGGCTCATCATCTTCTATGAGCAATACGTCATTCTGTTCACTCACGAGAAATCCATATCTCTCAGGAACAGAGCGTATCCTACGTGACCTACGAATTTCGTGTATTGTAGAAGGTTGAACTGTTACTTCATCTGTATGAGTTACGCTTTGAGTTCGAGCGATTGATCTGCTCGTCACAAGATCTTGAACTTCTTCAAGTTCAATTTTGCTCCCTTGTCTTCTTGTAAAAGAAACTCTTTCTCTAAAAAGACAGCATGCTTTGAAACAAACACCTTTTGTTCCTCAGCATGGTAGAACTAATATCCCATTGTTTCTTTAGGATATCCTACGAACAAACACTTGTCAGATTTTGCATCAAGTTTATCTGACTGTGTCCGCTTCACATAAGGTGACAACCCCAAACTTTCAAATGAGTAAGATAGGGTCTTTTGTTAGTCCACATCTCATATGGAGTAACATCAACTGTCTTTGATGGAACTCTGTTTAGCAAGTAAACAGTTGTCTCGAGTGCATACCCCCAAAAGGATTTTGGTAACTTTGCAAAGCCCATCATCGATCGTACCATGTCTAACAAGGTTCGATTTCTCCTTTCTGCCACACCATTACGCTGTGGTGTGTAAGGAGGTATCCATTGAGATAAAATCCCATTATCTCTGAGATAATCCAAAAACTCTTGGTCTAAGTATTCCCCACCACGATCTAATCGTAATGTCTTGATACTTTTCCCAAGTTAGTTTTCTACTTCATTTCTGAATTGTTTGAACTTTTCAAATGCTTCATATTTGTATCTCATCAGATACAGGTACCCATATCGAGAATAATCATCGATAAAGGTAATGAAGTAAAGAGAACCACTTCTAGCATAGATGGACATCGGACCACATACATCTGAATGTATTAGGTCTAATACTCCAGTCGCTCGTTCACCCTTTCCCTTAAAGGGTAACTTAGTCATCTTGCCTAATAAACAAGATTCGCATGTGTCATATGATTCATAATCAAATGACCCTAAACTTCCACTCTTATGGAGCTTAGCCATGCGTCTCTCATTTATATGGCCAAGGCGACAATGCCATAAGTAAGTTGATTTTAAATTATCTCGTTTATGTCTTTTCGTGTCATTGACATTCATAATTGGATGTGACATATCTAATATGTAAATTTCATTGCATAAAGTACCAGTACCATAAAGCATTCCATTCAAACTAATAGAACAACCATTGTTACTAAAAGTCAAATGGAAACCAGTTCTATTTAAACAAGAAACAGACAATATGTTCTTTGTTAATACAGGTACAAAATAACAATCATCCAATTTAATTACAAGCCCAGTGGGGAGTGACAAAAAGTAAGTGCCTACGGCTAATGCAACAACTCTTGCTCCATTTCCCACACGCAGTCTAGTTCTCCTTCATGAAGTGCTCATCATCCACGAGGCCCTGCATATCATTGCATATGTGTGAGCCACAACCGGTATCTAATACCCATATGTTATGATCAGAAACAGTATTAACCTCAATGACAAACATACCTGAAGAAGTCGAGGCATCTGATGCCTTCTTCTGCTTCAGTTCCTCCAGATAGACTTTACAGTTCCTCTTCCAGTGGCCAGTCTTGCCATAATGGAAGCAAGTTCCTTTTGGTGCAGTCTCTTTGGTTTTCTTCTTGGCTATACTTCCTTTCGATTTCTTAGACCTCTTCTTCTTCAGTTTCTTTTTCTTGGAACCAGAAGAAGAGTCCACCATAAGCACTGCCTTGCTATCCTTCTTGATAGCTTGCTCTGCTATCTTGAGCAGATTGATCAACCCAGGGATTGTCGTGGATATTTGATTCATCCGATAGTTTAACACAAACTGTGAAGAGTAACCTCGAGGTCTCGAACCTTTCAGACCGAGCTTGCTCATCAAACAGCTCCCTAAGATGAAACACTATGGTATGAGCATCCATAGACTTATGCTGCTTCTGTAGCTCTGGTGACATCGAGGCAAGTATAATACAGGTTACTATGTCACTGTCTTTGAGATGCTTTCGATATACTTTCTGATCCTCATCAGAAGTATCAGCAGCAGGTGGATCAGGAAGTGGAACATCTAGGACATATCCCAGTTCCTCATACCTGAGAACAATTCTCAGATTTCTCAGCCAATCAAGAAAATTTGTTGCAGTTAATTTGTTTGAGTCCATAAGTGAGCGCAAGTTCACACTGGAAGTCATCTTCAATAACCTATAGGGAAAGAGAGAAAGAATATTATAATAGAATTACATGCATGATCATAAGGACTTGAATGACATGCATATGGCTCCCACTAGTTTCAAAGAATCCATAACCCTCAGTACGAATCTAAGAAACATTATGACAAAATGTCCTAGTGGGTCGATATCCGACATTGCTAAGGATAACCTTGGGTTTACCCAACAAGCCACCTTAGGTCAATCGGTAGGTATCGGTCATACCAATTGCATCATAGATATCCGACATTACTAAAATGACCTTGGGTTTACCCAACAAGCCACCTTAGATCTATCGGCATGTATCAGTCATACCATTTGCTTCATAGATGCAACTATCGACTAGTGCTATCAACTCGTGATGTATGCACACACATTGGGTTATCAACTCTTGATGACCGTACATCTGATGTACACTACCCAATTTTGCCTCTGTCCACGTTGACCTTGAGTTTACTCAACAAATCAACGCTTCTAGTAAAAACCGACCCATTAATCTGAAAATCTTATTTTCATGGTTCGAACATATCCGATAGAGTGAGCTTGGGTTTACCCAACAACCCAACTCTATAAGAACTCGGTTCTCCCATATTAATGGAAGGCGTTAGTTTTCATATGATGTGAGGGTTTTCGGTCTCATCTTCTTCTTCTCCAAGCTATAGGATTATAGTCACCATGACTATATGGTATGATTTAGGTATTTCATCAATCACATTGAGTCTATACCTAAAATCATCCATCATCCCACCTATGCATGTTGTTGTAGTCGTGGTGTGATGTTCTAGTGATTGGTGCATGTGCTTGACCGATTGGTGCATGTGCCAATGACCGAACTTGTGCTAGTCGACTACTATAGGTTCTTGTGCAAGTTCCAATGATTGGAATCCACTTTCCAATGATTGGTGCATGTTCTAGTCATTGGAATCCACTTTCCAATGGTGCATGTTCTAATGACCGAATGGACATGCCAATGACCGAACATGTGCTAATCGATCGGTTTTGGCCTACTCTCTAATCGGCTAATTTCTCAATCCGTAGATCAAATTCACAATACCAAGTGTAATATCCTTTATTATGATGTACCAATGAAACACTTTCATTGTTCCATGCTTACCATATATAGTCAAACTATACATGAAAAACTTGAAATTGATGAATACACTCTTATTCATTTAGATTTCTAAATAATTTGACAATATCAAACTATCACCCTAAGTATCTCTAGGTAGTCTACACTTTATCAAGACTATTTCGGCACCTGTCACAAAATTTGTGACGGCCAAAACAATCAAGATAAGGGAATACACTAACGAGACGCTAATGAGACACATTTGACATTCTAAATTGTTTGGAAACCCGATTTCAAGAAATTCATTTAGGAAAGCATACAACATCAATATAACACATTTTCAATCACATTAAAAATGATCCAAGGCATTGGAATTGAGAAATACACAATTTTTCATTTCAAACAAAACAGCTCCAGCAATTTTCTCAAAACTGCCAAGCTTTGTCTTTTGCTTGCAAAACTCATCGAAAAAATTTCAATAAATTATGAGAAAATTAGAGAGGTTAAAAAATGTTCACAACATGTTCCATGAATGTTTTCAGGATTTATTTCCAACAAAAACTCATCCAACCTCAGCAACCAATCCAATGTAGAATCTGTGTTCCTCAACACAGTTATTCCCAGAAGCACACAATAAATTCTCAAATAAATAGTAAATCACCTCGAAAACATTTTTCCTTTCTCATAGACATTAATAAACATCTTAGAGACATTTTGGTGAAAGAAAATCCGAAAAAAAAATTTTCTACAATTTATTCTCGAATTTATAAGCATTCCTGTTCAAGGAATGTGCACAAAGACAGCAACCAGAACATTAGGGAATAAATTAGAAAAACCATATCAAATCACATTGATAAATCCCGAGCTTCCACAGACATATGAAACAACACCTTGTGAACATATCTGGGCAAGAAAATTTCGAAAACACTATCTCTATACTGAATTCGAAATTCACATATATAACATGCATCATCATCACAAGCATTAGGCAGCTCCGACCTAGTCATGGTTTCTTCGTTATATACAACACAAGTGGCTCTGATACCACTATAGGAAAATCCCGGTGTGAGCATCACATGCCCACGGTGTGGAAAACAAAATTTTTTGTTTCGGGACCTTCCCGAAAGCCAGGATCCATGTGACTATATAACAAAGTCAAACTAAAACGACCAAAGGAGACAGTCTCTAACGGTATCCACGCAGAGATCGGAAAACCTAACCGGGACAAACCCTTTGACCCGGGAATAGCTAGAACAAAGTAAAGAGTGCTAGCTCCTACCTTTGTCCTGGAGAGCTTGGAAAATGATGGAGAAGAAGCTTGAAAGATGAAGATGTCGATGATGAAGCTTGAAAGATGAAAAACTATTTTTCCTTCTTCCTTGCTAAATCCACGAAGAACTCCTTCTTTTGTTAGGTTTTTAAAACTTGTTTTAAACCTCTCATATACAAACCAACGACCATCCTCATCTTTCATTTTCAAGTTTTTGTCTTTAGTCATTTAATGCCTTAATGACTAAGCATAATAAAGAAACTTCTTTCATCTTCTCCTTCCATCCCAAGTATACACACATATTAATTAATTAATTAATTATATATATATATATATATATATATAAATGCTGAGGTGGTCCAGTCACACTGGGGTCGGTCCTACCGGCCTACCGGGTCCCGGTATGGGAAAAACCCCCGGAAACATTTTTCAGCAATATCGATGTCGCGATCTCATCGGGACATATCTCGATCTCATCGGGATCCATTTACTCCTTTTGCTCTCCATATATTGGATCTCTATCCAAAACTATTTTACAAATTCTCCGAGACACTCTTATGCGTGTGACCCATTAGGTTCCCGGTTATGTTGGCCACTTAGATTAATACTTAATCTGAGTAAGTCATGAGCGGTATCTAGCAACACATCATGACCCCTAATTGACCGGAAAGTAATTGGTTTGACGAATAAACATATATTCATCATGGACCATATCACGAACCTTTCCATAGACAATTACCGTGCAATTCGTCCTTTCACCATGCTATACCCCACTTGGTTATGAGTATGGGCAATGTGTCAACTCTTACTAGACTGACTACGTTAAATCTAGTCCAAGTGATTTTAGTTCTTATCCTGGGACTCATTACTTAATAATTAATATGTCAATGAAGACACTCTTCATGACATATGTACTCTGATCAGAGATTTCCAAGTAATGACCCTGACAAGAGGCCATGGGTATCATCTTCTGTTATCACAGAAGTGGTGAATCCTCTATTGGCTACTCAATTACCTTCGAATACCTCAAACTGTACCCAAGCACCACCCTATGAGTGACCTCTGTAAGGTAACAAGGAATGGAGTCAAAGCACAGAATCAGTATTCAAGATATCCTTGAGTACCTCAAGTCTAAGGATACTTGCACCATTGCTATGATGAGATTATCACTGACATTAGAATAGGACATCCATGTGATGATCTCATAGCAGGTCATCCAATGTACTTACTACCTCTAGTAAGCATCCACATCTCAACCCTAAATATCTCATATGTACAGTTTCTGAGATCCACTGCTTGATCAAATCAAAGAACTTGAGATGTGCTAGTCTATCCGGATTACCGATGTCCGAGCCTCAAGAATCCTATGACTAGGGATAATTTAGATATCTTGACATAATTGCACATGATAAGAATCTCGAGAGTATGATCACATCATAATTTCCTTCATGCTATGTCATATATCATGCACTTCATTAATTTGCTTATTGATCAATATCAGTTCATAAATAATGAACAGCAACGTAATGAAATACGCCTTTCTTTATTTATTCATAAACAATGTACACAAATTTGTACATAACGCGCTAAAGGCGATTGCCTTTAGGGCACTACTCTAACATGTTATCCTATTCTCAGCAACATATCCACTCCAAAGTGATGTATCCTTTTGTGTCCTCGATCAATCTGATCTACCACTTGTTCTCTTTGGACAACTAAGTTAACAAGATTCTTTAGTGGGAAAGGAGAAGAAACACTTGAAAAGATTTTTCCTTTGAAGAATGAAGCCAAAGATGAGACACCTCTCATGTAATTTTCGGCTATACCATGCAAGATAGGAGAGTGAGAGTCAAAAATGCAAGAACACCTTCTCACAACTTCTCAATTTCAGTTAACTTCAAAAGAAATAAGAGTTTTGTATCAAATGCATCACTTCATTCTTTAATCAATCATAAAGAAGTCAATAAATGAGATTCTTTTCATTTGTCTTTAAAATGGCTATATGAAAAGACTATTAACCTAAATGAGAGATATCATTTTCGGTTTTGTGATGAAAGAAAGAAGATGGTCCATCAAATATTCCTCTTTCTTCTTTAATACAGTAATGCTAAAAGGTTACATGCTATCATTAAAAGAAAACCATTAAACCATTTAATGATAACATCATTACTCCATTTAATGATGATAAAGCATGTTAAAACCATCTTTAATATAGCAAATCAATGCTAAATGTGCAACTGAAATTCTACCTCCATTTATCTTTAATAACTTTTTTTTAATTTAATTAATCTAATTTATCAAATTAAACTAAAGCCTAGCCCATTTCTAAATTTTCATATGGGCTTATAATTAACAATTAATTAAAGTAAGCCCAACATTCAAACATAGGCTTTAAAACATCTATTTGTATTTCTTACTCTGCTTGATAACCTTCCTAGAAGCCAAATGGAGAATCTAATTGGACTTATATAATTCAAGCTCCAATAAGCCCATAATTAATTAAATCTCAGTAGAATTAATTCCAACTTATTAATAAATGTCATTTCACTAAAGACAATTAGTTGAACTCTTGAATTATTAAATATTATGAGAACATATGTTTCAAATAAGATGTCCAATTGCAACCTCTAATATGAATCATATTATAACCATCCGCACAATAAAGGATAAAATTACCGTTTTACCCTTATGTTGATTTTTCCTTCTAGATTTCCCGTTTTACTCTATATGCTGATCAACACACAAGATCTCATCTTGGTGTTAAGACTTGATGGGTAGCTAGTTCATCAAACTACACGCACTAGTTTAATCACCAATCTCTATAAAACATCTAGAAGTGATTGTTAAGTCAAAATGACGTTACATAAATGATTTTGATGAAGTACAAATAATAATGAAAAGCAGACGAAGAAAAACATAAGGAAGAAAAGCAGACGAAGAAAAGCAGACGGAAGAAAAGCAGACGAAGAAAAACAGACGGAAGAAAAGCAGATGAAGAAAAGCAGACGGAAGCTAAATTGAAAAGCAGACGGAAGAAAAGCAGACGAAGAAAAACAAACGATAGAAAGCAGACGAAGAAATACAGACGGAAGAAAAATAGACGAAGAAAAACAGACGGAAGAAAAAGCGATTGAAGCTAAATTAAAAATGATTTAAAGAAAAGCGTATTGAAGCAAACCATGTCAAATCAAGAATCAGTTTGAGTTAGTTACAGAATTCAACTGAATAACCGTTTCTTGAAAGAAGCAAGAATCAAGAATCAAGAAGCAGTTGAAGACGAAGACTATAAATATGAGTCGGAGTCGAAGATTAAAAAATTAAGAAAGTTACACGAAAATTACGAAGATTGCAAAAGTTACAAAAGTTAGTGAAATCAAAGAGCTTAGCAATACTTAAGAGAAACTATTGTGCGAAAAATCTAGAACTTTTTTTTTCTGTAACAAAGCTTGAAAAATCTTTCAGTTGAAAGTAGTGTAGATAGCCTGCAGAGGCTAAATGTGAAAGAATACTGATTGTAAGAGACCTGAAGAGTGTAACATCCCGTTACCGATGTGATGGGCATATTGGTAACTTGGATGGGTTAGGATTGTGTGCATGCATATTTGAATTGCACATGCATTTTTTATCCTCTATATATATTGATAAATGATCATTGTGGCACTAGCATATGCAGGTACATACATGTATGACATATTCCTGATATAATTGTGTAAATTGGAAATTCTGTGATTTTTGTGTAGATTGTGATTTGAATATTGAATTGGAGTGAAAAATGAATTCTAGGGGTTTGAAAAATGGAATTGGAGTGTATGATCATGTGTTTTATATTTTTGAGGATTTTTAGAAATTTTTCTAGAATTTTTGGAGTAATGGGTCCGGACCGAAAAATTTGACCTAATGGCTGATAAATTGGATTCTGGTTTCGAGATTGATTGGCAAATGGCACGGGAAAATTTGAGTTATGATTTTAGGATTTATTGTATAGAGCCATTGCAAATTTGGGAGAAATTAGAATAAGAATTGGATTTTTAGACCCTAAGAAATGGACATGTGGCAAGTGAATTGCCAAACATGCCTTAAGCCTTTAAACTCTTTGGTTTAAAACCCTTGTCTTTCAAATTTGCTTCCACGACACTCTCTTGCTTTTGAAAGAAAACTTGGCTTCCTCTTTGCTTTTCTTCTTCTCCTTCTTCGTGGATCTCCTCCTTACTCTTTCCTTCCATTTTCTTCTTGTTTATTTGCTCCATTCTTCATCTTTAACCTATCCTTGAGCTTGGGTTGGAGAAGATGATGTTGAGTATGGGTTTGGGTGAAAACCGTGGGTGTTGTTAGAGTTGGAAGGGTTGATGATTTTGAAGGTTTGAAGGTTTAAATCAAGTAAGTTCTTACTCCTTTTTCTTTGGATAGTTTGAATTGTGGATTAGTTAGGGTTATTGATTGTTGAAGAAATGAATAAGTTTCAGATGATATGGATTTTTGGATTTTCTTGTCTTTGAATTTGGCAATTGAGGGATAATGGTTATTTGATGGAATTGAGCTTAGGGATTAGTTGTTTTGAGTGTATTAAGTTGTTTTGGGAGTGTTAGAAGGAGAATAGTTGGATTAAAATTTGACAGAAGTGAGAAATCTAGGTTTCGGGCGTGTTTCTGGGATTGCACGTCACGACGTGTTCATCGCACGCCGCGGCGATCAATTTTCCCTTCGCACGCCGCGATGAGCGAAGACGCACGCAGCGATGCGCACGAGGCATACGCTGCAACGTATGCGAGGCATCTCGTCGCGGCGAGGCATCTCGCCAATTTTCCGTTAGTGAAATGGGTTGTTTTAAATGATGATATAATTTGAGGTTTTAGTCCTAATGAATTGGTTCTTGATTGATTGCAATTTAGAGACTAAGAACTGCAAATTTAAAAAAATGGAATTTTTGAATTAATTTCGAAAGTTCTCGAAATCGGATGGAAATTGAATAGTGAATATGATTTTGATATAAAGATACTCCTTATGTCTTGGAGTTTGACTTTTGGGAGTTCTGAACTTAGTTAAATGAATTATGGTGTCTAGGAATTTCTATCTTTTAGAGAAAAAGAGTTGAGATGGGAAGATTCGGGATAGTGTCGGGAATGTCATAAATATGTATAGTACACAAGTGTATTCTGATTGTGCTATTGGTAATGTTTGTGTATTTTGATTGTTTTAGAGGCACAAGTGGAGCGTCGATCTTCGGACGTGGCTGAGACTTCCCGACATTAGCTCGGAAGTTTAGAGGTGAGTAACCTAGTTGGTTCCTCAACCTTTATGTGTTTAATATTATGCACTTATACCATGTGGAGATGAATGGAGGGTTATGTGTGTTTGCTTTTGATTGATTTCGGGCCATAGGTGTCCGAAATATCTGGAATTTGATATCGAAGTGTCAATTGTGCTGCATTGTAATTATTTGGTTTTAAAGCGAATTGAGACATGTGCATTCATGCATAAAGGCATATTCAGATAATGACAGTTGTCACCGGTGCAGCCACCGTATTTCAAAGCTTAAAGCTCAACGCAACAGGGCCTCGAGCCCAACGTAATTTCAGAGCCACGGGCTCACCGTATCAGGGCTTCAAGCACAATGTAATTCAGAGCCACAGGCTCACCATTAATGAGCCCATTTATAGGAAAGATCAGGCGCACGGTCACAACACCGTAATAAAATGGAAAGTGTCACATGTGCATTACATATACGAATGATTAAATGTGGACTGTGTGAAAGGCGAAACGCCTTATATTTGTAAATGATAACGCATATGATATTTCAGAATGTGATACTATGCAATATTCTGTGAATTGTTTGTATATGCATGAGTTGAGTGAACCATCGATGATGGTTTCTCACTGAGTTCGCAAACTCACCCAACATTGCAAATATTTTTCAGGACAGAGATAGTAGACTCCTAGCTCCAGAGAGAAAGACTTTTCCTGCCTTGTAGAGCATGTTGGCAAGAGAAGTTATGACTCAAAGGTCGGTCAGCTGGGACTTTTGGAGATGACCTAGTTCGGAAATTGTTTAGGTTTCTTTTGGATTTGTACAGATAGTAATCATGATAGAATTGTGTATCTATGGTTTCTGAGTTATGAAATGAGAAAGAATGTTTTGGTTTCAAAATTTAGTGATTATTGTTATATTAATGCTTTCATTTGGATGCCATGTGGATTTTAGTTGGGTTCGTTCGTAGTGCACCCTTATCGTGGGTTATGTATCGGAACGGCCCACTGGCGTCCCGGTGTGTACTCTACTGTAAGGGGGCGCTACAAAGAGGGTCGGAGATAAAGAATAATTGTAACGTTTTTGAGAGATAGTGAAATCTCATAAAGATATCTGAGAACTAGACGTAGCCCACGGTTTGGGGTGAACCAGTATAAAAATCGTTGTGTCAACATCTCTCAACTCTTAATCTCTCATATCTTTCAATTTTTCGATCTTACTAGTTTTTATACAAGTTTTCGAAAAATATTTTATAACTTTGATTTTCAGTAGTTCTTGTAAAAGAACAAGTTTCTTTTAACAAAACGTTTTTGACGGGGCTTTAAAAAATAATACACAATTCAACCCCCCTTTCTTGTGCATTAATATATTGTATAATAAGTCTTGTATTAATGTGTGATTCACTTCAATTGGTATCAGAGCTTGGTGTCCATAGATCACCTTAACAAAGTGTGGATTAAAGATTATGGCAGAATCACATACATACATAGCGGAAGGTGCCTCAGTCACTAGACCTCCGGCGTTTAACGGAGAAGACTATCACTACTGGAAAGATAGGATGCGGTTGTTTATCGAATCTACTCATGTTGACCTTTGGGACGTAATAGAGAATGGACCATATATACCAGCGGATGAAGAAGGAAATCTTATTCCACGAATTAGATGGACGGCTGATCAAAAGGCGAGATTTCAACTAAACTCCAAAGCAAAGTTCTTCTTGAGTTGTGCCTTAAGCAGAAGTGAGTATGATAAAGTCCACGGATGCTTTACTGCGAAGGAGATGTGGGACACGTTATCCATCGCACATGAAGGTACGAACCAAGTTAAAGAATCCAAGATATGTATTCTTGCGCATCAGTACGAGCTGTTCAAAATAAAAGATGAAGAATCTATTGATCAAATGTTTGGAAGATTTCAAACAATTATCAATGGACTAAAAGCTCTTGGAAGAACTTACGATAACCAAGATCACATTCGTAAGATCCTAAGAAGTCTACCAAAGAGGTGGAGACCAAAAGTTACTGCTGTACAGGAAGCCAAGGATTTAAGCATATTAAAACTTGACGAACTTCTTGGATTGTTGAAGATACATGAAGTTGAGCTCGATGCTGAAGACAAGCCCAAACAGGACAAGTCGATAGCACTAAAGGCTGGACAAAAGAATCATAAGACTCAAAGGAAGAGGAATTCATCAAAAGCGCTGAAGATTGAAGAATCAAAGAACGATGATTCCAGTGAGTCAGAACAGGAGTCGAGTGAAGAAGATGACGAGCTATCTTTCATTTCCAAGAAGATCAGACGGATGTGGAAGAAGAAGTCCAAAGGAAATGAAATCTTCAAAAAGAATGGAAAAGATGATGGGAAGATAGAGAAGACATCCATCATATGCTATGAGGGCAACAAACCAGGACATTACAAGTCCGAGTGTCCGACATTAAAGAGGAAACCAAAGAAGAGTAGAGAAGGCAAGAAAAGCATGATGGCAACCTGGGAGGATCTAGATTCATCCGAATCAGATACATGCTCCGAGACATTAGATCATGCAAATATATGCTTGGTAGCCGAAGAGGAAAGTGATGAGGAGGTAACCTCTAAATATGATGACTTGCAAGATGCATATTCTAAACTACTAGAAGATTCCCATGCTATTCTGAAACAGTACAAACTATTGAAAAAAAAGTATGTAGAAAATCTGAAAAATACACAAGAGATAGAAAGAGAGAACACCTGCTTAAAAAAGCAAGTAGAGGAAATTAAGAAAAAGGGAGTCATAGATAGATCTAAAGAGATCAATCAACTGAAGCTGAGGATCAAGAGTCTTTTAGTTGATCTAGCAACTTTCACTAAAAGTACGAGAAAAATGAATGATATGTTAGGAAAGTGTAGACATCCGAGTGATAAAACTGGATTAAGGGTACTAGAAATAAGTCTCAACAGAAAAGGAATTCTTTCTTTCAGAAAAAGAAGTTCCAACAATCACATTTTCATCAACAATCTTATCAAATGCATCACTACCATTTTGTGCATTTTACTAACCCGAAAGGACCCAAGAAAATGTGGGTACAAAAAAATAAAATAATATCTCCTGCAGATACCCTTCCTTGGAAGAGGCAGCAAGCACCATTAGTATTTAAACAGTGGATGCTCGCGAAACATGACGGGAAGAAGGTCTATGTTCCTAGATCTTCAGTATAAGAAGGGAGGATCGGTAACTTTTAGAAACAACCAGTAGGGTAAGATAATTGGAATCGGTAAAATAGTTAAAGATTCCTTTGTATGTATTGATAATGTGCTGCTTGTTGATGATCTAAAACATAACTTGATTAGTGTTGGGACCCGATCCGGGAACCGGATCCCAACCGGAAAACGAAGCACAAAAAATGGAATGCAGAAACAAAGGACAAAGCGGAGGCGAAAATAGCGGAGTGAATCGAATAAGTATGAATCAAAAGCGCTTGCAAAACAAAGTACGAATACCAAAAATACGGACGCAAAATACAAATCGAATCAGAATCGAACACCAAATCGACAGAAATCAATAGAATCGAATCATAAGGCGAGGATAAACGAAATAATCAATTAAACTGAAACATATCCGACATCCGAGAACAATAATCACAGAAAACGATCGAATGAAAATAATCGCGTTGGAAACCCTAAGACATTTCAAATCCAGTGTATTTTTTTTTTCTTATTCTCATTTCTTACATCAATCACATCCATATAATTTCCCATAGGAAATTTAATCTTAAATCCAAAACTTAGCAATCATACAAAATCTTATACAAATCCATACAAATCTCAAATTACACTATATTCTCATTTTATCGAATTTCGCAAAGATAACTACGCTTTAATCCTAACCCAAACCTGCAAGGGGTAAAGAAATACACTTCTAAAAGCCAAACAGACTTCAGAATCATCGGACTCTCCCGTCCGGAATCCAAACACCAGCAAGACGCAAACCTAAATCTAATACTTCCATAATTCTCACTTCAATACCAAACTCATATACAAATTTCCAAATCATATACAATTTCTTACTCTCAAACATTCAGTCATAATCTTCATACATTCTGAAAAACATCATAATCACTTAATGGAAATTCAAACCATTTACAAAATATTCCAAATCTCAATATTTCCACAACCATACTAACGATGCAAAAATGGACCATAAGCCTTCACATTCTTTCATCCGATCTCCTGCTCGAAACCTGGAGATAGGGATAAAAGGGGGGGTGAGCTCGAAAGCTCGTGGATAACATATTTATAAATCGATAAATAAGCGGAAATCATTTTTCACAAGCTTTTTGCCAAAAGGCGTAGTTTTAAAACTTTTTAACTTTCAAATATTTTTCTCAAACCCTTTTCAATTTTCCAAACTTTACATATCAAATTTCTAAAATTTTCATGGTTAAAAATCCCTTTTCTTTTTTTTCTTTTTTTTTCTCAAAATTTTCTCATAAACATGAATGCAATCACATCGGAGAAATTTCATGCACATAAACAAAATCAAAAATCACAAAACATATCAAAATGGTCTGGTTCGGTCCAAGACATAACGCATCGCACATTCGCATAATGATCTCAAGCAAGTGATCGTGAATGTAACGTATTACACTTTCTGCATAAGCGGTCTAGTGTAGCCATGAGGAGTCCAAACCGAGACTCCGTGCTACTAGCGGGCGGCCAAGGGCGAAGGCTATACAAATAGAGCAACAATGACTCACCAAAGGACCTAACCGAACCCACATAATACGTTAACGAAAAAAAGATTCAATTGTTCAAGGCACTTTTCCAAAATCTTACTTTTCTTCAAATTTTCCACAAAATGCATACAACTCAATTTATTCAATCTATCGTTCACTAAATTCAACAATCAAATCATTCAATCAAACAATAATTTCAGCAATTGAATAATGCATACACAACAAATGTACTTTCAGAAGTTTCTATCAATTTATCAAATCATTTAAAACAATGAATTTAAGCTTATAAAAATTTTCCAGAAAACATTCGGAAATCATAATTTCAAACATTTACAAAACAATAATTTATCAAAATTTCACATTTTTGCTTTCTTTAATTTTCGAAAATTCGTATTAAGCTTACAGATCAAAATATAAATATGCTACCCACCTCGAATTAATGCCAGAAGCTTGTCCAAATCGTCAATTCTCCAAATTCCTCCTTCCTTCTTTAACTTAAAAATTCCCTAAGCCATAAATATCCAAATTCATCACTAATTCAAGCAATCTAAACCGTCAATTTCACAAAACCCTAATTCTCAAAATTTGACATAACCCCACTTTCAAATTAATATAAAATTAAGCATCATCTAAACAAAATCTCTGAAAATTAACTTCATAAAACTCAAATCCATAACAATATCAAGCTAAAACAACCGACAAAATTCATCAAAATTCAAAACTCAATTTTCTCTCTCTTACCTTCTCTCTCTAGATTTCGGATTTTAAGCTCCAAAGACAAGCTTTCCTTTTCTTGCTTCATCCAAACAATGGAGGAGCTTGGAGATGAGAGAATCGTGTACAGCTATGAGAGAAGCTTGGGAAATCTCACCTTTTTTAAGAAAATTTCACTCCTCTCATCTCTCTACACAACATCGTCGAACATCACTCCCCAAAATCCTCTAATATATTCATGTCTTTAACTTTAAAAGACATTAAAGACTTAAGGATGGGAGGAGTCCACGTGGATGGCACTAAACCATGAAATATCAAAGTAAAAAGAACATTTGACTTAGTCAATCCTCTCATGCTTATCATCAACGTGTTCTACTCTTTATTCTCTTCTTTCATTATCTAGATTCTTCCATACACGACAATTCATCCCATTGCTTGATGCCATGTCATTTAAAATTTGATTAAAAGACCAAAATGCCCTTGACTTGTTACTTTAAGTCATATTCACTTGCGGGTCTGATTCGCACTATCAATTTGAAGGAATTTGTCAAAACTTCCTTCTAGATAAATGTTCCTCTCAAACATACGAATCCAACGCCACTGACCGTGCTCAATTCTGATTACTACATCAAAAGTTATACTCAAAATAGTTCGGGTATATCCATATTCTAACACATTTTCCATGTACGATTATTTCCGTCCAAAATTTCGCATTCTCAATCTCAGAATTGAAACTCAATGTATTCATAACAATTGTAGCCTTATGTCTCTAGTTTAATTCAAAATAAGAATCACCTCATTTCGATTCCCAGATCAAAAGTTATGCTCAAAATACTCTTAGGTGTACCCAATCTGAAAATTACACCCTAATCCGAACTTAAATTCAAAAATTAAAAGTCTTAGGGGCAAAATTGACATTTCATTTCTTCATATGATTTGTAGCCCCTTGTCTTAGCTTTATTTTGCCTCAAGAATCGCTTCAATCGGATCTCTGTAGATCCCGAATTTTACAAAACACTGAACTATGCTCGGAAACTTTCCTGACTCACTTTGATTAAATTAATCACCATTAATTTAATCTCAAAAATTCACAAATTTCTATGAGGATGTAGATAAT
Source organism: Erythroxylum novogranatense (assembly GCA_029891385.1). Classification (NCBI taxonomy): domain Eukaryota; kingdom Viridiplantae; phylum Streptophyta; class Magnoliopsida; order Malpighiales; family Erythroxylaceae; genus Erythroxylum; species Erythroxylum novogranatense. The sequence continues at coordinate 35,504,064 of CM057233.1, read as the reverse complement.
TGTCTTAGAAATCCAACGCCGTAAGAATCAACTCAATCGGATGTCGGACGGAAAAGATATAAGCAAAATAGTGAACAAAGGTCGGATTGGAGGAGGAAGCAAGAAAACTAAAGGAGCAAAACGACGTCGTATTAGGGCGAGGTCACCCTGGTGACGCGTCGCCCTGGCAATGGGGGTGATACATTTTTCTTTTTTTTTTCCATGAAAAATCCAAAACTTTCAAAATTCATAACTCTTAATCCCGAACTCCAATTTTGACAAACTTAGTCTCTATAAAAAGCTTGAAGGAAGCTCTACATCTTCCACGAAGGACATAAAAATCAATTTGACTCCTACGGGAGTCCATTTTCCGGTAAAAGATACTATCCTCTAATAATCATGCTAAAACCACAATATAAACTTGTAAAAATCATAACTTATTATTCCGAGATCGAAAAATTGCATACTTTATATCGAAATAAAAATCAAAACAAACCCTTCAATTTTAATGCAGAACATCAAAGCTCAATTAACCTCTAATTAGGTTAATTTCCTAGTCAAAGTTTCAACCATAATAAAAGTCAAACCCTATCAAACATAAACTTTGACTGATCATAACTTTCACTCCCGATATCGAAAAATTGCAAACTTTATGTCTACAGAAAGCTCTTAACATAATCTACAAGTTTTCAGAAGACCATTTTCTCAAATTATGCCTAAATCAAAAGTCAACTTTCAAAGGCCAAAAAGTCAACTATTTCACAATTTTTCATATTTTCACTCTTTCTCTTTTTATTCATGATTTTCAACTTAATTTCAATCAACTCATCCACTTAATTTCATAAACCACACCAATCCACTCAAAACCCCAAAGATATCAAAATCAAATTATTTCTTTTCTTATCAATATCCTTTAATTTTAAGTCCTCTATTACACAATACATACTCAAAGCACTTCTTAAATTTCATTTTCATAATCCAAATTTTCACTCAAAGATCGGGGTCTAACATTTCTCTCCCCTTAAAAGAATTTCGTCCTCGAAATTCATACTTACCTAAACTCCAAGTGACTCATTCTAAACAAAGATGATCAAGCACTTTTTTTTAACCAATTTCTTTCCAAAATCATAATCGATTTCTTTTCTTATCTACGTTCCTCATCATATCTCTTCACAACATTTCACTTTTTGTATCTCATAACTCCCATATCATCTCAAAGCACTATATCTATAACTCATTATTTTTTCATATATGGACACAAGTCAATGGTCCATTTCTTAAGGATTTCTAAAAGTCATACTCTCATCTCACAGAAATACAAGCTATATCAATGTCTCCCAATTCATTATGCAATTCACATTTCAAGTTCCACAAACGCATGTTTCTAATCAATCATATTCTTAACACCCAAATCGAATCAATCACTTGAATTCGTCAAATAGTCATGCACATCAATTTCACATTCCTAAAGACAATCATATTTCTTTCATCAAAATCAAATGATCACCTAGCACACTCTCACAAATTCACTCTTATCTTTACAAACTCTTATCAATTCCTTATTCATACTCATACGCCCAAGTAAGATCATATTACTGGGCTCTGATACCATAAATGTTGGGACCCGATCCGGAACCGGATCCCAACCAAAACGAATATGAACGGAGGAAACGGAATCGAATGGAAACGAAACAATAACTAATCGAACCAAACGAACGATTTCAAGCTTAAACGATATACGAATACGAAGCAAAACGAAACGCGAATCGAATACATAATCGAAACGGATACGCAACAGATCGAACCAAAGCAAACACATCCGACATCCAGAAATAAAGAACAGCGAAAAGCGTCGCGTTGGAGATCTAAACTAAGACATATTCCAAAATCCGGTATAATTTTTTTTTTCTTATTCTCATTTCTTACATCAATCACATCCATATAATTTCCCATAGGAAATTTAATCTTAAATCCAAAACTTAGCAATCATACAAAATCTTATACAAATCCATACAAATCTCAAATTACACTATATTCTCATTTTATCAAAATTTTAAAAGATAACTACCGCCTTAATCCTAACCCAAACTCGCAAGGGGTAAAGAAATACACTTCTAAAAGCCAAACAGATGTCAGAATCATCGGACTCTCCCGTCCGGAATCCAAACACCAGCAAGACGCAAACCTAAATCTAATACTTCCATAATTCTCACTTCAATACCAAACTCATATACAAATTTCCAAATCATATACAATTTCTTACTCTCAAACATTCACCATAATCTTCATACATTCGAAAAACATCATAATCACTTAATGGAAATTCAAACCATTTACAAAATATTCAAATCTCAATATTTCCACAACCATACTAACGATGCAAAACGGACCATAAGTTTTCACATTCTTTCATCCGATCTCCCGTCAAACACGGAGATGGGGATGAAAGGGGATGAGCTCGAAAGCTCGTGGATAACATATTTATAAATCGATAAATAAGCGGAAATCATTTTCACAAGCTTTTGCCAAATGGCGAAGTTTTCAAACTTTTAACTTTCAAATATTTTTCTCAAACCCTTTTCAATTTTCCAAACTTTACATATCAAATTTCTAAAATTTTCCTGGTTAAAAATCCCTTTTCTTTTTTTTTTCTTTTTTTTCTCATAAACATGAATGCAATCACATCGGAGAAATTTCATGCACATAAACAAAATCAAAAATCACAAAACATATCAAAATGGTCTGGTTCGGTCCAAGATAAGCGATCGCACATTCTCGCATAGCGGTCTGCAAGTGATCGTGAATGTAACGCATTACACTTTCCTGCATAGCGGTCTAGTGTAGCCATGAGGGAGTCCGAAACCGGAGCTCCGTGCCACTAGCGGGCAGCCGGGCGAAGGCTATACAAATAGAGACAGCGCTGACTCACCAAAAGACCTAACCGAACCCACATAACACGTTAACGAAAAAAAAGATTCGAATTGCCCGAAGGCACTTTTCCAAAATCTTACTTTTCTTCAAATTTTCCACAAAATGCATACAACTCAATTTATTCAATCTATCGTTCACTAAATTCAACAATCAAATCATTCAATCAAACAATAATTTCAGCAATTGAATAATGCATACACAACAAATGTACTTTCAGAAGTTTCTATCAATTTATCAAATCATTTAAAACAATGAATTTAAGCTTATAAAAATTTTCTAGAAAACATTCAGAAATCATAATTTCAAACATTTACAAAACAATAATTTATCAAAATTTCACATTTTTGCTTTCTTTAATTTTCGAAAATTCGTATTAAGCTTACAGATCAAAATATAAATATGCTACCCACCTCGAATTAATGCCAGAAGCTTGTCCAAATCGTCAATTCTCCAAATTCCTCCTTCCTTCTTTAACTTAAAAATTCCCTAAGCCATAAATATCCAAATTCATCACTAATTCAAGCAATCTAAACCGTCAATTTCACAAAACCCTAATTCTCAAAATTTGACATAACCCCACTTTCAAATTAATCCAAAATTAAGCATCATCTAAACAAAATCTCTAAAAATTAACTTCATCAAACTCAAATCTATAACAATATCAAGCTAAAACAACCGACAAAATTCATCAAAATTCAAAACTCAATTTTCTCTCTCTTACCTTCTCTCTCTAGATTTCGGATTTTAAGCTCCAAAGACAAGCTTTCCTTTTCTTGCTTCATCCAAACAATGGAGGAGCTTGGAGATGAGAGAATCGTGTACATCTATGAGAGAAGCTTGGGAAATCTCACCTTTTTAAAGAAAATTTCACTCCTCTCATCTCTCTACACAACACCGTCGAACATCACTCCCCAAAATCCTCTAATATATTCATGTCTTTAACTTTAAAGGACATTAAAGACTTAAGGATGGGAGGAGTCCACGTGGATGGCACTAAACCATGAAATATCAAAGTAAAAAGAACATTTGACTTAGTCAATCCTCTCATGCTTATCATCAACGTGTTCTACTCTTTATTCTCTTCTTTCATTATCTAGATTCTTCCATACATGACAATTCATCCCATTGCTTGATGCCATGTCATTTAAAATTTGATTAAAAGACCAAAATGCCCTTGACTTGTTACTTTAAGTCATGTTCACTTGCGGGTCTGATTCGCACTATCAATTTGAAAGAATTTGTCAAAACTTCCTTCTCAATAAATGTTCCTCTCAAACATACGAATCCAACGCCACTGACCGTGCTCAATTCTGATTACTACATCAAAAGTTATACTCAAAACAGTTCGGGTATATCCATATTCTAACACATTTTCCATGTACGATTATTTCCGTCCAAAATTTCGCATTCTTAATCTCAGAATTGAAACTCAATGTCTTCATAACAATTGTAGCCTTATGTCTCTAGTTTAATTCAAAATAAGAATCACCTCATTTCGATTCCCAGATCAAAAGTTATGCTCAAAATACTCTTAGGTGTACCCAATCTGAAAATTACACCCTAATCCGAACTTAAATTCAAAAATTAAAACTCTTAGGAGATAAATTGACATTTCATTTCTTCATATGATTTGTAGCCCCTTGTCTTAGCTTTATTTCGCCTCAAGAATCGCTTCAATCGGATCTCTGTAGATCCCGAATTTTACAAAACACTGAACTATGCTCGGAAAATTTCCTGACTCACTTTGATTAAATTAATCACTATTAATTTAATCTCAAAAATTCACAAATTTCTATGAGGATGTAGATAATTGTCTTAGAAATCCAACCCGTAAGAATCAACTCAATCAGATGTCGGACGGAAAAGATATGAGCAAAATAGTGAACAAAGGTCGGATTGGAGGAGGAAGCAAGAAAACTAAAGGAGCAAAACGACGTCGTATTAGGGCGAGGTCACCCTGGTGACGCGTCGCCCTGGCAATGGGGGTGATACATTTTTCTTTTTTTTTTCCATGAAAAATCCAAAACTTTCAAAATTCATAACTCTTAATCTCGAACTCCAATTTTGACAAACTTAGTCTCTATAAAAAGCTTGAAGGAAGATCTACATCTTCCACGAAGGACATAAAAATCAATTTGACTCCTACGGGAGTCCATTTTCCGGTCAAAGATACTATCCTCTAATAATCATGCTAAAACCACAATATAAACTTGTAAAAATCATAACTTATTATTCCGAGATCGAAAAATTGCATACTTTATATCGAAATAAAAATCAAAACAAACCCTTCAATTTTAATGAAAAACATCAAAGCTCAATTAACCTCTAATTAGGTTAATTTTCCAGTCAAAGTTTCAACCATAATAAAAGTCAAACCCTATCAAACATAAACTTTGACTGATCATAACTTTCACTCCCGACATCGAAAAATTGCAATCTTTATGTCTACAGAAAGCTCTTAACATAATCTACAAGTTTTCAGAAGACCATTTTCTCAAATTATACCTAAATCAAAAGTCAACTTTCAAAGGCCAAAAAGTCAACTATTTCACAATTTTTCATATTTTCACTCTTTCTCTTTTTATTCATGATTTTCAACTTAATTTCAATCAACTCATCCACTTAATTTCATAAACCACACCAATCCACTCAAAACCCCAAAGATATCAAAATCAAATTATTTCTTTTCTTATCAATATCCTTTAATTTTAAGTCCTCTATTACACAATACATACTCAAAGCACTTCTTAAATTTCATTTTCATAATCCAAATTTTCACTCAAAGATCGGGTCTAACATTTCTCTCCTTAAAAGAATTTCGTCCTCGAAATTCATACTTACCTAAACTCCAAGTGACTCATTCTAAACAAAGATGATCAAGCACTTTTTTAACCAATTTCTTTCCAAAATCATAATCGATTTCTTTTCTTATCTACGTTCCTCATCATATCTCTTCACAACATTTCACTTTTTGTATCTCATAACTCCCATATCATCTCAAAGCACTATATCTATAACTCATTATTTCTTCATATATGGACACAAGTCAATGGTCCATTTCTTAAGGATTTCTAAAAGTCATACTCTCATCTCACAGAAATACAAGCTATATCAATGTCTCCCAATTCATTATGCAATTCACATTTCAAGTTCCACAAACGCATGTTTCTAATCAATCATATTCTTAACACCCAAATCGAATCAATCACTTGAATTCGTCAAATAGTCATGCACATCAATTTCACATTCCTAAAGACAATCATATTTCTTTCATCAAAATCAAATGATCATCTAGCACACTCTCACAAATTCACTCTTATCTTTACAAACTCTTATCAATTCCTTATTCATACTCATACGCCCAAGTAAGATCATATTACTGGGCTCTGATACCATAAATGTTGGGACCCGATCCGGGAACCGGATCCCAACCGAAAAACGAATGTGAACGGAGGAAACGGAATCGAATGGAAACGGAAACAATAACTAATCGAACCAAACGAACAGATTTCGAAGCGAAACGATATACAGAATACCGAAGCAAAACGAAACGCGAATCGAATATATAATCGAAACGGATACGCAACAGATCGAACCAAAGCAAACACATCCGACATCCAGAAATAAAGAACAGCGAAAAGCGTCGCGTTGGAGATCTAAACTAAGACAGATTCCAAAATCCGGTATAATTTTTTTTTCTTATTCTCATTTCTTACATCATTCACATCCATATAATTTCCCATAGGAAATTTAATCTTAAATCCAAAACTTAGCAATCATACAAAATCTTATACAAATCCATACAAATCTCAAATTACACTATATTCTCATTTTATCGAAATTTTCAAGATAACTACGCTTTAATCCTAACCCAAACCTGCAAGGGGTAAAGAAATACACTTCTAAAAGCCAAACAGATGTCAGAATCATCGGACTCTCCCGTCCGGAATCCAAACACCAGCAAGACGCAAACCTAAATCTAATACTTCCATAATTCTCACTTCAATACCAAACTCAAATACAAATTTCCAAATCATATACAATTTCTTACTCTCAAACATTCAGTCATAATCTTCATACATTCTGAAAAACATCATAATCACTTAATGGAAATTCAAACAATTTACAAAATATTCCAAATCTCAATATTTCCACAACCATACTAACGATGCAAAAACGGACCATAAGCCTTCACATTCTTTCATCCGATCTCCTGCTCGAAACCTGGAGATGGGGATGAAAGGGGGGGTGAGCTCGAAAGCTCGTGGATAACATATTTATAAATCGATAAATAAGCGAAAATCATTTTTCACAAGCTTTTTGCCAAAAGGCGTAGTTTTCAAACTTTTTAACTTTCAAATATTTTTCTCAAACCCTTTTCAATTTTCCAAACTTTACATATCAAATTTCTAAAATTTTCCTGGTTAAAAATCCCTTTTTTTTCTTTTTTTTCTCAAAATTTTCTCATAAACATGAATGCAATAACATCGGAGAAATTTCATGCACATAAACAAAATCAAAAATCACATAACATATCAAAATGGTGCTGTTCGGTCCAAAGCAGAGCGTATCGCACATTCTCGCATAGCGGTCTGTGCGATCGTGAATAGAACGATTACACTTTCCCGTATAATGTCCAGTGTAGCCATGAGGGAGTCCAAAACCGGAGCTCCGTGCCACTAGCGGGCAGCCGGGCGAAGGCTATACAAATAGAGACAGCGGTGACTCACCAAAGGATCTAACCGAACCCACATAACACGTAAACGAAAAAAAAGATTCGAATTGCCCGAAGGCACTTTTCCAAAATCTTACTTTTCTTCAAATTTTTCACAAAATGCATACAACTCAATTTATTCAATCTATCGTTCACTAAATTCAACAATCAAATCATTCAATCAAACAATAATTTCAGCAATTGAATAATGCATACACAACAAATGTACTTTCAGAAGTTTCTATCAATTTATCAAATCATTTAAAACAATGAATTTAAGCTTATAAAAATTTTCCAGAAAACATTCGGAAATCATAATTTCAAACATTTACAAAACAATAATTTATCAAAATTTCACATTTTTGCTTTCTTTAATTTTCGAAAATTCGTATTAAGCTTACAGATCAAAATATAAATATGCTACCCACCTCGAATTAAGGCCAGAAGCTTGTCCAAATCGTCAATTCTCCAAATTCCTCCTTCCTTCTTTAACTTAAAAATTCCCTAAGCCATAAATATCCAAATTCATCACTAATTCAAGCAATCTAAACCGTCAATTTCACAAAACCCTAATTCTCAAAATTTGACATAACCCCACTTTCAAATTAATCCAAAATTAAGCATCATCTAAACAAAATCTCTAAAAATTAACTTCATAAAACTCAAATCCATAACAATATCAAGCTAAAACAACCGACAAAATTCATCAAAATTCAAAACTCAATTTTCTCTCTCTTACCTTCTCTCTCTAGATTTCGGATTTTAAGCTCCAAAGACAAGCTTTCCTTTTCTTGCTTCATCCAAACAATGGAGGAGCTTGGAGATGAGAGAATCGTGTACAACTATGAGAGAAGCTTGGGAAATCTCACCTTTTTTAAGAAAATTTCACTCCTCTCATCTCTCTACACAACACCGTCGAACATCACTCCCCAAAATCCTCTAATATATTCATGTCTTTAACTTTAAAAGACATTAAAGACTTAAGGATGGGAGGAGTCCACGTGGATGGCACTAAACCATGAAATATCAAAGTAAAAAGAACATTTGACTTAGTCAATCCTCTCATGCTTATCATCAACGTGTTCTACTCTTTATTCTCTTCTTTCATTATCTAGATTCTTCCATACACGACAATTCATCCCATTGCTTGATGCCATGTCATTTAAAATTTGATTAAAAGACCAAAATGCCCTTGACTTGTTACTTTAAGTCATATTCACTTGCGGGTCTGATTCGCACTATAAATTTGAAGGAATTTGTCAAAACTTCCTTCTCGAGAAATGTTCCTCTCAAACATACGAATCCAACGCCACTGACCGCGCTCCATTCCGATTACTACATCAAAAGTTATACTCAAAACAGTTCGGGTATATCCATATTCTAACACATTTTCCATGTACGATTATTTCCGTCCAAATTTCGCATTCTTAATATCAGAATTGAAACTCAATGTCTTCATAACAATTGTAGCCTTATGTCTCTAGTTTAATTAAAAATAAGAATCACCTCATTTCGATTCCCATATCAAAAGTTATGCTCAAAATACTCTCTGGTGTACCCAATCTGAAAATTACACCCTAATCCGAACTTAAATTCAAAAATTAAAAGTCTTAGGGGCAAAATTGACATTTCATTTCTTCATATGATTTGTAGCCCCTTGTCTTAGCTTTATTACGCCTTAAGAATCGCTTCAATCGGATCTCTGTAGATCCCGAATTTCACAAAACACTGAACTATGCTCGGAAAATTTCCCGACTCACTTTGATTAAATTAATCACCATTAATTTAATCTCAAAAATTCACAAATTTCTATGAGGATGTAGATAATTGTCTTAGAAATCCAACGCCGCAAGAATCAACTCAATCGGATGTCGGACGGAAAAGATATGAGCAAAATAGTGAACAAAGGTCGGATTGGAGGAGGAAGCAAGAAAACTAAAGGAGCAAAACGACGTCGTATTAGGGCGAGGTCACCCTGGTGACGCGTCGCCCTAGCAACGGGGGTGATACATTTTTCTTTTTTTTTTTTCCATGAAAAATCCAAAACTTTCAAAATTCATAACTCTTAATCCCGAACTCCAATTTTGACAAACTTAGTCTCTATAAAAGCTTGAAGGAAGCTCTACATCTTCTACGAAGGACATAAAAATCAATTTGACTCCTACGGGAGTCCATTTTCCGGTCAAAGATACTATCCTCTAATAATCATGCTAAAACCACAATATAAACTTGTAAAAATCATAACTTATTATTCCGAGATCGAAAAATTGCATACTTTATATCGAAATAAAAATCAAAACAAACCCTTCAATTTTAATGAAGAACATCAAAGCTCAATTAACCTCTAATTAGGTTAATTTCCCAGTCAAAGTTCCAACCATAATAAAAGTCAAACCCTATCAAACATAAACTTTGACTGATCATAACTTTCACTCCCGATATCGAAAAATTGCAAACTTTATGTCTACTGTAAAGCTCTTAACATAATCTACAAGTTTCCGAAGACCATTTTCTCAAATTATACCTAAATCAAAAGTCAACTTTCAAAGGCCAAAAGTCAACTATTTCACAATTTTCATATTTTCACTCTTTCTCTTTTTATTCATGATTTTCAACTTAATTTCAATCAACTCATCCACTTAATTTCATAAACCACACCAATCCACTCAAAACCCCAAAGATATCAAAATCAAATTATTTCTTTTCTTATCAATATCCTTTAATTTTAAGTCCTCTATTACACAATACATACTCAAAGCACTTCTTAAATTTCATTTTCATAATCCAAATTTTCACTCAAAGATCGGGTCCAACATTTCTCTCCTTAAAAGAATTTCGTCCTCGAAATTCATACTTACCTAAACTCCAAGTGACTCATTCTAAACAAAGATGATCAAGCACTTTTTTAAAACCAATTTCTTTCCAAAATCATAATCGATTTCTTTTCTTATCTCGTTCCTCATCATATCTCTTCACAACATTTCACTTTTGTATCTCATAACTCCCATATCATCTCAAAGCACTATATCTATAACTCATTATTTCTTCATATATGGACACAAGTCAATGGTCCATTTCTTAAGGATTTCTAAAAGTCATACTCTCATCTCACAGAAATACAAGCTATATCAATGTCTCCCAATTCATTATGCAATTCACATTTCAAGTTCCACAAACGCATGTTTCTAATCAATCATATTCTTAACACCCAAATCGAATCAATCACTTGAATTCGTCAAATAGTCATGCATATCAATTTCACATTCCTAAAGACAATCATATTTCTTTCATCAAAATCAAATGATCACCTAGCACACTCTCACAAATTCACTCTTATCTTTACAAACTCTTATCAATTCCTTATTCATACTCATACGCCCAAGTAAGATCATATTACTGGGCTCTGATACCATAAATGTTGGGACCCAATCCGGGAACCGGATCCCAACCGAAAAACGAATGTGAACGGAGGAAACGGAATCGAATGGAAACGGAAACAATAACTAATCGAACCAAACGAATGATTTGAAGCTTAAAAGATATACGAATACGAAGCAAAACGAACGCGAATCGAATACATAATCGAAACGGATACACAACAGATCGAACCAAAGCAAACACATCCAACATCCGAAAATAAAGAACAGCGAAAAGCGTCGCGTTGGAGATCTAAACTAAGACATATTCCAAAATCTGGTATAATTTTTTTTTCTTATTCTCATTTCTTACATCAATCACATCCATATAATTTCCCATAGGAAATTTAATCTTAAATCCAAAACTTAGCAATCATACAAAATCTTATACAAATCCATACAAATCTCAAATTACACTATATTCTCATTTTATCGAAATTTTCAAAGATAATCACGCTTTAATCCTAACCCAAACCTGCAAGGGGTAAAGAAATACACTTCTAAAAGCCAAACAGATGTCAGAATCATCGGACTCTCCCGTCCGGAATCCAAACACCAGCAAGACGCAAACCTAAATCTAATACTTCCATAATTCTCACTTCAATACCAAACTCATATACAAATTTCCAAATCATATACAATTTCTTACTCTCAAACATTCACCATAATCTTCATACATTCGAAAACATCATAATCACTTAATGGAAATTCAAACAATTTACAAAATATTCCAAATCTCAATATTTCCACAACCATACTAACGATGCAAAAACGGACCATAAGTTTTCACATTCTTTCATCCGATCTCCCGTCAAAACCGGAGATGGGGATGAAAGTGAGCTCGAAAGCTCGTGGATAACATATTTATAAATCGATAAATAAGTTTAAAATCATTTTTCACAAGCTTTTGCCAAAAGGCGTAGTTTTCAAACTTTTAACTTTCAAATATTTTTCTCAAACCCTTTTCAATTTTCCAAACTTTACATATCAAATTTCTAAAATTTTCCTGGTTAAAAATCCCTTTTTTTTTTTTTTTCTCAAAATTTTCTCATAAACATGAATGCAATAACATCGGAGAAATTTCATGCACATAAACAAAATCAAAAATCACATAACATATCAAAATGGTCTGGTTCGGTCCAAGCGAACGTCATCGCACATTCAGATAGCGATCCATGCGATCGTGAATGAACGTATTACACTTTTCCGATAGCGGTCCAAAGTAAGCCATGAGGAGTCCAAAACCGACTCCGTGCCACTAGCGGGCAGCCGGGCGAAGGCTATACAAATAGAGACAGCGGTGACTCACCAAAGGATCTAACCGAACCCACATAACACGTAAACGAAAAAAAAGATTCGAATTGCCCGAAGGCACTTTTCCAAAATCTTACTTTTCTTCAAATTTTCACAAAATGCATACAACTCAATTTATTCAATCTATCGCTCACTAAATTCAACAATCAAATCATTCAATCAAACAATAATTTCAGAATTGAATAATGCATACACAACAAATGTACTTTCGAAGTTTCTATCAATTTATCAAATCATTTAAAACAATGAATTTAAGCTTATAAAATTTTCCGAAAACATTCGAAATCATAATTTCAAACATTTACAAAACAATAATTTATCAAAATTTCACATTTTGCTTTCTTTAATTTTCAAAATTCAGTATTAAGCTTACAGATCAAAATATAAATATGCTACCCACCTCGAATTAATGCCAGAAGCTTGTCCAAATCGACAATTCTCCAAATTCCTCCTTCCTTCTTTAACTTAAAAATTCCCTAAGCCATAAATATCCAAATTCATCACTAATTCAAGCAATCTAAACCGTCAATTTCACAAAACCCTAATTCTCAAAATTTGACATAACCCCACTTTCAAATTAATCCAAAATTAAGCATCATCTAAACAAAATCTCTAAAAATTAACTTCATCAAACTCAAATCCATAACAATATCAAGCTAAAACAACCGACAAAATTCATCAAAATTCAAAACTCAATTTTCTCTCTTACCTTCTCTCTCTAGATTTGGATTTTAAGCTCCAAAGACAAGCTTTCCTTTTCTTGCTTCATCCAAACAATGGAGGAGCTTGGAGATGAGAGAATCGTGTACAACTATGAGAGAAGCTTGGGAAATCTCACCTTTTTAAAGAAAATTTCACTCCTCTCATCTCTCTACACAACACCGTCGAACATCACTCCCCAAAATCCTCTAATATATTCATGTCTTTAACTTTAAAAGACATTAAAGACTTAAGGATGGAGGAGTCCACGTGGATGGCACTAAACCATGAAATATCAAAGTAAAAAGAACATTTGACTTAGTCAATCCTCTCATGCTTATCATCAACGTGTTCTACTCTTTATTCTCTTCTTTCATTATCTAGATTCTTCCATACACGACAATTCATCCCATTGCTTGATGCCATGTCATTTAAAATTTGATTAAAAGACCAAAATGCCCTTGACTTGTTACTTTAAGTCATATTCACTTGCGGGTCTGATTCGCACTATCAATTTGAAGGAATTTGTCAAAACTTCCTTCTCGAGAAATGTTCCTCTCAAACATACGAATCCAACGCCACTGACCGCGCTCAATTCCGATTACTACATCAAAAGTTATACTCAAAACAGTTCGGGTATATCCATATTCTAACACATTTTTCCATGTACAATTATTTCCGTCCAAATTTCGCATTCTTAATATCAGAATTGAAACTCAATGTCTTCATAACAATTTTAGCCTTATGTCTCTAGTTTAATTCAAAATAAGAATCACCTCATTTCGATTCCCAGATCAAAAGTTATGCTCAAAATACTCTCAGGTGTACCCAATCTGAAAATTACACCCTAATCCGAACTTAAATTCCAAAATTAAAAGTCTTAGGGGCAAAATTGACATTTCATTTATTCATATGATTTGTAGCCCCTTGTCTTAGCTTTATTTCGCCTTAAGAATCGCTTCAATCGGATCTCTGTAGATCCCGAATTTCACAAAACACTGAACTATGCTCGGAAAATTTCCCGACTCACTTTGATTAAATTAATCACCATTAATTTAATCTCAAAAATTCACAAATTTCTATGAGGATGTAGATAATTGTCTTAGAAATCCAACGCCGCAAGAATCAACTCAATCGGATGTCGGACGGAAAAGATATGAGCAAAATAGTGAACAAAGGTCGGATTGGAGGAAGCAAGAAAACTAAAGGAGAAAACGACGTCAGATAGGCGAGGTCACCCTGGTGACGCGTCGCCCTAGCAACGGGGGTGATACATTTTTCTTTTTTTTTTTTCCATGAAAAATCCAAAACTTTCAAAATTCATAACTCTTAATCCCGAACTCCAATTTTGACAAACTTAGTCTCTATAAAAGCTTGAAGGAAGCTCTACATCTTCTACGAAGGACATAAAAATCAATTTGACTCCTACGGGAGTCCATTTTCCGGTCAAAGATACTATCCTCTAATAATCATGCTAAAACCACAATATAAACTTGTAAAAATCATAACTTATTATTCCGAGATCGAAAAATTGCATACTTTATATCGAAATAAAAATCAAAACAAACCCTTCAATTTTAATGAAGAACATCAAAGCTCAATTAACCTCTAATTAGGTTAATTTCCCAGTCAAAGTTCCAACCATAATAAAAGTCAAACCCTATCAAACATAAACTTTGACTGATCATAACTTTCACTCCCGATATCGAAAAATTGCAAACTTTATGTCTACAGAAAGCTCTTAACATAATCTACAAGTTTCCAGAAGACCATTTTCTCAAATTATACCTAAATCAAAAGTCAACTTTCAAAGGCCAAAAAGTCAACTATTTCACAATTTTCATATTTTCACTCTTTCTCTTTTATTCATGATTTTCAACTTAATTTCAATCAACTCATCCACTTAATTTCATAAACCACACCAATCCACTCAAAACCCCAAAGATATCAAAATCAAATTATTTCTTTTCTTATCAATATCCTTTAATTTTAAGTCCTCTATTACACAATACATACTCAAAGCACTTCTTAAATTTCATTTTCATAATCCAAATTTTCACTCAAAGATCGGGGTCCAACATTTCTCTCCCCTTAAAAGAATTTCGTCCTCGAAATTCATACTTACCTAAACTCCAAGTGACTCATTCTAAACAAAGATGATCAAGCACTTTTTTTAACCAATTTCTTTCCAAAATCATAATCGATTTCTTTTCTTATCTACGTTCCTCATCATATCTCTTCACAACATTTCACTTTTTGTATCTCATAACTCCCATATCATCTCAAAGCACTATATCTATAACTCATTATTTCTTCATATATGGACACAAGTCAATGGTCCATTTCTTAAGGATTTCTAAAAGTCATACTCTCATCTCACAGAAATACAAGCTATATCAATGTCTCCCAATTCATTATGCAATTCACATTTCAAGTTCCACAAACGCATGTTTCTAATCAATCATATTCTTAACACCCAAATCGAATCAATCACTTGAATTCGTCAAATAGTCATGCATATCAATTTCACATTCCTAAAGACAATCATATTTCTTTCATCAAAATCAAATGATCACCTAGCACACTCTCACAAATTCACTCTTATCTTTACAAACTCTTATCAATTCCTTATTCATACTCATACGCCCAAGTAAGATCATATTACTGGGCTCTGATACCATAAATGTTGGGACCCAATCCGGGAACCGGATCCCAACCGAAAAACGAATGTGAACGGAGGAAACGGAATCGAATGGAAACGGAAACAATAACTAATCGAACCAAACGAACAGATTTCGAAGCGAAAAGATATACAGAATACCGAAGCAAAACGAAACGCGAATCGAATACATAATCGAAACGGATACACAACAGATCGAACCAAAGCAAACACATCCAACATCCGAAAATAAAGAACAGCGAAAAGCGTCGCGTTGGAGATCTAAACTAAGACATATTCCAAAATCTGGTATAATTTTTTTTTCTTATTCTCATTTCTTACATCAATCACATCCATATAATTTCCCATAGGAAATTTAATCTTAAATCCAAAACTTAGCAATCATACAAAATCTTATACAAATCCATACAAATCTCAAATTACACTATATTCTCATTTTATCGAAATTTCTAAAGATAACTACCGCTTTAATCCTAACCCAAACTCGCAAGGGTAAAGAAATACACTTCTAAAAGCCAAACAGATGTCAGAATCATCGGACTCTCCCGTCCGGAATCCAAACACCAGCAAGACGCAAACCTAAATCTAATACTTCCATAATTCTCACTTCAATACCAAACTCATATACAAATTTCCAAATCATATACAATTTCTTACTCTCAAACATTCAGTCATAATCTTCATACATTTCAAAAACATCATAATCACTTAATGGAAATTCAAACAATTTACAAAATATTCCAAATCTCAATATTTCCACAACCATACTAACGATGCAAAACGGACCATAAGTTTTCACATTCTTTCATCCGATCTCCCGTCAAACCGGAGATGGGGATGAAAGGGGGGGTGAGCTCGAAAGCTCGTGGATAACATATTTATAAATCGATAAATAAGCGAAAATCATTTTTCACAAGCTTTTTGCCAAAAGGCGTAGTTTTCAAACTTTTTAACTTTCAAATATTTTTCTCAAACCCTTTTCAATTTTCCAAACTTTACATATCAAATTTCTAAAATTTTCCTGGTTAAAAATCCCTTTTTTTTTTTTTTTTTCTCAAAATTTTCTTATAAACATGAATGCAATAACATCGGAGAAATTTCATGCACATAAACAAAATCAAAAATCACATAACATATCAAAATGATCTGGTTCGGTCCAAAACAGAACGTACTGCACATTCCCGCATAGCGATCCTGTGCAATCGTGAACAGAACGTACTACACTTTCCCGCATAGCGGTCCAGTGTAGCCATGAGGGAGTCCAAAACCGGAGCTCCGTGCCACTAGCGGGCAGCCGGGCGAAGGCTATACAAATAGAGACAGCGGTGACTCACCAAAGGATCTAACCGAACCCACATAACACGTAAACGAAAAAAAAGATTCGAATTGCCCGAAGGCACTTTTCCAAAATCTTACTTTTCTTCAAATTTTTCACAAAATGCATACAACTCAATTTATTCAATCTATCGTTCACTAAATTCAACAATCAAATCATTCAATCAAACAATAATTTCAGCAATTGAATAATGCATACACAACAAATGTACTTTCAGAAGTTTCTATCAATTTATCAAATCATTTAAAACAATGAATTTAAGCTTATAAAATTTTCCAGAAAACATTCGAAATCATAATTTCAAACATTTACAAAACAATAATTTATCAAAATTTCACATTTTTGCTTTCTTTAATTTTCAAAATTAGTATTAAGCTTACAGATCAAAATATAAATATGTTACCCACCTCAATTAATGCCAGAAGCTTGTCCAAATCGTCAATTCTCCAAATTCCTCCTTCCTTCTTTAACTTAAAAATTCCCTAAGCCATAAATATCCAAATTCATCACTAATTCAAGCAATCTAAACCGTCAATTTCACTAAACCCTAATTCTCAAAATTTGACATAACCCCACTTTCAAATTAATCCAAAATTAAGCATCATCTAAACAAAATCTCTAAAAATTAACTTCATCAAACTCAAATCCATAACAATATCAAGCTAAAACAACCGACAAAATTCATCAAAATTCAAAACTCAATTTTCTCTCTTACCTTCTCTCTCTAGATTTGGATTTTAAGCTCCAAAGACAAGCTTTCCTTTTCTTGCTTCATCCAAACAATGGAGGAGCTTGGAGATGAGAGAATCGTGTACAACTATGAGAGAAGCTTGGGAAATCTCACCTTTTTTAAGAAAATTTCACTCCTCTCATCTCTCTACACAACACCGTCGAACATCACTCCCCAAAATCCTCTAATATATTCATGTCTTTAACTTTAAAAGACATTAAAGACTTAAGGATGGGAGGAGTCCACGTGGATGGCACTAAACCATGAAATATCAAAGTAAAAAGAACATTTGACTTAGTCAATCCTCTCATGCTTATCATCAACGTGTTCTACTCTTTATTCTCTTCTTTCATTATCTAGATTCTTCCATACACGACAATTCATCCCATTTCTTGATGCCATGTCATTTAAAATTTGATTAAAAGACCAAAATGCCCTTGACTTGTTACTTTAAGTCATGTTCACTTGCGGGTCTGATTCGCACTATCAATTTGAAGGAATTTGTCAAAACTTCCTTCTTGAGAAATGTTCTCCTCAAAGATACGAATCCAACCCCACTGACCGTGCTCAATTCTGATTACTACATCAAAAGTTATACTCAAAACAGTTCGGGTATATCCATATTCTAACACATTTTCCATGTACGATTATTTCCGTCCAAAATTTCGCATTCTTAATCTCAGAATTGAAACTCAATGTCTTCATAACAATTGTAGCCTTATGTCTCTAGTTTAATTCAAAACAAGAATCACCTCATTTCGATTCCCAGATCAAAAGTTATGCTCAAAATACTCTCAGGTGTACCCAATCTGAAAATTACACCCTAATCCGAACTTAAATTCCAAAATTAAAAGTCTTAGGGGCAAAATTGACATTTCATTTATTCATATGATTTGTAGCCCCTTGTCTTAGCTTTATTTCTCCTTAATAATTGCTTCAATCGGATCTCTGTAGATCCCGAATTTCACAAAACACTGAACTATGCTCGGAAAATTTCCTGACTCACTTTGATTAAATTAATCACCATTAATTTAATCTCAAAAATTCACAAATTTCTATGAGGATGTAGATAATTGTCTTAGAAATCCAACGCCGTAAGAATCAACTCAATCGGATGTCGGACGGAAAAGATATGAGTAAAATAGTGAACAAAGGTCGGATTGGAGGAGGAAGCAAGAAAACTAAAGGAGCAAAACGACGTCAGATAGGCGAGGTCACCCTGGTGACGCGTCGCCCTAGCAACGGGGGTGATACATTTTTCTTTTTTTTTTCCATGAAAAATCCAAAACTTTCAAAATTCATAACTCTTAATCCCGAACTCCAATTTTGACAAACTTAGTCTCTATAAAAAGCTTGAAGGAAGCTCTACATTTGGAGGAGGAAGCAAGAAAACTAAAGGAGCAAAACGACGTCGTATTAGGGCGAGGTCACCCTGGTGACGCGTCGCCCTGGTGACTCGAGCCAAACGCTTGCCGTCACACTGGTGGCGCGTCGCCCTAGCAACGGGGGTGATACATTTTTCTTTTTTTTTACCATGAAAAATCCAAAACTTTCAAAATTCATAACTCTTAATCCCAAACTCCAATTTTGACAAACTTAGTCTCTATAAAAAGCTTGAAGGAAGCTCTACATCTTCCACGAAGGACATAAAAATCAATTTGACTCTTACGGGAGTCCATTTTCCGGTCAAAGATACTATCCTCTAATAATCATGCTAAAACCACAATATAAACTTGTAAAAATCATAACTTATTATTCCGAGATCGAAAAATTGCATACTTTATATCGAAATAAAAATCAAAACAAACCCTTCAATTTTAATGAAGAACATCAAAGCTCAATTAACCTCTAATTAGGTTAATTTCCCAGTCAAAGTTCCAACCATAATAAAAGTCAAACCCTATCAAACATAAACTTTGACTGATCATAACTTTCACTCCCGATATCAAAAAATTGAAAACTTTATGTATACAGAAAGCTCTTAACATAATCTACAAATTTTCAGAAGACCATTTTCTCAAATTATGCCTAAATCAAAAGTCAACTTTCAAAGGCCAAAAAGTCAACTATTTCACAATTTTTCATATTTTCACTCTTTCTCTTTTTATTCATGATTTTCAACTTAATTTCAATCAACTCATCCACTTAATTTCATAAACCACACCAATCCACTCAAAACCCCAAAGATATCAAAATCAAATTATTTCTTTTCTTATCAATATCCTTTAATTTTAAGTCCTCTATTACACAATACATACTCAAAGCACTTCTTAAATTTCATTTTCATAATCCAAATTTTCACTCAAAGATCGGGGTCCAACAATTAGTGTCAGTTAATTGTGTGATTCTGGCTTTGAAGTTACGTTCAATCAAAATCTTTGTGAAGTCAGAAACAAATATGGGTCTATATTCTATTCTGCCAAAAGACGAAATAATCTTTACAAAATTGATTTAGAAGATTTTCAAAATCAAAATATTTCGTGTTTTTTATCAACTGAAGAAGAAAGACTAATCTGGCATAAAAAGCTAGGTCATGTCAGTTTTAAACATATTTCAAAGTTGTTAAAGCATGATTTGGTAAGAGGTTTACCAAAAATAAGTTTTGACAAGGATTTCTTTTGTGAAAGTTGTCTTAAAGGAAAACAAGTCGAAACATCGTTTTCTTCTAAAAATACCGTAACATCATCTAGACCTCTAGAGTTGTTACATATGGATTTATTTAGTCTAACTAGGACAATAAGTCTTGGCGGAAAGAAATATGGACTTGTTATTGTTGATGACTTTACTAGATTTTGTTGGATACTATTTTTGTCACACAAAGATGAGTCTTTTAAGTGTTTTAGCCTTTCCAAAAAGTTATAGAATGAAAAAGGAATGTCAATAGCTAGTATTAGGAATGATCATGGTGGAGAATTTGAGAATGAGAAGTTTAGAATATTCTATGAGGAGAATGAAATTTTCTACAATTTCTCTGCTCCTAGGGCTCCACAATAAAATAGAGTTGTTGAAAGGAAGAACAAGACGATTCAAGAGATGGCAAGGACTATGCTGTGTGAGATGAATCTTCCTAAGTACTTCTGGGCAAAAGCTGTGAATACAGCATGTTACATTCAGAATAGAATATTGTTGAGACCCTTGTTGAAGAAAACTCCTTATGAGTTATGGAATGGAAGGAGACCAAATATATCCTACTTTCATCCATTTGGTTGTAAGTGCTCTATACTGAATACAAAGGAAATTTTGGACAAATTCGATTCAAAGACCTATTCAGAAATTTTTCTAGGCTACTCCTTATCATCGAAGGCTTTTAGGGTTTATAATCTTACCTCGAAGACTGTTGAGGAGACTATTCATGTCAAGTTTGATAATAGTTCCCAGCCAAATAAGGAAGATGATATGGATAGTGAAATCCCTTCAATGCCTTTAGGTGATACTAAAGAAGCTTCATCATCAGAAACTCGGTTAGACAAGATTGAGGATATTCCAGAGACTCTTGGGTTAAAAAAGGATTAGAGATATAAGAGTTCTCATCCAGAAGAGTTAATCATAGGAGAGACCTCAGAAGGAGTCCAAGCAAGGTCCAAATTCAGAAGAGAAGCTAATGCAACATTTGTTTCTAAAATAGAGCCTAAGAAGATTGATGAAGTTCTTCAAGATGAAGCATGGATTTTAGCTATGCAAGAGGAGCTAAACCAATTTACTAGGAACAAAGTTTGGTCCTTGGTTCCTAAACCCTTGAAGAAATCCATCATAGGAACTAGATGAGTTTTTAAGAATAAGTTAGACGAATCAGGAAGAGTAAGTCGGAATAAAACAAGATTAGTAACACAAGGCTATAATCAGCAAGAAGGAATAGACTATAATGAGACGTATTCTCTGGTAGCAAGACTTGAAGCTATTAGGATACTGCTTGCATATGTTGTTTGTCATGATATAAAACTTTTTCAAATAGATGTGAAAAGCGCATTTATGAATGGTGTTATAGACGAATAAGTGTATGTTAAGCAACCTCTTGGTTTCAAGGATGTTAAGTATCTGGATCATGTCTATAGACTTCATAAGGCTTTGTACGGCTTGAAACAAGCTCCTGGAGCTTAGTATGATCGTCTAAGTACTTTTCTCATTGAGAGCGGATTTAGTAGAGGTCAGGTAGATAAGACACTCTTTAGGAAGAATTTTGAGAATGATTTTATTTTAGTTCAAATTTATGTTGATGACATTATTTTTGGTGCGACTTCAAAAAGTTTGTGCATGAGCTTTGAGAATTTGATGAAAAATGAGTTTGAGATGAGTATGATGGGAGAGTTAAAGTTCTTTCTTGGGTTGCAAGTTAAGCAAACCGAAGAAAAGATCTTTATCCATCAACAAAAATACGTGAAAGAATTATTGTCTAAGTTTGATATGGAAAAAATGAAACCTATGGCAACTCCGATGCATCCTTCGAACCTTTTGTCTAGAGACAAAGTTGGTAAGAAGGTGGATCAAACCCTGTATAGAGGGATGATTGGTTCTTTGCTTTACCTTATAGCAAGCAGACCTGACATATTGTTCAGTGTATGCTTGTGTGCAAGGTTTCAGGCCGATCCTAGAGAGTCTCATTACATTGCTGTTAAAAGAATTATGAGATATCTCACAGGTACTTCTGATCTTTGCTTAATGTATGAGAAAGGTAAAGATTTCAGGTTGATTGGATATTGTGATGCGGACTATACCAGAGATAGAATTGATAGGAAGAGTACGAGTGGAGGCTGTCACTTTCTTGGCTCAAACCTAGTTTCCTGGTCAAGCAAGAGACAAAGTTCAATCGCCTATCAGCTCTTTGAAGCCGAGTACATGTCTCATCGCAAGTCATTGTTCAAAAACATTGTGGATCAAATATCAACTAGAAGATTACTCAGTACAAGAAGTGGAGATCCCAATCTTTTGCGACAACACGAGCGCCATCAACTTGTCAAAGAATCCAATTCAGCATTCGAGAGTAAAGCATATCGAAGTCAAACATCACTTCTTACGGGACTACGTTCAGAGAAGGATTGTGAGTCTTCAATTTATTGAGACAAAATTTCAATGGGCAGACATCTTCACTAAACCACTGAGTGAAGAATGATTCAAGGAAATCAGACGAAACCTCAACATGGTGATGTTAAGTGACCAACCGTCTAACATGTCACAGCCAAGTTAAAAGGTCGTCAAAGTTAACGGCGTTAGTAACAGTGAGTCACAGCTGGTAACTTCTCTCATAAGGAAGTCTTGGAGGGAAAGTTTCATAGCCTTGAGAACTTCACCTATTCTACAACACGCCTGATAAGACCTTTCGAGTATTCGCAACTCAAAAACTTCTCAGCTCTCAGCTCTCTCAAATCTCTGTAACCGACTTTACCTTTTGAAGAACAAATCAGTGAACTCAGTTTCTTACTCATCGAAGAATCAAATGGAGCAAGCAATGATTTTCGGAAGACATGTTGATTTTGAATCTTTGAGGAAAAATGACATGGACATTGAACCAGAGATAGTAGAAGCAGGATGGAGGAAGTTCTTCTAGGTGCGAGAAATCGTATATCAAAATGAAGTGTATGATTTCTGGAAGAATGTGCAGCTAGTAGACAATACTATTGTTTCTACAGTAGATAGATGGTCTATTATTGTGATAAAGGAGTTGATTGAGAAAATAATTGAATGTCCATCTGCTGAAGAAAAGCTCATAAGCAAAGCCAGATGGATGACGAAAGTCAGTGTAAAGGAAGAGGAAGTCAATCGACAGTTGTATGGAGACAACGACCCAACGGAGAGGAAGACCTCAAGTCTAGTGCCGAAGGCTAGGGTCCTATATGCAATTCTGTTCAATTACATCTTACCAAGAGTAGGTTCAAGGAATTTGGTGACAACATTGGATGAACAATGCCTATTCTACGTATTGAATCGCCAACCCATAGATTTATCATTTCTGATTTTTCAATATATGGTTAAGGCGATGAAAGAGACGAACAATTACCCTTATGGAATGTTGCTGACAAGGATATTCAGAGAGTCTAGAGTCCTTCTTGATAGAGGAAGCAGAATTAAGATGACTGTTAAGAGTGTTATCAACTCAGGAACAGTGGCAAAAATAGGTTTAAAGAATCTGGACAAAGTAGAAGTAGATTCTGAGATTAAACCAAGAATTAAAGGGGAGCGTACAAAGAAGAAATCTCTTACAAAAAGTTCTAAATCTCAATCTAGTGCAAACATGCCCATGACTGAAAGGAGGAAATCATCAGAAGTAACCTTCAAAGAAAAGATTATTATTCAAAAAGAAAGTAGCCGAGTACGAATTATAGACGAAGGTGCTCTGAAAAGAAAAGGGGAGACACTTCTGAGTGAAAATTCCGAAGCAAGCGAAAAGATCACCCAGAGTTCGAACCTTGCGACAACAAGAAGAAAAGAGATCCAAAGAACTAAGTCAGGCAGAAGTCTCTGACACAAGCGCACCTAAGGCTACAAGATCTCTAGTTTCTATCTTAAATGAAGATACAACCAAACAGGCTAAAGAGACTGAGAGAAAAAGAAAATTGGAGTTTGAGAAGCAGAAACCACAACCTCAAAAGACTCCAAAACTGATTGAGGCAGAGAAGAAGACTGAGAAAGTCAATCAGAAAAAGAGTACTCCTATTGCCGAGAAAGTTAGTCAGAAGAAGGCTACTCTTATTGATGTTCAACAGGAGAAATCAACTGAACTTAGTCTGGTGAAGGCTACTCCTACTGATGTTCAACAGGAGAAATCAACATAACCAAGTCAGAAGAAGGCTACTCCTATTGATGTTCAATAGGAGAAATCAACAGAACTTAGTCTGGTACAGTATAACTCTTCTCAACTTCTGAGGAAAGAAGATTTGAGAGTCAAAGTGATTAAAGAGGTTCAACCTGTGAATAAGAGAAGTACCTCAATAATCATCAGGGATACCCCAAAGAGGTTAGTAAAGGTACATTTACAACCTATTGTGATAAATAGTTGTACATGACATCTGTTGAATGAAGACGAGAAGAGCTTTTGTGAGGCCTTGAGGTATGCAAGAACAAAACCATACCCCACAAAGATGACAAGCCAACCGTATACTATTTTCCCAATCACAGAGCAAACAGTGATAAAGGTTGCACCTGACCTTCAACCAAAGTATCCCATGGTACGCAATAAGGGGAAGCAAAAACTATACCCAGAAGGGGTAATAGATGATCTGTCAGTAGATCAAATTGCAGAAGAAGTACGAAGCATCGATGAAGCATGTTCTGTACATCGCATTACAAGAGCTAGTTGTAGTTCAACAACTAAAGATGAGCATTGTCCAGTGGGGGGAAAACTTACAAAAGGGACGTTCACTGAATCACTTGTGCAGATAATTATGTGTATTAGGCCACTGTCTAATACATCTTCAATTGAAGAAGTCCTACCCTTGCGTGGAAGACAAGTTTTAAGACTACCAGCTCCTGATGATTTAGATCTTCCAGAATCCAACCTATCTGTTCAACTTCATACCCTAGAGATCATTGAAGCATATGTTCCATCTTCAGATGCATATAACACTACAATTGCTGTTGAAGAAGAACAACCGAAGGATGTTGACTGGTTAACCTCATCTTTTGACTTACAAGCAGAAGTAATTCAACTACACAGAGAAGTTAAGGAGATAAAGGGGATGGTGAAGGAATTATTAAAGCATCATCGGTCATAATCATTTTTTATTTATAACAAATAGGGGGAGAAACAAAAGGGGGAGAAGAAAAATTTTGAAGAAGAAAGAAAAAGATAGGGAGAGGAAGAGTAAGCAGAAAATGAAGAACTAGAAGTTTGAAGAAGACGGAGTGAAGATATGTTCTTACTTCTCATCTGTACATTT
Organism: Erythroxylum novogranatense; assembly: GCA_029891385.1. NCBI lineage: Eukaryota > Viridiplantae > Streptophyta > Magnoliopsida > Malpighiales > Erythroxylaceae > Erythroxylum > Erythroxylum novogranatense. Next base: position 35,478,394 of record CM057233.1, on the reverse strand, counting down.
TTCCATTTACAGTTTTCATCTTACCTATATGATTGTTTGTTATCATAAAAAAAGGAGAGATTGTTAAGTCAAAATGATGTTACTTAAATGATTGTGATGAAGTACAAATAATAATCAAAATCAGAAGAAGAAAAACAAACGGAAGAAAAGCAGACGAAGAAAAACAAATGGAAGAAAAGCAGACGAAGAAAAACAAATGGAACAAAAGCAAATGAAGAAAAGCAGATGGAAGAAAAGCAGACGAAGAAAAACAGACGAAAAAAAAGCAGACGAAGAAAAGTAGACAGAAGCTAAATTGAAAAGTAGACGGAAGAAAAGCAGACGAAGAAAAGCAGACGATAGAAAGCAGATGAAGAAATACAGACGGAAGAAAAGCAGACAAAGAAAAACAGATGGAAGAAAAGCAAACGAAAGCTAAATTGAAAAGCAGACGGAAGAAAAGCAGACGGAAGCAAACCATGTCAAATCAAGAATCAGTTTGAGTTAGTTACAGAATTCAACTGAATAACTGTTTCTTGAAAGAAGCAAGAATCAAGAATCAAGAAGCAGTTAAAGAAGACTATAAATATGAGTCAGAGTCGAAGATTAAAAAGTTACGAAAGTTACACGAAAATTATGAAGATTGCAAAAGTTACAAAAGTTAGAGAAATCAAAGAGCTTAGCAATACTTGAGAGAAAATATTGTGCAAAAAATCTAGAGCTACTTTTCTATAACAAAGTTGAAAGTAGTGCAGATAGCCTGCAGAAGCTAAGTGTGAAATAATACTGATTGTAAGAGACCTAAAGAGGCTCGGAGATAAAGAATACTTGTAACATTTTTTAGAGATAGTGAAATCTCATAAAGATATCTGAGGACTGGACGTAGCTCACGGTTTGGGGTGAACCAGTATAAAAATCGCTGTGTCAACATCTCTCAACTCTTAATCTCTCTTATCTTTCAAGTTTTCAATCTTACTAGTTTTTATACAAGTTTTCAAAAAACACTTTATAACTTTGATTTTCAATAGTTCTTGTGAAAAGAACAAGTTTCTTTTAACAAAATGTTTTCGAAGGGGCTTTAAAAAATAATACACAATTCAACCCCCCTTCTTGTGCATTAGTGTAACATCCCACCCCTGACAGGAAGGGTAAAACAGTAAATTATCATAGGATGAGATTGATAGGGATTAATTAGTATTGTTCATACATACTAATATTAGTAAACAGTGAAATTGTGCACATGCAAATTTTGGTACATGCATACATGACATTCTCGGTAGATGTGCCTACTGTAATTTTATTATGATTAACGTGGTTATTGGGTTTGAAAAATTATTTTGAGTGCGCCATTGAGTGTTTTATATTTTAAGTGATTTTTAGGAATTTTTCTGGAATTTTCCGGAGAAAATTCCTGGACCGGAAAAAATCACCAAGTGGCGAACCGGTTGATTTTCGGTAGCGAAAATTGCTATCCAATGGCACTGTAATATTGGGTATATTATTTTGAGATTAGAATTAGGGCTATTGGACTAGAATGGGTCAAATTTCATTAGGGTTCCTAACTCCTATTACAAATTTTGTTTTATTACTATTTTGTCTCTTTCTTAATAAAAATGCCACATGTCCATGGAGTAAATGCTTTTGTCCTCTTTCTCCCTTTGTGTTTACGGTGATTCCACATTAAAGGGGTGAAAAAGAAGATTTATTGTTCATTTTCTCCTCACCATCCGAGAATCTTCCTCTCCTTTCTCATCTCCATCAATTTCTTCTCCTTCTTTAAGCCATTCTTCCTCCAAACTCAAGAGCTCACTTTCATGCATCTTGCTACCTTCTTACCTTGAAGATCACCATGCATAGGATGGAAAAGAAGTAAAGAAGTAAGGTAGTTGGAAAATTAAAGGCTTAAAGAGGTGGAGTTGGAAGCTTTAGGTAAGATGATGTTTATGTTTATGTTTTACTTATGGTTTTAATGCATGAATTCATAAGAAAATGATTGAATATAGGTACTGAAATTTATGGATATATATTGACATGAAGGTCTTGATGACCTATTGGCTTAATTCTTGTGTTATTAGGATGCTTATGCATGTGGAATTGGTGTTAGAAGTGATAGTATGTAAGTTGAAAATGAAAGCTGGAAAATTGATTTTTGACCTAGTACACTGTTTTGTGCATAACTAATTGTTTGGTTATACAAATGAGGTTAGGTTTGTTCCAAATGAAACTTTGGTTTGTTGGCTACATTTTTGTGTGAAATAGGTATTGTCTAATTTTATCCTTAAGAGGTTGAAATTTGGATTGGAAAGTTACTGTTGTAGTGTCTGTGAACAGTAACCGAAACTATGACCTAAGTGTTTTGCTGATTTTTCTAAATTAATTGAGATGGAATTAGGGAAAATGGTCTAAATAAACGTTGAAGCTTATTAAGTTATCTTTCCATTCCCACTGATTTGGAAATTTTTCGATCTGTATATTGGGAGATATGCACTGTGGACTATTGACTGATTTTGAACAATTTGGTGAAACCTAAACTAAGAGTGGATTTGGTGCACATTCTGATTAGAAGCAATTTTAGCAATTGATGTGAATTGAATTGGATGAGTGATCTACTGGATAATTGTAGAGGACACATTTATATTGAAAATGGTATATGGCATGTAATTTTTGGAGATCATATGTGGGAGTTATGAATTTTCAAAAACTGAACCTACATTAGGTTTCTCACTGCTGCCCTGATCAGTACATTGTTTGGCAGATTTGAAATTGTTAGAGGTTGAATTGGAATTTGGGTTCTTCATGAAAATTTAAGTTTGAGATCTTATCTTTTCATGGATATAAAGTAGTGATTTGTTTGACATTTTTTCTAGGAGATATCTGGTTGGAAATTTACTGCTTAGATTGGGACAGTTTAGTAGACAGATTCTTCGGTGAATTATTTGACCTAGTTAGTAACTGAATTGGGATTTTTGTTATTCATGAAAGTTTTAGATAACATTGTGATGTTTATGAACATATTTATTGTGTAATTTTTCACTGAAGATAATGAAAGTTACTGAATTTACAAGATACTGTACTGTGTTGAGTGACTTTGAGTGAGCAGTAGCTTTCATGGGATTTTTGACACCCTTAGGGGTGGAATTAATTTTAATGGTCTAAATGAAACTTGTAGAGGGTTTCATTATCTTTCCAACAAGGTATGGTTTTCAATTTTCTGAATTGTGTACAAAAAGTTATAGAGGATTGAAATTCGGTTGGAAAACAGGAAAAAAAGGAGGAAATAAGGGCTTATAGATATAGATATATTAATTGTTTTATTTGAATTTTGGTTTCTTTCGTGAATAACTTTTCCATCCGACGTCCGATTGACATGATTCTTGAGGCATCGGATTCATTGATTATGTACTTTCATTTTTTGAGAAATTGGGGATTTGTGGATTTAAAATTAACGAGGTCTGTAATCTGAGCCTTTACTCACTGTTTTATTTAATTGGGGACTTATAGAGGTCCAAATTGAGCGCCGTCAGCGCCATTGGATTTCAAATTTTTAAACAGATTTTTCTAATGAAAAAAAAGGGATTAGGGTCAGGAATTCATGAACATGCATTATACACCTACATGTGCATCATTACTAGTTCGGATTGCACAATTAGTGATGGTTTTATTCTCTGATTCTTATAGAGGCCCAACTGAAGCGTCGATCGATCGACGTAGCAGAGACTTCCCGGCATTAGCTCGGAAGTAATAGGTGAGTAACCTAGTTGGTTTCTCAATCTATATGTGTGTTGAATATTACGCATTGATGCCATGTGGAGTTAAGGAAGGATCTGTGTGTTTGATTTTGATTGATTTCGGACCAGGGGTGTCCGAAATGTTGGAAATGTGATATTGAAGTGCTAATGTGTGTAAATGACTGTGAATGCATCAATGCAATAAATTGAAAATGTATATGATTGAAATACCGGACCGAAAGTCCGGAGAAATGGCAAATAGCATTGACATGTAAATGGAAATTGGAACATGTACATTGCATGCATAAAAGTATGATCAGATAAAGGCAGTTGTGACCGGAGCAGCCACCGTATCAGGGCATATCACGCCCAACGTATATGAGAGCTTTCACCAACGCCCAGACCTCAGTCCAACGTATTGAGCCTCAGCTCAATGTACGAGGCTTCAAGCCCAATATTTTTGAGCCATCGGCTCAACGCAATGTGCCCAAATCCATCGAGCAGCCAGTGCATGGTCACAACAACGAAATGAAAATGAAAAGTGTCACATGTGCATTGCATCTATAAATGATTGAATATGAATTGTGTTAAAGGCGAAACGCCTTACATTTGAGAAATGTGATTATATGTATTATTTAGTAAATTGATTGAATATGCATGAATTGAGTGAACCATCGATGATGGTTTCTCATTGAGTTCGCAAACTCACCCAACATTGTAACTATTTTTCAGGAATTGAAGAGTACCCCGTTAGTGGAACGGGAGTATGATTACTGCAAGAAAGGCAGAGTTTGGCGTCAGGATCAGTCTCATGTCTGCATTTGATTCATTCTGGTTATATGTGAAAAATTATATTTTTTTCGCAGATGAATATTGTTATTGTATTGTGCCCAAATTGGTTGTCAATCTATGTGTGTATGAATGGTTTTATGACTGAAATTGAAATTTGATTGAAAATGTTTTCGTATCGTGGCCCAAATTGTTTACCGATATCTGCGCACTCTATTATTTTCGAAAATTTTCTGAGTTTTAAATTGATTTGACCATTCTAGCATATTACCCTCGTGGGGCACGGGTTTGGATATCACCATCGATATCGGATTCAGGTCTTGCGGGAGTGGGATGCTACATTTGTGGTATCAGAGCCCAGCAATACGAATGTATCTGGGCATACTCTGAAACATAGGTCAAGTTGCATGCATTTGAGTCGTGTCGTTGCAGACCGTGGAAACTGATCCCTAGTCTGAGTCGCACAAGGATAAATCCTACGTGTGCATACGTGTTAAGAGACTAAGTGAGAGAAAAGTGAGACCATATTAGAATGTGAGCCCATGAATGTGTATGGGCAATGAGGAATGGGAAAAAAAGAAACATCGATAATGAGAATTATAATGTACTGTGGTTAGAATGACTATGTTGGCCTAGACTGATTAAGGAAAGAATTGATATCAAACTGAGTCCCTTGATTAATGTGGCAATATTACGGCGACAGAAAACGAATATGTCTAGAACTTGGAGAGGTCCACTGGAGATATGAGAAGCATACTGGTTATAATAGGACTAAGTGAGATGAAAAGTTCGGGATGATTAGGGGATTAGAGTTCTGACTGTATATGCGATGAAATGGGAAATATTGGAACTGAGTAAAACGTACATGGTCCGATCAGGCAGATATTGATTCACTGCATTTGTGTTTGATATCAGTAGATATCATAGGTAGATGATGATAGCGAGATTGTAATAAGGTCAATATTGTACCGTAATGATCTATCTAGAACTGAAAGAACTGAAAGAGCAAAGTACCTAGTAGGGTAAGAAAAAGTAGAAATGGTGAGATAAAAGTGTACAGATAAACTGAAATGAATTCGTGAAACGGGTATGATTAGGAGCGCATAAGCTTGAGACTGAAATGGTTATGTGAATATTGTGCTAAGAGTTTGGAAATCAGTATAATAAGATCGTAAGGGAAAAAGACAGACTGACAATTCCTACTGATTGTATATGGGGAAATTCTGGATTGGTTGAAAAGATGTATATGGACACGAAATGATAAATGGATGGGTAAATAGATAGAGATACTGATGGAGTTGTATCACCGATTTTGTCGTGTTTTGGGATTTGTGAATACCTATTATAGATTGTTTGAGGAAGATAAAGAGATATGTAGCAATAAGGAGATGACATTGTATAAACCAAGTGGATATGACCTTAAAAGGTCAAGTTGATACATGAATGATATGGGAACGAAACTAGGGAAATGAAAAAAAAATGAAACAATGATAGTAATATATGAAAAGAGTTTTCGCATTTAAGTCGATTTACCGTTGGGAGTATCTATTGGACAGTAAAGTTGATCATGATTAATGAAACGTATGTGAAAAATACATGGAAATCATAGAGGAGATGATCGGTGAATGATTAGAGTGGCTATAAGTGTAAAGTTCATAATGGGTTAAAGTAAGACATAAGAGGACTGAATGTACCTTTTTGAGAGGAGTTGAACAAAAAAAAAATTATGGCATCAGTCCTCTATTTGAGGATTAGCATAAACGGAAAGGAGTTTTATGGAAGTCTAAATTGTATAGGTTACTAATTGGCTTCCGGATAAGATGAAATAAGTTCTGGTGAGGTGTAGATTACGGAATAAGTTTTAAAGAAAGTGTTTATGTGACTGTCACATGGAACCTTAGTGCAAGGATTGTTCTGATCTTTAAATTATGGCATAAAATTGTTCTGAGTGAGATAGTGCGTATAGTTGGGAATGACTGAAAAGCAATTAGGGACACTAATTGGCTGATGGGACTTTCGTGAACAGTATAATGACGGTAGCAAGACTAATGGTTAAACGAAAAGAAGTACGGACGAAATCAAAAGTGAAATTGAGTCATATCTCAAGAGGAGATTTAGACATAACAAGTGAAATATACGACTGAGGTTATCTGTATTGTGTGTACGGAAATGTAAAGTATCCAACTACGTAAGTGGAATTTTAATTTGAGATGATTTTATTGCAATGTGAAGTGAATAGATCTCCATATGTGATGCAAAACTGTTGAGAAATCTTGCTTTGAAACTAAGATGAAAATAGTCCCGAACTGCGAAGTGAAATACTCAAATAAAGTTGAATTTATGGAAGTCCAAGTACGGATGACTAGGTATTGACATTTGCCGATGTGGATGACTGGAAATCAATTGAAAAGAGAACATGAATGGAGACACGAAGTCCTAAAGGAAAACTGACAATGACGTGATGTAGTGTTATCTTCATAAAGGGATTGCAAATACACTACTTGTGGACTCAATGAAAAAGTTGAATGATGTATGGTAAAGTCAACAAGACCCTAATAGGGAATTATGTGAGGTAAGCAAATGGTAGTGACTATGTTTATAGACGGAATGTGTTTGAAAGTGTTGAACAGTGAAAAGTAAAAAGGAATTATGTGAATAATTGAGGAATTCGATACTGAGGATAAGCATACCCTTGGAGAGTGGGCAGTGTGTGATGAACTGAGACAATATGTTAAAATGGTATAAGATAAATTGAATTGACTTTGATAAATGGTATTGGTGTTATGATCGCAATTGTTTAAAGACTTGGAGACCTTAGATTCCTATAAGGATACATTGTGTTTATTAGAGGAAAAAGAGGGGAATAAATGATTACTATACCGACAATGAACATATAATGCTGCAGTGAACAGATCAATTATAGATATTGGGATTTCCAAAAAATGTTAAGTAGATTATGGGTAATTATGAAGTGTTACTGAAAAATTGAAGTTGTAGATCTAGTGATACTGGATAAAGGTAAGAAAGGTTAAGAATGCAGGAGTTAAAGTAGTGAGTCCTATGATGAGTCTGAATATGCGAGTGAAATCGGAAAAAAAAAAAAAAACAATATTGCATACTTTAAAGAAAAAGTATGTGTACCCGAAAAAAAGTGCTAGAACAAGAAAGTGAACAGTTGAAGCTAGATATTCTAGTAAGTATATGCGAAAGTAAAATTGAATAACTATGGGTATAGAACGAAGTGGTTATAGATTCAAGTGCGTAGAGGTTTGAATGTTCAATAGGAAAAGTGCTTAAGTATTTGGACTATAGAGGATTATAACCTCATGATATAGTTTTGACTGAATGATTATAGAACTAATGTGAGCACAAAATATATTTGTACACGCTTGTATTACACTAAAAAAAAAGAAGCCTAACAAGAGGCAAAGACCAACATTGAGTCGAGATGCTTGTGATGAGTGAAACAAAGGAAAGTGACTTAGGGAAACTGCATGGATTAGCTGAAGTGGATCAGGATCGGACAAATAAAATAGAATGAAATGCATATAGAACAGTGAAATGTAAAAAGAACACTGAATCTGGACTAAGAGTCAATGTGATATAAAGGCTAAATGGGGTTAGGTAAATTAACACCGGTTATAGCAAAATGGTCATAAGTGTCACTGTGTTAGTACCAAAGGAAAGGGAAGTGTCAAAGACGTGATGAAGGGTTTTATTGTAAGTATCACCTTGGTAAGGTGTACTCAGAATTGGCAAAAAGGGTATCAATGAAGCATGACTTAGTCTGCATGTTACTGGAGAAAAAGGTATTGGATGGATAAAGCGTGATAAGTGAACAGGTTCAGAAATAATTATTTGAGAAATAGCAACCGACTGCCTTACTGCGATCTTTTGGTAAAGGAATGATGGAGTGACTTAGTGTATGGGAATTGTAGGAGCATATGCTTATTGTCATATTGAACCGTGGACCGCCAATTTCGAGGATGAAATTTTTATAAGGAGGGGGGAGTTGTAACATCCCACCCCTGACAGGAAGGGTAAAATAGTAAATTATCATAGGATGAGATTGATAGGGATTAATTAGTATTGTTCATGCATACTAGTATTAGTAAACAGTGAAATTGTGCACATGCAAATTTCGATACATGCATACATGATATTCCCGGTAGATGTGCCTACTGCAATTTTATTGTGATTAATGTGGTTATTGGGTTTGAAAAATTATTCTGAGTGCGCCATTGAGTGTTTTATATTTTAAGGGATTTTTAGGAATTTTTCTGAAATTTTTCGGAGAAAATTCCTTGACCAGAAAAAATTGCCAAGTGGTGAACCGATTGATTTTCGGTAGCGAAAATTGCTATCCAATGGCACTGTAATATTTGGTATATTATTTTGGGATTGGAATTAGGGCTATTGGACTAGAATGGGTCAAATTTCATTAGGGTTCCTAACTCCTATTACAAATTTTGTTTTATTACTATTTTGTCTCTTTCTTAATAAAAATGCCACATGTCCATGGAGTAAATGCTTTTGTCCTCTTTCTCCCTTTGTGTTTACGGTGATTCCACATTAAAGGGTGAAAAGAAGATTTATTGTTCATTTCTCCTCACCATCCGAGAATCTTCCTCTCCTTTTCATCTCCATCAATTTCTTCTCCTTCTTTAAGCCACTCTTCCTCCAAACTCAAGAGCTCACTTTCATGCATCTTGCTACCTTCTTACCTTGAAGATCACCATGCATAGGATGGAAAAGAAGTAAAGAAGTAAGGTAATTGGAAAATTAAAGGCTTAAAGAGGTGGAGTTGGAAGCTTTAGGTAAGATGATGTTTATGTTTATGTTTTACTTATGGTTTTAATGCATGAATTCATAAGAAAATGATTGAATATAGGTACTGAAATTTATGGATATATATTGACATGAAGGTCTTGATGACCTATTGGCTTAATTCTTGTGTTATTAGGATGCTTATGGATGTGGAATTGGTGTTAGAAGTGATAGTATGTAAGTTGAAGATGAAAGCTGGAAAATTGATTTTTGACCTAGTAAACTGTTTTGTGCATAACTAATTGGGTGGTCATGGAAATGAGGTGAGGTTTGTGCCAAATGAAACTTTGGTTTGTTGGCTACATTTTTGTGTGAAATAGGTATTGTCTAATTTTAGCCTTAAGAGGTTGAAATTTGGATTGGAAAGTTACTGTTGTAGTGTCTGTGAACAGTAACCGAAACTATGACCTAAGTGTTTTGCTGTTTTTCTAAATTAATTGAGATGTAATTAGGGAAAATGGTCTAAATAAAAGTTGGAGCTTATTAAGTTATCTTTCCATTCCCACTTATTTTGTAATTTTTGGATCTGTATATTGGGAGATATGCACTGTGGACTATTGACTGATTTTGAACAATTTGGTGAAACCTAGACTAAGAGTGGATTTGGTGCACATTCTGATTAGAAGCAATTTTAGAAATTTCTGTGAATTGAATTGGCTTGACTGATCTACTGAAGCGTTTTAGAGGACACATTTATCTTGAAAATGGTATATGTCATGTAAGTTTTGGAGATCATATGTGGGAGTTATGAATTTTCAAAAACTGAACCTACATTAGGTTTCTCACTGCTGCCCTGATCAGTACATTGTTTGGAATATTTGAAATTGTTAGAGGTTGAATTGGAATTTGGGTTCTTCATGAAAATTTAAGTTTGAGATCTTATCTTTTTAGGGATATGAAGTAGTGATTTGTTTGACATTTGTGCTAGGAGATATACTGGTTGGAAATTTACTGCTTAGATTGGGACAGTTTAGTATACAGATGCTTCGGTGAATTATTTGACCTAGTTAGTAAATGAATTGGGATTTTGGTTATTCATTAAAGTTTTAGATAACATTGTAATCTTGATGAGAATATTTATTGTGTAATGTTTGACTGAAGAGAATGAAAGTTACTGAATTTACAAGATACTGTACTGTGTTGAGTGACTTTGAGTGAGCAGTAGCTTTCATGGGATTTTTGACACCCTTAGGTGTGGAATTAATTTGAATGGTCTAAATGAAACTTGTAGAGGGTTTCATTATCTTTCCAACAAGGTATGGTTTTCAATTTTCTGAATTGTGTACAAAAAGTTATAGAGGATTGAAATTCGGTTGGAAAACAGGAAAAAAGGAGGAAATAAGGGCTTATAGATATAGATATATTAATTGTTTTATTTGAATTTTGGTTTCTTTCGTGAATAACTTTTCCGTCCGACGTCCGATTGATATGATTTTTTAGGCATCGGATTCATTGGTTATTTACTTTCATTTTTTGAGAAATTGGGGATTTGTGGACGGAAAATTGACGTGGGTCTGGGTAACGGAGCCTTTACTCACTGTTTTATTTAATTGGGGATCTATAGAGGTCCAAATTGAGCGTCGTCAGCGCTATTAGATTTCAAATTTTTAAACGGATTTTTCTAATGAAAAAAAGAGATTAGGGTCGGGAATTCATGAACATGCATTATACACCTACATGTGCATCATTACTAGTTCGGATTGCACAATTAGTGATGGTTTTATTCTCTGATTCTTATAGAGGCCCAACTGAAGCGTCGATCGACCAACGTAGCAGAGACTTCCCGGCATTAGCTCGGAAGTAATAGGTGAGTAACCTAGTTGGTTTCTCAATCTATGTGTGTGTTGAATATTACACATTGATGCCATGTGGAGTTAAGGAAGGATCTGTGTGTTTGATTTTGATTGATTTCAGACCAGGGGTGTCCGACATGTTGGAAATGTGATATTGAAGTGCTAATGTGTGTAAATGACTATGAATGCATCAATGCAATAAATTGAAAATGTATATGATTGAAATACCAGACCGAAAGTCCGAAGAAATGGCAAATAGCATTGACATGTAAATGGAAATTGGAACATGTACATTGCATGCATAAAAGTATGATCAGATAAAGACAGTTGTGACCGGAGTAGCCACCGTATCAGGGCATATCACACCCAACGTATATGAGAGCTTTCAGCTCAACGCACAGGACCTCAGGTCCAACGTATTCAGAGCCTCAGGCTCAATGTACCAAGGCTTCAAGCCCAATGTTTTTAGAGCCACTGGCTCAACGCAATGTGCCCGTCACTGGGACAGTTTCAGGCGCACGGTCACAACAATGAAATGAAAATGAAAAGTGTCACATGTGAATTGCATCTATAAATGATTGAATATGAATTGTGTTAAAGGCGAAACGCCTTGCATTTGAGAAATGTGATTGTATGTATTATTTAGTAAATTGATTGAATATGCATGAATTGAGTGAACCATCGATGATGGTTTCTCATTGAGTTCGCAAACTCACCCAACATTGCAACTATTTTTCAGGAATTGAAGAGTACCCCGTTAGTGAAACGGGAGTATGATTACTGCAAGAAAGGCAGAGTTTGGCGTCGGGATCAGTCTCATGTCTGCATTTGAGTCATTCTAGTTATATGTGAAAAATTATATTTTTTTCGCAGATGAATATTGTTATTGTATTGGGCCCAAATTGGCTGTCAATCTATGTGTGTATGAATGGTTTTATGACTGAAATTGAAATTTGATTGAAAATGTTTTCGTATCGTGGCCCAAATTGTTTACCGATATCTGTGCACTCTATTGTTTTCGAAAATTTTCCGAGTTTTAAATTGATTTGACCGTTCTAGCATACTACCCTCGTGGGACACGGGCTCGGATATCACCATCGATATCGGGTTCGGTCTTCATGGAGTGGATGCTACATTTAGGTATCGAGCCCAAAGAATACGAATGTATCTGGGCATACTCTGAAACATAGGTCAAGTTGCATGCATTTGAGTCGTGTCGTTGCAAACCGTGGAAACTGATCCCTAGTCTGAGTCGCACAAGGATAAATCCTACGTGTGCATACGTGTTAAGAGACTAAGTGAGAGAAAAGTGAGACCATATTAGAATGTGAGCCCATGAATGTGTATGGGCAATAAGGAATGGGAAAAAAAGAAACATCGATAATGAGAATTATAATGCACTGTGGTTAGAATGACTATGTTGGCCTAGACTGATTAAGGAAAGAATTGATATCAAACTGAGTCCCCTGATTAATGTGGCAATATTACGGCGACAGAAAACGAATATGTCTAGAACTTGGAGAGGTCCACTGGAGATATGAGAAGCATACTGGTTATAGTAGGACTAAGTGAGATGAAAAGTCCGGGATGATTAGGGGATTAGAGTTCTGACTGTATATGCGATGAAATGGGAAATATTGGAACTGAGTAAAACGTACATGGTCCGATCAGGCAGATATTGATTCACTGCATTTGTGTTTGATATCAGTAGATATCATAGGTAGATGATGATAGCGAGATTGTAATAAGGTCAATATTGTACCGTAATGATCTATCTAGAACTGAAAGAACTGAAAGAGCAAAGTGCCTAGTAGGGTAAGAAAAAGTAGAAATGGTGAGATAAAAGTGTACAGATAAACTGAAATGAATTCGTGAAATGGGTATGATTAGGAGCGCATAAGCTTGAGACTGAAATGGTTATGCGAATATTGTGCTAAGAGTTTGGAAATCAGTATAATAAGATCGTAAGGGAAAAAGACAGACTGACAATTCCTACTGATTGTATATGGGGAAATTCTGGATTGGTTGAAAAGATGTATATGGACACAGAAATGATAAATGGATGGGTAAATAGATAGAGATACAGTGGAGTTGTATCACCGATTTTGTCGTGTTTTGGGGACTGTGAATACCCTATTATAGATTGTTTGAGGAAGATAAAGAGATATATAGCAATAAGGAGATGACATTGTATAAACCAAGTGGATATGACCTTAAAAGGTCAAGCTGATACATGAATGATATGGGAACGAAACTAGGGAAATGAAAAAAAAATGAAACAATGATAGTAATATATGAAAAGAGTTGTCGCATTTAAGTCGATTTACCGTTGGTTCATAATATATGAATCAAGATTGTGGTTCATAATAAACGAATGATTAAGTTGTATGTTTTAAGATTAAAGTAATGACCCATTTTATTCTTTAAAACATGTTTAATTTCATATTCATTTAATAGTGCCATTATCGATAGTCAACTACTATCATGATATGAAACTCATCATTTCCCTTGAAGTAAACTCTTTTACTTGCACAGAGATAAATCTCAACACTACAATCTAAACCATAATCAAGCGACCAACTTAATTATTTAACTGTGAATCCATTATGTTAGATTCTTATAATATACATGTTTCTCATACATCTCTATATATATGTATATTACTTACAAAAGAATTTTGGTACCTTATGACTAGATATATAATGCTCATAAAAATCAAACTCTTTTGTTTTATTAATAATAAATATTTTCATTACAAAAGTAATTAGAAAAAAATTAAGTTATAAGAAAATACACTTACTTTCCAGGGCATTATATTTACATAACTCAAATAAGCTATGATCCACCCTATAGCAATGATGTGGTCCTTAAGCACTTGATGAGCTTTTCGTCTTGAAACTTGGTTAAGTTCCTGGATATGATTATCAGAAGTGTTTCTCCTTCTCTTAAAAACACATATATCGAGTGCACTGGTAATTGCTTCAATTCAATTGTAGGTGCTTGTACAACCAATGCTAAAGACTTCATATTAGATATTGTCAATTCAATATTTTGAAATACATACCTTTATGGTATTATTTGTAGTGATTGCAGTGCTAATGTCATTTCTTCTATTTCATCTATAATGAGTAAGTTAGAATTTTGCGACATGTTTACCATTTAAATCATGCAAAGAATAATTTCTAACTCATCTTTACCATCCATATCAAAAATTTCTTGAGACAAAGAATCAATGATATCAATTGAAAAAACAGAATGAACATCACTAGGGTTCCTCATAGCTTCAAAAATGATAAAGCAAACAATTTCACTGTCAAACTCCATAATCAATGTTCCTACATCCACATCGATCTTCGTCTTTGATGTCTTAAAAAATGGTACACTTAAAAGGATAGGTGCAGAATTAGACGAAGGTTCTCCCTCTATGTTTAACATATAAAAGTCAGCTGGGTAAACCAATTTGTTAACCTGCACTAAAACATCCTCTACAACCTCTTCCGGATAAGCATTATATTGAATTATAACATGTATTTCTTTCTACGATCCCAAATTCAATGAAGTATAAATGGAACATAATATAACATTAATTGAAGCTCCTAGATCTAACATTGCTTTTTCAAATCAAGTATCACCAATTTTGCAGGGAATTGTAACCGTAGCTAGATCCTTACACTTTGGGGAAATTTTTATTTGAATGACTACGGACACGTTATTCCCCACACTTACTTTCTTGTCTCCCCTCAATTTCCTCTTAGACGTGCATAACTCCTTGAGAAATTTGGCGTATTGAGGAACTTGCTTAATGGCATCAATTAGAGGTATGCTCACCTTTACCTTTTTAAACATCTCCAAAATCTCCATATCTTGCTTTTCTTTCTTCGATTTAACAAAATTGTTAGGAAAAGGAGGCAAAGTATTAATAAAACTTTTAATCACAGGAGATTTAAAATTTACTTAAGTTCCCGTTTTAGCTTCTTTTAAAGGCACTTCAAGTTCTTTTTTAGCTTCTTCCTCATCTCTAGTAACAGGAGTCTAGTGTGGTGCTTCTATTTCCTTACCACTTCTTAAGGTAATAACACTTGCATTCTCTTTCAAGTTTACAATTGTTTGAGAAGGGAGCTTACTGAATTATGATTCTCCAATCAGCTTACCGCAATAACTATATGACTTAGTTGATTCTCTAGATAATGGATGCTAGCTCTAGTTTATTGTTGGAATTGTATGGCATATTTTGAAGATGAGTGGTATTCTGAGTTAACATTTTCATCATTTCTTCTAGTGAAAGTCCCGAACTCAATGGTTTAGCTTGTCTTTGATATGGTTGTTGATAAGAACCTTGTTGTTGTCCTTGTTGCCTATAGTTGTTGAATGGAGTATTCTTCCATCCTGAGTTTTGTACGTATGGGTAGCTAGGATTCCATTATGGTTGACCTAGAAAGCTTCCAAAAGCATTCACTTATTCTGTAAATGTATCCTGCAAAGTTAGACACATATAAGTGGGATATCCTACCATTGTACAAATTCCACACAACTTGACTTGTTGAGCACCACTTGCAGCCATTTCCCTAATCAAAGATGTCAAACCAACTATCTGTTAACTTGTTCAATTAGATTCGAAACAATCCTATAGATAGTTAATTTCACAAATCTCTCTCCAATTGTTCATTAATATGATATTATAGGTCTATTAAGTTACAAACTCTCGTTACGCACCTTAACATTAATGAATTAATTCACTCTCTCAATTTATTAATAAGTATGATTCACTCTCTTGATTTATTACCAATTATATGCATGAAAATTATCAAAAACATTCAATGATGTATTGAATTCAATAAGAATAAAGTTCATAAAATAAATCAAGAACAATCCCTAATAGGGATATAGAAACCAATAATCATGTTAAACATATTAGAAATCCAAATAAATATCCAAGACAATGAAATAAATAAAGGGAAAAGAAAGAAAACTAGTTTTTGTCTTGATTTGGAAATGTCTAAACTCTTCTTGATGTCTCCTTTTGATCTTCTTTGAAGTAGTGGCTTTTACTTCTTTTTTTGGTGTTTTTCATGTTCCTAAATAGTGCATTAGGGTTCTAGGATTGTGTTTAGGGTTTCCGCAGTTTTTTCAGCTCCAAAAATAGACTTGAACCCTCATAACATGAAAAAACTCACACCTAGAAAAGCCTCTATCATGATCATGTGATCATGACCTTGGAGTCATGATCATGCTTCATGTTGTTCAACCTCTCTATCACTATCGTTCTCAATTATGCATGATCGTGACAGCTTTAAGATTTCTCATCTTCGTTATTATTTAATTTCTTGATTACAAACACTCACAAACACATCAAACATCCCTTGAAACATAAAATTAAGATTCAATTCTCATTCTAAACCAAACAAACACTTAGAATACATGCAAATATTGACAATAACATAATTGTAAGCCTATACACATGATAATCATCTAAGAAATACTTAAAAGCACACTTTAACATCTAACAAAACATATCATAATCTACACCTATCAACATCTCCACACATAAACTTTTGCTTGTCCTCAAGGAAAACTAAAAACACAAACAAACAAATCATGAAAACATAATCACATAATTATGAAATAATACAATAATGGTAAAATGACATCAAATCTTATGAAATTAACTTAACCTCAACATCAATCACTCAAAATATGCTAACATACTAACTTATTCCTTTCATATTAAAGTGCGTTGATTTGAATATACATATTAATCAAAATATTAACACCCTATTCATATACCTATGACACTTGTCAAGATGCATTTATTATTATTAATTAATCAAATAAATATCATTAAGTAACCTTTCATGAAAATTCTTGTTATTGTTTAAATATTAGTAGATTTTATTTATTATATCACCATTTTTAAAAGATTTTCTTGAATGATAACCTAATCTTTTGACATAAAGGCAAATACTTTGTCATAAATGTCCCTGAATGATAACCTAATCTTTTGACATAAAGGCAAACACTTTGTCATAAATGTCCCTAATTACTCAGCTAGGTCACGTTTTCATTTAGCTTGGGTAAAGTGTCATTCTATCCTTTTAACCCAAAGTCATACATTTTATCGAGAGTGCCCCCGGTTACTCACCTATATCATAACTCTCAATTAGCTACCAACTCTATTCTTAACACATTTTTTTAAAAAAGGGATAGAGAAATAGTTTTTTATAATTTAAAGTTTTTAGCCTACTTCATATCTTCTTGGTTAATCATTCTCATAAAAAGGTACTAATAAAGATAACCTTTTCAATAGACTATAATTATAATTGTATATGAACAGAAGTCATAAAGTGAAGGAATAATTGTCCTATCTTAATTAATAAGTATATTCATCCCTAAGGCATTTAAAAAATAAAATTCACATGTTACTATGCCTTTCCAAATTAAATGACCATTTTCAAATCTAAATTAATTTCAATTAATTCTTGCCGTTGTCACATTCACACAATGCACGCATCACAATGCCTAATCTAATCAAAAACACTACAATTGTAAAATTCACACACAATTGATATACACAAATGCCAAATTCACACACACATGATAGATAGTTGCATATACATCCCCAAACTTGAACAACACATTATCCCTAATGTGGAAAACAAAACAATACAAAGAAAAGATAAATAACAATAAAAAAGTTAGAGCAAGAATACTTTATGATGTTTCGATAATGATGGTATAGACAATGGAATTTGGAGACATTCTATGCTATAAAATTTTGACAATTTATTCCCTACAAAATAAACATAAAAAATAACAAAGCATCGATAAAATAAATTGAAAATAAAAATAAAAATATCATAATTTTTGGGTTGCCTCCTAAGAAGTGATTGTTTAACATCATTAGCTAGATATACTCTACCTTCTACCCTCAACCTAGGTCTATAATAAATGTTTTGCTGGTACCCTTTTCTCCACATGACAGTTTAGTGACTTGTAAATAAGCTACATGTTGTAAGATAATAAGAAGGACATAATTGATAAAATTAAGAAAACCAACTTTAATAATAGTGTTTTTGGTAACAAACTGTCAATCGAATTTAGCAGTTTGTCTTGTGAAAAGGTGAACTGCTCTTCTTCTTTCGCAATCACCTGGTTCCCTCTTCTTCTTTTGCTTTTATAATAGAGACTTTATTATATGCTCTAACCTCTATTACCACTTTCATCTGTTCCTCTTCCTCTTCCTTTGAAGATTCAACTACTTTTATTCTTATGAACGAGCTACCCTTTGTTGGATTCTTTAATACCTTATTCATATTGAATTTCACTTATTCATCCCTAATCTAGAGGATAAGTTTCCCTTCATGGATATATGCCAAATCTCTTCCAATTCTTAAAAAGGGTGTACCAAGAGTTAGTGGATAAGTTCGATCGTTTTTAAAGTCTAGCACAACGAAATCTACAAGAATGATAAACTCGTCCACTTTTACAAGTATATCCTTTACTACACCAAATGGTGTCTTTTTCGATTGATCAGCTAACTAACTAAGCATAGAAGTTGGCTTCACATCACCTAACCCCAACTTCCTGAAAATTGACAAAGGTATAAGATTAATACTTGCACCTAAGTCACATAAACATTTAGGAAACTCTAAATTACCAACTACACAGGGTATAACAAAACTCACTAGATCTTTCAACAATGTGGCATGTAGTTGGTAATTATGGAAATGTGACTTTTTTTCATGAAGACCATTTGATTGACATCCCAAGTTCACTTATTTGATAAGATGTCTTTGAGAAATTTTGCATACTTAGGTATGTTTTCCAAAGCTTCCACAAAGAGTAAGGTAATACGCAATTTCATCTTTTCCATAAAAATTGTAAATTATGTATCCAATATGTTCTTCTGAAGTCTTTGTGGAAATGATATTTTCAGTAGATATAGAGAAGGAAGAACATAGGGAGGATCCTCATTCTTAATTTCATCTTTTTCCTTCTTCTCTTAGTCTTCTATAAAGTAAGGTTCAACTTGTTTTTCTGTTGGTTGTTCTAACTCTTTCCCACTATTAGGTATGATAGCCTTAAATTGCTCTCTTGGATTTACTTCCATATTGCTCGAAAGACATCCCACACTTCTCGTAGATAATGCATAGGCTAACTGGCTCACTTGAACCTCCAAATTATTAATAGAAGAGGCGTGATTTTTTGCTACTTGCTCGAGCTTCTGTTCTAGACTCGTGAATTCAGAATTCAGAGTGTCCATTAACTCGTCTATCTTTGAATCCCATGAATTGGACTTATTTTGCTGAAACCAAATGGACCTTGATTTCTCAATTAAGTTCCTGCAGTGTTAGACCAAAAGAAATATTGGTGGTTTCACCACCAATATTGTACGAATTTGAATAAGGATTGTTACCTCCCTAAATATATTAGGCTCACATAAAGTTGGATTACTACACATTGTTGTTTTCCACTAGGAAACAATCAGCTGTGATATTGCTCTTTTGTCCTATAGCCCGCATCCTTATTGAATTGCTTTGAGTGGAGAGAAAAGGAGGCCGTCAGGCTGTTCAATTGTTGTGTTAGGTTGGTGATCTCAACCTGTAATGTTGTCACTAACTCTAGAACAATCATTCCTTTTGGATCTAGGAAGGTTGATTTTTATGTACTTTGTTAAGATGTCCAAAGATAGTTATTGTTCACCATCTCTTTGTACAAGTCATATGCCACATGCATCGGTGGTCATGTAAGTCCTTGATGATTGCATTGAACCCTGTCCTCATAAAGTCCATAGGGGTCCTTTGCTACTCTCCATGATTTAATTCCTCTACCATATTTCTTTCTATTGCTTCTTAGCGTTTAACTATTCAGATTTCTCATTTGTGCTTTAGGATGTCTAGAGTTATTGTACCTTTGACTTCCTTTATAAACTTTTTTATTTTTATTTTTATATTTTATATTTTATATTTTTGTTCAGGCATTTGTACTCATATAAGAAAAGTATTAAATACTTAAATCAAAGGAATTGAAATCATCCAAATGCTAAACTCCTTGGAAATGACACCAAAAACCTGTTGATCAAGTTCTATATATAGTAAAACTGTCAATACTACAAATATATGGATCAAAAGGTATCGTTCCCACCAGAACTATAGAAATTGAACAATTTAAATAAGAACTTTGTCTAGGGTACGAAGAATTGAATTGAATTAAAGTAAATAATTGAAATTGAAATAACTAATAAAACAAAAAAGTAAGTAATAAAATAGTTAAGCTGCCAATGAAATTGAAATTTATCAAGTTGAAGACTTTGGAACTATTCTATCTTTATTTTGTTTCCCCTTGTTCTTGTTGATTCAATTTATGTTTAATCCATGATATCTTAAAGTTTTAATTACTTGCTCTCAAGATCTAATCAATTAACCCTAATTAAATTCAATAATCATATAATTTTAATCTCTCGATTCATAAAACTACTCCTAACTTGTTCAATTAAATTTGAAGTAATCTTATAGATAATTAATTTCGCAATTAAGATCTCCTTACAATTGTTCATTAATTTGATAATTGTAGGTATATTAAGTTACTAACTCTGATTACGCACCTTAACACTAATGACTTGATTCACTCTCTAGATTTATTACCAAGTATATTCACGATAATTATCACAAAAATTAAAAGATGTATTGAATTCAACAAGAATTCACAAAATAATTCAAGAATAATCCCTAGTAGGAAAAACCCATAATCATGTTAAACATCTTAGAAATACAAATAAAAATCCTACACAATGAAATAAATAAAGGGAAAAGAAAGAAAACTAGTTTGTGTCTTGATCTGGAAATCTGGAATTCTCTTAAGCTCTTCTTGATGTCTTCTTTTGATCTTCTTCGATATATTTGTTACTGCTTCTTTTTGTTGTTTTTCATATTCTTCAATAGTGCATTAGGATTCTATGGTTGTGTTTAGGATTTTTCGACTTTTTTGGGTTCCAAATATAGCCTCGAACCCTTAAAGATGAAAAAACTCTCGCCTAGAAAAGCCTCTTGCTGCTATGATTGTGCTTAATTGTGCACAATCATGACACCTTCAAGGTTCCTTCATGTTCTTCATTCTTCAATTTTCTGATTCCAAATACTCACAAATACATCAAACACCTCTTAAAAACATAAAATTAATATCTAATTCTTGCTCTAAATCAAACAAATACTTAGAATACATACAAACATTAACAATAATATAATTCTAAGCCTATATATATGATAATAATCTAAGAAATACGTAAAAGCGCACTTAAACAGTCATCAAAACATATTATAATCTACACCTATCATTTACATATAACTTTCATTTATTTAAAAAATTTTTGCAAGTTCCACTACTACCAGCATAGAATTCAAGTGGCACTAGAGGGATCTACTCTTTACACTTAACCTAAAAACTTCAACATTATCAACTATTCTCATATATAATTCCATAATAACTAATTTCACTATCTTTATCACTATGTGTCTAACATCTCCTACAACCTGTTCTCTTCTTTATCGACCATCTTCATCTCTAATGTGTTGGTTTGGGCTATCTCCAACATTTGTGTAGCCCATTATCAACTAGTATTTCTAGTTTGGTGACTTATTCTTCCCCATCTATGATATCTTTAAGGATAAAATTCTACAATTATTATTGCTCCTTTTGTATTGCTCTAGCTATAAAAGTCAATCTTGATATACAACTAATATCATGTTAAATTCACTTATTGAAATATTTAAAACTTTTTGCTTTAAAATAAAACCACTGTATGTTACATGCTCTTCCTAGATTGCACATTACATGGATGCTGTATAACAATTTACCATTGATGACTTTTATTCTACGTACTATCACAAATCACTTAGAAGAAAGGTCGTAATTGCCAGCCAGATATTTTGTTGTTCTCAAATGAGAAACTTCATTCAAATTTGGAGTTAGTTTCTTCATTTTTCCTCTCCATATTTTTAGTAAAATGTTTTAGAGTTATTCTATTAATCTGTTCTTATATTTCTAAATAACAATAGAGTACGTTTGATACAATCATCAAATGTAAACCAATCAAATATGTGAGTAAGATGACTAAATCTAATTTTAAATCTGATTTGAACTAATTAAATTTGACTCAAACTATTAATTTATTGCAATTATCATAAATTATTAACTTGAATCAGATTTAATCAATTCAAATTGGATATAAAAGTTAAGTCAAATCTTTATGTTGATAACATTTATGATATTCATATCACGTATTTTTCCATTATTTTAAGCTGAAGTATAAGAAATCATATTTTATGAAAATTAAACATGATAAGAAATTTTTCGAGAATTTTAATTGTTAAAATTATTTAAACCATAAGAAAAATAAATGCATCTTTTATTGGAAAACTTAAAAGAAAAATATGTATTAATACTTTAACAATAACATGACCCTAATAGAATTAAGCGTTGCTTTAGTTGAGAATTAGATTCAATTAATTTTGAAATTTTATAATTTTTGCAACATGAAGATATTACGCGTGTAAGATTTTTAAGCGTTTAAGAGTTGGAGCATTCCTAACATACCACGGGGAGGAAATATGCATCACCCGTGTCCATGTCTCCTTTTTACTTGATATTACATTCTCCGCAGACGGTGCGCGTGTGTGTGGACAGACACGGTATTTTGTCGACACGGTATTCTCCTTAAAGATAAATAAAATAATAGGCATTTTCGATCTATATCTTATTTTACTCTTTCTTTGCACCAAGAAGTCCCTGGAGAGCCC
Organism: Erythroxylum novogranatense; assembly: GCA_029891385.1. NCBI lineage: Eukaryota > Viridiplantae > Streptophyta > Magnoliopsida > Malpighiales > Erythroxylaceae > Erythroxylum > Erythroxylum novogranatense. The sequence goes on along the minus strand of CM057233.1, from coordinate 35,455,486 downwards.
TTCCTTACAGTTACAGCAAATGAATGACCAGTGACCACCCACCAAGAAATTGAATTGTTAATATTAAATTTGGTAGTTCACTGGGGGGTTGTTTGGTTCCACTTTTATTTTTTTGTTGTTGTTTTTAGTTTCTCTTTCTTATTTTTAGTTTCTATTTTTTTTAAAACGAAAATATGTTTGGTTGAGATTTACAATATAAAAATTGAAAACAAAAACCTGTTTGGTTGAGATTTTTAATAAAAAACTGAAAAACAAAAATATGTTTAGTTTTTTTATTATTATTAAGTTGTTGTTGTTATTGTTGTTGTTATTATTATTATTATTATTATTATTATTATTATTATTATTATTATTATTAATCGAGATAAAAAGTAGGGATATGTTGGTTTTCTGTCGAAGAAAACATGTTGTCAAATTTCAAAGAAACGATGTTTTCTGATTTTTGTAAAATCGTTGTGATTTTTTCATTTTTAGAAACAAAAAATCACAACAGAGTAAGTCAAACACGTTTTACTTATCTGTTTTTTTTTTTACAAAAACGATAACAAAAAATAGAAAAAAAAAAAAACAGAAACAAACAGCCCTACAACTACCGCATATTATTAAATCTGCATCCCTCTAACTCTTTCTTCAAAGGAAGTACATTCCTCCTCTTGCATATTTCAGATTCACAATAGTGAAAACTCTTCGTTGGATTATTTTTTTAACCTGCATCACTATTATTCTATCATATATGACAATAAAACCGAATTGTGGATAATATATAGGCATGAAATAAGACGTATATAAATTACAATAAGAAAATCATGTCATTTGTATTTTAAAACTCTTTTTTAACCTGCATCACTATTTATATGACAATAAAACTGAATTGTGGATAATATATAGGCATGAAATAAGACGTATTTAAATTACAATAAGAAAATCATGTCATTTGCATTTTAATTTTACAAGTATTTATATTTTAAAATAATCATGTGCAATATTCTGATCAATACTAATTTGATTATTATTTCGATTTACGAGTTTGTCAAAATTATTTATATTTTTGAAATAATAATCACCGCTAACAATTATTATTTTGATTTACGAGTTTGTCAAACTTGACTGCTTTGACTAGTGAATCTGCTGTGGTTCATTTAAGAAAGAACTTTTGACCTTTGAGGGTTTCGTCGCAATGCTCTCTCTCTCTCTCCCAAATTCGGTGTAATTGTTACGGATTATGCTAAACTTCAATATCAATTTTATCTTTAACTCAAATATTTTATATAATATATTTCAAAGTCTTCTCATTCACCGTAAAAACTATCTGCATTATATTGAGCATCAGAATAACTTCATATTGTTAGTGCACTGCAACACGTAAATTAACCTAGACATTAAATATAATAAGAGAGAAGATTAAGCTATTAACTGTCAGGAAGCGACCGCGATCTTAGCAGATTGGTTCTTCACTTTCCGACCATTACTATATCTCCGGCGTGGCATTCAAGTCTAGAACATACCCCTCCTCTTCCGCCACCTGCTGGATCCTCTCCTGATGATCTTCCTCCTTTTCGTACACCATCGCCACAACATCAGCCTCCACCGCCGCTCTCCAACCTTCTTTTTTCTCTCTCCCAAAGTACTCGGCCGCCACCTGCATCCGCCTCACTATGGCGAAAAACTCCTCCACCTCCTCTTCCTCCGCCAAGTGCTTCGCCATAGCTGCACTCTCCTCGTCTCCTCCTCTTATGGTAACCGCTTTTTTTTTTCTCACCACTTCCCTTTCTTTTTCTCCTCTTTCTCTCTTCTCTTTTCCCTTGTCCATCTCCTGAACTCTTCTTCTTCTTTACTCAGCTTGTGCGCAACAGATCCTAAACTAGAACTAAAAATTCACAGACTAATGATCTCATTCGTAGACTTGGAGAGTTTATGGTCAGGACTCGTTCAATAATGAACTTCTCCACCAAATGTTTGTAGCTTTAGATTCTCATGGCTGTTTTTCCCGAGGGGTGTTATTGTGATTTCCTGATTGGAAAGATAGCTCCAGTGTAGCAGATGCTGTGTACTTTCCGTGAAAAGCAACGAGAATATGGCTTGTAGCCGTTGGATATTAACAGTGACGTCATATCACCGTTTGCGCGCTGCCGTCATCAACGTGTCGCATCCGCGGGGTTCGGTCTTTTCTCAACTATCTTTAATATTCAACAAGAATATCATATTTTCTAAAATAAATTATAAAGAAAAATTATTTTCAAAAAATTAGATCTCCGTTTATTATTAATAGGATTAAATTTACAGGACCGATGATTTGGTAAACTATCAAATCTTAACTTTTAAAAGTTATCAACAACCTCTTTTATTTTTAAATCTTAGATCGATCGTAATCACGAGATGTTTTGAGAAAGTCCTAACTATAAAAACGGCACCTTGAAGTTATTTATATCCAAACTAATCCTTACTCATATTGAGTCAACTCGTTAAAAGTAAAGTGTTGATCAAACTAGTCGCTCTATTCATAGTGCTCGAACCTAAAATTTCTAATTAAGGAATGAAAGTGTTTAACCACGCATACCAAATAATTTAGTTACCAACAAGCTCATTATGATTTTGAACTCTTGACACTCGCTTCTCTCTGCTGTCAAACGTTCTCTGACAACATAGATCAGTGTCATATTCAAAATGTAGCATTACTAGTGACATTACTCTACCACCTAACCAACGACATCATATGAGTTTCACGCGACATCATTTTATATATCCCACATGATTATGGCATAAAAGTAGAGAAAAGAATGAAGTTGAGAAAAAAGTCAGGAAAGAGTGGTAAAGGATTTTAAAAATCCTAGTTGAAACTTTTGTAAGAATAAGTTAACCCATTTCTAGGTGAGCTTGAATTGTTAATGGCACCTTGAAGCCATTACTCTATCCAAATTAATCATCGCTTGTGCTTTGTGAGATTCTAAAGAGCGGCTCAACACTACCATCGAGTATTTAACACTACTACATTCACAAGCGGGAGTCAAACCCCCAACCTTGCCTCATTGAAGACCATCCCCTTACCACTAGACTTCGTTGCTTGGTGATTAAAATATTTCTCTTTTAAATGTAGAGATTGAAAGGCTAAGTTGTACAGTAGAGATTAAAGTATTCTTTTACCATCAATTCCTGATAGTGTAGAGGTCAAAGTATTTTCAATTCGCAATTGAGAGTTTATTCAAGTAAGTTCATGATCAAGATTTTAGAATATGGATTTTAGTTTGAAGATCCTTCAATTACAAAGTGAATTGTCCATTCTTTATACTTGGTAGGTATTATAATTGTTAGTTTCCATTCATTTTTTACCAACTTATCTAAGTTTTAAATAAGGGCTTATTAGATAAAAACCCTTCAATCTCATATAATTGCACAATTTTTCTTAGGCAACAAATAAGGTGGGATTCTTTCAAGGAATCATTGTCCGTGTTTACTAAAGGAAGACGAGAGGCTTTAAGTAAAGATCATCGGAGTAGAGATGACCTCGACTACTATGCATGGTACTTCACACAAACCTGCCTAGTGTCAAACAAGTTTCCTCCTTCACCTTCCTCTCTTCAAACTCTGCTGCTTACCTTCACTATCTCCCCTTCACCCTCTTTACAGCCTTCTCATTTGAAAACCAGGACTCTAGGAGCATTTTAGTCTAGCTTCTGCCTTTTCTTTTCCCACCTTCTTCCCTTTCTTTTTTTTTGCACCATTACTTTTTAGCCTTTCTTACCTGACGAAGTTAATTGTTTCCTTTCCTTGCTTTCGAATCTGAACATGTTGATAATTGCAGACGCTAACCAAGATGAATTCCCAGCTTTGCCCACCCCTAAATCCACTCCTCTTTCTCCACACCAACCAACATCAACAACTCAACACAACTCCTCCACCACCATAACACAAATTCTACCTAACTTAACGACCACCACCACGCTACCTATTACATCTATCCCAAGGAAAAATTGGAAACAAGTAGTTGGTGACCAGCAAGCTTCAAGCCTTACTTTTAAATCTCCCATGGAAATAGATGGTAAGCTAATTGTTTGTCCAGATATTGAAATTTTGGAAGAGGGTGCACGTTGTTGGGAAGCCACTTTGGTTGTTTTTTTTATCAACGTCCCCGTTTTCCAATCATCCATAAATGGCCTCATCGATCTTGGTATAGCAAAGGACTAGCAGATGTGCTTCTAACTAAGGAAAATCTCATCTTGTTCACTTTCAACTCAGCCTTTCTAACTCACATAGCCTTGGAGGAAGGCCCTTGGAATGTTGGAAATCAGCCTTTGTTCTTATCGATTTAGCAGCCGAGTCTAAAGCTTGAATCTATCAAGATTCAGAGCATTCCTGTGAGGCCCCAAACTATACCATGGTAGGAATGTTTCATGTCTATAAAAGTATTTGTAATTAGTATGAATGGAATTATTAAGGGTAATTTGTTAATTTATGTTAGTTTTTTTAGCTTTTCTCTTCATCCAAAGTTTGAGCTTTTCTCTTCATCCAAAGTCTTGTGAAATTTGATCTCTTAAAGGATTTGAAAGAAACACATAGACTTTTTGCATTTGAAGTTTTAGGTAAGTTAATGTCTTATTTTGGTGTGAACATTAGCTCCTTCCTCATCTCCTCATCATCTAGGGCTTTGTTCTGTCTATGTGATTGTTGAAGATGATTTTTGAATGGGTGTGTTATGTGTAGAGGAGGAGAAGACCACTGAAGGGAAGTAAGAGGAGTAAAGAATAAGGGTTTTGAAATGCTCCTTTAATAGAAATTATGATATGTTGTTTGATTTTGTTGAGTGTAACATGAGGATTTTTGTTAAGATTAGTATGCTATAAGAAAATGGGATGTCGTTGGTTCATTTGGATGTGTTTTTGACGTTGTTTTTAAATAATAAGATTGAAGTTAGTTAGTTTGAATGTATACCTCACTAGAAGGAGTGTTTCCATTGAACAAACTTATGTATTTTAGCCATACCTTGACCTGTAGACACTCAAATAAGATCATTTCAATTGGATTTTAAAATAGAGACATAGTTCTAAAATTTTAATGAAGGAATCAAAATTGAATTCTGTCTTCACAGTTTTTGAAAATTGACTTGAACTTGAGTTTTGGTTGTTGTCCCTATTTTATAATAGCCAGTAGTATTTTGGTATAAATCTCAGAATACTTAACCAAATTGCATTAAATTTATGAAATTAGAAAATTAAACACATAGAAACATTTTTTTAGAAGACTATTTTGCCTAAAAAACCTTATTTTCTTTATCAAAATAGCCATATAAAAATGACTTAAAAATTTGTTCTGACAAAAACCTAGAAATTTGGGTATAGTCGTGCATTACCCCATTTTAGCTGAAACATAAATTTTCCTCACCCAAATGCTACTGAACTTCATCTAAACGTTTTTGAATGTCAATGAAAACTTAGCAAACCCAATATAAGGGTAATATGAGACTCATCATGCATGTAATGTGTAAATACTTAAATGCTTTCATTAATGCATTATTGAAAAGGAATATGTTTATAAAGCATATTAAATATAATTAGTCATGATGAACATTTTCAAATTATAATGTAAGCATAAGGGGATGAGTCTGTATGTTATGAATTTGTTACTCTATAATGTGATTCTAAAATGTAATTATAATTCCTAGATGATTAGTTTTAACCTGCCAAGTCTTAGTTGTAGGTAAATAAGCATGTCTAAAAGGGTCTGCAACTGCTTCTGTTCTGTAATAGAGACTTAAGACTCTTTTGTTTTATAGGTTATTGCTTCTTTTGTAGATACCAATCATAGGTATCTTTTGTTATGTTTCCGCTACCCACTTCTGAAAAGATTAGTAGGAAATTTTGTATATGTTCTGATATTTGTTCTATTTTGATGAAAACTGATAGTCGAAAAACTCTAGGATTGGTATAACCAAAGATTGTTATATGATATGTCATAAATCATTTGCATGTAAATGTTAGATGATTGCAAAAAGTAGTCACCATCTTGTATTATCACTATCTTTTCTTACTAAGCTATATGCTTAGCTCGGTGGTTTTTCCTTCGTATACGTCTTGATAAATATAGTTAAGGCAGGGACAACCGTAATAGCCAAAGAAGGAAAATTTTGCACTTAAAATTTGATTTGTATTCATAAATTTTATGAGAAAAGTAAATGGCATGTAAGAACCATAATATAGGATGGTTTTCTTTTTAATGTATAGATTTAATATGTAACACCCCACTCCCGTAAGATCTTGACCCGACATCAATGGTGATATCCGAGTCCGTGCCCTGCGAGGGTGCCGTGCTACATCACTCAGTATATATATTTTAAAATAAACACATACATTATAAAAATTATGCAAAAAACAATTTTTTATTACAAGACCGGTAAGTAACAATGACCACGAAGGTCTTCTTTTAAATACCCAATAGTTTAATCCGATGCCTTTTACAAATTGACTGAAACATTTATACAAAATTTTAGAAAAGAAACTAACTTTATACAAAAATTTACAGACACTACTGCAGACGCAACTGATCCCAACCTCTTCTATCACTCACCAGCAGTTGCTATATGCTCGTTGCCTAACGAGGTATTCTTCTGAGTCCTGAAAAATAATTGCAAATTTTGGGTGAGTTTTCCGAACTCAGTGAGGTAACCATCATCGATGGTCTACTCGATCCATGCAACAACATCCAGTCACATATCGTATATTCCAGTTACTTAATGTACTATCACAAAATTTTACATTCGCACATTTACAAAAGTTCACATTCATATATTTCATATTGATACATGCATATCAAACTCACTTCCCATTTGTTGTTAATTGGCTGTGACCGAGCACCTAACTGTCCCTTTATAGGGCTCATTAATATCTGTCCCTTATCCAATGGTGGATATAGGGATCATTATACGTTGAGCCTGAGGCTCTGAATCACTTATGAGCTCGAAGCTCATTTTCACACATTGAGCTAAAACCTCTAATCAGTGGCAACTCTGGTCAATAGCCATTATTTTTCACGCAACATTCAGGCATATCACAGTATATCATCATTTCACAGTTAAAAGTACCCCATGACTATTACCACATCAGTGTATGGCATTTTGCCATTCATTCAATCAAATAGATACATTCACGCATATCACGGTATGTCCTAATTTCATAGTTAAACGTACCCCATGACTATTATCACATCACTATATGGCATTTTGCCTTTCATTTAATCAAATCAAATGCAGCATGTAACACTTTTTCAATTTACTTTGGTGTTGTCACCGAGCGCCTGAACTGTCCCTATAAGGGCACATTAATCGTTGAGTTAGAGGCTCTGAAACTGTCTCATTAAGGGCTCATTAATCGTTGAGCCATAGGCTGTGAAACTGTCCCATTAGGAGCTCATTAATAGTTGAGCCATAGGCTCTGAAACTGTCACATTAAGGGCTCATTAATCGTTGAGTCATAGGCTCTGAAATTGTCCCATTAAGGGCTCATTAATCGTTGAGCCATAGGCTCTGTAATACGGTGGGCTCGAGGCCCTAATACGTTGAGCTCTAAGCCCTCGGTGGCTGCTCCGGTCACAACTGTCATTATCTGATCATGCATTTCATGTATGACATGCATACATCCCCATTTAACAATAATTACTGCACAATTATACCACATGTCACAATTTGGCAGTACTGTATCACAATCAATTCACGTATCACAATTTATCACATCAGAAACAAGTAAGTCACATATTCACAACCAGATAATACTTCTATGACATAGTCTCCTAATACGTCGGACACCATCGGTCCGGAATCCAAATCATAAATAACACACAAGCCCGCCATTATCTTCACAAGGTTATAAGTGCAGAATTTTAACCAAATAAAGATTGAGGAACCATCTAGGTTACTCACTGGCTTCCGTGCTAACGCCTGGAAGTCTCGGCATCGTCGGTGGGCCGACGTTCGAAAAGCACCTCTATCACAAGTCAAACACACTTATCTTACACATTATCCAAATCAGAATTATCCCATAAAGCACATGTAGCAAATTTCAAAATATGTACTATGCACTTTCATGACATTCCCGGCACTATCCCAAAAATTCCCATCGCAGCCTTTCCTCAATATCAAAACTCAATAAACACTAAAATCCTTCAAGTTGTTTCAGAAATCCGAAGTTATTCTCTAGACTTATACGGACTATCCTTATGTGGAACCCATATTTTATACTCAAATTCCATTCAAAAATTGAGACCCTTTATAAACTGAACTAAACTTCTTTTCTTCATAAAACTTATAGCCCCATGCCTCTAGTTTACACCAAATCAAAAATCACCTTATTTGAAAATCTGTACAAAAAGTTATGGTTTAAAAACCAAAACACATATGTCCGAATTGAGTCCTCGCCATGGCGAGAACACACAAGTGTCTTGTGGCATGCACACTTCTTGTCGATGCCGCGACGTGCCCGCTTATGTATGCTGCGGCGTGTACACTCGCTTACGTCGCGGCGTGCACGCTTGTGTGCGTTGCGACGTGCACGGTTGTGTGCGCCGCGACGTGCACGCTTACGTGCGCTGTAGCGTGCGCATGAGCACGTCGCAACATGTGAACCCAAAAACCTCCCGAAACCTGATTTTTTAACAATTTCCAATCCAATTCTTTCCATCTTTCACAACACAATTCAACTTAACACTAAAACATCACTCACACATCATTTCCAACTCATTTCAAACCCAAATCATATACAAAATATCACAATTTAGCCATACTCGAAACACCCTAAAACTCAACATATAGGTAACTCATCCTTTAATTTTTAACCCTTAAAACATGAATCATTCATCAAATCAAGAGGAATGATGCTTATACTTACTTGATTTGGCTTTAAAACCTACAAAATCTTCAAGATTTCCTCAAAACCCAAACCTTTCTCCTCTCTTCCTCTTCTTCGACGACTTCCTCCTCTTTTTCAAGCAAAAATCCCAATTTTTCCTCTTTATATACCCTTAAGAAGGGTGAAAAGTCCATTTTACCCCTTTCTCTAAACCTTAAGTTTTGAAAATCTTAAGTGCCATGCCCAATTTGCCCTTATACAAATTCTTATAACCTTACTACTTCAATTCAGAAATTCAAACTTTTAGGGACTGAATTGAGATTCAAGTCCTTCAAATTCACACACTTTCATTGTTTCAGTCATACCTATCAATTCCCATTTCATTCAATCCATAAACTTTGATTTTCATAGTCCTCTCCAAAATTTCAATGCTCATGATAAAATAATATGTCTAAATCCTGTCATTAATTTGTAGTGTCGATTTGACAATTATTTTCAGTACCGGAAATCTCATCGGTGCCCATTTAGCAATTTTATGCAGAATACACATACTCACTCCAACTCGATCTTTCAAACACATAATTCACTTTTTCACAAAATTTACACTTTTAGACACATATGCCAGGAAATGTCACGAATACATGTACTAACATGTGCATTTGCAAATATCACCAATCATATCTGTATCGAGGCCATTTATGCATGAATAAGCCAAGATACGTGTACACACTCACAATCCGACCCAAATTTACTATTTTATCCTTCCCATAGGTGATGGGATGTTACATGATATGTGTATATTATGCTGGACCCCGAATTTTTTTTATGATGTCTTTAAGCCTAAATTGTGTTAATTATGTGTTTATGCCTTAGTTTGATTTAAATTTGGGAGTATTAGTGGATAATTGAGGTTTATTTGAGTTTAATGTGGTTTAGATGGAAATTATAGGATAAAAAGATATGAGGGCATTTTGGGAAGATTGCTTGAGGTGGAGTGATTTAGGCTTGTCTAGGAGGGGTAAGTTGGTCTTTAGACTTAAGAAAGAGTTAGAGAAATTAGAAGAAGGAAAAGAAGAGGAAAGGAGAAAAGAAAGAAAAAGAGAAGAAGAGAAGGGAGAGTTATCGTGGGAGAGGAAGAAGAGAAGAGGAATTTGAGTTTTCGATCCTTGAGGGATTTCTACAGATTCGAAGCATTTTTCAGGTAAGTTCTGCTTGTTTTAATCTTGTTTCGGTTAGATTAAACCTAAAGATAGGTTAAATGTGTGAGAATCGCTGGTTTAGGGTTTTTAGGGAAAAAATGGTTAGATTTCTTAGGTTGATGCGTTTATGACTGATTTTGCGTTGCTGCTAGGTTAGAAATGTAGTATAGGACTTGATCTAAGGTTTAGATGTGTTGCATTTGTGTTTGGGGAAGGATTGAAGTGTGAAAATGCAGAAAGTCAGGTTCGGAGTCGTTCTCCAGGCCCGTACGACACGACGTGCGGGGAAGGGTTCGTCGCGACGTGCGAATCAATATTCGCCGCGACGTGCGAAGAGGTGTTCGCCGCAGCGCACGCTTGAGTGCACGCCGCGGCGAGCACAGCCCATTCGCCACGACGAGCCCCTGTTTCCAGCGAGAAATTTTTTTAGTCTTTTAGGCAAATCTTTGGCTGTAAATGTCCAATTGAGGTGATTTCAGATTCGTTGTGATCTAGAGATAAAGGGCTACAAGTTGTATGAAGAAAGGAAGTTCGAATTTAGCATTTGAGGGTTCGGGAATTTAGATGGAAGTCGAATGTAGACTTTTCGTACTTTTCCTTTTGATTGTCAAGCTTTATGGAATATTTCTTTTGCATATTAATTGAATGGGAACTTGGTTTGTTTTAGGAAACCAAGCTGACCTGACCCAATCGCAAGAGGAAGGACAACAGTGAGTCTGATACTCAAGCGATATTAGGTGGGTAATATATTTATGGTTATTGTGTGTATGAGCAAATTGCCTTGTGTATGCTTGCTTGCATGTGTGTGATACTGCTTGTATTGAATTATGAGAAATATTGCAAATACATTGTGAGCATGATTATGTACCGCCTTGATAGGCATTATGGCATTTTGTGAGAATGAAAAGAATGAAAAGCATGAAACCTTTGATAAAATGCCTTGAGCATGAAACGAATGGTTATGTGTTTTGTTTGGGTGAGAGAGTAACGGATGGAGTCACGTGCACGTCGACGTAAAGCCTTCTCCCGGCTGCCCGCTTGAGGCAACGAAATCCTTGAAAAATCGAACTCGGATAGTTTACGGAATAAACTTATGTTTATCCGGATTGTTTTACGGAACTCTCAAACCATTTGTTGTGCATTGCATGATTGAATTGGTCGAAATGATGCATAATAATTGTTATGTTGTGAAGCAGGAATTGCATGACATAGTCTCTTGATGGTTATGTGAATATGAATCAATTGCTAAGTGTTGCCTTGCCATACTTGTATATACGCATATATGCTTCATTATGTGGCTCGTTGCCAATGGCTATAAATGTATATGCCACTGAGCTTCGCAGCTCACCCCATTACTCTCCCCTCCTCAGGTGCAGAACGAGGCGATCGCTGATCTTGCAAGGCATCGGAAACTTTAAGCTAGTTAGGAGCTTTGCATTAAGTTAGTATTTTGGTTAGCCCGCCAAGCATATCATCATGGAGCATATTCATGTATTTTGGACTGACACTTTATTTTGTATTATGCTATTTGAAAATATTTGTTGAATTTCCTTTGGATAGTAATGGTATGAAGCCCCTTTGTTTATGGGGTGCTTAATTTATAGTTGTGTGTATGTTATAATGTATGTGCGAATCGAATTATGCATGGATGTTGGGGTGCAGCCCGAGGGGCCCCTCGGGAATAGGGACCCGGGCCCCGGGCCCAACATGTTTGGTATCAGAGCGCCTAGGTTTAGTGTCCTCGGCTTAGAATGCATAGTAGGATGAATTCTTTGTTATATGATTATTTGTTGCATTGATTGATTGCACTAAGTGACATGCATATCATGCATACATGTAGGAATTCAGAATGCCATGTAGCTAATCCTTAGTGTTTACCTTTGAAGGAGTACGATGCCACCTCGTAGAAGGACACGAGGAGCTTTGCAAGGATTCATTGCACCTGACTCTCCAACTGGAGAGGAGAGGACTGATGAGTCAATAGCCTCAGGAAATGTTGAGGCTTCTGTAGGGCTAGGTAGTGAGCCCATTCCTTCGCAGACTCAGGAGTCGCCAGTTTCGCAGGAGCAAGTGTCTCCATTAGATCCGAGGCTGTTCCAGGCGTTCACCCAGGCATTTGTGCAGGCTATGGGTCAGATCCCACAGCCTTCTGTTTCAGCCCCAACGAAGAAGGAGAGACGGTTTGATAAGTTGAGAAAGTATGGGGCAGTCGATTTCTTTGGGACAACAGATCTAGAAGAAGCTGAGACTTAGTTGAGAAAGACCGAGAGGGTGCTAGATCAAATGGAGTGTGAGGATGAGGAGAGAGTTGTCTATGCTGCAAGTCTGCTTCAGGGAGATGCTCTACATTGGTGGGAGACCGTGCCAGGGAGTCAGATGAGGCCAGTAGGGTTGGCATGGCAGGACTTCCTTGCTGCTTTCAGGAAGAAATATTTGTCTGAGGTGTACATTTAGCGAAGCGAGAGGAGTTCCTCGGTCTTACTCGAGAGGAGATGACGGTTAGTGAGTATGAGCGTCGGTTCACTCAGTTGGCGAGGTATGCTTCAGATCTGATGCTGAGTGAGGCTGCTAGATGTCGTCGGTTTGAGTTGGGTCTGCACTTGGCCATCAGAGAAAAAGTGATAGTGCAGAACTTCTGTGATTTTCAGCAGCTGGTTGAGGCAGCTCTGAGGGTTGAGAACATTGAGAATATCAAGAGTGTTGTGAACAAGAAGAGAAAAGGGAGAGAGCAGTTCAAGAGGGGAGGTAGCACTAGTACTCTTATGCCTGACAGGAGTGCCAGGAGCTTCCCTGTTCAGTCTGAGGAGAGGAGCAGTGGTGCGAGCCGATCTCGACTGGTGAGGACTTCTACTGTTTCTCACCAAGCCTCTACGGTGGGCGGCAGTAGAAGAGAAAATGGGGATAGGCCATTCATTCCGAAGTGTGAGCACTGCGGGAGATCCCATAGAGGAGAATGCTACAGATTAACAGGAGCTTGTTTCAACTGTGGGGTGAAGGGGCACATTGCTAGAGAGTGTCCTCAGCCCCCACATCAAGAGAGAAGCCAGATGCAAGCTTCTAGGAGAGCAGAAACTGTGGGTCAAAGGACTGCAACAAAAGTGGGCAGTTCAGATGCAGCCAAGAGAGTGAGCATTCCAGGGAGACCCAGGGGGCAGGCACCAGCTAGGGTGTTTGCGATGACTCGGGAGGATGCAGAGACCGCTCCTGATGTTGTCACTGGTATGGTTCAACTCTTTTCTAATGATGTGATTGCTTTGATTGATCCGGGTTCTACTCATTCGTTTGTTTCGTCGAGTAGACCTGTGTGTGATAGAAATTTGAACCCTTTGGATACTCCGCTGATGGTGAGTACTCCAATCGGCCAGTATATTATTATCATTCAAGTATATCAAGGCTGTGAGCTTTGTATTGGTGGAGAATTTCTAGTGGTGGATTTAATGTCACTGAAGATGGGAGGATTAGATGTGATTTTGGGGATGGATACCTTAGAGAGGTATAATGCCCGTTTGGATTGTAAGCGGAAGACAATAGAATTTGAATTGGATGACAGCAAGAGAGTGGTGTTTTCAGGGGATAGAAAAGCAAGTCCGCCTAGAATTGTTTCAGCTTTGACAGCAGAGAAGATGATGAGGAAGGGATGTGAGGCGTTTTTGGCCTATGTGGTAAACTCAAGAGCAGATAGAGGGAAGCTTGAGGATATTCCAGTAGTCAGGGAATTCTCGGATGTTTTTCCCGAGGAATTGCCAGGACTACCGCCAGCTAGGGAAATTGAGTTTCCCATTGAGCTTCTTTCAGGTACTGCGTCGATTTCAATTCCGCCTTACCGGATGGCTCCGACGGAATTGAAAGAGCTTAAGGAGCAATTGGTGGAGTTGTTAGAAAAGGGGTATATTCGACCGAGCTCTTCGCCTTGGGGAGCTCTGATTCTTTTTGTGAAGAAGAAAGATGGATCGTTGAGGATGTGTGTAGATTACCGGAAGCTGAATCAGGTTACAGTGAAGAACAGATATCCGTTTCCTCGCATTGATGATCTGTTTGATCAATTGCAAGGGGCAAAAGTATTCTCCAAGATAGACTTGAGATCGGGTTATCATCAGTTGAGGATAAGGGAGTCGGATGTGCCAAAGTCTGCTTTCAGGACTCGGTATAGGCATTTTGAGTTTTTGGTTATGCCCTTTGATCGTGAATGCTCCGCAAAGATTTATGGATTTGATGAATTGGGTCTTTAAGCCATTCTTGGACCAATTTATCATTGTCTTCATTGATGATATATTGGTTTATTCCAAGAGTGATGAGCAGCATGAAGAGCATTTGAGGATTGCTTTGGAGACTTTGAGGAGAAATGAGTTGTATGCCAAATTCGATAAATGCAAATTTTGGCTGAGAGAAGTTTCATTTCTTGGACATGTAATCTCGGAGCAAGGAGTGCATATGGATCCAAAGAAAGTAGAAGCTGTGGTGAATTGGGAGGCACCGAAGAATGTAGCAGAGATGAGGAGTTTTCTAGGTTTGGCAGGTTATTATAGGAGATTTGTGGAAGGATTCTCCATGATATCCGCTCCGATGACGAAGTTGTTGAGGAAGAATCAGAAGTTTATCTGGAGTGATGAATGTCAGAAGAGCTTTGAGGAGCTCAAGCACAGATTGACGAGTGCTCCGATTTTGATGTTGCCTTCTGGAGATGAGGGTATACAGTGTACAGTGATGCTTCGAGGAAGGGTCTTGGTTGTGTTTTGATGCAGGGAGACAGGGTGATTGCTTATGCTTCGAGGCAGTTAAAGCCTTATGAGTTGAACTATCCGACGCATGATTTGGAGTTGGCAGCTGTGATCTTTACTTTGAAGATTTGGAGGCATTATCTGTATGGAGTTCAGACGAGGATCTTTACCGATCATAAGAGTCTTAAGTATTTGTTGAGCCAGAAGGAACTAAATTTGAGGCAGAGAAGGTGGATCGAGTTGCTTAAGGATTATGATTTGCTGATTGAGTATCATCCAGGCAAGGCCAATGCAGTGGCGGATGCCTTGAGTAGGAAGTCTTCGATTGCTCATGTGCGGACAATTTATCTTCCTTTATTAGAAGAGATGGTCAAGCTTAAGATAAGCTTGAAGCAGGAGGAGTCGGATTGTCTTCTAGCTAACTTTCGAGTGAGACCGGTACTAAGGGAGAAAGTTAGAGAATTGCAGGTTCAAGATGCAGATTTGAGCAAACTCAGGGATGAAATTCAGAATGGTAATATTTCTGAAGTGGTAGTGAGTGATGATGGGCTTATGACAGTGGGGAACAGGTTGTGTATCCCTGATGTGCAGGAGGTTAAGGCTGAGATTATGGATGAGGCACACATTGCGCCTTATGCCATGCATCCAGGTAGCACCAGGATGTACAGAGATTTGAGGGAGCATTTTTGGTGGAAAGGCATGAAGAGGGATGTAGCAGACTTTGTGAGTAAGTTTCTAGTGTGTCAGCAAGTTAAAGATGAACACCAGGTACCTTCGGGCAAATTGAGGCCATTACCTATTCCAGAATGGAAGTAGCAAAGGGTGACCATGGATTTTCTTATAGGTTTGCCTAAGACCAGTAGAAAGCACGATGCAATTTGGGTTATTGTGGATCGGTTGACCAAGTCAGCTCACTTTTTGGCGATTAAGCAGACTGATTCTTTACATGTGTTGGCAAAGAAGTACATCGATGAGATAGTGAGATTGCATGGGATTACAGATTCGATTGTTTTAGGCAGGGACCCTCGGTTTACTTCGAGGTTTTAGGGTAGTTTGCAGGAAGCCTTGGGGACTAAGCTGAATTTTAGTACGGCTTTTCACCTTCAGACAGATGGTCAATCTGAGAGGACCATTCGGATGCTGGAGGGAATGCTTAGGGCATGTGTGATGGATTTCAGAGGAGCTTGGGATAAACATTTGCCATTGGTCGAATTTGCTTATAATAATTCGTACCATTCGAGTATTCAGATGGCTCCATATGAAGCTTTGTATAGGAGGAGATGTAGAACTCCGATCTGTTGGGATGAAGAAGGAGAGAGGAAACTGGTAGGACCAGAATTGATTCAGATGACAGTTGATAAAGTCAATTTGGTTAAGCAGCGGCTTAAGGCAGCACAGGATAGGATGAAGAGTTACATTGATGCACACCGAAAAGAGATGGAGTTTGAAGTCGGTGAAAAAGTGTTCCTTAAGACGCCTCCTTGGAAAGGAGTAATGAGATTTGGCAAGAAGGGTAAGTTGAGTCTGAGGTATGTGGGTCCTTATGAGATCCTTGAGAGGATTGGACCACTCGCCTACAGATTGGCGTTACCTCCGGAATTGTCTCAGATTCATGACGTGTTCCATGTTTCCATGTTGAGGAGGTATAGATCGGATCCTTCTCATATCATTCAGACTAGTGAGGTTCAGTTGCAGGATGATTTGAGATATGAAGAGCTTCCAGTGGAGATTTTGGATACCAAGGAAAAAGTCCTCAGGAACAAGACGGTTCAGCTAGTCAAAGTCCTGTGGAGGAATCATTCGGTAGAGGAGGCTACATGGGATTCATTGGAATCCATGAAGGAGAAGTATCCGTATCTCTTCGATGACTCAGGTAATAATTTCGAGGACGAAATTTCTTTTAAGAGGGGGAGAAATGTTGGACCCCGAATTTTTTTTTATGATGTCTTTAAGCCTGAATTGTGTTAATTATGTGTTTATGCCTTAGTTTGATTTAATTTGGGAGTATTAGTGGATAATTGAGGTTTATTTGAGTTTAATGTGGTTTAGATGGAAATTATAGGATAAAAAGATATGAGGGCATTTTGGAAAGATTGCTTGAGGTGGAGTGATTTAGGCTTGTCTAGGAGGGGTAAGTTGGTCTTTAGACTTAAGAAAGAGTTATAGAAATTAGAAGAAGGAAAAAAAGAGGAAAGGAGAAAAGAAAGAAATAGAGAAGAAGAGAAGGGAGAGTTATCGTGGGAGAGGAAGAAGAGAAGAGGAATTTGAGTTTTCAATTCTTGAGGGATTTCGACAGATTCGAAGCATTTTTCGGGTAAGTTCTGCTTGTTTTAATCTTGTTTCGGTTGGATTAAACCTAAAGATAGGTTGAATGTGTGAGAATCGGTGGTTTAGGGTTTTTAGGGCAAAAATGGTAAGATTTCTTGAGTTGATGCGTTTATGACTGATTTTGCATTGCTGCTGGGTTAGAAATGTAGTATAGGACTCGATCTAAGGTTTAGATGTGTTGCATTTGTGTTTGGGGAAGGATTGAAGTGTGAAAATACAGAAAGTCGGGTTCAGAGTCGTTTTTCAGGCCCGTACGTCGCGACGTGCGTATGAACACGCCGCGACATGCGAGTTCGTCGCGACGAGCAAAAATTAAATTCATCGCGACGTGCGGGGAAGGGTTCGTCGCAACGTGCGAATTAATATTTATCGCGACGTGCGAAGGGTTGTATTGAATTATGAGAAATATTGCAAATACATTGTGAGCATGATTATATACCGCCTTGATAGGCATTATGGCATTTTGTGAGAATGAAAAGAATGAAAAGCATGAAACCTTTGATAAAATGCCTTGA
Organism: Erythroxylum novogranatense; assembly: GCA_029891385.1. Lineage (NCBI taxonomy): Eukaryota > Viridiplantae > Streptophyta > Magnoliopsida > Malpighiales > Erythroxylaceae > Erythroxylum > Erythroxylum novogranatense. The sequence continues at coordinate 35,437,895 of CM057233.1, read as the reverse complement.
GCATAAAACGAATGGTTATGTGTTTTGTTTGGGTGAGAGAGTAACGGATGGAGTCACGTGCATGTCGACATAAAGCCTTCTCCCGACTGCCCGCTTAAGGCAACGAGATCCTTGAGAAATTGGACTCAGATAGTTTACGGAATAAACTTCGGTTTATCCGAATCGTTTTACGGAACTCTCGAACCATTTTTTGTGCATTGCATGATTGAATTGGTCGAAATGATGCATAATAATTGTTATGTTGTGAAGCAGGAATTGCATGACATAGTCTCTTGATGGTTATGTGTAACACCCCACTCCCACGTGACCCGAACTCGATAGTATTGGTGATATCCGAGTCCGTGCCCCGCGAGGGTGGCGTACTACATCAGTCAGTAAAACTCGGTATACATTTTTTTTTGAACCATTCATTTCACGTTAAAAGGAAATAGTTTCAGTCATTACACATTCACGCGGAATAAGCAGTAAACAGTAGAAAATTACTATCATTTAGTAATACTTTATAAGAACCATAAAATACAAATACAAATCAGTTTACAAAGATTGCGGAAGACAATATTAGGAAACACTAATACAGACGCGAACTGATCCCGACCTCTATCCTTCACTTGCCTACGATGAGAGACATACTCGTGTCAACCGGTATTTTTCAAGACCTAAAAATAGATGCAAATTTTGGGTGAGTTTTGCGAACTCAGTGAGGAACCATCATCGATGGTTCACCCAATTCATGCATTACGCGAATAGCGTACAGATTATCACAATTGGGCATTCAGAATATCATATGGCGATTTATAGATTTTCACAAAAGCATAATCGAGAAGATTTCAAAGCAAGATCATATAGATGCAAGGCATGTTGTCTCTTTCCCAATCCAAAAGTCAATTCAATGCATACTTACTTAAATACATGACATTTTCCATTTCATTTCAGTGATTCAATACTTTTCCCAATTCACAGTACAATCAAATACATACATAACATTTTTCTATTATTTCCCATTTCGATTACGTGTTGATCGGCGCTCAGATCTTGTCCCAATCCGGCGATTAATCGGTGGGCCTATGGCTCGAATCGCCCTTTTCGCTCATTAAGCGTTGAGCATAAAGTTCTAAACCGTCCTTTCGGGCTCATTAAACGTTGAGCATAAAGCTCGAATCGTCCTTTCGGGCTCATTAATCGTTGAGCATAAAGCTCTCGGTGGCGCTCGATCCACGATCATTATCAATTAACCGGTATAGAATTCATTTATCGCAATTCTACAATATCACATTGGAATTCAAGTCCAATTTATCGAAATGATAATTCATTCTCAATTATTCACAATAATTCACGATCACGGACTGTCACATTGAAAGCATAAAAGTTTCTCAATCACAGGCAATTAACACTCGGACCTTCTCAAACGTAATCATTCACAAACAGTTACACACAAATAGCACTTCCATAACAAGTTCCCAACACTTCGAACACCTATGGTCCGAAATCAATCAAAATCAAACACACATAAGCCCTCCATTATCTCCACAAGGCATAACCACATAATTTTTTTATCACATATAGATTGAGGAACCAACTAGGTTACTCACCTATTACTTCCGAGCTAATGCCGGGAAGTCTCTGCTACCTCGGTCGATCGACGCTCCAGTTAGGCCTCTATAAGAATTAGAGAATAAAACGATCACTAATTGTCCAATCCGAACTAGTAATGATGCACATGTAGGTGTAAAATGCATGTTCATGATATTCCCGGCCCTAATCTCATTTTTTCCATCAGAAAAATTCGTTTAAAAATTACAAATTCAATGGCGCTGACGGCGCTCAATTTGAACCTCTCTAGGTCCCCAATTAAATAAAACAGTGATGAAATACCCCTGTCCCGGACACCCATCGATTTTCTTTTCAAAAATTCCCAATTTCCCATGAAATGAAATTCAATGTTTCACGAATCCGATGCCTCAAGAATCAGGTCAATCGGATGTCGGACGGAAAAGTTATGAGCAAAAGAAGGAAAATATATGATCATAATCGACTAGTCAGAGGTTATAGTCGACTAGTGCAGGAAAAATACATGTTCTAGTCGACTAGCGCAGTTATAGTCGACTGGTTTAAGAATCCTAGTCGACTAGTGCAGTTTGTAGTCGACTAGTCTTATTAAAATGACAAATCTGAAACCCTTTCCTCCGACATGCCAACTTACATAGGGCATAACTCCCTACTCCGAATTTCAAATTAGACAAACTTAGTATCTATTTCATAGAGAAAAGAGAGATCTACAAGTTTTATGAAGGACACAAAAGCCAATTTTACCTCTAAGGGTGTCAAAAATGCAATCAAAGTTACTGCACAGTCAATGAGTTCTAAAACAGTACAGTATCTTGTAAATTCAATAACTTCTAATTTACTTTGTCAAAAATTACACAATAAATATGATCAGAAAGATCCCAATGTTATCTAAAACTTTCATGAATAACCTGAAATCAAATTCATTTGTTAACCAGGCCAAATAATTCATTAAAGAATCTGCCCACTGAAATTTCCCAATCTGAACAGAAAATTTTAAAACAGTATAGCTCCTTGCACAAATGTAAAAAAAATCACTACCTTATATCATTGGAAAGATAAGATCTCATACTTAAATTTTCATGAAGAACTCAGAATCTAATTCCATCCCTAACAATTTCAAACTTGTCATGCAAGTTTCTGTTGATCAGGGCAGTTAATAACCTAATGCAGATTCAGTGTTTGAAAACTCATAACTTCCAAATATGATCTCCAAAAATCACATGCTATATACCATTTTCAAGATAAATGTTTCCTCTACAACTCTTCAGAAGATTACTCAAGCCAATTCAATTCACAAAAATTGATAAAATTGCTTCCAATCAGAATGCTCACAAAACTGACATTTCAGCTAGGTTTCACTAAAATGCACTTTACCAGCCAATAGTCATCAATGCATATCTTCCAATATACATATCGAAAAATAGAAAACTCAGTGGTAATGGAAAGCTAACTTAATCTGCTTCATCTTTCATGAAGGCCATTTTCCCTAATTCCTTCTTAATTAATTTAGAAAAATCATCAAAACTCTAGGTTATGTGGTTCAGTTACTGTTCATTCTAGCCATCGGCAGTAACTTTCCATGCTAAAATTCACCCTCTTAAGACTAAATTTGAACAACACCTATTTCACACAAAAATGTAGCCAACAAACCAAAGTTTCATTGGGCACTAACCTCGACTCATTTGCATAATCACACAATGAGTTATGCTCAAAACAGTACAGTATGTCAAAAACCAATTTTCAGCTTTACTTCTCCAATACACTTCCTATCATGCCAATTCAAATTCTACTATCATAAGCATCTCAATTGGACACAAAATCAGTCCCTATATCATGCCTACATTCACTAGGAATAACCACCATAATTTGGCAGCACCTACCTCTTTAATTCCATACAAGATTAATCATTAATATTCAATTCACAAAATCAAGTTACAACACTTCACTTATACCACTTCATCCAACCATACTCAAACCTCACCTTCTACCCACCAATTCCACCTATAATTTTCATCAAATTCATGCATCAATAAATACAATAATTGCACCATAACTCCAAATGAATGCATCTAACCACTATGATTTATTAAAACATAAACAAAGCATAATTAAAGCTTAATTGAAAACTCACCTACTTAAAGCTTCCACTCTTCACTTCTTTCTTTGCTATTCTCTCTAACAACCTCTTCTAACCCCATGCAAGGGTAAGTTCTCCATGGCAAGGAAGTAACTTGTTTACAAGAAGAGCTCTTTAGGTGGGAGGAAGTAACTTAAAGAAGTAGAAAAAAAATGGATGGAGATGGAAGAAATGAAGATTTTCGGATGGGGAAGGAACAAATGAGTAAGAACTCTTCTTTTTATCCCCTTTCATGTGAAGCCACCGAAATGACAAGGATAGGAAGAAGACAAAAGCATTAAATTGCTAGGACACTTGGCATTTTTGAGAAAAAGACAAAAAAAGATAAAAGACAAAAACTTTTTATGAAACCCTAATGCAATTTGACCCATTATAGTCCAATGACCCTAATTTCAATCCCAAAATAATATACCCAATATTACAGTGCCATTGGATAAAATTTTCGCTACCGAAAATCAACCGGTTCGTCGCTTGGTGATTTTTCCGATCCGGGAATTTTCTCCGGAAAATTTCAGAAAATTTCCTAAAAATCCCTTAAAATATAAAACACTCAATGGCGCACTCAGAATAATTTTTCAAACCCAATAACCACGTTAATCACAATAAAATTGCAGTAGGCACATCTACCGGGAATGTCATGTATGCATGTACCGAAATTTGCATGTGTACAATTTCACTGTTTACTAATACTAGTATGCATGAACAATACTAATTAATTCCTATCAATCTCATCCTATGATAATATACTATTTTACCCTTCCAGTAGGGGGTGAGATGTTACATTATGTGAATATGAATCAATTGCTAAGTGTTGCCTTGCCATACTTGTATATACGCATATATGCTTGATTGTGTGGCTCGTTACCAATGGCTATAAATGTATATGCCACTGAGCTTCGCAACTCACCCCATTACTCCCCCCTCCTCAGGTGCAGAACGAGGCGATCGCTGATCTTGCAAGGCATCGGAAACTTCAAGCTAGTTAGGAGCTTTGCATTAAGTTAGTATTTTGGTTAGCCCGCCAAGCATATCATCATGGAGCATATTCATGTATTTTGGACTGACACTTTATTTTGTATTATGCTATTTGAAAATATTTGTTGAATTTCCTTTGGATAGTAATGGTATGAAGCCCCTTTGTTTATGGGGTGCTTAATTCATAGTTGTGTGTATGTTATAATGTATGTGCGAATTGAATTATGCATGGATGTTGGGATCAGGTCTGAACTTTTGGGGCGCCCATCACTGGTGCAGCCCGAGAGGCCGCCTCGGGAATAGGGATCCGGGACCCAAGCCCAACATATTGTGTCTCGTTTAAACCATAATGAAATATGAAATGTGATGTATGTTTTCCTTCTTTTCTGGCAATTGTTAAATTGCCTTAGTTTGTTCTAGGTTTGCTTTGTTTGGCATCCGTATATCCTTCTAGGGGTACTAGGGTGTAGCACCCCACTCCCACAAGACCTGAACCCGACATTGATAGGTGATGACCGAATCCGTGCCCTGTGAGAGTAGCGTGCTAGAACACTCAATTACTCAAAAATCAATATAATTTTTTTTATACCACAATCAAACATATTATGCAATCATCACGTAAGGCCCATTTTATTATATAAACATTTTCAATAGCATTTGAGCCCTTTCACAAATACAATACACTTGAGTCATTTCGGAATACCAATTTATACAAAAAGTTGTGGAATATATAATTCAATATAAAAATAGAGAAATGCAATGCAGACGTAAACAATCCCGACCTCTATCCTTCACTTGAATACTGTAGGAATACTCTCGTTGGCGTAATGGGGTATTCTTCTGATCCTGAAAAATATGTGCAAATTTTGGGTGAGAAAGAGTGACCATCATCGATGGCTCACCCAGTCACATAATACATAATTCACAATATTTCATATCCAATACAACTTAATCATTCATATTATGCATATGCAGTGCACACGAGACCCACTTTCTATTTATTACTTTATTATGACCGAGTGCCTAATTTTCCCATATAGGGCTCATTGATAATTGTCCCATATAGGGCTCATTAAACGTTGAGCCTAAGGCTCTAATTCACTTTTGAGCTAGAAGCTCATTTTCACTCGCTGAGCTTTAAGCTCTGATTGGTGGCTACTCTGGTCACAACAGCCATTATGTTTCATGCATTCATGAAATGAAATGCATCACTCATATTTGCATGCTCTTATTCAATCATATTCGCTTATCATCGGACCGGAGTCCGGCATTCAACATATAGTTGAGAATTCACACTTTCACTTGCATGCAATTACATATTCTGAAACACTTAGAAATCACTTCAATACACTTAGTTCATCCAATTCACATTCAAGTAGCACTTTAATGTCCAAGTCAACCATCACAATCATCGGACCTCCTGTCCGAAAACTAACATAATCAATCACATTTACAAAATCAATCAATAGTCAAATAATACAAGATTTCAAATAACAAAAAATGAAGTGAGACTATCTCAGTCTACTCACAGTATGCTCCAAAAATAACATTTGCTTCCAAATTCTGGATACGTCTATATGTAGATGTTGAACCTAGTTTGCTTGCAAAACTTCAAGTCAAGGTTGTCTTTCCCCTTGTTCTTGGGTACGATCCTCTTAGTTCCCTAAAACAAACCAAATCTCATTCAATAGGAATCCACTTTAAAATCCCACAATACAAAATCACTAAAATTGATTTTAGAATACTTAAACCCAAGCATCTTTTAAACTCCATGAACTAGAATCCTTCCAAAAATCCAAAAGATTCAAAAGGATCTTACCTTGACTCTTCACCAAATGAAGAGATTTTTAGTTCAAATGGAAGCTCTTTTCTTACTCTTCCTTTTTCTCTTCTTGAACAGCTCCAAAGTCTTTCTTGAAGACTAAGAAGAATTAAACCCTAGCTCAACTCTCTTCTTTTCTCTCAAACCACCAAACACTCTTTCTCTTTCTTACTTATTTTCGTTATTCTCTTCTGCTTACCCTTCCATTCACGTTTTTCTTCTTCATTATAAACAAAACAACACTTCTTCTTCCAATTATGCTCTTAAAAATTGAGAATTATCCCATTTGCCCTTCCATTTATGCCTCATGTTTTTTATACTTAAGTGTCTTGCCAACAGTATCCTTGAATATTTTAACATAGCACTTTCTTCTAGAAAAATGTCCCCCATTGTCTTAAGTTTATAAAGAAATCAAAATCATTTAATTCGAGTTAGTGATTCAAAAGATACATTTCAAACATTTTTGGACTGCTCTTGTCCAAATCTATATATAAGGCATAAATTCTATCCAAAATTTAAACATCATAGAGACTGGATTGCATTCCAATTTCTTCACACCATTTCTAGCTCCATGTCTCTAGTTTACCACAAATTACAAATCATCTCGTTTGTGTTGGATCGGAAAAAGAAAACATGCTTAGTTTGGAGAAACGATAGATTTCAAAACTTTTTAAGAAATCATCTTGCAGCGGAAGCAATATATCCAAATCAACATGCTAATCCATACATGATATGGTATAAGGACAATAAAACCAAGAACAAGATAAAAGGAATTACCGACTCCTTCGCTACAGCTTTAAATCCTCGCTGCGCTATCCTCTCCTTCTAGTATCCAAATCCTTTGCCTTTGAGTCTTTTCCTTTAGCAATCTATCTTCTTCCTTGTAGTAGTATCCTCTACCAATTAGATTTACCACTTGTTCTTCAAGGACAACTAGGTTAACAAAATCCTTTGGTGGGAAAGGAGAAGAAATATTTGGAGGAGATTTTCTTAGAAGAAGAAGAACCAAAATTGAAACTCTTTCAATTCTTTCACTTAGAAATTTCGGTTCTACCTTGCATGAAAGGAGAGAATGTCTAAAAACCATGCAAGAACCATTTCTTACATCTCAATTTCGAAATATGCATGAATGGAAAGAGTGAGAGGCATCCAATGCATCACTTACATTAATCACTCATCAAATAGCCAATAAATGAGACTTACTTCATTTATCTTTAAAATGGCTATTTGAAAAGACCATAACCTATAATTGAATACCCATTTCGGTTTTGGCAAGAAGAAAGAAGGAAGATAGTCCATCTAATGCACATCTTTCATCTTTAATCTAATGAATGCAAATAGGTTACATGCCAACATTAAAAGCCAACCATTAAACCATTTAATGGTAAGTTCATAACTCCATTTAATAATGATGAACCATAATAAAGACCATCTTTATTTAGTATTTTAATGTCAAATGTGGTTACACATCTAACCTAACACAATTTCGAAATTGCTTCTTCTCTATTTAAAAAAAATTGTTTTAATATAATTAATCTAATGAATTACATTAAACCAAAACAAGCCCATTTCTAAATGAACATATGGGCTTCCAATTAACCATTAATTAGTATAAGCCCATCATTCAATTATGGACTTCTAAAGCCTTCAAACTACTTCTTACTTAGCTTGATAACCTTCCTTAAAGCCAAGTGGGGAATCTTATTGGACTTTGATAATTCAAGCTCTAATAAGCCCAGAAATAATTCAATCTCATTGGAATTAATTCTAGCTTATTAACTAAATGTCATTCCACTAAAGACAATTAGTTGAACTCTTGAATTATTAAATATTATGAGAATATGTCCAATTGCAAACCCTATTTAGAACCTTATTATAGTCATCCGCACAACAAAGGGTAAAATTACCGTTTTGCCCCTTATGTTGGTTTTTCCTTCTAGATCTCTCATTTTACTTTATATGGTGATTAACACATAAGATTTCATCTTAGTGTTAAGACTTGATGGGTAGCTAGTCCATCAAACTATCGCACCAGCTTAATCACCAAATCTCCTTAAAACATCTAAGAGATGATAACACTATAAACTCTTTATTTGAGTGAATGTTCTCGATACATGTTTCAATTAATAATTCCAACATGCGATAATCGGATTAATACCTGTAAAAATCCATTCCGATCATATCAAGAATTATAATGAAACACATATGAGTTCACCACTCATCAAGATTGTGGTTCATAATAAGCGAATGCTTAAGTTGTATGTTTTAAGATTAAAGTAACGGCCCACTTTATTCTTGAAAACATACTTGATTCCAATTCATTTAATAGTGCCATTATCGATAGTCTACTACTATCATGATATGAAACTCATCATTCCCTTTAAGTAAACTCCTTTACTTATATGGAGATAAATCGCAACACTACAGCCTAAACCATAATCAAACGACCAACTTGATTATTCAACTGTGAATCAATTAATTCAGATTCTAATAATATACATGTTTCTCATACATCTCTATGTATATGTATATTACTTACAAATGAATCTTGGTACCTTATGACCAGATATATAATGCTCATACAGATAAAACCAAACTCTTTTGTTTTATTAATAATAAATATTTTCATTACAAAATCAGAATCAAGAAGATAACATTACATGTAAATACACTTGCTTTCCAGGGCACTATATTTACATAACTCCAACAATCTCCTACTTGCCCTAAAGCAAGTTTGACATATCCTTCATTCCCATCCCTTCTAGGTTACCCTCAAAACTCTTTTGAGTCAATGTCTTTGTGAACGGATCAGTAAGGTTTTGCTCTGTAGGAATCTTTACCACATCCACTTCTCCACGTTGTATTATCTCCCTTATGAGATGATACTTTCGCTCAATGTATTTGGCAGCTTTGTGGTTCCAAGGTTCTTTAGAATTAGCCAACGCCCACTATTATCACAATAAAGTGTAATGGCTTTTTCTACCTCCGAACTACCTCCAAGTCATTTAGAACTTCCGAGCCAGATCGCTTCCTTTCACTGCTTCACAAGCAAAGAACATACTCACCTCCATAGTCAAATCAAGCAATACAAGATTGCTTGACACTCGTCCAAACTATGGCTCCACCTCCTAAAGTAAATATAGAACCGAAGTTGATTTCTTGAATCAACATCGATTGGAAATCGAATCCGATATCCCGTCGAATAAGATTACTTCCAGAGTAAACAAGCATTAAGTTCTTCGTCCCACGAAGATACTTAAGTATATACTTAATCGCAGTTCAATGTTCCATTCTCGATTGGACTGAAATCGCTACTACCCCACTGCGTAATGATATCCGGTCTAGTGCACAGCATTGCATACATCAAACTACCAACTGCCGAAGCATATGGAATGTTACGCATGCGTTCAACCTCCTCTTGGGTTTTAGGTGCTTGTTCCTTTGAAAGTTTGATTCCATATCTAGTAGGAGTGAAACCCCTCTTGGAATCTTGCATGGCGAACTTATTGAGCATATTCTCAATGTAGGTTAGTTGAGACAAAACTATCTTCTTGTTCTTACGATCCCTTATAAGTTTGATCCCTAGAACATAGGTAGCCTCTCCCAAATCCTTCATTGAAAACTGTTCATTCAGCCATCCCTTAACCGCAGATAACATTCCCACATCATTCCCAATGAGCAGAATGTCATCAACATACAAGATTAGGAAAGTAACCTTACCTTCTTGTATTCTTTTGTAAACACAAGGCTCATCTAGGTTTTGTATGAACCCATGGGTTTTGATAGCCTTATCAAACCTAATGTTCCAAGACCTAGATGCTTGCTTAAGTCCATAAATGGACCTTTGCAACTTGCAAACCTTATACTCATTACCTAGCTCAATGAATCCTTCTGGTTGGGCCATATAAATGGTCTCCTCAAGATCTCCATTCAGAAATGCGGTCTTGACATCCATTTGCCAAATTTCATAATCGAAATAGGCTGCTATGGCCAAAAGAATCCTGATGGACTTAAGCATGGAAACCGGAGAAAAAAAATCTCCTCGTAGTCTATACCCTCCTTTTGAGTATAGCCTTTAGCTACCAATCTAGCTTTAAAGGTCTCTACCTTTCCATCCGATCCCCTTTTCCTTTTGTAGATCCATTTACACCCTATGGTTTTAGACACGGTGGTAGATCTACAAGGACCTGAACTTCATTAGTATACATAGAATCTATTTCGATTCCATTGCCTTGAGCCATTTTCCTGCATTAACATCATTAATAACCTGTGTATACGAACGGATCTGTTTCTTCTTGGTCCGAGATGACAATTAAGCCTTCTCCTAAACCCGGATACCTATCTGGTTGTCTCACAACCCTCCCACTACGCCTAGGCACATCTTGATGTTCAGTTGCACTCCGATTCAACTCTTGAATCCATTTCGACATCTTGTTCGTCATATCCAAAACAACTCTTGGTTTGGATGAAATTGCTAACTCCTTTAGTACTACTTCACTTCTTCCTTTGTGATTTCTCACAAACTCTTCCTCTAAGAAGTTTGCATTTGTAAACACAAATACCTTCCTACCATGAGGACTGTAAAAATAGTACCCTCGAGTTCTCGTAGATATCCTACAAACAAACATACTTCGACCTTTGTTCCATCTTTGTGGATTCGGGCTTTAGAATATGGGCTGGACAGTTTAAGTCCTCAAGTGCCTCAATGAAGGCACTCGTCCAGTCCACAACTCCCTAGGTGTTTTAGGCACCGATTTGGATGGAGCAAAGTTAAGAAGATATGTTGCCGTTTGAATGGCATATCCCCAGAACGATTCTGGAAGGCTAGCATAGGACATCATTGATCTTACCATTTCTAATAGAGTTCTATTTCTCCTCTCTGCTACACCATTCTGTTGAGGTGTACGAGGAGCTAACAAATTGGAAACAATTCCATTGTCAATTAAATATTGCTGGAACTCTCCAGATAAATACTCACCACCTCGATCTGATCGAAGCTGTTTTAATGGCTTACCAAGTTGCTTCTCAGCTTCAGCTTTGAATTCTTTGAACTTTTCAAAAGATTCACTCTTTTTATGCATCAAATACAAATAGCCATGTCTTGAGTAATCATCTATAAAAATTATGAAATATTCATAACCTCCTCTAGCTTGTACATTCATGGGCCCACACACATCAGTATGTACATGTCCAATGTGGATTCAAATCTGTTTCCTTTAGAAGGAAATGAGGCTTTTGTCATTTTCCTTCAATACAAGATTCACAGTGGGTAATGGATCACTATCCAAGCCCATAAGGATCCCATCCTTTACTAGCTTTGTCAAGTCTTTTTCGATTGATATGACCCATCCTTAGATGCCACAGATACTTTGAATTAATGCTAGAGATATTGGATTGTCTTGGTTTTATCAATTCTGTGGTGTTTAGTGAGCCTTTCATAGGTTCTATAAAAACAATCCTGTTTAATTATCGCTTCACAAATAAAATCCTTATTCTCATATATTGAAACAACCTTTTCAAAATATAAGGAATAGCAGATTTTATTAGACAAAAACATAAATCATGTTCCTTACAATCATTGGCATGTAATAAACATCTTCCAAATATAACCTATGACCACTAGGAAAGTCCAAGATAACTACTCCCACCGATTCGCTGAAACATAGGAACCATCTCGCTATCTTAACTTGAAAGCGGCCTTTAGGAAGTCTTTTCTTTTGGAACCCCCGCAAAGAATTACAAACATGGTTAGTGGCTCCTGAATCTAATATCCAAGAAGTAGATAAATCTGCCACATTTCTAGTTCCTAACAAACTTAGGAAGCCCATACCTTGTTTGCTTTTGAGGGACTCTAGGTAGATCGGGCGGTTTCTTTTCCAATGGCCCATCTCATCACAAAGGAAACACTTTCCTTTGATGTTCTCTTTGGCCTTCTTTTTCATGGGTTTGACCTTGACCCCTATTTGGGCCTTCTTTTCATTAGACCCTTCTTCTTTCCTTGCCCTTACCTTGGCTTAGAAGAAGAAGCTACATTAGCTTCCGCCCATGAGCCTTAATATTCAATATTTCCTCCATGCTCGAGGGTATTCATCAACTCACTCAAGGTGTAATCCTTGTCATTGAGCTCATAGTCCAACTTAAACTGCTGAAAAGAAGAGTTTAAGCTATTGATGATCATAATCATCTGCGTGTCCGCATCCATATCCGCCCTAAGCATCTCACCTCAGTGACCGCAGAGATTACCTTCATCATGTAATCCCGCAGTTCACACTGTGTTTCGTCTCGAGATTATGAAAGGTTTGGATAGCTTTCACTCTTGCAGACCTAGTCCTCACACCAAACATCTCATGTAGGTGATGGACCATTGCACTAGCAGCTTTCATACAAGCAATTTGCTTTTGCAACATGCCATTGATGAAGCGAATATAACACTTAGTAGTCTTGTCAGCATTCTGCTAACGCTCATGTTGTTGGACTTACTCAGGAGTTGCATTTCTACTTAGAGGTGTAGGCTCATTTTCATTTAACACCCATGAAATACGTTCATATTGAAGAACAATGTCAAGGTTACGTCTCCATTCATTAAACTTGTCTCCATTTTCCAATTTGTTATTAGTCGAAGCGGGGTGAGTGGATTCATTTTGTGGTTGATTATGTCCGAAAATATAAATTATTAAAACATGAGCATACTAGTCAACAATTTATGAAACTTTGTATAAAATCATGATGCATGTATGCATGATGATAGATTTAACAAAACTTAAAAATTAAAACATTATCTGACGGTTATTTTCTTATCTATAACAGACTAAGTGACGGTGGGCCATCTTATCTATTAAAAGAAAAGCTGGGACCCTCCCACTCAAAAACTACCAAGCATCTCATGCTCAATTTTTAAGAAGCGTCTTAATTTGGTCCATACTTTTACCAACAGAGCTACGGTGGGCGGTTTATTGATAAAAATGTTGAGTGTATAACCATTTGATTCATTCACTAAAGATACCTACAAATCATGCCTCGGTGGGAGGTCACATTTGCTATCATTAAGTGGACTTATCTTTAAGGAGACCCAAACCATGCAAGATCTAGGATCCATGCCCTCCGATGGGGAGTAATACTTCACCACATGCAAACGGGCCATCATTTGGAGACCGTGGACTCTCACAGGAGCATCCTCTCCCACTCAATCTTTTTGGGCTTTAAGTTTTAAATACCATCTTGTCTAGATGCAATTTATTATCCATCCTATATTGTTTCATTATATATCTCATACATAATGAATGCATGGCAAGGCCTAGGGTTGGCAATTTTCTAAATGACATGCAATCACATAATATCACATATTACAAGCATTCATTTCTCCATTCATCACATGAACTAATAAAGCCACTTTTGATTGTCCATCCTAGAAACATAAAATAATTACAAGCCTTTAAGGCCCAAAATATGCTTCTTCATCTTGGATCTTCCGCTTCGAACTCTTCGCTAACATGATCCGGCCCATTCGGTAAACAAAATGTAATGGCATTTATGAAATTAGAATTTTGTCATTTTGAAAAATAAAATTCCAGCACTAGATTTTTAGAAAACCAAATCTTTGTTTTGACAAAAAATTTCAGCACTTGTTTTATTAAAACCGAAACTCATTTCATGAAAATTAAAAAACAGCACTTAGTATTTTAGCAAAACCGAAATTGGATTCTTTGAAACAAAAAACCAGCACTTATTTTCCAATCATAAATGAAATATGATTCATTGAAACAAAAATTTTAGCAACTTAGTTTTCACAAAACTTATGCCAAAACACAAAAGGATACACCGAAAATTTTACCTTTCCATTTCTTCAATCCATGGTTGCTCCTTCTTCATCATTACATCAATTTGTACATTACAAAATCAAATAAAATAGAAAAAAGAAACCAAGGAGGAAATATGGTGATGATAGACCACCCTCCTTGTTACAACCAAATGAAGAAATCTTACAAGATAAAATTTAACTTCTATGGACAACCAAAGAGCAACATACACCATATATATTTCTATCACATAAAATATGCAGTATACATAAAAGATTGCCAACCCATGCATCCACCATATAGGAACTGAAATCATGCATGAAAAATCGGCTCTGATACCAATTGTTGGATCGGAAAAAGAAAACATGCTTAGTTTGGAGAAACGATAGATTTCAAAACTTTTTAAGAAATCATCTTGCAGCGGAAGCAATATATCCAAATCAACATGCTAATCCATACATGATATGGTATAAGAATAATAAAACCAAGAACAAGATAAAAGGAATTACCGACTCCTTCACTCTGACTTTAAATCCTCGCGCTATCCTCTCCTTCTTATATCCAAATCCTTTGCCTTGAGTCTTTCCTTTAGCAATCTATCTTCTTCCTTGTTTTAGTATCCTCAACCAATTAGATTTACCACTTGTTCTTCAAGGACAACTAGGTTAACAAAATCCTTTGGTGGGAAAGGAGAAGAAATATTTGGAGGAGATTTTCTTAGAAGAAGAAGAACCAAAATTAAAACTCTTTCAATTCTTTCACTTAGGAATTTCGGTTCTACCTTGCATGAAAGGAGAGAATGTCTAAAACCATGCAAGAACCATTTCTTACATCTCAATTTCGAAATATGCATGAATGGAAAGAGTGAGAGGCATCCAATGCATCACTTCTTACATTAATCACTCATCAAATAGCCAATAAATGAGACTTACTTCATTTATCTTTAAAATGGCTATTTGAAAAGACCATAACCTATAATTGAATACCCATTTCGGTTTTGGCAAGAAGAAAGAAGGAAGATGGTCCATCTAATGCACATCTTTCATCTTTAATCTAATGAATGCAAATAGGTTACATGCCAACATTAAAAGCCAACCATTAAACCATTTAATGGTAAGTTCATAACTCCATTTAATAATGATGAACCATAATAAAGACCATATTTATTTAGTATTTTAATGTCAAATGTGGTTACACATCTAACCTAACACAATTTCGAAATTGCTTCTTCTCCATTTAAAAAAATTGTTTTAATATAATTAATCTAATCAATTACATTAAACCAAAACAAGCTCATTTCTAAATGAACATATGGGCTTCCAATTAACCATTAATTAGTATAAGCCCATCATTCAATTATGGACTTCTAAAGCCTCCAAACTACTTCTTACTTAGCTTGATAACCTTCCTTAAAGCCAAGTGGGGAATCTTATTGGACTTTGATAATTCAAGCTCCAATAAGCCCAGAAATAATTCAATCTCATTGGAATTAATTCTAGCTTATTAACTAAATGTCATTCCACTAAAGACAATTAGTTGAAATCTTGAATTATTAAATATTATGAGAATATGTCCAATTGCAAACCCTATTTAGAACCTTATTATAGCCATCCGCACAACAAAGGGTAAAATTACCGTTTTGCCCTTATATTGGTTTTTCCTTCTAGATCTCTCATTTTACTTTATATGGTGATTAACACATAAGATCTCATCTTAGTGTTAAGACTTGATGGGTAGCTAGTCCATCAAACTCATGGCGCCATTTAATCACCAAATCTCCTTAAAACATCTGAAGAGATGATAACACTATAAACTCTTTATTTGAGTGAATGTTCCCTGATACATGTTTCAATTAATAATTCCAACATGCAGACACTGGATTAATACCCTGTAAAAATCCATTCCGATCATATCAAGAATTATAATGAAACACATATGAGTTCACCACTCATCAAGACTGTGGTTCATAATAAGCGAATGCTTAAGTTGTATGTTTTAAGATTAAAGTAACGCCCACTTTATTCTTGAAAACATACTTGATTCCAATTCATTTAATAGTGCCATTATCGATAGTCTACTACTATCATGATATGAAACTCATCATTCCCTTTAAGTAAACTCCTTTACTTATATGGAGATAAATCGCAACACTACGATCTAAACCATAATCAAACGACCAACTTGATTATTCAACTGTGAATCAATTAATTGATTCTAATAATATACATGTTTCCCATACATCTCTATGTATATGTATATTACTTACAAATGAATCTTGGTACCTTATGACCAGATATATAATGCTCATACAGATAAAACCAAACTCTTTTGTTTTATTAATAATAAATATTTTCATTACAAATCAGAATCAAGAAGATAAAGTTACATGTAAATACACTTGCTTTCCAGGGCACTATATTTACATAACTCCAACACTAGCATCAAATCATTTGGTATAAAATGATCCCTCCTAATACTTCCTTTCCTTTATGGCTTGCATTACAAAATAATCTTAGCATAGTTGTTCGTCTCAAATTTCTAAACATTAACACATCTTGTCCTTTTTTTTTAATAGTGGATGAAGGCAGAGACCACTTATTTTCCCTAGCCAAGACGAGCAACCGCATATGGGGTGCTATCAAAGTGTACTGCATATGGCCCTCTCAAGAACACTCTCTCTCTTATGCTATTCATTGACTCTCTTCTCAAAGATATACTCCCATGTTCATTCACATAGCAATTGTTTGCATGACTGTACAAACCATATGGAACGAGGTGAATGTTAGGCATTTCAACTCTAAGCAAAAATCTATCATAACCCTCATCTCAAGTACTATGGAAAACATCCGCGCACTTATTATGCTGGTAGGTGTAGCTTGAGTAAACCAACTTCTATACTTAGCTTACCATGTTCTCTAAATCTATACTCTGAGTAGAGGAACATATTTAAGCTTTTACATGTAGAAGGGTAGCCCTTTATCTACTCTTTGTTTGTATTTCCATTCTTTATTAATGAAATTTTCTCCTTTACTTCGTAAAAAAAAGGTGAAGCCATTGTAATTGAGAGAATAAGTTGGTGATTATTTCTAATCATTGTTATATATATGTTGTTGTATACAAGTTATTATACACCATTGCTGAAATTTATTAATTACCAATAGCCATTATCAATGTTTAAGTTTAAAGGAACCTAGTTTGTTCAGTGAGTGAGTTACTTGGTTTAGTGGTATATATTAAGAACATGGAAATAGTGTAACATGGATTACACTCTAATTAGATGTAGAAGATAAGCCTTTTATTTTGTTTTGAATGATATATACAAAATTAATAATAAAATGGATTTAATTTGAAGTTGATTCTTTAATAATGATTAAATTGATATATGATAGTGGTTTTCAGTTACTTATAAGAAATTTAATCTTTTTATAAAAGCAAAAGTACTGATTTATTAAATACTCATTTTATGAGCATACATGATGAAGATATGTATTATATTGCTACATTTATTGATTTTTCGCTAGTTTGAGTTCAAGTCAAACATTTCTTATTTTATAGATAAAGAAATTCCACTCATTCTGCTCTTATATGCCTTTTTCTTTTCTTTATTTAGTAAGTGAGTGAGTTAGTTACTTTGTTTAGTTATATAACTTAGATTTGTTTATCTCAATTATTTCTTATCTTTGTATTGATTCCAATGGATAAAATATGATTTGGCACTGCGTTAAGTGAATTCTTGATAGAATTTTGTTGGATTTTGATATACAGAATCATCAACATCAACAATAGCAAGTGTGCAATAACGTGTCCATGTGTATTACAATTATGGATTGTAGACTCCTTTGCAAACTTCTTGGACATTAAAGAACCTTATAAGGAGTTCTTTTGATATCCAAAATATAGGGTACTCTTATGAATAGTTTAATTACTCTAAAATAAGGATTATAATAAATAGATGACTATTTTCTTATTTATTATAGGAAAGTGAATGATGCAATTTCTTTGAGTCATTTGATGAAAAAATTACTCTAAAAAGTGTAGATGTCTTAAATATCTTAAAAGAGTAGAATATGTCTTATAATAAACAAAAAGAAGATAGTAGATTTAGTTGGGTATGGAGTTTGATGATATTGTCTTGGATTATATCTGTAGCCATAATTGCTATTTGTATGTACAAGGAATGGGGATGGGATGAACTATACCTTATGACATTATATATTAAATATTGTATTTAAATTATGACATTATGTACTAAATTGATGCAAATAAGCTATTATTTTATTTAATGCTTATGTTTATAAATAAAATTGCTCTTGGACATATACCTCCGAATTCAAATCAAGTGTATTCAATTCAGTTTGCATATAACGTAGGACCATCATAAAAGTAGTCAATAAATTCAAAACTTCAAAAAAATGATTCCTTATGTATGATATTATAGTTACATACAAATCATCGAAAGATACGAAAATGAGATGTCAATAATTACATAAGACTATATGAGCTACCCATTAATAAATAGGACCACATGTGTAATAAGTTCACATGAGTAGTCTATAAATATAAAGCACGATAAGCTATATACTGTTAGTGTATGCCCCACGAACTAATTATAGAATGCACTCTAATTGATCAATTGTGGTTTAGGTAGTGTCGGATTCCGACCTTATTTAATATTAGGTAGTTATTATTTCTTACTAGAGACAATTTATAACTTGTGGGTCTAAAAGAAGTTTAGGTCTCTTGTTGATTTTAAATAAGCCTACAGGCACGTGCACTAAGCATAATGAACATTTATTGGGCTTTAACTTGCTAGAGATTGTCGTCAAGGATGCTGCCCCTTGGAACCTGCAAGGAACACTGCCCCTTAAGCCCCTAACCCCACCAAATTTTATATTTTATATCAATCACATGTTTTCTTATTATTGGTGTTTTATATGCTTTAATATTTGATATATTGCCTTAATTATGAATGATGAATAGTATGGCCTATAGTTGTTTTACATTCTGGATATGACTTGCATATCATATTATATTTATGTAATTTTGGATAAGGCCTCCGTGTCATTATGTTTTTATGTAATAATTAGATTATTACTAGTTTTGGTTATAATGCTATACCTGTAAAGTTAATTAAAGAATCAAGTTAACTAGAGTGAAGGCACAAGGATGGCAATCCATTTGCTATAAGACATTCCTATTAGAGATTAGATCATCATAGTTTAAGGGCCATACTATGTCATGTCAATTTTGCTTTATTCCTGCTTTTACTTATAATTTCTTTTATGGATGTATATAGAAAATTCATTTGTACTAACTAATGGCTTCGAATCATTAGGAATACAATATGTAATTGTCATTTTTCCAATTGGTGTTGAATCATTAGGGATAATGTAACTTAGGTTAAATGATCCGAGAGTATATGGTTGTTTCCTTAATTAGTTTGTTTTCCTAACTTGTAATGTAGTTATCCAATTAAATCTAGAGAGCTTGCTCTAGGTTGTTTGATAGCTAGGTTTGGTTAAAGAACTTATTTTAATTGAATACGACTTAAGAGAAAATTGAGGTTAATAGAGCTTACCATTAAACTATGATTAATAGTTGCTAAGAGAGGTATGAGAACAACAATTCAATGAAGTATGTTTAATTGTGTGTGGGCCGAGATTGAACCAATGATCGAGTCCTTAATGTATTTGTCACTTTTTATCATTTTTTAATGTTTTCTTTACCTTTCTTCCATTAGTTTAGTGTCATTTAATTTTCTCATTTGAAAACCAACAAAACCCCATAACCTCAACACTGATTATTTTCATTTGAAAAGTTTTACACACACTCTCTTTAACCTAGACTTACTACTAGCTATAGTTTTAGGGCAAGTTATTTTGTGTAGTGTTATGACACGCTACCATAGGATGGTGTTTATCTCTTCATTTTCATATAGTGATTGAAATCAAATCCTCACAACCAGTGATGTGTGCTTAATTTTTTATATATTTACTTCTTGACACTTAATGATTATTGTTGTGAAATGCTTAAGATACTCATTTTAGTTCATATTTGATTTTACGTATAAATTGGAAACATAAAAGCTAAAATAAGTTAAGATTGCATACATTGAGCCAACATTTTGATGTTCTGACTCAATTATCCTTGTGGAACAAGAAGAAGATGGATTAAGGTGAGTATTGGACAAGAAATCATAAGAAGAACAACAATTCAATAAAACTTAGGTGATACATGGCCGTGTATATTGCTCATATTCATGAATTTCACATTTTTATGACTTCAACAATACCATGCATATGCCTAAAAACCTAAATTTTCATATAAATAGAAAATCTGAACATTAAAAATGAGGATGGATTGGTTTTGGGAGAAAACAAGGGGCAAAGCATGCACTCTTTGGAGACCCATAGAGAGTTAGGCTTCTCCATTTCGATTACGAGGTGAAATTGAAGTGTAAGACATGTTTTGTGCATCTCTCTATTATATATTGTGCTCTTTCTCTCTTAGGATTGTTTATGTTATCCTATGTTTATTGAGTTGGGTGTTGTGTAAGAATAATCTTAAGGCTCTATTAGATTGTTTTTATGTAAACCCATCATTAGAATCTTAAATACAATAATGTAATCTTTGATAAATGACCCGAGCTCATGTGTTTTTTACCTTGATTAATCTATTTTCCTAACTCGTAATGCAAATGTCCTATTGAATTTAGAGAGCTTGTTCTAGGTTATTCAATAACTAGGTTTAGTTAAAGAGTTTGTTTTAACTAAACAGGACCTAAGGGAAAACTAAGGTTAATAAAACTTGTTAATTTGCAATTAATAGTTGTTAGGAGAGATACGAGAATAACAAGACATTAAAGTATGCTTATTCACGTATAGGCCGAGATTGAATTAAGGATTGGAATCCAAATCAAACCAACCTTAAGCACTAATTCTTTTCATTTAAAAAACTTTATACACACTCTCTATATGATCAACCTAGATTTATCACTAGTTATAGTTTTAAGTTTATTTTGTGTAGTGTTATGATACACTACCAAATAATTATGGTTATTAATATCAAACAAAGAAATCAGAAAAGAAAGAAATTATTTTTTAAAAAAATAGTTGATAATAATATATAGACCACAAAATGTAAACTAACCCAAAGTTATAAAACTCAAACACTATAACTTGCAAGAGAGAGAGAGAGAGAAGAAAACTACACAGTAAAGAAAATGAGCAGAAGACTAACAATGGTTAATGATGGTAAAGGTGAGACGTGAGATTAAAATTAAGGATTGAAAATTGTGACTAAAGGTTAGATAGTGAGCTAAGAGTCAGGAGAGGTAATTGTTACACCTCTAAGTCTAAATAGCATGATCATGGAAGTGTTAGTGAAGACTTAATAGATACTTAAAACTCGGGTTAATATGAAAATGACTTGTTAACAAGGGAACAAGGCAAAGAATTTTTTGTAGGTAAAAAAAAGGGTAACTTTTATTTAAAAAATTAAAAGTAGCAAGTGTTGTTATGCAATAGTACCATTAGCAAAAATCTTTATCAAAGAGTGATATTCATATGTGAGACCAAAGATGATCAATAGAACTAAGTTGTGCAAAATCTAAAGGAATGCAAAAGTACTTAACTTTGAAGAGGAGGTTCGAAGGTCTAAAAATTTATGAGGTTTATTATACTATGACTCAAATTGTTGCTAATTTAGTTTATAAGTTGACTACATCATGGATGTGCTTTGATGCACTACACATAAAGATGACTCGAGTTGGTTAAAAAATCATTAAGGCATTTATGTTTAGGAGGCGATGATGTGACAAAAAATGAAAATAATATGAAGGAGTGGGCTAAAAAATTGGGAGTACATCTTCAAGTACCTTAAAAGTTGTTGGATGGGCATCTGACATGAATATTGTTCATTTCTAGGTGGATTTAGTGACAAAAAAGGCATAACCCTGACTTTATTAATACAGGTAATGGAAGAAGTATCAACTCCCCCACTAACTTAGTGAATTAGTGGATAAAGTGAGCATGTTAGCTTACTTGCTGCTTAAGTTCTTATAAGCCTATCTAAAGACATTCTTTGTAGTTTATTTGAAGAACATATAGCATATTCAATCATCTATAAGACAAAATTGGGAACCTTTTGAGAAAGTTATTGTGTTATAGATTTGAGTAATAAGTAGTTCTTGAATGATTATTATAGAGTTCTTTGAGGAGGAAATAATTTGAATCCTTTGTATTGAGAACAAACCAATAAAAGGTTGAAATTTTGCATATCTATCTCTTGTTCATCTTTTGATTAAGTTATATTAAATACAAAAGGGAGCAAAAAAAAACCTAAACACAAATCTCGTGAGGCATTCGAAAACAAATGAACTTATTGGTTAATGACACAAAGAAGGCCAAGTTAAGGTTTGTGGACTTAAGCTTGATTCTCACAAGGACTTCAATAATTTTATTCAATTCTATTGCATCTAAAAAGAGTCCCGCCAACAACAAACATAAAAATAGGCAACCAATCAGCTAGGAAATTAGTTTTACAGTTTTTCAATTGATGAGTTTGGAAATTGATATTACACTCTCTAGCGCTTTAAACCTGGGAAAAAAATTAAATTTAGCACAGATAATTGAGAAATATGTTCTGCACTACCAATTCTTTCAAGACTACTTATTGGGTATCTAACTAAATACTACCTAGTGAATAATGAAGTATCATACAAGACTTATATAACAAAAAGATGTATAAATTTTTGCTTGGGATCTGGCAAGCATCACGGTTCAGCGGTTGACCAGGCCCTAAGAGAGACGTGTGCTTAGACTTTGACTCGGTTTATTTGTTGATTCTTTTACAGCCTCCTCAAATGGACGTCGAGTGATTTTGGTAGTCAAACGTCCTTTTTAATGTAGACATTGTAGTTGAGTTTAACTGACGCCAAAGTAGTCAAAATCTACCGCGTTATCTTGAATTTTTATATGAAACAATTTTTTACAAAAATTAAAAGTTTTTTTTTTTTACCCATGAGGTGTTTTAGAAGGATCTTAACTGTGGAAAGGTGTTTTTAAGTCATCTATATCTAGACTAATTCTCGCTCGAGTAAGGTAAATTTTTTACGAGAGGCAAAACTCTAACCTCATGTTTTAAACGGCTGCATACATAAAGATAGTTCAAACTTGTGATCTCACTTAAATCAGAAGAATTCTTTACCAACTCATCTGTACCATGGAGTTTAAAAGGTTTCATTAACAAAAGATTAAATGCACATAAGTAAATGCTTCCATAAAGGATACCCCAAACCAGATGCATTATAGAAAAAATTAAAAACCCCCCTAACCCAGTTGTAGACATCTCGGATTTACCAAATTAATGATAGAAAACTTCCTTCAACAAGAGAACTGATATTTCCAGGGGAAGATTGCGATGCCAATATCCTTTGAAAAAGATGTTATGTATGTTGTGAGATCTGCCTCCATCTACATAATTGTTACTATCCAACTGTAATCGAATTAACGATGCAGCAGAAAAGAAAAACTTTTACAGATTCCAAATAAATTTTGATAATTGGTTAACTTGAATAAAAATACAAATCATAAGAAACTTTACCATGTTCGAGTTCCCATTTAAAATCCATTGAAACTTTTTCCAATTTATCAACTACGAGCTGTTCAAACTTCCAGTTTGTGATGATATCCACAAAACAATTTCTCAAGACTCTTTTGAGAAGAAGAACAAAAGTGCTAGCTTCTTAACATTCTTCCTGTTGGTACAAAAATCATTCAGATTTTAAAATTTTTATTAAATTTAAATTCTTCAATTATAATTAAAATGAAATTCTATTTCTAATTAATTTTATTTTAATAAATCAAATATCTCATATTTGATCCATAAAGTTTCTCAAATTTTATAAATAAGTCCAACTTAATTAAATTGATTTTCTTTCACAAATTATTCTTTGATGTGTAATCCATTAGGTTCCTAATATATTGGCAATGATTATAAATTATAATTCTAATTCACAATTAGAATTAGACAAATCAAAACTCCTTTAAATTTATCTATAATTCTCCAATTAAATAACTTATAATCATAAATCAATATTGACGTTTAGTAACATGTTATGACCACCAAAATATTAGGAATGTCAAAATGGTTTGACTTAACGTATTCATATATGGTCATGACGTATAATTTATTCTTTTGTTATCCAATATTGCAATTAGAAAGAGTATGAATATAGTGTCTACTTTTTAGTCCAATCATGTTCATTCTTGCGAATTAGTAATTGATTTATAATTGATATTTGAAAAATGCCTTTTCAAATACCAATTCACTATGACCAGATAATTTCATAAATCATTAATAATCAAGAACAGTGAAATATTCTCTTTAATTCCTTTAGAGTGACAAATCCTACATTGACTTACTCAACTATCTTCATATGGGTTATACTGCATCCAAGTACTACTAACTGAATTATCCTAGGACAATTCATAAGTAGTATCAAAACACAGTAATTCTCATATGAGATACCTTGGAAATCTCAATTATA
Source organism: Erythroxylum novogranatense (assembly GCA_029891385.1). NCBI lineage: Eukaryota > Viridiplantae > Streptophyta > Magnoliopsida > Malpighiales > Erythroxylaceae > Erythroxylum > Erythroxylum novogranatense. Next base: position 35,413,050 of record CM057233.1, on the reverse strand, counting down.
AGAATCAATTATACAATCATTATTATGAGAAAATCCACAGACATATAAGTAATATTCTATTTGAGATTCTCATAGTCAAGTTAGTTTAGTGATTTATTCTCTAACAATCACCTACATATCAGTTTAAGTATCTTCATGCTTTAATTTATGAGATCAATTACTTTCTTTATAAGAAAGAAACAAAATGTGTGCTAGTTTTCTTGTTTCAACAATATTCGCCTTAATGAAACTACAATTAAGAACATTTAGAAATAATACATAAATGTAAGTTGAATCTCACAATTATAATCTTATCATATTTTCGTTACACATTAATTATTCCAAGGATTTTATCTTTAGTATTAAAAACATGAAATGTCATGAATACATAAAGATAAAAAATGTCTTTATTAATAATTTTGTCACTAAACTATGACTAAAGCGATTGACTATAGAGCGTAAACCAACGATCTCTTATATGATGTTTATTCTATTGTTGGGATAGTGGCTTAATGGAAGAATTATCCTAGATTCTCTATAGTGAGCACTTGCTTAAATTTTACATTTTCATCTCAATTATCATCATAATTAAGTAAATTTGCCTAAATACATCATTAGATCGTTGATGAAACCTTAGCTCCTTTTGCATGCCAAATGACTATAATATTCCACAATACATTACTATCTTAAATAATGCAAGGAACTATATCAAGTTCATTAAAGAACTTTTTGATCCAAATAATCATTTCCACTAAATGAAAAAATGTATTATGGCTTAATTACCAACTACTGCTACATTGTAACCTTTCTAATCCTAAATGATATTGTTCTAAAAAATAAACCTTAATTAGGATTTGCTTCTAAAGTTTTATCCTTATCTTCTTAAACTCAAATATCAACTCATACATAGAATAATGGATATCGTCAATACTTTATAAGTATCTGATATCTCAAATCCTAAAAATTTTTAGTACATTATGTTGGTCCCCATTTCCGAAACCCAACCTCAGAATCATAAATCGAAAAACAAAGTAGGCGAAAGCGAAAGAAATCAAAAAGGGAATCAAATAAAGCGCATGAGGAAGAAAACGAAAGAAATCAAAAACCAAAAGTGGGCCAACTTCGAATCAAAAACCAAAGGAATCGAAAGCGTGTGCGGCCAAAGAAATCGAAAGGCTCGGAAACAAAGAAAAAAAAATGCTTAAGGACAAAACTCTTAATTCCGAAATTCGAAAACGCATATTTTAGAAAAACGTTAGAAACTGTAAAGACACACTTAGTCTAAACCAATTCAAATCGGTATAAATTTTTTTTCCAATATCATTCAAAGCAATTTCAATTTCAAAATGGACTTTATCAATCCCACTTAAGCCTCAATACATTTTCTTCTTCATATGCAATCATATCTCATCATTTAACAATCTTATTTTTCTTTCTTGCCATCAAATCTTACACACATGTCTATATACCATCAATTCATATACAAAGAGAACTTCAATAATTCAGATCAATCATCACATTCATCGAACCTCGTGTCTGGAATCCAAACACATTCAAACACATTCATATCATCTCATCCATATATGAATTCACATGACATATCCATACACAAATTCATATTTCACATCCATACACAAATCCATAACTCATTGCCGTCATGAAATAATTGTTACAAACTTTAATGGCATTCCAAGCCATGATACAACATCAATATCAAAATTCGAAAATAAAAAATTAAAAAATACACAACTCCCAAAATTCTCAACAACTATCTAACTTAAAAACAATGCAATATATGCACATACAAACAAAAACCTTCACTTTCCTTCACCCGATCTTCTTTTCATCACCTGTGGATGAGAATGAAAGGGGGGAGATGGGTCAGCTTATAGCTCGTAGGTAACATGCTTATAACCCAGAATAAGCAAAAACATTGAAATATTTATTTCCTTTGCAAAAATCACATTGAAATCCTTGCAACTTAAGTTTCCCAAAATTCAAAACTTATTAACTGATTTATAAATGTCATAAATCATAATTCAAAGCATCATCACATTAAACATAACAGATGCATCAAAAGTATCACAAATCAAATACACATAACAAAACAGAATTGGCTCGGGTGGGTCCAAAACAGAACGTACTACACATTTTCGCATAACGGTCATATGTAGCCGTGAATTTATGGGAGTCCGTGAGGAGCTCCAATGCCACTAGCGGGCAGGCGGAAAAAGCCTATATACAGACAAGTGCACTTAACTAACTTAAGGGACCACCACAAACCCATATAAGCATACAATTCACATTGTTCAAACATATTGGCCAAAAGGCCACTTTTTCGAAAGGCAATTTATAGCCATTGTATTCTTTCAAAAATCATATTCACATTCTTTTTCAAATTATCAATCAAAATTCACATAAAAATTTCTCAAATCATTCAAGCAATGAAATGCAACAAGCATAGCAATTTCTCAATCAATCACAAAACAATCAAAGCAACATTTTCAAAGCCATTGAAAACATTTCATTTTCTTGATTCAAAAGAAAGCATTTATGGCTCATTACTTAAATTATAAACATGAAACCCACCTTATTTCCTTGCTTGAAACTTGTCTAAAGCCTCTACTCTTTCTCCCATAACTTCTCTAATTCCCTTCATCAATTGCAAAAATCCCTAACCAATAGGAATTCAAATTGAACATCACATAAGGCAAAATCACCAAAATCAATCTTAGAAAACTTTAACCCATACATTTCTTAAACTATATGAACCAAAACCATCTCAAAAATCCAAAGATGAAAATCCACCCTTATCTTGAATCTTCTCCAAAAGAAGAGTTTCTTGGCTCATATGAAAGCCCTCATGCTCCTCTTTCTTTTTCCTTCTTGAATCAATTTCGAAATCTCTCTTAAAAACTTAAAAAAATCAAACCCTAAACTTTTTTTTCTTCTTTTCTCTTCTTCTCCACCGAAACCTCCTTCTTCTCTCTTCTCTCTGCTTTCTTTTCTTTTAATTTTGTGCTTCTCCTTTCCTTATACGAAAGTCCACTCTTCTTATTTACAAAAAAGCCATTAATGAATGAGTAATAACCTTAATACCCTTCCTTATAAGCCTTGTAATTTAAAAGCTTAAGTGTTCTTCCAATTTTGCCCCTCATGCATTCTTAACACTTTAATAAAATAATGTAATCAACCTATGCCACATGATCTTACTCAAATTAACATGCTAATTAATTCCACAAAAATAACATAATATAACAAAGCCTCAAAATTCATTTAATTCATACTTAAGACATTTTTCTAATCATCAAATTGAAGGAATTTGCTAACACTTCCTTCTAGAGAAATGTTCCTCATTGTATTAATTTTTCAAAGACATCAAAATCATTAAATTTTGTTCCATAATCTAGAAATTATAGCCCGAGGCTTTTTGGACTATTGTAAAACCAAGACTGCACACTACAGCCAACTTCACTCCAGAAATTGAAAGTCGTAAAGACTAAATTGAACTTAGATTCCTTATTATAACTTGTAGATCTATGTTTCTATTTTATTTTGCAACAAGAATCAATCCAATTGGATCTCCACAGATCGAGATATCGCCAAAATACTGAAGCATGTTTAGAATTTTTCAACCCATCCTCTCACCTGGATTAAATCAATCTTTTTCAAAAATAATATCAAAACCTATAAATTTTTCATGGAGAGTTAAAGAAATGTCTTAGGAATCCAAAACTTCAAAAATCAGGTCAATCGGATGTCGTATGAAAAAGATATAAGTAAAAGAGTGGAAGAGGGTCGGATTAGGGGAGGAAAATAACAAAAACAAAAAAAGCTGCGCGCCATCTCGCGATCGTGAGGCTAGCGTCTGCACTTGCCCTCGCGAGGCGAGCAGGTCGTCCTCACGAGGGAGTCAAGATCGCGACCAGTTCGCGATCACGACGGGCGCCAGGGCACAGTGCCCTGACCCCCTCCGACTTTCAAACTTCAAAAATTTCCCCTCCTCCGACTACCAACTTCAAAATTTCATAACTTTTGGCTCAAAACTCCAAATTTTACATCCATGGAAAGAGGAAATAAAGCTCTACAATTTTCATGAAGAACTGAAAAACAAATTTAGCTTCTAAGAAAATAAAAAATCCACTCAAAGTTTTCATCCTAAAAATGTCACCTCAAACAGTAACAGAATTTTAAAAATCGTAACTTCCCATTCCATGGTCCAAAAATTTCATTCTTTATATCAACGGAAAGATAAAAACATAATCCACAACTTTCATGACGAACTTAAAAACAATTTCTACCTCTAACTTAGTCAATTTTTCAATCAAAATTTCTGTCCAATTAATGTCATCTTAAACAGTAACGCAACTTCTAAAATTTCTATCTTTCCACTCCAAGGTCCAAAAATGTCATACTTTACATCAATGTAAAGATAAAAATACAAAATTCAACTTTCATGAAGCGCTTCTCCTATTATCATTTCCATCCCCTCAGGCTGACATTTCCACTGCAAATGGAAGCACTTCTCCTATTATCGGAGAAGGATCTGTTGTTTTATCTAATAAATTGACACTTGATACTGTCTTAGTTGTTCCTAATCTTGAATATAATCTTTTATCGATCAGTAAAATTACTTCCTCTCTTAATTGTCTTGTTATTTTTTAGCCTTTATTTTGTGTGTTGGGCCCCGATTTTTAAGTAGAATTTAGAAATAAAAATTGAAAAGAAATGAGTGTTATTATGTATATGTTTAGGTATAAATGTATTTATACTTAAAGGAAAGTGATGAGGAAAGAATTGATAGGTTTTGATAATTTTGGGATTTGAATAGATTTGTATGGTTATAAAAGTTAAAGTGAATGAGGTTATTAAAAATTAAGCTTAAAATCAAGAAATAAAGGGAAAAGGTGTAAAAATTTGAAGAATTAAGAAAGTTGACTTTTGGTGATATAAAGTTTGACTTGAGAGTTGACTTTTTGATTTAGGTCAAATTTGAGCAAATGATCTACATGAAACTTGTAGCTCCTGTTGAGAGCTTTCTGTTGCCATAAAGTTTGATATTTTTCGATATCGGGAGTAAAAGTTATGATCAGTCAAAGTTAAGGTTATTTGACTTTGCTTTTGTAAATATTCTTAAGTGTAGTATTGTGTATACTGTGCTTTGAGGCAAATCGCCAGATTGATGTAGTCTGAATTGGAGTAAATGGTCTACATAAAAGTTGTAGCTTATATTCCCAGATTTTTATCGCCATAACGTATGCAATTTTTCGATATCGGGGCTAGGAGTTATGATCAACTAAAATTTGGAAGTTGTTTAGGAAGAAATGATTATGACAAAAACTTTGAGTGAATTTTTGACTCCTTTAGAGGAAAAATTGATTTTTCTGTCCTTCATGGAAGTTGTAGAGCTTCCTTTGAGTTTTCTTTGGATATCAAATTTGTCAAATTTGGAGTTCGGGATCAAGAGATATGATTTTTGAAAAATTCGGATATATATATGTGTTTATACATATATACATGTCTCTATTCTTATTTCTTATTATGTCCCTATTTCAATCTTTTGTTTATATCTCTTCTTTTCGACATCCGATTGACTTGATTTTTGAAGCGTTGGATTCCAAAGACAATTATCTACTTTCTCGAGGGATATTTGTATTTTTATGAGGTTAAATTAAGGATGATTAATTAAATCAAAGTGAGTTAGATAATTTTCTGAACATGGTTGAGACCTTTGCGATATTCGGGATATGTGGAGATCCGATTGAAGTGATTCTTGAGTCAAAATAAAATTAAGACATGGGGCTACAAGTCATATGAAGAAAGTAAAATTCAATTTAGCCCCTAAGATTTTCAAATTTCTGACTTGAAGTTCGGATTAGTGTGCAGTTTTGGATTAGTAAGATCTGAAAGTATTTCTAAATGACTAAATTGATTTTGACACCCTTCATGAAAACTGTATAGCATCTTATTATCTTTTCAATGAGGTATAATGTGAAATTTTAGGGAATTGGAGTAAGAAGTTATGGGGGTTAGACCTAGATCAGTTACTGTTCATTTGGCAAATTTGGGCAAAACTTTTGGAAGGATTTTTCACCCCTTTAGAGTCTTTTTTTATTTTTTCATCCTTCATAGAAAATGTAGATCATCTTTCTATTTTTCTAATGATGTATAATATGTAATTTTTTGAGTTGGGAGAAAAAAGTTATAAGCTTAGAAAGAAAGCAGTTACTGTTCATTTGGCAAGTTTACTGTTCCATTGGTTTTTATATAGGCAGAAACTTTGAGAGTATTTTTACCTCTTTTAATGACTGAATTGACTTTTTTACCCTTCATGAAAGTTGTAAATCATCTTTTTATCTTTCCATTGAGGTAAAATGGGACATTGTTAGGCAATTGTGTTAAGAGATATGAGTTTTCAAACTTCTGGCATTGTGTAGGACATGTGCAAGTTGGGCAGTAACCTTAAATTAGTTTTTGACTCTTTTAGAGGCAAATCTGGTTCTTAAGCTCTTCATAGAAGTTGTAGAGTTTTCTTTTAGCTTTCCATTGATATCAAGTTTGTTCAATTTGGAGATCTGAGTAAGGAGTTATGAATTGGGAAAGTTGGGTTGTCGGAAGAAAAAGAACCAGAATTTTCCTTTTTGATGATAAATGTGCATTGTGATTTGGATTCTTATTTGAATTATGGTTTTAAGAAATTGTTATGATTTATGCATTCTTCATGTTGGGATGAATTAAGATTCTGATATGTGACATTACGTGACTTTTTATGCGATTATGAGAAAATATGACGAAATGTAAATTTTCGAAATATGCCTTCGGACAATCCGAGTTTTCGAGTGTAAATTATATGATATGTGGGTTTGGTTAGGTCCCTTAAGTTAGAGTCAGTGCATTGTCTCGTTTTTAAAAACCTTCTCTTGGCTGCCCGCTAGTGGCACTGGAGTTCCGATATCAGACTCCCATAAGTCACGGCTACACTGGACCGCTGTGCGAGAAAGTGTAGTACGTTCCGTTCACGGCTGCACAGGACCGCTATGCGGGAATGTGCAGTACGTTCTGTTTTGGACCAACCCAAACCATTTGATGTGTTATGTGATTTTTATTTTTGTTGTGATTTTTGTTTTTATTAATATTTGTGATGCATTCATGTTTTTGAAATTGTTTATGACTTATGAAAAATATGAGAAATTTTGAGAATGGGCATTTATTATAAATGATTTGAAAAGTTGAAAAGTTTGAGAAATAAACTTTTGAAAAATTTGCTACTATAAGGTGTTTAGAAAATAATTTTTGCTTATTATTCGATTTATAAATATATTATCCACGAGCTGTCAAGCTCACCCTCCCTTTCATCCCCATCTCCAGGTTTCGAGCAGGAGATCTGATGAAGGAAAGTCAAGCCTTCTGTCTGATTTTACATCTTTTGTAATTCGTATTTCTGGATTTTAGTATTTGGTTTGTAAATGGCTTGAAAAGCCATTAAGGATTTATAAGTAATTAATTTATGATATGGATTATGAGATTGTATAAGAACTTGTGTATGGTTATGTTGGATGAGAATGATTGGGTTGTATTGGGATTGATTTATAAATTTGCATACTGTATTAAGATATGATTGGGAATTGCGTTTGATTATGCATATGATTGATTGTGACTTGGTAATGAATGATTCTGGTTATGGTTTATAGATTGAGATTTATTGAATGTCTTAGGTATAGAATTGCATTTGTTATGCTGAATTTCCGGACGGAGTGTCCGATGATACTGGTTATTGTGTGAGAATTATAGAAGTGTAATTTAAACCCTTTGCAGGTTTGGGTTAGTTAAGATGCAGCCGTTATGCTGCCAAATTTTCGATTGAATTAGAGATAGAAAAAAAATTGATTAAAAGATGAATATTGGATTTTGTATGAATGTATAAGAAGAATTCATGATTTGATTTTTTACATGAGGAAGAATTTCCAAAAGTGGGAAATTAAATGTTTTGATTTGAAAGAGATAGAATAAAAGATGAAAGGAATGAAAATGAAAAAAAAGGAAAAAAAATTTACACCGGTTTTTTTAATACCGTTTCGAATTAGGTTTTGAGTCTAAGGTTCCAACGCTATTTTGGTTTACTCTTGGATGTCGGTATTCGTTTCAGTTAATCGATTCCCTTGATTCGATTCGAATTCATGTTCGCTTTCCGATATGTATTCGCCATTTGATTTGTATTCGATTGATTCATTTCCGATTCTAATTGTCCAACGCGATTTTAGTTTTCGAATATATACACTACGGATGTCGAAAATTTGATTCAGTTCGATTGAACACTTTGTTTGCTTCGATTTCGATTTCTGTTCGATTCGCTGTTCTTCGCTTTTGCTTCCGATTCGCTTTTTGTTTTTGTCTTCATTTCCGTTTCCCGGTTGGGATCTGGTTCTGAGATCGGGTCCCAACATTGTGTTTTTCAGGACATTCTGACCTGGAGGACTCTTGGTTATGGTGTTAAAAGACATGAGCTCTACAACTTGGAGTTGACTGAAGATGGGGAACGACAATTCAATTATGCATTTCAAACAAATGGGGTTGAAAAATCTCGCACAAATATCTGGTTATGGCATAAAAGTCTAGGTCACATTTCTTTTTGGTTATCTTAAGAAACTTCGACCAGATTTATTTTCTGATTTGGATGTTTCAGATTTCAAATGTAGTGTATGTGAATTGCAAAAAATCATCGAATTCCTTATTCGCCAAGATTGAATAAATGCTCCCAACCTTTTGTTGTTATACATTCTGATATCTGGGGACCTGCAAGGGTTCCATCAATTTCAAAGGTTCGATATTTTATTGCTTTCATTGATGAACACACCAGGTTCACATGGGTGTCTGTTCTTCATAAGAGGAGTGATGCATTTATGGCATTTAAGGAATTTTACAATATGGTCCTTACTCAATTTCAGTAAAAAATTCAAATTTGGCAATCTGATAATGCCATAGGATTTATTGATGCTTCATTTGGAGAATATCTAAGCCAACTGGGAATACGTCACCATACCTCCTGTACGTACACGCCGCAACAGAATGGGTTGGCAGAAAGGAAAAATAGACAAATTATGGAGGTGGTACGTGCATCTCTCTTTGGGATGAACATGCCACCGTTTTATTGGGGAGAGGCAGTCAAATTTGCAGTTTATCTAATAAATCGAGTTCCTTCTCGGGTTATTGGCTTCCAAACTCCACAACAAAAGTTACAATCTTTTTACTCTATTTCCCATCTACCAAACCTTGAACCCCGAATCTTTGGGTGTACAGCGTATGTTCATATTCCCAAAGCCTTACGAAGCAAATTAGATCCTTGTGCCAAACAATGTGTTTTTGTTGGATACTCAGATTTTCGAAAAGGCTACCGATGTTATGATCCACAAAATAAAAAATTGCATGTTTCTTTGGATGTCTCCTTCCATGAAACCCAACCATACTACACAGGGGGAGTTTCGAGCTCATATCCTCACGGGGAGAACTCAAGTGATGAGCCTGAGTCGAATAGGGGAAACTCGAGTGATGAGTCTGAGCTGAATGGGGGAAATAATGGAATTTCAAATGGTGAAACTGAGTTCTTAGAGTTGGAGGATATAGAAGAGAAATTGAATACATATCACGATACCACTTATCAATCCGATGTAGATGCTTCAAGTTTGCAGACTCCAAATCTATCAAGTTTGTTTGAGAATGATGTGCCAGCAGATGGTGATAAAGATGTATTAGAAGAGCCTGTCTTAACACCACTAACCGAAGAGCCTCCTTCTCAGAATGTTCAAGACAACACTCAAAAAGACATCGAATCTCAAGTTTTTAACAATCCGTTACCATTTTGGTTAGCACCAAGATCAAATAAAGGTATTCCAAAGAAACAATATTAAGCTTCTCTCAAAGAAAATGTTAAATACCCCATGAATAACTATACCTCCACTCACAGACTGTTGAATTCATATGCCCTGAATGTTGATCAATTATCCAAAGTGTCTATTCCTAACAGTGTGCAGGAAGCGTTAGAAGACCCAAAGTGGACGAAAGCAATGAATGAAGAGATGGAAGCTCTAAAACAGAACTCAGCATGGGAACTAGTGTCATTACCCCCAGGGAAGAAGGTAGTTGGTTGCAAATGGGTGTATACTGTGAAGCTTAAAGCTGATGGAAGCATTGACCGATACAAGGCGAGACTAGTAGCAAAAGGTTACACACAAAAGTATGGAGTTGATTATCAAGAAACTTTCGCACCAATAGCAAAGCTAAACACTGTTCGCATCCTCATATCAGTTGCAGTTAACAGAGATTGGCCATTGCGACAATTCTATGTGAAGAATGCTTTCTTAAATGGTGACTTGGAGGAAGAAGTTTACATGGAGCTTCCACCTGGTGTCAAGTATGGAACCATACATGAAGATAATGTATGTAAGTTGAAAAGATCATTATATGGGCTTAAACAATCTCCGAGAGCTTGGTTTGGGAGGTTTACAGCAGCAATGAAGTCGGTTGATTACAAGAAAAATAACTCTGACCATACTTTGTTTATCAAACATGAAGGAGAAAAGGTGATAACATTGATTGTGTATGTGGATGATATTGCATTGACGGGTAACGATGCTCAAGAAATGGAGAGACTAGAGAAGTATTTGGCCACCAAGATTGAAATGAAAGACTTGGGAAACTTGTGATATTTCCTAGGTATTGAAGTGTCACGGTCACGAAAGGGAATTTCTATTTGCCAACGAAAATATGTGTTGGATTTATTGACTGAAACCGGAATGCTAAATTGCAAGCTAGCTGAAACACCATTGCAGATGAATCATTCACTTGAAACTTCTCCTGACCAAAATCCTGTAGATATTGGTAGCTATCAACGACTAGTGGGAAAATTGATCTATCTAACTTATACTAGGCTAGATATTGCCTATCCTGTGAGTGTGGTAAGTCAGTTTATGCATGCTCCGAATGAGGAACACATAGACGCAGTCTATAGGATCTTGAGATATTTAAAAGGTACACCAGGGAAAGGACTATTATACTCAAAGAATGAAGCATCCACTATCGAAGGTTACATCGATGTCGATCGGGCGTAAGATCGATCAGCAGAAATCTACCTCAGGATATCTCACATTTGTAGAAGGCAATCTTGTTACCTGGAGGAGTAAGAAACAGAAGGTTGTTGCTCGGTCAAGTGCAGAAGCAGAGTTTCGAGGTATGACACATGGTTAATGTGAGCAATTGTGGATTAAGGGAATTCTGCAAGACCTTGGGATTGAGTGTTCAATACCCATAAGTTTATTTTACGATAACAAAGCTGCAATCCAAATCGCACAAAATCCAATTCAACATGACCGAACGAAGCACGTAGAAGTTGATCGTCATTTTATCAAGGAGAAGCTAGATCAAAAGATTATTCAGTTTCCATTAGTTAAGTCCGAGAGCTAACTCGCAGATATCCTTACAAAGGCAGTCTCAAGTTGAGCATTTCATGTAGTGATTGACAAGTTAGATATGATAGATATCTATGCACCAACTTGAGGGGGGGAGTGTTGGCATGATTGTGTCATATCATTGTATCAGTGTAATTGTAGGAGTCAAACTTCATAATTAAAGTAGGCCAGAATGGTAGTGATCCATAATAATTAGAGTTGACTGAAACATTATTCTCGTATATAAATGTGTATCGTGTGAAGGAAAAAAAATATAGTAGAGAACTCAATTCCATACTTAAAGATAATTTTTTTAAGTTCTAGTTGCCACGAGAATTGGTGATAGGTTGCATGACACATATTTGAACTCCTTTACTGTATTCTGCCGTCATTCTCGATTTACTTCTTACTAAAAACAAAAAGATGTAAAAAGTGATGCGAATAATTTTGTTTTTTGAGTTGGTTGGAAATTTATAACGTGTGAGAATTCAGATCATCCTAAACGGGACACATGTTTTCCTTGATGGTCTAAATTCCAACTGCTTTATAAAGGCCGCTGTGAGCCAACGTGATGATTACCATATTCAAAAATTTTTGTATCGGATTACGATGTCGGTCAATATTAGTTTTATACTGAGATTAAAATAAATATTTATAGAAATTCAAAGGACTAAAATAAAGCTTCGAGTACTACTAAACTACGTAAACTCCAAAAAAGGGACAACCAATGTTACCGTACGGAAGACGTGCCGTCGACGAAAGTTGAGTTTTTATATAATAATAATATTTATGAATAGTTATTACCAATTTTTAAAATTTTATTTTATTAAAGTTCGGATAAAATTTAAAATTTTTAACATATTTGAAGTAGATTATCAGGATTCAGAATTTAATTTAAAATTATTAAATTAAAATTTTGTTTATTTATTTTAGTTTATATAAATTTTATTAATTTAATAAAATTGACCGATTAATTAATAAAAAATAATTTAAATAATAAAATTTATTAAAATAAATTTAATCAAAAGTTAATAACAAAAAATGGATCAACTCAAATTTTATATTAAACTAACTAAAGATTAAACATTTAAATCATTTGTTATTAATATTAAACTAAGTTTATGTTTGTTTCAACTTTTGAGGAGTGAATAAGCACTTTTTTATCACAAAAGTTGTTTTAAAAAATAAATGTTTGAATGTAAAATCAAAAATATTTTTTCATAGAAATAACTTTTTAAAAACAAAAATATAACTTTTGAGAAGCTTAAATTTGAAGCTTTTCGAAAAACTTAAATGAGTTCTTACTACGCTTAGTAACTTATTCATATTTGTTTTAAAATTATAAATTTTATGTCAATTAAAACATGAGAAATATAGTTATTGTTATATTAAATATATATTAATATAACTTTTGATACATAATTAAAAATAATCATATAGTATGGCATCTTAAAAGATTATTCTGTAATTTTGGAAAATTTGAAAACTATTTTATAATTTTAAAAATATTCAAATTTTTAAAAACATCTTCTAATAATATTCAAGTTTTAAAATTACTAGAGTTTTTAATTATTTTACTTTCAACCTGCAAAAATATCTCTTGATCAAGATCATACATACATAAATATAAAACAAACAATGCATTTTTGGACATTTTTACCATAACTATTAAATTAATCAGAATCTCACTTATTATTAAATCAACCCGCGTAATGTTGCGGATATCTCGAAAAAACGAAGAATTCGTTAGGTACATATTATGTTTCCCTAATTAGAGTTGTGAATATGGTATAGTCTATAATTATTCTTAAAATGAACAGGGTCCACCAACTAAAAGATGGAAAATCGTATTTTATGAATATATAATGTATAGTTTAAGCTAAAATATAAATAGAAAAAGCAAAGCGAAAAGAGTGGGTGGGGTAAAGATTTTCTGAGGACGTCAGGCGCTGGCGGGGTCCTCTGTGGAGAGGGCTTGAAAATGGCCCATTCGTAGTTAAGCACTCTTTAGTCTCCAAACTCTACCAGTGACATAAGCAGGGGGAGACTGTTTTTGTGTGTGAGCTCGCTACTTCTGCAGACTCGGAGAATCACGCGGAGCTAAAACTGAGAAGTTCGAAAACATTTGGTAACAAACAAATTCCCCTTTTAGTTTGTCCTATAAAATTTTTCATTTAAAGCTATTATTTCTGTGCTGATATTGCTCTGTTTTTGATCTCGTCCTGTTTCATTCGATGTCTTTGGTAATAAATCTTGCCTTGATTTGATTTTGTTTACTTGTATGAAGTTTAATGGCTTCCCTTTTGTCTTATTTTGTTTTTTTTTTTTCCTATTTGGTTTCAGATTTTCTCTTGATCGAGAAGGATTTTCCATATTAAGGAAACAGAGGATTTATGTCGTCGGGTTTTGATCTGTTCCCTGGAGCTCACAAGAAGCTCTGGTTCTCTCTTCACTCTTTGTGGATCTCTTATTTGCTTATTTTCTCTTCTTGCAACCATTCTAACGAAAAGCAGAACCTTCCCATAAGTTCTACGCGATTAAATTCAAAACGGTATGTTATTGTTTTTTTGTTGCATAGTTTCCTGTCAAATTCAATCTGAGTTGTACGCGGTTGAGTTAAAAGAGTTCTTTTATCTGTGCTTTGGTTGACTATCACCTGTCTTCAGTCTCTGGCGTTGATAACCACCACTGAAGTGTTTCTCTTGCTTCAGGACTAAAATGATGTTGCTGTAATATGCCTTATCGTTTCTGGTTTGCAGGAATTATTCTTCGGAGGATCGCCTGAAAAAGCATTCACTTATCATAATTTCGAATTTCAGAGATTTTAGGGTTTTGGGTTTTACCTGGTAGTAGTATCTTCGAAAATATCGGAGGTGTTGGGATTTTCCTTGATTCCCAAACCTGCCAAAGATTGATTGTCCTTATATTTTAGTGTTCTTATTTTCCCTTTTGGAAAGTCCTTATTGGGATTGCTTTAGTATTTATTTTTGCACATAATGCCAGGCCTCAGAAGGCCAATTTTGGATCAAAAAATGAGTTTTGACGAAGAGGAGAAGAAAAAAACAATAACTGAGGATTCGGAGACTTCGTTGAGGAAAGTTCGGATCATATGTCGTGATCCCGACGCCACAGACTCTTCAAGTGATGAGGATGAGGAATACCGTAATAGGAGGTATAAGCCTCTGGTTAAGGAAATTAATCTGCCAGTTTTGGCAGTTGAATCAAGCCCTCCACTAGGGATTGGCAATGGAGGCAAAATCATTAGCAGTACTAAGCATGACAACAAGAGGAAGAAAGGTCAAATTCCATCGTCTACCGCATATAAGGGCGTTCGTAGGAGGCCATGGGGGAAGTACGCAGCGGAGATTAGAGATCCTTTTCAAAAGACAAGAGTATGGCTTGGCACTTATTCTACTCCTGAGGAGGCAGCTGCAGCTTACAGAAGAAAAAAGGATGAGTTTGATAAAATGATGGGATTGGAGAGGCCTAGGAATTTGCCAGTTGAATCAGAAAGCGTGTCTGTGTCTGAAGAATCAAACAGTTTGCTTTCCCTCCCATCTCCATCTTCTGTGCTTGACGTGTCTGTATCAACCACAAATGTTAAGGGGGAATTTAGTGAAGACAAGGTGGTTCCAAGTCGGATTCAGGAGAAAACGTGCATTGAAGAGGGGCTCTCAATCTCTCACCTATGGAATGAGCCTGTGTTGTCTCCATCAGCTACTGAGGAGTTACTGGGTGGAGATTACTGCATTGAATTTTGGAATGATTTTGATAGTGTCTTTAATGACGCAAAAGAGGTGTCTGTGCATGAAGAGATATCTAATGATTTCTTCAATAATCCAATGGGTGGATTCATGGATTTTGCAGACATTGAACTCGATACTGTTGCTTTCGTTGATGAAGCTCTCAATTTTAGTTTTATCGAATAATTAAAATTATGAAAAAAAAATCAGTAAGCTTATGTAAAGAATGTACAACTTTCGTCAGAATTCTCAACATTTTTGTCCTAATTGAGAGAGTAAGAGTATCTTATGTTATGCATCTCTTTCAACTTTCTGATCTCATTCCTCCGTTTTTTTTTCCTGACAGGCAGTGACGAATCCAGAATTTTAATCTTGGGGGGCAAAGAACTTAGTTTTGTAAGGACTATAGTTCTACTTAGTTTACTATATATATATATACACATATTCTAAAAAAAATTTAATTTTATAGGGGCTATAGCCCTTGCTAGCTCCCCTGGATCCATCCCTGCTGACAGGTATATATTTTCTTATTGTCAATGAAAAACAAGTTATACCATACTTAACAGTTATGTTATTCATTCGAGAAAATGAATTTTGGAATTTAGAACGTATCACGTATTTTGTAGTTTAGAGAAAGTTTTAGATTGCTCTTAATGATAATCACAATCTACGCAACAACTATGTTTATCTTCTTTAGAGAATTTTATCAAGAATAATACTTCAATTCCTTAATCTAATCAACACAATTTATGCAACAACCGTGTCTATCTTTTTTAGAATCTGATCAAGAAACAAGATTTAGATCACATGCTACTTTTAATCGAATTTAAGACCAAGGTTGGGCCTAGATAAGGATAGGGTGGACACGGCTTATTAAAGATTTAGATCACATGATTTGATTTTTATACATCTAAATCAAATCGAATTTAAATTATTAACTTATTAAATAGTTTATCTTTTATTTATTAATAATTATATATAACTAAAAAAGTTGAAAATAGAAAAAAAAAGAAAAAAGAGTTGACTTTGAGAAACAATGAAAAGAAAAGAGAATGGACTTGGGCGGCAGAGTCGGTAAAGCCTCAGTTGGACTTTGGAAGGAGGAGGTTATTAGGTATGGTTTTCATGTCCCCATATCGTTATAAACAACTCTAGACTGCTACTCATAAGAACACATCAGCTACTTCAGTTTTGATAATTTTCACCTCGGGGTTCCCTTCCCAGTCTCCAGTACTTGGACTGTGAATCAACTTCAACGTCTAGTCTTTTCTTGAATTGCTAATTTTGACCTTTGGCTTCCATGGCAAAGAAAAGGAGGAATCGCCTTCCCTGTAGCAAATTTACCAACTCTTACAATTTTCCGCCGCACTACTAAAGTTAAGACTTTGATTCCTCTTCCAACCACAAAATTGCTTTGCCGCACTTTTCGTAAACCAAAAGTCATTTACGTCTTGTCCTATCACTCAATTCTGGCGTTCATTTTCTTCCATAATAAAAGCATGAATGATTGCCAATAAGACTTTAATAAAAAGCACTTAGGAACAAGCTCAACGCCAATTGATAAAATGACAACTTTAAGCAAAAAGTATGTTTCTGTTTTCTACCTGGTCTCAACTTGCTGAAAGAGGTCTATGAACACGTTTACTTGCACTACAAGAAAATTATTAATTAGCGATAAAAAATTATCGACTAAAATTGAATCGTAACAAATTATTGATGGAAGATCACATTCTATTTGTAAAATTGTCGAGAAAATTTTTATTTTGTGACGAAAAATATATCCGTCGGTAAATATGGAGGAAAATTATTCTGACGAAATATATCGTCGGAAGATAATTTCCGTCAATAAAGAAGGTAGGAATGCTTTGTGAAATTTTTTTTTGGGTTATTAACGGAATACATTTCCGTTAATAAATTCCGTCAGTAAAGTATGAACTCAACGTCATCGTTTGCTTTAGATTCAGAGTTTAAAACAAACGAAAATGACCTCGTTTGGTTCAGCATGCTAGCGTCCTCATCTCTGTCGCTACTGAAGGCCACCGTGCGTCCTCGCCTTTGTCATCCTTCTTCAGGTATTATCTCTCGTCCTACTACAATAGTCATTGTTGTGTATGTTGTATACTTCTCTT
This sequence comes from Erythroxylum novogranatense, assembly GCA_029891385.1. Lineage (NCBI taxonomy): Eukaryota > Viridiplantae > Streptophyta > Magnoliopsida > Malpighiales > Erythroxylaceae > Erythroxylum > Erythroxylum novogranatense. Next base: position 35,395,758 of record CM057233.1, on the reverse strand, counting down.
TGGTTAGTCTGAACCATGCTTTAAATGTATTGAGCATGCTAAGTGATTTTGGATTCGAATGGTGTGATTTTGTGAACAATTTTTACTTGTAGGAATAGGCAACTTGTACCAATTGACAATAACATCACTCATACTTACTACAATAGTGTAGAGATCTCTGTTTTAAGCATTAGAGTAATTAGTTTTCAGTTCCATTCTCCAGTTGAAATTGGTCGTTGGAAACTGATGAAGTTCATAACTTTAAAAAGTATAAAAACATATAGCATGACATGATGACCTTTAAAACTATCATATTCCTCCACTTAGTAGTACTCTTCGGATGTTTTCCATTATGGGAATTCAACTTGAATACTTGATAGAATCCTAGTTTTTGCATGGCAACATCTATAATAAATCCAAGTAATAGGGGCCAAGCTTGGAAGACATAATTCTTTTGTGCCTAGAATCATTGATGAATTATAACATTCTATGCTTGTAATACTGGAACACTAAGGAAGAATGTGAATGCTTCAATAAAGTTCACTTTCCATGGCTTTGAAGTTTAAGAATTGTTTACTATTTTTTTGTATATTTTGATTATAATTAATTACTAATGCTTAATATAGAGAGTAGGAGATTTATATATGAGATAATGGTGGTCATTTTCAAACTAGAAATGGAAAAGAAACTAAATTAAGTTATAATCTTGCATTATGTAACTTTAAATGATGCTCGATCAAATATTTAAATAAGCATAACTCATTCTGTTTACATAATAAGGCCATATCCTTGTTTTTTTTACATGTTAAAACTAGAATATAACATATTCATTCATTTCAAAATTTGACTATTGGTTGTTTATACATTTGCACAAATGATTCGGTAATAACTAAAGCAAATAAGAAGATTTGTTTTATGTTTCTCATTTGAAATTATTCATGGAGAAAAATGCACTGAACAAATGAGATATTAAATGCATTTTGACTTGGTGCATATTGTTATTATAGACCAATTTGTTTTAAGGAGTGAAAATGGAAACCAAGTAAGAGAAACATAAACACATATAGAAAGGACAATTTACTCCAAAGAAACAGTTTTCATGGTCTAGTAGAGTTATTAGAGAAGCATGACTTTTGATGCTGTTACCCCCAGAATTTTTTTTTTAATGATAAATCAAGCATGATTAGATTAATGGGGTAAATTAATATAGTATTTAATAAAGTTAGCATGAATTAGCATATGACATTAAATGAGTTAGGTGTTAAAGAATTAATGTTAGTAAATGCATTAGTGGACTTAAATGAGTTAGATGTAACTAATGCGTTAATTGGGCTTCGGGTCCAAATGAAATGAAAAGAGAAGAAGAAATGAAATGGGCTTTAATGAGGTAGGAAAGAAAAGAGAATAGATGGGCCTAAAGATAGATGGGCTTAAGTGGTTTAAAGAGGAATTAAGAAGGAAGGAGGAAAAAGGAGTTAGGTTTTGGGCTTTGGGCTTAAGTGAATAAGAAGGAGTATAAAAGAGGAAATAAGTGAGTTGTTGTAGGAGAAAGAAGGGGAAAAAAACGAAATTGAAAAGGGAGAGAGGAGAGAAGTGTCGTGAATGGAGGGAGAAGGAGAAAATAAAGAAGCTTGCTAGGGTTTGTGGTTTCTAAGAGATTTGGGTGAGATTTTAGAAGAAAGTTCAAGAGGAAAAAGGTGGAGGAAGGCTAGAGCTTCACTTTGAACCAAGAAATCACTTGGTTAGCTAAAGATTTAAGGTAAGTCTTTTGTTTAAGGTTAAGATTTTGCTTGGGTTATGGTTTGAAAAGCTTAGAAACGAAGTGGGTTTAGTGATTCTAGGGTTAATAGCATGATTAAGGTTTATTGGTCTTCTCAATTTTGAAACCCTATGTTGATATGGGGTTATTTTCTTGTTATGGTTGAAGAAGGACAAGAAAGAGGAGAAGAACAAGAAGAGGAGCTTCCTTAGGCAAGCTTAAGCAAGGATATAAGGTGGGTTTCACTTTTATTTTTATGTTTATAAGCTATAAATGCTATTTAACCAATGTAATTAATTGTTGTCCAACTACTTTTGAGTGAGTCTTAATGATGCTATAAATGCTTGTGAATTGTTTTATGAATATACTCATGTAAGAAGTTTAGCCATAAATGCTATTTGCTATGGAATTGTTATAATGGTTGAGTTGACTTGAGATGAATGAGCATGGTTTTGATGATTGATTTGAAAATGAGATTGATGAATTGAGAATTATGACATGTGCATGAAAATGAGATTTCAAGACTATGCCAATTGGGCAACATGATGTTTTGAAGGCATGAAGTATATGTTATGTGGGTAAGGTATAGTCCCCAAGAAATGTCACGTGCACGTCGACCATGATAAGGCTTCGCCCGCCTGCCCGATTGTGGCAAGGATGTTCCTTTCAGGACTCCTCAAGATTTTGCCCACATAAGATCATTTATGAGATTATGTAGTGCCATGAATGTGGACTTACCGAGCCAATTATGTTGTGTTTGTGCTTACTTGTATGAACGATGGTAAACATTCCATGATTGTGGCAAATATTGAGAAGTGTATGATTGATGATTGATGCATGTCTTATAAGATTAGATTTTTGAGAATTTGCTTGAATCATAAGTAATTCAACGAACTTTGCTTATTTCCATAAATATAAACGTGTTACCCATTTGCTTAAAGCTCACCCCACCTTCCTTCCCATCTCCAGGTGAAGATCGGGATCACGAAGAATGAGCTCAAGGCATACTCCAATATTGTGTTTTTGATGTATTTTCAAGTTAACTTTTGTAAATCAATGCTTTAGATGCATTTTGAGCAAACGATGTTTTTGGCAAGCTTGTATTTTTGGGATATGATGGAGTGGCTTGAAATGCCCTCTAAAGCTTTGTAATAACTTATGATTTCATATGAATGCAAGAATGCTAAGTTTTAATGTATTTAGAGAAATCCATGTATGTTTAAGACAATTGCATCATTGTTATAGTTTGGATATGTTTAGATGATTAAGAGTGTGGTTGTTGCTTTAAATGGTATTGGGAGATACCTTAGAATTGAAACATGTTGAATGAGGTCGATTATTGAGTTTCATGCAGGTTGTAGCCTTAGATTGAAGATTTGGGTCAGGAATAAAATAGGGGAGGTGCTGTCCAATTTTTCCCAAAAATTGTGCAGCAACTTTCATTTGATTTTAGACCGGTTTAATGTTTAAATTTAATTGAGAGATCTTCTTGAAGATTGTAGTTTAAGATTAGATCTTTAAAATAGGGTATGATTTGCTTAAATTGGAGCTAGGAATGAGAAGTTATGAGCTTTGAAGGATGCTAGTGTCAAGTGGTTAGAAGTTGAAAGTTGAGAGTTATGATGGTTAGGTAGGAATTTAGGGATTGATGGACAAATCAATCAAGAATTGATTGAATGATAAAATAATTTTGATGTTTAGAGTTGTCATGAAGTATTTTAGTAGTAGAGTGAGTGAATCTTGCAAGGGTACAAGTGTATTTGGTATTAGGAATGAGTTAGAAAGCATGAGTGAGGGTTTAAGAGGCTTGGGGAAAGATCTCATCATTCTGGTCATTTCTTCCTCATGGCATGAGCTCCACACTCTTGGCGCGACCATAGACGTAATCGAGGAGCCTCAACTTTCTGTTCGTCTCTTCCTCGCGGGCGTGACAGAAGTAAATCGCGGGCGCGACCCATTTAGAGTCCGAATTTCATTTTTAGGCCTCTAATAAGAGTTGTATCACTAGATGTCTAATTTCTAACCATCCAAGAACGAAGTCATTCCGACATCTATAGTAAAAGTTATGACATTTGCGCCAAAACATGTTCGATAGGGATCAGCGTATGAACACGTTGAGTTTGTCGGGTCATAACTCCTTCATCCGACCCCCAATTGAGGTGAGGTTTGAACCATTGAATTCATGAGACATGTAGGTACCTACCCATAAGAATTTGTGATATTTGGAGTTAAATTGAGAATGTTTGCATTAAAAGAAATGAGAGGTCAGTCGAGAGAGAATGATCGAGACATGAACACTTGTTGGTATTTTGTCGATATCTTGAGTTATAGAACTCTGATTGAAGCGATTCTTGTCTTAAATTAAACAAGAGTCATAAGATTATGATTTACAAGAGAAATCAATATTCAATTAGGGTTAAGTGAAATAAACCCCACAAGACAAGATGATCAAGTTTCATGTTTTACGGTTCAAGAGTTGGACTCCGGTAACGGGATCCAACAATTGGGGTCCGATCTCCGGGTCGGGTCGCGACAGATGCACTATACTAATACTAAGGCAAGTTATTTTGACAATTTTATGAAATTGTAGATATTGTCATATTTTTGTTTCATCTAAGAAAAAAATCTGATTAGTGGAGGGTTATGAAGAAGATAATTTAATAGATTTTACAATATAATTGTAGTAAAGATCATTTATGAGTCTCCATGTAAATAATTTCAGAAAAATGAGAAAAAATGCTAATATTCTTTTTTGCAAGCCCTATTGTGTGTTGAAGAGCGTCGCTCATCCTTCTTCTTTGTAGTCTGTAGTTATCCGTCCATCCAGGTAAGTCGTGCAACTAATGCCTACCATATGTGTAGCTTTAATAATACATTAATTAGATGCATTTGATTTTTGTGTGAATGCAAATTAAGGTATTGATTTGTTGTTGTTGTTTAGAATATTCTTATAATCATTAATGAGTTTTTATATTCTTCTTTAATAGTCTAAGTATTTATGTTTGGGTTATGTTTGAATAATTGATGAGTATCTGTATGATTACATAAGTATTTATTGTATGTGGAATGAGTTTGAGAACTTATGGATGATTTGAGGCATAATAAACTCCTAGGATGATATATAGGTTGGAAACCCGTGATGCAGTTCCCATGAGGCTTATCGGTGAAAAATTTTAAGAGCTAAGGAGTTGCAGCGAGAACTTGCTTTCTTGATTCATAGGTGTAAATAATGCCATGTACTATAGTATTGAAATCAATTGTAGGTGATTAATTTAAACATAAATGCTTCAACTTCAATGTGATTAATTCAAAGTTAGTATTAACGCAAGAAATTCATAGGTTTAATAGACATGATAGTTTTTTTGCATAATAAACCCTTAGGACGATATATAGACTAGAAACCCATGATGTAGCTCCCATAATGCTTATTAGTGAAAAATTTCACAAGCCTAGGAGTCACAACGAGAATTTGCTTTCTTGATTCACAGGTGTAAACAATGCTACGTACCATATTATTGAAATCAATTGTAGGTGATTAATTCAAACATAAATACTTCAACTTTCATTTGATTTATTCAAAGTTAGTATTAACACAATAAATTCATAGATTTAATAGACATAACAGTTCTTTGCATATGGGCTGGAAACTCGTGATGCAATTCTCATGAGGCCTATTAGTGAAAAATTTCAAGAGCTTAAGAGTCACAACGAGAATTTGCTTTCTTGATTCACAGGTGTAAACAATGCCACATATCATAGTATTGAAATCAATTGTAGGTGATTAGTTCAAACATAAATACTTCAACTTCAAACTTGGCAAATTCAAAGTTAGCATTAACACAATAAATTCATAGGTTTAATAGACTTGGCAGTTCTTTACATAATAAACCCTAGGACAGTATATAGGTTGGAAACCCATGATGCAGCTCCCATGAGGCTTATCAATGAAAAATTCCACGAGCTTAGGAGTCATAGCTAGAACTTGCTTTCTTGATTCATAGGTGTAAACAACGCCATGTACCCTAGTATTGAAATCAATTGTAAGTGATTAATTTAAACATAAATATTTTAACTTCAATATGATTAATTCAAAGTTAGTGTTAACACAAGAAATTCATAGGTCTAATAAACATGATTGTTCTTTGCATAATAAACCCCTAGGACAGTATATAGCTTGGAAGCAATGCCACATACCATAGTATTGAAATCAATTGTAGGTGATTAATTCAAAAATAAATACTTAGGGGATGTTGGGTAAACTTTAAATGTTCTGTAAACTTAGGGGACATAAAGGATACTAACTATGAAATCACTTTTTTAAATTAACAACTTTGCAAAAATGAGTAATGTTGATAGATCTTGGATGTATAGTCGATTAATACCTGATGGTTTAATTAAGACTGAGTTTGTTAAGGGAATTGACAGTTTTATTCATTATGTATGTTCTCAACCTGCATAAATAGATGACCCAAAGATCATATGTCCATGTAAAAAGTGCAATCATATTTGTTTCCTTCATATTGATGAAGTGAATGGCCATTTGCTGAGAAAAAGGTTTGTTTCAAATTATTTTGAGTGGACACTACATTGGGAGCCATTGATTTGTAACACCTCAAAGGTGATGAAGTAAACTGGTCAGTATCCTGAAGAAGAACCAAACCTACATACAAAATAATTTTTTGACTTACTATACTCAGTTGACCAAGAATTATGGCCAAATTGTGAGACAATGACTCAATTGTCTTCAATTCCTCAAATATTGAATATAAAGTTTGAAGGTGTATTTCTGATCTTAGTTTTGATAAAATTCTGGGATGGTATAATGAATTATTACCTCCCAAGTATATAATGGTTGATAGTTTTTACAATATAAAGAAACTTATTAGGGGTCCTGGTTTGCTTGTTGAAAAAATTGATTATTGCAAATTGGGATGTATGTTGTATTAGGGAGATGATGTGGAATTATAAGTGTGTAAATTTTGTAGTCAATCTAGGTTCGAACCTAGAAAGTGTTCTATTAAACAGAAATTAGTGCCCTAGAAGCAAATGTATTATTTCCCACTAACTCCGAGACTTCAAAGACTATATGCTCTGACGTTATTGCATCTTACATGAGATGACATAATGAACACGAACAGGAAGATGGAACAATGAGTCATCCATCGGATGCACTGACATGGAAACATTTCAATAACACCCATTATGAGTTTGTAGCTAAAAGTTGAAATATTAGGTTGGGATTGTCAGCAGATGGATTCCATCCTTTTGGTCAATCCGACCAACAATATTCACCATGGCCAATTATAATTACTCCTTATAATTTGCCTCCATGGATGTGTATGAATGAGGCATATATGTTCTTGATAGTGATTGTGCTAGGGCCTATAAATTCAAAACACAAAATTGATGTGTTCTTACAATCATTGATATCTGAATTACAACATCTTTGGGAATATGGTGTGGAGACATATAAAGTGACTCTGAAACAAAATTTCGTGTTGAGAGCAGCTTGATGTGAACTATTAGTGATTTTCCAACATATGCTATGTTGTTTAGATGGAGCACAATAGAGAAATTGACTTGTACTTATTGTAACAATGAATCTGATGCATTTTATCTACCAAATAGGGGCAAAACATGTTGGTTTGACAACCATAGGAAATTTCTCTTCCTTTAGATCATCCATTTAAATGCAATAAACAAAAGTTCATTAAGAATAGGATGGTACAAACACCTTCTCCCCCTCACAAAGCTGGTGAAGAGATATTGCATGAGATTGATGAATTAAGGTTGTTGAAAGTTACAGAATTTGAAGCTGATGAAGTTAATACAAGCATTAGTAAAAACTTTGTTTGGAGAAATGAAGCATCTTTTGTGATTTGCCATATTGGAAAACTAATTTGATACGTCATAATCTAGATGTGATTCATATTGAAAAAAATATTTTTGCCAATTTGTTCAATACCATAATGAATATTAAAGGGAGGACAAAAAACAATGCAAAATCACAAGCTGATTTGAAAATTTTTTATAGAAGGAATGAGTTAGATAAAGATTTTGATACCGATAAATGTTTGAAAGCATTTTACACTTTGGACAAAAAATAAAAAAAAATTATGTGAATGGTTGAAAAGTCTAAAGTTTCCCGATAATTATGTTTCAAACTTGGCAAGGTGTGTGGACATGAGAAAGTACAAATTATTTGGGATGAAAAGTCATGATTGTCACGTGTTTATACAAAGGCTAATTCCAATTGCATTTCGGGAGTTGCTACCAAATAAGGTTTGGAAAGTTACAATAAAATTGAGTTTGTTTTTCAAAACCTTAACATCATCCAAAATAAAGTTGGTTGAAATGGAAAAACTAGAAAGGAAAATTCCAAAAATTTTGTGCAAATTAGAAGGGATTTTCCCTCCGAGCTTCTTTGACTGTATGGAGCATCTACTTATGCATTTAACACACGAGGTCAAACTTGCTGGTCCAGTTCAATATCGATGGATGAATCCGTTTAAGAGGTAATTATAGTAAATATTTAAATTGACATAGTAACATGTTTTAATAACAGAATTGTAATAACCCTATCTGCTAATGTATGTATTTGCATCACTTGAAGAAAAATATCAAAAACATGGCTAGAGTTGAAGGTTCAATATGTAATGCTTATTTAGTGGAGGAAGCAAGTACATTTTGTTCACATTATTTTGAGCCACATGTGCACATAAGAGAAAAAAAAGTTCCTTGTAATGGCGATGGGGGAGGAACAGGTGATGCTGATGGTAACTTATCCATTTTCATATATCCTAGACGAACATATGGACGTTCAATAAGAAGAATGTTAATAGAGGAAGAAATAGAGGCTGCTTGTGGTTATATTTTAATTGCATTTTAAAGACCCTAGAGGTTTGATAGATAGTTGGGAATCTAAAAGGTGAAACTCTTTTCTAAGAGATTAAGAGATTGTGTATCTTAATAAGAGAATGATATGAACATGAGAAATTGCTAAACATTACTTTTCTTAACTGAAAGATATTAAGACAATGATGATTAATAAGCGCTCTATAAAACTTTTTCCTTAGGAACTACTAGTCTCTAATTTGCCTATTACTGCAGGTCATAATTTCCCTTACACTTTAGATTAGTAACTCCAATATGAGCAAGGAAAGCTCTAAATCCTCTATATGGAGTTCTTAAACCAAACTACCATTAGCTTAAAATTCATTTAGAATGCAGTTGAAATCCCATAATATTAACCAAGGGACTTTATAATGTTATGCAAATCTCTAAAGTCACTATAACGTAAGGATCACTAAAATGAATAATTGGAAGTACAAATAAAAGAGATCTAGGATAAATTATTGTTTTAGCTAAAAGATGGATTACTTGATCAGAAGAAGAGGTGCTTAGAACCCTTATCTTGTTTCTATCATAAGCATTAACAATCTCCTGTATAATGGTTAGAGTGGTTGGTAATAGTATTTCATTTTTAAGTGAAAGCCCATAGATTGAAATATTGAGTGTCTCTAAACTTTTTTTTCATAAGGCTACATTCATGAGCTTTACTTGATAAAGATAATCTTGAAAGATTTGGTATTTTTTTTAAGGTTATTAACACCCTTAACATTCCATGTTACTAGGGTCATTTAGGATTGAGGTGTGTATTAGATGCTTTAACTTTTGACTTCTTGCCTAATCTTCTTCTTCTAGTGGTTAAGAATTCTTGAGCTAAAAGGCTAGGATATCCATTAATTAAAAATCTTGATGGAAGAATCATCAGAATTGCAGCTGGCTTTTTCCTTGATACCTAAGGTATTATTCAAGCATTCTTTAGCTTGAAGATTTTGTGTCTTAGACAATGTTATTAGTAGAGCGTTCCTTCTCAGTATTCACCTTAAGGGGTAAGATGTAATGTTCCTTTAGGGGAAGTATTAATAAATTTTTCTATGGTGATGCTTTATTGAGTAAAATCACCTTTCATTCTTGTGGAATAATTCTTATTATTACCTGATTATCGAGAATAGTTTATATCTTCTACTATTCTCCTTCTCATTAGCTCTCAATATTCTCATGAGGTAAATTTTTTACTAGTTGGGATCCATACCTTTCTTTGGTTCCTTTAAAGATGTCTCCACTAGTATGAGACCTTAACCATGTCTTCTATAATCTCCTCAGCTTTATTAAATCTCACCAGGGTTTTATTTGTAGATCCACCTACACTTCTATAGAAAGTCTTGTATATTCAATAAACTTCATAGATGTAATGGGCTTCTCCATACATGAAGACTTTTTACTGAAGCTTATAAGGTAGTTTAATTGTTGGCCCCCAAATTTTTTTTCTTGATTAATAAATATGATTTACATTAATTATAAGGTCTTTATGAAAGTTTGTAGAGTTAATTATTATGTTGATGTTAGAAAGATTAGATGATATAGGTTGACTGAATTAAAGTGTTAAAGGTTATAAGAATGTTTAAGGGTGTTTTCGGCAAGACACTTAAGGTTAAAGGAACCTAAGCTTATAAGGAAGGGTAAAATGGACTTTTTGGACTCATTAAGGGTAGAAATGGAAGAAGAAATGTTGGCTTGCTATTTTAAGAAGGGGAAAACAAAAAAAGAAGAGAAATAACAAATCAAAGAGAGAAAGAAGAGAGATTTCGGTGGTTGAGAGAAAAGATGAGAGTTGAGCTAGGGTTTCTTCATTTCTTAGCTTTTGAGAGAGATTTTGAAGTGGTTCAAGAAGAGAAAAAGGTAGAGTAAAAGGTAGAGGAAGAAAAAAGCTTCCATTTGAGCCAAAGATTTCTTCATTTAGTGAAAAATCAAGAAGGAAATCAAGAAAGGCAAGAAAGAGTAGAGACATTTTTGATCAAGTCTTTAAGCAAGGAAATCAAGGTGGGTTACATGTTTATAATAGAGTAAATAAGCCCCTAATGTTTTCTTTGAATCAAAGGAGTTTAATGTTTTCAATTGTATCATAAGTGTTGCATTTATTGCTTTTGAATGATTTGAGAAAGTGCAATATGTTATTATATGAGTTGTGTGATGATTTATGAAAAGACTTTGAAAGTGATTTTGAAAAGATAACATGTTTATGAAATCATGTTTTATAAATATCTTATGTTTATGAAAAGTTAAGATATGGAAAAGTGCCATTTTGGGAAATATGTTTATAAGATGTGAAATACATGATTATGTGGGTTTGTAGTGGTCCCCTAAGTTAAGTCAAGTGTACTTTGACAAAAGACTTCTCCCGCCTGCCCATTAGTGGCATGAAGCTCCTTCATGGATTCCCATAAGTTCACGGCTACGCAAGACCATTATGTGGGATTGCGTTAGTACGTTCTGTTTACGGCTAGGTAGGACCCTTATGGGAAATGTGTAGTACGTTCTGTTTATAGACCTCCCAAATAATTTTGACGTATTTATGTGCCTATGATCTGTGAACAAGTTTGATGCATTCATGTTTTATGGTTTGCTAATTTGACTACATGATGAGAAATTGAGAAACATGCATTTTATGAACTCAATGAAAATTTTCTGGGACAAGTAAAATGTTTTCAAAGGTTTTGCTTATTTTTTTGTTATAAATTGTCACCCACGAGCTTTCAAGCTCACCCCTTTTCATACCATCTTCAGGTAATAGCTAAGAGATCAAGTGATCAAGAGCCTAAGGGATTTTCTTCAAATTGCTTATTTTGTATTTTGAGTTGGTTTCAGGAAAGCACAATGTTTGAGTCGCATTTCAAATTTATGTGTTTAAGAATATTTTGTAATTTGAGATTTTGAGACAATAATGTAATGTGGCTTGGAATGCCATTAAAGATTTGTAAAACTTTATTCTTTTGATGTTAGTGAATTATGAATGATGTATGAATGATGTGAGTTGAAATTAGATATACGTAAAGAAGTTAACAACTTCAGTTGATGATTTTGGAACAAAAAATTGTTGATATATATGTATAGATATATATACATAAGTGAGATGTTATGGAAAGGAAGATAGGAATTTATGACTGATTAGATATAGTTGAAGGGGATAAGATAAATGAGTTGAGATTTGAGAGTTTAATGAAGTCAGTTTGGTAGTTGAAGGGTTATGCCCAGGACATTTCAGGTTTGCACAATGCAAAATTTCAAGTCTTCCATAGGGAAATTTTTTTTGTGTTTTGAATTTAAGGAAAAATCTAGATTTATCTAGGTCAAATTAGACAAAGTTGTCTTTTAAAAAGTTGTAGATTATCTTTCTAACTTTCCAACGGTATATAGTGTGAAATTTTTGGACATCGGAGTTGAAAGTTATGGCCCTTATAAGTAAAGAGGCTTAGAGTATAGTTTGTATCGTCTAATGACGTCATATCATCTGATGACGTCATATCGTCTGGTGATAATGTTTCGCCTGATGATAATGTTTTGTTTGATGATGTCATATAGTCTGGTGATAATATATCTTCTGATGACATCATATCGTCTGGTGATGACGTCATATCGTCTGATGGCGTTATATCGTCTAGTGATGACGTCATATCGCCTGGTCACTGTTCATCTAATCCTATGATCTGGTCCCATTTTTGACTCTATAGATGATAGAATTTGTCTTCAAGGTCTTCATGAAAGTTATAGATCTTGAACTTATATTTTGAACCATCTAAAGAAAACCTTAATCCGACATCTCTAGGGAAAGTTATGACAATTTTCTCAATTCATCTGACCCTTCATCTAGGTTCATCTGATCCTATCGTTTGGTCCCATTTTTGACCCTGTAGATGATTGAATTTGTCTTAAAGGTCTTCATGAGGGTTGTAGATCTTGAAATTATCTTTTGAACCTTTAGAACACCTTAATACGACATCTTTAGGGAAAGTTATGACAATTTTCCCAATTCATCTGACCCTTCGTCTGGGTTCATTTGATCCTATCATCTGGTCCCATTTTTGACCCTGTAGATGATCAAATTTGTCTTCAAGGTCTTCAAGAAGATCTTGAAATTGGCTTTTGAATCATCTAAAGAACACCTAAATTCAACATATATAGGGAACATTATGATAAATTTCTCAATTCGTCTAACCCTTCATCTGGTTTCATCTGATCCTATCGTTTGGTCCCATTTTTGACACTATAGATGATCGAATTTGTCTTCCAAGTCTCATAAAAGTTGTAGATCTTGAAATTATCTTTCGAACCATCTAAAGAATACCTTAATCCGACATCTCTAGGGAAAGTTATGACAATTTTCCCAATTTGTCTGACCCTTCATCTGGTTTCATCTGATCCTATGGTTTGGTCCACTTTTTCCCCACTAGATGTCAGAATCTAATGTGAGGGGGACCATGGACCATCGAGTAGGACCAGACAGAGAGCTAGTCATGCCAGAAGGACCCATGATTAAAGCTAGGACTAAGAGACTTAAAGAGGCTCTTTATATGCATGTGGGTTTTTATCTTGAGAGAATGGTGTTGGACCCCAAATTTTTAGTGGAATTAATGAAAATAGAATATGAGTTTATGTATGGCTTTGAATTATGAATTGGTATAAAGATGGTTGTGAAATTAGAATGTGAACTAAGTATGGAGGATGAGTTGAGAAACCTTAAGCACAAACCATGGTTATGTATGTAAGATAGGATGTTTGGTGAATGATAAGAGGTTATTGAATATGAGAGTATATGAATTGAGGTTGAGTGTTGAACGAATTCCAATTGGAAGTTAAATTGCTTTGAATGATATTGTATAGAGAAAGTGAAGTTGGGAAAATATTAAGTTTTATATGAGGATAAAAATGTGTATGTTGATTCAAGGGAAATTCTACAATGATTGAAATGGAATTGGCCAAAGTTGCCTTCTTTGAAGTTGTAGCTTGTTCTCTTATCTTTCCAACAATACTAAGTATACAAGATTTCGAGATCGGAGTTGAGATTTATGCTAGTTACAAGCCAGGATGTCGTGGTAATCAAAATTCCCGAACCTTTAGAGTTTGTGACGTGATCTCGGGCTCGAAAAGGTTGATTTTAGGTAAGATATGATTATCGGAGAAGTTAGGATGGGTTTAAGACCCTTTGGAGGGGTCTTGGAGGGTGAAAATTTTGCTATACCCGTAAGTTACACGGTCTGGCCGTGTAGATTTACACGGGCCGTGTAAATCCAGGTGCAGGAGACAGTTTTCACCCGAAGGTTACATGGGCTGTGTGGTTTTTACACGGTCCGTGTACCCCTATAGAGACAGAATTTCGAATTTTGGTCTTCATAAAAGTTTTATCTCTAGATGTCTACTTTCTAACCGTGTAAAAACAAAGTCAATCCGACATCTATAGTGAGAGTTATGACATTTGCGCCAAAGTATGTTCAGTAGGAATCAGGATATGAACATATCGGATTCGTTTGGCCATAACTCCTTCGTCCGACCTCCGAATGAGGCTATTCTTGAGGCGTTTGATTCTTAATACATGTATCTATCTCTCCATGAAAATGTGTATCAATTGGAGTTGAATTTAAAGAGTTTGATTGAATCTTATGATAATCAGAACAATTTGTTTCCTTCCGATTTTGCTATCTTGCTTCCTCATCCGACTTTTGTTCAATTCTTTGCTTATAACTTTTCCGTCCGACATCCGATTGAGTTGATTCTTAAAGCGTTGGATTCCTAAGACAATGAATTTCATTTTATGAGAAATTGTGAATTTATGAGATTAAATTAAGGGTGATTAATTTAATCAAAGTGAGTTGGACTATTTTCTAAACATAGTTCAGTATTTTGAGAAATTCGGGATTTGTGGTGATCCGATTGGATTGATTCTTGAGGAGAAATAAAATTAAGTCATAGGTCTACAAGTCATATGAAGAAAGTAAATTTCAATTTAGCCCCTAAGATCTTTAATTTCTGAATTTGATTTCAGATTATTGTACAGTCTTGGATTAGAGAACATCTGAAATTATTTTGATTATAACTTTTGCTATAGACATCCAATTAAGGTGATTCTTGATTTAGATTAAACTAGAGAAATAGAGCTACAATTGTTATGAAGACATCGAATGTCAATATTGAGATTAAGAATGTAAATTTTTGGATGGAAATAATGTGCTGGAAAAATGAGTTAGCATAAGAAATACCCGAAATGTTTTGAGCATAACTTTTGATGTAGTGCTCCAAATTGCGTGATTCTTGAGGCATTATGAAATTAAGACATAGAGGAACATTTCTCTAGAAGGAAGTTTTGACTAATTTCTTCAATTGGATGGTGAAAATAATGTCCTAAAGTAAGCTCAAATGAAAATGAATTCAGGGGCAGTTTTGGAAGTCCACTTTAAGAGGTAAGAGTTTAGCCTTGCATGGGAGGGCAATTTGGACAATTAACTCTCATTTAATGACCTGGAACTATATAAGAGAGTGTCTTTCATTTGGAAGAGAAGGAGCCCACGAAAATTAAAGAAAGAAACAAAGGGAGAAGAGGAAGAAATGAATGAAAAGAGAGAAAGGAGATGGAGTTTCGATGGAGAGAAAAAGAGGAGCTGCTAGGGCTTGATTTTTCAAGGGCTTCAAGGGTGATTTTTAAGTGCTTCAAGAAGGGAAAAACATGGAGGATGAAGAGAGGTTTCTATCAAGCTTAGAAGTGTCGAAAATAGAGAATGAAAAGGTAAGAGATGAGTTTTAATCCTTGAGTTTTTAGTGAGTCTTTGGTTTGGATAGTTTAAGGTTGATATGGGTTTGTGGATTTTGAAGTTAATTTTGATGATTAAGCCTTGGGTTATGTTTAATTTTGGATGAGAATTACTTAGGGTTTATGCCCAAATTTTGAGATTTGGGGATTTTGGAAGTTCTTGATTTAGATGTCTTGATATGAGTATGGGTTTGTGATTTATGTAATCAATTTTGAAAATCATGATCTTTATGAAGTGGAATTTGGGTTAATTTGATTTAGGGAATTTGAAATTGGGAGAAAGAAGAAAGACTTTGGAGAATTGAAGCTCTAATCAAGCTCCAAGCATGGATATGAGATGGGTTTCATGTTTATAGTTGAATAATAAGCCATTAAAGATTTTTTTTCCAAATTGAGTGAATAAAATGATTTCAAATATTTTATGATTGTGCATATATTGTTTTAAAATGATTTAAAGAATTGGTTTAAATGTGTTCATATACTCCATGAATTGGATTTGAATGGTTATGAGCATGCAAAAATGCATTGTGATGTGTTATGTTTTGTTATGCATTGAGAAATATATGACACTTTGATGAGAATTGAATTGTGATGTGATTATGCTATGTATTTGAGCATGGCATGGTGATTTATTGGAAAGAAGAAAAAGAATATGAAAAGCATGAAAGCATTTCATTTCAATGAAATGAGTTTGATCATTGTTTATGTGCTTTGTTTGGGCGAGAGAGGAACCGTTTCGTAAGTCACGTGCAAGTTGACAAAAGCCTTCTCCCGGCTGGCCGCTTGCGCCACACGAGATCTGAAAATAGACTCGTTTCGTTCACGGTATAAACTTCGATTTATCCGTTTTGTTTCACGGAACCCCTCGAGCCAATTGATTGTGCATTCGCATATTAATGTGCTAAGCTATGCTTTGGATTGAATTGTATGCAAATATGTGTTATGAGATGAGGTATTGCATTATGAAATTGTGATTTTTGAACAAGTTGATAAATTTATGTTTTGCGGATAATGGATTTCAATACATGACGAAAATTTGAGAAACGAGCATTTTATGGATTTTCAACAAGAAATTTCGATGGCAGTAAACTTTTGAACGGTTTTGCTTATGATTGATTATAAACCAGTTACCCACGGGCTTTTTAAGCTCACCTCCCTTCATTCCCATCCACAGGTGATGAGAAGAAGATCGGGTGAAGGAAAATGAGAGATTTTGTTTGTATGAGTTCTTATTGAACTATTGTAAAGTTTAGATGTTGTTGAGAAATTGAGAAATATTGTGCATTGTGTACTTTGGATTTTGATCATTGGAAAATTGTACATGGATTGGAAGGCCATTAATGTAATGTAAGTGTTTCGTTCATGATGTATTCGGATTATAGAATTGTATAAGAACTTGTGTATAGTTATGATAGATGAGAATGATTGGGTTGTATAAGGAATTGATTTATAAAGTTGAGTATGTATTGTATTGCATTATGAGATTTGTGTACTGATTTGAGGATTGTGTGGTTGAGCTGAATTATAAAAGTGAGTTTTAAATCCTATGTGTGCAGGTTTTGGGTTAGCTTAATATAGCCGTTATGCTGCCCGATTTTTGTAGGGTAGTATAGTGGTATATGTATTAAGTGTTTATTGGCAAATAAAGAGAATGACAAGTTTTGAATTTATTGATGAGATGTGGTTTGAACATGAAGAATCAAGTAAGTGGGATTTGTTTAGAATGAATTTCCAAAAAAGGGAAATAATATTGTTTTGATTAGTATGAGCTTTGAATAAAGATGAATGAATAAGGAAAGGAAAAGAAAGAAAAAAATTATACCGGATTTTGGGACAGTTTGAGTCCAAGGAATTCCAACGCGACACTTTTCACTGTTCTTTGTTTTCGGACATCGGATTTGTTTGCTTTGGTTCGATCTGTTCTGTATCCATTTTTGATTCGAATTCGATCCGTATTTGTTTCGTATTTCGGCTATTCGATAATACGATTTCAATTCGTTTGGTGTTTTGCTCCGCTTTGCTTCGATCTATGATCCGTTCGTTTCGCTTTGTGATCAATCATTTTATTTGTTCCGCCTCTTTGTGATTCGTTTCGCTTTGGCTTTCGTTTTCGGGTTGGTGCGCCGGTCTCCGGATCGGGTCCCAATAGTTGTGGTATCAGAGCATAGAGTGAAAGTGTTAAGTTTAAGTAGTTGGGTTTTGGACCCAACAGTTGTGGTATCAGAGCCCAGTTATATGATCTTACTTGGGCGTATGAGTATGAGTGACTTGTATGAGAAGTTGATAAGAGTTTGCAAGGCTAAGTTTGATTTTGTGAGAATGTGATATTGATGTGAATAAAGTTGCATGAATTATTTGAAGAACCTATTTGATTGTTTGATTGTGGTGACAAGAATTGTGATTGAAATTAGGAATGTGTTAAGGAGATTGATATTAGAATTCCTTGATGAATTGAGAAGAATTGATTTGACTATGCTTTTGTGAGATAATAGAAGATGAGATAAAGGATAGAAATATATGTATGGAAGATCAATAGGTTGATTTTAAATGATGATTGGTCCATATTGGGTTCCTTAAGAAATGAGATCATTGACTTGTGAAAATGTGCTAAGAAATAATTGATTTGTGGCTATAGTGTCTTTATATAATATGGATGGTATTTGATATAAGAGGTGAAAAACATTATGAATATATGTGATGAGACATTTGAACATGTGAATGATTAGGATCATTTGGAGGAAATTAGTTAAGAGAATGTGTTATGTGGAGATTGCTTAATTTTGAGGACGAAATTCTTTTAAGAGGGGGAGAAATGTTGGACCATGAATTTTTAGTGGAATTAATCAAAATGGAATATGAGTTTATGTATGGCTTTGAATTATGAATTGGTATAAAGATGGCTGTGAAATTAGAATGTGAACTAAGTATGGATGATGAGTTGAGAAACCTTAAGCATAAACCATGGTTATGTATGTAAGATAGGATGTTTGGTGAATGATAAGAGGTTATTGAATATGAAAGTATATGAATTGAGGTTGAGTGTTGAACGGATTCCAATTGGAAGTTAAATTGCTTTAAATGATGTTGTATAGAGAAAGTGAAGTTGGGAAAATGTTAAGTTTTGTATGAGGATAAAAATGTGTATGTTGATTCAAGGGAAATTCTAGAATGATTGAATTGGAATTGGCCAAAGTTTCCTTCTTTGAAGTTGTAGCTTGTTCTCTTATCTTTCCAACGATACTAAGCATACAAGATTTCGAGATCGGAGTTGAGATTTATGCTAGTTACAAGCTAGGATGTCGTGGTAATCGAAATTCCAGAACCTTTAGAGTTTGTGACGTGATCTCGGGCTCGAAAAGGTTGATTTTAGGTAAGATATGATTATAGGAGAAGTTAGGATGGGTTTAGGACCCTTTGGAGGGGTCTTGGAGGGTGAAAATTTTGCTATACCCGTAAGTTACACGGTCTGGCCGTGTAAATCCAGGCGCAGGAGACAGTTTTCATCCGAAGGTTACACGGGCTGTGTGGTTTTTACACGGTCCGTGTACCCCTATAGAGACAGAATTTCAAATTTTGGTCTTCATGAAAGTTTTATCCCTAGATGTCTACTTTCTAACCGTCCAAGAACGAAGTCAATACAACATCTATAGTGAGAGTTATGAAATTTGCGCCAAAGTATGTTCAGTAGGAATCAGGATATGAACATATCGGATTCGTTTGGCCATAACTCCCTCATCCGACCTCCAAATAAGGCTATTCTTGAGGCGTTTGATTCCTAAGACATGTATCTATCTCTCCATGAAAATTCGTATCAATTGGAGTTGAATTGAAAGAGTTTGATTGAATCTTATAATAACCGGAACAATTTGTTTCCTTCCGATTTTGCTATCTTCCTTCCTCATCCGACTTTTGTTCAATTCTTTGCTTATAACTTTTCTGTCCGACATCCGATTGAGTTGATTCTTGAAGCGTTGGATTTCTAAGACAATGAATTTCATTTTATGAGAAAATTTTGAATTTATGAGATTAAATTAAGGGTGATTAATTTAATCAAAGTGAGTTGGACTATTTTCTGAACATAGTTCAGTATTTTGAGAAATTCGGGATCTGTGGTGATCCGATTGGATTGATTCTTGAGGCAAAATAAAATTAAGTCATAGGTCTACAAGTCATATGAAGAAAGTAAATTTCAATTTAGCCCCTAAGATCTTTAATTTCTGAATTTGATTTCAGATTACTGTGCAGTCTTTGATTAGAGAACATCTGAAATTATTTTGATTATAACTTTTTCTATAGACATCCAATTAAGGTGATTCTTAATTTGGATTAAACTATAGAAATAGAGCTACAATTGTTATGAAGACATCGAATGTCAATATTGGGATTAAGAATGTAAATTTTGGATGGAAATAATGTGCTGGAAAAATGAGTTAGCATAAGACATACCCGAAATGTTTTGAGCATAACTTTTGATGTAGTGCTCCAAATTGGGTGATTCTTAAGGCATTATGAAATTAAGACATAGAGGAACATTTCTCTAGAAGGAAGTTTTGACTAATTTCTTCAATTGGATGGTGAAAATAATGTCCTAAAGTAAGCTCAAATGAAAATGAATTCAGGGGCAGTTTTGGAAGTCCACTTTAAGAGGTAAGAGTTTAGCCTTGCATGGGAGGGCAATTTGGACAATTAACTCTCATTTAATGACCTGGCACTATATAAGAGAGTTTCTTTCATTTGGAAGAGAAGGAGCCCACGAAAATTAGAGAAAGAAACAAAGAGAGAAGAGGAAGAAATGAAAGAAAAGAGAGAAAGGAGATGGAGTTTCGGTGGAGAGAAAAAGAGGAGCTGTTAGGGCTTGATTTTTCAAGGGCTTCAAGGGTGATTTTTAAGTGCTTCAAGAAGGGAAAAACATGGAGGATGAAGAGAGTTTTCTATCAAGCTTAGAAGTGTCGAAAATAGAGAATGAAAAGGTAAGAGATGAGTTTTAATCCTTGAGTTTTTAGTGAGTTTTTGGTTTGGATAGTTTAAGGTTGATATGGGTTTGTGGATTTTGAAGTTAATTTTGATGATTAAGCCTTGGGTTATGTTTAATTTGGATGCGAATTACTTAGGGTTTATGTCCAAATTTTGAGATTTGGGGATTTTGGAAGTTCTTGATTTAGATGTCTTGATATGAGTATGGGTTTGTGATTTATGTAATCAATTTTCAAAATCATGATCTTTATGAAGTGGAATTTGGGTTAATTTGATTTAGGGAATTTGAAATTGGGAGAAAGAAGAAAGGCTTTGGAGAATTGAAGCTCTAATCAAGCTCTAAGCATGGATATGAGGTGGGTTTCATGTTTATAGTTGAATAATAAGCCATTAAAGATTTTTTTTCCAAATTGAGAGAATAAAATGATTTCAAATATTTTATGATTGTGCATATATTGTTTTAAAATGATTTAAAGAATTGGTTTATATGTGTTCATATACTCCATGAATTGGATTTGAATGGTTATGAGCATGCAAAAATGCATTGTGATGTGTTATGTTATGTTATGTTATGCATTGAGAAATATATGACACTTTGATGAGAATTGAATTGTGATGTGATTATGCTATGTATTTGAGCATGGCATGGTGATTTATTGGAAAGAAGAAAAAGAATATGAAAAGCATGAAAGCATTTCATTTCAATGAAATGAGTTTGATCATTGTTTATGTGCTTTGTTTGGGCGAGAGAGGAACCGTTTCGTAAGTCACGTGCACGTTGAAAAAAGCCTTCTCCCGGCTGGCCGCTTGTGCCACACGAGATCTGAAAATAGACTCGTTTCATTCACGGTATAAACTTTGGTTTATCCGTTTTGTTTCACGGAACCCCTCGAGCCAATTGATTGTGCATTCGCATATTAATGTGCTAAGCTATGCTTTGGATTGAATTGTATGCAAATATGTGTTATGAGATGAGGTATTGCATTATGAAATTGTGATTTTTGAACAAGTTGATACATTTATGTTTTGCGGATAATGGATTTCAATACATGACAAAAATTTGAGAAACGAGCATTTTATGGATTTTCAACAAGAAATTTCTATGGCAGTAAACTTTTGAACGGTTTTGCTTATGATTGATTATAAACCTTTTACCCACGGGCTTTTTAAGCTCACCCCCCTTCATTCCCATCCACAGGTGATGAGAAGAAGATCGGGTGAAAGAAAATGAGAGATTTTGTTTGTATGAGTTCTTATTGAACTATTGTAAAGTTTAGATGTTGTTGAGAAATTGAGAAATATTGTGCATTGTGTACTTTGGATTTTGATCATTGGAAAATTGTATATGGCTTGGAAGGCCATTAATGTAATGTAAGCGTTTCGTTCATGATGTATTCGGATTATGGAATTGTATAAGAACTTATGTATAGTTATGATAGATGAGAATGATTGGGTTGTATAAGGAATTGATTTATAAAGTTGAGTATGTATTGTATTGCATTATGAGATTTGTGTAATGATTTGAGGATTGTGTGGTTGAGATGAATTATAAAAGTGAGTTTTAAATCCTATGTGTGTAGGTTTTGGGTTAGCTTATTATAGCCGTTATGCTGCCCGATTTTTGTAGGGTAGTATAGTGGTATATGTATTATGTGTTTATTGGCAAATAAAGAGAATGACAAGTTTTGAATTTATTGAAGAGATGTGGTTTGAACATGAAGAATCAAGTAAGTGGGATTTTGTTTAGAATGAATTTCCAAAAAAGGGAAATGATATTGTTTTGATTAGTATAAGCTTTGAATAAAGATGAATAAATAAGGAAAGGAAAAGAAAGAACAAAAAATTATACCAGATTTTGGGACAGTTTGAGTCCAAGGAATTCCAACGCGACGCTTTTCACTGTTCTTTGTTTTCGGACGTCGGATTTGTTTGCTTTGGTTCGATCTGTTCCGTATCTGTTTTTGATTCGTATTCGGTCCGTATTTGTTTCGTATTTCAGCTATTCGATAATACGATTTCGATTCGTTTGGTGTTTTGCTCCGCTTTGCTTCGATCTATGATCCGTTCGTTTTGCTTTGTGATCAATCGTTTTATTTGTTCCGCCTCTTTGTGATTCATTTCGCTTTGGCTTCCATTTTCGGGTTGGGGTGCCGGTCTCTGGATCGGGTCCCAACAGTTGTGGTATCAGAGCATAGAGTGAAAGTGTTAAGTCTAAGTAGTTGGGTTTCGGACCCAACAATGGTGAGCTCCAAGCCTATTGGAGGAGAGTTTAATGGAATTGAGCCCAAACTAATCCATTTAACTGAAATCCTTGGATCTTATACACTTGGAGCTTGAAGACAAGAAGATTTGGTCTATTTTAATGCTTCATCACTTAAGCCCAAGAGCATATGGATCCAGTAGTGGCGCAACACATCAGACTTATTTATTTAGTTTTTGGACTTTGTTCTTTTAGGCTTCCATATATTTTAGCCCAACCTTTTATTATTTAACCTAGGTATAAATATGTGATTTTTTAGGTCAAATTTTCAGAACTTTAGATCAGAATTGTTGACGAGCCATCGGCTTCAATAGGGAGAAACATTATTCTCTTGTTCTTGTTACCTTTCGAACCATCTTTCACTTATTAATTGCTTTCCCAATTGTGGCGTGTCGATTGTTCGTTTCTTTGGTTTTTATTTTGATCATCAGGATTGTTTGGAACAAGTTTCCAAGAGATGTCGTAGAAATCAAACCTTGCGTATCCTCACTTTTTTTGTTTGTTGAATTCCAACTTTCCATCCTTCTTAATTCCTCAAGGTCGAATACACACCAACACAAAATACCTATCAAAAATACCATCAAATTGTCATCAATCCTTTTACGGTGCGCGTTATTTGGTATCAAAGCCTTGGTTTGGAGGAGAATTCTTATTCAACTCTATCAAAATTCAAGAAACCACTGCCCATCACCATCCAATTATCGTCGTATCGTCAATTCAGGTGTGAATTAACTTTTAACCTAGGATTTCAATCTTTCTTCTTGTTTTTTTTTTTTTTTAGTTAGGGTTTTCAATTATTTGTTGAAAACTTTTGGCTTATATCAAAAAAAGTTGAAAAAAGTTCGAAAAAATCCAAAAAAAGAAAAAAAGAAAAAAAGAGTCTAAAAAATAAATAAAAAAGTAAAAAAAGTCTGAAAAATCTGGAAAAAATTGAAAAAAATTCAAAATTTTTCAGATTTTCTAGCTTGTTATTGGTTATTGGTTTGGGTTGCTTGTTACTTATTATTTGAGCTACATTTGGGAACATTGATTTGTTGAAGTTGTGGTTCTTCTTGTAACTTGGATTTCAAAGAACATTGAGTGGTAAAAGGCAAGAGTGTGTGAGCTTTTAGGAGGGAGTCATTGCCGTGACTTAAACACGAGGGGAGTGACAAATTCTTGAGTGAAACATGTGAGGGAGTGTGTGAGGTTGTTTATCACTAACCTTGTTTTGCAGGTATATCATTTTATTTACAATGTCATAGGAAGGAAGTAATGATGACAACCAAGGGGGAGATGCAACTATCACTTTCACTTTGAGAGCTATGCAGCAACAATTTGAGATATTTAATCTAGCTTTAAATGAGGTTAAGGGACAAATGGATGAGCTCAAATAAGGGAGACGTGAGGAACCTCAGGGTAGGCGTGCAGATGTACGTCAGCGGCAACTACTACCTTATAGAAAATCGCCACGATATGAGCTTAAAGAGGAGGAGTTTGATGAGGAGGAGGAGGACTATGAAGAGCGCATACCCAGGAGAGCTCAGAGAGGAGAATCCCTCAGCAGGCAAGATGAAGACCTCAAATCCATCAAGATGCAGATCCTAGCATTCAAGGGGAGGAATGATGCTGAGGCATACTTGGAATGGGAAAGGAAGGTTGATCTGATCTTCAAGTGCCATAACTTCTCAGAGGAGAAGAAGGTAAAACTTGTTGTTGTTAAATTTACAAATTATGCACTAATATGGTGGGATCAGCTTGTGACGTCTAGGAGGAGGAATGGAGAGAGACCCATCAATACTTGGGCAGCAATGAAGGCATACATGAGGAAGAGATTTGTGCCTTCTTGCCATTATAGGGAGATGCATCAAAAGCTCCAAAGACTTACACAAGGGTTTAAGTCAGTAGAGGACTACCACAAGGAGATGGAGATTGCTATAATCTATGCTAATATAGTGAAGGACCCTGAGGCCACCATGGCAAGGTTCTTGAGTGGATTGAATAGGGAGATAGCAAATGTGGTGGAGTTTCAACATTACTTGGAGACTGAGGATATGGTGAACATGGCCATAAAGGTGGAGAGATAGCTCAAAGCTAGAGTGACATCAAGGAATGGAGCAAGTTCTAGTTATTCATGAAACTCAAAATAGCCCAAGAAGGAGGAGAAGTACAAGGATAAGGGGGTGGACTTCAAGGATGCACCTAAGAAGCCAATAGGGGGATTTGAGCAAAAAGGCACTTCTAACACCCAAGCTACTTCTAGTAAACATTCATCTATAAAATGTTTTAAATGTTTGGGTACTAGCTATATTGCTTCTCAATTCCCTAATAGAAAAGTGATGTATAATGGAGTTACTGATTCTGAGGATAGTGATGTTGATGATTTTCCATGTGATAGTGATTGTGATAATGATGATGAATGTGTGGAAAGAGCTGTCACAGGAGAAGCACTTGTAGTTAGGAGGGTTTTAAGTGATAGAGTTAGAGATGAGATTTTGGATCAAAGGGAGAACCTATTCCATTCAAGGTGTTTGGTGGGTGGAAAGGTGTGTAACTTGATCATAGATGGAGGTAGTTGTACCAATGGGGCTAGTCAAATTATGGTGGAGAAATTGGGCTTGACATGTAGGAAACATATTGAGCCATATAATTTACGGTGGTTTAATGATAGTGCGGATGTGAAGGTGGCTAGATAGGTACTAGTGCTATTTTCTGTAGGGAGGTATGAGAATGAGGTGTTGTGTGATGTGATACCCATGGAGGTAGGACATTTGCTATTAGGGAGGCCTTGGCAGTTTGACAAGAGGGTAGCACATGATGGGTATACCAATAGGTACTCCTTTAAGTTTAAGGATAGGAACTTCATTATATTACCTTCATCACCTCGTGAATTGTACTTGGACTAGATCAAATCAAGTAAAAGTGAGGAGGGTTCAGGTAGTAAGAACAAAAAAAGTGAAGAGAGAAAAGAGGCCCAAAAGAAAATTAAGTTTGGCTCGATGGTGAGTGACTGTACAGGCGAGGAAAAAGAAGTGAGATGTGCAAGAGAGAAGAGCTCAGAAAGAGAAAAGAAGAGAGAAAAGAAAGAGAGAAAAGAGAGCTTGTTTTCTAAGGGAAAAGGCTTAAAGAGAGTAACTGGAGAGAAAAGAGCACTGGTAGTGGTGAGATACAGAGAGTGTTTAGTTTATGAAACTAACTCTCTTGATGCTTTGCCTAGTATTTTTTCTTTGGATCATAGGGGTGATGGTCCGTTCTAAGTGTTGGAGAAGATAAATGACAATACCTACAAGATTGAACTACTAGGTGAGTATTCTGTTTCTGCAACTTTTAATGTTGCTGATCTTTCTCCTTTCGATATGGATTCAAATTTGAGGACGAATCTTCTTGAGGAGGGAGGGACTAATGTGAGTGGCACCATGGACCATCGAGCAGGAGCAGGCAGAGAGCTAGCCATGCCAGAAGGGCCCATGACCAAAGCTAGGACCAAGAGACTTAAAGAGGCTCTTTATACGCATGTGGGCTTTTATCTTGAGAGAATGGTGAGCTCTGAGCCTATTGGAGGAGAGTTTAATGGAATTGAGCCCAAACTAATCCATTTAACTCAAATTCTTGGATCAGATACACTTGGAGCTTGAAGACAAGAAGATTTGGGCTATTTTAATGCTTCATCACTTAAGCCCAAGAGCATATGGATCCGGTAGTGGCGCAACACATCAGACCTATTTATTTAGTTTTTGGACTTTGTTTTTTTAGGCTTCCATATATTTTAGCCTAACCTTTTATTATTTAACCTAGGTATAAATATGTGTTTTTTTAGTTCAAATTTTCAAAACTTTAGATCAAAATTGTTGACGAGCCATTGGCTTCAATAGGGAGAAACATTATTCTCTTTTTCTTGTTACCTTTCGAACCATCTTTCACTTATCAATTACTTTCCCAATTGTGGCGTGTCGATTGTTCATTTCTTTGGGTTTTATTTTGATCATCGGGATTGTTTGGAACAAATTTCCAAGAGGTTTTGTAGAAATCAAACCTTATGTATCCTTATTTTTCTTGTTTGTTGAATTCAAAATTTTCATCTTTCTTAATTCCTCAAGGTCGAAAACACATCAACACAAAATACCCATCGTAAACACCATCAAATTGTCATCAATCCTTTCGCGGTGTATGTTAGAATCTATCTTCAAGTATTCATGAAGGTTGTAGATCTTGAAGTCTTCTTTTGTACCGTACAAAGAACACATTAATCTGATATCTATAGAGAAAGTTATGCCAATTTTCAGGAAATAGGTTTAGTATAATTGAGGACCAAAACCATGTTTGATTCTTTCGGTCATAGCTTTGCTATCCGACCCTCAAATGAAGTGATCCTTGAGCCAATATATTCCTGACACATTATGCTATCTCTCCACAAAAATTGACAGCATTCCAAATTGATTGGAAAAAGTTTAATTGAAGAAAAGTGAGTGAATGTGTTGGAATAATATGATCTGGTGTTATGTTATTGAAAATACTTTGGCATTTTGAACATATTTGGATCTGTAGGGTTCTAATTGAGATGATTTTCAATATGGAGTAAACTAGAGTCATAGGTTACAAATTATATGAAGAAATTGAATTTTGATTCAGTCCCTAAGACTTTCAATATCTAGATGAAGTATGTTGGATAAGGAAATTACATTGGAATAAGCTCACGTGTTCTGGTTCCGAATGTTGGGCTCCGAAATTGTGTATATTGAAGTATGTTGATCTTGAGTGGAATATATTTAAACCTTAGTTCTTCCAATAGTATCCTTAGTTTCTATTTTTGTAAGAAGAGAGGCTTGTCACTAATATGCCTAAGTCCAAGCTCCAACCTTTTATCAGCTTCAAGTACTGAAGAGAAATTGATGATTAGTAGAACTTACTTATCAACAAAAATCACATTTAGTCTATATTTTCTTTAGTTTCTACATAACCAAGTACCCATTGCAGTGAATATTGATATCTTGTCAAAAAAGAGTCAAAAAGTGAAGCTGACCACTTTTAGGCAATAGTTTTCAAAACGTTAACAAGAGGCTCCTATATTGCTCCCTTCAAAGGAAGCTAAAAGGTAAGTAAGAGAGTTTTTGTAAATAGAGGTCTTCTACCACATGTCTCCATGTATTGTGTAAGGGAGCAACTAATTTTGCAATATACTCTATGAAAGAAGGCTAAGAAATTGAAACCATAGACTTATTAGCTTTTAAAACTTTTTATTTTTTGAAAATTATTAGCTTCTAAAAGTTGGGAGCTTTTGTTTGGCTGATGTGAGTTTGGAAGTGAAGCCCAATTGGAGTCTAGCTTACACATAAGCATGGAGGTCTAACCTCAGTGAGTTTGTTAAAAGGGTATGATAATCAAAATAATGTATCTATTTTTTCAATTACTATTATTATTAGACATGAAATATCTTAAATCTTTTTATAATTCTTTATTTATTATTTTCTTGTATATTACTTCTTCCATGTCATATTTGTTACCTAATTCTTACATCTAAACTTGTTTTTATTAAAATTTGTCATTATTTTGAAATTTTTAATTTTTATAGATTTAGTAATGTTTTACTTTTTAATAAGACCTTTGTTGAAGTTGATACGATCTTTATTTTATTATTATTATTATTATATATTTAGTTTTGGTAAACTTTTTCGTATGTACTTTCTTTATCAACCTAATGGATATACATTATCATTTTAGTTTTGCTATTTCGTTCGAATGGTTTTAACTTACATTAGTTAGGATGGGGCCTTTTAGATAGCATATTAATTTTGGTTGATTATATATATTTTACGTGTTATTTTAGTTTTATCATTTACTAAATTTCTTACCCCACTATTGGTTAACTATCTCATTTGTAATATGAAATTTTGTTTTAGTCGTACTAAATGTATATTGTAATTAAGTTTAGTTTGCTAAATGAGATATTTATAAATATATTTGTTCTCTCTTAAAAACCTTTGTTTAATAAAATTTATTTAAATTAACATTGCACAAAAAGAAAACAAATTTCCTAATAGATGAGACAAAATGAACTTTATTTATATGGTTCTAACCCTTCTAATCTTCATGTAAAACTAAATTTAAAATTTTCTTTAAATTGTTTTAGTTAAATATTTTATTTTTTAAAATTATATATCTCAAAATTTTAAAACTTATACAAATTAGCTAATTATATATTTTCTACGATAATAACAACAAGAATAACAACAACAATATCTTAGTAAAATTCATTGGCGCTAAATTATTCATAAGAAACTTATTATAACGTAGTTCTTTTAGTAAATCAAATAATCATTAAAAAATAGCTCAAGGTTCATTCCATCTAGATTTATCATAATTTAGTTCATAACGTTAATAATAAGACATAAAATATTCAAGAAAAATGAGATAAAATAAATCATTCTTATGTACCTTGAAATCTTGACGTTTTTAGTTGAATTTTGATGGAATCCCTTTTTTTTTCCTCCAAAATTACTCCTTTTTTAATCCTTAAAAGCTCTTAACTTAACTATTATGAATGGTCTGTAGTCCCTTAGCCTTTACTATCCTTTTAAATATAAAATCTTAAAATTATTGTAAAAGTTATTATAAACATCGGACTACTATAGGTCTTTGTTACACTTGCGTTGGCTTATAAAATGGTAATTAAATCCAAAATCATGCATAGGGTTTATCTTAAGAACATGAGTCTATGTTTAGTTTGTGTTGTTCTTGTGGTAGATTTTTGAAGAAATAGAATGTATTAGTAGCCTATATAGGTGGAAAATAGGTCTATGTTTGTCCTGTATTATAAGAATATAGGTTGATATTTGATCCATTTCTCTAAAATAATGCCAAAACTTCTCAAAATTGGCTCCAACTTGGCTAACTTCATCCTTCATTCATTGGTGACCTAAAATAATGTTTAAAGAAAAAATTTAAGCCTTACTGAGTATCAAATAATATGAAATCATCCAATCATAAGAACTATTCTTTTAAAATCATGCTAAGAACATAATCTATTTAACACTTTTTCATACTTAAGCATTTGTTTGTCCTTAAATAAATCAATTTTAATACTCTTAACTTAAACAGGTGGAAACTACTGGAAAGGATTTAACAAATCAATTACGCCATTCAAGACTCTTCATTATTTATTCAATTATAAATAATACATTTTTTAGGCATTTAACTACTTACATTAAGTCATGAATCAATTCAATTCAACTCTACATTCCTTCAAGTTTTAACTCAATCCACAAAATTCAACTTAATTCATCAAGTGAACATACATGAGAAAGATGTTTTAACTTTCAAATATTTTCATAACCCTTATTGGAAAAAAATCAAAGCATTTAAAATTTAGTTTGAAAAGTTATATAAAATTTTGATACTATAGTAAACACCTTATCATAAATACCCTTGATTACTCAATTAGGTCACCGTTTAAAATGGCAATTGACACCACTGTTTCAACACTTTTACTTGGTTTGAAGTCAGTTGACTAAATTTATTTAATGCTCACTTATTCAATCATCTATTTATTTTAATTCAATGGGATGCTAAAATTATTTTAAAAATCCACTTCTAACTCAATTATAAGTCCAAATTATAAAAGTATTATAGTGCAAATTAAGAATCATTTTTAAAATTAATTAACTTAATCATCAATGCTTATTACTATTTGCTTAAACAAATCAAATCACCATAATAAGCAAACTTATAATAAATTATATCATACATTATTCTTTTAAAGTTAAAATTTTCTTAGAATTGTTCCTATTAATATAACTATAACAAAATTACCTCTTGTTAAAGATATCATTTTACACCTTGGTGGATAAGGTTTGGAAAGAAAGGAACCTTAGGAAATAAAAGCACAAACAAATAAGCTTCTTATCCTTTAAAGTCATCACCTTACATCTTATTAAGGAGTTAATCTAGTGTTATTTTAATGATGCTAAACTCTTCAAATCTTCAATAATTTGATAGGGCCTAAACTAAGTATTTCTTAACTCATTAAGCCTTCTATTTTTATGAAAAAGTTAAAAAATTTTCCATTAAGATGAGGGACAAATTAGAATTGTGAAGTCACCTTGCTACACCTCCTTATAGTATGTAGATATTACAATTACACTAACATTAAAAGAAATAGGGCATGATAACCTTTCTACTTAAACAAGTGGATAAGATTAGCAAGGGATACATGCTTAACATGCAAAGACCAACTCCCTACTATAGTTCAGATCATAGGGTTTAATGTTCCTTAGCTTAGAAGCTCCAAACATTTCCATAAGATTTGCGGGCTCTATATGAGTTCTTTATCATGAATCAAGTTGGATGTTTATAAATGTTGTCGATTTAGAGTCATTTTAGTTTCTCCTATAAATCAACTAGGGTGAGTAAGTTTTTAATCCTTTGTTTAACAAATTTTGAACCTTTATGTAAGAAAAATTAATTCCTGCTTCTTTCTACACTTGATAAATATCTAGCTCTTTACTTACAATCCATGCCTGTAGTTAGCTTGTCATAAATATGGATGAATTTAGCTCACCACTAACTAAACCATAACTTCCACCTATAAAGCATTACAGATGATTGGAGGATTAGCTACATACTTCTAGGTTCTATAATGCTTCTAGGAGAGTTCAATTATTGACTTCTGCCTCTTCTTCTGAGAATTTTGTATTCCTTTAAAATATTATAATATTACTTCATGCGTCTTATAATATATTGATAGCCTTGTTTGAATAACTTCCATTAGAAATGTGTGTGAACAAGGTACCTCTTCATTTAATCTTTTATGCATGCTATGAGTGTTGTTATCTTTGCAATGTAATAGTTACTCTTTTATATGGAGTAAAACGTGATTTAAGGCAACTTCAACACGTTTTTTTTATTGCTTAAAATGTCTTACATTTCGAACAGTGCATAGGTAGGTGGCTAGTCCAATGTGATAGGCTACTTTATCTGCTTTGGAAATATTATTATGGTTATATGTTAACCATTTAATGGCCTAAAAAGGGTGTATGATATTTGAGTGCTAATTTAGCAGGATTTTGACATGATTCCATAAGATATTAGAAAAGCTACACTAAAACAATAAGTATGGCATATATTTAGCCATCATACCATATAACATACAAATTCCATGAAGTTATAAGAAATTATGCCTCTCCATTGTATTAATTTTATTCTTAATTGCAAGCCACAATAGGAAGGAGTTTTTAGGCATAAGGTTTTGTCTCCAAATGAGTTCATGTTAACAATTATCTTCTAGATCTTAGCCACTCCTTATAAGTCATGTGTATGAATTTTCCATTCAGGTTATTATTCCATATTTAGCAATCCCTTGTCTCTATATCTGAAGAATAATTAAGGATCAAGTGGCTCAATTCACTCAGATAGTTTTGACAATGTCCTTCTTTAATCCATAAGCATGACTTAGCTTAAGGTGATATATGATTTTGAGTTTAGATAGGTTATATATTATCAATTAATGGTCCACAACCTATGAAATTATTATACTATAGCATTGCTAAAGATCCATCACCTATTCTACAGCCTACATTAGGTCCGATTAATCTTCTAAGCTTATGTAATTAATTAAAGAACCGAGAGTGGAAATCTTTAATTATAATTGACCAAATACTATTCCTTCTCAATATATAGCTACAAATCTGCCTTATATATAGTAATTCCTTGTCCACTAGTATTCTCTATAGCCTTTTAGTCATCAATACCTTATTGCTTCCACTTATAGAAGTAATGCCAAGGATGCCCCCTAGTTATAGGTTTACAAACATCCTTTCTTTGAAAAATATTCCTTATTAATCCTTCAGTGGTTTTGATTAGGCCTTTAGATAAGAACTTATGATCACTCCAATAAATTTGTTTGGAATTTAAGATAAATTTGGTAAGTTGAAGGTTACTTTTAAAGGAGAGCTCTTTATTTGCCTAATATCCTAATCTTTTCTGAATCTTTTACACCAAGGACAAACATTCTTTGAATTGCAGCCCTTTTGTCACTAATGGTAGCCCCAATTACATTACAGGGGGATTTGATGGTCATACTGTTAGAGAGTGCCCTAAAGGCAATCGCCTTTAGCGCGTTTTGTACAAAGTTGTGTACATACTTTATGAATAAATAAAGAAAGGCATATTTCATTAATTTGATGTTCATTATTTATGAATTGATATTGATCTATAAGAAAATTAATGAAGTCCATGATATATGACATAGCATGAAGGAAATTATGATGTGATCATACTACTGAGATTCATATCATGTGCAATTATGTCAGTATCTAAATTATCGCTAGTCATAGGATTCCAAACCGGACATCGTTAATCCGAGAGACTAGCACATGTCAAGCTCCTTGATTTAATCAAGCGATGGATCTCGAAACCGTAAATATGAGATGTTTAGGGTTGAGATGTGAATGCTTACTAGAGGTAGTAAGTACATTGGATGACCTGCTATGAGATCATCACATGGATGTCCTATTCTAATGTCAGTGATAATCTCATCATAGCAAGGGTGCAAATATCCTTAGACTTGAGGTACTCAAGGATATCTTAGATACTGATTCTGTGCTTTGACTCCATTCCTTGTTGCCTTACAGAGGTCACTTATAGGATGGTGATTAGGTACAGCTTGAGGTATTCGAAGGTAATTGAGTAGCCAATAAAGGATTCATCACTTCTGTGATAGCAGAAGATGATACCCATGGCCTCTTGTCAGGGTCATTACTTGGAAATCTCTGGCCGGAGTTCATATGTCATGAAGAGTGTCTTCAGTGACATATATAGTAATGAGTCCCAGGAAAAGAACTGATATCACTTGGACTAGAATTGACGTAGTCAGTCTAGTAAGAGTTGACACTTTGCCCATACTCATAACCAAGTGGGGTATAACATGGTGAAAGGACGAATTGCACAGTAATTATCTATGGAAAGGTTCGTGATATGGTTCATGATGAACATAGGTTCATTCGTCAAACCAATTACTTTCCGGTCAATTGGGGGTCATGAGGTGTTGCTAGATACCGCTCATGACTTGCTTGGATTAAGTGTTAATCTTGTTGGATCGCGTACGGTCCGAGTATTCACAATACACTGCAGAAAAAGACCATTCAACAACATGAGTATAATCGAGAATACCAAAGATGTACAAAAATACCTTATTTTCGGGGATAGATTGCTTCTTTTCGGATTCCAAGACACTGCAAAACATGAATGCCCTCTACCGGTATCCGCACGAGTATGCACGATCCGGGCTGCGGCTGTGGTGTGCTAGCACGTTCAGAAACTCTTCCGAACGCCGCACGATTATTCTCTCGGATGGCGGCTAGGGTTTTGTCTTTTTTTTTTTCTTGACCTAATGAGACCTAAGTTTCTCTATTTATAGAGAAACCCTAATCTCATTCAGGCCCTATTAAGTTTCGGCCCATTATATCATATATAATAAAAGCCCAACAACTTAATTAAATCCAGCCCAATAAATATATCTAAATATATTTATTCAACACCTAATAAATTAGGCCCAAGAGAATAAGCCCAGATCACATCACTCTTTGTGTGCAACCCTGTAGGCTCATTTGATGTTGGCAATGGGCTTGATTACACTTCAAGGCCCATAAGTCATAAGCGGCCTCTAGCAAGACATTATGACTACCCAAATCAAATGAGGATCGATAATCCGATTTAACCTGTAACTATGGTTATAGGCTTAGTCCTTTTGTAACACAATATCAAGATTAATCACAAGGCATGGTACATGTCAACCTTTGATTAATCATAGTTTCTTGATCCCCAAGTTGACTAATTATAACAAATGACATTGATGACTCTTCATCAGTTCATTTGAGCACGGCCATGCATTTCTTCAGTCACACTTGTCAAGAGGTTTAAATGATATCTCTCTCATTTAAGAGAGGTACAAATCCCATCTACGTCATTCACATCCCTCCGCATGATTCATTTAGTGTCCAACATAAGACTATTTGTTATTCCGTTAAAATAACTTAGTCTAATATCAAAACACTAAATTCCTCATGTAGGGAACCATGATGACTTCAGGTGAAAGGATTAAAGTCAAACCATATAAAGAATCACTAATGACATGAAACCATGTAGTATTCTTTATATGGGTCGGTCCAATATATGTTCTCTAACATATATCTATGTTTCGATTTGATATCTCATATCCATGATCAAGAAACGTGATCATCAATCGAACACATACTATTCTTAATTCATTATTGTTCCACCAATAATGATCGACCGATGATGATCTAGAATAGTGTTATAACGCTTATGGTTTTACTATCAAGTCACATACTTGATGACATAAGTCTAATACTATTCATGGAATGTAAATCACATTACATAAACGAAATACATGCATATATGAAACGGAATACCTCATAATATAAATTATTAACAAATCATAATGTTAATACATGAATCACAAATGTTCATTGGCCTAGGGCACACTACTAACAATCTCCCACTTGCACTAGGCCCAATCAGTCAGATATCTAATACCCATAGACCTCGTATGACTCTCATGTTTAGGCTGTGGAAGAGGCTTAGTAAGTGGATCGGCAATGTTGTCATCTGTGTCCACTTTGCATATCTTCACATCTCCTCTCCCAATGATCTCTCTAATCAGATGGAAACGTCTGAGTATGTGTTTGGATCTATTATGTGAGTTT
Organism: Erythroxylum novogranatense; assembly: GCA_029891385.1. Lineage (NCBI taxonomy): Eukaryota > Viridiplantae > Streptophyta > Magnoliopsida > Malpighiales > Erythroxylaceae > Erythroxylum > Erythroxylum novogranatense. The sequence goes on along the minus strand of CM057233.1, from coordinate 35,360,443 downwards.
GGTTCCTTAGCCTGTGCTATAGCCCCATTATTATCACAATAAAGGTCTATAGGACTTGCAATGCTAGGAACAACTCCAAGTTCAAGAATGAACTTCGATCCATCTGACTTCCTTATTTGCATCCGAGGCAAACAATGTACTCAACTTCGGTTGTAGAATCGAATGTTGTCTTGCTTTGAACTTTCAAGCTCATCGCACCTCCATTCAAACAGAACACAAAACCTGATTGCGATCTAAAATCATCTATGTTAGACTGAAAACCAGCATCAGTGTAACCATTTACAACTAGCTCTCCTTCAAGTCCTCCATAGACTAGGAACATATCCTTAGTTCTTCTCAAGTACTTAAGGATGTTCTTAACTGCTATCCAGTGACTCTCACCATAATTAGATTGGTATCTATTTGTTATGCTCAAAGCATATGAGACATCTGGTCGAGTACATAACATGACATACATGATATATCCAATTGCAGATGCATATGGAATCTTACTCATGTGCTCAAGCTCTTTACCTGAAGTAGGACAATCCTTCTTAGAAAGCTTGATTCCATGTGACATAGGCAAGAATCCTCTCTTAGAATCTTGCATACTGAACCTTTTCAGTATCTTATCTATGTATGTACTCTGACTTAGGCCTATAAGCTTTCTTGATCTATCTCTATAGATCTTAATGCCTAAAACATAGGCAGCCTCACCTAAGTCTTTCATTGAGAAACGTTTCCTTAACCAAATATCGTTTCCAATGAGCAGTATGTCATCAACATATAAAGCTAAGAAGACAACAACACTCCCACTAACCTTTTTGTAAACACAAGGTTCATCTTCATTCTTGATGAATCCAAACTCTTTGACAACTTCATCAAAACGAAGATTCCAGCTTCTTGATGCTTGCTTCAATCCATAAATGGATCTTTGAAGCTTGCACACCTTTCCCGAATTCTTAGGATGGACAAAACCCTCAGGTTGTATCATATATACATCCTCAAGTAAGTTTCCATTAAGGAAAGCCGTTTTGACATCCATTTGCCATATCTCATAATCGTAGTATGCAGCTATGGCAATAAGAATTCTAATGGATTTGATCATGACCACTGGAGAAAATGTCTCATTATAATCAATTCCATGAACTTGTCGATAACCTTTAGCAATAAGTCTTGCTTTATAAGTGTGCACATTTCCATCCATGTCGAGGTTCTTTTTGAAAACCCATTTGCATCCAATGGTCTTCAAGCCATCAGATGGATCAATCAAAGTCCAAACTTGATTGTCATACATGGATTGCATCTCTGCTTTCATGGCCTCTAACCATTTAGCAGATTCTGGACTTTCAATAGCTTCTTGATAGGTTGTGGGCTCATTATGATCGATGAGCATCACATTATCATCATCGAGAACGAGAAATCCATATCTCTCGGGCTCATGAAGAATCTATCAGATCTACGTGGGCCTTGTGTTGTTGAAGGTTGCTCATCAATAGCTTGTGAGCTCGCTTCAATCTCCTTTTCAGGCTCAATGTCATTTTGTGAAACTTGAATTTCTTCAAGTTGTACTTTACTCCCACTGTTTCCTTTGGAAACAAATTCCTTCTCTAAGAAGAAACCATTTCGAGCAACAAACACTTTGTTCTCTGATGGGATGTAAAAGTAATATCCTTTAGTTTCCTTAGGATATCTCACAAAATAACATTTTTCAGATTTGGGTGCCAACTTGTCAGCAATTGGATGCTTCACATAAGCCTCACAACCCCAAATCTTTAGAAAAGATAAATTAGGACGCTTCCCAGTCCATATCTCATAAGGTGTCTTTTCTACAGCCTTTAAAGGAATACAGTTCAATATGAATGCTGCGGTTTCTAAAGCATAGCCCCAGAAGTATTTTGGAAGATCAGTTTGACTCATCATTGATCGAACCATATCTAATAGAGTTCGATTTCTCCTTTCAGAAACACCATTCCATTGAGGAGTTCCTGGAGGAGTCAATTGCGAAACAATTCCACAATCCTTAAGATAATCATCAAACTCTTGGCATAGATATTCACCTCCTCGATCAGATCGAAGGATTTTAATATTCTTGCCAAGCTGATTTTGTACTTCGTTCTTATATTCTTTGAACTTTTCAAAAGATTCAGATTTGTACTTCATTTAATAGACATACCCATATCTACTGAAGTCATCTGTAAAAGTAATGAAATACAAATAACCTCCTCTCGCTGATATGCTAAAAGGACCGCATACATCGGTATGTATAAGGCCCAATAGCTCATTGGCCCTTTCCCCTTTACCTGTGAAGGGGGCCTTTGTCATCTTACCCAGTAAACAAGAATCACATGTCTCAAAAGATTCAAAAGAATCAATGAATCCATCTTGATGGAGTTTTGAAATGCGTTTTTCGTTTACATAGCCTAAACGACAATGCCAGAGATAGGTTGGGTTCAAATCGTTAGATTTAAACTTCTTGGTATTTATGTTATAGATGGGCTCATTTGTAACAAACTCAGTGTCTAGAGTATAAATGCCATTTAATTGACGTGCAATGCCATATAAAATGTCATTCTTATAAATGGAAATACTTCTATTCTCAATAGAAAATTTAAATCCATCATTCTCTAAACAAGCAAAAGAAATAATGTTCCTACTCATAGTAGGTAAATAATAACAATTCTTGAGTTCCAAAATGAGCCCAGTAGGCAAAAATAAGATCATACGTCCCCACGGATAAAGCAGCAACTCTTGCTCCATTTCCCACGCGCAGGTCGTGTTGGAGTTATGTAAATATAGTTCCCTGGAAAGCAAGTGTATTTACATGTAACTTTATTTTCTTCAGTTACAGTTTTGTAATGAAAATATTTATTATTAATAAAACAAAAGATTTTGGTTTTATCTGTATGAGCATTATATATCTGGTCATAAGGTACTAAGATTCATTTGTAAGTAATATACATATACATAGAGATGTATGGGAAACATGTATATTATTAGAATCAATTAATTGATTCACAGTTGAATAATCAAGTTGGTCGTTTGATTATGGTTTGAGGCTGTAGTGTTGCGATTTATCTCTATATAAGTAAAGGAGTTTACTTAAAGGGAATGATGAGTTTCATATCATGATAGTAGTAGACTATCGATAATGGCACTATTAAATGAATTGGAATCAAGTATGTTTTCAAGAATAAAGTGGGCCGTTACTTTAATCTTAAAACATACAACTTAAGCATTCGCTTATTATGAACCACAATCTTGATGAGTGGTGAACTCATATGTGTTTCATTATAATTCTTGATATGATCGGAATGGATTTTTACAGGTATTAATCCGATGTCTGCATGTTGGAATTATTAATTGAAACACGATCGAGAACATTCACTCAAATAAAGAGTTTATAGTGTTATCATCTCTTCAGATGTTTTAAGGAGATTTGGTGATTAAGCTGGCGCCGATAGTTTGATGGACTAGCTACCCATCAATTCTTAACACTAAGATGAGATCTTATGTGTTAATCACCATATAAAGTAAAATGAGAGATCTAGAAGAAAAAACCAACATAAGGGCAAAGCGGTAATTTTACCCTTTGTTGTGCGGATGGCTATAATAAGGTTCTAAATAGGGTTTGCAATTGGACATATTCTTATAATATTTAATAATTCAAGAGTTCAACTAATTGTCTTTGGTGGAATGACATTTAGTTAATAAGCTAGAATTAATTCCAATGAGATTGAATTATTTCTGGGCTTATTGGAGCTTGAATTATCAAAGTCCAATAAGATTCCCCACTTGGCTTTAAGGAAGGTTATCAAGCTAAGTAAGAAGTAGTTTGGAGGCTTTAGAAGTCCATAATTGAATGATGGGCTTATACTAATTAATGGTTAATTGGAAGCCCATATGTTCATTTAGAAATGGGCTTGTTTTGGTTTAATGTAATTGATTAGATTAATTATATTAAAACAAATTTTTTTAAATGGAGAAGAAGCAATTTCGAAATTTTGTTAGGTTAGATGTGTAACCACACATTTGACATTAAAATACTAAATAAAGATGGTCTTTATTATGGTTCATCATTATTAAATGGAGTTATGAACTTACCATTAAATGGTTTAATGGTTGGCTTTTAATGTTGGCATGTAACCTATTTGCATTCATTAGATTAAAGATGAAAGATGTGCATTAGATGGACCATCTTCCTTCTTTCTTCTTGCCAAAACTGAAATGGGTATTCAATTATAGGTTATGGTCTTTTCAAATAGCCATTTTAAAGATAAATGAAGTAAGTCTCATTTATTGGCTATTTGATGAGTGATTAATGTGAAGTGATGCATTGGATGCCTCTCACTCTTTCCATTTATGCATATTTCGAAATTGAGAGGTAAGAAAGGGTTTTGCATGTTTTTAGACATTCTCTCTTTTCATGCAAGAGAGAACCGAAATTCCTAAGTGAAAGAATTGAAAGAGTTTGATTTTGGTTCTTCTTCTTCTAAGAAAATCTCCTCCAAATTTTTCTTCTCCTTTCCCACCAAAGGATTTTGTTAACCTAGTTGTCCTTGAAGAACAAGTGGTAAATCTAATTGGTAGAGGATACTACTACAAGGAAGAAGATAGATTGCTAAAGGAAAAGACTCAAAGGCAAAGGATTTGGATACAAGAAGGAGAGGATAGCAATGAGGATTTAAAGTCATGGCGAAGGAGTCGGTAATTCCTTTTATCTTGTTCTTGGTTTTATTATCCTTATACCATATCATGTATGGATTAGCATGTTGATTTGGATATATTGCTTCCGCTACAAGACGATTTCTTAAAAAGTTTTGAAATCTATCGTTTCTCCAAACTAAGCATGCTTTCTTTTTCCGATCCAACAGGTCGATCTCACCAGACTTCAATCTTCTAGTCCTTCTTAGACTCTGTACATTAGTACAAATGTGAGTTGCAGCTCCGGTATCTAATACCCAAATTGCAGAAGGAGTAAAATTGATTTCTATAACAAACGTACCTGAAGAAGTAGTCGCACTATTCTTCTTCTCTTTCAGCTCTTCCAAATAGAGTTTGCAGTTCCTTTTCCAATGACCAGGTTCATTGCAATGAAGGCAAACTCCCTCCTTGGGTGCCTTAGTCTTCGCTTTAGGCTTGGGCTTGGCCTTGGACTTGGGTACTTTACCTTTGTCTTTTGTTGTGCCCTTCTTCTTGAAAGCTTTTCCCTTTTGAACCACAAGAACTTCATTGGTGGTCTTAACCTTTCCCTTTAAGTTCTCTTCAGCAGTTTTCAGCATCCCATGCAATTCGTCAATGGACTTCTCCATATTATGCATGTTGTAGTTAAGAATGAACTGATCATATTCATCAGTCAAAGATGCTAGAATAAGATCAGTTGCCAATTCTTGACTAACAGGTGCACCTAATTTCTCAAGATGATGAATGTAACTCTTCATCTTGAGAACATGAGCACTCACGGGTGTGCCAGGAGTCATCTTGCATGAATTCAATGCCTTAGTGGTTCTAAACCTCTCTTGGCGTGCTTGCTCTTGAAACATAGTTTTCAGTTGAGCAAGCATGTCATAGGCCTCCATTTCCTCTAAATCCTTCTGAAGGTCAGAGATTATGGCGCCTAACATAAGGCATGACACATCCGTAGAGTCATTGATATGCTTCATGTAAGCATCCTTTTGAGCCTTAGGTGCATTTGCCGGTGGTTCCTCAGGGATGGGCTTTTCCAAAACATAAAGTTTTCTTTCTTGCTTGAGAACAATTCTCAAGTTCCTATACCAATCTAGGAAATTTGTTCCACTAAGCTTTTCTTTCTCTAAGATAGATCGCATAGAAAGGTTTGTGGATGGAGTAGCCATAATCTACAAAAATTATGCAACAAGGGTCAACATTCATATATTATGAGGTATTAGCTCCCACTCAAATAAATAACCCTCAATTGAAAAATGGGAGAAATAAGATCCATATTTCACTAAGTCCTAAGAAAGCTTTGGCTTAACACTCAAAACTTAGTTATTTAGGTAGAAAACTCTTTTCAATTACATCACATGTAACTCTTGATGGGCTTATGTTAAAATACATCTTATGTACTGCATGTATGTAAAAACCCAATCTTATGCCCTAAGCCCAAAACCGTTTTGATAGCTTAGTCAAGTTTAACCATACTTTACCTATGAATAGCACCATTATTCAAATGTCTTCCCTAGATGATCCCTACATGCCTTGCTTTGGCAAAAACCCACATAAGGATAAGCTAGAGATAAACATTGGTAAAGATTTATGGAAGGCATATAAACTTGAAATTATGAAGAGGGTCGTTCTTAGTACATTATGAAGGCTACTAATCCTATTAGTAAGGGTGTTTGTACTATGCTATTTCTAATCCTATATCACAACATACTTGAGTATATATATATTAGAAGTATAGAATAGTAACTTACACATGAATATAAATATTCAAAAAATATAAATAAACACATGTAACATCACCCAGAATATATAACACATAACAAATAAACAAGCGTAGGGAAAACTGCCCCTTGCTGGGCTTGCCAGTCGACTGGAAAAGCTGATAGTCGACTGGTCGACTTGTGCTACCGATCATTGGAAAGATGATAGTTGATGGAACCAATTCCATCATTTGGAACAAACGTTTTCACCAAAACTCATCTCGCCTCCAACCGATCATTGGAACACTTCTAGTCATTGGAAGAGATCTTAGTCATTGGTCGACTTGTATTAGTCGACTGGAACCATTTTCAGTCGACTGGAACGAACGTTTTTCGCTAAAACGCTCATCTCCGCTCTCCAACCAGTCGACTGGAACACTTCTAGTCGACTGGAAGAGATGCTAGTCGACTGGAATATCCTTGTCCAACATGAATACTTGCGGTTTCCCATTCCAGATCCATGTCTCACATAGTGGAAACCCTAGCAGCCACCACCTGTCGGTCAAACCCTTCATGCTTATCATATATTCTCATCAGTGCCAAGATAATCAACAGATCTGAAAAGAACATGCATGAAATAAAAATACTTTCATATCACGCAACCAAAATGTGAGCACATGTAATCAAAACATGCATATTTTTATCTCTACAGAAACCAAATCCGTAAACACATGTAATCCAAACATGTATATATTTTCGATTATACAGATGCCAAAATCGTGAACACATGTAATCAAAAACACGTATATTAACGATTTTACAGAAGAACCTGGCTCTGATACCACTGTTGGATCGCGTACGGTCCGAGTATTCACAATACACTGCGGAAAAAGACCATACAACAACATGAGTATAATCGAGAATACCAAAGATGTATGAAAATACCTTATTTTCGTGGATAGATTGCTTCTTTTCGGATTCCAAGACACTGCAAAACGCGAATGCCCTCTACCGGTCTCCGCATGAGTATGCACGATCCGGGCTGCGGCTGTGGTGTGCTAGCACGTTCAAAAACACTTCCGAACGCCGCACGATTATTCTCTCGGATGGCGGCTAGGGTTTCGTCTTTTTTTTTCTTGACCTAATGAGACCTAAGTTTCTCTATTTATAGAGAAACCCTAATCTCATTCAGGCCCTATTAAGTTTCGGCCCATTATATCATATATAATAAAAGCCCAACAACTTAATTAAATCCAGCCCAATAAATATATCTAAATATATTTATTCAACACCTAATAAATTAGGCCCAAGAGAATAAGCCCAGATCACATCACTCTTTGTGTGCGACCCTGTAGGCTCATTTGATGTTGGCAATGGACTTGATTACACTTCAAGACCCATAAGTCATAAGCAGCCTCTAGCAAGACATTATGACTACCCAAATCAAATGAGGATCGATAATCCGATTTAACTCAGAACTATGGTTATAGGCTTAGTCCTTTTGTAACACGATATCAAGATTAATCACAAGGCATGGTACATGTCAACCTTTGATTAATCATAGTTTCTTGATCCCCAAGTTGACTGATTATAACAAATGACATTGATGACTCTTCATCAATTCATTTGAGCACGGCCATGCATTTCTTCAGTCACACTTGTCAAGAGGCCCAAATGATATCTCTCTCATTTAAGAGAGGTACAAATCCCATCTACGTCATTCACATCCCTCCGTATGATTCATTTAGTGTCCAACATAAGACTATTTGTTATTCGGTTAAAATAACTTAGTCTAATATCAAAACACTAAATTCCTCATGTAGGGAACCATGATGACTTCAGGTGAAAGGATTAAAGTCAAACCATATAAAGAATCACTAATGACATGAAACCATGTAGTATTCTTTATGTGGGTCGGTCCAATATATGTTCTCTAACATATATCTATGTTTCTGATTTGATATCTCATATCCATGATCGAGAAAGCGTGATCATCAATCGAACACATACTATTCTTAATTCATTATTGTTCCACCAATAATGATCGACCGATGATGATCTAGAATAGTGTTATAACGCTTATGGTTTTACTATCAAATCACATACTTGATGACATAAGTCTAATACTATTCATGGAATGTAAATCACATTATATAAACGAAATACATGCATATATGAAACGGAATACCTCATAATATATATTATTAACAAATCATAATGTTAATACATAAATCACAAATGTTCATTGGCCTAGGGCACACTACTAACAAATCTAAGTGGCCAACATAACCGGGAACTTAATGGGTCACACGCATAAGAGTGACTCGGAGAATTCGTAAAATAGTTTTGGATAGAGATCCATTATATGGAGAGCAATAGAACCAAATGGATCCCGATGAGATCGGGGTATGTCCCGATGAGATCGCGACATTGATATTGCTGAAACAGGTCTTCGATGTTTTTTTCCATACCGGGACCTGTAGGCCGGTAGGACCGACCCCAGTGTGACTGGACCACTTCAGCATTTATATATATATATATATCTTATTAATTAATGAAGTAATTAATTAATATAAATATATATATATATATATCATCATCAACGTGGAAGGAGGAGGAGAAGACTTATCTTAACTATATATATATATATATATATGGCTAACGTGGAAAGCTCACCACTTTAGCATTTAATGTCTTTAAATGGTTAAAGACAAATGGCCATTAGAATAAAAAATGGGGTTGATGGTCGTTGGTTTTAAGAAAGGGTTTTAAAATCCAAAGCTTCTCCTCTCTTCATCATCTTTCTTCAAGCTTCATCTTCTTCTCCAAGCTTCACCATCTTCTTCTCCTTGAGCTCTCTAAGAATAAGGTAAGAGCTAGCACTCTCTCCCTTATTCTAGCTATTCTCGGGTCAAAGGGTTTGCCCCGGTTAGGTTCTCCGACCTCTGCGTGGATCCCGTTAGAGACGGTCTCCTTTGGTCGTTATGGTTTGACTTCGTTATATAGACACATAGATCCTGGCTATATTTTCGAGGTGAATATCTGTGTTGAGGAAGACAGATTCAACATTGTCTTGGTTGCTGAGGTTGGTTAAGTTTTTATTGGAAATAAATCCTGAAAAATTTCATGAAGCATGTTGTGAACATGTTGTAACCTCTGTAATTTTCTCAGAATTTATTGAAATTGTTTCAATGATTTTTCCAAGAAAAAAACAGAGCTTGGCAGTTTTGAGAAAGTTGCTGGAACTGTTTTGTTTGGAATGATTGATTGTGTATTTTTCGGTTCCAATGCCTTGGATCATTTTTAATGTGATTAAAAATATGTTACATTGATGTTGTATGCTTGCCAAACTGATTTTCTTGAAATTGGGTTTCCAAAAATTTTCAGATGTCAAATGTGTCTCATTAGCGTCTCGTTAGTATATTTCCTTGTCTTGATTGTTTTGGCCGTCACCAATTTTGTGACCAGTGCCGAAGTAGTCTTGATAAAGTGTAGACTACCTAGAGATACTTAGGAAGATAATTTGGTATTCTCAAAATTATTTGGAAATCTAAGAGAATAATAGTGTATTAATCAATTTCAAGTTTTTCATGTATAGTATGATTATATATGGTAAGCATGATACAATGAAAGTGTTTCATTGGTACATCAAAGTAAAGTATATTACACTTGGTATTGTGAATTTGAACTGCACGGATTGAGAAATTAGCCGATTAGAGAGCAATTCTACATATAAGTCGACTTACACATGCACAAGTCGACTTGCATTCTCAGGTAAGTCGATTTACACATGCACAAGTCGACTTGCATTCTCGTGTAAGTCGACTTACACATGCACAAGTCGACTTGCTCGTGCACAGCAGTCTAAGTCTACTTGCATTCTCAGGTAAGTAGACTTACACATGCACAGGTGGGATGATGGATGATTATAGGTATAGATTCGATGTGATTGATGAAATGCCCTAAATCATTCCATATAGTCATTGTGACTATAATCCTACAGCTTGGATGAGACCAGAGTTTGAAAACCCTCACACATAATATGAAAACTAACGCCTTCCATTAATATGAGGAGAACCAGAGTTCTTATAGAGTTCGAGTTGTTGGGTAAACCCAAGCTCACTCTATATGGATATGTTCAAACCATGGAAATAAGATTTTCGGATTAATGGGTCGGTTTTCACTAGAAGCATTGATTTGTTGAGTAAACTCAAGGTTAACGTAGACAGAGGCGAAATTATGAATGTCAATGATACGAAAAGACGTAAACGAGATAATTTAAAATCAACTTACTTATGGCATTGTCGCCTTGGCCATATAAATGAGAGACGCATAGCTAAGCTCCATAAGAGTGGTAGTTTAGGGTCATTTGATTATGAATCATATGACACATGTGAATCTCGTTTATTAGGCAAGATGACTAAGTTACCCTTTAAGGGAAAGGGTGAACGAGCGACTGGAGTATTAGACCTAATACATTCAGATGTATGTGGTCTGATGTCCATCCATGCTAGAAGTGGTTGTCTTTACTTCATTTCCTTTATCGATGATTATTCTCGATATGGGTACCTGTATCTGATGAGATACAAATCTGAAGCATTTGAAAAGTTCAAACAATTCAGAAATGAAGTAGAAAATCAACTTGGGAAATGTATCAAGACATTACGATCCGATTGTGGTGGGGAATACTTGAACCAACAATTTTTAGCTTATCTCAGAGATAATGGGATTTTATCTCAATGGACACCACCTTACACACCACAGCATAATGGTGTGGCTGAAAGGAGAAATCGAACCTTGTTAGACATGGTACGGTCGATGATGGGCTTTGCAAAGTTATAAAAATCTTTTGGGGTATGCACTCGAGACAATTTGTTTATTTGTTAAGCGAGTTCCATCAAGGACAGTTGATGTTACTCCATATGAGATGTGGACTAACAAAAGACCCTATCTTACTCATTTGAAAGTTTGGGGTTGTCCTGCTTATGTGAAGCGGATACAATAAGATAAACTTGATGCAAAGTCTGATGAGATCGCGACATTGATATTGTTGAAACAGGTCTCCGATGTTTTTTTCCATACCGGGACCTGTAGGCCGGTAGGACCGACCCCAGTGTGACTAGACCACTTCAGCATTTATATATATATATATCTTATTAATTAATTAAGTAATTAATATATATATATATATCATCATCATCAACGTGGAAGGAGGAGGAGAAGACTTATCTTAACTATATATATATATATATATATATATATATATATATGGCTAACGTGGAAAGCTCACCACTTTAGCATTTAATGTCTTTAAATGGTTAAAGACAAATGGCCATTAGAATAAAAAATGGGGTTGATGGTCGTTGGTTTTAAGAAAGGGTTTTAAAATCCAAAGCTTCTCCTCTCTTCATCATCTTTCTTCAAGCTTCATCTTCTTCTCCAAGCTTCACCATCTTCTTCTCCTTGAGCTCTCCAAGAATAAGGTAAGAGCTAGCACTCTCTCCCTTATTCTAGCTATTCCCAGGTCAAAGGGTTTGCCCCGGTTAGGTTTTCCGACCTCTGCGTGGATACCGTTAGAGACGGTCTCCTTTGGTCGTTATGGTTTGACTTCGTTATATAGACACATAGATCCTGGCTTTCGGGAAGGTCCCGGAACAAAAATTTTTGTTTTTCCGCACCGTGTATATGTGATGCACACATCGGGATTTTCCTACACATACCCATCGGGATTTTTTTGTAATTGATTTTTATGTCAAAAATCTCTTTAAATTTTCTTAGATATTGTGGAAAGACTTTGGTTGAATTTGCATCTGCCTTATAAAATGCCAACAAGTCATATGCAAAAAATAAGCTAGTTAGTTTAATCATCTTACGTTTGCTATGGTACCTGAAGTTACCTTATCTCATGATGTTGTGTTTCAAAGGTTAAGTAAATGCTTCCAATGAAAGGATGAATACATAAGAAGAGAGGGAATCTCCTTGTCTAATACCCCTTGCTCATTTGAAAAGATTGGAAGGGGCTCCATTAATTAAAACATTATAGGATGTAGAGGAGATCTAAGCTGCCACCCATTTTTGAATATGAGGGGGAAACAAAAAACCTCAAGCATATTGAGAATAAATTCTCAAATTTATTATCAAATATTTTATTGAAATGCACTTTGAATGCATAATTCTGTGAAGTCCTTTTCTTTGAATACCCTTTCAGGAGTTTTTGAGAAATGGGGACATTGTCTCCAATTTTTTTACCTTATAAAAAAGCACCTTGATTATCATTAATGATAGATTGAAGCAACCATCTTATATTTTTATCCATGATCTTTACAATAATTTTGTAGAGGAAATTACAATAAGTAATAGGTGGAAGATGATTGGGATCTTAAGGGAAAGAAAAAGAAATGTTTTACTTGGTATTTGATTGACTGGAAAATTATTTTTAGTTATTCTATATACAATAATCAAGATGTACTCACTGAGTGGATGAGTTATATTGATTGTACTTTGTAAGGCATTGCCTCTTTTGAAATACCATCATTTTAATTTCCAAAAAAAATAACAAAATTGATGAACATAAGTAGTTAATTCTATATTCTGCAATTGAGTTATACATTATCCCTAATGCATATGGCATAAGAATTAAAAATTGAAAATTAGGGAAAAATGGAAATTGATATAATTGACACTCTCCTAATATTAAAAGAATGCCAACCTTATTCAATACCAATAATAATCCTTAATCTTTAATCAGTCACCAGGGTTCCTTAATTGCTGGCTCACTCTTTAGAGACATGCAAGGATTTTCTACAACACATAAAAGACACAAATTTATTTTTGGATACCATGTTTCTTATATAAATTGAAAAAATAAACAAATTTCACCGCAAGTAAGATATTCCTGATCTAACAATGAAATAACATCAAAATATACTTAAATATATGTCTTTAAAACTAATTTTACTTTAATCATATGCAGAAAACTATAATGTCCAGTAAAAATATTAAAATAATGCTAAAGATCCTAAAGCTACCTAACTGATCTAAAATTACCTAAATCATTAGGTTACCTCCTAACAACTACCTTTTTATAAGTATTTTAGCTAGAATCCTTACTAAATTCCTAATCATAGGCTTATTAGCTTCCAAATATGCTACATACTTTAATAGAATGGGTTATCCATCTCCCCCTCTTAGCCTTATAAGGTATAAGTCTTTAATGAATCATCTGTGATTATTTTTTACAAAGCATGAGAAGCTTTAGTATTGATCACATTTATGTACAAATAATTACCATTTTTTTCAATGGTATGTCTCATGGCTTCATTTAACTTAAAAGCTACTTCCTTATCCCTTATCCTTAGTATGAATTCCTATCATGAACATCTGTTATAACTTTATTAGTAGCTAGAAAAGGCTGTTTATGATCATAGGAACCTTTATTTCAACCACCATATCCACTATCACAAAATCAAAGAGAAAGTTGAATTTTCAACCTTAACAAATTCTAATGGCCTTAGGACATTGAATTGACATATTTGCTAATTGAATGATCATCCTAGTTACTTTAGGTTTATTGACTTTTAATCTCTTAAAAATGTGATATGGAATCAGATTAATACTAGCTCCTAAATCCACTAATGCCCTTTCAATTAAAAAACTACCAATATTACAAGGAATAGTAAAACTCCCTCAATCTTTGTTTTTTTGGGGGGAGCTTGTTCTGTAAGACAACAAAGACTCTTTACTTAATGTCACCATCAACAATTCTTTAAACCTCTTTTTATTAGAAAGGAGATATTTTAAGTATTTGGCATACTTTGGAATCTATGAAAGAGTTTCAACAGAAGGTATGCTAATATATAATTGTTTAAAAAGTTCTAAAATCCTGCTAGTTTTATTTCCTTTCTATATTTCTTAAGATTGTTCAAATATGGAATTTTTGATTGGTACTATGATAAATTTCTTGTTTGGCTCCTTATGTTTCTCTTTCTCCTTCTCTTGATCCTTTTTATTATAAAAAACCTTTTTCTCGTCAAATTTAAGCTCCTTTCCACTCCTCAAAGTTACTAGGTTCATTTACTCCCTCAAGTTTAGCTTGTTGTCAATAGGAAATTGGTTCGACTACATTTTAGAGACAATCTTAATAAGCTGGCTAATGCAAGTTTCCATGTTGTGGATGGAGGCTTGTTGATTTTCAAGAGATGCTTCAATAATTTGAAAGATAGCCTTAGATGTAGTAACAAATTTTTTCATGAGCTCCTTAAGACTTGTCTTCCTTAGTTACTACTATTGTTTCTAAAATTCAATAAAGGACCTTATCGTTGTTGTCCTTGATTATTCTAAAAAAAGTTAGGATGGTTTATCTATCTCTCTATAAGTGATATTATAAGAGTATATGTAAGAGATGATGTAAATGAATTTTATATTGGTTTGCAAGCAAACTTTGCTTACGTCCACACTCCTAGTTTCTCTTGGGATTCCACTAATCTCTTCTTTCAATTAGGTGATAAGGAACTATCTTATAAAAATCTTTGATTAATAATGAGGATCCTTTGTATAATCTTCTTTGAAGGGTGAGGAGGGATCATAATGCTTCTTGGTACACCCAAAATACAAGAAATCTACCCCAAATGATGATTATAAATCAAAACAAACTTTTAATTCTCACTTTAAAGCTTACGACTCTCGATCACTACACAATTAATAAATGAATGCTTATAAATGCTCAAAAAATCTTCTAAATTTTTCATTGCAATCCCAAATTTCCTAAATACGTCTAGAAACCAAAATACAAAGTATTTATACCTATAACTTTAACATGTCAATAAACATAAAAACTAGCTATTCTAATGACTTGTAATAATGGCATTGGTCTACCAATTTAGCATATTGGTCAATTAATGTATCGATCAATTTCATATATAAAGTCATTGAACACAAATTGTTTTAAAGTTCTTAATGCACTGTTAGACCATGCTCAGACAATTATTGACCACACGTAAACTTAATTGGCCATGGCCAATATCTCTAGAAACAATACCTTGGTCAACAAAACTCATACGCTGGTTGACTAATGTATCTAAAATATATTTTCAAAGAAATTTTTTATCTTTTATAAATATTGAACTACATTTCCTTGACTAAAATTTGATCCAAAATATCTCAAAGATTCTCAAAGAATATTTTAAAGATCAAGGGTTTCTTTGAAATCAAAATTTAATTCCTTATAATAAATAAAAAGATGTATGTATTAAGTTCAAAACATGATATGCTTATATATGAAATTCCCTAATGCATTAAAATAACCAAGTAAGAGATATAAGAATGATTATAAGTAAATTTGTAGACATGTTATTATTTAATCTTCCTTGATCTTTTTCCCTCAATTTGAGTGTATTATTTTACACAAATTATTTTTAACTTGATTTCGTTTTTCTTTTAAAATATCAAAGAATAACTCATTGGTTGACACTTCACTTTGTTATCATCAAAATATTAATTATAACCTCCCTTAGTACAACAATCTCCTCCCTTTTGATGATGAAAAACATGTAATATTAGAAAGTCAATAGTGAAGTTTATTGTTTAAGAACTTACAATTTCTCAATATCAGCCTAGATTTAAGAAAATGTTCCAACCATTAATAATCAATCACTAAACACAAATGATGCAACCAAAATCAATACAAATATAAAGTCAATGTGCTTCCAAATAAGCACCTTATACCTATCCCTAAACACACCTAACATCGCTAATATTCTCTTCTCCTTTTTGAAAAAATAAAAATAAATAAATAGCTAGTGGGAAACTAAAAATTAATCAACATGAATAAGTACTCAATGTAATTATGGATAGGCAACAAGTACTTAATATTATCTTAAAAGGCTTGAACTTTGACTCGAAGTAAGGTGACCTAAGCATTAATTACCTCCAAAGAGAGAGTCCAATATAAAATCATAATATGTTTCTAAATAAGAGAGACTCGTCATCTGTAGACAACTAAATGGTGTACCTCAAAAGAGGCTTATGAGTACTAATGCCAAGTGAAAGAGCCTCATTGTTAGGTTTTTTCTACTATTTTTATTATCGTTGATGGTGTCTAGTCATATGTTAATCAACTAACTAATTTCCCATGCAATAAAGAGTATTATAATTAAAGAAAATGTCAAAATAAACCTTGTCATCATTGGGTGGAATATTGAAGTGCTGAAATATAAGGCTAAAGATAAGGATATAAGGGATGTGTTAATTGTTTTTCTTAGTGCCATTAAAGTTAAACATATTATCCATAATACAATTTAAGATTAACACTCTCATCTATCATAAAGGTGGAAAGAAACCAAAGATCATCACAACCTACAAAATTGAAATGGCCATCAAAAGAAGCAAAGTTATATTAAGTGAAAAGATGATGGGAACGAGAAATTACTTTAAGGATATTAACATGTTTTGGTTTATTAATGGCTTTTACACTAATACTTAACTCAAAGATGGTTTTGATTCTATCAAATATATGGTGAGATAGAAATTGATATTTGGTACTACAAGTTAAATAACCAGAATTTTTAGATATGGGAATGCCTAAAACATAATTAATAAGGTCACTATTGAGATTAATCTTGATGTATGCTAAACATAGACTACTTTTAACATTATTTTCATAGCATATTGCTTATATTTTGGATAATTTTAAAGGATTTGATATCTAAAATTACAAGTATTTTAATTTCATGTATTTTTTCTACCTCTTCATAGAAAAGGAGCAAATTTGGAGAAGAATTGGAGCAAATTTAGAAGACTTAAAGAAGGACCATTAAACACAGTGCTTACATGCCATCATGTTTGGCTTGTTGTCTATAGTGGTCACTTCTATTTGTCCTTTACAACCTTACAAACCCCTATTTTATTCCTACATCAAGATATATGTCACTTACATATCCTTATGCTAGTCCATGTTAGCATTGAAGATTTGCAAAATAATTTACAAAATATGTCAAACACAACACAACTTGTTACACAAACTCATGTTGGGGTTGTGTAACTAATTAAAGATTAGGGTTTCAAATAAAAACAAAAAGAAAAGAAAAATAACGGATGGATTTTTTAGATAGGAAAGAGTTATAGAGCATTATACATTTTTTTACATTGTTTTTGATAAAGAATAAGTCAAACTTGGAAGATAGATAAGATTTTAGAAAAGATCAATTAAAGATTCAAGGCTCAACACTCATCACAATGATCTCTTACTCTTTTTTTCTTATTTTTTTCTTTTTTTAATTATGAACTAATTAGTTTACAAGTTTAGGTGGGATAGACTCTGGGATTTATGTATTGAATTGATCTTTGGTTTAATGAAGTTATATTTTTCATGAGATTTATCCATATTTTCAATAATTGATTTTTATTGAAGGGGAGAAAGTGGAAGATTCAATTATTTGATTTATGAATCAAGATTTGAAAGATAAGATGTGTGTTTAAATTATAACATGGATAAAGAGGAGCTATTTGAGAGAAAGCCACAAGATCTTCCTAGGTTAGGATAAAACTTATCAAGAGAGTTCATAAAATAGATTACTACATTCTTAGATTGCCTTGATTTTAAAGGGATTTCAATTGAATAATCTAAAAATTGGCCTCATATATCTGGAGAGATAATATAATCTATGTTAAGAATTTTTATTGATCCTAAGAAACTAGAATCATTTATTAAATAACGGTGAAGTCGATTATGGTGAAATCCTAAGGAAAAGCTTTCTTAAATCTAGTTTATTCATAGTTTGATTTATTCGTGATTATCGCTTTGTTTTGGTGTTTAGATTTATTATTTATTTTATTTTTATCTTGAATCAATTATAATCATTGTTCTAGATTATTAAACGTGTGAATAGTTGGTAATTAATTGGCATTCCTTATAGGATTGACACATGCTTAATTATGCTAGCTACAACTACACCTTGTGCTTATGGCTAAAACATTGAATATAAAGTTTTTGACATTGTTATTGGGGACAAGAAATTATTGTTTTGATTACTTATCTTTGTTTTATTATTTTTATTAAATTTTCTTTGTTCCTTCTCTTTTACAGATCAACTCTTATATGTACAAGTCTAACGATTTTGGGAATCCTATTGAGCTAGGCCTTGAGATTGAGAGAAATTTACATATAAAAAAGAGGCTTTAGAGGAGAATAGAAGTTGAGGAAGCAAAGATTTCTACAAAGAACATGAAATTATTGATAATTTTTTTCATACCGAATGCCTAATAAATTAACTTAGGCTTCACAAGGCCGAGCATCAAAGTTGCTAACTTCCAGATAAAAGGCCTCTCTTCTCTCTTTGGTGCAATAGAACCAGTTTGGAGGATTATCATATGAGGACCTAAACTTGCATCGGTCAATGTTTTTGGAGTATATGATACACTGAAGCTTAATGGTGTCTCTCTTGATGCCATTAAGCTTATGTTGTTGCCTTTCTCTCTGAGGGATAAAGCAAAACAGTGGTCAGACAATGCAAATAAGGAATCAAATCATTAGATTCTCCCAAAGGGAAGGTGAATCACTTTATGAGGATTAGGAAAGTTACAAGGAGTTAATAAGGTCAAGCCCTCATCATGGATTAGAAAAATGGATGATAGTCTAGACTTTTTATAATGGGATGACCTATAACATGAAGATATCTATAGATGTAGCTACTAGTGGAGCTCTTATAAATAAAACTATAGATAAAGCATGTAATTTGATAGAGAACATGGTGAAAATCCCTTACTAGTGGTCAAGTGAGAGAGTCACTATGAAGAAGTTTCTAGGTAAGCACGATCTAGATGCTTTAAATCTTTTAGCTGTTAAAGTGGACACTTTATCATAAAAATTTGACTATATGAATGTTTATTTTTTTAGTGCTTTTATCATGTTCTGTGTCATTTAGGGATCCCTAGGACGTTTAGCTACATTTTGTCAATTATGAACTCTTTTTTTATATATGAATCTACTATTAAATAGGTTAACTTCTTCAATAACCCCAACTAGAAGAATGACCCTTTCTCTAACACATGTAACCCTAGTTAAGGGAACCATATAAACTTCTCCTATGGAAACAACTTCAATTTTGCACCTCAAAACAATTAGGATAATTTTTGTATTGCATTATCAATCAAGATTATATTATTTATAGAAATTAAATGTAGGAAAAAATCAATAGATTATCAACAGAAAATTCTGATGGGAATTTGTAGTGATCAAGTTTTTGTAGCTAAAATTACTGACAGAAAAAATAGTACCGTAGGTAAAATTCCCAACGGAGTTACAATATCCATCTTTAAAATTATCGATGGAATGTAATATTTCGTAGGTAAACAATTTTTGTTGCTAAAATTACCTACAGAAATTGCAATTTTGTTGAGAATTTTAGTGACGGAATATAACATTCCATTGGGAAAATTAGCGACGAAAATTGTAATTCTGTTAGAAAATTTTACCTATGGCCATTTCTCATATGATTCTTTTTGTCGATAATTTCTTTCATTAAATTTGTTTGTCAACGGGAAAATCAATATTTTCCATCGCTTAAACCAATTTTTCTTATAGTGTATATTGTAATAGATAATCTACCGTCCATATAGCAACGAGTCTCATATTTCGTGAATGAACTAAATACATTGAGAATCTCTGCCATTATGTAAAGGGGCAACTCCACGCTATAATATTGTCATAGCCCATTTATGATTATAGTTTTAACAGGCAGATATTTTCATTAAAGCTACTACTAAATAGCAATTCTAGTTTCTACTGTGCAAGTTGGACATTTACGATCTTCTTGCAGCAATTTGAGAGGAAGTATTAGATAGTAAATATTTTTTAATTTAAATAAAGATGCTTAAGGTTAGAGATAAGTGTATATTTTGTAGGTAGTGCTTTAGCTTAATTAGAATTCGTAGTGTTATCAAGTTTTTTTTTTTGTTTTTTTAATAAATTCGAAAAAATCTAAATAAGCAATAACGTAGTAGCAGCTCTATGAGGTTATCAAGTTACTTACTATATGTACTTGTGTAAATGTCTTTTTTTTAATCAATAGTGAATAATAATAGATTTTCTTCGTATTCTTTCACCAGTATGTAATAAAGTAAAGGTTGGAAACTAAAATTGGGCCATATCGCATTAATTCATTCCCTAAACTTGGATTGCACATTTTACAACTTAATAAAGAAAGCCACAACTATTATTCTTTTAATGTCATCGTCAGTTTTTACATAAAAGTCAAATGAGAAGATATTTAGAGTTTAGATATTATATTTAAAATATCTTAAATTATAATAGAAGTTTCTGTAGAAAAGAACAAATGGAAGTGTCATTACATTCCATCACTGGTAAGATTTTCAGGAATAAAAATCACCCTGAAAGGAACCTTGACAATGGACTCGACTCATTTTCGTTGAAATCATTGTGCATATGGAAACAAATAATGCTATTTGTCCATTCAAGACATGTATATATCTATCGCCATAATCTAACTAAATTTCATAGCGACAGGCGTATTCATTAGTTTAGTGATATAGAACCTTCTCTCTCTCTCTCTCTCTCTCTCTCTTAATAATGCTTGCCACCTTATGAAAGCTAATGCTGTGTCAGTAATTTTATATGTGACGTCTATTAACAGATATATGTGGTGGCATGATGTAGAAAAAATCTTTACGGCGATTTGTTTGAACTCGAGCCAGAGAAGAACATATCAATTCTCGCCATTCATGTGCGTGGGAGTCAAATACCAATCCATTCTCATCGATTGTGCAGTCTGTTGAAAACTACACCGTGCATTTATCTCATCTCAAGTTTTCAATTGAGTCAAACACTGGATTTCGTCAATATATATTAACGAGCTATCGAGTTATTCTTACCAAGTGACCGAGTTCTCTGGATTCAGATGGATGTAGATTTGTATTCACGACAACAATGGAGTAAACTAAGCACGATTACTTCAATTTAAGAGGTTTGACAATTTAATAAGCCTCGTCTTAAAGTTCACATAAAAAGCCTTAAGATTATGTCCTCTGATAAACATTATAAAGCTACACGACTTCATATGTGAAACGAATTACAAGTATCTTCGTAACTAAAATACTCGAACAAGGATTGCCAATAAATGTATTACCAGTATTTTATTAATCCTCCGCCTTTTCCTTTCTGTACTTTGTTTATCTTAACATGATAATAATAATTTTAGTACTTGTAGTGAAGCTTATAATATATTTACTCATAATTACCTTGATAGTATATGACTACTAATTATTTAATAACAATTTCTTTTCATTCAGTGGTTAAAAACTTACAGTTATGTTAATAGACTAGTTTGAGATTAGATTATTATATAAATATGGGATACTAAATTATCATATTAAAGGAAATGAAATAATGAAATAATTTATAAATGCATAACATAATTCATTTTGAATATTTTTGGTAAATGGTTTGAAAAAATTGTTGTATAGTGTGTTTAATGGGCTAGGTTGAGATTGTGTTGTTATAAATAATTAAGAGTTATACTTCCACAAATACAATGTAGAATTGAGAAAAGTTAAGTTATCACACCATTAATTTAATTCAATTTTATTGGATTTGTGACGATCACTTAAATTTCACTATCAAATTAAGAATAAATCAACTCACAAATCTAAAACAAATATTAAAGGATCCATATGTGATAACTAATATCGCAAGCAATAGGGTAATAAAAAACTAATAAGCATAATTAAGTAACAACCTACTCCTCCACCAATAAATGGTTAACACCTTATCACCAATTCCTATATCGCACTAATACCATCTCTAAAAACCTATCATGGAAGTAATCATCCAATACACACATTCCAAAATTAATAATAAACTCACAAGTATGATATGCAACTTTTAGTGGTGACAAAAAAATTATATAATGGCTTATACCTACATAAGGTATATACCATGTATTCCCTTGGGAAACATATTAGTTTATTCCTTAATATGGATATTTATGTTTGCCCTATACAATGGATTGATTTATGCCTCAATCTAGCTCTGACTATTATCCTTAGACAATATATTGATTTCTACCATAATATGACATATGACATCGGCTTTAGCAAGCCCTCGTACCAGAATTATGCTATAAATAGGTAACATATAGATGCCTATCAAAGACCTTAAAATAATCATGACATGCATCTAACAATCACAACATGTACCAGTTGAACATAGGAGACTGATATTATGTATAAACCATATAAAAGCACACATGAACCTATGTTGTACCTAAGACATTTATAACATGTATCACAAGAGTTTAACTATGACTATATATCAAAATTTTTATAGCTTCACACTCGATTATGTATGAATAAATCCCCCCAACAAGGAAACAAATCCATAAATCCACCATATTCCTATATGAGGTTTATATAATTCTTATTAAATTTCAAACAATTGTTACATGCAAACAATTATTAATCATAGGAGACAACAATCAATAATATTAAATTAATAACATATATCTTAGAAATTTTGATTGATATATGTTACATATTACATGTATTAATTATTCCTTTTTAAAATAAAATAATTAACAAGGCACTCTTTAAAACTTGTTAAAGTGAAGAAAATCTACTAGAAATGTTGTAACTTTTAATCTAATTGTCTTTATCTCTTCTCAATTCCCCTTTTCCTTTGCTTTCCCTTCATTCCCACCACTTCAAATCCTAAAAAGTACTAACAAATACTTTTCATTTTGAAAAATGAAAGTTTGTGAGGTTTTACTAGTCACACAATTTACAAAATTCATAGTGGATGATAAGGATTTGACTAGTTGATGTCAACTATAGAAATCATTTTAAAAATTATAGAGAATTATCCTAACTTTCACTGTTGGGTCCCGTTTCCGGAACCCAACCCCTGAACCATAAAGCTTACAAAAACACAACAATACCTCGCATTTAAGACTTATCATCACAAATCAATAACTTCCTCAAGTACTTTAATTTCAATTCAACCATATCTAAATTTCTGCTCAACATCATCTGTATATAATTCATTAACATCAGAAGATAAGCGTTCCATACACAACTAAAATGACATTTCAAACCACAATACATCAACGCCTCAACATCCTAAAGTACATAAGACACATGAACTAATAATACTTGAAACACAACTAAAACCCCATGGTTACAAAATCTATCTTAAAATACAAAAATATGCAACTTGGATTGGTGCCTTGAATCTTAGTCACTTGGTCTCTTACTCAACACCTGAAGATGGGGAGAACGGGGGAGGGGGGGGTGAGCTTAAGGCTCGTGGGTAACAAGTTTATAATTGAAAAACAAGCAAAAACCATTTTAAAGACTCATTGACATGGTACAATTTCGAAACCATAGTAATTTCACACTTAAAAATCATAAAACCCTTATTTCATGAAAATCTCAATTTGTCAAACAATTCAAAATAGCACAAACCATGTATGCATCAATCTTGGCAAACATGTCATGAGCACATCAGCACATCAAATTGGTTCGGGTGGATCCAAAACATAACATACTACACATTTCCACATAATGGTCTTGCGTAGCCGTGAACTTATGGGAGTCCATAAAGGAGCTCCATGCCACTAGCAGGCAGGCGAGAGAAGCCTTTAACTTGGTCAACGTGCACGTGACGTAACTTAGGGGACCACCACAAACCCACATAACACATATTTCATAACTTGTAAACCTGTTGCCCAAAAAGGCACTTTTCTTGAAAACTTGTTTTTTATGTACTTGACGTATATCTTGAAAACCATTTTTGAAAGCATGGTTTCATAAACATGCATCTTTTCAAAGATATCACTTTCAAAATAACTTTTCATAAATCATCACACAAATCATGAAGCAAACATATAGCAGATTTCACAAATCATTTATAAACAATAGATGCAACACTTATGATGCGATTGAAAATCAGAAAACTTCTTCAAAAATGCAGCTCTTAGACCCTAGTTTATTGAGCGTGCCTATTACCTTGAAGGGGTAATCCATTTAACCCCCATTAGCCGTCATCTATATTAATCTTCATTCACATAACATCCCAAAAATTTCCTCACAATTTATTCAATGGCGTGGCCATACCCTGGTGCAAATGCCACAACTCTCACTACGGAGGTCGGATTGACTTTATTTTTATACGGTTAGAAATAATACTTCTAAGGCTACAACTTTCCTGAAGGCCACAAAATGAAATTCTGTCGTTTAAAGGGTCAAAATATGGACCAAAAGAACTAACTTGGACAGGCCGTGTAAGTGCAACTTTCAGGTGAAACCTCCTATATGACGTCCTAACTTGTAATGATCATATCTCTCAATTCCGACATCCAAAAATTTCATACTTTATAGCGTTGGAAAGATATAAAGTCATACTATAACTTTCATGAATGAAACTTTGACTAATTCCATCTAGATCAATACAGTTTTTCCTTGGAAATCAGCATACATATTTTATTCTCATGCAAAACTTACAATTTATCCCAACTTCATTTTCTCTACTACAACATCATTCAAAACGATTCAACTTCCCATTGGAATTTATCCAACACTCAACCTCAATTCATATGACTCCTTATATTCTATAACATCAGATCATTCACCACAAATCCTATCTTTCTTTTCCATACTTTCCTTATATCTATACATAACAACATTTCATATTCATGGCTCATCAACTCAAATCATATCCTCCATACACAAAACATTCAAAACAATAATGCAATATTTATGAAGCCTTTTAGATCATTTTATTCTCTCAATTCAAAACAAACTTTATTCCTTGCTTTTTTGGAAAACATTTTATGGCTCATTTCTTAAATTGTAAACATGAAAGACACCTCATTTCCATGCTTGCGCACCTTGCTCAAAATGCCTTTCCTCTAGCTCCTCTTTTCTCCTTTGAATTTCTTCAAAATCACAAAACCCTAAATCAAAAGGGATCTTAAAAATTGGAAAACCTAAGGAAACATAAACATGAAATTTATCCTAGAATAACCATTCCGATACTTTTCTTAAGTCATTTGAACCAAACCCCCTTCAAAATTCCATAAGATTTGAAACAACTTACCTTAAATCTCTTCCCACGATTTTTGTGTTCATTAGCTATAAAGGAATATCAAATCTTCCTCTTTCTTGTTTTCCTTCTTGAAAAACTCTTGAAAACACTCTTCTAAAGGAAGAAAAGATGAAACCCTAAGTTTGTTCTTCTTTTTCTCTTCTTCGTCTCACAACTCCTAGCTTTATTTCTTTCATTTAATGAAGCCAAAAGACCAAATTACCCCTCCTTATAAGCCTTACAACTTAACAACTTAAGTGATCTTCCTACTTTGCCCTTATTTTATCTTTAAAACTGACATCTTAACTCCTTATTTTGATCAGATAAATGAAACAATTTGATAATACTTCCTTCTATAAAAATGTTCCTCTATGTCTTATGTTTCTAATGACATTAAAAAAACTCAATTTGGTTTAGAAATCTTAACGTTATGGCCCAAAAATTTTCAGACTATTGCTAAACCGAGATTGTACACTATACCCAATTTCACTTCAGAAATTGAATATCTTAGGGACTGAATTGAAAATTGATTCCTTTAGATAACTTGTAGCCCTATGTCTCTAGTTTAATTAGGAATAAGAATAACCCCATTTCGATCTCTACAGATCGAGATATCACTAAAATACTGAAGTATGTTCAGAATTTTTTAACCAATCTTCTCATTTTGATATAATCAATCTTTTTTAATTTAATCTCAAAATCCATAAATTTTCATGGAGAGGTAGAGGAATGTCTTAGGAATCCAAAGCTTCAAAAATCAGGTCAATCGGAGGTCAGAAAAAAAAGTTATAAGCAAAAGAGTGGAGAGAGGTCGGGTCAGGAAAACATGACTATTAATGCATGTAAAAATTACATGCATCAGTCGACTAGTCGAAGACTATTAGTCGACTAAGTAGATTACAGTGGTTGACCTGGAAAACTCTGGTCTTTTTTTCTTTCGACACCCAACTTCTCCAATTCATAACTTCTTACTTAAAACTTCAAATTAAACAAACTTGGTATCAATAGAAAGCTAAAAGAAAACTCTATAACTTCCATGAAGAGCTTAAGAACCAGATCTGCCTCTAAAGAAGTCAAAAATCACCTCAAAGTATCTGTCAGATCAACATCATCCTACACAATGATAGAAACTCTAAATATCATAATTCTCTATTCCATTGTCCAAAAATGTCATCCTTTATATCAATAGAAATATAAAAACAGAATCTACAACCCTCATGAAGACCCTAAGAACAATTTCTACCTCTATAAGGGTCAAAATCTAAATTGAAGTTACTGCCCTGAAATTTCCATACTAAACAACAAACAACCTTCGAAAATGCATATCTTTCAATTTCTACATCCAAAAATGGCATATTATGCATCGTTAGAAAGTTATGAACTTTCTCTACCACTTTTAAGAAGGTTACTAGATCCAATATTACCTATATCAGTCCAGAATTTGCCTCAAAGCCAACATACACAAAACCTACCCTTATGGAGATTTTAAAAAACAAGCAAGGTGATCTTTTGGAACAAGCCTCGACAAACACAAAGGAAATCTGAATATCTTGCATTAATATAAAAAATATAAGTTCCTACAAAGCTTTAGTGGGCATTTCTAGCCCCAATACATTAAAGTCTTAAAAAAATTTCAAATTACAAAGGAAAACACATGAACAGTAACTTTTGCTCCAAAAATGCAACTAAAGCTTTGTTTACAAAAGATAGCTTCAAAATCAAAAAGTAAACGGGAGTGAAGCCTTGACCTCAGTTCGGTCACTCATTTTCTACCACCTTATTCATCATAAATTTCATAGTACCCTTAAACAAGCAAGTTTACTAAAAAATCTCATAATTATCAAAAACCAAAATCAAATTTTCACTCTTCATCAACTTACTATATTCACTACCTTAATCTTGTATAAATCATTTCAAATTCAAGAATTTTTCTTTTTCTTTGCACATGAATAAATCACCATCAATTCCTCAAGTTCAGGGTCCAACATTCACTTTAATCAATTCAACAAGATATTCCTCTAAAAATTTACCCCTAGTTTACTAAATAATGCTTAGTGATAACAAAAAACTAAACTTATATACTTTTTTAAAATTTTCCTTTCTTCCTTAAGTACTATCACCACTATTATTCTATCATATGCCTTCAAAGATCCAATATAAATATATAATTCTATCAACAACCTTAAAAATCTCTTTAACGTGTTAAATTTTATTAAATGATAAGAATTATAATCTCAAAATTTTAAAGTCTCACATAAGTGAAAGCTGTTTTTTATAAATAAAACCCAGGAGAAAAAAGTGAAAGTTGCTTGATATATAACACTTGAGATAAAACAAAGTTGGAAAGTAACATCAACAATAAAAAATATAAGTAGCAACTCTAGTCTAATTTTTAATTAGAGGGTTATAAGAATGAAATCAAGCAAGTGGAAGAGGGAAATTTTGGATATGAATTTTATAGTAGAAGTTGAAAACATTTACTTAAGATGGATCTTGATAATGATATTGAAGTTTTAGAGTAGAAACTCGTACATTTTATATAAAGATAATTGTTAAATTTTATGCTAAAAGAAACAATGAGATAGAATAACTAATAATAAGTTCAAAATATGTTACTATTTATTAATTCTTAACTAGATCATTTCAAGCAAGTAAATTTGAAAACTACAATCAAATTATTATTATATTAATTTAAATTTTAATTATCTTACATAAGACTAAAAGAATATCCTTTATAATTATTACATATCTCAAAATTTCCTTGAGTTATTGTATAATGTTTCAAACATTATGTGAAAGCTTGTTACATGAATTTGGTAATATACCTAGTAAGTTTACCAACAACAAATGCTACATTAGATTATAAGCAAAATATCTCATTAATAAGGTATTCAATTATTTTTTAATACTTCAATTATGTTATTCGATTCTTAAAATTCATGATAACTTGAAGATGAAAGAAAGTAAGAAAGTTATTACACTAATTTAATTTCTTAAGAATTTTTAATGAAACGTAATTGTATAATTGTAATCCTTTACTTATTTCATATTATTATTTTATCTAAAAAATACTTACTTCTTCCATATTTATCATATTAAATTTTCTTGACAAAAAATATTTTCTAATTTTTTAGAAAATAAAATGATTGCATTAGTCAAGGGTTCCAATAAGGAAAGTATTGAAAAATCTAAGTTTTAGAACAACTTAATCTTTACAAATTACATAGCAGAACATATAGCTTCATAAGTTAATAAGAGTGTCCTCAAATGGAATGACAATGCTCTATCCTGAGCTTTCTCTTCTCCTTTCCCCTCCTCCTTAATATGAAGAATGGTTAGTATCTCTAACACCCATATAGCTTTGAGCATCTTTTGTAGCTCTTGCTAACCTAACTCATCTTCTCATCCTTGCATCCTATACATTTTTCTCACCTCCCTTTTTATCCCAATTGAATGCTCTTAGCTCTTATTTGCACTCTAGCATTCTTTCACCAAGTGAATCGTCTATCTCTACATGAAGCTTATGCACTGTAGAGAATAACTCAATTTCCACATCAATTTTAACTCTTCTCAAACTACTTCTTCTCTTAAGCTCATGGTTTGCTCCTCTTCTTTTTCTTGTGACTTTTTATTGTCTTTGTCCGCTGGATAAATGGCAAGTTTTAACTCTAAATTTCTCCTTTACCTTAAACTCCTCAAATAACGTCTTCTTCCAATCCTTTTGCAGATCTTTAACCTTCACTTTAAACATTACATCATCCAGTTCCAATATGAGACTCCACTTCTTTGAACATAAAAAAATGGGTAAAATAATTTGTAAACCAATTTGTATAAATCAAGACACTGCAGAGACATCACAGGTAAAATTTTCATTTTTCTATATTTTGATAAACCCTATGACACATCTTCCTAATACAATTCCTATTATAAGATTGAATGAAAACTTTGAGACTATGGAGTATACTTTCAAAGTGACATATGCATGAAAATCAAAGTAAAAAAATTCTAAAAGGGAATGGATTCCTATTGGCGTAAATTTTAGGTCAACATTACGATGAGTGATGCGCATCAAACACACTAGAAATAAAACCTAACCTTGCATAACTAAATTTGTAATAGTGGTGAGCAATAATTGTATCCACAGAGAGTGTGTGTCTAGCCTTTGTAATGAATAAATCAATGTTTAGGATTTGGGGGAGGGGTTGGCTGAATTTGAATAGCAAAATAAAGTAAAACTAATGAAAGTAAAACAAATCAAAGAGTACAAAAGTGATAAAATTAACCAATGAGTTTCAAACACGGTTCACAACTCAATGATAACCTTCACACTAATATGCACGATCAATCGTTATGTTGTTTTTGGACCTCTCCTTGAAATTACCAACCATAGATTGACAACAATCGTTTTTAACCGTAGTTTTCTCTTAGGTTGTATCTAATTAAAATAAGCTCTTTAATTAGGTATAACTATCAACAACCTAGAATAAGCTCTTTAGATTTAGTATGACAACCACATTATGAAATAGGAAAAAAAAGTTAATTTAGGCAACACCCATATAAGGTAGGGTCATTTAACCTATTCTATGATATCCCTAATGATGCTCGACCAGTACTTATCACAAGTGATTCAAATGTACAATGATTACATATTGCAATGTAGATTCTAGCAATGGGTTAATATATAAATAATCTATTTTAAGTGTTTAAATCATTCATACATAAATCCCAAAACATTAATCATATAATAACACAATCAATTTCAAAAGAGTGTGAATAAAAATACTAGATTTAAAAAAGGCCAAAGATGTTTATCAGTCGTGATATCCCTTTCAAACCAAAAGGATGAAGCTTAGCTCCTCATAGCTCTCCCAAGGGTAAGCAATTTACCCTCTTTCATGTCTTTAAACTCTTCATACCTCCTTTAGCCTTTTAAATGCCCCTTTATAGTAAAAATTAGGTTTTGTCACACTACATGGTTAGCTACATGGGAGTGTAGGTAACTGTGTGTTTGAAAATTACAAGAAATGTGAGCTTTCCACAGATGATCATGTAGGTTATAGAGGTGTTGAAATGTCATCTTTGAGCTCCTACACACTTTTACTGAGTTACATGGGCCCATACCAAATCATGTAAGTTGTAAAACTTTATTTCTTTCATTCTTGGTCTTATATTCACCCTAATTCATCTCCTTATTGTTCCACAAAGGAAAATAAGATTGAATACCAACAGAAAGACTCAAAGGAATATGTTTTTAGCTCATTTTTTATTCTTGCTCCTTTAACTTGTTCCTAAAACGAAATATGAACTAAAATAAGCATCTTAAGCACATCATAATATTAATCACTAAGTATTAGGGAGTAAATATACACTCAATCAATAACTTATCAAGTTCCCCCACACTTAGCTTTTGACCATCCTTAGATAAAACTAAAAATCTAAATCTAAATCTAAAAAACTTACTCCTTTTTCATATTTCCTAAGAATAGATAGCCATAAGAAATGAGGAATAACTTTCAAAACCATGACAAGAATTAAACATTCAATGTTTTACTCATGATCAATCAACAACAATTCCCTTAAAAACTAAGCAATTTAGGGGTAGATCTTGAATAATTGTGTTTAATAATAAGATAAATCTATAGGAAGATAGGTACACTCAAATATATTTTATGATCAATGCATTCCATGAATTTGAATATCATTTTAGTTCTCCACTAGTAAAGATTCACATGCATAATAATAAATTAATGGACATTTTAAGGTTATAATAGGGACAAAAGTTAAGGTGAAAAGTATTTTATCATGTTTCAAAAGTCATTAAAGCTAATGAAGCAGGAAAAACACTTAAAGGAGTATCAAGTACAAAAATTAACATCCACTCAAAACTGAGTACCATCAACTATGATGAATGAAAAAACTTTATTTCACAGTTTAGATTTAAGCCTTCATACCATAAGCCATATGAAGCATAAACAATTACAAGAAATCAATCATAAAAATCAATGATAGACAATACATTATAAGCATAAAATTTATCCTTCATAACAACTTATCCCTTATTTGCATCAAAATCAATTCCCACTTACAACTTTAGGAGGGAAGACTGATATGAATTACTTCGCAAAATAATTGATTTCCCCACTTAATAAAATTTTCCCTTTTTTTCTCTTTTACGTTTCTTTTATTTTTTAAAGACAAATTGAAAGAAACTACATCAATGATGGAATTCATTGTTAAAAGAAAAAAACCACATTCCATCAATTATAACCAACCCATATATATGCACACCTCAACACTTATGTTCTTTAGCATCCACAAACATCAAAATTCATAAGTGATCTACTAATTCTAAGGCTTAGGTAATGTGTTTGGTTAGGTTAATGGCTCGTAATGTGATTAACATAAAAAAGCTAATAAAGCTCAATGGGCTTAACAACATAATAAATCATGTCATCAGGTAGGCTATTTGGCTAATGTAGCTTATAAAACAAAGAATGCACATATTATTTCCATGTTAATGAATAATATAAAAATGTGGTCCGAATAAAAAATCAAGGTAAAGTTAAATGTATATGTTATGAAGGTTATACATGAACAAAAGACAATAAGACTGATATGGACGTGATAGTATAAAAGGCTCAAACTCTCAATGACTTATTTCTACCCACTAATCATTACTCTTTTAAATAAAATGCACATTGAACAATCAAAAAAGTAAAATGCCATATGCAAATTTCCATGAATTTTTCCAGTTAAGTATGTTTTCTAATTGTAACTCTATAGTCCTATAAGCAAGAAAGAAGAGAAGTTTTCTTAACATGCAAAAAGAAGTTCAAACCTTTGAAAAAACATTGCGCCACCCCCACATTTAGAACTTACACTATCCTTAATGTAACATTAAAAGTAAAAAATGGAGCATTTAACAAAAAGAATAATTGCAAAAATGTAGATGAAAAGGAACAAACTCCTTTTGGGTTACTTCATAAGCATCATCTTTGTTTACTATCGTTGGCTCGACTCCATGTTCTCCTCATCATATGGTAAAACTTTGATCTCTAGGTATCATAGTTTTTGCATTCTCCACTTCAAAATTATCAGTATAACGCCTGAGTTGATGACCACTCACTTTTGATGTCTTTCCTATTTTCATGTTTAATCTCTACTACACTATAGGGAGAGACATTATTAATCACAAAAGGATCAACCTTATAAGGACGCAATGTATAAGAAAATATTTTATATCTAGAGCAATAAAGAAGAACTTTTCTAACTAAAATTGAACTTTTCCTCTAGACATTAAAAGCTTTGGTCTTCTCTTTTGAAATTGCGTCCAATTTATCTGTACTCTTCCACTCAGAACCTTGGTGTATTGAAAGGTCAATCACATTAATTACAAAAACAAAATGGTCATTTTTGGGTGCTTATTAACATAAAAATATTGAAATCAGTAACTTCCCTATCAAATTCCATCCTAAGGTTACTCTAACAAACATTTTTCTTAGTTTGGGTCATGTTAATGAATAGTTTCCCTATTAAGATAGGTATGGGATTATAGGAATTTTCATCATTCATATCTATCATATAGTAATTGGTAGGAAATATTCATTTATTAACCTGCAAAGGTACATCCTTAATCACCCCATCTGAATAAGCATTAGTATAATCAACCAATTGTATGATACCACTAGTTTATTTAGCATGCCTAAATTTAAAGAAGCATAAATGGAATAAGGCAAAACATTAATTGATGATCCTATTTAACCATAGTGTTACCAATTTTATAAGGAATGGTAAACATATTTGAATCCTTACACTTAGGAGGTATTTTCATTTTAAAGATCACTGAAATAGTTTCACTCATCCTAATTATTTCATTACCTCTCAATTTTCTTTTATTATTGTACAATTCCCTAAGGAATTTCATATATGTCAGCACTTGCTTAGTCACATCTAATATGCTAGATCTCCTTATCCTTACCTTTCTTGTTTTACTTTATTAACTTGCTCAAGAAAGGTGGAGGGTTAGTCTTAACAATAATTGGGAATTCATTCTTTAAATTTGAGTAATATATCTCTTTCTTGTTCAAGCTCCTTCTTAATTTCTTCTTCACTAGCCATCCATTATGTAGCCCTCTCATGATCCTTATGCTTCTTACCACTTTTTAAAGTGATTGCATTAACATTCTTCATATGTATCTCTGGTTATGATAGTATTTTTCCTCCTTTTTGAGCTTCTAAACAATTAATAGCAACTACTGTTTGACCCACTTAGTTCTATAAATTCTAAAATCTAGAATTTATCTCCTGAAAATTAGATTTGTTCTCTTATTGAAACTGTTGTACATCTAATGGGAATTACAAAGTGTTAGTTGCAAGAGACTTAGTTATATCTTCTAATGATGTACCCTGCGGTAGAGGAGGAGGTTTAGGGTCTGGGTTAAAATTGTTGTACACATTGTAGCCTATTTAGGAAGTAGTTTTGCTACCTATTCCCTTTATAAATTAGGTTCAGATGATCTCTCCAACTTGGGTTATAGGTCCATAAATATGGTTTTTATTGTTAGGAAGAATTTCCTCTGTAGCATTGACATACTCTTTGTTTCCATCTTGCAGAGTTAGACACCCATCTGTTAAATGGTTTGCTTTTTCAAATATACCACAAGTTTTCACCTATACCTACCTTGTAGTAATTAGCCTAAAAAAGGATGTTGGTTTATCTAAATGATATTGTATGGATGAATTGTTTACTTTATTTACCTGATGATCATCACTGTTAGTGCCAAATTATTAAGTGTTTGCTGTCATACACTCGATTAAAATTCTTGCTTCTATAAAAGTCTTTTCACACAATGCTTCACCACTTGCTGCATCTACCAAGCTCTTTATCCATAGGCAATAATCCTTAGGAGAACCATTAAATAAGGAGTTATTTTATGATATTATGGTGAGGACAACTAGCACGTAATTGCCTGAAGTGCTCCTAATACTCATACAGGAATTCTCTGTTAGAGAAGTGATCTAAAGGCAATCACCTTTAGCACTTATTGTATAAATCCTTTTATGATTAATAAAGAAAATTTTCATTATTTTGATTTTCATACATTTATGGATTTGATGTTGATCTTAAATTGATTTAATGAAGTCCTTGATACAAAACATAGCATGGAGGAAATCATGCTGAGATCATGATAATGAGATTCCTATCATGTGTAATTATGTTAGAATCTAAACTTTCCCTAGTCATAGGATTAATCAGATGGGATATCATTTATCTAGATAGACTAGCACATGTTATACTCCTTGATTAGATCAAGCAGTAGATCTCATAAGCTATAGACATAAGTTGTTTAGAGTTAACATGTAGATGTTTACTAAGGGTAGTAAGTATATTGGATCGGCCTACTATGAGACAATCATATGGATATTCTATCCAAATGTCAATGATAGTCTCATCATAGAAATAGTGCAAGTATCTTTTGACTTGAGGTGCTCAAAGATATCTCGAATACTAATCCTGTGCTTTGACTCCATTCATCGGTGCCTTTTAAGGTTTACTCATAGAGTGGTGATTAGGTATAACTTGAGGTATTTAGAGGTAACTGAGTAGCCAATAAAGGATTCACCACTTTTGATAGAAGGAGATGATACCCACGACCTTTTGTTGGGGTCATTACTCAGGAGTGTCTGGCTAGAGCAGATATACGTCATGAAGATAGTCTTTAATGATTCATAGAGTAATGAGATCCTCAGCATAAAATTTAATATCAGTTAGAATAGATATGGTGTAGTTAGTCTAGTGTGGTTGTCACTTTGACCATACTCTAAACTAAGTGGGGTATAGATGGTGAAAGGATGGATTGTATGGAAACATTGCGTATGGAAGGGTTCGTGGTCAAACCATTGACTTTTTGATCAATTGGGGGTCATGACATGTTGCTAAATACCGCTCTTGACTTACTTGAATTAAGTGCAAATTTAAGTTGCCAACATAACTGGGAACCTAATGTGTCACACACATAGGGGATCCGAAGGATAAGTAAAATGGTCTTGAATGGTGATTTAAGATATGAGAGAGTATTTTGGGATTGCATCAAGATGTGATCGTGGTAGAAAATGTTGCATGGAGTGGATTAGAAACAAATGTTGTTAGCTGCCAATTTGGACACTAACTTCCCAAAGCTTTCACTAATGCATGTTATTTATGATCATTAACTTCACATAACTTCCGTTAATGCACGATATTCATGATCATTAACTTCCCATAACTCTCCATTATTGATAGGGGTCATGGAAGGACAAATGGTGTAGAAAATAGAGATGATTTTTAGGCATCTTGTGTAAGACACAGGTGAAAGAAAAGTTCTTTCTTACACACACAATCTTTTTCTCTCTAACTCTTACAAGAGTTCTTGTCTTTGCTAGTACAAAGAAAGAATTCTAGCCATCTCCTAGTGAGGTTTCATCCTTCTATCTTTATGTGGAGTTTCATTAGAGATGGTCTATATTGATCGTTATGGTTTACGACAATCCAATGCAGAGAAGATTAAAGAAAGAAGGAGATTGTCTGAAAGGTATGTAAACATAGGTATGTAAACATCTTACATTTCGTGTTTTTATTTTCTACAACTATATGCATTAGTAGATCTGTTTTCTTAAGGTTCCGTTTTATTTTCCAATGCATATATTTGATCTATATTATGTATGAGATGCAAAATCAAAATCTTACAATGGTACCAGAGCCATCTTGTGCCTTGTTAGATGTAGAATACACGACATGTGAAAACTATTTTCATAGTTGTGACAACTTAGGATCCTATAATGTTTTGTACGAAATTAATTATAGAAAAATGGTTTTAACAATTTTCTTTCACCAATATGTTCATAAGATTGTACATGAATGATTTAGTGTGATTGAAAATAATTTTAATTTGATTAAAATATTTAATTTCGAATTTACAAGAACATGCATGAAATCTATCTTTTGGTTGTGTGTATGATGTCTATTGGCTAAACTGATGAGGTTACAAATGGTTTTCGTGGAATTTGATGCTAGAAAAATTATGTGAACATATTTGGGATGTTTTTACACCTCCGTAATTTTTGTTTAATTATTAAAATGTTTTAATAATTTTATCAAACAATTTTCATATTTGTACAATTTTCTAGAAATTGTAGGATCATTTTATTTGATGTTTTGTATATTTATATTTCGGTTTCAGAGCCTTAAAAATATTTTTATGTGATAAAATGTGTTAATTTAATGTTTTATACATGCCTAAATGGTTTTTCTCAAAATTTTATTTCTAGAAATATTTTAGAAGTCATATATGTCATTTTGGTGTTTCAGTGATCAAAATAATTTTTGGGTGATTCCTAAATTAATTTGATTGTCATGAAATGACCTAGAGATGCTTGGATGGTGATTTGATGTTCTGAAAATTTTGGAAAATTATAGAAAATAATTTTGAATTAATTTTAGTAGAGCAATAGATTTTCTTGTAAGACTAGAAATATTGGCATGTGTGAAAAAATGAAGTTGTTTAATTTTGGACATCAAATAATTATTTTAAGGTATAATTATGAATTATTTTCTAGAATTAGGCATTCATGTAACTTAGATTAATATTAATTCCAAATGAAATAACATGCAATAGTAATTTTAGCCAAGTTAGTAAAAGGAAGATAGTAAAATGATGTGTTTCCATATATGCATTAGAGAATGTGTGGGCTTGCATGATGGATGGTTATGAGCTTAGGCCCAATTTGATTAGGTAGTCCATATCACGCCATGGAGTGTATATATATATATATAAGACCATCCAAGATAGATAAGACCTTAGT
This sequence comes from Erythroxylum novogranatense, assembly GCA_029891385.1. Taxonomy (NCBI): domain Eukaryota; kingdom Viridiplantae; phylum Streptophyta; class Magnoliopsida; order Malpighiales; family Erythroxylaceae; genus Erythroxylum; species Erythroxylum novogranatense. The sequence goes on along the minus strand of CM057233.1, from coordinate 35,323,144 downwards.
CTAACCCCTTACTTAGAATATTAAAACTAACACCTTCCATTAATATGGCAAGAACTAGAGTCCTTTTAAAGTTAAGGTTGTTATGCAACCTAAGCCTGCTTTACACATATATGTTCGAATAATGGAAATAGGATTTTCAGATTAATTGGTCGGCTTTAACTAGAAGCGTTGGTTTTTTGGACAAACCCAAGATCAATGTGGAAAAAGGTGAAGTTAGGTAGTGTACATTAGATATATACGTGTCAAGAGTTGACAACCCAATGAGTATGCACACATCAACAATTGATAGCACTAGATTCGATAGTTGCATTGGAGATACAATTGGTATATCTACCAGTTAAACTAAGGTAACTTGTTGGCCAAACCCAAGGTTATTCTTAGGGATATTAGATATTGACCCACTAGGAGAATTTCTCTATGAGTTTTATCGGATTTATATTGAGACTTATTTATGAATTCGTCAAAAATAGTGGGAGCCATAATGTGAGTTATTAAAGTCCTTATAGACATGCATTTAAGTACATTCTAATTTTTCTCTCTTTGTTGAAAGGTTGCTATTGCCCAAGTCAACACCATAAGTACTAGTGTGAATCTAAGATCATTGATGGAAGCTAACAGGTTAACTAGACCAAACTTCCTTAGTTGGCTTAGGAACTTGAGAATAGTTATAAAGTTCGATAAGCTTAGTTATGTCTTGGAAGAACTAGTTCCTAATCCCCCTGCTACTGATGCCTCTGATGATGATTGGGGGGCATATAGGAAGCATCTCGATGATAGCGAGATGGCTAATTATATTATTCAAGCCACTATGTCACCAAAGCTGCAAAAGAAACATGAGGCTATGGATGCTCATACCATAGTCTGTCATCTTAGGGAGCTCTTTGATAAGCAAGCAAGGTTTGAAAGGTTCAAGACTTCGTGATTGCTCTTCTGCTCCAAGATGGTTGAGGGGACATCTCTAGTGTAGTATGTACTGAAGATGAATGGCTACATCGAGCAATTAGCCTCCTTAGGTTTTCTTTTGGATCATAAATTAAGTATTGACGTAATTTTGACGGGTTTAACTGATAGTTACTCACAATTTGTGCTTAACTATCAGATGAACAATATATCCAGCACAATTCTCGAGTTGGTCAACATACTCAAGGTTGTTGAGCCATCTGTCTATAAGGACAAGATTGTGATGCTGGTGGACTCTTTTGGTTCGAAGAAAAAGAGATAAAAGAAGAAGAAGCCCATAGGGCCTACGGGAGGTGTCAATAAAGCAAAAAAGGTTACCTAGAAGGGAACTTGCTTCCACTATGGCAAGGATGGCCACTGGAAGAGAAACTGTAAGGATCATCTGAAGAAGGCATCTAATGACTTTTAAACCTAATACATACTGATGTATGTGGTCCGATGTCCATACATGCCAAAGGTGGTTTCGTATACTTCATTACCATTATCGATGATCATTCTCGATATGGGTATATATATCTTATAAGATACAAGTTTGAAACCTTTTGAAAGGTTCAAAGAATTTAGAAATGAAGTTGAGAAATAACTTGGGAGAAGTATTAAATCACTTTGATCAAATTGAGGTGATGAATACTTAAGCCAAGAGTTTTTGGATAATGGAATATTGTCCCGATGGACTCCAACTTACACGCCACAACACAATGGTGTGGCTGAGAGGAGAAACTAAACCTTTTTAGACACGGTGAGGTCTGTGATGGGTTTAACGAATTTACCAAAATCCTTTTGGGGTTATTCACTTAAAACTTCTGTTTATGTATTAAACAGAGTCCCATCCAAGTCAGTTGATGTTGCTCCACATGAGATATGGACTAATAAGAAACCTTATCTTTTTCATATGAAAGTTTGGAGTTGTCCTGCTTATATGAAGCAGATTCAGTAAGATAAGCTTGAAGCTAAATTTGATAAGTGTCTATTTGTAAGATATCCTAAGGAAACTATAGGATATCAGTTCTACCATATTTTGGAATAAAAGGTGTTTGTTTTAAAACATACTATCTTTTTAGAGAAAGAGCTTCTTCTAAGAGAAGACTGTGGGAGAAAAATTGAACTTATGAAAGTTCAAGATGCTCAAACAAATGCAGATCAACTACTTGGAACTGAGACTAATGTTCATGAAGATGAAACAATAGTTTAACCTTCTAACACACAAGAAGTTCGTAGGTCCAGTAGGATACATCATGTTCCCGAGAGATGCGGAATTCTCATAGGTGAACTTAACGACGTATTGCTCATAGAAGATGATGAGCCTAGTACCTATGAAGAGGTTCTGAAGAGTTCAGAATCTAACAAATGGCTTCAAGCTATGAAATTCAAAATGGATTCCATATATGAAAACCAAGTATAGATTTTGGTTGACTTACCTGAAGGGATAAAACCCATATGCAAATGGGTTTTCAATAAGAAAAATGACATGGAGGGTAATATAGTTACCCATAAAGCTAGGCTTGTAGCTAAAGGTTATCGTCAAAGGCATGGTGTTGATTATAATGAAAGGTTTAGCCCAATAGCGATGCTTAAATCCATTAGAATACTCCTAGCCATTGCCGCTTATTACGAATATAAGATATGACAAATAGATGTGAAGACAACTTTTCTTAATGGAAACCTAACCGAGGATGTGTATATGACACAACTTGATGGATTCATAACCATGAATGGAGAAAAGCTATGTAGGCTTCAGAAATCCATTTATGGATTAAAGCAAGCATCCAAGATTTGGAATATTTGATTTGATGAGACAATCAAAAAGTTTAGTTTCTCACAAAATCTGGATGAGTCGTGTGTTTATAAGATGGTTAGTGGGAGTGAAATCGTGTTCTTTGTACTATATGTAGATAACATATTGCTAATAGGAAACAATGTCTCTACTTTGCAATCAGTCAAATTTTTGTTAGCTAAGAAATTCTCTATAAATATCTTGTGGAAGCAACTTATATTTTGGGCATAAGGATCTATAGAGATAGATCTAAAATGTTGCTTGGTCTTTCTAGGTCTACATACATAGAGAAGACGTTGAAGAGGTTTAGCATGGAGCAGTTCAAGAGAGGTTATCTTCCCATGGTACATGGGATTACTCTCTCTAAATCTAAGTTTCCAAAGACATAAGACGAGAGGACTCGTATGAGCTTGATTCCTTATGTTTTGTGTAGCACCTCCTTACCGTAGGGTACGCACCGGGGTGCCCGTGGGTCGTACCGACGCATATCCCACAGCAAGGAAGTGCTACCACTCGCAACTATCACTAAATACTCGCATGGCATCAAGACAATTAATCCGCATGATGCAAATCACTAAAATTTAAAACCACAATAAACTTTCATTTCATAACATCAATCCAAAATATAGACAAGTCTATCAGTCCCCTAAAGTCTCAATACAATAGCCCAAAAAGGAAACTGATAAAAACGTCTATACTAGGTCATCCTCAAAAGATTGCCCCAGCTGACCGACCTGTGTGCCATCGCTACGCTTGACCAATCACTCGCACAGCAGGAAAACGTCTATCTCGGGAGCTAGAAACCTACTAACACTGCCCTGAAAAATATTAGCAATGTTGGGTGAGTTTGCGAACTCAATGAGAAACCATCATCGATGGTTCACCCAACTCATGCATATACACATAATATATCGCATAGTACACTTAACGCATTTTAGAACACTGTACACAATTTACATATTTATACGATAACATAGCTCAAACATATCACTTCACAATTGTCATACATCACACGCATTCTCAATTTCACTACGATCGGATGCATAATGTATGCAAATTCTTATTTTATGTCATTGTTGTGGTGGCGTTAACTTGTCCCGCTTGGGCACTTTTCACAATGATCACATTTTTGGCAAGTAGGAGAGCCCTCGGGTATGCACTTCTCGCCCACTCATATTAGGGATAGGAGAGCCCTGCGGGTATGCACTATTCCCTTTTGGCCTAGGCCCATTCAACGATATTCGAGCTTAAAGCTCGCTCACTAAATCGTCGATCACAATTGTTTAGTTACCACTTATAATCATGCCTAGTATGCACTAACACTTGCGATCACTAGCACATATATATATCACTTCACTCGCTTGTCACAATCGTAACACTTACTCATAATTACACACCTGATTCACATTTGTATCACTCACGTTGGCAACTAATTCACACATTCACAAAGACATATTAATACACAAAGATCGAGGAACCAACTAGGTTACTCACCTGTAACTTCCGAAGTTCTTGCTGGAAGTCCCAAAGAATATCCGTGGACTGACGATCCAACGGTGCCTCTATAACAATTCAAACGAATTATCATCACTAGATGCTCAATCAATTGAATTCACTAATGCACATGTCTTAATTTGAAATTATATAATGCATGATCATGATTTTCCAGCGCTCTATCCAAATCCGCTATCTCTCGCTTCATAACCAAAATTCACTATTCACTAAGTCAATAGCATCCTTCGATTTCTCAAATCCCTCATTTAAAACTCTAATTATACTCCCATTAGTCAAAACATAACTCTTAGGTTGCATTTGAAACTATAATGAACTCTCTTTCGATAATTACGATCTCTCTCTAATTAAAATTCAAGCTCTCAATCTCTACCACAATTGTAGACCTTTTTTTCTAGTTTATAACGAATCTAGAATTACCTCAATTGGAGGTCTACACCAAAAGTTATGCCCTAAAAGTCCAAATCAACCTATCTCAAAAATCTGTCCCTCGCCACGACCTACAGCCCCTCGCCGCGGCGCACACCTCACATCTTCTCGCCGCGACACCTACCAATTAACTCGCCGCGGCGTCTAAATCTGTTCGCTCACCGCGACGTCTCGTTCGGCTCGCCGCAGCGAGCACACCTTTTCTCGCCGCGGTGTGGCCCTTTTTCAGACGTCGCGACGTGCGACCGAACTTCTTCTTCTCCGATTCATTTTTCTGCCATTTTCAACCATTCTCTCTCCATTTTCTCTCTATAAACTAGCATTAAACACACTCATCTACTCACATCTAACACATTAAACACCATAAATGCAACAACCACAATAAATACAACATTTAACACAATAAACTTACCAAATCGAAGAATCGAACGGAAAACCCTAAAATCTCCAAAAAGTGCCAACTCCTTCTCCTTCCTTCCACAACCACGATGAACCTTCAATAACTAGCTTAACATCAACGTCTCCAACGCTCCAGCAACTCTTCGACCATAATGAAGAAAAACCAACGAAAATCTCCAAGGGGAAAGGGTGAAATCGTCGACGGGGAGAGAAGAGAAATGCTTAAATCCAATATTCAAAACCTAACTCATTTATATAAGGATTTAAACCTATTGCTCACAATTTCACAAGCCCTCAATTTCTTTTAATCTCAGTCTCTAAATTTCAATGGCTCTTCACAATAATTCCTAAACTCACAAATCTAAATTTTCCAAGCCATTAACCACTCACTTTCGGAACCGGAATCTAAGTTAACAGTCTCTAGGTCATTTTCTCGGTCCAGACACATAACTCTAAAAGTTCCAAAAAAATTCCCATAATTCCTAAAAAATGTGAAGCACTCGATCTCATGCTCAATTTTCAATTTCAAAATCTCTAAAATTCAATTCTCACTCTAATTCCACTATTCCACTCAAATTATCCCTAATTTCACTTTAAATCAAATCTAACTCAATTATCTCAAAATTCACAATTCAACTAAAAATCACAATTTAAATGTTGGAACAATCATGAATGCATGTCACTATGTATGCATGTGCAAAATGATCTATCTCGTTAAGATCAGAGGCCACAAAACACTCGATCACTATTTATGTAATAACAGAACTACCCATACCAATATGCTCATCGCATCGGTAACGGGATGTTACATTTTGGCTATAGGATCAATCATGTACTTTATATTATGTACTAGACCCAATGTATTGTATGCTCTAAATTTTATGAGTAGATACCAGTCGGACCCCTAGTGAGGGTCATTAGGTGGCTATCAAGAATATCCTTAAGTACTTGAGAAGAACTAAGGATATATTCTTGGTATATGGAGAAGGTAATGCCAGTTTCTAATCCGATAGGAATGACTCTAGATCCTAGTCTAGATATGTAACATCCAATGTTCAGGGCTAGACCCCAGAATTGTGAACTGAGTGTACTGTAAGAAATTAGAAGGGCACTACATGCTCATGCATCATTGTATATTCACACACATGTGAATATTTATTGTTGACTATTAAAACAATTGTTCATATATTAATTGACATTTTTAGGGTATAATTAACTGATTAATGTGATTTAAAATGTGAATTGTGATTTATGTATGGTAAAACTTTAGTTGGAGACTGTTAGTATTATTTCAAAATTTTTGGTGAATTTTAGGAATTTATGAAATTTGGAATATTTTTGGATTAGGAAAAAATTGAAATATGGACCAATTAGAGTGTGATATGTGGACTAACTAAATTGATAAGAAATGACTTGCATGCATGGTGACACGTGGACTAATGATTAAGTGAAAATTGTGTTATATGCGAGAGAACATGTAATTAAGTGTTATAGACGATAGATTGTTCCTGTTGCTCCCTCTCTGTTTTTCGTCACCGAGAGTAGTGTGGTTATCAAATTATCTTCTGGTTTTACCAAACACCAAGTATCAAGTTATTATTCTTGCATGAGTGATTCACTCTCTTCCTTGGCAATATTATCGAATCATATAAGTAACTCGGATGATGTTTTGTAGTGTTCATATATATACATGCATGAGAAGTTTAAGCAGTATAGTTTCGGTGAATAAATACACTTAAAGACTTAGATAAGGAATTGAATTTTTTAAGGAATGAGCAATAATTGTATCTGGAATTAAATTTGAGTTTACTAAGTGTTGTGAAGTTGTGAACTGCTGAAAGAATGAAAATACAGTAGTGAGAGAAAAGATGAACACAATAGTGAGAGAAAGCTTGTGTAAGTTTTGGTTTTGATAATCAATACCTTATGAGCTTGTAGTTGATTGGTTTTCAGATTGTATTGGAGTAAGAAGACATAATATATGGATTAGAAAAGGATTAAAATGAAGAAAAGAGGGAGAGAAGTTCTGCAAAAATGTAGAAAATGAAGTGCACGGGTGTGACTTAGGGTTGCACACCCATGACACTACTGTAGCAAGGAGCTCACAATCCTGAACCATCATGATCGTGACTCTGCTGATTTTTGTGAAAAACACAATCGTGCTTAAGCACGATAGTGCACTCGAAGTTATTTTCCATACTGAATAGTGTTGCTTCTTTTGATCATAAATTCTTCTGTACACCTCCAAATGACTTGATTCTTAAACCAATAGATTCCTAACACATTGCTCTACCTCTTCATAAAAATTGGTAGCTTTCTGAATTGATTTGAAAAAGAGATTGAATGAAAGTGTGAGAATCTATTGGAATAGAATGAACTAGGATAATTTACTGAAGATACTTTGGTATTTTGAGCTATCTTGATATGTAGAGTTTCAAATGAGGTGATTCTTAATTCAAATGAAACTAGAGACATAAATCTACAATTATCATTAAGAAGTAAAATTGTAATTCTTATGTGAAGAATTCAAAAATCTATTTTGAAGTTAAAGTAAAATTTCTGTTATAGCTTAATAACAGACTGACGTATTTGGAATATAACTTTCAGTATATTGAACCAAATTGAATGATCTTGATGTCATTAGAGACCTAAGACATAGAGGAACAATTTTTTAGAAGGAAGTGCTACTTAAATCCTTCATTTTCTAGATCTTATTGATCATATAATGTTGATGAGAATGGAATGTTTTCAGAAATAGTTGAAATGGAGAATCAGTGATTGAATTTCAATATAATTAGAGTACAATTGATATGTACATCATTGTAATATAGAAACATGCCCAAGACTTTTTCGTTCAACATGTATGAGATATGAAACATTGATAAGTGTGTTTATTCTATTGCATGAGCGCTTTAGTAATATGAAATTGTTTTCATTGCATATAGACGAGCAACTAGAGCAACTACTTCCAGATATTGCTGGAACATCAAGAAAATAGGCTTAAAGAAGCAACTGTGAGTAACCTAAAATGGTCTCACTTTATTTATTTATTCTGTATATTACTGCACAATATTGATATATTACTGTACTGCATTGACTAATTGTGTACTAAATTCTGGACAATATATGTCAGAGGTAATTGATGCATGCAAAAAATATTGGAAGTGCTACTTGTTTGTAAATGAGACTGTCTACTTGAATATTCTGATTCTCAATTAAAAAGTTGAATGCCAGACTGAGGTCTGATGAATATGAGATTCTGACTGTGCATTAAAAGTGACTGCTATACATGGAATACTCTATATTTGAAGCGTTTTATAAAATGCATGATCAGATAAAGGCATTGTTATCAGAGTAGCCAGACTGAAAGAGCTTTAAGCTTAGAATTCTACACATCGAGCTGTGCTTTATGATTAGTGTTTTTGCACGTAGAGCTATGCTTCGTGATTACTGTTTCTGACTGAGCACTATAGGCTAGTATCTGTATCTGAAAGGCACTTGGTCACAACACTATAAAAATGAATATAAGTCTCATACATATAGCATTCATATATGATTGGAATTCATTGAATGATTTGCAAAGTCGAAATGTAATGATAAATTGACATGAACTATTTTAACTGTATGAACTGTGTGATTATATATTGATTGTGTTTTATTACATGAGTGAATCATTGAGGATAGTTACTCAATTGAATTCTCAAAACTCATAAAAATTGCAACGTGGCTTTTCAAGGTTTAGTAAAGGTATCCAGAAAGGCTCAGAGTATGAGTTCCAGGTTAGGATAAGTTTGCACCTGCATATGTATTTCCTTATGTTGTATCAAAAGTGCAATCATAAGTGTGTACAATGTGTATGAAAATGATTTTTAAAATGTAAAGTCTTTGTGACTACATGTGTTTCGTTTTTGTAATGGGCCCAAGTCTCTATTTAAACTCTAATGAGTTAAATAAAGATAGTAACTTTTGTGACTGAAATTGTTTATAAATAAAATGGGCCAAAATTGATCATTGATTTTTTGCATATCCACGTGTTGTTTTTTAAGGAGTTTGATTTACCGACTATGCTGGCATGCCACCGTAGTGGGGTACATACTCGGATATCACCAGAAATGTAGGGTACATATCCTACAAGAGTAGCTGCTAATTTTGGTATCAAAATCCAGATTTAGTATCTTACATGGGCGTTATCAAAAAATATGTCAAGTCACATGCATTTTAGACATATCATAGTAGGTAGTAGTAACTAATTCCTAGTATGAGTCGCATTTACATGAGTCAGATGCATAAGTATTTGTTAAAAGTTTGAGCTGATAGGAATAATGAGAAGAATGATGATCTGTCAGAAAGTGATAAAAAATGAGAAATATTATATGGTTAGATATGACAAATAAAGTTTCAACTCATTTGTATTAGTGGATGTATTATGGTATACGACATCAATATTATACTATGGTGATGTATCCACAAATGTGAAATAGATATGAATGTATTGTCAGGGATTGATTAAGGGAAGTAGTGATATAAATATGAGTGATGAGATTCAAAGTGTACAAGCCAAGTCGAAAGAAAATGAAATTTTCTATGACCTTGAGAGGTTAAACTTGGACTTGAACTGATTGTTGGAAAATGTGCTCTATGAAATTGAGATCGAAATTTCAAGAGAATTATGCATCTAAAATTTTGAATCGATTGAGAACATACATATGTGTGACAATATGATGGTAATTAGAAGGTGAGATAATCATAGTGACATATGTAAAAGCTATTAACGTTAAGTTGATTTGGTATTATGAGTACATATCTAAAATGAGATCACCATGATAAGTGGTAATAATGAGCGCATATGTATTATATATATGGAAATGATGTAGGTAATAATCTATGACTTATTAAATAATTATTAGTTATGATTTCCATGTAAAGATGACTTAGAATAATACATGAAAGTGCTTACAGTGATCAATTGGGGATAGATTGAGATCATTAATGATGTTACTATGGATGATAAATTCGAGTAACATGAATCACCATCATGAACCTTTTCACCCCGATCGTGGCAGGCACAAAAATGGAAATGTTATTTAGCATTAATTGGAATCCAGGTATCGTTAGTGAATGTTAGTAACTTCTAAATGAAGTTTTTCTTAGAAAAATAGAAATAAAATGACAAAAATTTTAGGTATTACTTAATAAATAAAAATAAAGAAAAATGGCAAGTCCATGGCCTATTAGTAGAATGCGCTCTGGTGGGATCCTCACGGCACAAATTCCACTTTTTATAGTCCAATGTTTTTTAAATTGTCATAACTACATCTTCAAATAAGATTAAATGATCTTGATGGTATAGAAATTGAACTTCTTGAAGTATTAAGAATGGCTGATAAACAAGGATGAAAATAGTTGACTGATAAAGATTAAATGAATAGTATAGATGTGGTAGTAAGAAATCATCTTTTGAAGAAGAATTTCACTGAATTCAGTTAAGTAAACCAAATGGTTTACTTTAAGATTGAGCAATGAAGAAACGAATCATAAATGAATAAGGAATGAATCAAGAGCGAATATTGGAGTTCCATTTCTAATGAAGACTCAGGTACAATAGGTTGAATATGCTACAGAGAGTACATGTAGCTTATCGATATAAGGTATCCAACTAGGTGATTGGATTCTAGAATTTTAGGTAACACTATTTTTACCGTAAGGAGAACTTAAGTTCACACTATATTCTATGTAAATATGTTCAGGAGATAAAAATTTCATTTGGTGAATGTGTTATCAATTCAAAGAGTTAAGGCCGGAAATAAACTAAAATATGTAAAGAAACTAATATGAGTGAATAGATATTAGAATAAGCTAGTATGCAAATAGTCGAAATTGAATGAATTGAGGAAATCATCTGAGGAAAGAAGAAACCGAAATTAGCATGAGATAGTATGACCTAATTGAGGAAATAGTTAAGATAATATGATATCTGAATAAGCGACTGGAAAATCGAATGATGAAGTAATGTGGAAAACTGAAGAGCATATGAAAAAAGCAATATCTCCACCTACATCATCAATTAGGTAAGAATTTCGAGCACGAAATTTCTTTAGGAGGGGAGAATTGTAACATCCCATATTTAGGGCTAGACCCTAGAATTATGAACTGAGCCTACTATGCGAAATTACAAGGGCACTACATGCTCATGCATCATTGTATATTCACACACATATGAATATTTATTGTTGACTTTTAAAATAATTGCTCATGTATGCATTGACATTTTTTGGGTATAATTAACTAATTAATGTGATTTAAAATATAAATTGTGATTTATGCATGGTAAAACTTTAATTGGAGACTACTAGTATTATTTCGGAATTTTTGGTGAATTTTAGGAATTTCTAAAATTTGGAATATTTTTGGACTAGGTAAATTATTGAAATACGGACCGATTAGAGTGTGATACGTGGAATGACTAAATTGATGACAAATGACTTGCATGCATGGTGATACGGGGACTAATGATTCAGTGAAAAATGTGTTACATGTGAAAGAACACGTAGTTAAGTGTTATAGATGACAGATTGTTCCTGCAGCTCCCTCTCTGGTCGTCTTCACCGAGAGTAGTGTGGTTATCAAATTGTCTTCTGGTTTTACCAAACACTGAGTATCAAGTTATTATTCTTGCGTGAGTGATTCACTCTCTTCAATGGCAATATTACTGAATCACGTAAGTAACTCTGATGATGTTTTGTGATGTTCATATATATACATGCATGAAAAGTTTAAGCAGTATAGTTTTGGTGAATAAATACACTAAAAGACTTAGATAAGGAACTGAATTTGTTAAAGAATGAGCAGTAATTGTATCTGGAATTAAATATGAGTTTACTAAGTGTTGTGAAGTTGTGAACTGCTAAAAGAATGAAAATACAGTAGTAAGAGAAAGGATGAACATAATAGTGAGAGAAAGCTTATGTAAATTTCGGTTTTCATGATCAATACCTTATAAGCTTGTAGTTGATTGGTTTTGAGATTGTATTGGAGTAAAAAAAAATATGAATTAGAAATGGATTAAAATGAAGAAGAGAGGGAGAGAAGTTCTATAAAAATGCATAACATGGAGTGCATGGGTGTGTCTTGGTTGCACACCCATGACACTACTAAAGCAAAGAGCTCATGATTGTGAGCCATCACAATCGTGACTCTGCACCTGAAGCTATTTTCCATACTGAATAGTCTTGCTTCTTTTGATCATAAATTCTTCTGTAGACCTCCAAATGACTTGATTCTTGAACGAATGGATTCTTAACACATTGTCCATAAAAATTGTTAGCTTTCTGAATTGATTTGAAAAAAGATTGGTTGAATGAAAGTGTGAGAATCTATTGGAATAGAATGAACTGAAATAATTTACTGAACATACTTTGGTATTTTCATTATATCATGATATGTAGAATTCCAAATGAGTTGATTCTTAATTCAAATGAAAATAGAGACATAAGCTACAATTTTCCTGAATAAAATTGTAATTTTGTTGTGAAGAATTCAAAATTTTTTTTCTGAAGTTGAAGTAAGAGTTCTATTATAGCTTAATAATAGACTGATGTATTTGGCGTATAACTTTCAGTATATTTAACTAAATTCAATGAACTTGGTGTCATTAGAGACCTAAGACATAGAGGAACAATTGTTTAGAAGGAAGTATTACTTAAATCCTTCATTTTCTGGATCTTATTGATCATATACAGTTAACCGAAATGGAATGTTTACAGAAACAGTTGAAATGGAGAATAAGTGGTTAAATTTTGATACAATTGATATGTACATCATTGTAATATAGAAATATACCCGAAAATTTGTCGTTGAACATGCATGAGATATAAAACATTGATAAATGTGTTTATTATATTACATGAGCGTTTTAGTAATATGAAATTGTTTTGATTGCATATAGACGACTAACTAGAGCTACTGCTTCCAGATATTGCCAGAACGTCAATGCAATAGGTTTAAAGGAGCAACTGTGAGTAACCTAAGATGGTCTCACTTTATTTGTTCTGTTATGTATATTACTGCGCATTATTGATATGTTACTATACTACGTTGATTGATTGTGTACTGAATTTGAACAATATATGTCCTAGGAGATTGATGCATGCAAACAATATTGGAAGTGTTACTTGTTTGTTAATGAGACTGTCTAATTGAATATTCTGATTCTCAACTGAAAAGTTGAATGCCATACTAAAGTCCAATGAATATGAGATTCTGACTGTGCATTAAAAGTGACTGTTATACATGGCATATTCTGTATTTGATGCATTTCATAAAATGCATGATCAGATAAAGACCTTGTAATCAGAGTAGCCAAACTGAAAGAGCTTTAATCTTAGAATTCTGCACGTCGAGTTGTGCTCTGTGATTACTGTTTCTTCACGTAGAGCTATGCTCAGTGATTACTGTTTCTGATTGAGCACTATAGGCTAATATCTGTATCTGAAAGACACTCGATCACAACACTATAAATACGAATGTGAATCTCATACATATAGCATTCATATATCATTGGAATTCATTGAATGATTTGCAAAGTCAAAAAATGTAATGATAAATTGACATGAACTATTTTGAATGTATGAATTGTGTGATTATATAATGATTGTGTTTTATTACATGAGTGAATCATCGAGGATAGTTACTCAATTGAGTTCGCGAAACTCATAAAAATTGCAACGTGGCATTTCAAGGTTTAGTAAAGGTATCCAGAAAGGCTCAGAGTATGTATTTCCTTATGTTGTATCAAAAGTGCAATCTTAAGTGTGTACAATATGTATGAAAACGAATTTTGAAATGTAAAGTCTTTAAAACTACATGTGTTTCGTTTTTGTAATGGCCCCAAGTGTCTACTGAAACACTAATGAGTTAAATAAAGATAGTAACTTTTGTGACTGAAATTGTTTATTAATAAAATGGGCCAAAATTGATCATTGATTTTTTGCATATCCACGTGTTGTTTTTTAAGGAGTTTGATTTGCCGACTATACTGGCATGCCACCCTGGTAGGGTACATACTCGAATATCTCCAGGAATGTCAGGTACATGTCCTGCAAGAGTGGGGTGTTACAAGATATGTATCCACATTGAATGGTGGTGCAATCAGTTGGAAAAGTTCTAAACAAAAGACTACTATAGATTTGACGATAGAGGCGGAGTACATTGCAGCTTCAGAAGTGACAAAGGAAGCGGTTTGGATCAATAAGTTCATCATTAAACTTGGTGTGGTTTCGAGCATCATTAACCCAGTGCAGTTGTATTGTGAAAAAAACGAGGCTATAGTGCAGGTCAAGGAACTAAGGTCTCATCAGAAGTCCAAACATATATTCAGGAGCTACCATTTGAATAGAGAAATGATTAGTAGAAATGATGTCAAGAAAGAGAGAGTTCCCATATATCAGAATATAACTAATCCATGACTAAGCCTATTTGCCAAAGAGTTTTATGTCACATGTACACGCCTATGATATTAGATATCCAGGCGATTGGCTTTAATACAAGTGGGAGTTTGTTAGAGAAGTGCTCTAAAGGCAATCACCTTTAGCATTTATTGTATAAATCATTTTATGATTAATAAATGCATTTTTCATTATTTTATGTTCATATAGTTATGGATTTGATGTTGATCTTAAATTGATTTAATGAAGTCTTTAATACAAAACATAGCATGGAGAAAATCATGACGAGATCATGATAATGAGATTCCTATCATGTGTAATTATGTTAGTATCTAAACTTTCCCTAGTCGTAGGATTAATGAGATGAGATATCATTAATCCAGATAGACTAACACATATGATACTCCTTGATTGGATCAACTAGTAGAACTCATAAGTTGTAGACAAAAGTTATTTAGAGTTAACATGTAGATGCTTACTAAAGTTAGTAAGTACATTGGATTGACCTACTATGAGATAATCATACGGATATTCTATTCCAATGTCAATGATAGTCTGATCATAGCAATGGTACAAGTATCATTTGACTTGAGGTGCTCAAGAATTTCTTAGATACTGATCCTATGCTTTGACTCCATTCATCAATGCCTTTCACAGGTTACTCATAGGGTGGTGTTGAGTACAGCTTGAGGTATTTAGAGGTAATTGAGTAGCCAATAAAGCATTCACCACTCCTAATAAAAGGAGATGACACCCATGGTCTCTTATTAGGGTCATTACTCAGGAGTCTCTAGCTAGAGCATATATGTGTCATGAAGAGAGTCTTCAATGATACATAAAGTAATGAGATCCTCAAGACAAGATCTAATATCACTTGGACTAGATCTGACGTAGTAAGTCTAGTGGGAGTTGACACTTTGACCATACTCTGAACTAAGTGGGTTATAGATGGTGAAAGCACAAATTGCATGGCAACATTACACATGGAAGGGTTCCTAGTCAAACCACTGGCTTTTCAATCAATTGGGGGTTATGACGTGTTGCTAGATAGTGCTCTTGACTTACTTGAATTAAGTATTAATTCAAGTGGATAATATAACGGGAAACCTAATGGGTCACACACATAGGAGATCCAAAGGATGAGTAAAATGTTCTTGAATGGTGACTCAAGATATGAGAGAGTATTTCAGGATTGTATCGCGATGTGATCATGGTAGAAAATGTTACATGGAATGAATTAGAAATAAGTGTTGTTGGTTACCAATTTGGTCATTAACTTCTCAAAACTTCCATTAATGCATGATATTCATATTCATTAACTTCCATTAATGTATGCTATTTGTGACCATGAACTTTCGATACTCTCCATTAGTGATGGGGATGTTGGATCGGAAAAATAAAGCATGCCATATTTGAAGAAATGGTAGATTTCAAAACTTTTTAGAAATCTAAATTGCAGCGGAAGCAATATTTCCAAATCATCATGCCAATATATACATGATATGGTATAAGGATAATAAACATAAGAATAAGATCAAGAATATATTACTAACTCGAGCTACAGCTTTGACTCCTCGCTACACTATCCTATCCTCAACAATATATCCTCTCCTAAGTATTGTATCCTCTTCTCGATATTGTATCCTCGACCAATCTGATCTACCACTTGTTCTTCATGGACAACTTGGTTATCAAGATCCTTTGGTGAGAAAGGAGAAGAAAACTTTAGGGGAGAATTTTCTTAGAAAAAAGAAGACCAAAAATGAGACACTCTCATGTAATTTTCAATTTTTTCATGCAAGATAGGAGAAAGAATGATAAAAATGTAAAAAACCCTTCTTACATACTCACACTTTCAGTTAACAACAAAGGAAAGAAGAGTTTTCCATCCAATGCATCATTCCTTCATTTAATCAATAACAAAGAAGCCATTAAATGAGACTCTTCTAATTTGTCTTTAAGATATCTATATGAAAAGTCTATTAACCTAAATGAGACCTATCAATTTTTTTTTGATGATCAAAGAAGGAAGATGGTCCATCTAATGTACATCTTTCTTTTTTAATCTAATGAATTCTAATAGGTTACATGTTATCATTAAAAGATAACCATTAAAACATTTAATGGTAAGTTCATAACTCCATTTAATGATGATAAACCAAGATAAATACCATTTTTCTTTAGCAATTCAATGACAAACGTGTAGCTGCACATTCAACCTTAATGAAAAACGAAATTGCACTTTACTTTCTTTACATGTACATACACTTGCTTTCTAGGTCACTATATTTACATAACTCTAACAATCTCCCACATTCCCTAAAGCAAGTATGACATGTTGGCCCCCGAATCTTTTTTTCGATAAATTAGCATGATTAAATTAATTTTGGGGTCTCACTAGATTAATATCTATTGGAATTAATGAGCTTGCTAATGTGGGTAAGATAATATGACATAGGTTAAGGGAATTGAAGTATTAAAGTAGTAAGAGTGTGTAAGGGCAAATTTGGCAAGTCCCATAAGTTTAAAAGCCATAAGGCTTTAAAATGAAGGGCAAAATGGGCATTGTGTCAATATTTAAGGGTATGAAAGGGAGAAGATGAAGGGTTGGATTAAGTTAGAAGAAGCCAAAAACGTGATTGAAGAAAAGAGAGAAGAGAGAAGCTAAAAAAAAAATAGAAACAAGAGAGTTTTACTAGGTTTTGATTGTTCTAATTCTTAAAGAGGGACTTTGAAGTTGAGCAAGAAGGAAAAAAGGAAGAGGAAGATTAGAGCCTTCTTTTGATATAAGAAACTCATTAAGTGGTGAAGATTCAAGGTAAGTTGATGTTAAATCTTTTGGATTCTTGGAAAGGTTTTGGTATAAAGAGCTTAGAAAATGCATGGGTGTAAATATTCTAGGACCCATTTTATGCATATGTTTCTTTGGATTCTATTTTGGAATTCCTATTGATTTTGGGATTTGTATCAACGTTGAAAAAAATCAAAGGAGGTAAGAGGAAGAGGAGAGACACATTTGAGCAAGTTATAAGCAAGGAAATTCAAGGTGGTTTCACTTTTATAATTAAGTAATAAGCCTTTAAAGCTTCTTTCAAGAAACGACAATAAAAGTTTTCAATTACCTCATTCATGTGCATTTATTGTTTTGTTTATGTTGTAAGAATGTGCTACATGGCTATATATGAATTGTGTTAATGGTTGATGAAAAAAAACTTTGAAAATGGATTTCTCTTGAAAGGATGCATGATTATGAAATCATGTTATTAAGAATAGTTTTCAAAATATATCAAGTATATGAAAAGCAAGTTTTCAAGAAGTTCCATTTTGGGCAACAAGTTTACCATGTTTATGAAATACATGTTATGTGGGTTTGTGGCAGTCCCTCAAGAATGTCACATACACGTTGATCAAGTCATAGGCTTCTCTCGCCTGCCCGCTAACAGCACAAACTCCTCCATGGACTCCTTCAAGCTTACGAACATAAAGGACCATTATGTAGAAATGTGTAGTGCGTCATGTTTCTAGATCAACCCAAACCATTCTAATGTGTTTATGTTATGTCAACAAGTTTGATGCATTCATGTTTTGTAACTTGTGAATTTTTGGCTGAAGGTCTAAGAAACATGTGTTTTATGAACTCATTGAAAGTATACTAGTAAAATGTTCTCAAAAGTTTTGCTTATTTCTCAAAATTTTTGCTTAAAATTATTTCTGGCTTTTAGCTCACCCTCATTCTCCTCCCACATCCAGGTGATGAGCAAGGTATCGAGTAGTCAAGGGTCAAGGCATCACTTCGATTATTGTTTACTTTGTATTTGAAGCAAATTTTGTAAAGCAAGGCTTTAGTTACATTTTGAACAACTCTTGATTCATGTATCTTCTGTATTTTTGGAACTTTAAGATATTACTATATTTGCAACTTGAAATGCCCACCAAAGCTTTGTAAAACTCTTACCTTTTTTATGCAAATGAAATATAATTTGCATTGTAATCAAGATTCTCTCTTAAGTTTGTACATTGCATTTTTAAGTTTTCATAAGGGAAAAGTTTGGGTTCAAACTTCAGGGGAAGGTCTGGATTAACTTAGGCTACTTTAGGCTAATGTGCTATCCAGAAAGTTGTAGGTCTTTCCCTTAGCTTTCCAACAATATATTGTATAGATTTTATGGGCATCTAGGTCAAAAGTTATGGTCCTTAAAAGAGGAGATGCTTAGGAGTATAGAGTTATATTGTCTGCAAAAATATATCGTCTGTGATGACATCATTACATCTGTAAGGGTGTATCATCTATAAAGATGCATCTTTTGTAAAGATGTATCATCTGTAAAGAAGTATCTTTTATGATGACGTCATATCATCTGTGATGATGTCATATCATCTATAGAGTTGTATCGTCTGTAATGACGCTTCTTTTAAAGAGTTACATCATCTTAATATGACTTTGTGTAACATCCCATCACCGATGGGAAGGGTAGAATAGTAATTCGGAGTGGTTAGTGGTTAATGAGTGCTTAGAATCGCCATTATATGTTCATGCATAATACAACACATACACATACACATGCATAGTAAATATTGCACATAAAAATGACTGTACATGCATTCATGATATTTCTCGGTATATTTGTTAATAAATGTGAGTGTTATGAAAAATGTGATTTGTGTGCTTGAAAAATTGAGTTGGAGAGGGTCATTGAGGTTTTAGAATTTTTGGTCAAATTTAGAAAATTTCTTTTTTCTCTGAAATTTCAGGTTGATTTTTGGACTAGAAAAAATGCCAAGGGGTAGAATAATTGTTACCGGTAGTAGAAATTACTGTCCAATGGCACTGAAAATTTAGATACATGATTTTAAGGATTTCTTAATTTGAGCCATTAGAAATTTGGGGATAGATTGGTGTAGAAATTGAAATTAGTTGGAAAAAGCTTAAAAATGTGACATGTGGCAAGTGAAACTTGTCACTTGCCTAACATGCCACCATGTTAGTAATTGTTTAATAAGACCACCTTTTTGGTTTAGGCTTTCTCGATGCTTCTTCTTTGAAAAGGAGTTTTGGTGATTTAAGTTAGAATCCTCCATCAATTCTCGCAGCTTTCTTCTTCCTTGCTTCTTCTTGCAAGTTTGACCATCTTTTACACTCTTTATCACCTTGGTTTTCTCTTCTTTATTGACAAAAAATCCAAACCTTATACCCCCCCTCAAGTAGATGATGATGATCGTGCATGTTGGAGGGAGTTAGAGATTTTGTGGTAGTTTAGAAGATTGGAAGATTTGGAAGTTTAATTAGGTAAGAAATATGTTTTATCTTATCGATTTGTAGTTAAATAAATCATTTGTGGTGTTATTTAAAATTAATTGCATGGAAATTGTGTTTAGAGTATATGGGTGTGTGTGGGTGAATTTCTTGGCTATATGAATGATGAATGATGTAGAATTTGATGAATGTAAGTTAGAGATGTGCTGGAAGTGAAAGTATGTGTAGAAAAGTGTAGGAAAAGGATGGATGATTGAGTATATGTTGCTGCCACATTGTGGGTAAATGTTGAAGTGGATGTCTTGCCTTGGTTGTGGTTAATATATTGAGTGAATTGAGTAGTGTTTGGTGTAGAAATGGTATGGAAGAGATAGAAGAAGAGTTAGGTGGAAAATCTGGAAATGTGATTTGTGTATGTTTCAATGATTTAGCCATAACTTCTTCTATAATGGTGCAATTGAGATGATTTTTAGGTTGAATTAAACTAGAAGTGTTTGGATATATTTCTTGTGAAGGAAGTGTTGTTAAATTTTGGCTTGAAGAGTTCCACAATTTGACTTGAATGTGAGAATATGTGTAGGGATGAATAGTAGCTCTAGAATGGCATTTTTGTGATCTGAAACTTTGGGAATTTTTTTGTTGGGCCCCAAATTATTTTTCTTGATGTTATTAAGTATGAATTATGTTGATTGTACAAATTGTTGCATAGTTTGATTTTTACTGGAAGTGTTAATGGGAAATTAAGATTAAATTGAGATTAGTGTGAAATAAGTGGTAAAGAAAGAATAAAAGTGTATAAGGGGTAAAATGTATGAGGGCGCTATAGGAAGTTCACTTAAGGGTAAGAGGTTTTAGGCTTGCATGGAGGGGCATTATAGTCCTTGCTCATTCTTTTAGGCTTAAGTGAAAGAAAATAGAAGAAAGGAAAAATAAAAAGAAGAGAGAAAGGAGAAGAGGAGTCGTGGGAAGAGAGGAAGAAGAAGAGAAAGAGAGGAAAGCTCAGGTTTGATGAATTCCGAAGGATTTGAAGCATTCTCTGGTAAGTATACGTTTGTTTCTTCTTGTTTGAGATGGATTGAACCCCTAGAATTGCTTGGAATGGGGTAGAATCGTTGGAGTTAGGGTTTTCGGCAAAATGGGAAAAATCTCTTAGGTTGTTTGATCTTGTTGTGTTTTGTTGATGATTTTGTGTTAGAATGAGCTTAGAAAGGAAGTATAGGACATGATTCAAGGGTTAGATGTGTTTTATTTGAGAGAGGAAAGGATTAAGGTTTGAAAATGTCGAAAAATCTGGGTTCGAAGTCGACCTCCCGACCCGCACGCCGCGACGTGCGTAAGGTCGCACGCCGCGATGTGCATCAGGCCGCACGCCGCGATGTGCCAGGCCGCACGTCGCGACGAGCGAGCCTTCGTCGCGGCGAGGCCCAGTTTTCAACAAAGTTGAATGTTAATGTTTTGGGCATATCTTTCATTACAGAAGTTCTATCGAGGTGATTTTTGATGCGTTGTAAACTAGAGTCATAGATCTACAAATTTTGTGAAGTAATGAAGTTCTGAATCAGTCTTTAAGGATATGAAAATTTGGATGGAAGTTAAGAATGGAAATATTGTTTCAGCATGAGTTATTGAATGGGATTTTGGTTCTTATTTTAGGAAATCAAGTGAGGCAAGAGGATCAAGAGGCTCAAGAGGAAACTCATTCCTAGGCAAGTACAAGCAAGGATTTCAAGGTGGGTTCATGTTTATAATAGAAGACATAAGTCACTCATTGTTTTGTTCAAATCAAGAAAGATTTAATGCTTTAAATTGCATCATCAATGATTGCATTACATGCTATTGTGGAATGATTATATTTTTCTATATGATTTGCATTCATGATTATTAAAAAGGTTTTAAAAAGGGTTGTTCTCCTTTCAAGAATACATGTACATGAAATCATGTTTTACGAAATATATGACAAGCAAGTTTCCAAGCAAGTGCCAGTTTGGCAATCAAGTTTACAAGACTTTGAATCATGCATGTTATGTGGGTTTGCGGTATGTCCCTCACGAACAGTCAAGTGTACATTGATTGACGAAAAGGCTTCTCCCGCCTGCCCGTAAGTGGCACAGGGTTTCTCACAAGGATTCCCTAACGAAACTACGTCTACACATAACCATTTCGATGGGAATGTGTAGCACGTCATGAATCAGGGACTAACCCAAACCATTATGTTATGTTATGTGTTTATGATATGTTATTATGAACCATGCATCATAAATTGTCCAAGGTTCAAGCATTTCAAGATAATGACTCATACATGCTCAATTGTTATGATTTCAACAAGTACCACGACAATGAGTTATTTTTGATTACTTTTGCTTATTTTAATATTATAAATATGTTCCCACGAGCTTTATAGCTCACCCCCTCTATTCTCCCCCATTCAGGTGATGAGCAAGAGACCGAGTGAGTCACGAGTTACGTCAGCACTCCATTTTGTTATGTTTTACTTATTTTCAATATTATATTTTTGGAAGTCAAGGCTTTAGTTACATTTCAAGTATCATTGGTTCAAGGGTATTTTGTATTTTTGGCTCTTGAATTCAAAGTTGTAATTTGGTTTGACATGTTCTTAAAGCTTTGTAAAACTCATCTTTTGGATAATGATTTATGGATGTGTTTGATTTAATCATGAAAGCAGGGTTCAAGTTTGTTTCATGTGGATCCATTGAGTTTCCGAGGGTCATTTTCTGAAATCGTTTAATTAACATGTTTCATCCCACGCATACAGCACCATGCTCTCATGCCCTATGTTGGGCTTCGAAAACGGGGTCCAACATTTTCTGGGTTGATTTAGGCATATTTTGCTCAATTGGTCTTCATGAAAGTTGTAGCTTTTCTTGGTAGCTTTCTATCTCCATAACATGTGCCATTTTTCGACATTGGAGTTGATAGTTATAAGTGATTGAAATGTTGATATGGTTTAGGTGATATTTAACAATATTTAACAGGGCAGCCACGATCATGTGGGAATTTGACCTAGTTAGAGGTATAATTTGCTTCTAAGTTCTCATGAAAGTTGTATAATGTGTTCAGATCTTTCTATTGATATAAAACATGGAATTTTTGGACAATGGGATAGGAAATTATGATTTTTAGAAGTTGTGGTACTGTTTAGGATGACTTTTATTGGACAGTAACTTTGATTGAGATTTTGAATCCTTTAAAGTTGGAATTGGTTTTCAAGTCCTAATGGAAATTGTAGAGCTTTCTTGGATCTTTCTATGGATACCAAATTTGTCAAATTTAGACTCTTGAGTGCAAAGTTATGCATTGTGGAAGAAGAGAGGAAAATAAGTGAAAAAAGGGCGATATGGGAACTTGCAGCCTCGCGGCCACGACGATGTCACGTTACGAGACGTCGCGATCGCGAGTCGCTCGCGATCACAAGCCGGCCCTTTTGGGTGAGTCGGCTCGCGAGCCGTCGCGCATGCGGTGCTGCTCGCTGGCTCACCTGACGTCCATCCACTCTTTTGCTTATAACGTTTCCATCCGACCTCCGATTGACCCGATTTTTAAGGCATTGGATTTCTACGACGCTCACCTAACTCTCCATGAGAATTTGTGGATTTTGAGATTAAATTAAAAATGATGGATTGAATCAAAGTGAGAGGATCGATTATAAGAATATAAATTTGTTATTTTCTGGATATACTTCAGTGTTTTGGCAATATCTGGACCTATAGAAATCCAAATTGAGTTATTTTGGTCTCTATGGATTACTAAAACATAGGGGAACATTTCTATTAAAGATAGGTTGACTAGTTTACCTCATTTTCACTTTCTCATTGATCGCAAGCAGTAGAAATAAGTCTATGAGAAATAAATTGTGAGTTTAATGGTTTTGTGAAGAAATTTATGGAATGATACCCGGGATTGTCACGAACATGCATTGTACACATTTCAATTCCTGCATGTGCATTATTATATACTTCTTATTGTGCAACTTGTGATATATGTGCATCTTAATTGTTATAGAGGCACAATTAGGACGTCAACCCATAGACGTTGCCGAGACTTCCAGGCACTAGCTTCAGAAGCAGTTGGTGAGTAACCTAGATGATTTTTATCAATTATTGTTGATTATGATTCTGTGGCGGATAATGGTGGCTTGTGATTTGATTGTAGATTCCGGACAGAAGGTCCGATGACTGTGTATTGGGGAGTTTTGTTATTAAAGTGCTACTTGTATGTGAATATGAGACCTACATGTTTATGATGTGAGTGATTGTGACTTATGCATACATGCTTTTGATGTGATTGACTATGACATATGCATTTCATTCACAAATGCATAATTAGATAATGACAGTTGTGACCGGAGCAGCCACCGATTAGAGCATAAAGCTCAACTAGTGTATTTGAGCCTCGAGCTCAACAGTGATTTAGAGCCTCAGGCTCAATATTTAATGAGCCCTATACGGGACAGTTTAGACACTCGGTCACAACACCGTAATAATTGAAAAAGTATCTCACGAGCATTTCATATGCATTTTGTCAAATGTGTTTGATTGAGTGAAATGTACAATTTCTTATGCCTATGTGACAGTGTGTTAATTATGATAAATGTGAAATTGTGCTATAATTGTGATATGAATTGTTGTGTTGCATGGATTGAGTGAACCATCGATGATGGTTACCTCATTGAGTTCGCAAAACTTACCAAAATTACAACGTTATCTTTTCAGGACCGAGAGAAGACTCCTAGCTACAGAGAGACTTTTCCAGCCGTGTAGATTGTTTCTGGAAAGAGAAGTCATGGCTCACAGGTCGGTCAGCTGGGACTTTTGGATGGCCTAAATAGATTTGATGCTTTTTCCTCTTCCATGTTGATTGACCCCAAGTTTATTATATAAATTGGCTACACTTTCATAGTTTTTAATGTGTTTTTTCAATCTTAATTTGTGATTTTTGTGCTTTAATTAGTCCCTTGCATGAGCTCATACTTTATACAATTTGATAGCGAAATTCTTGCAAATTGACATTAATTCCATCATAATTTTTCCAAGGACAATTGATACTGCAAATTGTTGTTTCATATTGTAGGGGAAAAGAAGAGTCAAAAGGATCAGAAGAGTTGACAAGTCGCGGCCACATGAAGAAGTTCGCATGTCATGACGTGCTACAAGCAGCACGCCGTGACACCAATCAAATAACACGCCCCGGAAAACAATCCAAGAAGACACGTCGCGACGTCAAAGAAGCATCTCGCCGCAGTGAGCAGACAGATATCCGGACTTTATTTGGAAAGTTCTCTCACTGTGTCGACCTGACCCGCAACCATCATTTAAAAAATTGCTAAATTTAGGTCAAACGAGGATCATCTGTCGAGATATACTTGGGAGGCAGAGAGACAATTTTTCCACAGAACACGATCACCCCTTCAGCTTCGACCTTCGCCATCATCTCTACTCCACCACCAGTCTCTACTGCAATCATGGGTGACATCCGATCTTCAACAGTCGTGAGAGAATCCGGAGTCATGCTTGGCTAAATCCACATTTCCTCTTGAGAATGTAATATCAGCTTGAGTTCACTGGTTCTTAAAAAGGGAGTTAATCTTACATCGTCAAGTTAATTGCATTGTTGTAAATTCCTGAGTTAGGGTTTACTGCCGTGTAGTTAGATTAGCTTGGTTATAGTTTAATCAGGTGTCGAACGATGTCATGTGTTATGAGATTGGTTATTTTTAAAACTTTGATGCTCAATATATGAAGTTTCATATATGTCTTTTAGTGATTGTGTTAATTCTCTTTATCTGCCTAGTTGTGTTTGATATTGAGGGTGTGCTTGAGCCAAATGACCAATTGCATTAACTTGTCCATTTCACACACTAAGATGCATTTAACAAGGTTATAATTAACGAAGTTCGTTAATTAAAACCTTGGACTTAAAGAGTCCCTTAAGGTTCTAAGGCTTAAGAGCATTTAATGGAATCTTGAAAAATGGAGTTCATTAATCAAGATTCTGGACTTAAGGAGAATCTTTAAGGTTTGTTAATCGAAAGCTTAGTGAATTTCACTCCCTAAAAATTTGTTTTGAACCATGATAGCCTAAGCTCATTTTCAAGAAGATTTATTCTCATTTGCTTATTACTCAAATTTTCAATCTCATTTATTTCCTTAAAATCCAAAAAGATACTTTTTATACTTTGTCCTTCAATTTTAGTTAAATTTCCTTAGTTCTTTTTAATGACCAAAACCCCATTTTATAAACTTTGATTGCAATTTCTGACAATTAGGCTAGCTTAGACCTTTTTCACTTGGTTTCAATTAAGTGAGACGACTCGAGGTTGCATCCTGTATTGCAATCCTTAGAATTTGATTATTTTTTATTCGGTTTCTAAGGGATTGATCTTTAGATCGACACGAAGAACCAATCAAAATGGTGTCGTTACCGGGGAACCAAGAAATTAGTTTACCGTAGGATAGCCATTGCCATTTCATTTCAATTGTCGTTGATAATCGGAATCTTTGCTTTTGCAGTGCATTTAGGATAATTTAATCTTCATACTTGTTCATAGTATAGGTTTTGATTTTCATTTGCACAAGCATACTTCCATACTTTAATTTTTTCTTACTCAGCAAATTTTTCACGCATACACACTCATACATACATCCATACACTCATACACTCGCATTCATCACATTTCACTTTTACTCGACTTTGTTTGATTGTGAAAAAATTTTGTTACTTTTTCCTTTATCTGTGGATTGATTTTGCACATGCCCAGGAGAGGTAGACTTGTTCAATTCCAACATGAAGTTGAGAGACTGTTGGCCCATGAAATTTTATTTATTTATTTAAGCATGTCTAAATTATTTTGAGGTATTGTCTAGATTATTTTGAGGTTTTATCTCTTAAGAAAATGGAAATTAAATGATGGATTATGTTTAAGTTAGAGTGGAGTATGTTATTAGATACTGAAAGGAATAAGATGGTGTAAGGGCATTTTAGGTATATCATCTATGTTTTAAAGACTTAAGGCTTTTAGGGAGGGCTAATGTTGGAACCCGATCCAGAGACCGGACCCCAACTGCTTATAACTTAACACTCTTACTCTTGCTTTAATTCCACATCTATTGGACCCATTTCTAGAGCCCAATTTCTGGAGTCCTAAAGCCTTGTGCTTCCTTACAGGGTCTTTAGCTGTAACTCTACATTCGTGGCGAGCGCAGGCTATTTAAACACCAAAATCATGAGTTGACTTATTCATATAAGTTGTGACTTTATGTCTCAAGTTTGTTTTGGAACAAGAATCACCTCAAACGGAGTTGTATAACTCAAGTTATACTCAAAAAGCCTAAAAGAGCTCATACTCCAAAAATGTTCTCCAAACCCACCTCTCATTTATTTTAATGCAAAATTCTTCAATTTAACTCCAAATGGTACAAATTTTTTTAGGGAGAAATATATATGTCTTAGAAATATAATGGTTTAAGTCTCACCTCAATTGGAGGTTGGATGAGGGATTTATGCCCAAAATAATAGACTATGTTCACTTCCAAAATCAAAATGAAACTCTTTTGGCGCGATTATCATAACTTTTAATCTAGATGTCGGATTGAGTTTGTTCATTGACCATTAGAAAGAAGATATCTATATATACAACGTTTATGAATACCACAAAACTATATTCTGCCCCTAACCTTGTCCAAAATCACAATCTTTCCCGTAGCTGTCCTTTAAACGGACACGTTCGGGTGAAAGTGGCCCAAATGATTTGAGAATGTCCGTTAAACGGACATACAAGTCCGTCTAACGGACATGGGCAGGCTAAGGGGTGTTTTTTGCACCCGAGGCTGTACGTTTAACGGACATCCATGTCCGTTTAACAGACATGCCATTTTACAAAACTCTAATTCCTCTTCTAATGCATCTCAACTTAGACCTAACTTCATAACCACTTGTACACTTCACAATTTTATTCATTCCCAAGCCTAAACACTTCACAACCCTTCAAACTCCCAGTTCAACTCACCAACTTCACAATTTCCAGATTAATTGGTTCATCAAACCATGAATTGAATCCTTAATCATCAAGGCTATCATAAACTCACAAGCAATATGAACATAAAAAATGACTTAAACAGATATCTTCCAATTGTCATAACTTCTTACTCCAGATCCTAAAAAGTACATATGATACCTCAATGGAAAGATAACAAGATGCTCTACAACTTTCATGAAGGATGATAAACTCAATTCCATCACTAAAGGAGGTAAAAACTCACTCAAATGCATTGCTCTTATAATGACCAATGAAACAGTGAAATAGCCACAAGAACAGTAACTAGTATAGGTTTAACCCCCATAAGTTTTTACTTGTAACTCCAAATAAGGCACATCATATACCATTAGAAAGCTCTAAACGTATGCTACATTCTTCAAGAAGACACCTCAATTCAATTCTGACACTAAAATGGTCTAAAACCTAGGTAAAGTTCTGTCAAATTTTGTAAAAATTTGACAGCACCTACTCTGTATATTTAATTGGCCAAACTTCAATTCAATTACCCTCATCTGCATAAAACTCAAAATCCAACCTCATACAACATAATTCAATTCCAAAGTGTCTCCAGATACAAATTTAAGGGCAACAACCACACTCCTAGATATCTATACCATTCCACATTATAAAACAATACAATCTCAATCCTTCTTCTTTTGCTAATTCAAACCATACAATGGTGCATTTGAATAAGACATATGCAAATTTCATAGATTACATTCAAACCTAACATTCTTGCATTTACATGAACAAGTTGAGTTATTACAACACTTTAGAGGGCATTTAGCCCGATTACAATCTAATAGATCAAAATCAAAGTACAAAGTGGAGCAAATCTCCAAATGCAACCTAATGCTTCATTTCTAAAAAAAAGAATTCTAAATTTAGAACATTGAAGTGGTGTCTCACTCCCAATACTGTAACTCGTGTTCCCGCTCGTTACCTGTGGAGGGGGAAAAGGGGTGTGAGCTCGACGACTCAGTGGGTAACAGCTTAATAATTAAGAAATAAGCAAAAACGTTCTTAATTCCTTTATTTTCAAAGCAACTTTTAGATTGATAAAAATATTTCAAACTTATCAAGGCCAATTTACATTGCTCAAAATGCTTTCACTTCATCAAAACTCCTTAATTTCAAAGCCAATATCACATTGATGAAAACCTTTACAATTTTATTTAAAACTTTTCACACATCAAGCTATCACATAAGCATAGATAAAGTGGTTTATCAATTTATCAAAGGCAATTACCAAACAATACAATAGAACAAAAACAATTTAATCAAACATATCAAATAATCACATAAAAGACGGTTTGGGTGGATCCAAACAGGACGTACTACACATTTCGGCAGAGCGGTCATATGTAGCCGTGAACACATGAGGGAGTCCGTGAGGAGCTCCATTGCCACTAGCGGGCAGCCGGGAGAAGGCTATTATAGCACCCTAACTCCCGCAAGACCCGAACCTGATATCGATAGTGATATCCGAGCCCGTGCCTCACGAGGGTGGCATGCTAGATTAGTCAAAGCAATTTAAATACGTAGTAAGACCTTTTTATTATTTTATTTTTGTTTTGAAAACAGTTGAGTTGTGCCCACTTTATTTCATAATCATTATCAGTATAACAGTTACAGTCAAAAAGGGCACTCAATTGCATTTAACCATTTCACATACAGATATCCATAATCAAATTGGGTCCAATGTTGATCCTAAACACTTGCAGTGATCACAACACAATTACAACGATAACCAAATAGGACCCATTGAACTGAAAAGCACTAATATGCGGAGGCCGCAGAAATACAAGTTTACACTAGACAGAACGACACTAATGTAGACGTGAACTGATCCCGACCTTAACTCTGACTTGCAATCGGTAATCATACTCCCGTGCCCAATGGGGTACTCTTCGATCCCTGAAAAATATTTTCAATGTTGGGTGAGTTTGCGAACTCAGTGAGAAACCATCATCGATGGTTCACCCAACTTATGCATATATACACAATTCACATCATATCATACATATTAGCACGTTCAGAAGATCACATGCATTCAATTTCACATTTATAAGGCGTTTCACCTTTAACACAATTCATATTCAATCATTTGTATATGCGATGCACATGTGACACTCTCCATTTTTATTACGTTCTTGTGATCGTGCGCCTGAAACTGTCCCAGTGACGGGCACATTACGTTGAGCCAGTGGCTCTGAAAACGTTGGGCGTGATATGCCCTGATACATTGAGCCTGAGGCTCTGAATACGTTGGACCTGAGGTCCTGTGCGTTGAGCTTAAAGCTCTCATATACGTTAGCTCCTCCGGTCACAACTGCCATTATCTGATCAAGCAGTTATGCATGAATGCATATGCCTCAATTTGCAATAACTGTGTCACATCCTAACACACCACGTCCAATTTTGCACTTAACCAATTAAATCTCAATTATGCACATTTAACACTTCTATAACACATTCCAAATATTTCAAACACCTGTGGTCCGAAAACAATCAAAACAATCACACATAATCCTTCCTTAACTCCTCATGGCATAATTGCATAGAATTAAACACATCCAGGTTGAGAAACCAACTAGGTTACTCACCTCAGAACTTCCGAGCTACCGCCGGGAAGTCTCTGCTATATCGGACGATCGACGCTCCACTTGCGCCTCTTTAACAATCAGAATAATCACACATTATCAATTGCTCAATTTCTAATATTCAATAATGCATATGTAGCGAATAAATTATGTACTATACATGTTATGACATTTCCAACTTTATTCCCGATCCTTCTCCAATTCGACCCTTTTTCACTCTAATTAATAACAATCTCCAATTTCATGATTCAATTGACTAAAATCCAAATTTTCTAAAGTCACTCTCCAATTAATCACATTAAGTCTCCCATTCGATTTCGAGAATCATCGAATTAAATTCCAAAATTCCATTCTTCTAAATTACAATTCTTAGTCTCTAATACATAATCAATCACTAACCTCAAAATCCTTCATTCAATCAAGTTAAATTTTTCTTCAGAAATTAGGCGTCCTCGCCGCGGTGAGTCTCCTCGCCTCGTCACGACGCACGATTCTGCTCTCCTCGCGGCGAATCCTCAAACGCTCGTCGCGACGTGCGAAGAACAAACGCTCGCCGTAGAGTGCGTAGCTGCTTGTCGCGGCGTGTGACTGAAATCCGTTTGTCGCGACGTAGAAGTAACAATTCGTCAAGACGTGCATAAAGGGGTGGCTCGCCGCGGCGTGTTCATCACACGTTGCGACGTGCGAACCCAGAAATGCATCCGAAACCCAGAATTTCCCAGATCTTCTGATATAAAAACCATCCAATTCAATTCACATCACTCCTAAACAACTTTCTATACTAAACCCAACTCATTTCTAACCTCAATTCTGTCAAATATTCATTATCTCTCAAATACCCAAATCAAAATCAACAATTTCCTCAAAACCTATATCATCCGAAACTTAAAACTTTCTAAACAATTAATAACTTGATTCCATGCTCAAATCAAACCATTTAAAACATAGACAAGTAAAAACTTACTTGATTCAAGCTTTCAACCTTTCACAAATTACTCAAAATACTCCAAGCTCAACTCACGCACGGTTCCTCTTAATCCAACACAACTTCCATTTTCTTTAAACCCCAAGCTTAAGGATGGATGAAGGATGAAGGAAGAGCAATTAATCGAGAAAGAAGAAATCAAGGCATCCTCGAGGAAAGAAAATCAATTTTCTTTCAAGGTAGAAGACAAGCATCGAGGAAAACCATTTTCAAAGGAAAGGGGTTTAAAAATAAAGGGACTTAGGTCTTGTTTGACAATTTAATTGCCACAAGTCCAATTCTTAGGGTCTAACAATCCAATTCTTATTCTAATTTCTCCCGATTACGCAATGACCAAGAATAATAAATCCTAAAATCATAACTTAAATTTTCTCAGGCCAATTGCCAGTCAATTTCGAAACCGGAATTCCATTAATCAGTCATTATGTCATTTTTCTGGTCCGGACCCATATCTCTAAAAATTTCAGAAAAATTCCTATAAATCCTCAAAAATAGGAAATACATGATCCTACACTCCAATTTCAATTTTCAAACCTCTAAAATTCAATTTCACTTCAATTCTATATTCGAAGCACAATCTATTCAATTATCATCCAAATTTTCCAATTTACACTATCATGCCGAGAATATGTCATACGCTCATATGCTTGTGCAACACTAATCATTTATCAATACATATAGAGGCTATGATGCATGTACAATTTCACAATATGAATACACTCTATCCTAACTCATTCGAATTACCGATATGCCCATCACATCGGTAACGGGATGTTACAATTCTCCCCTCCTAATAAAAATTTCGTCCTCAAAATTTCCTATATGATTGATTAGGAAGGCAGGGGAAATTGTTTCACTTAAATACTGCTTCCCACTTATTTGACTACAAGTCAAATTTCTGCTAATTAACTAAAATCAATACAATCAATTACCCAATTTTTTTCTAACACTTTTCATTGTTTTAACTGCTTCCTCGAGCTTACTCACGATTCCTCATTTTCGGTATCAATAATACATATATTGAATCATAGCAATATTTCCTAATCCTGTTTAAGTACACTTAATCATCTTTTTGATTTTTAAACTGTCTTACTAATCCATTCATACACAATCACATAGAGACCACCTAAAAATGAATTCAGTTTCCCCCATTTACCCTTGTCTCCATCTATGTATTTTGGCCGAGGCGATACACTTCGAAAAATTTCATTTATCGCTTATCAGATTACATTTCCTTAGAGTTATAACACTAATTTCATGAGATTTAATAACCTCGATATAGACAACTCAACTCATTTTCAATCACTTGGATCATTTAATCCCTATTACAGATTTATTTTACTAATGAACATTATCTCTAATCAATCATATCCTTTGACTATCGAAGGGTATCACCAATAAAACAATTGATATACCCACAATAATTCTAAATTTTACATCAAATCTCATACCCCTATAACTCCACAAACATCAGGTTCACATTTATCTCCAACAATCAAGTCTGTTAGTTAATCACTAATAATCATTCGATTTTGCGTTCTCTTTCAATGCACTCTTTCTAGAACATATGACTTCGATTGTTCCTTGCAATTTATCTAACAGTTTCTTTAGAGGATAAAAACACAAACTTCTAAATCCAGTCATAAGTATCATTTTCTTCAAAGATGAATTCATTTCAATTCCTTAATAAAGTTAGAAATTTCTAAATCCTCGATTCAGGTTTGCCCATCCTTTCTACACACACACCTGATCCGAAATTCCTATAGCTAATAAGACTTTCTCTTTTTGCCCTTTGATAACTCGACAATTAGCACTCAGTAATACACTAGGTTTAATAGCCTTATTGCCCAAATTTTTGATCTTCTGCCATTGAATTTTCTATTCACCACATTAAATTTCCATCACTCGCTGAATTTGAAAACTTCAAACGCGTAATCCTTTTCAATTCTTTCAAACTCATGAAATACCTCAATCGTCATCGATTTGCATATGCATAGCCATATATGAAATGTTTCTATCCGAATAATGTCTCCAAGCTTTCAAACAATATCCAGTACAATAAATTTCAAGTCACGAGTCACAAAGCAGCCCATGAGATTATACTTGTCCCTAGGCACATAAAATCAGTTTACACTATTTCAACAGATTGCATCATTACCTTCACTGGGACACTTCATTAACTATTGAAAAATCTCCAAATTTCGCATATACATATCCCTTGCAATTTCGTATTATCTCCATACCTCTATCGTTATTAAGTCTCCCAAATGAGCCATGCTCGAATACTAATTCATCCACAAATTATTCGATCAAAATAAGATTCACTTTTCATGTAACCTTCATGATATGAAATTTCCTCAATTATGCCAACTATTCTTTTTCACTCTCCAAATGCATTTGATATATCATTTATGATCATAGCCATTATCCAATTTCAATACGATTGAGTCACCTTACTCTTCAATAATATTGTACTGTTAGGGCATTGCTATCTTCGACAATTACAACCCAAAATTCTTTATACTCATGATTCATTCTTATGACTCTTTAAAATATCAAATTTCTCCATTAAAAAAAATTTCTCTTATGATTTTATCAGTTTCATAATAACGTATTCCGACACATGTTCCTTTGCACATGTTTCTCCACAAATTTCAATTTATTTGCAATCTTGACTCTTTAGGTTGAATAACACATTTATCAAATCAACCTAGTACTTCCCGAATCTTTTTTTTTATATCCGTAAACCGATATTCTCCTCATAATCACGACTAATATCTCTTTACTATTCAATAATCCTATTACACAGTCGAATTCTTTACATTAACATAACACATACCCTTTTCAGTAACATATTCTATCTCTTACACTTGAGTCTCCGCTAAGATCAGGACTCCCAATAAAGGACTTTTCGTTCATTTCAAATTTATCTCCAATTTGTCCTTTCATTGCTAAACTTTTCAATTGTAATCATCTGATCGACTTAATCCAATTCAAGGAAACTCTTCTTTTGAAAGAAGATTTCTCAATACTTTCATCGATATCACTCATGAAATTCCAAATCATCAACAGTCGTCTTAGGAAATCAATTTTAGTTATAACTCATGATGATTATGCCTCAATTCATATAATTAGGACATCCATTTTAATAAGATTCAGGAAGGTATACACCACCAAAATCATTTCATCTTATCGAGAGACAGATGTAGGACAACTCACCAATTAGTCAATTACGCTAAGGATATCTTGATCTCATTTGATTTTTTTGACAACACTTCCCTGATTCGCACCTGTCCTTGATCGTGAAGATTTTCCCATGATCATATCCTATTTACAGTCTCAATTTATTCTCAATTGATCACTATAAGCACTTTCATTCTCATTCTAACTCATATATGATTTTAAACTACAAGAATTCTGACTAGCGATTATCCATTACTCATTAATTGTAGCTTAATACTTTCACTTGCCATGGGGCTCCCATAATCAGATGTGCATTTACTTAGACTAAACAACTAAACCTGAACAAATTTTTCGTCTACCAATTTCATTGTCTTACATTTCAATCTTTTCTTTATTCCATCATACCCATATATTTCCGCACTCAAAATCACTACCACAGATGTACAATCATTCTTGATTTCTTCTGACTCCAAGTCATACATCATTTATATCTCTCGTCACAGAAACCGAACCCAATTCTAACTTCTCAAGATCAGAGGACATTTTATTTTCATCCACTTTATACACTTGAAATCTTGCCATTACTAGCATATCTTTCTATTTCCTCTATCAATCCACAGCTATATATTCATATTGATATAACCACCAATACTAGTACACTAAATCTTCATCTGTCAGATCGAGCCATACACTTTTTCTGATTCCTCGATATCCACAATTTCCACTTATCACATTCTAACACATTCTCATTTCTTCACTATTTCTAACCGCTTAAACGACTGAGACATGCTCATGCATGTGACTCATATACTAGACGAGGGATCAGTTGTCACTGTCTGCCGTGACATAACTTAAATGCATGTGACTTGACACATTTTTCAGAAAGCCCATGTAAGATTGTACTTCTGGGCTCTGATACCACAAATGTAGCACCCCAACTCCCGCAAGACCCGAACCCGATATCGATAGTGATATCCGAGCCCGTGCCTCACGAGGGTGGCATGCTAGAGCAGTCAAAGCAATTTAAATACGTAGTAAGACCTTTTTATTATTTTATTTTTGTTTTGAAAACAGTTGAGTTGTGCCCACTTTATTTCATAATCATTATCAGTATAACAGTTACATTCAAAAAGGGCACTCAATTGCATTTAACCATTTCACATACAGATATCCATAATCAAATTGGGTCCAATGTTGATCCTAAACGCTTGCAGTGATCACAACACAATTACAACGATAACCAAATAGGACCCACTGAACTAAAAAGCATTAATATGCGGAGGCCGCAGAAATACAAGTTTACACTAGACAGAACGACACTAATGCAGACGTGAACTGATCCCGACCTTAACTCTGACTTGCAATCAGTAATCATACTCCCGTGCCCAACGGGGTACTCTTCGATCCCTGAAAAATATTTGCAATGTTGGATGAGTTTGCGAACTCAGTGAGAAACCATCATCGATGGTTCACCCAACTCATGCATATATACACAATTCACATCATATCA
Organism: Erythroxylum novogranatense; assembly: GCA_029891385.1. Classification (NCBI taxonomy): domain Eukaryota; kingdom Viridiplantae; phylum Streptophyta; class Magnoliopsida; order Malpighiales; family Erythroxylaceae; genus Erythroxylum; species Erythroxylum novogranatense. The sequence goes on along the minus strand of CM057233.1, from coordinate 35,287,039 downwards.
TACATATTAGCACGTTCAGAAGATCACATGCATTCAATTTCACATTTATAAGGCATTTCACCTTAACACAATTCATATTCAATCATTTGTATATGCGATGCACATGTGACACTCTCCATTTTCATTACGTTGTTATGACCGTGCGCCTGAAACTGTCCCAGTGACGAGCACATTGCGTTGAGCTAGTGGCTCTAAAAACGTAGGGCGTGATATGCCCGGATACATTGAGCTTGAGGCTCTGAATACGTTGGACCTGAGGTCCTGTGCGTTGAGCTTAAAGCTCTTATATAAGTTGGCTCCTCCGGTCACAACTGCCATTATCTGATCATGCAGTTATGCATGAATGCATATGCCTCAATTTGCAATAACTGTGTCACATCCTAACACACCATGTCCAATTTTGCACTTAACCAATTAAATCTTAATTATGCACATTCAACACTTCTATAACACATTCCAAATATTTCAAACACCTGTGGTCCGAAATCAATCAAAACAATCACACATAATCCTTCCCTAACTCCTTATGGCATAATTGCATAGAATTAAACACATCCAGGTTGAGAAACCAACTAGGTTACTCACCTCAAAACTTCCGAGCTACTGCCGGGAAGTCTCTGCTATATCGGACGATCGACGCTCCACTTATGCCTCTATAACAATCAGAATAATCACACATTATCAATTGCTCAATTTCTAATATTCAATAATGCATATGTAGCGAATAAATTATGCACTATACATGTTATGACATTTCCAACTTTATTCCCGATCCTTCTCCAATTCGACCCTTTTTCACTCTAATTAATAACAATCTCCAATATCATGATTCAACTGACTAAAATCCAAATTTTCTAAAGTCACTCTCCAATTAATCACATTAAGTATCCCATTCGATTTCGAGAATCATCGAATTAAATTCCGAAATTCCATTCTTCTAAATTACAATTCTTAGTCTATAATACATAATCAATCATTAACCTCAAAATCCTTCATTCAATCAAATTAAATTTTTCTTCAGAAATTAGGCGTCCTCGCCGCGGCGCATGATCTCTCGCTGCGGCGAGTCTCCTCGCCTCGTCGCGACGCACGATTCTGCTCTCCCCGCGGCGAATCCTTGAACGCTCGTCGCGACGTGTGCCTTTGCTCGTCGCGACGTGCGAAGAACAAACGCTCGCCGCAGCGTGCGAAGCTGCTTGTCGCGATGTGCGACTAAAATTCGTTCGTCGCGGCGTAGAATTAACAATTCGTCACGACGTGCATGAAGGGGTGGCTCGCCGCGGCTTGTTCATCACACGTCGCGACGTGCGAACCCAGAAATGCATCCGAAACCCAGAATTTCCCAGATCATCTGATATAAAAACCATCCAATTCAATTCACATCACTCCTAAACAACTTTCTATACTAAACCCAACTCATTTCTAACCTCAATTCCGTCAAATATTCATTATCTCTCAAATACCCAAATCAAAATCAACAATTTCCTCAAAACCTATATCATCCGAAACTTAAAACTTTCTAAACAATTAATAACTTGATTCCATGCTCAAATCAAACCATTTAAAACATAGAAAAGTAGAAACTTACTTGATTCAAGCTTTCAACCTTTCACAAATTACTCAAAATACTCCAAGCTCAACTCACGCACGGTTCCTCTTAATCCAACACAACTTCCATTTTCTTTCAACCCCAAGCTTAAGGATGGATGAAGGATGAAGGAAGAGCAATTAATCGAGAAAGAAGAATTCAAGGCATCCCCGCGGAAAGAAAATCAATTTTCTTTCAAGGTAGAAGACAAGCATCGAGGAAAACCATTTTCAAAGGAAAGGGGTTTAAAAACAAAGGGACTTAGGTCTTGTTTGGCAATTTAATTGCCACAAGTCCAATTCTTAGGGTCTAACAATCCAATTCTTATTCTAATTTCTCCCGATTACGCAATGACCAAGAATAATAAATCCTAAAATCATAACTTAAATTTTCTCAGGCCAATTGCTTGTCAATTTCGGAACCGGAATTCCATTAATCTGTCATTATGCCATTTTTTCGATCCGGACCCATATCTCTAAAAATTTCAAAAAAATTCCTATAAATCTTCAAAAGTAGGAAATACATGATCCTACACTCCAATTTCAATTTTCAAACCTCTAAAATTCAATTTCACTTCAATTCTATATTCGAAGCACAATCTATTCAATTATCATCCAATTTTTCCAATTTACACTATCATGCCGGGAATATGTCATACGCTCATATGCTTGTGCAACACTAATCATTTATCAATACATATAGAGGCTATGATGCATGTACAATTTCACAATATGAATACACTCTATCCTAACTCATCTGAATTACCGATATGCCCATCACATCGGTAACGGGATGTTACAGCTATAATTTTGACAGGTGCACCTATCACACATGAGGGACCACCACAAACCCAAACAAACATGTATATCACATAATTGACACAATTCATGATCATTAGCCTCAAATGGCAAAATCACTTTCACATAATCGTTGAAATAACACATTTAAATCTCTTTCACTTGATAAAACAAAGTAACAAACATTTCTATAAGGCATTTACATCAAAAACATCTTATACATGATTAAACCATCATAAAAAGCAACTTATTGACAAATGAAAGGTCATAGGCAAAAATAAAAACCTTCATTGACATTTATATCAAAACAATTGAGTAGCCTATTATCTCAATCATTAAAATATTACCCACCTTAATCCTTTAGCCTTGCAATTAGTCAATTGACCTTGCTTCTAGCTCTAATAATCTCTCTTCACCTTCATTAAGCAATAATAACCCAAATTAACATGATGATAACCCAAATTAACATTTCTAGGAGAGGAAAGTATGGAGAAAAGCCTATCTAACTTTGCCCATACCTAACTTAAGCTAGTTTCACTAAAACCCATCCATATTTCCAAAAGAAAACATATTTTCTTACCTTTGGGATGAAACCCTCGAAAATCTCCTTTTTCTTCTCATGGAAGTTTGATCATTTTCTCCCCTTTTTCCTTCTCCTTTCTGAAGCAAAAAGAACCAAAGCCCAACCTTTCTTCTTCTCTCTTCTTCTTCTTATTCTTCTTCTCTTCTTCTTCTTCTTCTATACGAAACTCTCCCTCTCTTCTTTCTCTTTGGAATTTTCGTGTTTCTCTTTTCTCAAACCTAACACATGCCTTTTTAAATCAAAAACCTAAGCTAAACTCTCCAAAACTACGTAGTTTTGGCCATCCCTTCATAAAACTTAATAATTTCCTATTGTTTCCACTTCATCCACACAACCCATCACTTTCTTCAATTATTTTTTTAACTTTTAATGACTACTTAAAGACTAAAGAGCCCTTCCTTATTAGCCTTTAACCTTAACAACATATGCAAGCTTCCTAAATTGCCCTCAAGCCATCTTATTCCTTTCAATTTCTAACAACTAATTCAACTCTAATTTAAACTTAATCCATCATTTAATTTCCATTTCTTAAGAGCTAAAACCTCAAAATAATTTGGACAATACCTCAAAGTAACTTAGACATGCTTAAATAAATAAAAATTTTTTTAGGGGCCAACAGCTAAATTGGTCCTTTGAGCTTGTTTTAAAACATGAAGAAGGAAGTTAAATGGGAGGCCAAGCTTGTGATCGTATAGGTTAGGAAAGAATACAAGAATTTCTTGTTTAAAGGGAATGAGTAAAACTAAGTCGTTTTAGGCTAGGTTTTAAGTATAAAGCAAATGAGTTAAGTCTTTTAAGAGGGTGGCCTACGAAATTTCAAGAAGGAAGAAAAGAAAAGGGGATTTTCATTGGTGAAGAAGAAGAAGAAGAAGAAGAAGAAGAGAGAAGAAGAAAGGTTAGGGCTTCTTTATTTCTTGCTTTAGAGAAGAGATGGAGAGTTCCTTGAGAAGGAAAAGGGAAGGGAAGGTTTAAACTTCCATCAAAGCCAAGAAGAGAGTGGATTTTCGTGGGTCTCTCCTTAAGGTAAGAGAAATATGAATTCTTTTGGAATTATGGATGGGTTTTAGTGAAAATAGCTTAAGTTAGGTATGGGTAAAATTAGATGGGTTAATTTTCATGTTTTCATCTCCTTAGAATGGCCAATTTTAACATCTCATGCTTCCTATGGGATTTTATGTTTGATGAAGGTTAAGAGAGGGAATTGAAGTGAAAGGAAAGGCCAATTGTTCAAGCTCCTAGCTAAAGGAACTAAGGTGGGTAGTATTTTAATGATTGAGATAATAAGCTACTCAATTGTTTTGAAATAAATGTTATCTAATGTTTTCAAATGATTTATAAAGTTGTATAAATGATTCTTTGTGATGGTTTGAACTTGTATGAGATGTTTTTACATTTTGGAAATAATTGTGAAATGATTTGTGAAGTGAAAAATTTTGGATACTTGATTTCGGAAAAACGACATTTTGGGAAATCATGTGAAAGTGAATATTTGCAAGAGCCATTTGTGGCTAATGTTTATGAATTGTGTGAATTATGTGATATGCATGCTTGTTTGGGTTTGTGGTGGTCCCTTATGTGATAGGTGCACTGTCAAATTATAGCTTTCTCTACCGCCTGCTAGTGGCCATGGAGCTCCTCACGGACTCCCACATGTGTTCAAGGCTACACATGACCGCTTTGCGAAAATGTGTAGTACGTCCCGATGGACCCACCCAATCCAACTTATATGTGATTATGTGATATGCTTGTCTAAGTTGTTTTTGTATGTTATGTTGTTTTGTAAATGCTTTTGATAAATTGATTTACCACTTTCTCTGTGCTTATGTGATCTTGATGTGTAATTGGTGTGATGAAATGAGTTTTACAAGAGGTTTTGATAAATTGAAAGTGTTTCGATTAATGTGATTTTGGCTTTGAAAATGAATGATGAAATGAAATTGTGAAAAGTTTTGAGGATTTTGAAAGGTTTTCATCAATCTGAAAGTTTCTTTGAGAATGAGAAATAAAGAATGTTTTTGCTTATTTCTTAATTATTAAGCTGTTACCCACTGATCCGTCGAGCTCACACCCCTTTTCCCCTCCACAGGTGATGAGCGAGAACCCGAGTTACAGTATTGGGATTGAGGCATCACCCCGATGCTTTTATTTTAGAAGTCATTTTTGGAAATAAAGCATTAGGTTGCATTTTGGAGAATTGATTCACTCTGTACTTTGACATTTGACATTTTGGATTGTAATCGAGCTAAATGCCCTCAAAAGCATTGTAATAACTCAGATTGTTCATGTAAATGCAAGAGTGTTGGGTTTTAATGTAATTCATGTAATTTGCATATGTTTTATACAAATACATCATTGTATGGTTTGAATTGGTAAATGGAGTAGCTTGAGGATTGCTTTATGGATTGAGAATGATTAGAGATATAAGCTTGCGTTTGCTGCCATTTGAGTATTTGTGGGATTTTTGGATTTAGTTGGTAGTTTAAAGATTGAAGTTTTGTGAATATTAAGTTTTATGCAGGTGATGGTAATTGGATTGGAGTTTGGCTAGTTAAATTTCAAAGGAGATGCTGTCAAATTTTGTTAGATTTTAGACCCTCTTAGTGTTTGAATTGAATTGAGGTGTCTTCTTGAGGATTATATTATTTGTTGAAAGCTTTCCAACGATCTAGAATTTTTCACTTTTGGACTTAAAATGAAGAAGTTATGAGGTTGGGAGTACATTCAGTTACTGTTCATAATGCTATTTTACTGTTTCATTGGTCCTTATATGAGCAGTGACTTTGAATGACTTTTTACTTCTTTTAATGATGTAATTGACTTTTACATCCTTCATGGAAGTTTTAAAGAATCTTTTTATCTTTCCGTTGAGGTATAATATGCAGTTATCGGAATATGGAGTAAGAAGTTATGAGGATTGGAAGTAAACAGTTAAGGTTTATTTTGTTGAACATATAGCTTGTGTGTTTAAGATGGCTTTGATGATTAATGATTGAAATTTGTGGATTTGATTAACCATTTAAGTTGTAATTTGTGAAGTTGGTGAGTTGAACTTGGTGTTCAAGGTGTTATGAAGTGTTTAGGCTTTGAAATGAGTAAATTTGGGAAGTGTTCAAGTGTTTAGAATGTAAGGTTGAAGGTGGGAAGCATTGGAGAGGCATTGGGGGTTTTGGGGAGCCCCAATTTCTGTTAAACGGACAGGGGAGTTCGTTAAACGGACATTCTCGGGTGGAAAAACACCCCTTGGCCAATCAATGTCCGTTAAACAGACTTTCTCGGGTCATTTGGCATTCTGCATTCGATTCATGTCTGTTAAACGGACATCTACAGGAAAGATTGTGATTTTTGACATAGTTGGAGGCCGAATCTCGGTTTGTGGTCTTCATGATCGTTGTCTATCTAGCTGTCTTATTTCTAATGGTAAAAGAACGAACTCAATCAGACATCTAGATTAAAAGTTATGGTAATCGCGCAAAAAGAGTTTCAATTGGTTTTTGGGTGTGAACATAGTTTATTCTTTTTGCCATAACTCCCGCATCCGACCTCCAATTGAGGTTATTCTTAGACCAATAGGTTCATAAGACATAAGTCTTCCTTTCCGTAAAAATTTGTACCATTTGGAGTTGAATTGGGGAAGTTTTCGTTAAAGTGAATGAGAGGTCGGTTAGAAGAGCATGTTTAAAGTATGAGCTCTTTTAGGCATTTTAAGCTTATATTGAGTTATATAACTCCCTTTGAGGTGATTCTTGTTTCAAAACAAACTCAAGACTTAAAGCTACAATTTGTATGAATAAGTCAACTTATGATTTCGATGGTTAAATAGTGTGCAATCACCACGATTGTAGAGTGACAACTAATGACCCTGCACGGTAATAAGCACAAGGCTTCAGGATTCAGGAAGTTGGGCTTTTGGAAACGAGGTCCAACAGATGTGGTACTGTAGGAAAATCTCGGTGTGAGCATCACATGCCCACGGTGCAGAAAACAAAAATTTTTGTTCCGGGACCTTCCCGAAAGCCAGGATCCATGTGTCTATACAACAGACTCAAACTATAACGGCCAAAGGAGACCGTCTCTAACGGTATCTACGCAGAGATCGAAGAACCTAACTAGGACAAACCCTTTGACCCGGGAATAGTTAGAACAAAGTAAAGAGTGCTAGCTCCTACCTTTGTCCTTGGAGAGCTTGAGAAAGATGGAGAAGAATATGCTTGGAGAGGAGAAAATCGTTGGTGAGAAGAGAGGAAAACTTGTTTTTCCTTCCAACCTTTTTCTACTTCACACGATCATCAATCCTCTTCTTTTTATTCAAAACCAACGAACATCCTCTCTACTTCTCATCAAAATCCATGTGTCTTCAACCTTTAAAGACTCATTTAATGCTAAAGTGAAAGGCTTGTTCCACGTTAGCCATTATATATATATATATATATAAAGTTAAAATGATAAGCATCATTCTTTGGCTTCCACGTATGGCATATATATATATATATATTAATTATATATATATATATATATATATATAAATAAATGCTGAAGTGGTCCAATCACACTGGGGTCGGTCCTACCGGCCTACCGGGTCCCGGTATGGGAAAAACCCCCGGAAATGTTTTTCAACAATATCGATGTCGCGATCTCATCGGGACATATCTCGATCTCATCGGGATCCATTTAATCCTGTTGCTCTCCATTTATTGGAACTCTGTCCAAAACTATTTTACGAATTCTCCGAGACACTCTTATGCGTGTGACCCATTAGGTTCCCGGTTATGTTGGCCACCTAGATCAACACTTAATCTAAGCAAGTCATGAGCAGTATCTAGCAACACATCATGACCCCCAATTGATCGGAAAGTAATTGGTTTGACGAATGAACATGTATTCATCATGAACCATATCACGAACCTTTCCATAGACAATTACCGTGCAATTCGTCCTTTTACCATGCTATACCCCACTTGGTTATGAGTATGGGCAAAGTGTCAACTCTTTACTAGACTGAGTACGTCAACTCTAGTCCAAGTGATTTCAGTTCTTGTCCTGGGACTCATTACTTAATATGTCAATGAAGACACTCTTCATGACATACTTATACTCCGGCCAGAGATTTCCAAGTAATGACCCTGACAAGAGGCCATGGGTATCATCTTCTGCTATCACAGAAGTGGTGAATCCTCTATTGGCTACTCAATTACCTTCGAATACCTCAACCTGTACCCAATCACCACCTTATGAGCGACCTCTGGAAGGCAACAAGGAATGGAGTCAAAGCACAGAATCAGTATCCAAGATATCCTTGAGCACCTCAAGTCTAAGGATACTTGCACCATTGCTATGATGAGATTAACACTGACATTAGAATAGGACATCCATGTGTTGATCTCATAGCAGGTCATCCAATGTACTTACTACCTCTAGTAAGCATCCACATCTCAACCCTAAATATCTCATATTTACAGTTTCTGAGATCCACTGCTTGATCAAATCAAGGTGCTTGAGATGCGCTTAGTCTTTCCGGATTCTAGATGTCCAGTCTCAATAATCCTATGACTAGGATAATTTAGATATCTTGACATAGTTGCACATGATAGGAATCTCAGTAGTATGATCACATCACAATTTCCTTCATGCTATGTCATATATCATGGACTTCATTAATTTGCTTATTGATCAATATCGGCCCTAAATAATGAACAAAGAAAGTAATGAAATATGCCTTTCTTTATTTATTTAATAAAGGCATACACAATTTTGTACAAAATGCGCTAAAGGCGATTGCCTTTAGGCACTACTCTAACAATCTCCCACTTGACCTAAAGCCAATCGCCTTGATATCTAATACCATAGGTGAGTATATAAGAATCAAAACTCTTTTGTGATAATGGCTTTGTCAGCGGTTCTCAATAATACGCGCTCGGGTGGAATTCTCTCGATCCGACATCACCTCGTCCAATGATCTCCCGATCGATGATATCTGGAGTGCGTGTTTGGATCGTTGATGAGACCTTGGTTCCCGCTGCATAATAGTCCCATTGTTGTCACAATACAATCAGTATGGGCCCATCATCGCTAGAACCACACCAAGTTCAAGAATGAACTTTTGATCCAAACCGCTTCCTTTGCTTTGCGTCTCAAGCGGCAATGTACTCGCCTCGGTCGTTGAATCGTGAGCGTCTCTTGTTTGGAACTCTTCCAACCGATCGCCCGCCATTTAGTGTGAATACGTAACTTGATTGGGATTTGGAATCATCCTTATCGATTGGCGGCATCTGTATACCCGCTCACTTTGAGATCTCCATCTCTATATATCAAGAAAACATCCTTAGTCCTTCGCAAGTACTTGAGGATATTCTTGACAGCCACCCAATGACCCTCACCAGGATCCGATTGGTATCTGCTCGTAACACTTAGAGCATATGATACATCGGGTCTCGTACATAGCATAGCGTATATGATAGATCCTACCGCAGATGCATACGAGATCATATTCATGCGCATCCTCTCATCTTGTTTCTTAGGACACATAGATTTTGAGAGTGTTATCCCATGAGTCACGGGAAGGTACCCTCTCTTGGATTGTTCCATGCTAAACCTTTTTAGCATCTTGTCTATGTACCTTGATTGTGAAAGACCAAGCAATCTTTTTGATCTATCTCTATAGATTCTTATCCCAACGATATAAGTTGCTTCACCAAGGTCTTTTATGGCAAATAGTTTGGACAACCAAATCTTGACTGATTGTAGCATCGAGACATCGTTTCCTAGTAATAATATGTCATCTACATATAGCACAAGGAATACGATTGCAGTCCCATTAACCTTCTTATACACACAGTGTTCATCCAGATTTTGTGAGAAACCAAACTCTTTGATTACCTCATCAAAACGGATATTCCAACTCCTGGATGCTTGCTTCAATCCATAAATAGATTTCTGAAGCTTGCATACCTTTTCGCCATCATAGGAGGTGAAGCCCTCGGGTTGTGTCATATACATCCTCGCCTAGATTTCCATTTAGGAAAGTCGTCTTCACATCCATTTTCATATCTCATAATCATAATGAGTGGCAATGGCTAGGAGTATTCTAATGGATTTAAGCATTGCTCTTTCAATGAACGTCCCGTCGTAGTCAACTCCTTGTCTTTGACGAAAACCTTTAGCCATAAGCCTTGCTTTATAGGTAATTACATTACCATCCATGTCGGTTTTCTTTTTTGAAAACCAATTTGCACCCTATGGGTTTGATTCCTTCGGGTGCTTCAACCAAAGTCCATACTTGGTTTTCATACATGGAATCCATTTCACTGCATGGCATGAAGCCATTTCTCGGACTCAACTCTTGTAACCTCTTCATAGGTTGTAGGCTCATCATCTTCTATGAGCAATCGTCATTCTGTTCATTCACGAAATCCATATCTCTCGGGAACAGAGCGTATCCTACGTGACCTCACGAACTTCGTGTGTTGTAGAAGGTTGAATGTTACTTCATCTCGTATGAGTCACAGTTTGTGTTCAGCAATTGATTGATACGTATGCATCGAGCATCTTCAACTTCTTCAAGTTCTATTTTGCTCCCACCGCCTTCTTGTAAAAGAAACTCTTTCTTTAAAAACAGCATGCTTTGAAACAAACACCTTTTGTTCCTAAGCAAGGTAGAACTGATATCCCATTGTTTCTTCAGATATCCTACGAACAAACACTTGTCGATTTTGCATCAAGTTTATCGACCGTGTCCGCTTACATAAGTAGGACAACCCCAAACTTTCAAATGAGTAAGATAGGGTCTTTGTTAGTCCACATCTCATATGGAGTAACATCAACTGCATCTTTGATGGAACTCGTTTAATAAGTAAACAATTTGTCTCAAGTGCATACCCCAAAAGGATTTTGGCAACTTTGCAAAGCCCATCATTGATCGTACCATGTCTAACAAGGTTCGATTTCTCCTTTCGCCACACCATTATCTTTGTGGTGTGTAAGGAGGAGTCCATTGAGATAAAATCCCATTATCTCTGAGATAATCCAAAAACTCTTGGTCTAAGTATTCCCCACCACAATCTGATCGTAATGTCTTGATACTTTTCCCAAGTTGGTTTTCTACTTCATTTCTGAATTGTTTGAACTTTTCAAATGCTTGATTTGTATCTCATCGAATCTGGTACCCATATCGAGAATAATCATCGATAAAGGTAATGAAGTAAATACAACCACTTCTGGCATGGATGGACATCGGACTACATACATCTGAATGTATTAGGTCTAATACTCCAGTTGCTCGTTCACCCTTTCCCTTAAAGGGTAATTTAGTCATCTTGCCTAATAAACAAGATTCACATGTGTCATATGATTCATAATCAAATGACACTAAGATTCCACTCTTATGGAGCTTAGCTATGCGTCTCTCATTTATATGGCCAAGGCGACAATTCCATAAGTAAATTGATTTTAAATTATCTCGTTTATGTCTTTTCATGTCATTGACATTCATAATTGGATGTGACATATCTGATATGTAAATTCCATTGCATAATGTACCAGTACCATAAAGCATTCCATTCAAACTAATAGAACAACCATTGTTACTAAAAGTCAAATGGAAACCAGCTCTATTTAAACAAGAAATGCATAATATGTTCTTTGTTAATACTGGTACAAAATAACATTCATCCAATTTTATTACAAGCCCGGTGGGGAGGACAAAAGTAAGTGCCTACGGCTAATGCAAAGAACTCTTGCTCCATTTCCTACACGCAGTCTATCTCTCCTTCATGAGTCGCCATCGTCCTCGAGGCCTCGCATATCATTGCATATGTGAGCCAACCGTATCTAATACCCATATGTTATGGTCGAAACGGTATTAACCTCAATGAAAAACATACTGAAGAAGTCGAGGCATCGATGCCTTCTTACATTTCAATTCTTCGAGATAAACTTTACGATTCGCCTAATGGCGGTTTTGCCACAATGGAAGCAAGTTCCTTTAGTGCGATCTCTTTGGTTTCTTCTTGGCTATACTTCCTTTTGGTTTCTTAGACCTTTTCTTCTTGACTTCTTTTTTCTGGAAGCGTAAGAAGAGTCCACCATAAGCACTTGCTTGCTATCCTTCTTGATAGCTTGCTTTGCTGTCTTGAGCAGATTGATCAACTCAGGGATTGTCGTGGATATTTGGTTCATCCGATAGTTTAACACAAACTGTGAATAACTGTCAGAAAATCCAACTAGAATTAAGTCAACACTTAATTCATAATCCATAACAAAACCTAAGACGACCAACCTCTCAATATAGCCATTCATCTTCAGTGCATACTGCACTGCATATGAACCTGGAGTCATCTTAGTAGTGAAGAGTAACCTCGAGGTCTCGAACCTTTCAGACCGAGCTTGCTCATCAAAAAGCTCCCTAAGATGATACACTATAGTATAAGCATCCATAGACTCATGCTGCTTCTGCAGCTCTGGTGACATCGAGGCAAGCATAATGCAGGTAGCCATGTCACTGTCTTTAAGATGCTTACGATATGCTTTCTGATTCTCATCAGAAGCATCAGCAGCAGGTGGATCAGGAAGTGGAACATCTAAGACATATACTAGTTCCTCTGACCTGAGAACAATTCTCAAATTTCTCAGCCAATCTAGAAAGTTTGGTCCAGTTAATTTGTTGGAGTCCATAAGCGAGCGCAAGTTCACACTGGAAGTCATCTTCAATAACCGATAAGGAAAAGAGAGAAAGAATGTTATAATAGAATTACATGCATGATCATAAGGACTTGCATGACATGCATATGGCTCCCACTAGTTTCAAAGAATCCATAACCCTCAGTACAAATCCAAGAAACATTATGACAAAATGTCCTAGTGGGTCGATATCCGACATTACTAAAATGACCTTGGGTTTACCCAACAAGCCACCTTAGGTCAATCGGTAGGTATCGGTCATACCAATTGCATCATAGATATCCGACATTACTAAAATGACCTTGGGTTTACCCAACAAGCCACCTTAGATCTATCGGCGGTATCGGTCATACCATTTGCTTCATAGATGCAACTATCGACTAGTGCTATCAACTCGTGATGTATGCACACATTGGGTTATCAACTCTTGATGCGGCGTACATCGATGTACACTACCCAATTTCGCCTCTGTCACGTTGACCTTGAGTTTACTCAACAAATCAACGCTTCTAGTGAAAACCGACCCATTAATCCGAAAATCTTATTTTCATGGTTCGAACATATCCGTATAGAGTGAGCTTGGGTTTACCCAACAACCCAACTCTATAAGAACTCTGGTTCTCCCCATATTAGTGGAAGGCGTTAGTTTTCATATGATGTGTGAGGGTTTTCAGGCCTCATCTTCTTCTTCTCCAAGCCGTAGGATTATAGTCACCATGACTATATGGAATGATTTAGGGCATTTCATCAATCACATTGAATCTATACCTAAAATCATCCATCATCCCACCTTTGCATGTTGTAAGTCGACTTGTGTATATGTAAGTCGACTTATGCTAGTGTGTAAGTCGACTTATGCATGTGTAAGTCGACTTATGCTAGTGTGTATGTCGACTTATGCATGTGTAAGTCGACTTATGCAGCTGTGCACGAACAAGTCGACTTGTACCATTGTGCAAGTCGACTTATGCGCCTACAGTGCACGGACAAGTCGACTTGTATCTTTATTAGTCGACTTATCCATGTGGAATGGCTATCTAATCGACTAATTTCTCAATCCGTGCAGTTCCAATTCACAATACGAAGTGTAATATCCTTTATTATGATGTACCAATGAAACACTTTCATTGTTGCTTACCATATATAGTCAAACTATACATGAAAAACTTGAAATCAATGAATACACTCTTATTCATTTAGATTTCCAAATAATTTGCGAATATCAAACTATCACCCTAAGTATCTCTAGGTAGTCTAAACTTTATCAAGACTACTTCGGCACATGTCACAAAATTTGTGACGGCCAAAATAATCAAAACAAGGAAATGCACTAACGAGACGCTAATGTGACACATTTGACATCCAAAAAATATTTGGAAACCCAATTTCAAGAAATTCAATTTGAAAAGCATACAACATCAATATAAAACATTTTTAATCACATTAAAAATGATCCAAGGCATTGGAATTGAGAAATACACAATTTATCATTCCAAACAAAACAGCTCCAGCAACTTTCTCAAAACTGCCAAGCTTTGTGTTTTGCTTGAAAAACTCATTGAAACCATTTCAATAAATTCTGAGAAAATTACAGAGGTTACAACATGTTCACAACATGTTCCATGAATATTTTTCAGGATTTATTTCCAACAAAAACTCATCCAACCTCAGCAACAAAGCCAATGTAGAATCTGTGTACCTCAACACAGTTATTCCTAGCAGCACACAATAAATTCTAAAATAAATAGTAAATCACCTCAAAAACATTTTTTCCATTCTCATAGACATTCATAAACATCTTAGAGACATGTTGGTGAAAGAAAATCCGAAAAACAATTTTTCTACAATTTATTCTCGAATTTATAAGCATGTCTGTTCATTGAATGTGCCCAAAGACAGCAACCAGAACATTGGGGAATAAATTAGAAAAACCATATCAAATCACATTGATAAATTCCAAGCTTCCACATACATATGAAACAACATCTTGTGAACATATCTGGGTAAGAAAATTTCGAAAACAATATTTCTACACTGAATTCGAAATTCACACAATTAACATGCATCATCGTCACAAGCATTAGGCAACTCCGACCTAGTCATGGTTTATCGTTATATACGACACAAGTGGCTCTGATACCACTGTAGGAAAATCCCGGTGTGAGCATCACATGCCCACGGTGCGGAAAACAAAAATTTTTATTCCGGGACCTTCCCGAAAGCCAGGATCCATGTGTCTATACAACAGACTCAAACCATAACGGCCAAAGGAGACCGTCTCTAACGGTATCCACGTAGAGATCGGAGAACCTAACCGGGACAAACCCTTTGACCCAGGAATAGTCAGAACAAAGTAAAGAGTGCTAGCTCCTACCTTTGTCCTTGGAGAGCTTGAGAAAGATGGAGAAGAATATGCTTGGAGAGGAGAAAATCGTTGGTGAGAAGAGAGGAAAACTTGTTTGGTGAGAAGATGAAAATATTTATTATTAATAAAACAAAAGAGTTTGGTTTTATCTGTATGAGCATTATATATCTGGTCATAAGGTACCAAGATTCATTTGTAAGTAATATACATATACATAGAGATGTATGGGAAACATGTATATTATTAGAATCAATTAATTGATTCACAGCTTGAATAATCAAGTTGGTCGTTTGATTATAGTTTAGGCAGTAGTGTTGCGATTTATCTCCATATAAGTAAAGGAGTTTACTTAAAGGAATGATAAGTTTCATATCATGATAGTAGTAGACTATCGATAATGGCACTATTAAATGAATCTAGAATCAAGTATGTTTTCAAGAATAAAGTGGCGTTACTTTAATCTTAAAACATACAACTTAACATTCGCTTATTATGAACCACAATCTTGAGGTGGTGAACTCATATGTGTTTCATTATAATTCTTGATATGATCGGAATGGATTTTACAGGTATTAATCCAGTTTCTGCATGTTGGAATTATTAATTGAAACATGTATCGTGGAACATTCACTCGAATAAAGAGTTTATAGTGTTATCATCTCTTCTAGATATTTTAAGGAGATTTGGTGATTAAGCTGGCGCGATAGTTTGATGGACTAGCTACCCATCAAGTCTTAACACTAAGATGAGATCTTATGTGTTAATCACCATATAAAGTAAAATGAGAGATCTAGAAGGAAAAACCAACATAATGGCAAAAGCGGTAATTTTACCCTTTATTGTGCGGATGGCTATAATAAGGTTCTAAATAGGGTTTGCAATTGGACATATTCTCATAATATTTAATAATTCAAGAGTTCAACTAATTGTCTTTAGTGGAATGACATTTAGTTAATAAGCTAGAATTAATTCAATGAGATTGAATTATTTACGGGCTTATTGGAGCTTGAATTATCAAAGTCAATAAGATTCCCCACTTGGCTTTAAGGAAGGTTATCAAGCTAAGTAAGAAGTAGTTTGGAGGCTTTAGAAGTCCATAATTGAATGATGGGCTTATACAAATTAATGGTTAATTGGAAGCCTATATGTTCATTTAGAAATGGGCTTGTTTTGGTTTAATGTAATTGATTAGATTAATTATATTAAAACAATTTTTTTAAAAATGGAGAAGAAGCAATTTCGAAATTGTGTTAGGTTAGATGTGTAACCACACATTTGACATTAAAATACTAAATAAAGATGGTCTTTATTATGGTTCATCATTATTAAATGGAGTTATGAACTTACCATTAAATGGTTTAATGGTTGGCTTTTAATGTTGGCATGGAACCTATTTGCATTCATTAGATTAAAGATGAAAGATGTGCATTAGATGGACCATCTTCCTTCTTTCTTCTTGCCAAAACCGAAATGGGTATTCAATTATAGGTTATGGTCTTTTCAAATAGCCATTTTAAAGATAAATGAAGTAAGTCTCATTTATTGGCTATTTGATGAGTGATTAATGTAAGAAGTGATACATTGGATGCCTCTCACTCTTTTCATTTATGCATATTTCGAAATTGAGAAGTAAGAAAGGGTTCTTGCATGTTTTTTAGACATTCTCTCTTTTCATGCAAGAGAGAACCGGAATTCCTAAGTAAAAGAATTGAAAGAGTTTCAATTTTTGGTTCTTCTTCTTCTAAGAAAATCTCCTCCAAATATTTCTTCTCCTTTCCCACCAAAGGATTTTGTTAACCTAGTTTTCCTTGAAGAACAAGTGGTAAATCTAATTGGTAGAGGATACTACTACAAGGAAGAAGATAGATTGCTAAAGGAAAAGACTCAAAGGCAAAGGATTTGGATACAAGAAGGAGAGGATAGCCAATGAGGATTTAAAGTCATGGCGAAGGAGTTGATAATTCCTTTTATCTTGTTCTTGGTTTTATTATCCTTATACCATATCATGTATGGATTAGCATATTGATTTGGATATACTGCTTCCGCTGCAAGATGATTTCTTAAAAAGTTTTGAAATCTATCGTTTCTCCAAACTAAGCATGCTTTCTTTTTCCGATCCAACAGAGCCTACCTCCTATGAAGAGGTTCTGATGAGTTCAGAGTCTGAGAAATGGCTTCATGCCATGAAGGCTGAAATGGATTCCATGTATGAAAACCAAGTATGGACTTTGGTTGAGGCACCCGAAGGAATCAAACCTATAGGGTGTAAATGGGTTTTCAAAAAGAAAACCGACATGGATGGTAATGTTATTACCTATAAAGCAAGGCTTGTGGCTAAAGGCTTTCGTCAAAGACAAGGAGTTGACTACGATGAGACCTTTAGCCCAGTAGCAATGCTTAAATCCATTAGAATACTCCTAGCCATTGCCCCTCATTATGATTATGAGATATGGCAAATGGATGTGAAGACAGCTTTCCTAAATGGAAATCTAGCTGAGGATGTGTATATGACACAACCTGAGGGCTTCACCTCCTATGATGGCGAAAAAGTATGCAAGCTTCAAAAATCCATCTATGGATTGAAGCAGGCATCCAGGAGTTGGAATATCCGTTTTGATGAGGTAATCAAAGAGTTTGGTTTCTCACAAAATTCGGATGAACACTGTGTGTATAAGAAGGTTAATGGGACTGCAATCGTATTCCTTGTGCTGTATGTAGATGACATATTATTACTAGGAAACGATGTCTCTATGCTACAATCAGTCAAGATTTGGTTGTCCAAACAATTTTCCATGAAAGACCTTGGTGAAGCAACTTATATCCTTGGGATAAGAATCTGTAGAGATAGATCAAAAAGGTTGCTTGGTCTTTCACAATCAACGTATATAGACAAGATGCTAAAGAGGTTTAGCATGGAGCAATCCAAGAGAGGGTACCTTCCCGTGACTCATGGGATAACACTCTCGAAATCTATGTTTCCTAAGACACAAGATGAGAGGATGCGCATGAGTATGATTCCGTATGCATCTGCGGTAGGATCTATCATGTATGCTATGCTATGTACAAGACCCGATGTATCATATGCTCTAAGTGTTACGAGCAGATACCAATCGGATCCTGGTGAGGGTTACTGGGTGGCTATCAAGAATATCCTCAAGTACTTGCGAAGGACTAAGGATGTTTTCTTGATATATGGGGATGGAGATCTCCAGGTGAGCGGGTATATAGATGCCAGTTTCCAATCTGATAAGGATGATTCCAAATCCTAATCAGGTTATGTATTCACACTGAATGGCGAGGCAGTTAGTTGGAAGAGTTCCAAACAAGAGACGACTGCTGATTCAACAACCGAGGCAGAGTACATTGCCGCTTCAGAAGAAACAAAGGCCTCTTCGAAGCGTGAAAGAAAGGCGATTTGGATCGAAGTTCATTCTCGAACTTGGTGTGGTTCCTAGCGATGATGGGCCCATCTGGTTGTATTGTGACAACAATGGGGCTATTCTTGCAGCGAAGGAACCAAGGTCTCATCAACGATCCAAACACGTACTCCGCAGATATCACCCGATCAGGGAGATCATTGGTCGAGGTGAGGTGCAGATAGAGAGAATTCCCACAGAGCAGAATATTGCTGATCTGTTGACAAAGCCATTATCACAAAAGAGTTTTGATTCTTATGTACTCGCCTATGGTATTAGATATCAAGGCGATTGGCTTTAGGTCAAGTGGGAGATTGTTAGAGTAGTGCCCTGAAGGCAATCGTCTTTAGCGCATTTTGTACAAATTTGAGTACAGTCTTTATGAATAAATAAAGAAAGGCATATTTCATTACGTTGCTATTCATTATTTATGAACTGATATTGATCAATAAGCAAATTAATAAAGTCCATGATATATGACATAGCATGAAGGAAATTGTGATGTGATCATACTACTGAGATTCCTATCATGTGCAATTATGTCAGTATCTAAATTATCCCTAGTCATAGGATTACTGAGACTGGACATCGGTAATCCGAAGAGACTAGCACATCTCAAGATCCTTGATTTGATCAAGCAGTGGATCTCAGAAACTGTGAATATGAGATATTTAGGGTTGAGATGTGGATGCTTGCTAGAGGTAGTAAGTACATTGGATGACCTGCTATGAGATCATCACATAGATGTCCTATTCTAATGTCAGTGATAATCTCATCATAGCAATGGTGCAAGTATCCTTAGACTTGAGGTGCTCAAGGATATCTTGGATACTGATTCTGTGCTTTGACTCCATTCCTTGTTGCCTTACAGAGGTTGCTCATAAAGTGGTGATTGGGTACAGCTTGAGGTATTCGAAGGTAATTGAGTAGCCAATAGAGGATTCACCACTTCTTTGATAGCAGAAGATGATACCCATGGCCTCTTGTTAGGGTCATTACTTGAAAGTCTCTGGCCGGAGCATACATGTCATGAAGAGTGTCTTCAGTGACATATTAAGTAATGAGTCCCAGGACAAGAACTGATATCACTTGGACTAGATTTGACTTAGTCAGTCTAGTAAGAGTTGACACTTTGCCCATACTCATAACCAAGTGGGGTATAGCATGGTGAAAGGACGAATTGCACGGTAATTGTCTATGGAAAGGTTCATGATATGGTTCATGATGAATACATGTTCATTCGTCAAACCAATTACTTTCCGGTCAATTGGGGGTCATGATGTGTTGCTAGATACCGCTCATGACTTGCTTAGATTAAGTGTTAATCTAAGTGGCCAATATAACCGGGAACCTAATGGGTCACACGCATAAGAGTGTCTCGGAGAATTTGTAAAATATTTTTGGACAGAGTTCCAATATATGGAGAGCAATCGTTTAAATGGATCCCGATGAGATCGAGATATGTCCCAATGAGATCGCGACATCGATATTGCTTTTTTCCCATACTGGGACCCGGTAGGCTGGTAGGACCGACCCCAGTGTGACTGGACTACATCAGCATTAATATACATATATATATATATATATTATATTAATTAATTAAAGAATTAATTAATTAATATATATATATGTTATACGTGGAAGATGGAAGGAGAGGATAAAGCTTGTCTTTACTTTATATATATATATATATATATATAAAGTAGCTTACGTGGGTCAATGACTCACCTTAGCATTTATTACATCTTTAATTGTTAAAGATATAAAAGGCTAAGGAAGAAGGTCGTGGAAAAAAGGTCGTGGGTTTGAAGAAGAAAGGGTTTTGAAAAGGTTTTAAAATCCTAAGCTTCTCATCTCTTCATCATTCATCTTTCAAGCTTCATCTTCTCCAAGAAAGCTTCTTCATCGTGATTCCAAGCTCTCCAAGGACAAAGGTAGGAGCTAGCACTCTTTACTTTATTCTAGCTATTCCCGGGTCAAAGGGTTTATCCCGGTTAGGTTCTCCGATCTCTGCGTGGATACCGTTAGAGACGGTCTCCTTTGGCCGTTATGGTTTGAGTTTGTTGTATAGACACATGGATCCTGGCTTTCGGGAAGGTCCCGGAATAAAAATTTTTGTTTTCCGCACCGTGGGCATGTGATGCTCACACTGGGATTTTCCTACACTCCGTTTCGAAGCCCAGCTGGCCCTGGTTGCAGCTCGCCTCCACCTTCCTATTCCTCCTACGGGTGGTGATTCTTCGGCCGGTCCTAGCACTTCTCTGGACGCCCCTCCTACTCCTGCCCCTGATGATCCTTTGGCGTAGTTCTGGCATTTTGTTTTGTTTTGTTTTCCATTTCTTTACTTTTGTTTTGTTATCTTTTTCTTTTTTTATGTTTCCTTTTGTTTGTCGGATTCTTTGTGCACTTTGTATTGACCTCTTTTTGCCTCCATGATTAATAACATGTCTCTATCTTCATTTTCATTGAGGACAATGTGTTGATTAAGTGTGGGGGAGCTGTTCCCATTGTCTTACTATTTGTTATGCTCCATGTTGACACTTTTGATGTGTGTGTTAGCCAATCTTGCATAATGTTACACATTTTTAAACTTGGTGAATATTTTTCTGCCATTCTGCTGTTCCCCATCGCAGTGATAGATTACACGTCGCGGCGAGGCTAGTGATTCACGCACACACGTCACGGCGTGAATGCTGCACGTCGTGATGTCCACCCTTTTTACAGAACGCTTGTGACAAATTTTTCCTCAATTCCAACTTCTTCCACACGAGACTCTTATAACTTTTGTTTTTTTTTCAAAGACCTTATAAGTTTCAAAGTGGTACTTGAGTTTATGAAAATACCTTCCATTCTGTTAATGATAGTTGGTCTTGGCTAATTTTACTTTTGATGTTTTCAACACAAAGTGAATGAAGGCATGCTAACAAAGTAGCACTTTACGTTTTTGAGACTTCAGATTGTCATTTGAGATATTACCCTTGTTGGAACGATATTTGAGCCTAATTTTTTCTTCAATATTATGTGCATCTACTTATTTCATATCTCTCTAGAACTTGTTTCAATTCTTAATCAAAGCTTTATGGACTAGAATTTTGTTGATGTGATAGAGGCATTCTTTCGTCAACCATTTTCCCAAACACAGTCCCACAAATAATTATCACTTGCTAGCCCCTTGAGCCATTTTTATTTATGAACACTTGCATGCATGCACCCCTACATGATGTCAGTAGTTTAATTTTATTTAAAAAAGTGTTCCAAAAAGGACAGAGAAATGTTTATCAATTAAAAAAAAGAAAAAGAAAAAAGGGGAGTACAGGAAGAAAAAGAAAAGAAAAGAAAGAGCAAGAACAATTCAAGCAGTGTATATATGTCATATTCATAAAAAAATGTCAATATTAGTTTATCATTTGAAATCCAGTTCATCATTTTAGTGCATGTGTTCATACCTTTTTCTTTCTTTCATCCTATCCATTCATCTAGCCCTCCAAACATTACAACCCTGAAAAGTCCTCTTGATCTTCAAAATTATAGTTTTTGTAGTAGAGAAATAGAATTGATACAAGCTTATGGTAGAGAATGGATTAAGTAGATTGAGAGTGAAATATCCCCAATACATGTGAGGAGAGAGCAAACACTTTATCTTGAGTGACATCTCTTTTTTCCAATCTCTTGGATTGAATTCTTTTAGTGTTTGTTTTATTAGCACTCTTTCAATTTGCTTTGATTGAAATTTTGAGGAAGTGATTTGTGCCAAGTTCATATTATTGTTTTGAACATGGACGAATTTTTCTTTTACACTTGTATCTTTTTTACTCTTAATTTGTGATTTTTTTGCTTTAATTAGTTCCTTGCATGAGCTCATACTTTATACAATTTGATAGCGAAATTGCTACAAATTGACATTAATTCCATCATAATTTTTCCAAGGACAATTGATACTGCAAATTGTTGTTTCATATTGTAGGGGAAAAGAAGAGTCAAAAGGATCAGAAGAGTCGACACGTCGCGGCGCATGAAGAAGTTCGCACGTCACGACGTGCTATAAGCAACACGTCATAGCGAGCGATCCAAGAAGAGCACGCCGCGATGCCAATCAAATAACGCGCCGCAGCAAACAATCCAAGAAGACACGCCGCGACGTCAAAGAAGCATCTCGCCGCGGCGAGCAAACGGATATCTGGACTTTATTTGGAAAGTTCTCTCACTGTGTGTACTCGACCAGCACCCATCATTTAAAAGGTTGTTAAATTTAGGTCAAACAAGGATCATCTGTCGAGATATACTTGGGAGGCAGAGAGACAAATTTTCCACAAAACACGATCACCCCTTCATCTCCGACCATCGCCATCATCTCTACTCCACCGTCAGTCTCTACTGCAATCATGGCTGACATCCGATCTTCAATAGTCGTGAGAGAATCTGGAGTCATGCTCGACTAAATCCACATTTCCTCTTGAGAATGTAGCATCGGCTTGAGTTCACCGATTCTTAAAAAGGGAGTTAATCTTACATCGTCAAGTTTAATTGCTTTGTTGTAAATTCCTGAGTTGGGGTTTACTGCCGTGTAGTTAGATTAGCTTGGTTATAGTTTAATCAGGTGTCAAACGATATCTTGTGTTATGGGATTGGTTATTTGTAGATCTTTGATGTTCAATATATGAAGTTTCATATATTTCTTTTCGTGATTGTGTTAATTCTCTTTATCTGCCTAGTTGTGTTTGATATTGAGGGTGTGCTTGAGCCAAATGACCAATTGCATTAACTTGTCCATTTCACACACTAAGATGCTTTTAACAAGGTTGTAAATAACGAAGTTCGTTAATTAAAACATTGGACTTAAGGAGTCTCTTAAGGTTCTAAGGCTTAAGAGCACTTAATGGAATCTTGAGAAATGGATTTCATTAATCAAGATTCTGGACTTATGGAGAATCTTTAAGGTTTGTTAATCGAAAGCTTAGTGAATTTCACTCCCTGAAAATTTGTTTTGAACCATAATGGCCTAAGCTCATTTTCAAGAGGATTTATTCTCATTTGCTTATTACTCAAATTTTCAATCTCATTTATTTCCTTAAAATCCAAAAAGATACTTTTTATACTTTGTCCTTCAATTTTATTTAAATTTCCTTAGTTCTTTTTAATGATAAAAACCCCATTTTATTAACTTTGATTGCAATTTTTGACAATTAGGCTAGCTTAGACCTTTTTCACTTGGTTCTAATTAAGTGGGACGACCCGAGGTTGCATCCTGTATTGCAATCCTTAGAATTTGATTATTTTTGATTCGGTTTCCAAGGGATTGATCTTTAGACCGATACGAAGAGCCGATCACATGTAGTATTTTTTTGTACTATGTTTTTGATTGATGTACATACAGTAAAGGATGATTGACTGAGCCCAAGTTTATCTTATTAATTGGCTACATTTTTACTATTTTTAATGTACTTTTTGACTCTTAATTTGTGACTTTGTGCTTTAATTTGTCCCTTACAGTGAGCTTACAATTATGCAATTTGATAGTAAAATTGTCAAAAATTAACATTAATTCCATCATAATTTTTCTAAGGACAATTGATACTGCCAAATTGTTGTTTGATGTTGTAGGGGACTAAGGGAGTCAAAAAGGTTGAGAAGAAGTTTGTACGCCGCGACTAACGCAGCAGCACGCCGCGGTGAGGAACCAAGAAGTCCACGTCGCGGCACCTAGAAATTATCTCGTCGCTACGAGACCAAGAGGAGCATGCCGCAACGTCGATTAATCATCTCGTCGCGGCGAGCGATCCAGAAGGAGCACGCCGCGGTGCCTACAAAAGATCTCGCCGCTGCGAACAGAATAATACTCGGACTTCATTTGGAAAAATCTCTCACTGTTCCGACCCGACCCGCATCCATCATTTAAAAACTTTGCTATTTTTAGGTGAAATGGATGAATATCTTCGAGAGACGCTTTTGGAGGCAGCTGAGACAACTATCCCTTCCACCATCATTTCCCATTTTTTATCATCTTCGATCATCTCCATCATTCCACCGTCAGCATCTTCTGCTACCATGGGAGACGTCCAATCTTCATAAGTAGTGAGAGAGTCTGGAGACATGCGTAGCTAAACCATTTCCTCTTGAAGATGTAGCATCGGCTTGAGTTCACCTGTTCTAAAAAGGGAGTTAATCTTACATCGTCAAGTTTAATTACATTGTTGTAAATTCCTGAGTTAGGGTTTACTTCTTGTAGTTAGATTAGCTTGGTTATAGTTTAACCAAGTGTTGAACGATGTATTGTGTTGTGGATTGCTTAATGTAGAACTTCGATGCTCAATATAGGAAGTTTCATATATGTCTTTTGGTGATTGTGTTAACCCTCTTTATCTGCCTAGTTGTGTTTGATAATGAGATTGTGCTTGAAACAATTGACCAATTGCATTAGCTTGTCCAGTTCACACACTAAGATGCATTTAACAAGGTTTTAGATAATGGAGTTCGTTGATTAAAACCTTGGACTTAAAGAATCCCTTAAGGTTCTAAGGCTTAAGAGCACTTAATGGGGTCTTGAGAAATGGAGTTCATTGATCAAGATCCTGGACTTGAGGAGAAGTCTTTAAGGTTGATATTTGAAAACTTAGTGAATTTCACTTCCCGAAAATTGTTTTGAACCATGATAGCCTAAGCTCATTTTCAAGAGGATTTATTATCATTTGTTTGTTACTCAAATTTTTAATTTCATTTCATTCCGTAAAATCCAAAAATATACTTTTTTCACTTTTACCTTCAATTTAGTTAAATTTCCTTAGTTCTTTCAATGACCAAAACCCCCATTTTATCAACTTTGATTGCAATTTTTGACAATTAGGCTAGCTTAGACCTTTTTCACTTGGTTCCAATTAAGTGAGACGACCCAAGGTTGCATCCTGTATTGCAATCCTTGGAATTATTATTATTTTTGACCGGTTTCTAAGGATCGATCTTAAGGTCGAATCGACAAAGCCGCGATCAAAATGGCGTCGTTGTCGGGGAAGCCAAGAAATCGGTTTACCATAGGATAGCCATTGCCATCTCATTTCAACTGTTGTTGATAATCAGAATCATTATTTTTGCAGTGCATTTAGGATAGTCTAATTTTCATACTTGTTCATAGTATGGGGTTTGATTTTCCTTTGCACAAGCATACTTCATACTTTGATTTTGTCTCCTTCTTAGCAAACTTTTCACACATACACACTCATACATACACCCATACACTTATATTCTCGCATTCATCACATTTCACTTTTATTTGGCTTTGTGTGATTGTGAGAAAATTTTGTTACTGCATCTTTTATTTGTGGATTGATTTTGCGCATGCCCAGGAGGAGTAGACTTGTTCAATTCCAACCTGAAATTGAGAGACACTTGCGGAGACTTAGGAAAGAGAGGAAAGAATAAGAGAGGAGTAGATTAGTTGAGCAGGAAAGAGAAAATATGACTGAAAATCCCAACCTTTTCCCAAATCTTGACTTTCCTGCACACCAACCTAGAAATGGAACTAATGGTGGAAATGGTGTGCATGAGAGAGTAGGAGAAAACAATGAGAATCAGAGACGTACGACTATTAGGGAAGCAACAACTTCTGATGTGCATTATGATCCATTTACTGCTGCTCGCCCTAATTTTGATGTTAATTTTGAGGTTAAAGGTTTGTTGATTAATTCCCTTCCTAAATTTCATGGCTTAGCAAGAGAGGATCTGTACATGCACCTACAAGCTTTGACGATGATCTGCCAGAGTATGAAGCCAATAGGAGCTACTTTGGACCAAGTGCTATGGAAGGTATTTCATTTGTCCTTGGAAGGAAAGGCACGAGAGTGGTACATGAGTCTTCCGAGGCATGTGGCCAATGCCTATCATAGCTGGACCAATCTGAGGAAGGCCTTTTTAGAGAAGTATTTTCCAGCTTCCAGGACCTCATCAATGAGGAAGGAAATTTATTCAGCTCGCCAAGAGTATGATGAATCACTATATGACTATTGGAACCGCTTCCAAGACCTATTATCTAGATGCCCCCATCACCAAATTCCCGATGAGCAATTGGTGCAATATTTCTATGATGGGTTGAAGAGTTAGGAGAAAGGTATGTTGGATGCTGCATCTGGAGGTTCTTTGATTGATCTTACAGCTTTGGAAGCATGGGACTTGATCAAGAAGATGGCCTTGAACCATCAACAATACAGTGTGAGAGATTCCATAGGAGTGCATGAATTGGGAGCTTTAATAGCTCAAGCCAAAAGAATGGAGAGTCTGGAGAAAAAGGTAGATTCACTGGAGAACAGGATAAAATCACAGTTATCTTGTATTACTGTCGAATTGAAGAACTTGAATGTGCATCGCCCATCATCTTCAATGGACCTTACTGCACCTAGTTGTGACACTTGTGGGTCGGTGATGCACATTTCAAGTGTATGCCCTGGAAGATATGAAGAGGTGTCAGCAATGTATCCAGGGAGAGCAAACCAGAAGTGGGATCCATACTCCAACACATACAATGAAGGATGGAAGTCTAATCTAAGATTCAGTTGGAGGAATGAAGAAAGCAGGGCTCAAAACAGATTTCCACAAGGGGGAGGAGCTGGTACTTCCACTAACCAGTTCCCCAATCAACAACAAGCCCTAATGGTCCCACCAAAGGAAGACACCAACCAGTTGCTTCATAGCATGATGACTCTAATGAAGGAAGAGAGGGATTCTAACACTAACCAGTTTAATGCCATTGCTTCTCTTATCCAACAGGATTCCTCAAAAACTGCTGCTAGGTTTAATGCCTTGGAGAAGAGAATGGAACAATTGTTGGATCGCGTACGGTCTGAGTATTCACAATACACTGCGGAAAAGACCATACAACAACATGATGTATAGTCGAAAATACGAAGGATGTACAAAAATACCTTAATTTTGTGGATAAGTTGCTTCTTTTTCGGATTCCAAGACACTGCAAATGCGAATGCCCTCTACCGGTATCCACATGAGTATGCACGATCCGAGCTGCGACTGTGGTATGCTAGCACATCCTGAAACTCTTCCCGAACGCCGTACAATTTTCCTCTCGGATGGTGGCTAGGGTTTCGTGACAATTGTGTCTCTTCTACATAATGAGACCTAAGCTTCTCTATTTATAGAGAAACCCTAATCCCATTGAGGCCCCAATAAGTTTCGACCCATTATATCTTATATAATAAAAACCCGACAACTTAATTCAATCTAGCCCTATAAATATATCTACATATATTTATTCAGTACCTAATAAATTAGGCCCAAGAGACCCTGTAGGCTCATTTGATGTTGACAATGGGATTGATCACACTTCAAGGCCCATAAGTCATAAGCGGTCTCTAGCAAGATATTATGACTACCCAAATCAAATGAGGATTGATAATCTGATTTAACCTGTAACCATGGTTATAAGCTCAAATTCTTTTGTAACACGATATCAAGATTAATCACAAGGCATGGTACATGTCAACCTTTGATTAATAATAGTTTCTTGATCCTCAAGTTGAGTGATTATAACAAATGACATTGATGACTCTTCATCAATTCATTTGAGCACGACCATGCATTTCTTGATCACACTTGTCAAGAGGCCCAAATGATATCTCTCTCATTTAAGAGAGGTACAAATCCCATCTACGTCATTCACATCCCTCCGTATGATTCATTTGATGTCCAACATAAGACTACTTGTTATTCGGTTAAAAATAACTTAGTCTAATATCAAAACACAAAATTCCTCATGTAGGGAACCATGATGACTTCAGGTCAAAGGACTAAAGTCAAACCATATTAAGAATCACTAATGACATGAAACTATGTAGTATTCTTTATGTGGGTCGGTCCAATATATGTTCTCTAACATATATCTATGTTTCTGATTTGATATCTCATATCCATGATCAGTAAAACGTAATCATCAATCAGGACACATACTAGTCTTAATTCATTATTGTTCCACCAATAATGATCGACCAGGGACAGTCTAGAATAGTGTTATAATGCTTATGGTTTTACTATCAAGTCATATACTTGATGACATAAGTCTAATACTATTCATGGAATGTAAATCACATTACATAAATGAAATACATGCATATATGAAAGGAATACCTCATAATATATTATTAACAAGTCATAATGTTAATACATGAATCACAAATACATTGGCCTAGGGCACACTACTAACAACAATGGGAGACTAAGGTAGAGAACATTAATTCATATGTCACTCAGTTGTCCAACAACATGAGTGAGAATCAAGCAAAAAGCAGTGGAACTATTCCTTTAAACACTGTGATGAATCCCAAGATTCTCAATGCAATTGCCCTCCGGAGTGGGAAACAAGTGAGGTTCAATCCTCACGAAGATGAAGAGACATGTGATGAGGAGATTGAGAGTGAGGAAGTGACTCCACCTAAGGAAAAGATCAAGAAATCTGAGAGTGTGAGGGAAGGAGCACTATTGAAAGACAAGAAGACTGCTTCAAGAAACAAAGGAGCTACTTCAGAGAGTTCCAAGGATCGAGCTGAACATAGAGAATCAAGCAAGCAAGCCGAAAAAGGTAAGGAGGTAAGTCTTCAAGACCTTCCTTTTCTAAATTCATATTTGATGAGCAAGCGTATGAATGAAATCAAGCATGAAAAAGAAATCATTGATTTGTTTGGAGAAGTAGAAGTGAATGTTCCCTTGCTTGATTTAGTGAAGAGAGTTCTGCCCTATGCTAAATATTTGAAGGACTTGTGCACTAATAAGAGAAAGTTTAGGCCAAATGAGAGAGTCCAAGTGAACTCCAATGTGTCAGCCTTGTTCAAACCGCAAATACCTGTGAAATGTCAAGACCCTGGATCTTTCACCATTCCTTGCATCTTAGGGAAAGTAACTATAGGAAGAGCTTTGTTAGATCTGAGGGCTGAGATTAATGAGATGCCTAAATCTGTCTATCAGTATTTAGGAGTGAAAAGTTTGAAACCTACATCTGTTGTCCTACAGTTAGCTGATAGATCATTTAGGCATCTAGTGGGTATAATTGAGGACATCTTGGTCCAGGTAAAGGGTTTAGTATTTCCTGCTGATTTTTATGTACTTGATATGTCTTCTGAAGTTGGGCAGGATACTTCTTTGATTCTCGGGCGACCCTTTTTGCGAACAGCAAGCATCATGATCAGCATGAAGGAAGGTAAGATTACCATGGAGGTAGGTGACCAATAGGTAAGCTTCAACATGTATGAAGCAATGAAACACCCCTATGAAGATTACTCACTTCTAGGAGTTAATATGCTTGATATGGTTGTTGAAGATGCATGCGCTGATTTTGAACAATCAATGGAACCCTCGACTGACAAATCCTTGGAGAACATTTTTGTTTCCAATGTTTCAGGTGAATCATTGAGTGTGGATGTTAGCAAAGAGTTGGAAAGTAGTCACATCACCTCACTAAGGTATGGAAACACACCAAACATCCACAAGAGGCAAACAGACCCATCTTGAGCACCGGGTAGTTTTTTTCCTTTCACTTATCTTATATTTGTGCATATTGATTGAAAATTGGAGTGACATTGTTGTGCATGAATATGTTGATTAAGTGTGGGGGAGAAAGTTACTCAGTAGAGTTAGGTTTAGTTCAGTAGGATTTTAGTTCAGTTTTTTTTAAATAATTTTTCTCTCTTCTGGAACCCTTGATCTTGGTAATGCATGATACATATAGCTTGGTAGAAGAACTTTTTTCCCATGAGTGCTCAGGAATTGAGAGCTTAGGAACCTTGTTAAGTTTCAGGAAGCTTCGCCGCGACGTGGGATGACTCATCGCGACGTGTCCCAAATAGCACGCCGCGGTGAGCGATAGGAGAAGGGCACGCCACGACGCCCACTAATCATTTCGCCGCGGCGTGCAACGATTGTGACACCGCGGCGCGAGGTTTTTGGACATAACCCTAGAGGGGATCAAATTCCCTTTTTATCCTCATTGCAAGGTGGTTCTTCTCTTTACCCAGTGCTCTTTTAGTCCTTTTACCTTCTAATCTTCTTAACCCTACGGCGCACCGCTTTCACGCCGCCTCCCTCTCATCTTTGCACCGCGACTTCTCCTTCCTTCATTGCCCTGTGTTCCTTCCTCCCTCTTCGTCTGTTGCTAGTGGCTCTCCTCAGCTTCCATCTCTGTCTCTGTTCTCTCCGTGTAAGAAATCTTCTTCCTTTAGTCATTTCCATTTCAGTTCTCTAGACTAGGAATAGTTTTCTGCGGCGAATATGTTTCGACGCATCACGGCGTGTGGTTTATTCCATCTCGTTACGACGTGCTAGTTTATCGCCTCTCGTCGCGGCATGTGATTCGCATCTCACCGCGGTGTGGGAGGAAAACATGTTTCGCCGCGGCGCGCGTTCGTACGCCCTGACGAAGCGCTGTTATTTTTCTTTTGTTTCACTGATTTTCTGTGTGTTTTCTTTTTTATTTAGGACAACGCCTCGTACC
The DNA here is from genome assembly GCA_029891385.1 of Erythroxylum novogranatense. NCBI lineage: Eukaryota > Viridiplantae > Streptophyta > Magnoliopsida > Malpighiales > Erythroxylaceae > Erythroxylum > Erythroxylum novogranatense. The sequence goes on along the minus strand of CM057233.1, from coordinate 35,256,137 downwards.
AAGAACACCTCCGTCCGTCCCTCTACACCCTCCGATCTCTACTCTTCCAGCTTTCTTGATTTCTCCTCCGAGCATTCACCTTCACCTTCTGGCCCTTCCCCCGGTTCACATCCTCAAGCCTCTCCCACTCACTCACCCCCTTCCTCCCCTTCGGTCGAGCAGGAGTATGCTGACCTAGCTGCTAAGATAGAAGCTAGGCCGCTACTCAAGGAGCGACACTTCCCTCTCTCACCCTCCCACCACCCTTTTGTCCAACAGCTCATCCGTTCCTAACTTTCCGGTTTAGTGCAGCCTAGGACTCCTAGAAATGACACCTTCGTTCGTCATTTCTATACCCATTCCCGGTACCATGACACCTTGGTTATTCGTTTCCGCGGTGTTACCATTCCTCACGCCTTCGCCCATGCCGCCATCCGCGTCCATGACCACCTCCCTCCTATCCTTCGCTGTCACTATGCCGATCTTATTAATGACTACCCTTGGGATGAAGTCCTTCGTACCCTTTGTCCTGAGGGTGCCGACTGGCATCAACCTCGGGCATCCCAGAGATATATTCAACGTGTTGATCTCCGTCCTGAGGCTCGTCCTTGGCTTCACCTCATTAGCAACAACATCCTTCCCATCACCAACCTTGCCTTTGTTCCCAAAGAGCAAGCACTCTATATCTACCTCCTGATGGTTGGCCGGCCGGTTGATATTGCTTCTGCAATCGCTTCCACCCTCCGCTAATCCATCCTTACCTCTACTCTCACTCACTCCATTCTATTCCCTCACCTCATTACCGATCTGTTCCGGGCCCATCAGGTCCCGGAACTTCCTTCTGACCGGACCTTTGAACCTGCCTCCTTCTTTCACTACGTCCGCCTCAAACAACCCCACTTTCCTGCACCACCACCTCCTCCTCACTCGCCACCACCTCCCCTGTAGCATCCCGTTATCGATGTGATGGGCATATTGGTAAATTGGGACTGGGTAGGATTGCATACTGTATTTTATTAGTTGATCATTCATTGACCTCTAATGATAGAGGAATAAGTTGTTTGCACATGCATTTATAGGTATATGCATTCATGGCATTTTCCGGCATTGAATTGTGGTTATAATTTAATTGGTGAAATTGAGATAATTATGTTTGATTGTGACTTGTTAGGAAAATTGAAATAATTGGGCTTGTATAGTTGAATCAGAATGAGAATTTAATTTTTGGGATTTGGAAATTGAAATTGGAGTATAGAATCTTGTGTTTTATATTTTTGAGGATTTATAGGATTTTTTCTGAAATTTTTAGAGTTACGGGTCCGGACCGAGAAAATGACTTAAAGACTGATGAATTAGATTTCGGTTCCGAAATTGGTGGAAAAATGGCATGGAAAAATAGAATTGTGATTTTAGGAATGAGAATGTTGAACCATTGGAAATTAGAGACTGAAATTTAATGAATTTAAGGACTATGATTTATAGGTTTAAATCAACACCTTTATATAGCCTTAGGTTTTGAATATTGTAAAAAGCTTATCTTCCCTTCTCCTAGAGCACGATCCTCTTTTCCCCCTTCAGTGATTTTCGTTCCTCCTTCGTGAGTGTGCTGTTTCTTTCTTTCCATTGTGTAAGATCTAGCTTGATCCTTGAGGAAGATGGAGATTGTTGGGTCTTGAGGGTGAAAACCGTGGGTGCAGGCGTTGAAGGTGATTTTTGAAGGTTGAAGATTTAGGGTTTTGATTTGGTAAGTTAATGGCTTTAATGTTGTTATTTATTGTTGTTTGATGCATTTATGGTATTTAATGTGTAAGAATGGGTAGTTGAGAGTGATTAATACTGGTTTTTAGAGAGAGAAAGGATAAAAATCGATCAGAGAAGGCGATGTTGCCCGCACGTCGTGACGTCTGAAAGACGCCTCGCCGCAACGAGTAAATGCTTACTCGCCGTGACGAGCTGGGAAAGGGCATTGCCGCGACGAGTGGGACTAGACATTGTGGCAAGTGACCATTATGTCGCGACGAAGGACCCTTGGTCGCGGCGAGGGGCAGTTTCCTGAAATGAAATAATTTAGTAATTGGGGCATAACTTTTGGTGTAGACCTCCAATTGAGGTGATTCTTGATTTGTTATGAACTAGAGAATGAGGTCTACAATTGAGGTAAAGAAGGAGAGTTCGAATTTAATTTAGTGGGATCTCAATTATAGAAAGAAAGTTAATTATAGTTTCCTATTGCAACCTAAGAAATGTATTATGATAATTGAACTTTAAATTGGAGACTTATGAAATCAATGGTATATTTTGGAATCTTCAATGGATAACATTGACCTAGTAAATAGTGAATTTTGGTTATGAGGCAAAAAATAGTGAAATCTTGGTTTAGCGCCAGAAAATCATGAACGTGCATCATACATACTTTCAATTAAGACATGTGCATCATTGAATTGTTTTAATTAAGCATCTAGTAATGGGAAACTATTCTACTGTTATAGAGGCACCGTTGGATCGTCATTCTATGGAAATTGCTGGGACTTCCAAGTAGTAGCTCGGAAGTTACAAGTGAGTAACCTAGTTGGTTCCTAAATTTCTGATTGTTAAATGCCCTATGTGAACCGTTTGCTAATGTGAATAGTATGAATCCGTGAATGATTAGGATCAAAATGCATGCTTTTGGTAAATTGGATTTCACTGATACGTGACTATGGGAAACTGTGTTAAATGGGCTTATAGCCATATGACTGTGAATTATAGGACATATGCATTACATGCATAATTGCATGAACAGATAATGAACGTTGTGACCTGAGTCGCTACTATTACTGGAAAGAGCTTTGAGCTCGAATACTGTCACTGAACCGAGCCTCGAGCTCGAGGGGAGTTAGTGCATCCTGCTTGAGGGCTCTCCTACTCCCTAGACGCGTCTACTGTACACTATCACTGAATGAGCGCTCGGTCACAACACTGAAATAAACTGGAAAAGAGTCACATATGCATCGCATAAAAATGTGTTAACTGATTTGTGATTATCACTGAATTCCCTGATGACATGAGAAATTGTAGACTGTTATATGATATTTTAAATGCTACAGTGATGTGTTGTACGCAATTTGCATAATGCATGAATTGGGTGAACCATCGATGATGGTTTCTCCATGAGTTCTCAAACTCACCCAAAATTGCAATTGTTTTTCAGGACTGATAGATTAGACTCCTAGCTCCAGAGTTAGACTTCTCCTGCAGTGTGAGCATGTGGCAAGAGAAGCGATGGCACAATGGTCGGTTAGCTGGGATTTATTTTGAGGACGCCATAGTATAGACTTTTGTATCAGTTTCCTTTTTGGAGTGTTGTATTTAGACTGTAGGGAACTGATAGACTTGTCTATATTTCTGTTGGCAGTATGAAATGAAAGATATTTTATTGGCTTCAAAGTTTAGTAATTTTTAATATATTGATTTTTTTATTGTGGTCTATTTATATTGATGCCATGTGGATTATAGAATTGATCGATTGTAGTGCACCCTTGTCGTAGGATATGTATCGGAATGACCTACGGGCGTACCGATGTGTACCCTACGGTAAGGGGGCGCTACATTTAGGTGGTATCAGAGCAAGGTTTGGCATCTTTTGGGCATAGTATAATTTAGGCTTGAATTTCAGTGAGAAAAGTGGGAATTGATTAAAATTTTTGTTTGTTGTAGGTCATCCGTTCTTAGAGATCAAGTTAATCAACCAGCTGACCTAGGATCAGTGGGAGCTCGTAGGGAGTCCTCTTTGCCTCATTCTGAGGAGTTGCCTCCTAGAGTTCCCGTGAGACGGGAGAGGAGGTATGATCGATCGCATAGCTGTGGGGTCGACTTCGTGGCGGCTGAGACCGCCTTGGCCGAGGATGGTGGAGAGGCGAGAGAGTCCTCGATCAGATGGACTGCGATTCTGATGAGCGTTTCGATTATGCAGTCTCTCTGCTGCAGGGTCCGGCTTATCAGTGGTGGAAGACTGTCCCGGGCAGTACCACCAGCCCCTGTATTCTGACTTGGGATGATTTTCTGAGAGCCTTCTGGGACAACTATATGCCCAAGGTTTATTTAGAGATGAAGATGCAAGAGTTCCTCGAGTTGAGATAGGGTACTATGACAGTGGCTGAGTATGAGGTGCGGTTCAATGAGTTGATGGAGTATGCGATTGTTCTGATTGCTACTGAGGCTGACAGGTGTCAGAGGTTTGAGGGCGGACTCAATCTGGAGATCCGTACCAGGTTGGCCCGATCGGACATGGGCACTTTTATCGAGTTGAGGGCTGCTGTTGGGCCCCAAATTGTTTTTTTTGATGTTATTAAGTATGAATTAAGTTGATTGTGTTAATTGTTGCATAGTTTGATTTTAATGGAAGTGTTATTGGAAATTAAGATTAATTTGAGATTAGTGTGGAATAAGTGGTAATGAGTGAATAAAAGTGTATAAGGGTAAAATGCATGAGGGCGTTATAGGAAGTTCACTTAAGTTAGGAAGATTAAGACTAAGCAAGGAAGGGCATTTTAGTCTATGTGTTATCCTTTAGGCTTAAGGAAAGAGTTAGAAAGAAGAAAAGAAAAGAAAGGAAAATAAGAAGAAGAGAGGAAGAGAAGAGAGAGTTGTAGGAAGAGAGGGAGAAGAAGAAGAAAAAGAGGAAACCAAGGTTGGCGATTTCTTGAAGGATCTGAAGCATTCTCGGGTAAGTATACAATTGTTTCTTCTTGTTTAGAATGCTTTAAAACCCTAATATGGTTTAGAATGAGTAGGAAACGATGGTTTAGGGTTTATGGGAAAAATTGGTAGAAATTCATTGGGTTGTTGTTTTTGTTGATGATTTTGTGTTAGAATGAGCCTAGAAAGGAAGTATAGGACATGATTCAAGGGTTAGATGTGTTGTAGATGAGAAAGGAAAGGATTAAGGGTTGAAAATGTCAAAAGAATCTGGGTTCAGAGTCGACCTCCCCATCCAGACGCCAGACACGCATGATGTGCATCGATCAAGCCTTGTGACGTGCGAGCCCAGATTTCAAAGAAGTGTTGAATTTTAGTGTTTTGGGCATATCTTTTGTTAAAGAAGTCCTTTTGAGGTGATTTTTATGCGTTGTAAACTAGAGACATAGATCTACAAGTTTTGTGAAGTAGTGAAGTTCTGATTCAGTCTATAAGGATATCCAATTTTGGATGGAAGTTGAGCATAGAATTTATGTTTCATAATAAGTTATAGTTTGAACTGCTAAAGTATGACTTTCCGATTTCTACACCAAATTGATTGGAATTTGGTTGTTTGGTTAAGGAAATCAAGTGAGGCAAGAGGAGCAAGGGGAACAAGAGGAAAGACATTCCTAAGCAAGTTTTAAGCAAGAATTCCAAGGTGGGTTCATGTTTATAATAGAGTAAATAAGTTACTCATTGTTTTGTTCAAATCAAGAAAGATTTAATGCTTTAAATTGCATCATCAATGATTGCATTACATGCTATTGTGAAATGATTATATCTTGCTATATGATTTGCATTCATGATTATTAACAAGGTTTTCAAAAAGGGGTGTTCTCCTTTCAAGAATACATGTACATGAAATCATGTTTTAAGAAATATATGACAAGTAAGTTTACAAGCAAGTGCTAGTTTGGCAAACAAGTTTACAAGAACATGAATCATGCATATTTATGTGGGTTTGCGGTATGTCCCTCACGAACAGTCAAGTGCACATTGACTCACGAAAAGGCTTCTCCCGCCTGCCCGCAAGTGGCACAGGGTTTCTCACAACGATTCCCTCACGAAACTACGTCTTCACGTAACCATTTCGATGGGAGCGTGTAATACGTCATGAATCAGGGACTAACCCAAACCATCATGTTATGTTATGTGTTTTATGATCTGTTGTTATGTTTCATGCATCATGAATTGTTCAAGAAACAATCATTTCAAGATTATGACTCTAATATGCTCAACTATTATGATTTCAAAGAACATCACGACAATGAGTTATTTTTGAACAGTTTTGCTTATTTCTATATTATGAATATGTTCCCCGAGCTTTTAGCTCACCCCCTCTATCTCCCCCATTCAGGTGACGAGCAAGAGACCGAGTGAGTCACGAGTTATGGCAGCACTCCATTTTTATTGTTATGTTTATGTATTTTCCAGTTCTTCTTTGAGCCAAGGCCTTAGTTACATTTCAAGTTTTATTGGTTCAAGTGTATTTTTGTATTTTGGCACTTGAACTCAAAGTTTGTAATTTGATTTGAATTGCTATTAAAGCTTTGTAAAACTCATTATCCGTTATCGAATTATGGATGTGTTTGTTTTAATCATGAAAGCAAGTTTTGAGTTTGTTCAATGAGGGCCCATTGAGTTTCGAGGGTCTTTTCCTTAATCGCTTAATTATCATGTTTCATCCCACGATACAAAGACCACGCTCTCATGTCCGATGTTGGGCTCCGTGAGGTCCAACAATTTCTTCTTGATGCATGGATCGGCGGTCTCGAGATGAGTCAGGTGAGTCGATCGAGGGCCCGTGGGCAAGAGGCCGAGTGATAGCCAGGGCAATGCTAGCAGAGGGTTCAGTAAGCACCAGAGTAGGCCTTTTAGGTCCTCCAGGGGAGCTAGACAGTCTGGATTTGGACAGAGAGGCAAATTTGTGCAGACTAGTAGTGGCAGTGGCAGTGGCAGTGCTAGAGGTTCAGGACAGATCCCTCCAGTCTGTGAACATTGTGAGAGGAGGCACAGTGGAGAGTGTCGGTGGCTGACTGGAGCTTGTCTCAGGTGTGGCTCGATGGACCACCTGGTCAAGAATTACCCCAAGATCTTGGGAGCTCAGTCTACTATGACTGGGAGATCTGGCAGCAATACCAAGGTGCAGTAGAGCCGTGGTGGTGGATCTGGATGGAGGGGCCGAGGTCGAGGCCGAGGTCGAGCTGAGGGGTCCGTAGTGAGGACTGAGGGATTAAGCAGCAGACCGCAGTCCCAGGCTAGAGTCTATGCTATGACTCGTCAGGAGGCTCAGGATTCCCTAGATGTTGTTGCGGGTATGCTTCTGATTTCTGGTTTTGAAGCATATGCATTGTTGGATCCTGGATCCACTCATTCATTTATTGCACCGCATATGGCATGTAGACTGCATGGGGATAGAGAGAGGTTACAACATGGGTTAGAGGTGAGTACACCTCTAGGTAGTACGACTGTTTTAGGAGAGGTCTGCAAGGGGTGCCCGATTCTGATAGATCGGCGATATTGAGTCAGATTTGATAATCTTGTCTCGAGGGAGATAGATGTGATTTTGGGGATGGATTGGTTGACTGCACATAGGGCCGTCATGGATTGTTACACCAAGGAGGTTGTATTAGAGTCTCCTGGTCAGCTCAGAGCTATTTTTCGAGGAGTTAGTCAGGCAATGCCAGCCAGGATGATTTCCTTTCTGAGTGCCTTGAGATTGATGCAGGGAGGTTGTGAGGCCTATTTGGCCCACGTTGTGGATACCAGAGTTGAGAAGAGAGTGCAGGATATCCCCGTGATCAGGGAATTCCCGGATGTGTTTCCCGAGGAGTTACCGGGTTTGCCGCCGGATCAAGAGACGGAGTTTGCTATTGACCTCGTTCCAGGTACCACTCCTATATCTATACCTCTGTATAGAATGGCACCGGTGGAACTGAGGGAGCTTAAGGCCTAGTTGCAGGAGCTTCTGGATAAGGGGTTCATTAGGCCCAGTGTTTTGCCATGGGGAGCTCCAGTGCTGTTTGTGAAGGAAAAGGATGGGACTCTGAGATTGTGCATCGACTATAGGTAGTTGAATCGGGTGACAGTGAAGAATAAGTATCCACTGCCTAGGATCGATGATTTATTTGATCAGTTGCAGGGAGCTCAGGTGTTTACTAAATTGGATCTGAGATCAGGATATTATCAGTTGAGGATTGTAGAGGCCGATGTGCCTAAGAGTGCCTTTAGGAGCAGGTATGGGCATTTCGAGTTCTTAGTGATGCCGTTTGGGTTGTCTAATGCCCCGACAGCTTTCATGGCTTTGATGAATAAAGTTTTTCAGCCCTACCTGGATCAGTTTGTGATAGTATTTATTGATGATATTTTGGTGTATTCGAGGATTAGACAGGAGCACGCTGAGCATCTGAGGATTGTTCTGCAGGTGATGAGAGAGAGACAGTTGTTTACCAAATTCACTAAATGTGAATTCTGGCTTGATGAGGTAGTGTTTCTAGGGCACATTGTGTCTGGTTAGGGTATTCAGGTGGATCCTCGCAAGGTCGAGGCGGTGCTGCATTGGGAGGTTCCTAGGAATGTATCTAAGGTTCGGAGTTTCCTAGGATTGGTCGGATATTACTGGAGGTTTGTCGAGGGGTTCTCGCTGATATCAGCCCCTCTGACAAAGTTGCTAAGGAAGAATGTGCCGTTCAGATGGACTGAGGAGTGCCACAAGAGCTTTGAGGAGCTGAAACATTGGCTGACTACTGCACCGGTGTTAGGCATTCCATCTGGTACTAGAGGCTATGTGGTGTATAGTGATGCTTCGAATCAGGGGCTGGGATGTGTATTGATGCAGCATGGCAGAGTGATAGCGTATGCCTCGAGATAGTTGAGGTCTCACTAGGTGAATTATCCAGTTCACAATTTGGAGTTAGCTACAGTTGTATTTGCTCTGAAGATCTAGAGACATTATTTATATGGGGAGACATTCCAGATCTTCACTGATCATAAGAGTTTGAGGTATTTGCTGAGACAGAGAGAGCTGAATCTGAGACAGAGGAGATGGATTGAACTGCTTAAGGATTATGACTGCACGATTGAGTATCATCCAGGGAAGGCCAATGTGGTGGCAGATGCATTGAGTAGGAGATCTCACATCAGTGCAACTCAGATTCAGATTGAGAGATTGCCTAGTTTGATTCAGTTGAGAACTCTGAATGTGCAGATAGATTTGGCTCAGGATGGAGCTCTGATTGCTACTCTGAGGCTTAGGCTGATGTTGCAGGATAGGATTAGGAGAGTTCAGGACCAGGATCCTGTGTTGGTGAGATTGATGGATAGAATAATTTCTGGTTTGCCTTCTAATTTTGAGTTGAGAGAGGGGTCATTGTGGATGGGTCAGAGACTATGTGTGCCTGATGTGGATGACTTAAGGCGTGAGATTCTAGAGGAGGCTCATATGGCCACGTATGCTATGCATCTTGGTACTACCAAGATGTATAATACGCTTAAGTTGCATTTCTGGTGGCCAGGCATGAAGAGGCAGGTGGCAGAGTTTGTTTCTCGGCGTTTGACGTGCTAGCAGATTAAGGCTGAGCACTAGGCTCCAGTGGGAAAATTACAGTCGTTACCTATTTCGGAGTGGAAATGGGAACGAATTACGATGGACTTTATCATGGGATTGCCTAGGACGCCGAGGCAGCATGATGCTATCTGGGTCATAGTGGACTGGTTGACTAAATCGGCTCACTTCTTGCCAGTGAGGGAGAGTAATACTCTCGATCAGTTGGCCCAAAAGTATGTGACAGAGATTGTGCGGCTGCATGGGGTCCCGGTGTCTATAGTCTCAGAAAGGGATCCCAGATTTACTTCGAGGTTCTGGATGAGCCTGCAGTCTGCTTTGGGTACGAGGTTGAACTTCAGTACTGCATTTCATCCTCAGACAGATGGCAGAGTGAGAGGACGATTAAGACGGTTGAGGATATGTTGCGAGCCTGTGTATTGGAGTTCAGAGGTGCATGGGATCAGTATTTGGCTCTGATCGAGTTTGCATATAATAATCAGTATCAGAGTAGTATCGGGATGGCACCGTATGAGGCTTTATATGGGCGGCAGTGTCGATCATCGCTGTATTGGGATGAAGAGGGTGAGAGGTTGATTGAGGGTCCCGAGCTGATTCAGGACACTGTTGATAAGGTGAAACTGATTCGGAGTCGCATCAAGGCGGCTCAGGATAGATAGAAGAGTTATGTGGATCAACATCGGCGAGAGATGGAGTATGCTGTGGGAGACAGAGTTTTCCTCCAAGTGTCACCATGGAGAGGAGTTCTGAGATTTGGCCGGAAGGGCAAGTTGAGCCCTCGGTATATTGGTCCATATGAGATCCTAGAGAGGATAGGACCATTGGCTTATAGATTGGCGTTGCCGAGTGAGATGACCCAGTTGCATGACGTATTTCATGTTAGTATGCTCCGACGGTACCGATCAGACCCGACTCATGTGATTTATTTCGGGAGATTGAGGTGGCGATGTCGAGTTATGTCGAGGAGCCGGTACGGATTGTGGGATCACGGGTCAAGCAATTCAGGAGAAGGGTGATTCCATTGGTGAAAGTCCTTTGGAAGAACCACTCTTCTGAGGAAGCAACTTGGGAGACTGAGGAGCATATTAGGAGTCAATATCCTCATCTATTCGATCGGACAGGTATGAAATTTCGGAATGAAATTTTTATTAGGAGGGGAGAATTATAGCATACCATTACCGATGTGATGGGCATATTGGTAAATTGGGACTAGGTAGGATTGCATACTGCATTTTATTAGTTGATCATTCATTGACCTCTAATTATAGAGGAATAAGTTGTTTGCACATGCATTTATAGGTACATGCATTCATGGCATTTTTCGGCATTGAATTGTGGTTATAATTTAATTGGTGAAATTGAGATAATTATGTTTGATTGTGACTTGTTAGGAAAATTGAAATAATTGGGCTTCTATAGTTGAATCGGAATGTGAATTTAATTTTTGGGATTTGGAAATTGAAATTGGAGTATAGAATCTTGTGTTTTATATTTTTGAGGATTTATAGGAATTTTTCTAAAATTTTTAGAGTTACGGGTCCGGACCGAGAAAATGACTTAGAGACCGATAAATTAGATTCCAGTTCTGAAATTGGTGGACAAATGGCATGGAAAAATAGAATTGTGATTTTAGGAATGAGAATGTTGAACCATTGGAAATTATAGACTGAAATTTAATGAATTTGAGGACTATGATCTATAGGTTTAAATCAACCCTTTATATAGCCTTAGGTTTTGAATATTGTAAAAAGCTTATCTTCCCTTCTCCTAGAGCACGATCCTCTTTTCCCCCTTCGGTGATTTTCGTTCCTCCTTTGTGAGTGTGTTGTTGCTTTCTTTCCCTTGTGTAAGATCTGGCTTGATCCTTGAGGAAGATGGAGATTGCTGGGTCTTGAGGGTGAAAACTGTGGGTGTAGGCAATGGAGGTGATTTTTGAAGGTTGAAGATTTAGGGTTTTGATTTGGTAAGTTAATGGCTTTAATGTTGTTATTTATTATTGTTTGATGCATTTATGGTATTTAATGTGTAAGAATATGTAGTTGAGAGTGATTAATACTGGTTTTTAGAGAGAGAAAGGATGAAAATCGATCGGAGAAGGCGATGTTGCCCACACGTCGTGACGTCTGAAAGACGTCTCGCCGCGACGAGAAAATGCTTACTCGCCGTGATGAGCTGGGAAAGGGCATCGCCGTGATGAGCGGGGCTAGACGTCGCGGCGAGCGACCCTTACGTCGCAACGAAGGACCGTTGGTCGCGGCGAGGGGCAGCTTCCTGAAGTGAAATAATTTAGTAATTGGGGCATAACTTTTGGTGTAGACCTCCAATTGAGGTGATTCTTGATTCGTTATTAACTAGAGAATGAGGTCTACAATTGAGGTAAAGAAGGAGAGTTCGAATTTAATTTAGTGGGATCTCAATTATAGAAAGAAAGTTAATTATAGTTTCCTATTGCAACCTAAGAAATGTATTATGATAATTGAAGTTTAAATTGGAGACTTATGAAATCAATGGTATATTTTGGAATCTTCAATGGATGACATTGACCTAGTAAATAGGGAATTTTGGTTATGAGGTGAAGAATAGTGAAATCTTGGTTTAGCGCCGAAAAATCATGAACGTGCATTGTACATACTTTCAATTAAGACATGTGCATCATTGAATTGTTTTAATTGAGCATCTAGTAATGGGAAATTATTCTACTGTTATAGAGGCACCGTTGGATCGTCATTCCACGAACATTGCTGGGACTTTCAGGGAGTAGGTCGGAAGTTATAGGTGAGTAACCTAGTTGGTTCCTCAATTTCTGATTGTTAAATGCCCTGTGTGAACCGTTTGCTAATGTGAATAGTACGAATCCGTGAATGATTAGGATCGAAATGCATGCTTTTTGTAAATTGGATTTCACTGATATGTGACTATGGGAAACTGCGTTAAATGGGTTTATAGCCATATGACTGTGAATTATCGGACATATGCATTACATGCAAAATTGCATGAACAGATAATGAACGTTGTGACCTGAGTTGCTACTATTACTGAAAAGAGCTTTGAGTTCGAATACTGTCACTGAACCGAGCCTCGAGCTCGAGGAGAGTTAGTGCATCCTGCTTGAGGGCTCTCCTACTCCCTAGACGCGTCTACTGTACACTGTCACTGAATGAGCGCTCGGTCACAACACTGAAATAAACTGGAAAAGAGTCACATATGCATCGCATAAAAATGTGTTAACTGATTTGTGATTATCACTGAATTCCCTGATGACATAAGAAATTGTAGACTGTTATATGATATTTTAGATGCTACTGTGATGTGTTGTACGCAATTTGTGTATGTTGGAGTTATGTAAATATAGTGCCCTGGAAAGCAAATGTATTTACATGTAACTTTATCTTCTTGATTCTGCTTTGTAATGAAAATATTTATTATTAATAAAACAAAAGAGTTTGGTTTTATCTGTATGAGCATTATATATCTAGTCATAAGGTACCAAGATTCATTTGTAAGTAATATACACATACATAGAGATGTATGGGAAACATGTATATTATTAGAATCAATTAATTGATTTACTGGTTGAATAATCAAGTTGGTCGTTTGATTATGGTTTAGGCAGTAGTGTTGCGATTTATCTCCATATAAGTAAAGGAGTTTACTTAAAGGGAATGATGAGTTTCATATCATGATAGTAGTAGACTATCGATAATGGCACTATTAAATGAATTGAATCAAGTATGTTTTCAAGAATAAAGTGGGCGTTACTTTAATCTTAAAACATACAACTTAAGCATTCACTTATTATGAACCACAATCTTGATGAGTGGTGAACTCATATGTGTTTCATTATAATTCTTGATATGATCGTAATGGATTTTTACAGGTATTAATCCGAAAGGTTCCATGTTGGAATTATTAATTGAAACATGTATCGTGAACATTCACTCAAATAAAGAGTTTATAGTGTTATCATCTCTTCTAGATGTTTTAAGGAGATTTGGTGATTAAGCTGGCGCCGATAGTTTGATGGACTAGCTACCCATCAAGTCTTAACACTAAGATGAGATCTTATGTGTTAATCACCATATAAAGTAAAATGAGAGATCTAGAAGGAAAAACCAACATAAGGGCAAAACGATAATTTTACCCTTTGTTTATGCGGATGGCTATAATAAGGTTCTAAATAGGGTTTGCAATTGGACATATTATCATAATATTTAATAATTCAAGAGTTCAACTAATTGTCTTTAGTGGAATGACATTTAGTTAATAAGCTAGAATTAATTCCAATGAGATTGAATTATTTCGGGCTTATTGGACTTGAATTAACAAAGTCCAATAAGATTCCCCACTTGGCTTTAAGGAAGGTTATCAAGCTAAGTAAGAAGTAGTTTGGAGGCTTTAGAAGTCCATAATTGAATGATGGGCTTATACTAATTAATGGTTAATTGAAGCCCATATGTTCATTTAGAAATGGGCTTGTTTTGGTTTAATGTAATTGATTAGATTAATTATATTAAAACAATTTTTTAAATGGAGAAGAAGCAATTTCGAAATTGTGTTAGGTTAGATGTGTAACCACACATTTGACATTAAAATACTAAATAAAGATGGTCTTTATTATGGTTCATCATTATTAAATGGAGTTATGAACTTACCATTAAATGGTTTAATGGTTGGCTTTTAATATTGGCATGTAACCTATTTGCATTCATTAGATTAAAGATGAAAGATGTGCATTAGATGGACCATCTTCCTTCTTTCTTCTTGTCAAAACCGAAATGGGTATTCAATTATAGGTTATGGTCTTTTCAAATAGCCATTTTAAAGATAAATGAAGTAAGTCTCATTTATTGGCTATTTGATGAGTGATTAATGTAAGAAGTGATGCATTGGATGCCTCTCACTCTTTCCATTTATGCATATTTCAAAATTGAGAGGTGAGAAAGGGTTCTTGCATGCTTTTTAGACATTCTCTCTTTTCATGCAAGAGAGAACCGAAATTCCTAAGTGAAAGAATTGAAAGAGTTTCAATTTTGGTTCTTCTTCTTCTAAGAAAATCTCCTCCAAATATTTCTTCTCCTTTCCCACCAAAGGATTTTTTTAACCTAGTTGTCCTTGAAGAACAAGCGGTAAATCTAATTGGTAGAGGATACTACTACAAGAAAGAAGATAGATTGCTAAAGGAAAAGACTCAAAGGCAAAGGATTTGGATACAAGAAGGAGAGGATAGCAATGAGGATTTAAAGTCAGAGCGAAAGAGTCGGTAATTCCTTTTATCTTGTTCTTGGTTTTATTATCCTTATACCATATCATGTATGGATTAGCATATTGATTTGGATATATTGCTTTCGCTGCAAGATGATTTCTTAAAAAGTTTTGAAATCTATCGTTTCTCCAAACTAAGCATGCTTTCTTTTCCGATCCAACAATTGGTATCGAGTAGGTTTTCATGCATGATTTGGTTCGATATGGTGGATGCATAGGTTGGCAATCTTTTTATGTATACTACATATTTTTATGTGATAGAAATATATATGGTGTATGTTGCTCTTTTGGTTGTCCATAGAAGTTAAATTTTATCTTGTAAGATTTCTTCATTTGGTTGTAACAAGGAGGTAGTCTATCATCACCATGTTTCCTCCTTGGTTTCTTTTTCTATTTTATTTGATTTTATAATGTACAAATTGATGTAATGATGAAGAAGGAGCAGCCATGGATTGAAGAAATGGAAAGGTAAAATTTTCGGTGTATCCTTTTGTGTTTTGGCATATGTTTTGTGAAAACTAAGTTGCTGAAATTTTTGTTTCAATGAATCATATTTCAGTTATGATTGTAAAACAAGTGCTAGTTTTTTGTTTCAAAGAATCCAATTTCGGTTTTGCTAAAATACTAAGTGCTGTGTTTAATTTTCATGAAATGAGTTTCGGTTTTAATAAAACAAGTGCTGGAATTTTTTGTCAAAACAAAGATTTAGTTTTCTAAAAATCTAGTGTTGGAATTTTATTTTTCAAAATGACAAAATTCTAATTTCATAAATGCCATTACATTTTGTTTACCGAATGGGCCGGATCAGGTTAGCAAAAGTTCGAAGCGGAAGATCCAAGATGAAGAAGCATATTTTGGGCCTAAAAGGCTTGTAATTATTATATGTTTCTAGGATGGACAATCAAAAGCGGCTTTATTAGTTCATGTGATGAATGGAGAAATGAATGCTTGTAATATGTGATATTATGTGATTGCATGTCATTTAGAAAATTGCCAAAGGAATTTAAATCACACATGCCTAACCTTAATTTAATATTCACAAACACATCTTCCTTAAGAGGTTTAGTAAAAATGTCAGCCAATTGATCACTAGACGAAACATGTTTCAAAACAATGTCACCTTTCAAACAATGATCACGAATAAAATGATGTCTAATTTCGATGTGCTTTGTTCTACTATGCAATATAGGATTTTTACTCAAACAAATGTAGCGCCCCCTCACAGTAGGGTACACATCGGGAAACCCGAAGGTCGCTCCGATACGTATCCCACGATAAAGGTGCACCACCAGAACATTTCCCTTAATAATCCACATGGCATCACAATAATTTAAAGCCATAACACAACACGATATCAGAAACCACTAAATTTTAAAATCATAATATCAATCACATACAGTCATCCAATAATGAATAGACAAGTCTATCACCCCGAACAAAACCAAAAGGAAACCGATACAAGCATCTATCCTAAGTCATCCTCAAAATCCAACCCGGTGGACCGACACATGTGCCATCGCTTTCCCGCCAAAGACGCCGCATCGTAGGAAAAAGGCTATCTCTGGAACTAGGGTCTACTCTATCGATCCCGAAAAATTAGATGCAATTTTGGGTGAGTTTGCGAACTCGGTGAGAAACCATCATCGATGGTTCACTCAAATCATGCATTACGCAAATTCATGACAAAGACGGCACGGTAATATTCGATTATCAAGTATATATAACAATTTCATAGTAGTCTATAACATTTCTGATGATCGGTAATAATTTACGGTAGCATAAAGCATATTCACATCACAATTTCTGATAAATCATGGCATCACGCATTCAAGAATCGTCACACAATTTGGCAATTCAATCACCATGTATATAATGCATATGAGACTCTTTCCGATTATTGAAGATTGTGCCCAAGTGCTCGCTTAGTGTTGATGGGGACGCGTCGAGATTTCTCCCTGCTCGGGCTCGTGGCCAAGATCGATGTTCGAGCTCGAGGCTCTTTTCAGTGATAATAACACTTGGGTCACATGTCCATTATCTGATCATGCATTTATGCATTCAACGCAGTGTTCAGTAATTCAGTGTATGGCTATAAAAGCCCAGTATTGTGATTCTCAGTAATATACTGTAATTCAGTCCAGTAAAGTAATCCAATCCAGTACAATAGAAATATGTCATTTGATCACGTACATTTCAGTAATCATGCAGTTTCACATTTGGCAAGTAAATTCACGTTGAGCAATTAAACAGTCAGGAATTTGAGAAACCAACTAGGTTACTCACCTGTAACTTCCGAGCTACTGCCTGGAAGTTCCAGCAATGTCCGTGGAATGACGATCCAACGGCGCCTCTATAATAGTAAAATATAGTCCCATTACTAGATGCTCAAACAAACAGTTCAATAATGCATATATCTCAGTGAAATTATGTACAATGCATGCTCATGATTTTCCCCGGCGCTAAAACCCAATTTTGAACTCTTATATCCCATTCTAACACTTCGCTCAATAGATCGACAATAATTGATCCAATCCTATAATTCAGTTCAATTTTCCTCAATTCATAATCCCCATAGCAATTTCCTATCCATTAGGTCAAAACCTCTATTGAAAATCCCAATTAAAACTCCAATTGTCTCAATTCGACACTTAGGTCACACTATAAACCATAATTGACCTTAATCTCGATAAATCAATACCAATTAAATTAAATTCTAACTCCCATAATTATCCTCAATTATAGACCTCTTTCTCTAGTCCGCAATGAATCAGGAATCACCTCAATCGAAGGTCTATACCAAAAGTTTCGCCCAATAATCTAAAATCAATCCAATCAGAAATGCCCCTACGCCGCGACCTTGCGCCCTTCGCCGCGGCGAATACGGGTCGCTCGCCACGGCGTGCGCCCTTCTTCCCGCTACGTAAGCCAAAAGGCTCATCGCGACGTGTATCCAGGCGCTCGCCTCGGCGTCCCGCTGCGCTTGTCGCGGCGAACACTAAATTTATTCGCCGCGGCGAGGCACGCCAGACGTCGCGACGTGCGACCGCGCCACCTTCTTCTCGATCGATTTCCGCCATTAATGCTATTTAAAACCTCCATTAACACTCTAACTACTCAATCCATCCCAATAAATGCCATAACTGCTAGAAACAACTACTAATAACAACAATAAAGCCTTAACAACTTACCAATCGCAGATCAAAGCCACAAATCACCGTAAACCCTAAATCCTTCAAAATCAACGATTAATCCACTCCAAATCCTTCTCAACCTTCAACAATCACAATAAATCACTTAGCCTAGCAGAATAAGAAGGAAACATAAGGAAGAATCGATGAAACTCACCAATGAGGAAGAAATCGAACCCACCGTGGAAGAAGAGAAGGAGAAAACGAAATGCCTTAGGTAACTTTCCCAAATCTCAACTTAGCTATTTATAGACAAAGGTCTCCAACTCAGTCCAAATTTCAGTCTCTAAATTTCAATGGCTCAACATTTAAATTTCCTAACAGTATAACTCTAATATTTCCTTAGCCATTGGACAATTCTTTCAGTACTATACAGTCAATCAGTCTGTCACTCCAAAATTTCCGGTCCGGGTATTTTCTCCCGAATTTCCAGAAAATTTCCTATAAACCACTATCAATTACCAATCACTCTTAACTATTCTAAATCCTTCATTCGAGCTCACTTACTCTTAATTTCTCAGTCAATTACAATCCAGTCAGTCCAGTCAGTTCACAATTCAATCAGTTCATACTTCCACTTAAAATGCCGAAAAATCATGAATGCATGTACCTATGAATAAATGCATATGCAAGAAACCTGTTCCTCTATAATTAGAGGCCAGTAACATGCTCAGTCAGTGAATGCAGTGAAACCTATCAGTGTAACCCAGAATTACTATAATACCTTTGCTAACAGTAACGGGATGTTACAATTCACCCCTCCTAATAAAAATTTCGAGGACGAAATTTAATACCTGTCCGATCGAATAAATGAGGATACTGACTCCTCATATACTCCTCAGTCTCACATGTAGCTTCCTCAGAAGAGTGGTTCTTTCAAAGGACTTTCACCAATAGAATTACCCTGTTTCTCAGCTGCTTGACCCGTGATCCAATAATCTCTACCGGCTCCTCAACATAGGTCAAATCACTGGCTACCTCAATCTCCTAAGCCGGGATCACATACGTCGGGTCTGAACGGTATTGTCGGAGCATACTGACATGAAACACGTCATGCATCTGGGACATCTCACTCGCTAATGCCAGTCTGTAAGCCAATGGTCCTATCCTCTCAAGGATCTCATACGGACCGATATACCGAGGGCTCAACTTGCCCTTACGGCCAAACCTCAGTACTCCTTTCCAAGGAGACACTCGGAGAAACACTCTGTCCCCAACACTATACTCCATATCTCGCCGATGCTGATTCACATAGCTCTTCTGTCTGTCCTAAGCCACCTTGATACGACTCCGGATCAACTGTACCTTATCCACTATATCCTGAATCAGCTCGGGACCCTCTATCGATCTCATACCCTCTTCATCCCAATACAGTGGCGATCTGCACGGCCTGCCATACAAGGCCTCATACGGTGCCATCCCAATACTGCTCTGATACTGATTGTTCAACCTCGTACCCATAGCAGTCTGTAGGCTCTTCCAGAACCTCGAGGTGAACCTGAGATCTCTGTCCGAGACTATCGACAACGGAACCCCATACAACCGTATAATCTCTGCCACATACTTCTGGGCCAACTGATCGAGAGTATTACTCTCCTCTCCTTTGGCAAGAAGTGAGCCGATTTAGTCAATCACCCACTATGACCCAGATAGCATCATGCCGCCTTGTCCTAGGCAATCCCATCACAAAATCCATAGTGATTCGCTCCCATTTTCACTACGAAATGGGCAACGAATGCAACTTACCCATCGGAGCTCGGTGCTCGGCCTTAACTCGCCTTGCACGTCGGACACTGGACACATACTCGCCACTTGCCTCTTCATGCCAGCCACCGAAATCTTTGTCTCGTAGTACGATACATGTTGGTCGTACCAGGATGCATCGCATAGGCAGCTACATGAGCTTCCTCTAGGATCTCCTGTCTCAAGTCATCAATGTCCGGCACACACAGCCTCTGTCCCATCCATAAAGTCCCATCTCTCAACTCAAACTCAATCGGCACCATTATTCGACTCTCTCAATCAATCTCACTAACACTGGGTCTTGATCCTGAACTCTCCGAATCATATCATGCAACATCGGCCTCAGCCTCAGAGTAGCAATCAGAGCTCCATCCTGACCCATATCTATCTGTACATTAAGAGCTCTCAACCGAATCGCACTGTAATCTCGAAACTCGAACTCGGTGCGCTACCATGCGATCTCCTACTCAATGCATCGGCCACCACATTGGCCTTTCTTGGATGATACTCAATCGTGCAGTCATAGTCCTTCAGTAACTCTATCCATCTCCTCTGTCTCAGATTGAGCTCTCTCTGACTCAACAGATATCTGAGACTCTTATGATCAGTGAAGATCTGGAACGTCTCCCTATACAGATAATGTCTCCAGATCTTCAGAGCAAACACTACTGTTGCCAACTCCAAGTCATGCACTGGATAATTCACCTCGTGAGACCTCAACTGTCTCGAGGTATACGCTATCACTCTCCCATGCTGCATCAGTACACAACCCAATCCCTGATGCGAGGCATCACTGTACACTATGAAGCCTCCAGTACCAGAAGGAATATCTAACACCGGTGCAGTAGTCAACCGATGTTTCAGCTCCTCAAAGCTCTTCTGGCACTCCTCAGACCATCTAAACAGCACATTTTTCCTCAATAGCTTTGTCAAAGGGGCGGAGATCAACGAAAAACCCTCGACGAATCTCCAGTAATATCCGGCCAGTCCTAGGAAACTCCGCAACTGTGGCACACTCCTCGGAATCTCCCAACTCATAACCGCCTCTATCTTGTGAGGATCCACCTAGATATCCTCACCAGACACTACGTGCCCCAGAAATACAATCTCATCAAGCCAGAATTCACACTTAGTGAATTTGGCGAACAACCGCTCTCTCGATGACTGCAGAACAATCCTCGGTGCTCGGTACTCCATCTACTCCTCGAATAAACCAGTATATCATCAATAAACACTATCACGAACCGATCCAGGTAGGGCTGAAAACTCTAGTCATCAAATCCATGAAGGCTACCGGGCCATCAGTCAACCCAAACTGCATCACTAGGAACTCGAAATGCCCGTACACTGCCTCAAGGCACTCTTAGCACATCGCCTCGCTATCCTCAATCGGTAATAGCCTCGATCTCAGGTCCAACTTGGTGAACACCTGAGCTCCCTGCAACTGATCAAATAAATCATCAATCCTAGGCAGTGGATACCTATTCTTCACTGTCACCCGATTCAACTGCCTATAATCAATGCACAGTCTCAGTGTCCCGTCCTTCTTCTTCACAAACAATACCGGAGCTCCCTATGGCGAAACACTTGGTCTAATGAATCCCTTATCCAGTAGCTCTTGCAACTGAGCCTTAAACTCTCTCAGTTCCACCGGTGCCATCCTATACGGAGGAATTGATATAGGGGCTGTACCGGGAACTAAATCGATCTCAAACTCTGTCTCCCGCTCTGGCGGCAATCTCGGCAACTCCTCGGGAAACACATCTAGGAAATCGCTGACTACAGGAACATCCTGCAATCTCGGCTCGACTCTAGTATCCACTACATGAGCTAGATAGGCCTCACAACCTCCCTGCATCAATCTCAGGGCACTCAAGAAGGATATCATCCTCGTAGGCACTGCCTGACTAACTCCTCGAAATACAGCTCTGGGCTGACCAGGAGACTCCAATACAACCTCCTTGGTATAACAGTCCATGATAGCCCTATGCGCAGTCAACCAATCCATCCCCAATATCACATCAATCTCCCTTAGAGCCAGAACGATCAGATCGGCACTCAATCGCCGATCGATCCGAACTGAACGACATCCCATATGCACCTCTCCCAATACAACAGACTACCTAGAGGTGTACTCACCTCTAACCCATGCTGTAACCTCTGCCTATCCCCATGCAGTCTACATGGTAAATGCGGTGCAATGAAGGAATGAGTGGATCCAGGATCCAACAATGCATATGCTTCAAAACAAGAAATCAGAAGCATACCCGCAACAACATCCGGGGAATCCTGGGCCTCCTACCAAGTTATGGCATAGACCTAGCACGTGGATCGCCATTCGCCACTCGGTCCCTCTGACCTCACTACGGACCCCTCTGCTCGGCCCCGGCCTCTCCATCCTGATCCACTTCTACGGCTCTGCTGGATCGTGGTATTGCTGCCTGATCGTCCAGTCATAGTAGACTGGGCTCCCAAAGTCTCTGGGCAACTCCTCACTAGGTGGTCCATCGAACCACACCTCAAGCAGGCTCCAGACAGCCATCGACACTCTCCGCTGTGTCTCTTGCCACAATGCTCACAAAAGGGAGCAGATCGCCTCAAACTCGCACTTCCGCCCACTAACATTCTGCATAAATCCCCCTCCGCCATAACTGATCTGTTTAATCCCTCCGTGACCAAGGGCCTACTCATCACTTGCTAAACCTTCTGCTAGATCGCTCGACGTCCATGGATCTCTTATTCTGGTCCCCGATCAGCCTCAACACTGTATTTGTCTCAAGATTGTTCTATCCTCACGCTGCACCCTCAACTCAATAAAATTGCCCATATCAGATCTAGCCAATAGGGTACGGATCTCCAAATTGAGTCCGCCCTCAAAACGCCGACACTTGTCGCCTCGAAGCCACCAAAGTGAAGAAGCATAAACCAACAACTCGTAGAATCAAGACCTCATAATCGCCACGGTCAATGTACCTCTGCCTCACCTCTAGGAATTCAGCAGCTTCATGTCGAGATAAATTGGGCATAAAATTGTCCTTGAACGCCTCGAGAAAATCATCCCATGTCAGCAGTGCGAGGGTGGTATCGCCTTGCCGAGCCTTCCACCAGCGATATGCGTAACCCTATAGCAGAGAAACCGTATAATCGAAACGCTCATCCGGGTCACAGTCCATCTGATCGAGGACTCTCTCTGTCCTCTCTAGCCATCCCTCAGCCTCCGCAGGGTCGGTGCTACCATGAAGTCAACCGCCCCGCCACGCGATGAGATCATATCTCCGTTCCGCCTCACAGGAACTCGAGGAGGCAACTCCTCTGAATGAGACACAGGAGACTCCCTACTAGCTCCTACCGATTCTAGGTCAGCTGGTTGTTCAACTCGATCTCCAAGAACGGATGACCTAAAAAAGACAAGAAATTCCGATCAGTTCTGTTATTCTTACAGTGATTCAAGCCTAACAATACACTATGCCCAAAAGATGCCAAACCATGCTCTGATACCACTTAATGTAGCGCCCCCTCACCATACTGTACACATCGGGAAACCCGAAGGTCGCTCCGATACGTATCCCACGATAAAGGTGCACCACCAGAACATTTCCCTTAATAATCCACATGGCATCGCAATAATTTAAAGCCATAACACAACACGATATCAGAAACCACTAAATTTTAAAATCATAATATCAATCACATACAATATCCAATAATGTAATAGACAAGTCTATCATTCCCCGAACAAAACCAAAAGGAAAGCGATACAAGCATCTTTCCTAAGTCATCCTCAAAATCCAACCCACCGACCGACACATGTGCCATCGCTTCTCCCGCCAAAGACGCCGCACGGTAGAAAAGGCTATCTCCGTAACTAGGGTCTACTCTATCGATCTGAAAATTAGATGCAATTTTGGGTGAGTTTGCGAACTCGTAGAGAAACCATCATCAATGGTTCACTCAAATCATGCATTATACAAATTACGATAAAGACGGCACGGTAATATTCGATTAACGGATTATATAACAATTTCACGAAGAGTCTATAACGGTTTTCTGATATCGCGAACAATTTACGGTAGCATAAAACAGATTCACATCACAATTTACAAGAATCATGGCATCACGCAGATTCGAAGAATCGTCACACAATTTGGCAATTCAATCGGTCATGTATATAATGCATATGAGACTCTTTCCGCTTATTCAAGATTGTGCCCAAGTGCTCATCGTTGTTCGATGGGGACGCGTCGTGATTTCTCCTCGGGCTCGTGGGTCCGATCAAGACAAAGGTTCGAGCTCGAGGCACTTTTCAGTGATAATAGCACTTGGGTCACATGTCCATTATCTGATCATGCATTTATGCATGCATCGCAGTGTTCAGTAATTCAGTGTATGGCTATAAAAGCCCAGTATTGTGATTCTCGAATATATCTTGTAATTCACCAAATCAAGAATCCAATCCAATCTAATAGAAATATGTCATTTGATCACGTACATTTCAGTAATCATGCAGTTTCACATTTGGCAAGTAAATTCACGTTGAGCAATTAAACAGTCAGGAATTTGAGAAACCAACTAGGTTACTCACCTGTAACTTTCGAGCTACTGCTTGGAAGTTCCAGCAATGTCCGTAGAATGACAATCCAACGGCACCTCTATAACAGTAAAATATAGTGCCATTACTAGATGCTCAAATAAATAGTTCAGTAATGCATATATCTCAGTGAAATTATGTACAATGCATGCTCATGATTTTCCTCGGCGCTAAAACCCAATTTTGAACTCTTATATCCCATTCTAACACTTCGCTCAATAGATCGACAATAATTGATCCAATCCTATAATTCAGTTCAATTTTCCTCAATTCATAATCCCCATAGCAATTTCCTATCCATTAGGTCAAAACCTCTATTGAAAATCCCAATTAAAACTCCAATTGTCTCAATTCGACACTTAGGTCACACTATAAACCATAATTGACCTTAATCTCGATAAATCAATACCAATTAAATTAAATTCTAACTCCCATAATTATCCTCAATTATAGACCTCTTTCTCTAATCCGCAATGAATCAAGAATCACCTCAATCGAAGGTCTATACCAAAAGTTTCGCCCAATAATCTAAAATCAATCCAATCAGAAATGCCCCTACGCGACCTTGCGCCATGGCATGGCAAGATACGGGTCGCTTCGCCTCGATGCGCGCTTCTTCCGCATCGTCATGACGTAAGCCAAAAGGCTCGTCGCGACGCCAGATTCAGCGCTTCGCCATGGCGTCCATTCTTGCGCTTTGTCGCGAACACTAAATTTATTCGCCGCAGTGAGGCACGCCAGACGTCGAGACGTGCGACCGCGCCACCTTCTTCTCCGATCGATTTCTGCCATTAATGCTATTTAAAACCTCCATTAACACTCTAACTACTCAATCCATCCCAATAAATGCCATAACTGCTAGAAACAACTACTAATAACAACAATAAAGCCTTAACAACTTACCTATCGCAGATCAAAGCCACAAATCACCGTAAACCCTAAATCCTTCAAAATCAACGATTAATCCACTCCAAATCCTTCTCAACCTTTAACAATCACAATAAATCACATAGCCTAGCACAATAAGAAGGAAACATAAGTAAGAATCGATGAAACTCACCAATGAGGAAGAAATCGAACCCACCGTGGAAGAAGAGAAGGAGAAAACGAAATGCCTTAGGTAACTTTCCCAAATCTCAACTTAGCTATTTATAGACAAAGGTCTCCAACTCAGTCCAAATTTCAGTCTCTAAATTTCAATGGCTCAACATTTAAATTTCCTGACAGTATAACCCTAATATTTCCTTAGCCATTGGACAATTCTTTCAAGATTATACAAATAATCATCATCACTCCAAAATTTCCGATCCGGGTATTTTCTCCCGAATTTCCAGAAAATTTCCTATAAACCACTATCAATTACCAATCACTCTTAACTATTCTAAATCCGTCATTCTAGCTCACTTACTCTTAATTTCTCAGTCAATTACAATCCAAATACCCAAATACCACAATTCAATCGGTTCATACTTCCACTTAAATGCGAAAAATCATGAATGCATGTACCTATGAATAAATGCATATGCAAGAAACCTGTTCTCTATAATTAGAGGCCAGTAACATGCTCAGTCAGTGAATGCAGTGAAGCCTATCAGTGTAACCCAGAATTACTATAATACCCTTGCTAACAGTAACGGGATGTTACAAATAGCACTGGTATTATCACAATAGATAGGAATGTTTTTAACTACAATACCATAATCAAGCAATTGATGTTTAATCCAAAGAACTTGGGCACAAGCACTCCCAGCTGCTACATATTCAGATTCAGCAGTAGAAATGGCTACACTAACTTGCTTTTTAGTAGCCCAAGATATCAAAGATGATCCTAAGAAATGACATAATCTACTAGTACTTTTTCTATCAATTCTATAGCCCCATGATCAGCATCACTATAAGCATATAAATCAAATGAATCACAACTAGGATACCACAAACCATGATTAATAGTTCTACTCAAATATCAAAAAATTCTTTTACAAGCACTCAAGTGAGAAATCTTAGGACAAGATTGAAATCTAGCACAAAGACATGTGGCAAACATTATATCAGTTCTAGAAGCAGTTAAATACAAGAGAGAGCCGATCATACCTCAATAGAGTTTTTGATCAACATCTTCTTCATGTTCATTTTTCTCCAAGACCACATTTGTTGCCATTGGTGTTGTTGCCACTTTGCATCCTTCCATTTTAAACTTCTTAAGAAGTTCCTTTGTATACTTCGATTGATGGATGAATATTCCATTTTTTTGTTGCTTGATTTGCAATCCAAGAAAGAACTTGAGTTCTCCCATCATGCTCATTTCAAACTCACCTTGCATTAAATCGCTAAATTCTTTACACAAAAATTCGTTAGTGGCACCAAACACAATGTCATCAACATAAATTTGACAAATAAGCATATCATGATCAACATGTTTAGTAAACAAAGTATTATCTATCTTACCATGAACATATCCATGTTGAGTTAGAAAAGTACTTAACCTCTCATACCATGCTCTAGGTGCTTGCTTTAGTCCATAAAGTGCCTTCTTGAGTTTGTAGACGTAATCCGGATGCTCATGATCTTCAAATCCCGGTGGTTGTTTGACATAGACTTCCTCTTGAATATACCCATTGAGAAATGCGCTCTTGACGTCCATTTGATTTAATTTGATCCTTTTATGAGACGCAAATGCACATAGTAGCCTAATTGCCTCCAAATGAGCCACATGAGCATATGTCTCATTGTAATCAAGACCTTCTTCTTGATAAAATCCTTGAGCCACTAGCCTTGATTTATTTTTAATCGCTTCACCATTCTCATCATATTTTATCCGATTTACCCACTTGACTCCAATGATGGTCTTATCCTTTGGTGGAGCTACCAAATCCCATACATCATTTCGCTTGAACTGAAGCTCCTCTTGCATAGCTTAAAGCCAGTTCTCATCTTTAAGGGCTTCTTCTATATTTTTGGGTTCTACCAATGAAATGAAGGCTGAATTACTCATATTCTCATAGATATTTCTCCTAGTTCTTACACCAACATTTAAATCACCAATGACTTGCTCCATAGGATGGTTCTTTGCTTTTTCCCATGATTTAATGTCGGGTACATGATTTTCTTCATCTAGCTTCAATTCCTCAATCTTGGATTCAATTTCTTCAATTTTATTTCCTGAACTTCCTGCATCATCATCAAAACAAGCCTTTCTCGGGGGTGAAATCATATCATCAAATTTAACATGTATACTTTCTTAAACACATTTAGTCCTATTATTATAAACTCTAAAAGCCTTACAAGTTTGAGAAAAACCGATAAACACACCAACATCAGATTTAGAATCGAATTTTCCTAAATTGTTCTTTCCATTATTATGAATGAAGACTTTACAACCAAAAGGATGAAAATAAGAGATGTTGGGTTTCTTACCTTTCCAAAGTTCGTAGGGTGTCTTATTTTTGTCTCTTCGCAAGTGTACCTTATTGATGACGTAGCATGCGGTATTGACTACTTCCGCCCAAAATGATTTAGGAAGATTGTACTCATTTAACATGGTTCTGACCATTTCTTTAAGAGAACGATTCTTCCTTTCTACCACACCATTTTGTTGCGGAGTCCTTGGTCTTGAGAAATTGTGCTCCATCCCGTATTTGTCGCAAAGACTTTCGAAAGGTTCACATTCAAATTCTCCTCCATGATCGGTTCTAATAGCAATGATCGATAAAATTTTCTCATTTTGAACCAATCTACACCACTTGGTAAGTTCATTAACTGCATCACTTTTATTCGCAAGGAATCTTACCCAAGTAAATCTAGAAAAGTCATCCACAATCACAAGGACATATAATTTTCCACTAAGACTAGCATGTCTAGATGGTCCAATCAAATCCATATGCACAAGTTCAAGAACTCTAGATGTGCAAATTTCTTTCTTTGGTTTGAAAGATTCTCTAACATGTTTGCCTTTTAAACATGATTCACACAAGTGTTCTTTAACAAATCTTATTTTAGGCAAACCTCTTACAATGTCATTTTTCGAAAGCTTAGAGATTAGAGGCAAAGGTGCATGTCCTAATTTTCTATGCCATAAAAATGCATTTTCTTCTAAAGTCACTAAACACTTTTCATTAAACGAACTATCATCATGTAAATCTACTATGTATGTATTTCAGTGTCTCAAACCAATGAAAGCTACATGACCGTCCTTTTTAATCATGCAATATGATGATTCAAAACTTACATTAAAATTCATATCACAAAGTTGAGAGACACTTAACAAATTATGTTTTAATCCATCAACAAGTAAAACATTGTCAATGGTTGGTAGAGGTTCCTTACCCACTTTACCAATTCCAATGACCTTACCTTTGTTGTTGTCTCCAAAAGTGACATAATCTTGATTCTTTGGTTTGATTTCCGCAAAAAGGTTCTTGTCTCCACTCATGTGTCTTGAACATCCGCTATCGATGTACCAAGTGCTTGACGGCCTTTCATCCCTTGCTTGTACCTACAATATCAACGTTCTTTCTTCTTATAGGTACCCAAGCCATTTTGGGTCCATTTTGGTTAGCCATATAAACTACATTAGGTGGTATTGTGCCTTTAATAACCCAAATTTTCTTAATCTTAACACATCTTCTAGTACTCTTGCAGGCAATTTCTATGTGAACATCTTTCAAGCATCTAGCACATTGAGCAATTTTTCCATCCTTAGTAAATTTGGAAATTAAAGAGCAATCTCTATTAAAAGGGTCATATCCTAATCCATGTTTAGAAATGGAATATCTTTGTAGTGATAACAATTTTTCAAACTGTTCGTTTCCATTTGCGAATTTTCCAACCACATACGAAAATTCTTTTCTAAGTCTATCAAGCTCATAAATAAGATTTTCTTTTTCAATAAGACATGCAGAATGATCTTCATTTGGACTATATAAGTCATCAATAGTCTCATGTAAGGAATTATTTTCAGCAACCAATTCTCGTATTTTCTTTCTTAATTTTTTGTTAATCTCAATGGCTTCTTCAAAATCAGCTTGCAAAGCATCAAAAGAATCTCTTAGATCTTGGTCATTGAAAGTTACCTCATTTTCATCATCACTTGATGAACTTTTTGCTATAAGTGCCAGGTTGTTTTCATCATCACTTTGATATGCATCCTCTTCATCACTCTAAGTTGCCACCAGGCTAGTTTTCCTTTTACCTTTGTCGTATTTGTCATTTTTCTGAAAGTTTGATGTGGAGGATGAACTTTTGCATTCTCTTGCGAGATGTCCCCGTTTTCCACATCTCCAACATTCTTCGTTACCTTTCTTTTCGTCATAGCCTTTTGATTTTCTTTCCCCGCCAAACCTTTTTCTTTCTACCTATTTTTCGCCATTTAATTCTTTCCTTCGATTTTTTAGAAGTCCCTTGAACTTCCTTAAATTTCTAGCATACATAGCTATTTCTTCGTCTTCCTCGTCTTCATCTATTTCCTCATAACTTTCATCAACAAAAGAAGTGTTAGCTTTAAAAGCAATAGATTTTTTAGGCTTACCTCTACCTCCTCTGGATTTGAGAATAATCTCATAGTTGATAAGTGAACCCACAAAGGCGTTGAATTCCAGATGATTGAGATCTTTGGACTCCATAATGGCGGTGACTTGTGAGTCCCATTCCTTTGGTAGTGAGCGAAGGATTTTCTTTACCTTCTCACTGTCCGACATATGCTTTCCAAGGTTGCCTAATCCATTTATGATTTCTGCAAAACGATCAAGCATAGTTGAAATGGACTCACCTTCCTTCATGACAAACATTTCATAGTCATGAAGCAGCATGTTGATTTTTGTTTCCCGGACTTGGTTGGTTCCTTCATGGGTGATGCGAAGTCTCTCCCACATTTTTTTGGTGCTGGTACAAGAATTAACTCGGTTTCTTTCCTCAACTGTGAGAGCGCAATAGATTAGCTTCATCGCTTTAGCGTTGATGTAGGCTTGCCTCCAGTCATTGTCATCGTATTCCAGCTCGTTTTAACTCACCATTTTCTTTTAACGGTGGTTGCGGACCGAAGATAATTATCTTCCAATATTCTACTCCCTTGCTAATGACGTGGTACTTCATAGGATTTTTCCAAGAGGAATAATTAGTACCATTAAATAAAGAAGGGTGATTATTAGTATTACCTTCTTCCGCTAAGTTATTGTGTGCCATCACGGATACTTCTGCTCTGATACCAATTGTAAGTGATCTAGAAGGGGGGGTTGAATAGATCTTTAAAATTCTTTAAGAATTTCTACAAGAAAATCAGAAGTTAAAACACACAAAAACAATTTAGATAAACTTAATTGAAAAGTGTAGGGAAGAAGATCAAACACTTGTTTTTATAGAGGTTCGGTGCTAAGACCTACGTCCTCTACCTAAGCTCCCACTTAGGATTTTGCCAATCACTTTATTGCACACGTTGTAGTTGAGTGTGAACTTTTTACAACCCCACTTGACTTCCGGCTCAAGCTACCTTACAAACGATTTGTCTTATAGCACAAATCCTACCTCACACGTTACCTTCCACTCGTCACTCAAATTGTAAAAGAAATATAGTAAAGATTGAAGAACAACTGCTCAAAACAATAGAGTAACAAAATAAGAGCAATAGTGAGCAATTTGAAGCAATAGAAGAGTATTTAGACTTGTGGAACTTGTATCTACTCTTCTTCCATCATCCTCTATTTATACTCAAAGAAATATAGCTGTTGGAGCTCTACTAGCCGTTGCTTAATTGGATATAGCCATTCCTTGATAATCTCCATTCCATTTTTATCAAATTGGACCGTTCGAGCTGATTTCGTGCATCCATAAGTCGACTTGTCGAATGTATAAGTCGACTTGTTTCAACCATTTACGTAAAAGTTTCATCTCCGCTCTCCAATAAGTCGACTTGTACCATGTAAGTCGACTTGTCATCCTCGATAGGTCGACTTGTGTTTGATAAGTCGACTTGTATTGACATTGCTTCATCTGTAAGTCGACTTGTGCTTTGTAAGTTGACTTGTATTGCCTTCAATGGTAACATCCGACCAAATCCTTTATAATCCTCATGTTTTATGCCATTTTTCACTTAGAGGACAACTCCCATCTTGATTCTCCATTGATTAGACACTTGCTCATCTTGATTTGCACAATTCTTTCGTTGAATAATACCTGAAATAATTTCTTAACTATTTCTAGATATTTTATTATTATCAAAACATAAAGGGATTTAATTTATCAACCACCTTTGGTCCAACAACCACGTCCTCCTTCACCACCACCACCCCTCCCTCCCCTCCTGTTGTTGCTATTACACCTACCAATGTGCCTCCTTCGGACACCCACACCACCTTACCCCCCTCTTCTCCTCTTACCTTGACCACCCTCTCCCGTCAGGTGGCCACCCTTCATGCCGCTTTCCTTAGTCTCAGAGCCCAGCTAGCTGCCGATCGTCGCTACCACCAGCAGATGTATGTCCTGATTGCGGCGCACCTCCACATTCCTCTTCCTCCTGCGGACGGTGATTCTTTAGCCGGTCCTAGCTCTTCTGTAGCTGCACCTTCTGATCCAGCCCCTGATGATGCTTCAGCATAGTTCTGGCATTTTGTTCTGTGTTGTTTTTCTATTATTTTCTTTCATTTTATGTTTTCTTTTGTTTCTCGGTTTCTTAGCCACTTTGTACTGCCACTTTTTGTCACCATGATTACTACCAAGTTTCTATTATCATTTTCATTGAGGACAATGTGTTGTTTAAGTGTGGGGGAGTTGTTCTTATGTTCTTATTTTTTTTCTGCTCCATAGTGCATTTTTTATGTGTGTGTTAGCTAATTTTGCATGATGTTACACATTTTAGACTTGGTGCAACTAAATTTTTTCTATCTTTCTGTTATTTCTCACCGCAATGAGCCATCACCACATTAACGCTGTCATGGCGTGCATCTTCGCACGTGCGCCTTGTAGCTTGATTCACCATACACGTCACGGCGTGCATGCTACATGTCGCGACGTCAACTCTTTTCGCAGAAGGTTTGTGCAAAAAAATTTCCTCAATTCTAACTTTTCCACATTTACTCTTGTTACCTTTGTGTTTCAAAGGCCTTATAAGTTTCAAAGTGATACTTGGGTTTAAGAAAATGCCTTGCATTCTTTTAATGATAGTTGGTCTTGGCTAATTTTACTTTTGATGTTTTCAATACAAAGTGAATTAAGGCATGCTAACAAAGTAACACTTTAAGTTTTTGAGACTTGAGATTGTTCATTAAGATATTACCCCTAAATTTTTCTTTGATATTGTGTGCATCTGCTTCTTTCATATCTCTCTAGAACTTGTTTCAATTCTTAATCAAAGCTTTGTGGACTAGAATTTTGTTGATGTGATAGAGGCATTCTTTCTTCAACCCTTTTTCCCAAAACACTTATCCCACAAACACTTATCACTTGCTAGCCCCTTGAGCCATTTTTTATTTATGAGCACTTGCATGTATGCACCCCTACATGATTTCAGTAGTTTAATTTGATTGTTAAAAAAAGTTCCAAAAAGGGACAGAAAGTGTTTATAAAAAAAGAGCAATAACAATTCCAACAGTATGTATTGCATTTAAATTAAAAAAAAAGAAGGGTGTAATTGTTAGTTTATCTTTCGACATCCAGTTCGTAATTGTAGTGCATGTGTTCATACTTTTTCTTTCTTCCATTCCATCCATTCATCTAGCCCTCCGTACATTACAACCCTGAAAAGTCCTCTTGATCTTCAAATTATAGCTCTTGTAGTGGAGAAATAGAATTGCTACAAGCTTATGGTAGAGAATGAGTTAAGTAGATTGAGAGTGAAATATCCCCAATATGCGAGGAGAGAGCAAACACCTTATCTTGAGTGACATCTTTTTTGTGCAATCTCTTGAATTGAATTTTTTTTGTGTTTATTTTATTAGCACTCTTTCTATTTGCTTTGAATGAATTTTGAGAACGTAATTTACGCCAAGTTCCTGTCATTGTTTTGAGTATGGACGAATTTTTCTTTTACACTTGTATCTTTTTGACTCTTATAAACTTTGTCCAGGAGTACAAAGGTCTAAGTGTGGGGGAATTTGATTGAGCCCAAGTTTATCTTATTAATTGGCTACATTTTCACTATTTTTAATGTACTTTTTGACTCTTAATTTGTGACTTTGTGCTTTAATTTGTCCCTTACAGTGAGCTTACAATTATGCAATTTGATAGTAAAATTGTCACAAATTAACATTAATTCCATCATAATTTTTCTAAGGACAATTGATACTGCCAATTTGTTGTTTGATGTTGTAGGGGACTAAAGGAGTCAAAAAGGTTAAGAAGAAGTCTGTACGCCACGACTAACGCAGCAGCACGCTGCGGCGAGGAACCAAGAAGTGCACGCCGCAGCGCCTAGAAATTATCTCGTCATGGCGAGACCAAGAGGAGCACGTCGCGACGTCGATTAATCATCTCGCCACGGCGAGCGATCCAGAAGGATTGTGTTTTTTTTTTATATTGATGTTTTATTATGATGCCATGTGAAGTGAATATAATGATCGTTCTTAGCTTACCCTTATCGTAGGATATGTACCGGAATGACCTACGGGAGTCCCGGTATGTACCTTGCAATAATGGATCTCTTAGTTGTTGAGAAGGTTGCCCAAAAGCAGTATATAAGGCATACCCAGTAAAACTTACAAATAAACCAGATATAGAGATGGCGACTAGGGTTGCTGTTTCCATTATTTCCATTATTATAAAATTTCAAGACCAAAATGGATTTATGATACGATCTTTTACTTACAACGGAATGGTATACAAAGTCAACAGATCTTAATTAATACAAAATAGGATTTATGCGCTACATTTAGGTGGTATTAAAGCATGGTTGGCATCTGTTGGGACATATAAAATGTTAAGCATGAATTATATTGAGAAATGCAGAAAATGATCAAAATTATTGTTTCTTATAAGTCCTCCGCCTTAGGTGATGAAGTTGATCAACCAGCTGACCAAAGATCAGTCGGGGCCAGTAGGGAGGCCTCGGTGTCTCGATCTGAGGAATTGCCTCCTAGAGTTTTCGAGAGAAGGGAGAGTAGGTAGGATAGGCTGCGTAAGCAAGGAGTTGTGGACTTCTATGGCAGCACAGACCCTGCTGAGGCTAACGGATGGCTTGAGAGGATAGAGAGAGTCATTGATACTGCGAGTCTGATGAGAGGTTCGACTATGCAGTGTCTCTACTGCAGGGCACAGCGTACCAGTGGTGGAAGACTGTCCTGGGCAGTACCACCAGGCCTTGACAATTAAAGTGGGAAGACTTTCTGAGGGTCTTCAGATAAAATTATATGCCTAAGATCTATTTAGATATGAAGATGCAAGAGTTCCTGGAATTGAAGCAGGGTAGGATGTTAGTGGCTGAATATGAGGTGCGGTTTAACAAATTAATGGGCTATGCTACTGCTTTGATTCCTACTAAAGTAGACAAGTGTCGAAGGTTTGAGAATGGATTGAATATGTAAATCAGAACTAGGTTGGCACGATCAGATATGGGCACTTTTATTGAGTTGAGAGCTGCTTCAGTGAGAATTGAACAACTAATGAGGGAGAGACGGGCTGAGACTAGGTAGGGATCCAAGGGAAAGAGACTTAGTGATAGTTAGGGCAGTTCTAGCTGGAGTTTCAGCAAGTGCAAGAACAGAGTCTTCAAATCATCGGGTGGATCCAGGTAGTCAGGATTTGGGCAGAGACACAAGTTTTCATAGACTGACAGTGGAAGGGGTACAGCACAGACTCAGTTTCTAGTTTGTGAGCACTGTGAGAACAGGCATGGTGGTGAGTGTTGGAGATTGATGGGAGCTTGCCTCAAATGCGGCTCCATGGACCACCAGATCAGAGATTGCCCTACTACTTTGGGAGCTCAGTCTGCTGTCAGTGGGCGATCTGGGAGTAACACGACAGTTCAACAGAGTAGAGGTAGTGGATCTTAACAGAGAGGCCGAGGTAGAGGCAAAGGGAGAGCTGAGAGTTCTGTCGTGAGGACTAAGGGCCGGGGCAGCGGACCACAGTCCCAGGCCAGGGTCTATGCCATGACCAGGCAGGAGGCCCAAGACTTACCAGATGTGGCAGCAGGTGCGTTTCTTATTTCAGACTTTGAAGCTTTTGCACTGCTAGATCTAGGATCCACACACTCCTTTATCGAACCGCATTTGGCATGTAGATTGCATTGTGATAGGGAGCCACTACAGTATGGGTTAGAGGTGAGTACACCTTTAGGTAGTACTACTTTCCTAGGAGAGATCTGCAACGGGTGCTCGATTAAGATTGATCAAGCAAAGTTGAAGGCAGACCTGATAGTCTTGCAGTTGAGAGAGATAGATGTGATCTTAGGCATGGATTGGCTCACTGCCCATAGGGCCATCATAAACTACTACACCAAGGAGGTGGTACTGGAATCTCCTGGCTAGCCTAGAGCAATTTTTAGAGGAGTTAGTCAGGCAGTGCCAGCCCCGATGATATCTTTCATGAGTGCACTGAGGTTGATGCGGGGAGGATGTGAGGCTTATCTGGCCCACATCATTGATACTAGAGCTGAGCAGAGGATTCAAGACATTCCCGTGGTTAGGAAATTTCTAGATGTGTTTCCCGATGAGCTACCTGGTTTACCACCATATCGAGAAACGGAGTTCACGATCGATCTAGTTCCAGGAGCTGCTCCTATATCTATTCCTCCATATAGGATCGCACCTGTGGAACTGAAGGATTTGAAGACTCAGCTGCAGGAGTTACTGGAAAAAGGTTTTACTAGACCCAGCGTTTCACCGTGGGGAGCTCCAGTGTTGTTTATGAAGAAGAAGGATGGGACTTTGAGGTTATGCATCGATTATAGGCAGTTGAATCGAGTGACAGTGAAGAATAAGTACCCACTGCCTAGAATCAATGATTTATTTGTTCAGATGCAGGGGGCTCAGGTGTTTACTAAGCTGGACTTGCAGTCAGGATATTATCAGTTGAAGATAGCTGAGGCTGATGTACCTAAGAGTGCATTCCGGAGTAAGTATAGGCATTTTAAGTTTTTAGTGATGGCGTTTGGGCTGACTAATGCCTCGGTAGCTTTTATGGCCTTAATGAATAAGTTATTTCAGCCCTACTTTGATCAATTTGTGATTGTGTTTATTGATGATATCTTGGTATATTCGAAGAGCAGACAGGAGCATGCTGAACATCTGAGGGTTATTTTGCAAATTATAAGGGAGAAGCAACTGTATGCCAAATTCAGTAAGTGTGAATTTTGGTTGGATCAGGTGGTGTTTCTGGGACATATAGTGACTGGAGATGGTATATAGGTAGATCCGAAGAAGATAGAGGCAGGGATGAAGTGGGAAGCTCCAAGAAATGTGTCAGAGATCTGAAGCTTCCTAGGATTGGCCGGATATTACCGGAGGTTTGTCGAGGGGTTTTCCCTTATCTCAGCCCCTCTGACAAAACTTCTGAAGAAGAATGTAGTGTTCAGATGGACTGAGGAGTGTCAGAAGAGCTTTGAGGGGTTGAAACATCGGTTGACTACTGCACCGATGTTGACTATTCCATCAGGGACTAGAGGTTATGTGGTGTATAGCGATGCGTCGCATCAAAGATTGGGTTGTGTACTGATGCAGCATGGCAAGGTGATCGCCTATGCATCGAGACAATTAAGGTCTCACGAGATAAATTATCCAGTACATGATTTAGAGCTAGTTGCAGTTGTCTTTGCTTTAAAAATTTGGAGACATTATTTATATAGAGAGAATTTCCAGATATTCACTGATCATAAGAGTCTGAGATATTTGCTGAGTTAGAAGGAATTGAACTTGAGGCAGAGGAGATGGATTAAGCTACTAAAAGATTATGATTGTACTATTGAGTATCATCCAGGGAAAGCTAATGTGGTGGCAGATGCTTTGAGTAGGAAGTCTCACATCAGTGCAGCTCAGATTCAGTTGTCAAGGTTACCTGATTTGACACATTTGAGAGCTCTAAATGTGGAGTTGAATCTTGAACATGATGGGGATTTGATTGCTACATTGAAACTATGACCGATGCTACATGACAGAATTAAGAAAGTCCAGGGCAAAGATCCTGAAATGGTGAAGCTTATGGAGAAAGTAAAGGCAGATCTGAATTCTAAGTTTGAATTGAGGGATGAGACATTATGGTTGAGACAGAGGCTATGTGTGCCTAATGTGGATAATCTGAGGAAAGAGATTCTAGAGGAACCTCATATGGCCGCCTATGCTATGCATCCTGGTACTACCATGATGTATAACACACTAAAGTAGCATTTCTGGTGGCTTGGAATGAAGAAGCACGTAGCAGAGTATGTATCTAGGTATATGACTTGCCAGCAAGTTAAAGCTGAGCACCAGGCTCCAGTAGGGAAGCTCCATTTTTTGCCTATTCCAGAGTGGAAATGGGAACGAATCACTATGGATTTCATCATGGGATTGACCAAGACTTTGAGGCAACATGATGCTATATGGATCATAGTGGGCCAGTTAACTAAATTGGCCCATTTCTTACCAGTGAGAGAGAATAATTCACTTGATCAGTTGGCCCAGAAGTATGTGAATGAGGTAGTGAGACTGCAGGGGGTTCCAGTGTCTATAGTGTCAAACAGGGATCCCCGATTTACTTCGAGGTTTTGGAAGAGTTTATAGTCTACTATGGGTACTAAGTTGAACTTCAGTACAACATTTTATTCTCAAACAGATGGATAGAGTGAGAGGATAATCAGGACTGTTGAGGATATGCTTCGAGCTTGTGTATTGGAGTTTAGAGGAGCGTGGGATCAGTATCTAGCTTTGATTGAGTTTGCCTATAACAACCATTATCATAGTAGTATCGGAATGGCACCATATGAGGCATTGTATGGCAGAAAGTGTCGATCACCTCTGTATTGGGATGAAGAGGGTTTGACAATGGTTGAAGGCCTAGAGTTGATTCAGGATACAGTGGATAAGGTGAAATTGATTCGGAGCCGAATTAAAGCGGCTGAAGATAGACAGAAGAGTTATGTCGATCAACACCGGAGAGATATGGAGTACAGTGTAGGAGACAGAGTTTTCCAACGAGTGTCACCATGGAGAGGAGTTTTGAGATTCAGTAAAAAGGGCAAGTTGAACCCTAGGTACATTGGTCATTATAAGATCATTGAAAGGATAGGACCTTTGGTCTATAAGTTGGCTTTACCGAATGAGATGTCTCAATTGCATAACATTTTTCATGTGAGTATGCTCCAAAGATACCGATCAGATCTAACACATATGATACCGACTCAGGAAATCGAGATTGCTAGTAATTTGAGCTATGTTGAGGAGGCGATCAAGATTGTGGGATCGCGGATTAAGCAGTTAAGGAACAGGGTCATTCCATTGGTGAAAGTCATATAGAGGAACCACTCAACTAAGGAAGCAACTTGGGAGACGGAGGAGCATATGAGGAGATAGTATCCTCACCTGTTGGAACCAACATGTAAGAATTTCAAGGATGAAATTTCTTTAAAGAGGGGAGAGTTGTAACATCCCATCACCGATGGGAAGGGTAGAATAGTAATTCGGAGTGGTTAGTGGTTAACGAGTGCTTAGAGTCGCCATTATATGTTCATGCATAATACAGAACATACACATACACGTGCATAGTAAATTTTGCACATGAAAATGACTGTACATGTATTCATGATATTTCTCGGTATATTTGTTAATAAATGTGAGTGTTATGAAAAATGTGATTTGTTTTCTTGAAAAATTGAGTTGGAAAGGGTCATTGAGGTTTTAGAATTTTTGGTGAATTTTAGAATTTTTCTTTTTCTCTGAAATTTCGGGGTGCTTTTTGGACTAGGAAAAATACCAAGGGGCAGAATAATTGTTACCGGTAGTAGAAATTATTGTCCAATGGAACTGAAAATTTAGATAAATGATTTTAAGGATTTCTTAATTTGAGCCATTGGAAATTTGGGGATAGATTGGTGTAGAAATTGAAATTAGTTGGAAAAAGCTTAAGAATGTGACATGTGGCATGTGACACTTGTCCCTTGCCTAACATGCCACCATGTTAGTAATTGTTTAATAAAACCACTTTTTAGGTTTAGGCTTTCTCGATGTTTCTTTTTTGAAAAGGAGTTTTGGTGATTTAAGTTAGAATCCTCCATCAATTCTCGTAGCTTTCTTCTTCCTTGCTTCTTCTTGCAAGTTTGACCATCTTTTACACTCTTTATCACCTTGGTTTTCTCTTCTTTATTCACTAAAAATCCAAACCTTCTACCCCCCTCAAGTAGATGATGATGATTGTGTATGTTGGAGGGAGTTAGAGATTTTGTGGTAGTTTAGAAGATTGGAAGATTTGGAAGTTTAATTAGGTAAGAAATAT
Organism: Erythroxylum novogranatense; assembly: GCA_029891385.1. Lineage (NCBI taxonomy): Eukaryota > Viridiplantae > Streptophyta > Magnoliopsida > Malpighiales > Erythroxylaceae > Erythroxylum > Erythroxylum novogranatense. The sequence goes on along the minus strand of CM057233.1, from coordinate 35,216,707 downwards.
GTTTTATCTTATTGATTTGTAGTTAAATAAATCATTTGTGATGTTATTTAAAATTAATTGCATGGAAATTGTGTTTAGAGTATATGGGTGTGTGTGTGTGAATTTCTTGCCTATATGAATGATGAATGATGTAGAATTTGATGAATGTATGTTAGAGATGTGTTGGAAGTGAAAGTATGTGTAGAAAAGTGTAGGAAAAGGATGGATGATTGAGTATATGTTGCTGCCACATTGTGGGTAAATGTTGAAGTGGAGGTCTTGCCTTGGTTGTGGTTAATATATTGAGTGAATTGAGTAGTGTTTGGTGTAGAAATGGTACGGAAGAGATAGAAGAAGAGTTAGGTGGAAAATCTGGAAATTTGATTTGTGTATGTTTCATTGATTTGGCCATAACTTCTTCTATAATGGTGCAATTGAGATGATTTTTAGTTTGAATTAAACCAGAAGTGTTTGGCTACTTGTGAAGGAAGTGCTGTTAAATTGTGGCTTGAAGAGTTCCAAATTTTGACTTGAATGTGAGAATATGTGTAGGGATGAATAGTAGCTCTAGAATGGCATTTTTGTGATCTGAAACTTTGGGAATTTTTCAGGGTTAATTTAGGCATATTTTGCTCAATTGGTCTTCATGAAAGTTGTAGCTTTTCTTGGTAGCTTTCTATCTCCATAACATGTGCCATTTTCGACATTGGAGTTGATAGTTATGAGTGATTGAAATGTGGATATGGTTTAGGTGATATTTAACAATATTTAACAGGGCAGCCACGATCATGTGGGAATTTGACCTAGTTAGAGGTAGAATTTTCTTCTAAGTTCTCATGAAAGTTGTATAATGTGTTCGGATCTGTCCATTGATATAAAGCATGGAATTTTTGGGCAATGGGATAGGAAATTATGATTTTTAGAACTTGTGGTACTGTTTAGGATGACTTTTATTGGACAGTAACTTTGATTGAGATTTTGACTCCTTTAGGGGTGGAATTGATTTTCAAGTCCTAATGGAAATTGTAGAGCTTTCTTGGATCTTTCCATAAATACCAAATTTGTAGAGCTTTCTTGGATCTTTCCATAAATACCAAATTTGTCAAATTTGGACTCCTGAGTGCAAAGTTATGAATTGTGGAAGAAGAGAGGAAAAAAAGTGGAAAAAAAGCGTGATATGGGAACTTACAGCCTCACGGCCTCAACGACGTCACGTCGCGAGGCGTCGCGATCACGAGTGGCTCATTTTGAGCTGACTTACAATCGCAAGTCACTCGCGCTTGCAAGCGGGCCCTTTAGGGTGAGCTGGCTCCATCTACTTTTTTGCTTATAACTTTTCCATCTGACCTCCGATTGACCTAATTTTTAAGGCATTAGATTTCTACGACAGTCACCTAACTTTCCATAAGAATTTGTAGATTTTGAGATTAAATTAAAAATGATGGATTGAATCAAAGTGAGAGGATCGATTATAAGAATATGAATTGGTTATTTTTCTGGACATACTCCAGTGTTTTGGCAATATCTGGACCTATAGAAATCCAAATTGAGTTATTTTGGTGTCTATGGATTCCTAAAACATAGGGGAACATTTCTATTGAAGAGAGGTTGACTAGGTTACCTCATTTTCACTTTCTCATTGATCGCAACCAGTAGAAATAAGTCTATGAGAAATAAATTGTGAGTTTAATGGTTTTGTGTAGAAATTTATGGAATGATACTCGGGATTGTCACGAACATGCATTGTACACTTTTCAATTCCTGTATGTGCATTATTATACACTTCTGATTGTACAACTTGTGATATATGTGTATCTTAATTATTATAGAGGCGCAATTAGGACGTCAACCCACAGACGTTGCCGAGACTTCCAGGTACTAACTTTGGAAGCAGTTGGTGAGTAACCTAGACGGTTTCTGTCAATTATTATTTGATTATGATTCTATGGTGGATAATGGTGGCTTGTGATTTGATTGTGGATTCCAGACAGAAGGCCCGATTACTGTGTACTGGGGAGTTGCGTTATTAAAGTGCTACTTGTATGTGAATATGAGACCTACATGTTTATGATGTGAGTGATTATGACTTATGCATACGTGTTTATGATGTGATTGACTGTGACATATGCATTTCATTCACAAATACATAATCAGATAACGACAGTTGTGACCGGAGTATTCACCAATTAGAGCTTAAAGCTCAACGAGTGTATTTGAGCCTCGAGCTCAACAGTGATTTAGAGCCTCAGGCTCAATGTTTAATGAGCCCTATACAAGACAGTTCAGGCACTCGGTCACAACACCGTAATAATTGAAAAAGTGTCTCACGAGCATTTCATATGCATTTTGTCAAATGAGTTTGATTGAGTGAAACGTACAATTTCTTATGCCTATGTGACAGTGTGTTAATTATGATAAATGTGAAATTGTGCTATAATTGTGATATGAATTGTTGTGTTGCATGGATTGAGTGAACCATCGATTATGGTTACCTTATTGAGTTCGTAAAACTCACCAAAATTGCAACATTATCTTTTCAGGACCGAGAGTAGACTCCTAGCTACAGAGAGACTTTTCTAGCCGTGTAGATTGTTTCTGGAAAGAGAAGTCATGGCTCACAGGTCGGTCAGATGAGACTTTTGGATGGCCTAGATAGATTTGATGCTTTTTCCTCTTCTATGTAGTATTTTTTTGTACTAGGTTTTCGATTGATGTACACACAACAAAGGATGATAAAGGTGTAAAATTTTGATTTTGATGGAATGAAATGAGGAAATAGTTGGTTTCAAAAGGATTGTGTTTTTTTTAATATTGATGTTTTATTATGATCCCATGTGAAGTGAACGTAGTGATCGTTCGTAGCTCACCCTTATCGTAGGATATGTACCGGAATAACCTACGGGTGTCCCGATGTGTACCCTACGATAAGGGGGCACTACAATTTGCTTCGTCTTAAGTTAACTCCGCTTCGTCTTAAGAATTACATCGTCTTAAGTTGACTTTGCTTCATCTTAAGTTGACCCTGCTTCTTCTTAAGAGTTGCATCGTCTGAACTTAACGTTGCTTCGTCTTAAGAGTTGCATCATCTTAAGTTGACTTTGTTTCATCTTAGGTTGACTCTGTTTCTTCTTAATAGTTGCATCGTCTTAAGTTGAGTTTCCTTCATCTTAAGTTGACTCCGCTTCGTCTTAAGGGTTGCGTTGTCTTAAGTTGACTTTGCTTCGTCTTAAGATGATTTTGCTCGTCTACCTCTTTGCTTCGTCTATCTTCTGCTTTGTCTACCTTTATGCTTCGTCTGTCTTTCCGTTTTATATGTCTTTCTACCTTGTTTTTCATTTTGCTTTGTCGGCTTTCTGCCTATGTAAACTAAACTTCTTCTTTTGTACACCATTCATCTAGTGCTATCGTCTGCTCTATTTTTGAGCCTCCAGATGATAGAATCCACCTTTGAGGTCTTCATGGAAATTGTAAATCTCAAAGTCTTCTTTCTAAAAGTCCTAAGATAATCTAAATCTGATATCCCAAATGATAGTTATGCTAATTTCCCCAAGACAGGTGCAATATGATTGAGGTCAAAACCCTGTTTGATTCTTTCAGCCATAACTTTATTATGGGATCTCCAAATGAGATAACTCTAGTCTCTAAATAAACAAGAGACATAGAGTCGTAAATATTCTAAGCAAGTCAATTTTGAAACTTCAGATTAAGGTTTCCCAAATATCTATCCTGAAATAGGAGAAGGGAGTAATTTTGAGGTTTGTCTTGGTGTGGGCTTGCCACCCTTGTGGAACACGCATTTAGATGTCAGTTAGGATGTCAGGCACGTGACCCATGAGGGCAGGGTACCCAAAACTTATGATATCAGAGCGATTAGGTTTGGGTCCAGGTGTAAGACTAGGTTTAGGAGTATCCTAAGCATGAGGTGGGTAGTATAAGACATGAAATGAACGTACATTATTTTTAATTGTTTTACAAGATTTGAAATTTGTTTTATATGATTTAAATTGTTTTACATGAAACTTGAACTAAAGGTTTTAAATGTTTCAAATTGACGGAGTGATTATGCCGCCTCGAAAGAGAACTCGAGAAGCTGTGACCCAATCTAGCTCTCACCAAGGGAGCACAGATGAATCCTATCTCCCGCAAGATGCTGGGACATAGCCTACTCCAAATCCTGGGGCACCTAGTGTGCAACATGTGGTGCCTGCACCACCTCCTCCTCTTATGCCTACTATAGACTTGCGTTTCTTTCAAGTCTTCGCTCAAGCTTTCACATATGCCATAGGCCAAGGGTCACAAGTGCCAGTGCCAGCTCCAGTGGAGAGGAGAGGGCAGTATGATAAACTCAGCAAGTATGGAGCGGTAAATTTTAATGGAACTATAAATCCAGAAGAGGCTGAAGCCTGGTTGAAAAGGACCGAGAGGGCTCTGATTCAGATGAAGTGCTCTGATAAGAAGAAGCTGGATTATGCAGTTAGCTTGCTGCAAAGAGATGCACTTCATTGGTGGGAATCAGTGCCCCACAATCAAGATTTACCTCAGGTGTTGTCATGGAGAGACTTTTTTGGAAGCTTTCAAAAGGAAGTACTTCTTGAGGGTTTGTATCCAAGAGAAGGGCAAAGAGATCCTAAATCTCACACAGAGAAACATGAGTGTGGGTGAGTATAAGCTAAAGTTTACTCAACTGTCACGGTATGCGGCTAACATTGTTGCAAATGAGGAGGATAAGTGCCGCAAGCTCGAGGGAGGACTTCACTTAGGGATCAAGGAGAAAGTCTTGATCCACAATTTCTATGACTACCGACAACTGGTAAATGCTGCACGCTAGGTTGAGAAACTAGAGAATATAAAGAGTGAAGTGAGCAGAAAGAGGAAGAACAGGGAGCAGTCTACTAAGAAGGGAATGAGTGCTCTAAGGCCTGAGAGGGGTACAAAGAGTTACCATACTCAGAGTGAAGTGGGAAGCAGTGGCCCTACCAAGAACAAGCAGGCAAGGGCAATCTCATGGCAAGCCTCAAGTGTGGGACATATTGTAAGGACGGGGAGGAGCAGATACATAAACCCTCAATGTGAGCATTATGGGAAGCTTCATAAAGGAGAGTGCTTTAAGTTACTTGGAGCGTGCTTCCGATGCGAAGAGAAGGAACACATGATCAGGGATTGTCCCCAAGAAACAAAATAAGAGGGGTCGCAGTTGCAAGCCCCCAAAAGAGAAAAAACAGTGGGGACTAGGCTAGTCATTGAGGTGGGCAGTTATAGAGCTACAAAGAAGGCCATTCCTCTAGGAAAGCTAAGGGGACTGGCTCAAGCAAAGGTGTTCGCCAAGACCAGAGTGTAGCGCCCCCTCTTCGTAGAGTATACACCGGGGTGCCCGTAAGTCGTACCGATGCATAACCTACGATGAGGGTACACTACCAAATGAACATTTCTATAAACCTCATGGCATCAATATAATAAAGCAGTAATATCAATTCACTAAATTTTAAAACCAAATAATACTTCTCATTTCATTTCTTAAAACCACACGTTCACAATTCTATCCGATTACAACTGTACAGAACCAAAGTAAACAGTGACAACTCCTAACTAGGTCATCCCCAAAATATCCCAACAGATCCCCAACTGACCGACCTGTAGGCCATGCTCCCCTCGTCGACACACACACAGCAGGAAAAGTCTCACTGACTAGAGCTAAGAGTCAAATTATCGTTGTCCTAAAAAATAAATGCAATGTTGGGTGAGTTTGCGAACTCAGTGAGAAACCATCATCGATGGTCCACCCAACTCATGCATATTCAAACAATCACACAATATCGTACATATATCACAAACAAAAATCACATGCATTTGATTTCACATTTATAAGGCGATACGCCTTTCATACAATTCACATTTGAATATTCCTATATGCAATGTACATGTGACTCTTTCATTTTCTTTCGTTGTTGTGACCGTGCGTCTGAGCTCATATACGTTGAGCCATTGGCTCTGAAAACATTGGGCTCAGAAGCCCTAATACATTGAGCATAAAGCTCTGAAAATCGTTGGGCATGAAGCCCTGTGCGTTGAGCTTAAAGCTCTGAATACGGTGGCCGCACCGATCACAACTGCCTTTTTATCTGATCATGCATAATGGCATGAATGCACATGTTCCCGAATTTCACTAGTTGTAGCACAACCTAATATCACTATCCAATTTGTATTTGAAACCACTTATGATCAGTTTATACAAAATTAACACTTCTATAGCACAGTCCAAATATTTTGAACACCTGTGGTTCGAAATCAATCAAAACAAACACATACAATCCATCCTTAACTCCACATGGCATAATTGCATAGAATTAAACACATATAGGTTGAGAAACCAACTTGGTTACTCACCTCAGAACTTCCGAGCTACTGCCGGAAAGTCTCGCCTACGTCGGACAATCGGCGATCCACTGGCACCTCTATCACAATCAAAACATAACTAACATTACTAATTGTAGCAATTTTAATGCTCAATGATGCATATGAATCGAATAATGTACGTACTATACATGTTATGACATTTCCGATACTAATCCAAAATTTCCCGATCTCAAATTCTAAATCCCGAATTCATAATCTCCAAATTGAAATCAATCCAAATCTAATTGAATTATCAAATTCTTAAATCCCAAAATTTAAAACCTCAAAATTTTCATATTCGGAAATTAGCCCTCCTCGCTGAGTGGCGACTCCTTTCTCAACGCCTTCGCCGCGCTATGACGATTCCTTCTTCGCCCATGGCGTCTCCGCATTTGCTGCGTCATGACGCGGGCCACTTCTGCTGGCAGCGGCGCGCCTCCATGCTCGTCGCGGCTTGTAGCGCTGCCTTGCTCGCCGGGGCGTGTTCTTTATGCGCCCCGGCGTGCGATCGCAGAATCACCCAGAAAACCCAGAAATTCCCAGATTTCTCAGTTCTAATCCATTCCTTTCCATTCTAAACACTCCAAACCAACATTCTATACTTAACACAACTCATTCCTAAGTTAGATCCACCAAATAACCATTATTCAACAATTACCCAAAATCAAAAATTAACATTTTCCCTAAACCTACATCATCCGAAAATCTATAAATTCTCAAACAATTATTACCTTCATCCAAAGCTCAAATCTAACTATTTAAAACATAAACAAGTAGGAACTTACTTGATTAAAGCCTTTAACCTTTGAAAACCACTTCAAATCTCCAACTCCCAACTCAATCACCACCCACGGCAACACCCAAAGCAAAACATCTCTCCATTATCTTCAACCCAAACTAAATGAAATGATTTAAGGGCGGAAGAAGAAGCAACTATCAAGAAGGAACCAAGAAGAAATCAAGGGAAGAGATCACGATGAAGGAAGGAGAAAATTTCTTCTTTCAAAAGCCAAGCATCGTGATTTACAAATTCAAAGGAGAAAGGTTATAAACTGAGGATTTAAGGCTTGTTTGGCAAATCTAGTTGCCACAAGTCCGATCCGAACCACCTCGATCCGATTTCTAATTCTAATTTCTCCCGAATTCCAATGGCTAAACCCTAATTCCTCAATTCACATTTCTAATCTGTCCGTGCCATTGGATAATCAATTTCAGAACCGAAAATCCAATTAACCAGTCATTGTTCAATTTTTCGGTCTGGGCCTATTGCTCCGAAAATTCCAGAAAAATTCTTATAAATCCTCAAAAATAGCAAACTCATAATCGTATACTCCAATTTCATAATTCCATTCCCTAACTTTCATTTCTAACTCAAATTCAATTCTCAAGCCTAATTTGACCTAATTATCACACTTGCCCTAATCATTTCCAAATTCAAGTCATCCAAATAAAACCGGAAATATGTCATACATGTATGTACGTACGAATACCAGTACAATCATTGCCAATTATACATAACTAAATCATGCATGAGCATGCCAAATATGAATGCAATGAACTGTACCCATCCCATCGGTGACGGGACGTTACACAGAGAGTAAGCTGCAGCTACACCTGAAGTTGTCACGGGTATGGCTCAGTTATTCAATTCTGTAGTATATGTGTTAATTGATTCTGGCTCCACCCATTCATTTGTTTCTGCAAGCATGACATTACATGATGTTAATTTGAGGACCTTATATAGTCCTTTAATTGTTAGTACACCTCTAGGGAGTAATGTGATTATAAGCCAAATGTATAGGCATTGTAAGCTTTTCTTCGAGGGTGCTCAGATGGTAGTGGACTTACTACCCCTATATCTAAGGGGCTAGATGTCATATCAGGAATGGATGTTATGGAAAAGTATAAGGTGAAGCTGGATTGTAGCCTCAAGGAGGTGGAATTTGATATGGGCAATAGTGAGAAAGTGATTTTCAGAGGGGATAGGAAAACACCATCACTAAGAATCCTTTCAGCTTTGCTAGTTGACCGGATGATGGGAAAGGGGTGTGAAGCCTTGTTGGCATATGTTGTGGATACTAAAGTGAGTGAAGGGAAGTTAGAGGATTTTCCAGTGTTGAAGGAGTTCCCAGATGTGTTTCCAGAGGACTTACCTGGTTTGCCATTGGTAAGGGAAATTGAGTTTGTCATCAGCTTGATTCCCGAAACTGCACCCATTTCTATACCACCCTATAGATTGACTCCAGCGAAGCTGAAAGAGCTTAAGAAACAATTGGAAGAACTGCTAGAGAAGGGGTACATAAGGCCGAGTTCGTCACCATGGGGAGCGCCATTTTGTTTGTTAAGAAGAAGGATGGAACATGACGTATATGCATTGATTTTCGAACTGAATTACTCGACCCATGATTTGGAGTTAGCAATAATAGTTTTTGCCCTGAAGATTTGGACGCATTATATATATGGAGTTCAGACGAAGATTTTCACAGATAAAAAAAGCCTCAAGTATTTGTTGAGCCAAAAAGAGTTGAATTTGAGACAGAGAAGATGGTTAGAGCTAATCAAAGATTATGATTTATTAATTAAGTATCATCTAGCAAAGGCAAATGTAGTGGCAGATGCTTTGAGGAGGAAATCATCAATAGCCCATGTTCATACGATTTATCTGTCGTTATTAGAAAAAATGGATAAGCTTAGAATAAGCTTGAAACAGGGGGAGCCAGATTGTATTATTACAAATTTTAGAGTGAGACCAATACTCAAGGAGAAAGTTAAAGAGTTACAAACACAGGATGTAGAATTGAGTAAGCTCCAAGAAGAAATTCAAAATGGCAGGAAGTCTGAAGTGGTAGTGAGGGACGATGGAATTATGGTTGTAGGGAGCAGACTTTGTATCCCAAATGTCAAGGAAGTAAAGGATGACATACTTGATGAGGCACATAATGGACCTTATTCCATGCACCCAAGTAGCACCAGGATGTACAGAGATCTGAAAGAGCATTTCTGGTAGAAAGGCATGAAGAGAGATGTGGCAGAATATGTGGGAGTAAGTGTCTAATGTGTCAACAAGTCAAGGCTGAGAAAACTAGGCACCTTCTGGCAAGTTAAGACCCTTGTCCATTCCTAAGTGGAAATGGCAACGGGTAACCATGGATTTTCTGATGGGTTAGTCCAATACCAGTAGGAAACATGATGCCATATGGGTTATTGTAGATTGTTTGACAAAGTAATCCCATTTTATGGCAATCAAACAGAATGATTCTCTATATGTGATAACAAAGAAGTATATTGATGAGATAGTAAGGTTACTTGGGATCCCAGATTCCATAGTTTTTGAAACAGATCCTTGATTAACCTCAAGATTCTGGGGAAGTTTACAAGAGGCTCTGGGAACTAGGTTGAATTTTATCACCGCTTTTTATCCCCAGACAGATGGCCAATCTATAAGGACCATTCAGACACTTGAGGGAATACTCAGGGCATGTGTGATAGATTTTAAAGGAGCTTAGAACTAACATTTGTCATTGGTCAAATTTGCTTATAATAATTCATACCATTCGAGCATTTAGATGGCTCCATATGAAGCACTACATAGAAGGAGATGTAGAAATCTGATATGTTGAGATGAGGAAGGAGAAAGGAAACTGATAAGGCCAGAGTTACTGCAAATGACAGTAGACAAGGTTAACTTAATTAAGCAACGACTTAAGGCAGCACAGGATAGAATGAAAAGTTATGTTGATGCTCACAGAAAGGAGATCAAGTATGAAGTCGGTGAGAAGGTCTTTCTTAAGACATCTCCTTGGAAAGGAGTCATGAGGTTTGGCAAGAAAAGTTGAGTCCGAAATATATGGGTCCCTATGAAATTCTTGAGAGGATTAGACCGCTAGTCTATAGGTTGCATTGTCGCTAGAATTATCATAGATTCATCACGTCTTTCATGTTTCCATGTTGAGGAGATATAGATCAGATCCCTCCCACTTCATTCAGACCACTGAGGTTCAGTTGAGAGATGATATGAGTTATTAGGAGATTCCAGTGGAGATTTTAGACACCAAGGAAAAGGTCCTCAGGAATAAGACGGTTCAGCTAGTTAAAGTTTTGTGGAGAAACCATTCTGATGAAGAGGCCACATGGGAGCCTTTGGAGGCCATGAGGGAAAAGTATCCACACCTCTTCAATGATTCCGGTAAGAAATTTCAAAGACAAAATTCTTTTAAGAGGGGGAGAAATGTTGGTCCCCCGAATCTTTTTTTTGATAAATAAGCATGATTAAATTAATTTTGGGGCTCACTAGATTAATATAAGTTGGAATTAATGACCTTGCTAATGTGGGTAAGATAATATGACATAGGTTAAGGGAATTGAAGTATTAAAGTAGTAAGAGTGTGTAAGGGCAAATTTGGCAAGTCTCATAAGTTTAGAAGCCATAAGGCTTTTAAATGAAGGATAAAATGGACATTGTGTAAATCTTTAAGGGTATAAAAGGGAGAAGATGAAGGGTTGGTTTGAGTTAGAAGAAGTCAAAAACGTGATTGAAGAAAAGAGAGAAGAGAGAAGCTCGATAAAAGAGAAAAAGAAGAGAAAGAAGAGAGTTATACTAGGTTTTGATTTTTCTTAGTCTTAAAGAGTGACTTTGAAGTTAAGGAAGAAGGGAAAAAGGAAGAGGAAGATTAGAGCCTTATTTTCATCTAAGAAACTCATTAAGTGGTGAAGATTCAAGGTAAGTTGATGTCAAATCTTTTGGAGTCTTGGAAAGGTTTTGGTACAAAGAGCTTAGAAAATGCATGGGTTTAAGTATTCTAGGACACATTTTATGCATATGTTTCTTTGGGTTCTCTTTTGGAATTCCTATTGATTTTGGATTTGTATCAATGTTGAAGAAAATCAAAGAAGGTAAGAGGAGCAAGAGGAGAGGCACATTTGAGCAAGTTATAAGCAAGAAAATTCAAGGTGAGTTTCACTTTTATAATTAAGTAATAAGTCTTTAAAGCTTCTTTCAAGAAATGACAATAAAAGTTTTCAATTACCTCATTCATGTGCATTTATTGTTTTGTTTATGTTGTAAGAATGTGCTACATGGCTGTATATGAATTGTGTTAATGGTTGATGAAAAAAAACTTTGAAAATGGATTTCTCTTTGAAAGGATGCATGATTATGAAATCATATTTTCAAGAATGGTTTTCAAAATATATCAAATATATGAAAAGTAAGTTTTCAAGAAGTGCCATTTTGGGCAACAAGTTTACCGTGTTTATGAAATATGTGTTATGTGAGTTTGTGGTAGTCCCTCAATAATGTCACGTGCATGTTGACCAAGTCATAGGCTTCTCCCTCCTACCTGCTAGTGGTACGGAGCTCCTCCATGGACTCCTTCAAGCTTACGACTACACAGGACCATTATGTGAAAATGTGTAGTGCATCATGTTTATGGATCTACCTAAACCATTCTGATGTGCTTATGTGTTTATATTATTTTACCAAGTTTGATGCATTCATATTTTGTAACTTGTGGATTTTTGGCTGAAGGTCTAAGAAACATGTGTTTTACGAACTCATTGAAAGTCTACTATGACAAGTAAAATGTTCTCAAAAGTTTTGCTTATTTCGGGTTATAAAATTGTTACCCATAGGCTTTTAGCTCACCCTCATTCTCCTCCCACATCCAGGTGATGAGCAAGGTATCGAGTAGTCAAGGGTCAAGGCATCACTCCGATTTTTGTTTACTTTGTATTTGGAGCAAATTTTGTAAAGCAAGGCTTTAGTTGCATTTTGAACAACTCATGATTCATGTATCTTCTGTATTTTTGGAACTTTAAGATATTACTGTATTTACGGCTTGAAATGCCCACTAAAGCTTTATAAAACTCTTACCTTTTTTTGAAAATGAAATATAATTGCATTGTAATCAAGACTCTCTCTTAAGTTTGTACATTGCATTTTTAAGTTTTCTTAAGGGAAAAGTTTGGGTTCGGACTTTAGGGGAAGGTCTAGATTAATCTAGGCTACTTTAGGCAAATGTGCTATCTAGAAAGTTGTAGGTCTTTCCCTTAGTTTTCCAATGATATATATTATAGAATTTTTGGGCATCTGTGTTGAAAATTATGGTCCTTAGAAGAGGAGATGCTTAGGAGTATAAAGTTGTACCCTCTACAAAAACGTATCATCTGTGACGACGTCGCATCGTCTGTGATGATGTCATTACATCTATAAGGATGTATCGTTTGTAAAGATACATCGTCTGTAAAGACGTATCGTCTATAAAGATGTATCGTCTATAAAGACGTTTCATCTGTGATGATGTCATATTGTCTATAGAGTTGTATTGTCTGTGAAGACGCTTCTTCTTAAAAGTTGCATCGTCTTAAGTTTCATCTTAAGTTGACTCCGCTTCATCTTAAGAGATGCATCTTCTTAAGTTGACTTTGCTTCATCTTAAGTTGATTTCGCTTCGTCCTAAGGGTTGCATCGTCTTAAGTTGACTATGTTTTGTCTTAAGTTGAGTCTGCTTCTTCTTAAGACTTGCATCATTTTAAGTTTATTTTTCTTCATTTTAAGTTGACTCTACTTCGTCTTAAGAGTTGCATCTTCTTAAGTTGACTTTGCTTCATCTTAAGTTGACTCCACTTCTTCTTAAGAATTGCATCGTCTTAAGTTAACTTCGCTTTGTCTTAAGTTGACTCTACTTCGTCTTAAAGGTTGCATCGTCTTAAGTTGACTTTGCTTTGTCTTAAGATGATTCCACTTCATCTGCCTCGTTGCTTTGTCTATCTTTCTACTTCATCTGCCTTTATGCTTTGTCTATCCTTCTGCTTCGTCTGTCTTTCTGCCTCATCTATCATTCTGCTTTGTCTGCTTTTTTCCCTTTATAAACTAAACTTCTTCTTCGGTACACCATTCTTCTAGTGCTATCGTCTACTCCATTTTTGAACCTTTAGATGATAGAATCCACCTTCAAGGCCTGTATAGAAATTGTAGATCTCAAAGTCTTCTTTCCAAACATCCTAAGATAATATAAATCTGATATCCCTAATGATAGTTACGTTAATTGCCCCAAGATAGGTGCAATATTATTGAGGTCAAAACTCTGTTTGATTCTTTCAGCCATAACTTTGTTATGGGATCTCCAAATGAGATGACTCTGGTCTCTAAATAAACAAGAGAAATAGAGCCACAAATATTCTAAGCAAGTTACTTTTGAAACTCCATATTAAGGTTTCCCAAAACTCTATCCTAAAATAGGAGAAGGGTGTAATTTTGAGTTTTGTCTTGGTGTGGGCTTGCCACCCTTATGGAACATGCGTTCAGATGTCACTTAGGACGTCAGGCACGTGATCCACGAGGGTGGGGTGCCTAACATGACATATCCCTCATTCCCATCCCTTCTAAGTTACCCTCAAAGCTCTTTTGAGATAATGTATTTGTGAATGGATCAACAAGTTTTGCTCTGTGGGAATCTTTACTATATTCACCTCTCCACATTGTATTATCTCCCTTATGAGATGGTACTTTCACTCAATATGTTTGGCAGCTTTGTGATTTCGAGGTTCTTTAGAATTAACCACTGCCCCACTATTATCACAATAAAGTGTGATGGCCTTTTCTGCCTTAGTAACCACCTCCAAATCATTTAGGAACTTGCGGAGCCAGGCTGCTTCTTTTACTACTTCTTAAGCAGCAACATACTCAGCCTCCATAGTCGAATCAGCAACACAAGATTGCTTTATACTCGTCCAGACTATGGCTCCACTTCCTAAAACAAATATAGAACTAGAAGTTGATTTCCTTGAATTAACATCTGATTGGAAATCGGAATCATTATATCCCATCAGAATAGGATTACTTCCAGAGTAAGCAAGCATAAAGTTTTTCGTCCTATGAAGATACTTCAATATACACTTAACTATAGTTCAACGTTCCATTCCTAGATTGGATTGAAATCTACTTACCTGTCTCATTGCGTAACAGATATCCGGTCTAGTGTAAAGCATTGCATACATTAAACTTCCAATTGCCAAAGCATATGAAATGTTACGCATACATTCAACCTCCTCTTGGGTTTTAGGTTCTTGTTCCTTTCAAAGTTTGATTCCATATCTAGTAAGTGTGAAACCCCTCTTGGAATTTTGCATGGAAAACTTATTGAGTATATTCTCAATGTAGGTTAATTGAGAAAAGGCTATATGTTTGTTCTTATGATCCCTTATAAGTTTGATCCCTAGAACATTCCCAATGGGCAGAATATCATCAACATACAGGATTAGAAAAATAACCTTTCCATCTTGTATCCTTTTATAGACACAAGGCTTATCTAGGTTTTATGTGAACCCATAAGCTTTGATAGACTTATCAAACCTAATGTTCCAAGACCTAGATGCTTGCTTAAGTCTATGAATGGACCTTTGCAACTTGCATACCTTATGCTCATTAACTGGCTTAACAAATCCTTTTGGTTGGGCCATATAAATGGTCTTCTCAAGATCCGCATTAAGAAATGTAGTCTTGACTTCTAATTTCCATATTTCATAATCGAAATAGGCTGCTATGGCCAAAAGAATTCTGATGGACTTAAGCATGGCAACTGGAGAAAAAGTCTCCTCATAGTTTATACCCTCTTTTTAAGTATAGCCCTTAGCTACAAATCTAGCTTTAAAGGTCTCTACCTTTCCATCTGATCCACTTTTCCTTTTGTAGATCCATTTACACCTTATGGGTTTTACATTTGGTGGTAAATTTACAAGGATCCAGACTTTATTGGCGTACATGGAATCTATTTTTGATTCCATCGCTTGAGTTATTTTTCTGCATCAACATCATTAATAGCCTGTGTATACGTAATGGAATCCGTTTCTTCTTTGTCTAAGATGGCAATACAACCTTTTCCTAGACCTAGATACCTATCTAGCTGTCTCACAACCCTCCCTCTATGTATAGGCACTACTTGATGTCCAGGTTGCACTTCTGATTTAGCTTTTGAATTCATTTTGACATCTTATTCTATTATATCCATATCAACTCTTGAATTGGATGAAATAGCTAACTCCTTTAGTACTACTTCACTTCTTCCTTTATGATTTCTCACAAACTCTTCCTCTAGGAAGGTCACATTTATCGACACAAATACCTTTCTGTTAGGACCCGATCTCGAGACCAGACCCCAACCGGATAAGAACGGAAAACAGAAACGAAAACAAAGTGGCGGAACAAATCAAATGGATTTCAAAACCAAACAAAAGCGACATACAAAGCGAAAGTATCGAATCACAACAAATCGAATCAAAAATTCGGATAACAAAATGCGAAAACAAAAGCGAAAGCGGAATCGAATACGAAGTCAAATTGAATTGGCTCGGAATAAAAACCAAACAAATGATGCAATCAAAATGACATACAAATTCTGACATCCGATAACATCCACTTTTAGAATAGTGTCGCGTTGGAAACCCTAAAACTAAACCAATCCGAAATTCGGTATAAATTTTTTTCTTTCTTTCTTTTTCATTTATTTCATTTAATTCATCTGTATTTAATCTTATACAAATCAAAACAATATAATTTCCCCCATTTGGAAACTTATCCTCAATCATTCATAAAAATCTTCTTAATTATGCAATATCTCAATATCATCTATAACAAAACTTATTCTAATTCTTATTCTTTCTTTGCCATAAAAATAATCACACATATCCTTATAACAAAAATTTGGGCAGCATAACGACTGTATTTTAACAAACTCAAAACTTGCAAAGGGTTTAAACTCACTTCTATAATTCCCAAGCACAACTCAGAATCATCGGACCTCCCGTCCGGAATCCAATCACAATCAAACACATTTCTATACCTATAACACTTCCATAATTCTCAATCACAAATCAGTATCATCGGACCTCAATTCAATACACAATTTCATAATTCAATCCAAATACAACCCAATCATATTCATATACAATCACAATTCATATTCCATAATCATACACAAATTTATAACTCAATTCCTTACATAAATTCATAATCATATCCATCATGAAATAAATGCTTACAATACATTAATGGTAGCCCAAGCCATATACAAAACTCATACTAAAATCCAAAATACACAAAACCTAAGATAACTAAAAATCGAACAAAAACCTTGACGTTCTTTCATCCGCTCTCCTTGCTCGAAACCTAGAGATGGGGATGAAAGGGGGGTGAGCTTGACAGCTTGTGGATAACATGTTTATAAAATAAACAATAAGCAAAAACATTTGCAAAACTCATTTTCCATTTTATCAAAATTTCACTACAGAAAATTTATCAAAAGCTTATTTCTGAAACTTTTCAACCTTTTAAATCAATCATAAACAATTTTCAAAAACTTTCACGGTTGAAAACCTCAATTTCTCATTCCTTGAAATTCCAAAACTTTTCACAATTCATAAATAAAATCAAAACATGAATGCATCACATATAAACAAAATCAAAAACATATAACACATCAGAATGGTTTGGGAAGGTCCAAAACGAAACGTACTGCACATTCCCGCATAGAGGTCCTGTTCAGCCGTGAACAGAACGTACTACACTTTCCCGCATAATGGTCCAATGTAGCCGTGAACTTATGGGAGTCTGAAATCGAAGCTCCAGGGCCACTAGCCGGTAAGCGGGAGAAGCCTATAAAAACGAGACAAATGCACTTGACTCAAACTTATGGGACCTAACCAAACCCACATACCACATAATTCATACTTGAAATCAAATGGCCCGGAGGCACATTTCAAAACCTTATTTTTCATATCGCGTCATATCAAACAAATTTCATTCATAATTTTCCCCAAATTTCAAAACTCACATAACAATAAAATTCATATATCAAATTGTCAATCATAATTCACACAAATTCATATATCAAATGCACAATCATTTACAAACAATGAATGCCACAATTTTCATAATTTCTCAATTCAATCATAAATAAATAATTTCATAAATTTCCTTAATTTATCAAAAGATTTTAAAACTAGAAACAATTTTTCAAAAACATTCGAAAGGATGCCGCGAGACAAGCGCTATGCATATATATATTTAATTTTTTTATAAAATCAATTAAAACATCTGAAACTTTGGAAATTTATAGCTTTTCACATCGAAATCCAAAGTTCGCAAATTTGGTATCAATAAAAAGATAAAAGGAAGCGCTACAACTTCCATGAAGGATTTAAAAACTAATCTGGCCATTAAGGAGGTCAAAAGTTACTGCCCAAATTGAAAATGTCCTACACAATGCCAGAAGTTTGAAAAATCATATCTCTTAACACAATAGCCTAAAAATGTCACATTTTACCTCAATGGAAAGATAAAAGGATGATTTACAAATTTCATGAAGGAAGAAAAAATCAATTCAATCATTAAAAGGGGAAAAAACTCACTCAAAGGTACTGCCTATAAAATGACCAATCAAACAGTAAAATGACCATATAAACAGTAACTGAATTCTTCCAATCCTCATAACTCCTTATTCCTAACTCCAAAAATTGCATATCATACCTCAATGGAAAGGGTAAAAGACAATCTACATCTTTTATGAAGGATGCAAAAATCAATGAAGGTTCTAAAAAGGTGAAAAACCCTTCCAAATATACTGCCTATAAGATGACACTTCAAACCTTATGCTTAAGTCGAAAAATGACATATTATATACCAATGGAAAACTATAAGCATGAACTCCAACCTTCAAGAAGACCCTCCAATCCAAATCACACTCTAAGAGGGTCAAAACCTTAGTCGAAGTTTCTATCCATTTTTCAAAAAAAAATTGGACAGCACCTCCCCTAAAATTCAACTAGCCAAAAACTCATCAACCTTCAATCAATTTCTAGCACCTGCACGTAAACACTTCAATCACCACATTCCTCAATCTCCCAACTCCAAACCAATCCATATAATCCCAACAATTAACTCAAAATGGCAGCAATCACACACTTATTCTTTTTGTCAATTTCAAACTATAAAACAACACATTTTAAAACTTGAAACAATTTTTCAAAAACATTCAGAATTAAAAAAATCCGATACTTTCTTTCTTTAACTTTCTTTATTTTTCAAGAACACAATAGTAGCTTATAATTCAAAATATAAACACATTACCCACCTCAATTTCATGCTAGAAACTTGTCCCAAGCATTAATTCTCCAAAGCCTTTCCTTAATTTTCCCTAATTCAATAACATAAACCCTAATTAATTAATCATCCAGAATTGAACCAATAATACTAAGCAATCACCAAAATTGAACTTGGAAATCACAAACCCATACCATTTCCAAGCTATCTAACCCAAAAATTTATGAAAAACTTAAAGATCAAAATGCCAAATAGAGATTATTGAAGGATCAATGTGTTTTGCTTTAACTACCATATTAGATTCAATCACATTTATATATGTATAATGTAATCCAGTAGGGAGCATTGGTAGTTTTTCCAATATGTTTATCTTTCCTGATTGACAGGTTGTAAGATACATATATTTCATATTTCCCTCAGTTGCAGACTGAGTATCATATTTATAAGAACATATATCATTAAAACTCAACAAATTAAATGCATCTCTTACCTTCATCTTCTCCAATTTTGGATTTTTCTTGGCTTGGAAGGAAACTTTCATCACCTTCCACATTTTTCCCCTTGAATCTACTCAAAAATCATGCTTGAAGCCCAAGAAAATCGAAACCCTAAGTTACCTTTCTCTTCTTCTTTCATTCTTCTCCATTTGAAAACTTGCTTCCTCTTTTCTCTCTTTTTCTTTTGCTCTTTCTTTCCTTAAGTGTCGTGCTTCCTTCATGAAAAACAACAGCCCTATTGATTTATATTGCCATGTCATTTAATGAGTGATAAATGAACAAAAAGCCCTTCCTCATAAGCCTTGTGACTTAACTCTTTAAGTAGTCTTCCCAATTTGCCCCTAAAGCTCATTTTAATTCATGCTTATTTTAGGACATTTTTCTAACCATCAAAATGAATGAATTTGCTAAAAATTACTCTAGATAAATGTTCCTTATTGTCTCAATTTCATAACGCTACCAAAATCATTTAATTTGGTGCACTACGTCAAAAGTTATACTCCAAACATTTCGGGTTATTCATATGCTAAAACATTTTCCAGCAATTTATTTCCATCCAAAAATTTACATTCTTAGAGAATGAATTAAAATTCAGTTCCTTCATTGAAATTGTAGCCTTATCTTTCTGGTTTAATGCAAATCAAGAATCACCTCATTTGGATGACTAGAACAAAATTTATGGCCAAAATACTTTCAGATTTTTCTAATCCAAGACTACACACTAAACCCGACTTCCATTCAGAAATTGGAAGTCTTACGGGATAAATTGAAATTCAATTCTTTCATAAGACTTGTATCCCCATGTCTCTATTTTAATTTTCCACAATAACCAACTCAATTGGATCTCTACAGATCAAGAATTTCTGAAAAGACTGAACCATGTTCAGAAAAATATCCAACTCACTTTGATTAAATCAATCTCTTTCAATTTAATCTCAAAAATTATAAATTTCCCATTCTGATGAAGAAAATTGTCTTAGGAATTTAACGCTTCAAAAACTAAATCAATCGGATGTCATACAGAAAATTTATAAACAAAAGATTGAACAAGGGTCGGATCAGGGGAGGAGAGTAGCAAAAACAAAAGGATTTTTCATATATATAGGTATATATATATAACCGAATTTTCCAAAATTTATAACTCTTGGTCCAGAACTCCAAATTTGAAAAATTTTATATCAATAGAAAGCTCCAAGGAATCTTTACAATTTTCATGAAGAACTCGAAAATCAATTCCGTCTTTAAAGGGGTCAAAAATCCACTCGATTTTTTTATCCAAATAATCAATCCCTAAACAAAGACTCAACTTTGAAAATTTCTATCTTTGAACTCCAAAGTCCAAACATGTCATATTTTATATCAATGCAAATATTAGAAAGCCACCTACAACTTTCATGAAGGACAGAAAAATCATTTTAGTCTATAAGGAAGTCAAATTTCCAATCAAAAGTTATGTCCTCTAATAATCTTGCTAAAACAGTAACAGAAACTTGCAAAAATCATAACTTCATATTTCCTGGTTCAAAAATTGCATACTTCACATTAATGGAAAGATCAAAACAAAATCTAAAACTTTTATGAAGAACTTGAAAGCAATTTCAAACTCTAACTAAGTCAATTCTTCTGTCAAATTTTCTGCTAGAATAGTGTGTTATCCTATACCACATCCAAACTTCATAAATTCATATCTTCTAATTCTCACATCCAAAATTAACATATGATACCTCATTGAAAAGATAGAAAAATCTTCTATGACTTTTATGAAGACCACTTAACTCAATTCAAAACATATCAATCCAGAATTGGCCTCAAAGCACAACATACACGATCCTATACTTGAGAGCATTTTCAAAGACAAAGTAAAATAACCTTAACTTTGAAAAATCATAACTTTCAATTCCGACATCGAAAAATATCATACTTTATGGCAAAAAAAAGCTTGCAACATAAGATACAAGTGTCATGAAGATCATTTTCTCAAATTCATCCTAAATCAAAAAGTCAACTTTGCCCACTTTTCATCCCAAAAAGTCAAACTTTCTTAATTCTCCAAATTCTCACACTTTCACTATTTATTTCTTGCTTTTCAACTTCCATTTAAAACAGTGTATTCACTATCAATTTCATTTAAACTCAAAACAACACTTTAGACCATAATTAATCATAATCATTAATAACCTATCTTAATCTCATATAACAATTCATATTCTTGACTCTTCTTTTTCTTTGCACACAAATAATTCTCCATATATTTCCTCATTTAATGCCACTTTATAATTCAAAATTTTCAAGAAAATTCGGGGTCCAACATTTGCTATCCTGAGGAATGTAAAAATAGTACCCTCGAGTTCCCTTAGGATATCCTACAAAAAAATATACTTCTGACCTTGGTTCCATCTTTGTAGATTCAAGTCTTAGAACCTGGGCTAGGCAGCCCTAAGTCCTTAAGTGTTGTAACGAAGAAACTTGACTAATCCACAACTCACTAGGTGTTTTAAGCACTAATTTGGATGGAGCAAAGTTAAGAAGATATGTTGGCGTTTATATGACATATCCCTATAACAATTTTGGAAGGCTAGCATAGGTCATCATTCATCTTACCATTTCTAATAAAGTCTTATTTCTCCTCTCAGCTACACCATTTTGTTGAGGTTTACGAGGAGATGAAAAATTAGAAACAATTCCATTATCAATTGAATATTGCTAGAACTCTCCAGATAAGTACTCACCACCTCGATCCGATTGAAGTTATTTTAATGGCTTGCCTAACTGCTTTTCAGGTTCGACTTTGAGTTCTTTGAACTTTTCAAAAGATTCTCTCTTTTTATGCATCAAATACAAATAGTCATGTCTTGAGTAATCATCTATAAAGGTTATGAAATATTCATAACCTCTTCATAACCTCCTCTAGCTTGTACGTTCATTGGGCCCATACACATCTATATGTACTAGGTCCAATGTAAATTCAGACCTATTTCCTTTAGAAGGAAATACGACCTTGGTCATTTTTCTTTCAATACAAGATTCATAGGTGAGTAATGGATCATTATCCAAGCCCATAAGGATCCCATCCTTTACTAACCTGTCAAGTCTTTTCTGATTGATATGGCTCATTCTTAAGTGCCACAGATATATAGAATTAATGCTATAGTCATTGGAATGTCTTGGTTTTATCAACTCTGTGTTGTTTAGTGAGCCTATCATAGGTTCTATAAAAAACAATCCCTATTTAATTATTGCATAACAAATAAAATCCTTATTTTTATATATTGAAAAAAACATTTACAAAATATAAGGAAAAATTAGATTTTATTAGATAAAAAATAGAAATCATGTTCCTTACAATCATTGGCATGTAATAAACATCCTTCAAATATAACCTATGACCACTAGGAAAGTCCAAGATAACTACTCCCACCGATTCTGCTGAAACATAGGATCCATCTACTATCATGACTTGAAACTCACCTTTAAGTAGTCTTTTCCTTTGCTGGAATCCCTACAAAGAATTGCAAACATGGTTAGTGGCTCCTCAATCTAATATCTAGGAATCAGATAAATCTGCCACATTTATAGTTCCTAACAAACTTAGGAAACCCATAACTTGTTTACTTTTGAGGGACTAAAGGTAGACTGGACAGTTTCTTTTCTAGTGGCCCATCTCATCACAGTGGAAACACTTTCCCTTGGTGATCTCTTTAGCCTTCTTTTTCATAGGTTGGGCCTTGACCCCTATTTGGGCCTTCTTTTTCATTGGACCCTTCTTCTTTTGCTTGCCCTTACCCTTGGGCTTAGAAGAAGACGCTACATTATCTTCTAGCCCATGAGCCTTGATATTCAATATCTCCTCCATACTCTTGAGGCGTATTCATCAACTCACTCAAGGTGTAATCCTTGTTGTTAAGCTCATAATCCAACTTAAACTATTGAAAGGAAGAGTTTAAGCTATTGATGATCATAATCATTTGCGTATCTACATCTATGTCCGCCCAAGCATCTGAACCTCAGTGACTGCAGAGATTACCTTCATCATGTAATCCCATACTGGTTCACTAGGTTTTTGTCTAAGATTTGAAAGGTTTGGATAGTTTTCACTCTTGCAGACCTAGTCCTCACACCAAACATCTCATGTAGGTGATGGACCATAGCACTAGTAGTTTTCATACAAGAGGTTTGCTTTTGCAACACGCTGCTGATAGAAGCTAGAATATAACACTTAGTAATCTTGTCAACATTTTGTCAACGTTCTGTTGTTGGACTATCTTAGGAGTTAAATCTCCACCCTGAGGTGCAGGCTCATTTTCAGTTAAAACCCATGAAATTTGTTCATATTGAAGAACAATGTCAAGGTTATGTCTCCATTCATCAAAATTCTCTCCATTTTCCAATTTGTTATTTGCCAAGAGCAAAGTGAGTGGATTCATTTTGTGGTTGATTATGTATGAAAATATAAATTATTAAAACATGAGCATACTAGTCAATAAAATGGAACTTAGTATAAAATCATGATGCATATATGCATGATGATAGATTTAACAAAACTTAAAAAAATTAAATATTTATACGATGGTTAATTTTCTTATCTATAACAGACTAAGTGACGGTGGGTCATCTTATCCATTAAAAGGAAAACTAGAACCCTCCCACTAAAAAAGCTACCAAGCATCTTCATGCTTAACTTTCAAAGAAGCATCTTAATTTGGTCCATATGTTTACCAGTAGAGCTACGGTAGGCAGGTTATTGATAAAATATGTTTAATGTTTAACCATTTGATTCATTCACTAATGATACTTGCAAATAATGCCTTGATGGTAGGTTACATTTGCTACCAATAAATGGACTTATCCTTAAGGAAACCCAAACCATACAAGACCTAAGATTCATGCCCTCCGGTGGGGAGTAACACTTCACCATATGCAAATGGGTCATCATTTGGAGACTGTGGGCTCTGACATGAGCATCCTCTCCCACTCAATCTTTTTAGACTTTAAGTTTTAATTATCATCTTGTCTAGATGCAATTTATTATCCATCCTATATTATTTCATTATATATCTCATACATAAGGAATGCATGGCAAAGCCTAGGGTTGGCAATTTCTAAATGACACGCATGACATAATATCACATATTATTTGCATTCATTTATCCATTCATCACATGAAATAATAAGCCACATTTGATTTTCCATCCTAGAAACATAAAAATAATTACAAGCCTTTTAGGCCCAAAATTATTCTTCTTGGACTTGGATCTTTTGCTTCAAACTCTTCGCTCACATGACCCAGCCCAATCGGTAAAAAGAATGTAATGGCTTTACTTTTCAACGCAAAATTTGATTTTCATAAAACTAAATTTTTGCCTATAAGACAACAAAAATCTACACTTATTTTCACCAAAACCGAAACTTATGAACAATACATAAAAATTCCAGCACTTGTAAAAAGTGAAATTTTGATACAAAAAAGTTTATACAACTAAAAATTTTGTTAAAATAAAATTCCAACACATTTGTTTTCTAAAAACTGAAAATAGCCAAGACACCATAACTATAACTGAATCTTTAGCTCTTCCTTTCTTCAATCCATGGCTTCTTCATCTTCATAATTACATGATTTTGTACATTTCATAATCAAAGTAAACATAAAAATGAAACAAAGGAGGAAACATGGTGATGATAGACCACCCTCCTTGTTACAAAACAAATGAAGAAATCTTACAAGGTAACTTTAGAATCTATGGACAACCAAAAGAGCAAAACATACTCCATATATATTTCAATCATATAAAAATATGTAGCATACAAAAATGATTGCCAACCCATGCATCACATAAAGGAACTGAAATCATGCATAAGAAAATTGGCTCTGATACCAATTGTTAGCTCGTAAAAAGAAAGCATGCCATATTTTGAGAAACTGTAGATTTCAAAACTTTTTAGAAATCTAAATTGCAGCTGAAGCAATATTTCCAAATCATGAAGTCAATATATACATTATATGGTATAACGATAATAAACATAAGAACAAGATGAAGAATATATTACTAACTCCTTCGCTATAGCTTTGACTCGATGTGCTATCCTATCCTCGACAATATATCCTCTCCTAAATCATATATCCTCTTCTCGATATTGTATCCTCGACCAATCCGATCTACCACTTGTTCTTCTTGGACAACTTAGTTATTAAGATCCTTTGGTGAGAAAGGAGAAGAAAACTTTGGAGGAGAATTTTTTTATAAGAAAGAAGACCAAGAATGAGACACTCTCATGCAATTTTTGATATTTTAATGCAAGAAAGGAGGGAGAATGATAAAAATGTAAGAACCCCTTCTGACACACTCACATTTTCAATTAGCAACAAAGGAAAGAACAGTTTTCCATCCAATGCATCATTTCTTCGTTTAACCAATCATAAAGAAGCCATTAAATAAGGCTCTTCTCATTTGTTTTTAAGATGACTATATGAAAAGTCTATTAACCTAAATGAGAACTATCAATTTTGTTTTTGATGATGAAAAAAGGAAGATGGTCTATCCAATTTAAATCTTTCTTATTTAATCCAATGAATGCTAATAGGTTATATGTTATCATTAAAAGATAACCATTAAACCATTTAATGGTAAGTTCATAAACCATGATAAATACCATCTTTATTTAGCAATTCAATGCCAAATGTGCAGCTGCACATTTAACCCTAATGAAAAACGACATTGCACTTTACTTTCTTAAAAATTTTGTTTTAATTTAATTAATCCAGTTAATCAAATTAAACCAAAGTCTAGCCCATTTCTAAAAGTGCATTTGAGCTTCTAATTAACCATTAATTAGTGCAAGCCCAACATTCAATTATGGGCTTCAAAAACCTCCATTTATATTTCTTTTTTAGTTTGATACCCTTCCTTGAAGCCAAGTGGAGAATCTTATTGGACTTTGATAATTCAAGCTCCAATAAGCCTAGAATTAATTTAATCTCATTAGAATTAATTCTAGCTTATTAACTAAATGTCATTCCACTAAAGACAATTAGTTGAAATCTTCATTTATTAAATATTGTTCGAACACATATTTCATGTCCAATTGCCAACCCTATTTTGAACCTTATTATAGTCATCTGCATAATAAAGGATAAAATGATCGTTTTTCCCTTATGTTGGTTTTTCCTTTTAGATCTCCCATTTTACTTTATATGGTGATTAACACATAAGATCTCATCTTGGTGTCAAGACTTAATGGGTAGCTAGTCCATCAAACTACCACAACCAGTTTAATCCCCAAATCTTCTTAAAACATCAAGAAGTGATGATATCACTATAAACTCTTTATTTGAGTGAATGTTCCCTGATATACGTTTCAATTAATAATTCCAACATGCAGACACTGGATTAATACTCTACAAAAATCCATTCTAATCATATCAAGAATTATAATGAAACATATATGAGTTCACCACTCATCAAGATTGTGGTCCATAATAAGTGAATGCTTAAGTTGTATGTTTTAAGATTAAAGTAACGACCCACTTTATTCTTTAAAACATACTTGATTCTATATTCATTTAATAGTGCCATTATCGATATTCAACTACTATCATGATATGAAACTCATCATTCCCTTAAAGTAAGCTCCTTTACTTACATGGAGATAAATCGCAACACTACAGTCTAAACCATAATCAATTAACCAACTTGATTATTCAACTGTGAATCAATTAATTTAGATTCTAATAATATACATTTTTCCTATATACATCTATGTATATGTATATTATTTGCAAAAAAATATTGGTACCTTTTGACTAGATATATTGTAGAGCCCGGCCTCTACCCCCATCACTCCAGGTATTGTCCTCTTTGGTACTTGCGTGAGTCACAACTCGAACACAAGACCTCAAGGTTTTGTTGCACTTAAGTGCACGCCTTGAATATCGATAATTGGCTCAATGGTAAGAGGCGTGTACTTAAGTGCAACAAAACCTTGAGGTCTTGTGCTCGAGTTGTGACTCGCATAGTAAAGAGGACATACTGAGTGATGGCGATAGAGGCCGGGATCTACATTAAAATGGTGCCTTTTTAATGTAGAGCCCGACCTCTACCGCCATCACTTCAGGTATTGTCCTCTTTGGCACTTGTGTGAGTCACGACTCGAACACAGGACCTCAAGGTTTTGTTGCACTTTAAGTGCACGCCTCTTACCATTGAGCCAATAAATGTAGCATCCCACTGCCGCAAGACCCGAACCCGATATCGATGGTGATATCCTAGCCCGTGCCTCACGAGGGTGGTATGCTAGAGCAGTCAAAACCGTTCAAAACTCAGTAAGACATTTTTTTACACAAATACAATCACGTGTGCGGAAATCAATAAACAACTTGGGCCCACTCTTATATAAAAACATTTCGATCAAAACACAATTCCAGTAATCACATTTCAATCATAACATTTATCAAATGGGGACCCTTTGAAATAACAGTACGATTTTGCAGAAATTGCAGAAATACCAATCTTATACAAAAACAGAATAACACTAATGAAGACGTGAACTGATCCCGATCTTAAACTCTGACTTGCTTGGAGTAATCATACTCCCGTTTTTCTAATGGGGTACTCTTCAAGTCCTGAAAAATATTTACAATTTTGGGTGAGTTTGCGAACTCAGTGAGAAACTATCATCGATGGTTCACTCAACTCATGCATATTCACACAATTCACAGACTATCACATATTATCACTTTCAGAAATATCACATGTGCTGTCATTTCATAATTATAGACATTTCGCCTTTCACACTATCCACATTTAATCATTCATATATGCAATGCACATGTGGAACTTTTCATTTTCATTACATTGTTGTGACCGTGGCCCTGAACTTTCCGAGTGACGGGCACATTGCGTTGAGCCTGTGGCTCTGAATACGTTGGGCCTGAATGCCCTGATACGGTGGGCACGAAGCCCTATGCGTTGAACTTAAAGCTCTAAAATACATTGGGCACGAAGCCCTGTGCATTGAGCTTAAAGCTCTGTAATACGTTGGCTGCTCCGGTCACAACTGCCATTATCTGATCATGCCTTTATGCATGAATGCACATGTCCCAATTTACATTTACAATCAGTTTGCATTTCATTATCCAATTCCCATTCCTTCGAACCTTTAGTTCGGTATTCCAGTCCTAATCAATTTGCACATTCACAATCAGTACACACAAATAGCACTTCGATATCACATTCTAATACTTCGGACACCCGTGGTCCGAAATCAATCAGAAGCAAACACATATAACCCTCCATTAACTCCACATGGCATAAGTGCGTAATATTAAACACATATAGGTTGAGAAACTAACTAGGTTACTCACCTGCGCTTCCGAGCTACTGCCTGGAAGTCTCAGCACTGTCCGTGGAATAACGATCCAACGGTGCCTCTATAACAATCAAATAGCCATTCATTACTAAATGCACAATCAGAATAATTAAATGATGCACATGTCTGAAATAAAAGATGTACGATGCCTATTCATGACCTTCCCGACACTAATTCGCAATTTCCACTTTCTGTTGTCAAAAACTAACTTTTCACTCAATTGATCAATAACGACTCATTTCATTTCAATGACATGTCACGGAACTCCACCAATTCCAATTTTATCTTTTAGTCAATTTTACCAAGTCATACTCATTTGGATATTATCAAGAAAAACCTCAATTTCAGTGTCACTATTCTCTAGATCAAAATTCTCCCTTTAAACTCAGTTTCTAAAATCCCAATAGCATTTCCTTAAATTCAGAAATCTCACAATTATATCTCAATTATCAATAAACAACCCCTAGGTTGTAATAGAACCTATTCTCAAATTTCATTCAATACTTTCTTTCTTTTCCTCAATTGTAGACCTCAATTTCTAGATCATAACGAATCAAGAATCACCTCAATTGGAAGTCTACACTATTAGTTATGCCCCAAAAAATAAAACACACTCTTTCAGAAAATTGCCCCTCGCCGCGACCATAGACTCCTCGCCGTGGCGTAAAAAGGGACGCTCGCCGCGGCGTCAAGAATGCTCGTCGCGGCAAACACCTTCATTTAAGCTCGCCGCGACACAAAAGCAATGGACTCGTCGCGGCGTATAATTACACGCTCACCGCAACGTCCAGCTGAGCTCGCCGCGACGAGTAACTATTTACTCATCGCGACGAGGCCCTCAGCGCACGTCGCGACGTGTGAAGCCCCGATCGTCTTCTCCGACGCATTTTTTCCATTTCTCTCACTAAAACCAGTCATAACTCAACCATAACTACCCCAACCTTTCACAATCAAACCCATGAATGCATTAACTAACAAATAACAACATTAAAGCCAATCACTTACCAAATCGAGCCTCGAATCTTCAAATCTTTCGAAAATCCTCCAAGCCCCTTCAACATCCACGGGTCTCTCCCAAAATCACAGCAAACCTTAATATTTTTTGGGTTTACGCTTGGCTTTACCCAAGGAAGACGAAGCAAGCAAGAATCGCACATGGAAGAGGATCAAAATCAATTGGTGGAAGAAAAATCGTAAGCCCTAGGAGGAAGGAGAAGTTTTCTGCCAAGTTGCAAAACTAAGGTATTTAAAGGTTAAACGATTAAGCCTCTTGTCTTTTTCCTCACAATACGTTTAAATCTCTTTCTCTTTTTAGTTTCATTCCCAGTCCAATTCATCTCCAAATTTCAATGGCTCGTCATATTAATTCCAAAAATCACAAATCTAATTTTTCCATAGCCATTAAACAGTCATTTCAGTCCTATAAAGTTGATCGGTCCGTGATCGCTGTAACATCCCATCTCCGATGGGAAGGGTATTTTAGTAAATTGGGATGGGTTAGGCGTATTAAATTATATCTCGGCATGCACATACAGCATATAGCCTCTATAATTGATGGTTTGTTGCACTTGCACATGGTATACATGCATTCATGACATTTTCCGGCTTAGGTTTCAAATTGAGATCTTTTGTGAAATTTATGAGATAATTGTACTTTGAAAATTATTTGGAGTACGCCATTGAGTGTTTTACATTTTTAGAGATTTATAGGATTTTTTCTGGAATTGTCCGGAGAAAATTCCCGGACCGGCAAAATCGCCGGTAAATGGCCTAAATGTGTTTTTGTTGTGAAAAATGTGGTTTTCGTGTTTAAAAAATTATTGGGAGTGGACTGTTATATGTTTTACAATTTTGGGTAATTTCAGTAATTCTTAAAAAAAATGATTCGGGGAAATTCCCGGATCGGAAAAAAATCGCCAATTGGCGAACCGGTCGATTTTCGGTAGCGAAAATTTCTACCCAATGGCACTGTAATATTGGGTATATTCTTTTGGAATTGAAATTAGGGTCATTGGAATTGATTGAGTTCATTTTGGACTAGGTTTAATTGATTAAAGTATTAATATGTTGACTTTTCCTCACCATTTGTTTAACTAATCCTATAATGCCATCTTGCCTCCATTTAATGCTTTCTTACTTCTTAATTTTGGTGATGTTGCCTATGAGAAGATGGAAAGAATAACTTGTTTTGGTGAAACTCCTCTCTCACCGAAAATTGGAATTGATTAAAGAATGAGGTTGTTGACTTTTCTTTTCTCATGGAACCAATGACCTCTCTCCACCTTTCTCCTTCATTTAATGCCACTTATGGCTTTTATTGGTTTTGCTTAATGATGCCTTCGGATATGCCTAAATCAATTGATGAAAGATGATTTTGAATACCTTGTATCCTTCTCATCCAAAAGCAACTCACCCCTCATTCTTACCTCCATCGACCTCATCCTTTCTCCCAAACTCAAGGCTTTCTCTTCTATACAATTAATTTCTTGCCTTGCCTTGATGATGATGTATTTACTTGGAGTTAGAAGAAATGGTTAGAAGGCATAGTTAAGCAAAGAATTGAAAAGAAGTGAAGATTGGAAGCTTGATAGGTAAGGTTTCTTTTAAGTTTTTCAATGATGTTTTCCTTAGGTATTGAATGCCATGGTAGTTAGGATAAGTTAATGGGAGGTATAGTGCATTTATGATGTTTATGGAAGCATAAATTGATATCTATTATTGTTTGAAATGATGGGTATAAGGTTAGGTTGAAGTAAGAATTGATAAGGTAGTATGACTAAATGGTTTTAACTTGATTTATGATTGAATCTTGATGATTGATGTTAATTAGAAATGAAGAATTAAGTGCTGCAATTTTTGTTAAGTATTAGCCCTAGTGCATGTATGAATGTGTAAGAACTGATTTTGTGTTCATTTTGGGTGTTTAATGAGGTGTTAATGGCATTGGAAATGATAGAAACTAAGATTTGGACCAAATCTGGAAATGTAGGGTTTTAATCGATTGTACTGTTTTGATCATAACTAATTTTGTAGGAATGTAAATGAGGTGCGGTTTCTGGCCACTTAAACTTTGGGGTGTTAGCTACATATTTGTGTGAAATAGGTGTTGTCAAATTGTAACTCTAAGAGGTTGAAATTTGGCATGGAAAGTTTCTGTTTGTAGGGTCTGTGAACAGTACCCGCATATATGACTTGATTACTTTGTTGATTTTTCTAAATTAATTGAGATGGAATTAGGGAAAATGGTCTTCATGAGAGTTGAAGCCTACATTATTAGATTTCCATTGCCACTGATCTTGATTATTTTAGAGTTGTATATTGGGAGATATGAACTGATTTCTATTGATTGGTTTTATGCTTCTTGGAGAAACCTAGTCAAAGTGTTGATTTTGTGAGCTTGCTGTTTGGGAGCAATTTTAACAATTTATGTGAACTGAATTGGTGTGAGGGATCTTCTACAAAGTTGTAGAGGAAGAAATTGTGTTGAAAATGATATATTGTTTGTAATTTTTAGAGGTTAGAGTTGGGAGTTGTGATTTTACAAAAACTGAACCTAAACTAGGTTGTGAATGGCTGATCATGACAGTAGTTCCATAACAGTTTTGAAATTGTTAGAAATTGAATTGGATTTTGAGTTCTGCATGAAAATTGAAGTTTAAGATCTTATCTTTTCAGGGATATAAGGTAGTGAATTTTGTGACATTTTTGCTAAGAGTTATGCTGTTTGGAAAATTACTGTCCAGATTGGTTGATTTCAGTAGACAGATTCTTTGTGGAATTGTTTGACCTAGTTAGCAAGTGATTTTGATTTTGGGTTGTTCATGAAAGTTGTAGATGACATTGTGAACTTATTGAGCATATTTATGTGGTAATTTCTGGCTGAAGAATCTGAGAGTTATGGAAATTGCAATGTACTGTCTGTTTTAATGGGATTTGAGTAAGCAGTAGCTTTGAAGGGATTTTTGACACCCTTAGGGTTGAAATTGATTTTTATGGTCTTCTTGAGAATTGTAGAGGGTTTCATGATCTTTCCAACAAGGTATGAATTGTATTTTTCTAAATTGTGTGCCAAGAGCTATGAGTGTTGGAAGTTGGATTAGAAATCAAGAAAAAAGGGAATGAGAATGTGGAATCATGCCCGGTCACTAGGGCGACGCCTCGCCCTAGTGACGAGGCTCGGATGGACGGCATCGCTAGGGCGACGCCTCGCCCTAGCGACAAGGCCGGATCAGTCGGCCTCGCGAGGGCGACGCCTCGCCCCCGCGAGGCTGGTTTTCTTTATTTATTATTATTTGATTATTTGGTATTTGATGTTTCTTTTGTCAATTGCTTTTCCGTCCGTCGTCCGATTGACCTGATTCTTGAGGCATCGGATTTGTATCATATTGAATTTTATTTTGTGATAAATTGGGAATTTTTAGATGAAAAATTGACGTGGCCCGGGTAATGGACCGTTAATCACTGTTTTATTTAATTGGGGACCTATAGAGGTCCGAATTGCGCACCGTCAGCGCCAATAGGTTTCTAATTTTTTTAGACGGATTTTTCTAATGAAAAAAAAGGATTAGGGCCGGGAATATCATGAACATGCATTGTGCACCTGCAAATTGCTTTATATGCATTATTAAATAGTTCTTATTGGACAAAAGGTAATGGTTATATTTTCTGATTATCATAGAGGCACATTTGGAGCGTCGATCTACCGACGTTACTGAGACTTCCAGATATTAGCTCGGAAGTACAGGTGAGTAACCTAGTTGGTTTCTCAACCTATATGTGTTTAATTTATTGCACAGATGCCATGTGGAGTTAAGGTTGGATATATGTGATTACTTTTAATTGATTTCGGACCATGGGTGTTCGAAATATTGAAATGTGATATAGAAGTGCAAATGTGAATAAATGTGTATGAATGCATTAGCGAATTGAATGGTAAATGTATTAGTGAAATGAATTGAATCTGCATATGATTGAAATACCGGACCAAAGGTCCGAGAGAAATGGAAAATGGTATCGAAATGGAAAATGACTGAAATGGAAAGTGACATATGCATTCATGCATAATTGAATGATCAGATAAAGACAGTTGTGACCGGAGCAGCCAACGTAATGCCGTGGTATCGCTTGCCCCCTGAGGTGGTGCATACCCTGAGGGCTTTCCCATGCAGTGCTCGGATACCACAAGCTCAACGTATCGAGGCTTCAGCCCACCAAACATATTCATTGAACCGAGCCTCGAGCTCGAGGGGAGTTAGTGTATACCCAGAGGGCTCTCCTACTCCCTAGACGCGTCTGATTACTGAACACTGATAGGCGCTCGGTCACAACACCGTAACAAAATGAGAAGAGTCACATGTGCATATTGCATATATGAATGTTTAAATGTGAATTGTATGAAAGGCGTACTGCCTGATAATTGCGAAATTGGAGTGCATGTGATTCTTGATTGTGATAATATATGATTTAGTGTGATTGTTTGAATATGCATGAGTTGAGTCAACCATCGATGATGGTTTCTCATTAAGTTCGCAAACTCACCCAACATTGCAACTATTTTTCAGGAATTGAAGAGTACCCCGTTAGTGAACCGGGAGTATGATTACTGCAAGAGAGTCAGTGTTTGAAGTTGGGATCAGTTCACGTCTGCATTTGTGTCATTTTGACTTATGTGTAAATTTAGATTCCGCAAAAATGGTACTGAATTGTTTGAGGGCCCTAATTGATAAATATTGTTTGAAAAATGATCTTTGATAAAGTGTATGACTAAAATGGGTTTTCGTATCACAGGCCCGAATTGTTTATTTTATTTCCAGCACTTTCATTGTTTTCAAAAGAAAAAAATATCATAATGAGTTTTAAAGCGCATTGATCGCTTCTAGCATACCACCCTCGCGGGTCGCGGGCTCGGATATCACCGTCGATGTCTGGTTCGGGTCTCGCGGGAGTGGGATGCTACATTTGTGGTATCAGAGCCCAAAAGTACAATCTTACATGGGCTTTCTGAAAAAAAAAACAAAAACAAAAACAAAACAATGTGTCAAGTTACGTGCATTTAAGTCATGTCATGGCAGACAGTGACAACTGATCCCCAGTGTATTATGTGAGTCATATGCATAAGTATGTCTTAGTGGTTTAAGCGGTTAGAAAAGGTGAGAAAAAGAATAATGTGTTAGAATGTGAAAAAAAGAAGAAATGGATATCGCAAAATAAGAAAAAGTGTATGGTTCGATCAGACAGATGAATATTTAGTGTACTGGTATTGATGGATATCTTGTGAAATATACTATTAGAGTGATATGGGGTATATCCTTGACTGTGAGTTTGAAATAAAGATTATAGTTGTGAATTAATAGAGGAAAATAGAGATGTGATAATGGTAAGATTTCCAGTGTATAAGGTGAATGAAAATAAAGTGTTCTATGATATAGAGAAGTTACATTTGGGATTGATTACCATGATGAGTGTTATAAATAAGGATTGGTGATTTGAAGTCAAAATATATTAAGTGCAAAATCAAGAATGATTTCATATCTGTGATAGTGATTTGAGTGCGGAAATATATGGGTATAATGTAATAATGAAAAGATTGAAATGTAAGACAATGAAATTGGTAGATGAAAAAGTTGTTCGGGTTTAATTGATGCATCAAGTAAATGCACACTGATTATGGGTGCCTATGGTAAGTGAAAATGTTAAGCTGTAATTGATGAGTTAATGGATAATTGGTGGCCTATTACATAAGCTCTGATTATAATGCCAGTAGCTCAAGTGCAAAATGAGTTGGAGTAAGGCATGAGAATACTTGTACTGATTAATTGAGAAAGAAGTGAGACAGTTAAAGATGTTAGCATCGGTAATGAGCTTGAGGAAATAACATGAGGAACATGAATATAGTAAGGTCCCCATGATCAAGAACTGGTACCAAAAAGAGAATGGTTATCGAAAATGAAATGAGATTACGGTGTTCTTAGCAGTATGAGCTATTAACGGGCAAATTGATGAGCATATATATATTAGATTAGGTGTGATGATCATGGTGATGTATGTCAAGATATTAAAGGAAATGAAATTGTTTAAGTGCCCTTCAGAAATTTATCTTCGTGAAGTATCAAGAGTAACTGATTTGTATTACATCTAGCAGAGACTCTAGCGTAAGAGCTAAACTATGTTACTGAAAGAGTGTACATTATGTTAATGAGATGACTCTGATTATGTAAGAGAATTACTGAATATTAAGAAAATATTAATTGCGAAGTTGAGGGGATTAAAGGTTCGTGTCTACTTTGTGTAGTTATGTTCTGAAAGTACGAGGTCGATATAACGATTGTGTATTCACATCAGTGAGTGATATATCGTGAATAAATCGAGTTATGTAGAGAAATTTAGGTAAGGAACATGTCTAAATTATGTTTGGAGTGGATAATGGATATAAGTAAAAGAAATAGATGAATTGGTATAGTTGAGGAAATTGGTCGTTATACAAGTCTTATAAGAGTGAATCTTAACCTGATTGAATGAATAAGGGATGAATTAGTATGCGAACATGGGATATTGGGAGAATTAATCAAGATATAGGTATTGATAAAATGTGAAAGTTCAAAAGATATGTGTATGTGGAATTTGGAATTAATTAGAACTAACGGAATGCTGGATGCGATCAGAAATTGTCAAAGATTTTCTAGTTTTAGTAAATTGACAAGAATATTTGAGGAAAACGTGTGAATGTTATGACTGATGATCACAAAGGAGACATTTGGAGAATTTACTATATATATTGAAGTGTTCTAGTAAAGGTTATGATGTGATCTATTTTATGCACCTTGAGACAAATATAATTCCATGGGCGGTATTATGATTGATGATTTGAAATTTGTTATACTGAGTGTGGCCTAAAATCTTGGAGACATGAATAGTACATAAATAGTTTGGAGATGTTTATGATTATGCAAATCGATAAAGATTGAGTTATTTCGTGCATTTGAATGATTTAAAAAGGATTAAGCGGCTAATTTCTTCAAACTAAGCTAATGGTGCAATTCAATGGATTGAACAGAACCAAATCTCAATTGCAGAAGATCGAAATTTGGGCAATTAGGTTATGAAATCTAGTGTATTATGTTCATAGTCGAACTGAAAAAAAAAAGGGGCAAAAGAAAGTATTTTTAGCTATGGGAATTTTAAAGTCGGTGTGCATCAAAACGGATTGGTAAAACCCGAAGTGAGGATGTAGAAATTGTAAACCGTATCGAAGAACTGAAGATAATTCCAATTGTTGAGGAAAGTGATAGGTATAGTTCAAATTAAGAATTATGGGTGAAACTCATTACGGGAACTGTTAGTGAAAACGTAAGGAATGATTGAAGCTTTATGTTCTAGCAAGAGCGTATTGAAAGAGTAATTGAAAGGTTAGAATGAGAAATCAAATATTATAAGTGAATGGTTCGAGAAAGCACAAGAAACAATCGAAGTGTTATGTTCTAGTAAAAGTATTATGGAAAAGCAATTGATGGTATAGTCTGTCAAAGTGAACGATGACATGTGTGATTAACCAACAGGTATTTTTTTGGATTTCGTTGGGATATGGGATTGATGTATAGTGCAAAGGGATTATGGCATGACAATCATTATATTGGTGTCACCATTCGAAAAGTGTATAAGGGGTCTTACTGTCCAAACGGAGTCGTTATCCCTATATTATGTGATCAGTGCAATACAGTGATAGGCTAAGTAATTTAAGGTGGTGACAGTGAGTTAAATTGATTCACACTGAGATTTGTGTTTTGATAATAACGAAATCTGATAAGCGATAAATGAAATATTTTGAAGGGTATGGCCTCGGCCAAAAGGTACTTAGATGGAAATAAAGGTGTAGTTAAGAGAAATTGAATTCGTGATGAGGGGCCTCTATGTGATAGTGGTGTGAATAGAATTATGGATTGATAAGTTAGGCTAAAACCTAAAAGATGATTCGGATTCACAAAGTGTTTCATAGATAGAATTGGAAATATTGTTAGGATCCGATATATATGTTATTGATATTGAAAGTGACGAATTGCGCGTAATCATGAGAAAGCAGTAAAATCATGGAAAGTTTGAAAAGGGAAAAAGAGTAATTGATTGTTTTGATCTCCGTTCATTGACCGAATTTGGTCGGGTATTGAAAACAGTGGGAAACAGAGGGTATTAATAAAAAAGACTCCCCTGCCTTCCTGATAAATCGTATATGAAATTTCGAGGACGAAATTTTTATTAGGAGGGGAGAATTGTAACATCCCATCTCCGATGGGAAGGGTATTTTAGTAAATTAGGATGGGTTAGGCGTATTAAATTATATCTCGGCATGCACATACAGCATATAGCCTCTATAATTGATGGTTTGTTGCACTTACACATGGTATACATGCATTCATGACATTTTCCGGCTTAGGTTTCAAATTGAGATCTTTTGTGAAATTTATGGGATAATTGTACTTGGAAAATTATTTGGAGTACGCCATTGAGTGTTTTACATTTTTAGAGATTTATAGGATTTTTTATGGAATTGTCCGGAGAAAATTCCCGGACCGGCAAAATCGTCGGTCAATGGCCTAAATGTGTTTTTGTTGTGAAAAATGTGGTTCTCGTGTTTAAAAAATTATTGGGAGTTGACTGTTATATGTTTTACAATTTTGGGTAATTTCGGTAATTCTTAAAAAAAATGATTCGGGGAAATTACCGGATCGGAAAAAAATCGCCAATTGGTGAACCGGTCGATTTTCGGTAGCGAAAATTTCTACCCAATGGCACTGTAATATTGGGTATATTATTTTGGAATTGAAATTAGGGTCATTGGAATTGATTGAGTTCATTTTGGACTAGGTTTAATTGATTAAAGTATTAATATGTTGACTTTTCCTCACCATTTGTTTAACTAATCCTATAATGCCATCTTGCCTCCATTTAATGCTTTCTTACTTCTTAATTTTGGTGATGTTGCCTATGAGAAGATGGAAAGAATAACTTGTTTTGGTGAAACTCCTCTCTCACCGAAAATTGGAATTGATTAAAGAATGAGGTTGTTGACTTTTCTTTTCTCATGGAACCAATGACCTCTCTCCACCTTTCTCCTTCATTTAATGCCACTTATGGCTTTTATTGGTTTTGCTTAATGATGCCTTCGGATATGCCTAAATCAATTGATGAAAGATGATTTTGAATACCTTGTATCCTTCTCATCCAAAAGCAACTCACCCCTCATTCTTACCTCCATCGACCTCATCCTTTCACTCATCCTTTCTCCCAAACTCAAGGCTTTCTCTTCTATACAATTAATTTCTTGCCTTGCCTTGATGATGATGTATTTACTTGGAGTTAGAAGAAATGGTTAGAAGGCATAGTTAAGCAAAGAATTGAAAAGAAGTGAAGATTGGAAGCTTGATAGGTAAGGTTTCTTTTAAGTTTTTCAATGATGTTTTCCTTAGGTATTGAATGCCATGGTAGTTAGGATAAATTAATGGGAGGTATAGTGCATTTATGATGTTTATGGAAGCATAAATTGATATCTATTATTGTTTGAAATGATGGGTATAAGGTTAGGTTGAAGTAAGAATTGATAAGGTAGTATGACTAAATGGTTTTAACTTGATTTATGATTGAATCTTGATGATTGATGTTAATTAGAAATGAAGAATTAAGTGCTGCAATTTTTGTTAAGTATTAGCCCTAGTGCATGTATGAATGTGTAAGAACTGATTTTGTGTTCATTTTGGGTGTTTAATGAGGTGTTAATGGCATTGGAAATGATAGAAACTAAGATTTGGACCAAATCTAGAAATGTAGGGTTTTAATCGATTGTACTGTTATGATCATAACTAATTTCGTAGGAATGCAAATGAGGTGCGGTTTTTGGCCACTTAAACTTTGGGGTGTTAGCTACATATTTGTGTGAAATAGGTGTTGTCAAATTGTAACTCTAAGAGGTTGAAATTTGGCATGGAAAGTTTCTGTTTGTAGGGTCTGTGAACAGTACCCGCATATATGACTTGATTACTTTGTTGATTTTTCTAAATTAATTGAGATGGAATTAGGGAAAATGGTCTTCATGAGAGTTGAAGCCTACATTATTAGCTTTCCATTGCAACTGATCTTGATTATTTTAGAGTTTTATATTGGGAGATATGAACTGATTTCTATTGATTGGTTTTATGCTTCTTGGAGAAACCTAGTCAAAGTGTTGATTTTGTGAGCTTGCTGTTTGGGAGCAATTTTAACAATTTATGTGAACTGAATTGGTGTGAGTGATCTTCTACAAAGTTGTAGAGGAAGAAATTGTATTGAAAATGATATATTGTGTGTAATTTTTAGAGGTCAGAGTTGGGAGTTGTGATTTTGTAAAAACTGAACCTAAACTAGGTTGTGAATGGCTGATCATGACAGTAGTTCCATAACAGTTTTGAAATTGTTAGAAATTGAATTGGATTTTGAGTTCTGCATGAAAATTGAAGTTTAAGATCTTATCTTTTCAGGGATATAAGGTAGTGAATTTTGTGACATTTTTGCTAAGAGTTATGCTGTTTGGAAAATTACTGTCCAGATTGGTTGATTTCAGTAGACAGATTGTTTGTGGAATTGTTTGACCTAGTTAGCAAGTGATTTTGATTTTGGGTTGTTCATGAAAGTTGTAGATGACATTGTGAACTTATTGAGCATATTTATGCGGTAATTTCTGGCTGAAGAATCTGAGAGTTATGGAAATTGCAATGTACTGTCTGTTTTAATGGAATTTGAGTAAGCAGTAGCTTTGAAGGGATTTTTGACACCCTTAGGGGTGAAATTGATTTTTATGGTCTTCTTGAGAATTGTAGAGGGTTTCATGATCTTTCCAACAAGGTATGAATTGTATTTTTCTAAATTGTGTGCCAAGAGCTATGAGTGTTGGAAGTTGGATTAGAAATCAAGAAAAAAGGGAATGAGAATGTGGAATCATGCCCGGTCACTAGGGCGACGCCTCGCCCTAGTGACGAGGCTCGGATGGACGGCATCGCTAGGGCGACGCCTCGCCCTAGAGACGAGGCCGGATCAGTCGGCCTTGCGAGGGCTACGCCTCGCCCCCGCGACGCTGGTTTTTCTTATTTATTATTATTTGATTATTTGGTATTTGGTGTTTCTTTTGTCAATTGCTTTTCCGTCCGTCGTCCGATTGACCTGATTCTTGAGGCATCGGATTTGTATCATATTGAATTTCATTTTGTGATAAATTGGGAATTTTTAGATGAAAAGTTGACGTGGCCCGGGTAATGGACCGTTAATCACTGTTTTATTTAATTGGGGACCTATAGAGGTCCGAATTGCGCACCGTCAGCGCCAATAGGTTTCTAATTTTTTTAGACGGATTTTTCTAATGAAAAAAAAAGGATTAGGGCTGGGAATATCATGAACATGCATTGTGCACCTGCAAATTGCTTTATATACATTATTAAATAGTTCTGATTGGACAAAAGGTAATGGTTATATTTTCTGATTATCATAGAGGCACATTTGGAGCGTCGATCTACCGACGTTACTGCGACTTCTAGATATTAGCTCGGAAGTACAGGTGAGTAACCTAGTTGGTTTCTCAACCTATATGTGTTTAATTTATTGCACAGATGCCATGTGGAGTTAAGGTTGGATATATGTGATTACTTTTAATTGATTTCAGACCATGGGTGTTCGAAATATTGAAATGTGATATAGAAGTGCAAATGTGAATAAATGTGTATGAATGCATTAGCGAATTGAATGGTAAATGTATTAGTGAAATGAATTGAATCTGCATATGATTGAAATGGGACCAAAGGTCCGAGAGAAATGGAAAATGGTATCGAAATGGAAAATGACTAAAATGGAAAGTGACATATGCATTCATGCATAATTGAATGATCGATAAAGACAATTGTGACCGAGCGCCAACGTAATGCCGTGGTATCGCTGCCTCGAGGTGGTGCATACCCGAGGGCTCTCCCACGCAGTGCTCGGATACCACAAGCTCACTGTATCAGGGCTTCAGGCCCACCGAAACACTGTTACTGAACCGAGCCTCGAGCTCGAGGGGAGTTAGTGTATACCCAGAGGGCTCTCCTACTCCCTAGACGCGTCGACATCGAACACCGATAGCGCCGGTCACAACACCGTAATAAAATGAGAAGAGTCACATGTGCATATTGCATATATGAATGTTTAAATGTGAATTGTGTGAAAGGCGTACTGCCTGATAATTGCGAAATTGGAGTGCATGTGATTCTTAATTGTGATAATATATGATTTAGAGTGATTGTTTGAATATGCATGAGTTGAGTGAACCATCGATGATGGTTTCTCATTGAGTTCGCAAACTCACCCAACATTGCAACTATTTTTCAGGAATTGAAGAGTACCCCGTTAGTGAACCGGAGTATGATTACCGCAAGAGAGTCGATGTTTGAAGTTGGGATCAGTTCACGTGCGATTTGTGTCATTTTGACTTATGTGTAAATTTAGATTCTGCAAAAATGGTACTGAATTGTTTGAGGGCCCTAATTGATAAATATTGTTTGAAAAATGATCTTTGATAAAGTGTATGACTAAAATGGGTTTTCGTATCACGGGCCCGAATTGTTTATTTTTATTTCCGCGCACTCGACTGTTTTCAAAAAGAAAAAAATATATCGTAATGAGTTTTTAAACTGCATTGACTGCTCTAGCATACCACCCTCGCGGGTCGCGGGCTCGGATATCACCGTCGATGTCTGGTTCGGGTCTCGCGGGAGTGGGATGCTACAATCGCGGCTCTGTCGATTCGACCTTAAGATTGATCTTTGGAAACCGGTCAAAAATAATAAATTCCAAGATTGCGGTATAAGTTACAACCTCGGGTCGTCTCTCTTGATCGAAACCTAATGAAATGGACCTAAGCTAGCCTATATGTCATATAACGCAAGCGAAATTAGTAAGAAAATGGGGGTTTTGATTTTGAGAACACTAATGAACTGAAAAGCATGTGA
Source organism: Erythroxylum novogranatense (assembly GCA_029891385.1). NCBI lineage: Eukaryota > Viridiplantae > Streptophyta > Magnoliopsida > Malpighiales > Erythroxylaceae > Erythroxylum > Erythroxylum novogranatense. The sequence continues at coordinate 35,174,378 of CM057233.1, read as the reverse complement.
AAAGTATTTTTGGATTTTTGAAAATAGAAAAAGAAAATACTAAAACAAGTGATAAAATCCTCTTGAAAACGAGCTTTGGCTATCACAGTTCAAAACTAAGTGTGAATGGTAAACCTTAAAGAGCTCACTTTAAGTCCAGGGTCTTAATTAATGGACTCCTGTCACTCTCGACTCCATTTCTCAAGACCCCATTAAGTGCTCTTGAGCCTCAGAACCTTAAAGGACTCTTTAAGTCCAGGATTTTGATCAATGAACTCCATTGCTCAAGATCCCGTTAAGCTCATCTTAGTGTGTGCGGTGGGATTAGAAATCACTAAGTTTGAATGGTAAACCTTAAAAGAACTATCTTTAAGTCCAGGATCTTGATTAATGGACTCCTGTCACTTTCGACTCCATTTCTCAAGACCCCATTGAGTGCTCTTGAGCCTCAGAACCTTAAAGGATTTTTTAAGTCCAAGGCTTTAATCAATGAACTCCATTGCTTAAAACCTTGTTAAAAGCAACTTAGTGTGTGTGGTGGATTTGCCAATGCAATGGGTCAAATGAAATCTAGCATCAAATCAATATCAAACACAACTAGGCAGATAAAAGAGAATCAACAAGATCACAAGCTGACATATATGAGACTTCATATATTTAAGCACAGAATTCTACATAAACAAATCCACAACACCTTACATTGTTCAACGCTTAATTAAACTCTAATTAAGCTAATTTAACTACAAAGCAATAAACCCCAACTCGGCTGTTCATAACAATGTAGTTAAATGTGACAATGTAAACTACCAATCCAAACAACACATTAAATGTCAATCATTTAGCTCTAATCAAGTAGCTTCACTACAAATTATAAACCCTAGACCTAGGCATTTAGAAATCATAGCTAAACTACAGATTAAGCTACTCCCCTTCGGTGAACTCCTGCCATCACTGCATCTTCAGGAGAAAACGAATGCCGAACCACGCATTTTAACCGGACCCTTCACAACTCGTGACGAACCCAAGCTACCCATGATGGAGTCGGCGGTGAAAATGGAAAGAAAGCCTATACAAAGGTTTCACCCAGGGAACCCTGGATGGTGAGGCCGAGAATCTCTCCTCTTTCTTCTTTTTTTCTCTCTTCACTCGTCTCTCTTCTCTCTGCCGAATGTCGATCCCCTTCCAGATGATGATTCCCGTTCTAACCTAATTCAGCAATATTTAAAGGATGGTTCACAGGCCGGGTCAGTACAGTGAGTGATTTTTCCATTTAAAGTCCGAATACCCGCCTGCACGTCGCAACGTGTGAATTAATTTTCGTCGCGACGTGTGCTCTGACTTGCTCGCCGCGACGTGTTGAATTGTTGACGTCGCGACGTACGATCTGGCTTGCTCGCCGCGACGTGCTGAATTGTTGACGTCGCGACGTACGATCTTGTGTTGATGCGCCGCGACGTGGGAGTTACATTTCGTCGCGGCACCGTAGTTCACGCCGCTACGTGCCTTAAGGACTTCATGTCGTGTTGACTCTTCTGATCTTTTTTGACTCCTTTTCTCCTACAATATAAAATAACAATTTGCAATATCAATTGTTCTTAGAAAAATTATAATGCAATTAATGTCAATTTGTACAATTTTACTAGCAAATTGCATAAAACATAAGCTCACCGTAAGAGACTAATTTAAAAACAAAAATCATGAATTAAGAGTGAAAAAGTGCATTAACTACCATGAAAGTGTAGCCAATTATATATTAAACTTGGGCTCAATCAGTCCGTCACTCAGAGGATTTTTCGGTCCGGACTTTTTCTCCCGAATTTCCAGAAAAATTTCTAAGGGTCATTATCAATTGACGGTCACTCTAAAACATTTCCAATTCAACTATTCAGACCCAAATGTTCCATAATTCCCAATAAATCATAAATCATATCGTTTTCACAAATCCCATCACAATCACAAATCATATCATATTCCCAATAAAACACCGGGAAAATGCCATGAATGCAAGTACATATAAATGCATGTGCCAATTGACTCATTCCTCTAAAATTAGAGGTCAAAATAAATGCTTAATTCAAAATATGCAATGCAAACAACTAGCCTGTCCCAATTGACCAATTTACCCTTCCCATCGGGAACGGGATGTTACAATTCTCCCCTCCTAACATAAATTTCGTCCTCGAAATTTCATTTACGATTAATCAGAAAGGCAAGGGGAATTGTTTCGATCGCTTACATACTGTTTCACACTTATTTCACTACATGACCAATTCTGCCAATTAACTGAAATCAATACAATCGATCACTCTTTTTATTTTTCTCAAATTTTACACTGTCTTAACTATTTCCTCATGATTACTCGCAATTTTTCACTTTTGGTATCAATAACACATATATCAAATCATCACAATACTTCCTAATCCTGTTCAAGTAACACTTTGTGAATCCGAATCATCTTTTAGGTTTTAGACTGACTTACCAATCTAATCACACCCCAATCACATAGAGGCCACTTATAACAATTTCAGTTCCCCATTTACCTTTGTCTCCATCTATGCGTTTTAGCCGAGGCGATACACTTCGAGACATTTCATTTATCGCTTATCAGATTACATCTCTTTAGGGTTAAAACACTAATCTCATAAGATTCTAATAACCTCGATATAATCAACTCGATGCATTATCATTAACTTGGATTTCTTAATCCCTATTACAGATCCATTTCATTTATCAACATTATTTCAATCAATCATTGCCTTTGACTATTGAATGGTATCACCAATAAAACAATTGATATACCCACAATCAATCTGGACTATACATCAATTTCATATCTCAATAAATTCTAAAGGTATCAGTTTCACATTTATCTCCAACAACCAAGTCTATCAGTTATCCACACTTATAATCATTCGATTTCACATTCTAAACCTTCAATTTCTCTTTCAATGAACTAGCTGCGATTGTTCCTTAAGTTTTCTCCAACAGTTCCTTTGGCGGATATTACACATACTACTTAATCCAATCCTAAAATATCATTTTCTTAAAAGTTGGATTCGTTTTCAATTCCTTGATAAGGTCCGCATATTCTAAATCCTCAATTCGGGTTTTGCCACTCCTTTTTATACACATCTGATTTGGAATTATAATAGCTAATAATACTTTCTTTTTGCCCCTTTGGTAGCTCAACGGTTTGCACTCAAAATTACACTAGGTTTAATAACCTTATCGCCCAAATTGTGATCTTTTGCCATTACATTTTCTGTTCAATACATTAAATCGCATCACTAGCTTAATTTTGAAACACTCAATAGCTTAATCCTTTTCAATTCTTTCAAATTCCCGAAATACCTCAATCGCTATCGATTTGCATATTCATAGACATATTCAAAAATATTTCTATACAAATAAAATCTCCAAACTTCCAAAGCAATACCTGGAATAACAAATTTCAAGTCATCAATCACTATGCAGTCCATGAGATTATACTTGTCCCTATGCACATCAAACCACTTTGCACTATTTCAATAGATTGCATCATAACCTTTACTGGGACATTTCATTAGATATTGCAAAATCTCTAATTTAAAGTACTACCATCAAAACTTGAATTGTAAATATCTCAAATTTCTCTTTTTACAATCATCAGTCATATCATTCACAAGTTCTTCCTCAATCAATTCTGTCAATTAGCTAAGACCAGAAAACTTTTAACAACTACTGGACGTATCCAGCATACAGCTAGTTCTAAATAGCTCCAAATCCCGTATACATATGTCCCTTGCAATTTTTGCATTTCATCATTATCTCTATCGTCATTAAGTCTCCCAATATGCTATGCTCGAATACCAATTCATCCACAGTTTATTTGATCAAACTAAGATTCACTTTTATGAAACTTTCATGATATGAAATTTCCTCAACTATGCTAACTATTCTTCTTCACTCTCCAAATGCATTTGATGTATCATTAATGATCATAGTCACTGTCCAATCTAAATACAATTGAAACACTTTACTCTTCGGTAGCATAATAAATTCCTTATACCCTGGATTGACTTTCCTAACTCTTTTAAAAATCGAATTTCTCCAATGAGGAACAATTCTCTTATACTTTCTCAGATTCATAATAACATACTCTGACACATGTTCCTTTGCACTAACTTTTCCACATATTTCAATTGATTACCATAATTACCAACTGGGTTGATAACACATTCACCAAATCCACTTGTACTTTTCGAACATTTTTACACAAATATTTATGAACCGATATTCTCCTCATAAACACGACTAATGTCTCTTCATTGTTCAATAATCCTATTACATAATCGGATTCTTTACATTGACATAGTACATACCTACTCAGTAGCAGATTCTATCTTTTACGCATGAGTCTCCACTAGGATCAGGACTCCCAATAATGACTTTTCGTTCATTTCAAATTTATCTCCAATTTGTCCTTTCATTGTTTAAATTTTCAATTGTAATCATCTGATCGACTTAACCCAATTCAGGGAAATTATTCTTTAAAAGAAGATTTCTCACTACTTTCATCAATACCGCTCATGGAATTTCTATTCATCAACAGTCGTCACATTTCTTGTCAGCCAAACACAATGCCTTAGGAAATCAATTTTAGCTATAACTCATAATATCCCATGAAGATCAATTATGCCACAATTCATATAATCAGGACATCCTTTAATAAAATTCAGCGAAGTATATACCACCAAAATCAGTTCATCTTATCGAGAGACAGATGTAGGACAACTCTATCCTTTTTTGCAACTGTCCTCGCTCGTGAGGATTATGCCATAATCATATCCTTAACATATAACAATTTCCATTCATTCTCATTTGGTCACTATAAGCACTTTCATTTCTTATTCTAACTCATATTGAACTTCAAACTATAAGAACTATGACTAGCAATTATTCACCAATTCACTGATGACTTTCGATATCATTACCACACATATGAAACAAATAATATTTTCACTTGTTATGGGGCTCCTATTATCAGATGTGCATTCACATAGGCAAATCAATTGAACCTAGACAACTTTTTCATCTACCCTTATCATTGTCTTACATTTCAATCTTTTCATTATCTCGTCATACCCATGTATTTTCACACTCAAATCAATATCATAGATGTACAATCATTTTTTATTCTGCTGACTTTAGGTCATAAACTCTTATTCATAACTCTCATCGTGGAAATCAAACCCAATTATAGCTTCTATAGATCATAAAACATTTTATTTTCATCCACTTTGTTTATACACTTTCAATTTTCCATTTCCACCATGCCTCTATTCTCCTCTATTAATCCACAACTCTAACTTCATATCTATCCCACATTTAAGGGTATACTCAGGTATAACATTGATATTGTATTTCATAATATATCCATCAGTACCAATACACTAAACCTTCCTTTGTCAAATCGAATCATACATTTTTTTCACGATATCCACAACTTCCATTTATCACTTTCGAACATATCATCATTTCCCTCACTATTTTTAACCACTTAAACAATTGATACAGGCTCATACATGTGACTCATATGCTAGACTAGGGATCAGTTGTCACTGTCTGCCGTGACATGACTTAAATGCATGTAACTTGACCCGTATATCAGAATGCCTATGAAAGATTGTACTTCTGGGCTCTGATACCATAAATGTAGCATCCCACTCCCGCAAGACCCGAACCCGATATCGATGGTGATATCCGAGCCCGTGCCTCACAAGGGTGGTATGCTAGAGCAGTCAAAACCGTTCAAAACTTAGTAAGACATTTTTTTACACAAATATAATCGCGTCTGCGGAAATCAATAAACAACTTGGGCCCATTCTTATATAAAAACATTTCGATCAAAAAATAATTCCAGTAATCACATTTCAATCATAACATTTATCAAATGGGGACCCTCTGAAATAATAGTACGATTTTGCAGAAATTGCAGAAATACCAATCTTATACAAAAATAGAATAACACTAATGCATACGTGAACTGATCCCGATCTTAAACTCTGACTTGCTTGCAGTAATCATACTCCCGTTTCTCTAACGGGGTACTCTTCAAGTCCTGAAAAATATTTGCAATGTTGGCTGAGTTTGCGAACTCAGTGAGAAACCATCATCGATGGTTCACTCAACTCATGTATATTCACACAATTCACAGACTATCACATATTATCACTTTCAGAAATATCACATGTGCTGTCATTTCATAATTATAGACATTTCGCCTTTCACACTATCCACATTTAATCATTCATATATGCAATGCACATGTGACACTTTTCATTTTCATTACGTTGTTGTGACCGTGCGCCTGAACTGTCCCCGTGATGGGAACATTGCGTTGAGCTTGTGGCTCTAAATACGTTGGGCCTGAATTCCCTTTTAAGGTGGGCACGAAGCCCTATGCGTTGAGCTTAAAGGTCTGAAATACGTTGGGCACAAAGCCCTGTACGTTGAGCTTAAAGCTCTGTAATACGTTGGCTGCTCCGGTCACAACTACCATTATCTGATCATGCCTTTATGCATGAATGCACATGTCCCAATTTACATTTACAATCAGTTTACATTTCATTATCCAATTCCCATTCCTTCGGACCTTTAGTCCGGTAATCCAGTCCTAATCAATTTGCACATTCACAATCAGTACACACAAATAGCACTTCGATATCACATTCCAATACTTCGGACACCCGTGGTCCGAAATCAATCAGAAGCAAACACATATAACCCTCCATTAACTCCACATGGCATAAATGCGTAATATTAAACACATATAGGTTGAGAAACCAACTAGTTTACTCACCTGCGCTTCCAAGCTACTGCCTGGAAGTCTCAGCACTGTTCGTGGAATAACGATCCAACGGTGCCTCTATAACAATCAAATAGCCATTCATTACTAAATGCACAATCATAATAATTCAATCATGCACATGTCTGAAATAAAAGATGTACGTTGCCTATTCATGACCTTCCCGGCACTAATTCCCAATTTCCACTTTCTGTTGTCAAAAACTAACTTTTCACTCAATTGATCAATAACGACTCATTTCATTTCAATGACATGTCACGGAACTCCACCAATTCCAATTTTAAAATTCAGTCAATTTTACCAAGTCATACTCATTTGGATATTCTCAAGAAAAACCTCAATTTCAGTGTCACTATTCTCTAGATCAAAATTCACCCTTTAAAATCAGTTTCTAAAATCCCAATAGCATTTCCTTAAATTCAGAAATCTCACAATTATATCTCAATTATCAATAAACAACCCCTAGGTTGTAATAGAACCTATTCTCAAATTTCATTCAATACTTTCTTTCTTTTCCTCAATTGTAGACCTCAATTTCTAGATCATAACAAATCAAGAATCACCTCAATTGGAGGTCTACACTATTAGTTATGCCCCAAAAACTAAAACACACTCTTTCAGAAAATTGCCCCTCGCCACGACCATAGACTCCTCGCCGTGGCGTAAAAAGGGTCGCTCGCCGCGGCGAACACCTTCATTTAAGCTCGCCGCGATGCAAAAGCAATGGACTCGCTGCGGCGTATAATTACACGCTCGCCGCGACGTCCAGCCGAGCTCGCCGCGGTGAGTAACTATTTACTCGTCGCGACGAGGCCCTCAGCGCACGTCGCGACGTGCGAAGCCCCGATCGTCTTCTCTGACGCATTTTTCCCATTTCTCTCACTAAAACTAGTCATAACTCAACCATAACTACCCCAACCTTTCACAATCAAACCCATGAATGCATTAACTAACAAATAACAACATTAAAGCCAATCACTTACCAAATCGAGCCTCGAATCTTCAAATCTTTCGAAAATCCTCCAAACCCCTTCAACATCCACGGGTCTCTCCCGAAATCACACCAAACCTCAAAATTTTTAGGGTTTAAGCTTGGCTTTACCCAAGGAAGAAGAAGCAAGCAAGAATCGCGCATGGAGGAGGATCAAAATCAATTGGTGGAAGAAAAATCGTAAGCCCTAGGAGGAAGGCGAAGTTTTATGCCAAGTTGTAAAACTAAGGTATTTAAAGGTTAAACGATTAAGCCTCTTGTCTTTTTCCTCACAATACGTTTAAATCTCTTTCTCTTTTCAGTTTCGTTCCCAGTCCAATTCTTCTCCAAATTTCAATGGCTCGTCATATTAATTCCTAAAATTACAAATCTAATTTTTCCATGGCCATTAGACAGTCATTTCAGTCCTATAAAATCGATCGGTCCGTCACTCGGAGGATTTTCCGGTTTGGACTTTTTCTCCCGAATTTCCAGAAAAATGCCTAAGGGTCATTATCAATTGACGGTCACTCTAAAACATTTTCAATTCAACTATTCAGACCCAAATGTTCCATAATTCCCAATAAATCATAAATCATATCGTTTTCACAAATCCCATCACAATCACAAATCATATCATATTCCCAATAAAAAGCTGGGAAAATGCCATGAATGCATGTACACATAAATGCATGTGCCAATTGACTCATTCCTCTAAAATTAGAGGTCAAAATAAATGTTTAATTCAAAATATGCAATGCAAACAACTAGCCTGTCCCAATTGACCAATTTACACTTCCCATCAGGGATGGGATGTTACATATATAATGCCCATACATATAAAACCAAACTCTTTTGTTTCATTATTATTAATTATTTTCATTATAAAACTGTAACTGGAACAAAATTAAGTTACATGTAAATACACTTGCTTTCTAGGGCACTTTATTTACATAACTTCAACAGGGGGTTATGGAAGGCCAAATGGTGTAAAAAAATGGAGATGATTTTTGTGCATATTGTGTAAGATACAAGTGAAAGAAAGGTTCTTTCTTACATACACACTCTTTTTCTCTCTAACTCTTACAAGAGTTCTTATCTTTGTTCGCACAAAGAAAGAATTCTAACCATCTCTTAGTGAGGTCTCATCCTTCTATCTTTGTGTGGACTTTCATTAGAGATGGCAAGGAATAAAGGAGATTGTCAGAAAGGTATGTAAACATCTTACATTTCACGTTTTTGTTTTCTATATCTATATGCATGAGTAGATATGTTTTTTGAGGTTCCGTTTTATTTTTTCGTTGCATATATTTGATATATATTATGTATAAGATGTATGATGGGAACCTTACATTCTCTATCATGTTGTTTTCTCCCACAAATCTCTTTCCTTATATTGACTATCTTTAATGCTAGAAATTACTTCTCTAAAATACCATATTGATTTTGATCCATGTGCTTACACTCCTTGCTTGCAGATAAAAAATCAGTCTTTTGCTGAATCCTTTAATGAAAATGAAAAGACTCTCAACATAATCTGCTCTTTTGTCACCTTTGGAGGATTTATGCTAAGTTAGACCACATTGAGCTCCTTGAGATGATTATGAGCATCCTCATCTATAAAACCATAAAAGTTAGGAAAATTATGGATTAAGCCAGACTTAAGCTCAAAAGTAACATGTTTAGCAAAATTTGGAAAAGTGAAGTATAAAAGCTTTTGAGTCAAATCTGGGGCAGCTGACATTTTTGGAGTTCTTAGATTGGCTATGGCTTCCTCAAGGTCAATTCTTTGTTGTATTAACTTTGGAAGATAAGTTAATGGGAATCCTTGTTAAAATGAAAGCTAAGTCGACACAACTCGAGAGTGAAGAAAAGATAAGGGTTAGCTTCATGAATGGAGGGGCAACTCAAAATGAGCTTCTAGGAGAAAAAGAATGTATTACAAATAAACTAATGGAATGCCTTACTGAGTGTAATAGCCGGTTTCTACATGCAAGGATTTAATTGTTAGATTGATTCATATCATATGAGAATATATGAATTGCATTTCATTTGCATACATCATATTCGTATACACACATGATCATGATTTAGAGACACTGTAAAGATAATATACGTACTCAATTGACATATCCTAGGGTATGAAAGGTTTTAACTGATTATGATGCACCTGTGTGTTGATTATGTCTTGAATTTTGTTTTGATGGATTATAATTAGTAATTGGTAATTTGTTGTTAAAATTGGGTGTTTGATGAAGTGATATGTGCGCCTAGTATAAGAAAATATCAAATGGCAAGACAAATTAATACAGGGAATCTAAGATGACTAGGCCTATAAAATGGTGACACGTGGTATTAGTAATAGAGTGACAAATGACTTAAATAAATGAGTGAAAAATGGTGGTATACTTAGGTGACGAATGGCTTAGGAAACTATGTGACAAATGAACTAAAAATCAAGTGACAATTGGTAGTTAAAGTGTAAGACATATGGCTTGAATCTTAGCATGACAAGTGTTATGAAAAGTGGTCACTCCTTCACCACAGACCTACAACCACGGTTTCTACACATGAAAGACCATCTTTCTTTTGTTTTTCGTCACATGCTCTCTTCTTCTTCTTCTTCTTCTCACCATCGACACCAATACACAACCCTTCCAACCTTAAGATTTTGGTAAAATCCTACACTTTGTCACTCCAAAATCTTGTTGTCTTTATCTTGTGGTTAAAACCCTTTTATGTTTTCATCTTATGGTTGGAATATGCTTCATCCTTGCATGTTTGGTGGGAGAATTTAGTTTGATGATTGAGGAGATTTTGAGTTAAACAAATAAGTGATTTATCAATCTATTGTGATATATATGTTAGCATAACATTCATGAGGATTGAATTGGGATATATTGCATATAGTATTGATGATGAAGTTTTTATGGAATTTGATGGATGAATGGAGGGTTTTTGGTTTGCTTTTGATACTTGAAAATAGTGGATTGTATGGATGGTTTAGGTAAAGATTTGAAGTATAAATGAGTGTGAGGTTATATTAAAGAGGGATGGTATTGAAGTGTTTTTCAATTTGACAAAGTTAGGGTTACATGTATAATGATATATGGTGTATGACCAAATAAGTAGGGTTTTGATAAGATTTATATAGCTAATATTTTAGTTGAATTTGCATGAATTGAAGTTGTATATAAAGGTATGAATTGTGGAAAGTAGGAAGTATTTGATATGTCTTTAGGGTTGATGAATTCGTGAAAGAGTGAGGGAAGAATGCAAGGCATGATTGTGGCCCCCAAGTGCACGATCGTGTCCTAGTCATTTTAAGTTTTATCACGATTATGGTATTTAGTGCATGATCATGGCCTGGATGTTTATGTTTTGTCATGATCATGGGAAAGCCCCCCTATGACCATGGGCAATGCCTTAGAATGATGAGCTTAGTTTTATGCAATTATTGAAACAAATGATGATAAGTCACTCTAATTTGGTGTCTTTGGAGTTAATTAGGGCCAAGATAAACCTAAATAGGTAAATGAATGTTAAAGAACATGAAGGTAGCATGAATGGGAATTTGAATAAATGTATGATGGATGGATTAGGAATGGATTAAGGTCTTTGTATAAAGTTACAAACCCGGAAAGTCAATTGAGTATGCATGGAACATCACACATATATATTTGCATGAGCATATATTCATTTTATTGAATAACTTAATGATGTGTGTGCCATATTTGTATTACATGACTATAGACATTCAAGTCGATCGTCAACACCCAGACATTGCTGGATCGTCAAGGCAATAGCTTATTGAAGCATACCGTGAGTTGACCTAGATGTGCAATCTCAATTATATATGTATTTCTGTTTGAATTATATGAGCCAACCTATTTGTTCTCTCATTCTAATTGATTTGTTTTATTTAAATTTTAGTTATTGAATCATGATTATGTGATTGTGATAATTTCAGACATTGATAGTCTGAGGAGTTTGATATTTAGGAATGTATTGGAAGTGCTCTATAATTGTTTGTGAATATGGAACATGTGATTAATTGAATGTTGAATTCCAAACTTGGATCCGAAGATCTTGATAAGTTATATGAGTACATTGAGCGAAAGGCCTTGAAAGCATGAAATGTGAATTGTTACATCTCATACATCAAAATGTATGATCAAATAAAGGCATTGTGACTAGAGTAACCAAAGTGTGAAAGAGAGCTTTGACCTAAAAAATGTGATAAAGAGCCTCAGGCTCAGATACAATGAGCTCGGTATCCATAATAGATATGGGATAGAAATGAGCTTGGTATCTACGATAGATATGAAACAGTATAGGCACTCAATCACAAAAAAATAAAAAAGAGTGGAGTCACATGTGCATTTCATATTCATCCTTATATGTAATAAATAATTTTTCTAACATGCCTTATTGAACTGAGGTAAAATACTGAATTTTTTAAATCGATTTAGACTATGATGTGATTGAATTGTTTATTTATGATGTACTTAGTAAACTAAACCATATACTTTTTGTTATATTTTGATATAAGTAAGCATATCAATGATGGTTCATTCACTGAGTTTGCAAACTCATCAAAATTGCAACGTTACTTCTTTTCAGGTTCAAGGGAGTTCTAGCTCCTAAGGTGATAAAGTAAAGATTTAGTACCTGCTTTTTGGGGATAATATGCCTCAAAGGTCTGGCCAACTAACAATGAAGTGTCTAGTTAGGACAATTTGATCTAGTGTTGTAGCATCCTGTCAACGATGGGAATGATAAAATAGTAGATTTGGATTGGGTCGTGTTTTTATACACAAAACTGTACATGCACTTGTGACAAGTCCCGGCTTGGGTGTTTTTTGTGAGAAATATGAATTTAGAGTGATTTATGTGAATTCTGTCGATTATTGCAATGTGAGTACCGATGAGATTTTCGATACTAAAAATGACTATCCTATGGACATTCCAATTAACTCCATAATTTAGGGATTTTCGTTATTGAATTTTGGAAAGATTTATGAAAGTCAAAGTAGATGAATTGAGCGAATTGGAAATTTGACAGGCATGGAAGTGAGTGATTCTGAAAGAATTGAAGTGCAATTCAGTCCCTAAGTGTCGGAATTGCTGAATTGAAATAGTAAAATTTATAACAATGTGGTATGGGGGCAATTTGGGCAAGATACCTATGAGTATAAGGCTTAAGGTTAGAGGAAGGGCCAAAATGGACTTTGCATAAGTTAGTAAATTATAAAAGGGGAAAATTGGGTTTGAAAATGAGAAAAAGAAATGAAGATGCCGTGGAAAGGGAAAGGAGGAAGAGGAACCGTCGAAGAAAAAGAAAAAGAGAAGAAGAAAAAGGTTTTGGCAAATCCATGAAGAGTTTAAGGTTTCTGAAAATTTAATCAAGTAAGTTAAACCTCTTTCCTCTTAACTAGTTGAATGATTTACGTGTTTAAGTGTGAAAAGTGATAGATTTGGGTTAAGTATATCTTGATTTAGGGTTTTCGAATATGGAACATATTTCGGATGATTTGTAAATGATATGGGTTGAAGTTGAGTTGGAAATGATGTATGAGTGTAAATTTGGAATATATATGAGTTATGTTTTGAATGGATTGGAAGAGTTGGATTGAAAATGGTGAAAAACTGGATTCGAGGAAGGAGACAGCTCGCACGTCGAGATGTGTTCATAAGCACGTCACGGCGCGCGAATTTTTGCACGTCGTGATGAACGCAGGGTGCACATCGCGATGAACGCAGGGCCGCACGTCGCAGCAAGCGAAAGGCGCACGTCGCAACATGAAAAAGGTAGCTCGCCGCGGCGAGGACTCCTTTTCTTCGATTAAACTTTGAATTTTGGAAACGACTTGACTGATTTGAGTATATCTATTGAGTTCTGATAATTAGAGCCGGGAATATCACGTAAGTGCATGATACGTTGATTGTAGTGAATTGCTATATGAGTATTATTTTTGATTGGGCAATGTGTAAAATAGGGTGTCTGCATTGTGAATGAGGCTTTCGGAAAGTCAGTCCACCGTCATTACTGAGACTTCCAGGCGTTAGCGCAGAAGCCAGATGAGTGATCTAGACGGTTCTCAAAGTATTAAATGTTATATTTCAGTAATTTAAATTCTCTGAAGTAAAATGATGATATAGTGTTGTATGTGAACTCCGGATAGTAGGTCCAGAGTGTTGAAGTGATAGTATACCGAAATGTTGTGAGAATGTGATAGTGTAATTGTATTTGCGATGTGAAAATCTGGAATAGATTAGAAATGACTGTGATATACTGATCAGAGCTTCAAGCTCGACTACTAAAAAAGAGCCTCGAGCTTGAAAGGGAGTAGTGCATACCTAGAGGGCTCTCCTATCCCTAAGACACGTTTACTGATTAATGAGCCTTTGATGGGACAGTTGCAGAGCAAAAAGTTCAACGACTGATGAGTTAGTGCATACCCAGAGGGCTCTCCTACCCCTCAGACGCGTTCAATGATTAATGAGCCCTTGACGGGACAGTTGCAGAGCGAAAAGCTCAACGCTTGATGAGTTAGTGCATACCCAGAGGGCTCTCCTAACTCTAAGACGCGTGGGAAGTAGTGCATACCCAGAGGGCTCTCCTACCCCTAAGACGCGCTCACCGATTAATGAGCCCTAAATGGGACAGTTTCAGAGCTGCAAGCTCAACGATTTATGAGCCCTAAATGGCGCAATTTTAGAGCTATAAGCTCAATGATTAAACGAGCCCTTAAAGGGACAGTTCTAGAGCCTATGGCTCAACGATTGATGTATACTGCTTTTGATTTGATATACTGATTGAATGACAGGCAAAATGCCATATACTGACATAATAATGAACATGAGATACAGTAAATTGTAAAATGTATGACATATCGTTATATGTCTAGCGTTGTGTGAGATATTATGGCTGTCGACTAGAGTCACCACCGATTAGAGTTGTTAGCTCAACGTGCGTAACTGAGCTTCAAGCTCATGAGTGATTAGAGCCTTAGGCTCAGCATTTGGTGAGCCCTGTATCCAGCATTGGATAAGGGACAGATTTTAATAAGCCCTTCAATGGGACTGTAGCGCCCCCTTACCGTGGGGCACGCACCGGGATGCCCGTAGGTCGTTCCGATACATAACCCACGATGAGGGTGCACTACGAATGATCAATTATATAATCCACATGGCATCAATATAATAATACCGCAATATTAAAATCACTAAATTTTGAAACCAAACTTTCTTTCTAATTTCATTTCTTAAAAACCATAAATGTACAAGTCTATCAGTTTTCCAAAGTCTATCTACAATAACCCAAAAGGAAAACTGAGACAAAATTCTAAACTAGGTCATCCTCAAAAATCGATCCCAGCTGATCGAACTGTGTGCCATAACTTCTCGTGCCAACTAGATCCACACGGCAGGAAAAGTCTATCTCTGGAGCTAGGAGTCTACTAACACGGTTCTGAAAAATAATGCAATGTTGGGTGAGTTTGCGAACTCAGCGAGAAACCATCATCGATGGTTCACCCAACTCATGCATATACAAACAGTTCATATAATTTCACATAATATCACACAATAACATATTCGAAAAGTCACATCCATTATCCGTTTACACATATAAGGTATTTCGCCTTTCACACAGTTCACATTCAATCATTTGCATATGCGATGCACATGTGACACTTCCCATTTTATTTCGTTGTTATGACCGTGCGCCTAAATCGTCGAGCCGGTATGCGGTCATCAAGGCTGAGCTGTGGCTCTGAATACGTGGGACCGAATGCCCGACGTCGTTCCGATTGGTAGACGGTCACATTACGTTGAGCTTGTGGCTCTGAATACATTGGGCCTGAATGCCCTGATACGTTGAGCCAGTGGCTCTAAAATACGTTGGGCACGAAGCCCTGTGCGTTGAGCTTAAAGCTCGAAATCGTTATCGCTTCGGTCACTGGCGCCATTATCTGATTATACTTTTATGCATGAAATGCATATGTTTCAATTGCTAAATAGCACATGCCCAATTCACATGTAATAACACACATATAACAATTCAATAGCAAATTTCCAATTCTTCGGACACCTATGGTCTGAAACCAATCACAATCAAATACATAGACCCTCCATTTCTTCCGCATGGCATGAGTACGAAATTTAAACACACAAAGATCGAGGAACCAACTAGGTTACTCACTTTTAAACTTCCGAGCTAATGCCGAGAAGTTTCAGCCACGTCAGAGGATCGACGCTCCACTTGTGCCTCTAAACAATCAGAATAGCCAATAATTTACAGTAGCCAATAACATTCCCGATCCTAATCCCGAATCTTTCCAAAATCGATTCATGACTTCCATTCCAATAAATTCGTATTCCTTAGTCTCTAAATTCAATCACTCAAGAACCAATTCAATAGGAATGAAACCTCAAAACCATCAATTAAAACACTCAACCTCAATTTAAAGAAAAGGGCGTCCTCACCGCGGCGAAAGATCGCTCGCCGCGGTGTTCGCTCCTGCTTCCTCATCCTCGCTGCGGCGAGATCCCCTGCATACACCGCGGCGTATGCCTCGCGTGCATCGCGGCTTACCCTGCTAACGCTCGCCACGGCATGCGGGAAGGGACTTGCTTGCCACGGCGTGTTCATCACATGTCGCGACGTGCAACCACAGAAATACGCCCGAAACCTAGAATTTCTCAGATCTGCCGAATATAAATCCTTCTAACTTCCTTTAAACACTCTAAAACAACTTATTACACTTCCCACAACTCATCCCTAACCTCGATTCCATCCAATAACTATTATTCCTCAATAACCCAAACAAAAGCAAGCAAAATCATCAATATATACATCATCCGAAACCTAACCATCTTTCAATCATCAAATACATTAATCAATCCTCAATAAATACCAATTAATCCATAAATCAAACTATCTAAAGCAAGAAGGAGAGAGAACTTACTTGAAGAAATCTGCAAATCTTCAAAATCACTCCAACCCTAATTCAAACAACACCCACGGTATCACCGAATCCCACACCCATCATCATCTTCTCCATCTCAAAGATTAAGGGGTAGATTTATGGTGAAGGAGGAAGCAATTAAGCAAGAGAAATGGAAACAAAGAGCAAAGATGGTGATCCACGAAGAAGAAGAGAAGAAGAGAAATTTTCTTCTTTCAAACTCAAGGAAGCAAATGTCGTGGAAGCCAAATTCAAAAGGTATAGGGTTTTAAATCAAAAGGGTTTAAAGCTAAGGGCTTGTTTGGCAAGTGACATGCCACAAGTCCACTTCTAAGGGTTTAAAAATCCAATTCTTATTCTAATCTCTCCCAATTTTGCAATGGCTATAATTAATAAATCTTAAAATCATAACTCTAATTATCTCATGCCAATTGCCAATCAATTTCGGAACCGGAATCCAATTTATCAGCCTTTAGGTCATTTTTTCGATCCGGACTTAAAACTCCAAAAATTCCAGGAAAATTCCTATAAATCCTCAAAATATAAGACACATGATCATACACTCCAATTTCATTTTTAAAACCTTTATAACTCAATTTTCAATCCAATTCACTATTCCAATCACAAACCACACAAAAACTCACAAAATTCCAATTAACACAATTATACCGGGAATATGTCATACATGCATGTGCTTGTGCAATAATAATCATTTATCTATACTTATAGAGGCAAAATGCATGTGCAGTTTAAAATATGAAAGCACTCAATTCTAACCTATCCGAATTACCAATATGCCCATCACATTGCTAACGGGATGTTACAATTCTCCCCTCCTAATAAAAATTTCATCCCGAAATTTCTTACCTGACTGATCGAACAGATGAGGGTACTGCCTCCTCATGTGCTCCTCAGTCTCCCAAGTCGCCTCCTCAGTTGAGTGGTTCTTCCATAGGTCTTTCACTAATAGAATCACCCTGCTCCTCAACTACTTGATCCGAGACCCCACAATCCGAATCGACTCCTCTACATAACTCAAATTACTGGCCACCTCAATCTCCTGAGCCGGAATCACATGAGTCGAGTCTGAACGATATCTCCGGAGAATACTCACTTGGAAGACATCGTGCAACTGCGACATCTCACTCGGCAATGCCAATCTATAAGCCAAGGGTCCTATTGTAACAACCCATCCTCGATGGGAGGGGTAAATTGGTAATTTGGGATAGGCTAGAAGTTTGCATTGCATATTTTGATATGTTCATATACTTGGTCTCTAATTTGAGAGGAATGAGTCATTTGGCACATGCACTTTTATGTACATGCATTCATGACAATTCCCAGCATTTAATTGTAAATAAGATCTATGTTGTAATTTCTGAGATAATTGTGTTTGAGAATTGGAATTGGAACTGTTTTAGAATGATTGTCAATTGTTAGTGATTCTTCAAAATTTTCTGGAAAAATTGGGAGGAAATGTCCGGACCAGAAATTTTCCGAGTCACGGACTGATTGACTGTATAGTACTGAAATAACTGTCCAATGGTAATGGAAATTAGATATATATGATTTTAGAGATTAATATATCAAGCCATTGGAAATTGGAGACAAATTTGGACTGGAAATGATTGTGAAAAGAGAAAGAGATTTAAATGTATTGGGAGGAAAAAGACCAGAGGCATATTTGTTTAACCTTTAAATGCCTTAAGTTTTGTAAATCGGGAGAAAAGAAATCCTTCTCTCTTAAGGCACGATGGCTTTTTCTTCCTTGGGTGATTTTCGATCCTCTCTTCGAGATTTTGCTTGCTCCTTCTTTGTGGTTGAAGATCAACTAGAATCCTTGAGAGAGTGATGATTTTCGATAGTTCAGAAGCTCACCGTGGGTGTTAGAGAAAAGAGGAAAGGGTTGGAGGATTTTCGGTAGTTTGGAGATTTAAAGCTTGATTTTGATAAGTAAATGGTTTAATGTTGTTTATTTGTTAGCTTGATGAATACATGGGTTTAATTGTGATAGATTGGGGTAGTTATGGTTGGTTATGGTTGTTGTTGAAAGAGAAAAGAGTGAGAAACTCGTCGGAGAAGACAACTGGGAGTCCGCACGTCGCGGCAAGAAAATTGTGTTCTTGCCGCGGCGAACTTTCATTTACTCGCCGCGGCGAGCTTACTGAAGCACGTCGCGGCGAGCCTAAAACTTTCCATGCCGCGGCAAGCTAACTTTGTCGCCGCGGTGAGCGTCCTTACGTTGCGGCGAGCCTGGTTTTCCTAAACTAAGTTGGTTTAGTTTTTTAGCCATAACTAATGGTGTAGACCTCCAATTAAGGTGATTATTGATTCGTTATGATCTAGAGAAAGAGGTGTACAATTGATATGAAGAATGAAAGTTTGAATTCAGGTTTTTAAGATCTCAATTTGTGAGTGAAAATTGGGTTTAGATTGTTTTCACAGCCTAAGGGTTGTTTCATGATAATTGGAGTATAATTGTGAGATTCCTGAATTTAAGGAAATGCTATTGGGATTTTAGAACTGAGCATAAAGGGTGAATTTTGACCTAGAGAATAGTGACACTGATTTTGAGGTCTTTCTTGAGAATATCCTAGTGGGCATGACTTGGTAATTGACTGAATGCTAGAATTGAAACTTGTGGAGTTCCATAGCATGTTATTGAATTGAAATGAGTTATTATTGATCAATTGAGTAAAAAATTAGAATTTGACAAAGAAAGTGGGAATTTGGGAATTGCGCCAGGAAGGTCATGAATAGGCATTGTACATCTTTTATTTACGACATGTGCATCATTGAATTATTTTGATTGTGCATTTAGCAATGAGAAATTATTTGACTGTTATAGAGGTACCGTTCGATCGTCATTCCACGGACAGTGCTGAGACTTCCAAGCAGTAGCTCGGAAGTACAGGTGAGTAACCTAGTTGGTTTCTCAACCTATATATGTTACATTTTATGCACCTATACCATGTGGAGTAAGGAAGGATCTGTGTGATTGTTTTTGATTGATTTCGGACCAAAGGTGTCCAAAATATTTGGAATGTGATATAGAAGTGTTATATGTGCATTAATTGAAATTAATTGGTTTCATTCGAAATTGGACATAGTGTGATAGGCTGTGACACAAGTATTGTGAATTAAGCATGTGCATCTCATGCATAAAAGTATGATCAGATAAAGATAGTTGTGACCGGAGTAGCCAACATATTTGAGAGCTCTAAGCTCAACACACAGGACCTCAGGTCCAACGTATTTCAGAGCCTCAGGCTCACCGTATCAGGGCATATCATGCCTAACGTATTCAGAGCCACAAGCTCAACGCGATGTGCCCGTCACTGGGACAGTTTCAGCCTCACGGTCACAACAACGAAAAGAAAATGGAAGTGTCACATGCGCATTGCATATGTATATGATTGGCTGCGAAATGTGAAAAATGAAATTGCTTGTGATATTTCTGTAAATGCTATTGTGTGATTATCTGTATATGATTTGTGAATACATAAGTTGGGTGAACCATCAATGATGGTTTCTCGCTGAGTTCACAAACTCACCCAACATTGCAAATATTTTTTCAGGGATTGATTGGTACCCCGTCAGACACACGGGAGTATTCTTTCAGCATTCAAGTGAAGGTTAGAGGTCGGGATCAGTTCGCGTTTGCATTACATGTCTATATTTTGTATCAAATTGGTTATTCAGAAATTTTTAGTATGAATTGTAATTTGACATGACTCAGTGGTTAGTATTTGTGAAAAGGGCCAAATGGCCATATGAGAATTTTGAAATTGGCATGGATGATTGGAAAGGGCTTTTGCCCTCTTTGATTATTTGAATTCCGCTAGAATGTCTGAGAAAAGTTACGTATCGAATTTTGAATGAGTTGAGTTCTCTAGCACGCCACCCTCACGGGGCACAGTCTCGGATATCACCATCGATATCGGGTCCGGGTCTGGCGGGAGTGGGGTGTTACATTTGTTGTATCAGAGCCTAGAAGTACAATATTACATGGGCAATCTGAAACATGGGTCAAGTACATGCATTTAAGTCATGTCACGGCAGACAGTGACAACTGATCCCCCGTCTAGCATATGAGTCACATGTAGGAGCCTGTATCAAGTGTTTAAGTCATTAGAATTAGTGAGGAAAAGTCGTATATATCATGGAATCAGAAAAAGAGTATGATTCGATTTGATAAATGAAGATTAAGTGTATTATTATTGGTGGACATTTTATGAAATACAACATCAGAGTTATACTGAGTATATTCGCTAACGTGGGATACATATGAATATATAGCTGTGGATTGATAGAGGAAATATGGAGATATGTTAGAAATGGCAAGATTGAAAGTGTATAAGCAAAATGGATGAAGTAAAAATGTTCTACGATCTGTAGAGGCTAAAATTTGATCTGATTACCGTGATGGGAGTTTATAAATAAGGGTTTATGACTTAGAGTCAGCATATGTAAGTGGAAAATCAAGAATGATTGTACATCTATGATATTGATTTGAGTGTGAAAATACATGGGTATGATGCAATAATGAAAAGATTGAAATGTAAGACAGTAATAATGGTAGATGAAATAGTTGTCAAGGTTCAGTTGATTTGCCTATGGGATCGCACATCTGATAATGGAAGCATCCTGGCTAGTGAGCTAATAGATAATTGCTAGTATAGTTTAAAGTTTAATATGAGTTAGATGTAAGAGATGAAAGTGCTTATAGTGATCAATTGGGAATGAATTGAAATTCTTATATGCTAAGGACATGATCATGGCATAATCCTCACGAGCGAGGACAAGTGTAAAACGGGAGAGTGTTGTCAAAATCAAATGAGATCAGGGTACCCTTAATGTAAATGATTAATTGGTGAGTTGTCTTACATCTGTCTCTTGATATGATGTAATGATTTTGATGGAAATTATTTCACTAAATTTTATTAAAAAGGATGTCCTAATTGTGTGAATTGAGGCATAAAGTGATCTTCATAGGATATAATGTATAGCTAAAATTGAGCTCCTAAGATATTGGGACTGACTGGCAATAAGTGAGATGACTGTTGATGATTAGGAATTCCATGAATGTTATCGAGGAAAGTAGTGAGAAATCTTCTTTCAAAGAAGAATTTTCCTAAATTGGGTTAAGTCGATCAGATGATTCAATTGAACAAAATATCAATGTAAAGATAAATTTGAGATTTATCTAAAATGAATTAAAAGTCATTATTGGGAGTCCTAATCCTAGCGGAGACTCTAGTGTAAGAGATAGAATATGTTACTGAAAAGGTATGCGTTATGATAATGTAAAGATCTGATTATGTACCAAGATTTTGAATATTAAAGAGACATTAGTTGTGAATATGAGGAGAATATAGGTTCATGTATATTTTGTGTAAATATGTTCGTAAAGTACAAGTGGATTGGATGAATGTGTTTTCAACCCAGTTTGTAATAATGGCAATAAATTGATTATGTGGAAAAAAAAAAAAAAAATAGTTTAAAGGAACATGTGTTAGAACATGTGTCGATCATGGGTATATGGAGTTTAGGGTTGTAAATGTCAGAGATAACAATGTCCCTGACAGTATTATAGTATTGAATAGTAGAGTGTCTCAATTGTGTTTCATGTGGATAGTGACTATGATCATTAATGATATATCAAATGCATTTGAAAAGTGAAGAAAAATAGTTGGCATAGTTAAGGAAATTTCATATCATGAAAGCTTCATAAGAATGAACCTTTGCTTGAATAAATAAATTAGAGATGAATTAGTATTCAAATTTGGCACTTTGGGAGACTTAATGACGATAGAGGTGATGTTGAAATGCGAACGTGCAAGGGACATATGTATACGGAATTTGGAGTTATTTAGAACTAGTTGTATGTTGGATACATCCGAATGTTGTTAAAGGTTTTCTGGTCTTAGCTAATTGACAAAAATGTTTGAGGAAAAACGTGTGAATCTTATGACTGATGAATGTAAAAAGATACATTTGGAGCTTCTATTCGTACAGAAATATTTGTGGATATATCTATGAATATGTAAATCGATAATGGTTAAGATATCTTGGGAGTTTGAAAGAACTGAAAAGGATTATGCGATTGTGTGTTTCAAAATTTAAGCTAGTGATGCAATTTAATGTATTGAATAGAAAAGTCAAAGACTGAAGATCACAATTTGGGCGATAAAGTTATAAGATCTAGTGTAATACTGAGTGACTGGTCAAGCTAGCTAGGGGCAGGAAAAGAAAGTATTATTAACTATTGGAATTTCCAAATCAGGTGTGTATACAAAGGATTGGCAAAATCCATATTGAGAATTTAGAATATGCGGATCGTATCGAGGAAATTGAAAATGGTATTTATGACTGAATTAGGAAGTATGTGTAATACCCACTGTTAAAGAAAACTCAAGGAACAATCGAAGCTTCATGGTTTAGTAAGAGTACATTGAAAGAGTAATTGATGATTTAGAATGTAACATTGAATGATTATATGTGGGAATGACCAATAGATTTGACTGCTATAGACAAATGTGAAATTGATGCTTTTGGAATTTATTGGGGCATGAGATTGCTGTATAGTTCAGATTGATTGTGGGCATAACAATTGTTATATCGGTGGCACCATTCGAATAGTGTATAAGGGGTCTTACAGCCAAAAAGAGTCGTTCACCCCTATATTAAAGTGAACAGGGCCTAAGAATAGTAGAAGGCCATGATTGTTTTTAGATAATATTGATAAGTAAAATGAATCTGTAATCGGGTTTGAGTGATCCAAGTTAATGACATTGAGTCGAGAAGATTAATATGGAGGCTATGAAATCTTACGAGATTACTGATTTAACACTAAAAAAATGATTCGGATTCACAAAGTGTTACATTGACAACATTAGGAAATATTGCTCTGATTTGATATATGAGTTATTGATACCGAAAGTGAAGAATTTCGAGTAACCACGAGGAAACAGTTAAGACATTGTAGAGTTTAAGAAAGGAAAAAGGGGTGATTGATTGTATTGATTTCAGTGAATTAGCATAATTTAATCGTGTATTGAGATAGATGCGAAGCAGAATATAAATGTACGATCGATTCCCATGCCTTTCTGATCTATTAGATATGAAATTTCAAGGACGAAATTTTTGTTAGGAGGGGAGAATTGTAACAACCCATCCTCGATGGGAGGGGTAAATTGGTAATTTGGGATAGGCTAGAAGTTTGCATTGCATATTTTGATATGTTCATATACTTGGTCTCTAATTTGAGAGGAATGAGTCATTTGGCACATGCACTTTTATGTACATGCATTCATGAAAATTCCCAGCATTTAATTGTAAATATGATCTGTGTTGTAATTTCTGAGATAATTGTGTTTGAGAATTGGAATTAGAACTATTTTAGAATGATTTTCAATTGTTAGTGACTCTTCGAAATTTTCTAGAAAAATTGGGAGGAAATGTCCGGACTGGAAATTTTCCGAGTGACGGACTGATTGACTATATAGTACTGAAATAATTGTCCAATGGTAATGGAAATTAGATATATATGATTTTAGAGATTAATATATCGAGCCATTGGAAATTGGAGACAAATTTGGACTAGAAATGATTGTGAAAAGAGAAAGAGATTTAAATGTATTAGGAGGAAAAAGACCAGGGGCATATTTGTTTAACCTTTAAATGCCTTAAGTGTTATAAATCGGGAGAAAAGAAATCCTTCTCTCCTAGGGCACGATGGCTTTTTCTTCCTTGGGTGATTTTCGATCCTCTCTTCGAGATTTTGCTTGCTCCTTCTTTGTGGTTGAAGATCAACTAGAATCCTTGAGAGAGTGATGATTTTCGAGAGTTCAGAAGCTCACCGTGGGTGTTAGAGAAAAGAGGAAAGGGTTGGAGGATTTTCGGTAGTTTGGAGATTTAAAGCTTGATTTTGATAAGTAAATGGTTTAATGTTGTTTATTTGTTAGCTTAATGCATACATGGGTTTAATTGTGATAGATTGGGGTAGTTATGGTTGGTTATGGCTGTTGTTGAAAGAGAAAAGAGTGAGAAACTCGTCGGAGAAGACGACTGGGAGTCCGCACTTCGCGGCGAGAAAATTGTGTTCTCGCCGCGGGGAACTTTCATTTACTCACCGCGGCGAGCTTACTGAAGCACGTCGCGGTGATCCTCAAACTTTCCATGCCGCGGCAAGCTAGCTTTGTCGCCGGGGCGAGCGTCCTTACGTTGCGGTGAGCCTGGTTTTCCTGAACTAAGTTGGTTTAGTTTTTGAGCCATAACTAATGGTGTGGACCTCCAATTGAGGTGATTATTGATTCGTTATGATCTAGAGAAAGAGGTGTACAATTGTTATGAAGAATGAAGGTTTGAATTCAGGTTTTTAAGATCTCAATTTGTGAGTGAAAGTTGGGTTTAGATTGTTTTCACAGCCTAAGGGTTGTTTCATGATAATTGGAGTATAATTGTGAGATTCATGAATTTAAGGAAATGCTATTGGGATTTTAGAACTGAGCATAAAGGGTGAATTTTGACCTAGAGAATAGTGACACTGATTTTGAGGTCTTTCTTGAGAATATCCTAGTGGGCATGACTTGGTAATTGATTGAATGCTAGATTTGAAACTTGTGGAGTTCCATGGCATGTTATTGAATTGAAATGAGTTATTATTGATCAATTGAGTAAAAAATTAGAATTTGACAAAGAAAGTGGGAATTTGGGAATTGCGCCAGGAAGGTCATGAATAGGCATTGTACATCTTTTATTTACGACATGTGCATCATTGAATTATTTT
This sequence comes from Erythroxylum novogranatense, assembly GCA_029891385.1. Lineage (NCBI taxonomy): Eukaryota > Viridiplantae > Streptophyta > Magnoliopsida > Malpighiales > Erythroxylaceae > Erythroxylum > Erythroxylum novogranatense. Next base: position 35,148,819 of record CM057233.1, on the reverse strand, counting down.
GATTGTGCATTTAGTAATGAGAAATTATTTGACTGTTATAGAGGTACCGTTGGATCGTCATTCCACGGACGATCTTTGAGACTTCGGCGCAAGCTTCGAATGCGGTGAGTAACCTAGTTGGTTTCTCAACCTATATATGTTACATTTTACGCACCTATACCATGTGGAGTAAGGAAGGATTTGTGTGATTGTTTTTTATTGATTTCGGACCAAAGGTGTCCGAAATATTTGGAATGTGATATAGAAGTGTTATACGTGCATTAATTGAAATTAATCGGTTTCATTCGAAATTGGACATAGTGTGATAGGCTGTGACACAAGTATTGTGAATTGAGCATGTGCATCTCATGCATAAAAGTATGACCAGATAAAGATAGTTGTGACCGGAGCAGCCAACGTATTTGAGAGCTCTAAGCTCAACGCACAGGACCTCAGGTCCAACGTATTTCAGAGCCTCAGGCTCACCGTATCAGGGCATATCACGCCTAATGTATTCAGAGCCACAAGCTCAACATAATGTGCCCGTCACCGGGACAGTTTCAGGCGCACGGTCACAACAACGAAAAGAAAATGGAAGTGTCACATGCGCATTGCATATGTATATGATTGGCTGCGAAATGTGAAAAATGAAATTGCATGTGATATTTCTGTAAATGCTATTGTGTGATTATGTGTATATGATTTGTGAATACATGAGTTGGGTGAACCATCGATGATGGTTTCTCGCTGAGTTCGCAAACTCACCCAACATTGCAAATATTTTTTAGGGATCAATTGGTACCCCGTCAGACACACGGGAGTATTCTTTCAGCATTCAAGTGAAGGTTAGAGGTCGGGATCAGTTCACGTTTGCATTACATGTCTATATTTTGTATCAAATTGGTTATTCAGAAATTTTTAGTATGAATTGTAATTTGACATGACTCAGTGGTTAGTATTTGTGAAAAGGGGCAAATGGCCATATGAGAATTTTGAAATTCGCATGTATGATTGGAAAGGGCTTTTGCCCTCTTTGATTATTTGACTTCCGCTAGAATGTCTGAGAAAAGTTACGTATCGAATTTTGAATGAGTTGAGTTCTCTAGCACGCCACCCTCGCGGGGCGCGATCTCAGATATCACCATCGATATCAGGTCCGGGTCTGGCGGGAGTGGGGTGTTACACCTATCCTCTCTAGGATGTCATAAGGGCCAATATACCAAGGACTCAACTTGCCCTTCCGACCAAATCTCAAAACTCCTTTTCATGGAGACACTCAGAGGAACACTCTGTCACCCACATCATACTCCATCTCTCTCCAATGTTGATCCACATAACTCTTCTGCCTATCCTGAGCCACCTTAATGCGACTCCGAATCAGTTTCACCTTATCCACATTGTCCTGAATCAGCTCGGGACCCTCGAGCATCATCATACCCTCTTCATCCCAATAAAGAGGCGATCTACACTGTCGTCCATACAGAGCCTCATACGATGCCATCCCAATACTACTCTGATACTGATTATTGTAAGCAAACTCAACCAGGGCCAAGTATTGATCCCAAGCACCTCTGAACTCCAATACACAAGCTCGCAACATATCCTCAATAGTCTTAATCGTCCTCTCACTCTGTCCATCTGTCTGAGGATGAAAAGATGTACTGAAGTTCAACCGAGTACCCATAGCCGACTGCAAACTCTTCCAGAACCTTGAAGTAAATCTGGGATCCCTGTCTGAGACTATAGACACCAAAACCCCATGCAGTCTCACTATCTCCGTCACATACTTCTGGGCCAACTGATCGAGAGTATTGTTCTCTCGCACTAGCAAGAAGTGAGTCGATTTCGTCAACTGGTCCACTATGACCCAGATCGCATCATGTTGCCTCGGTGTCCTAGGCAACCCCATGATAAAATCCATCGAAATTTGTTCCCACTTCCACTTCGGAATGGGCAACGAATGCAATTTTCCTACTGGAGCTTGGTGCTCAACCTTAACCTGCTGGCACGTCAGACATCGCGAAACAAACTCTGCCACCTGCCTCTTCATGCCAGGTGACCAGAAATGCAACTTAAGAGAATTATACATCTTGGTAGTACCAGGATGCATAGCATAGGCAGCCACATGCGCCTCCTTGAAAATCTCATGCCTCTGATCATCCACATCTGGAACACAAAGCCTCTAACCCATCCATAAAGTCCCATCTCTCAACTCAAACTCTGAATCTCGATAAAATCTCACTCTATCAATCAGTCTCACCAACATAGGATCCTGTTCCTGAACTCGCCTGATCCTGTCATGTAACATCGGTCTAAGCCTCAAAGTAACTAACAGAGCTCCATGTTGATCCAAATCCATCTGCACATTCAGAGCTCTCAACTAAATTAAGCTAGGCAATCTCCCAATCGAATCGAAATTTGCCTTTGCTATGAGATCTCACCTTTCGATCGTCGGCTACCATATTAGCCTTCCCTGGATGATACTCAATCGTGCAGTCGTAATCCTTAAGCAGCTCTAACCATCTCCTCTGTCTCAGATTCAGCTCTCTCTGACTCAACAGATACCTCAAACTCTTATGATTAGTGAAAATCTGGAACGTCTCACCATACAAGTAGTGTCTCCAGATTTTCAGGGCAAACACAACTGCAGCTAACTCCAAATCATGCATAGGATAATTCACCTCATGAGACCTCAACTGTCTCGAGGCATAATCAATCACTCTACCACGCTGCATCAGAACACATCCCAATCCCTGCTGGGAAGCATCACTAAAGACCTCAAAACCTTCAGTCTCTGATGGCAAAGCTAACACCGGTGCCGTAGTCAACCGGTGTTTCAGCTCCTCAAAACTCTTCTGACACTCCTCAGTCCAACTGAAGGCCACATTCTTCCTCAGAAGTTTTGTCAGAGGGGTTGAGATCACAGAAAACCCCTCAACAAACCTACGGTAATAACCTGCTAATCCTAGGAAACTCTGCATCTCAGACACATTCCTAGGAGCTTCCCAATGCAACACTGCCTCAACCTTCTGAGGATTTACCTGAATACCTTCACCTGACACAATATGGCCCAAAAATACCACCTCATCAAGCCAAAATTCACACTTGCTGAATTTGGCATACAATTGTCTCCCTCTTATGATCCTCAAATGCTCAGCGTGCTCCTGCCTACTCCTCGAATATACCAGAATATCATCAATAAACACAATAATGAATTGATCAAGGTAGGGCTGAAAAACCTTATTCATCAAAGCCATGAAAGCTACCGGGGCATTAGTCAACCCGAACGGCATCACTAGGAACTCGAAATGCCCATACCTGCTCCTAAAAGCACTCTTAGGCACATCAGCCTCTGCTATCTTCAACTGGTAATATCCTTATCTCAGATCCAACTTAGTAAACACCTGAGCTTCCTGTAACTGATCAAACAAATCATCGATTCTAGGCAGTGGATACTTATTCTTTACTGTTACTCGATTCAACTGCCAATAATCGGTGCACAGCCTCAAAGTCCCATCCTTCTTCTTCACAAACAGCACTGGAGCTCCCCAAGGCGAAACACTAGGCCTGATAAACCCCTTATCCAGAAGCTCTTGTAGCTGAGCCTTAAGCTCCCTCAATTCCACCGATGCCATCCTATATGGAGGTATAGATATAGGAGCGGTACCTGGAACGAGGTCAATCGAGAACTCCGTCTCCAGATGTGGCGACAAACCTGGCAACTCATCGAGAAACACATCTGGAAATTCCCTGATCACGGGAATGTCCTGCAATCTCTGCTCAACTCTAGAATCAACCACATGAGCCAGATAGGCCTCACAACCTCCTCGCATCAACCTCAAGGCACTCAGAAAAGAAATCATCCTAGCTGGCATTGCCTGACTAACACCTCGAAATACTGCTCTAGGCTGACTAGAAAACTCCAACACAACCTCCTTGGTATAGCAGTCCATGACGGCCCTATGCGCAGTAAGCCAATCCATCCCCAAAATCACATCAATCTCCCTCAGAGACAATACAATTAAGTCTGCACTCAAAACTGCTCGATCAATCTGGATCAGACACCTCTTACAGACCTCTCCTAAAACAGTCGTACTACCTAGAGGTGTACTCACCTCTATCCCAAACTGCAACATCTCCCTATCCCCATGCAAACTATATGCCAAATGCGGTGCAATGAATGAATGAGTGGATCCAGGATCCATCAATGCATATGCCTCAAAGCCAGAAATTAGAAGCATACCCGCAACAACGTCTGGAGAATCCTGAGCCTCCTTCCGAGTCATGGCATAGACTCTAGCACAGGGGCTGCAGACTCTTTGCTTTCGATCCTCTGTCCTCACTATGGACCCCTCAGCTCGGCCTCGGCCTCTCAGTCCGGATCCACCACCGCGACTCTGCTGCACTGTCGAATTGCTACCAGATCTCCCACTCACAGCAGACTGAACTCCCAATATAGCGGGGCAATTCCTAATCAGATGATCCATGGAACCACAAGAAAGGCAGGCTCCAGTCAGCCACCAACACTCCCCCCTGTGCCTCCTGTCACAATGCACACAAACAAGAAGTGCCTGTCCTGAACCTCTAGCACCGCCACTACCAGTCTGCCCAAATCTCCCCCTCTGAACAAAACCAGACTGTCAAGATCCTCCTGAAGACCTGAAGGTCCCGCTCTGGCGCTTACTAAAACTCCTACCAGAGCTGCCTTGACTGTCACTCGATCTCTTACCCCTAGATCCCTAACCAGTCTCAGCCTGACTCTGCCTCAAAAGTTGCTCAATCTGTACTGCAGCAGTTCTCAACTCGGAAAAGGTGCCCATATCAGACCGGGCTAACCTGGTACAGATCTCCAGATTAAGCCCTCCCTCAAATCTTCGGCACCTATCAGCCTTTGTAGCAATCAGAACAGTAGCATACCCCATGAGCTCAATGAACTTAACCTCATACTCTGCCACTGTCATCGATGTTGGACCCCGAACTTTTGGTGGAAATTAGGAATATTAAAATGAATTCAATGAGTGTGTTTGTATAGGTATTGTGTTATAGATGTTATTGTGCTTAAAGGAGATTGATGAGAAATGAAGTGATTGATTTTGATGACTTTGAAATTTGAGTAGAGTTGTATGAGTTATGACAGTCAAAATGAACTAGTTGATTGAAATGGAAGTTGAAAAGCAAGAAATAATTAGTGAAACTGTTATATTTTGAAGAAAATAGAAAGTTTGATTTGAAAGTTGACTTTTGATTTAAGAAAAATTTGAGGAAATGATCTTCATGAAATTGTAGCTTATGTTGAGAGCTTTTCGTAGCCATAAAGTATGCTATTTTTTGATATCGGGATTGAAAGTTATGATCTTTGAAAGTTAAGTGTATTTTGTTTTGGTTTTGGAAAATGCTCTAACTGTAGGATTCTATATGTTGTGTTTTGAGGCAATTTCCGTACTGATGTGGTTTGAATTGGAGTAAATGGTCTACATGAAAGTTATAGAGAATTTGAATAGCTTTAAAATGATGTATAATATTCGATTCTTGGTTGTGGAGGTTGAAAGATATGATAATGTGAAATTTGGATATTGCTTAGGTGATTGCTATCAGGGCAGAAACTTTGATTGAAATAATGACTTAGATAGAGGTTGAAGTTGTTTTGGAGTTCTTCATGAACATTGTAGAGCTTGTTTTTATCTTTCCATTGATATAAAGCACGAAAATATTAGACAAGGGAGTAGAAAGTTATGATTGTTAGAAGTTTTGATGTTGTTTAGTGTGAAGCTGATCGACTAGTCACTTTATGTGGAGTTTTTGACCCATTTTGCGGTCGATTTGATGTTTAAGGCCTTAATGAAAGTTGTAGAGAGTTCTTTTAACTTTCTATAGACACTAAGTTTGTCAAATTTGGAGTTCTGGATAAAAAGTTATGATGTTTACAAGTGATGGTACTGTTGAGGAGTTTATCGATCGATCTCTTTTATCTTTTCAACGAAACAAACCGCGTCTGATTTGGAGCTCGGAGTCAAAAGATATGAAGGTTTGAACTTTGGAGGTCGGATCGCGTAGGCTATCGCTCGCCCGCTTGTGTCCGGCTGAAGCGAGCTCCGCTCGCCAGCCAGCATGAGCGAGCTTCGGGAGCAGCCAGCAGGCGAGGCTCCAGCGTCAACCAGCGTCGGCGAGTTCTACCACCGAGCCGTGCGGACGGGCTCTCTGCGTCTCATGGCGACCTTTGGGGTCGACTAGCGGCCGACCGACCTCTCTTTCTTGTTTTGGCCATAACTTCTTCGTCCAATATCCGTTTGACTTGATTTTTGAAGCATTGGATTCCTAAGACATTTTTCTATCTTTCCATACTGGATTTATTGGTTTTAGCCTTAAATGGAAAAAGATAGACCTGATCTAAGTGAGCTGACCTATGGAAAAGGTCCTAATAGTGTTCAATATTTTGGAGATATCTCGATCGGTAGAGCTCTGATCGATCTGATTCTTTTTGGAAATTAAAATAGATACATGAGGATACAAATGTTATGAAGGATTCGAGCTATAGTTTAGCCTCTAAGAATTCCAATTTCAGGTCGGAAGTTCGGTGTAGTGTTCAGTCTCAGTGTTGTAATGGCTGGACAGTGTTCAGTATTTTGCAGATATCTACGTCGCTAGAGCTCATATTGAGTTGATTCTTATTGATAATTAAAATAGAGACATGGAGCTACAAATGTTATGAAGGAGCTGAGCTATAATATAGCCTCTAAGACTTTCAAATTCAGGCCGGAAGTTAGGTGTAGTGTTTAGCCTCGAGTCTGAAGAACAAACTTCAGTATTTTGGAGATATCTTAAGTTATAGAGCTCCAAACGATCTAATTCTTGAAGCGATGGATTCTTAAGACATAGAGGGACATTTTCATAAAGTTATTAAGGCAAAAAGTAAGGGGCAATTTTGGAAGTTTACTTAAAGAGTTAAGTTTTAGGCTTATGAGTAAGGGAAAATGGGTCAATTTAAGTCATTTAATGACATGTCACTATAAAAGAAAGTGGGTTGTCATTTTAAGAGGCAACCAACGACACTTAAGAGAAAAGAAGAAAAGAAAGAAGAGAGAAGAGAGAAGAGAGAGCAAGCTTCGGTGGAGAAAAAGGGGAGAAAGCTAGGGCTCGATTTTTCTACCACTTAAAGAGAGATTTTGATGTCATTCTAGGAGAGAAAAAGGTGGAGGATGAAGAGAGCTTCACCTTGAACCAAGAAAATCCGAAAATAGAGGAGAAATGAGGTAAGAGCAATTTTTAAGATTTAAGTTTCTCTTGAATTTTTGGTTTAGAATCATGGAAAATGATATGGGATTGTGTATTATGGAGTCAATTTTGGTGATTACTAAGTATTATGGGTTTAATTTTGGATGGAAATTAATTAGGGTTATGCCCAATTTTGTGAATTGGGGATTTTGAAAATTGGTGATTTAGATGGCTTGATTATATGTGGAATTAGTGTTTTCTAAGTTCAATTTTAAAGATTTTGTTATCTATGAGATTGAATTTGTGGGAAATTGGTGTAGGGAATTTTCTATTGGAAGAAAGAAAGAGCCTTGACGGTCAAATTGAAGCTAAGGACAAGCTCTAGCATGGAAATGAGGTGGGTACTGTTTATAATAAAATTTATAAGCCCTTCTGTTTTCTTTAAACAAAGAGATTTTCTCATTTCAATTGCATCATAAATGTTGCATTATTGCATGAATGATTTGAAAAATCATTATTGATTCAATACATGAACTTTTGATGAATTGCAAAATACATTGTGTTATGCCTTGAAAGATTCCATGGCATTCGTATGTTCGGAAATGATTATTCGATAAATTGATTTGAGCATGATATGTGCTTTTGTGTGGGCAAGAGAGAACCTATTTCCTTAGTCTCGTACATGTTGACCCCCTTAGCCTTCTCCCGGCCGCCTGCTTGAGGCTTACGAGATCCAAAAAATGGACTCGTCGTGTTTACGATAAAACTTCAGTTTTTCGTCGTGTTTATAGAACTCTCGAGCCGTTATGTGTGCATTTGCATTGTGAAGTGTTATGATTGATGCATTCATGTTTTGGAAATTATGATTTCGACCACTGCGAGAAAAGAACTTTTGAAAATGTGCATTATGGGTTTCAAACAAAGTTTCTGCAAGAAAAGAAAAGAAAAACATTTTAAAAAGGTTTTGCTTATTTATTTGTTATAAACTGTTACCCACGAGCTATAAGCTCACCCCCCCTTCATTCCCATCCACAGGTGATGAGAAGAAGATCGAGTAAAGAAAAGTGAAGGTTTCCATTTGTATGTGTTCATATGGTATAATTTGTTTAGCTAAGTGATCGCTAAGAAATTTAGAATTATTGTGTATTCATTTTGAGAATGTATTCTAAATTCTGGACATATGTATTGGATTAAGTTATGGATTTGTATATGGAATAGTAAAATGAATTATGATTCGAGTTATGGATTTTGTGTATGGAAATTGGGTATATGATTGTGATGGTTAGTCTGAAACATTTAAAGTGCTAATCGTTTGAGAATTAATGGTATTTAAATTGGAATGTGCGCGATTTTATGGAAATGAAAAGTGAGAGTCTAAATCGATGAGATATGATTGTATATGAAGAAGCAAATAAATTGAGTTTGAGTGCGAATGATTTCAATTGGATATTGAAGTCACTTTGTAAGAGATGGAATGGAAATGAAAGAAAAAAAATGTACTCGGATTTGGATTAGTTTAGACTGATAGTCTTAAGGTTTCCAACGCGATGCTTTTCCTAAAATATTTGTTCACGGATGTCGAATAAATTGGTTTCATTCGATTTGATCCGATGTTTGATTCGCTTATGATTTTACTTCCGCCTTGTGTTCCTTGATTCGATTTGCTTTCATATCGTATTTTGACGCTTTTCTAAGATATTTGTGCGGATGTCGGAATTTGTGTTTCCATTCGATTGGATGGTTTGTTTGGTTGTCTTCGAGCCAATTCGATTTGATTTTGTTGTATGCTTTGCTTCCAAGTTGGTTTTCGATTCGTTAATGATTTGTTTCGCTTTGTGATCAATCATTTTATTTGTTCCTCCTCTTTGTGATTCGTAGTCGTTCTGTCTTCCTTTTTCGGGTTGGGGCGTCGGTCTCCGGATCGGGTCCCAACAATCGAACCCTGCCTCAACTCTAGGAACTCCTGCATCTTCTTCTCAAGATATACCTTGGGCATGTAGTTGTCTCTAAATTCCCTCAGAAAATCATCCCATGACAATAAGTGGCCAGGTGGTGCTGCCCGGGACAGTCTTCCACCACTGATAAGATGGGCCCTGTAAGAGAGATATTGCATAATCAAACCTCTCCTCTGCATCACAATCCATCTAGTCGAAGACTCGCTCAGTCCTCTCCAGCCATCCCTCAGCCTCGGTGATGCATGCTGCCATAAAGTCTACATCTCCTCGCCACGCATGATCGATCATACTTCCTCTCCCGTCTCACGGGAACTCTAAGAGGTTGCTCCTCAAATCGAGGCACTGAGGACTCCCTACTAGCTCCGACTGATCCATGGTCAGCTGGTTGATCTACCTGATCACCAAGGACGGATGACCTATAACAAACAAGAATTCTGATCAATTTCTACTTTTCTTACTGAAATTCAAGCCTAAAAATACAATATGCCCAAAAGATGCCAAACCATGCTCTAATACCACCTAAAGTAGCGCCCCTTACTATGGGGCACGCACCGGGACGCCCGTAGGTCGTTCCGATACATAACCCACGATGAGGGTGCACTACGAACGATCAATTCTATAATCCACATGGCATCAATATAATAATACCGCAATATTAAAATCACTAAATTTTGAAACCAAACTTTCTTTCTCATTTCATTTCTTAAAAACCATAAATGTACAAGTCTATCAGTTTTCCAAAGTCTATCTACAATAATCCAAAAGGAAAACTGAGACAAAATTCTAAACTAGGTCATCCTCAAAAATCGATCCCAGCTGACCGACCTGTGTTCCATAACTTCTCGTGCCAACTAGATCCACACAGCAGGAAAAGTCTATCTCTGGAGCTAGGAGTCTACTAACACGGTCCTGAAAAATAATGCAATGTTGGGTGAGTTTGCGAACTCAGCGAGAAACCATCATCGATGGTTCACCCAACTCATGCATATACAAACAGTTCATATAATTTCACATAATATCACACAATAACATATTCGAAAAGTCACATGCATTATCCGTTTACACATATAAGGCATTTCGCCTTTCACACAGTTCACATTCAATCATTTGCATATGCGATGCACATGTGACACTTCCCATTTTATTTCGTTGTTGTGACTATTGAACCTGTGGCTCTGAATACATTGGGCCTGAATGCCCTGATACGTTGAGCCTGTGGCTCTGAAATACGTTGGGCACGAAGCCCTGTGCGTTGAGCTTAAACCTCTAAAATACATTGGCTGCTCCGGTCACAACTGCCATTATCTGATCATACTTTTATGCATGAAATGCATATGTTTCAATTGCTAAATAGCACATGCCCAATTCACATCTAATAACACACATATAACACTTCAATAACAAATTTCCAATTCTTCGGACACCTATGGTTCGAAACTAATCACAATCAAATACATAGACCCTCCATTTCTTCCGCATGGCATAAGTACAAAATTTAAACACACAAAGATCGAGGAACCAACTAGGTTACTCACCTCTAAACTTCCGATCTAATGCTGAGAAGTTTCAGCCACGTCGGAGGATCGACGCTCCACTTGTCCCTCTAAACAATCAGAATAAATAAACATTACTAATTGCTCAATTTACAGTAGCCAATAATGCATATGAAACGATTTAATTGCGTACACTACATGTTTATGACATTCCCGATCCTAATCTCGAATCTTTCCAACATCGATTCATGACTTCCATTCCAATAAATTCGTATTCCTTAGTCTCTAAATTCAATCACTCAAGAACCAATTCAATAGGAATGAAACCTCAAAACCATCAATTAAAACACTCAACTTCAATTTCAGAAAAAGGCGTCCTCATGGCGGCTTGAAGATATTTCATGGCGTCGTCGCTCTGCTTCCTCATCCTCGCAGCGGCGCAAGATTTTCTCGTCACGGCGAGATCCCCTGCATACGTCGCGACGTATGCCTCACGTGCGTCGCGACTTACCCCGCTAATGCTCACCGCGGTGTGCGTCTTCGCTCGTCGCGTCGCGTCGCGCTGGAAGGGACTTGCTCGCCGCGGCGTGTTCATCACACGTTGCGACGTGCAACCCCAGAAACACGCCCAAAACCCATAATTTCTCAGATCTTCCAAATATAAATCCTTCTAACTTCCTTTAAACACTCTAAAACAACTTATTACACTTCCCACAACTCATCCCTAACCTCGATTCCATTCAATAACTATTATTCCTCAATAACCCAAACAAAAGCAAGCAAAATCATCAATATATACATCATCCGAAACCTAACCATCTTTCAATCATCAAATACATTAATCAATCCTCAATAAATACCAATTAATCCATAAATAAAACTATCTAAAGCAAGAAGGAGAGAGAACTTTGTAGTGCCCCCTTACCGTAGGGTATGTATCGGGATGCCCGTAGGTTATTCCGATACATAACCCACGATAAGGGTGCACTACGAACGATCATTTCTATAATCCACATGGCATCGATATAATAAAACTGCAATATTAAAATCACTAAATTTTTGAAACCAAGATACTTCTCATTTCATTCTTAAAAATCGTAAATGTACAAGTCTATCAGTTTTCCACTGTCTAACTACATTAATCCAAAAAGGAAAACTGAGACAAAATTCTAAACTAGGTCATCTTCAAAATCGATCCCAGCTGACCGACCTGTGTTCCATAACTTCTCGTGCCAACAAGATCCACACGGCAGGAAAAGTCTATCTCTGAAGCTAGGAGTCTATTATCATGGTCCTGAACCTCTAGCACCGCCACTGCCAGTCTGCCCAAATCTCCCCCCTCTGAACAAAACCAGATTGTCTGGATCCTCCTGGAGACCTGAAGGTCCCGCTCTGGCAGCTACTAAAACTCCTACCAGAGCTGCCTGACTGTCACTCAATCTCTTACCCCTGGATCCCTAACCAATCTGGTTTTCTTTAGAGGGGGTAGATTTGGGCAGACTGGCAGTGGCGGTGCTAGAGGTTCAGGACCGTGATAGTAGACTCCTAGCTCCAGAGATAGACTTTCCCTGCCGTGTGGATCTTGTTGGCACGAGAAGTTATGGCACACATGTAGCGCCCCCTTACTGTAGGGTACACACCGGGACGCCCGTAGGTCATTCCGATACATATCCTACGACGAGGGTGCACTACGTTCGATCAATACTAAAATCCACATGGCATCAATACAATAAAACCGCAATAACAAAATCACTATATTTTAAAACCATAATGCTTGTTCTCATTTCATAATATCAACCAGAAATATAGACCAGTTTATCAGCTCCCTACAGTCTAAATACAATACTCCAAAAAAGAAACTGATACAAAAGTCTATACTATGCTATCTTCAAAATCAATCCCAGCTGACCGACCTGTGTGTCATCGCTTCTCTTGCCACGCGCTCACATGACAGGAAAAGTCTAACTCTGGAGCTAGGAGTCTAATCTATCAGTCCTGAAAAACAATATGCAATTTTGGGTGAGTTTGCGAACTCAATGAGAAACTATTATCGATGGTTCACTCAATTCATACATTACGCAAATTGCGCACAGCACATCACAGTAACATTCAAAATCTCATATAGCAGTTTACAGAATATAGGCAATTCGCATATCAGTTATCACAATTGTATCATACAATTCATATGTGACTCTTTTCCAGTTTATTTCAGTGTTGTGACCAAGCGCTTATTGATGGCGGTGATCGATGAAGCGCTAGGGAGTAGGAGAGCCCTCATGCAGGATGCACTAACTCCCCTCGAGCTCGAGGCTCGGTTCAGTGACAGTATTCGAGCTCAAGGCTCTTTTCATTAATAATGGTGACTTTGGTCACAACGTCCATTATCTGTTCATGCATTTATGTATGAAATGCATGTGCCCAATAATTCGCAGTCATTTGGCTGTATAAGCCCATTTATCCCAATTTTCAAAATCATGTATCGGTCACGTGCACATTGTCAAAGCAAGCATTTCAATCCTAACCATTCACATAATCATACAATCCACAATTGCAATCAGTTCACACAGAGCATTTAACAATCAGAAATTGAGGAACCAACTAGGTTACTCACCTGTAACTTCCGAGCTACTGCCTGGAAGTCCCAACAATATCCGTGGAATGACGATCCAACGGTGCCTCTATAACAGTCAAATAATTTCCCATTACTATATGTTCAATCAAAACAATTCAATGATGCACATGTCTTAATGAAACCATGTACGATGCATGTTCATGATTTTTTCGGTGCTAAACCCCAATTTTCACTATCTTATGCCTCATAACCAATTTCTCATACTATATACTCTAACAAAAATGACATTACCTTTAATCTCAAGGAAGGCTTCAAAACCCAAATTCACTATTTACTAGGTCAATATCATCCATTGATTCCTTAAGTCTCCAATTGAAACTCCATTTAATCCTTAGGTTACAATAGGAAACTATAATCGACTTTCTTTCGATAAGTAAAATTCCAATAATTAAATTCTAACTTTCATTCTTTTCCTCAATTGTAGACCTTATTCTCTAGTTCATAACGAATCAAGAATCATCTCAATTGGAGGTCTACACCATAAGTTATGCCCCATAAATCGAAACACATTCAATCAGAAATTTGCCCCTCGCCGCGACGTACAGACGCTCGCTGCGGTGAACACCTTCCTTACAAGCTCGTCGCGACGTACCACTCTGCTCGTCACAACTAAGACCTAATTTGCTCGTCGCGACGACCGCGCTCATCGCGGCGAGTATGCATTTACTCATCGCGGCAAGGCTGCTCTCAGGCGTCGCGACGTGCGGCTCCACCGTCTTCTCCGATCGACTTTTCACCCTTTCTCTCTCTAAAAACCAGCGTTAATAACTCTCAACTACCCATTATTACACAATAAATACCATAAATGCATCAAAAAACTATAAATAACAACATTAAAGCCATTAAACTTACCAAATCGAAGCTCAAATCCTTAAACCCTAAATCTCCGAAAAATCTCTCAAACTTCTAACAACCACGGTGATCTTCCATAGCCATACCAAACATCATCCTCTCCAAGATTCCTAACAGATATTCAACCACAATGAAGGAGAAACAAGCAAGAATCTCCAAGGGGAAAATCGAAATCATTGAAGGGAAGAGAAGAGTCGTGCCCTAGGGGAAGAGAAGATGATCTTTTGTAATATTCAAACACGAAGGTATATAAAGGTTGATTTAAACCTATAGGTCATAGTCCCCAAATTCTTTTAATTTCAGTCTCTAAATTTCAATGGCTCAATATTTTTATTCCTAACATCACAAATCTAATTTTCCATACCATTTGCCCATCAATTTCGGAACCGAAATCTAATTCATCAGTCTCTAAGTCATTTTCTCAATCCGGACCCAAAACTCTAAAATTTCCAGAAAAATTCCTATAAATCCTAAAAAATATAAAACACAAGATTCTATACTCCAATTCGACTATACGAACCCAATTATTCCAAAATTCCTAATAAATCACAATTGAACATAATTATCTCAAATTCACCAATTAAATCATAATCACAATAAAATGCCGGAAAATGTCATGAATGCATGGACCTATAAATGCATGTGCAGAAACTTATTCCACTATAATTAGAGGCCAATGGATGCTCAATCAATAAAATGTAGTATGGAATCCTACCCTATCCCAATTTACCAATATGCCCATCACATCGATAACGGGATGTTACAATTCTCCCCTCCTAATAAAAATTTCGTCCCGAAATTTCATACATGTCCGATCGAATAGATGAGAATACTGACTCCTCATATGCTCCTCAGTCTCCCAAGTTGCTTCCTCAGAACAGTGGTTCTTCTAAAGGACTTTCACTAATGGAATCACCCTTCTCCTCAACTGCTTGACCCGTGATCCCACAATCTGTACCGGCTCCTCGACATAACTCAGATTACTGGCCACCTCAATCTCCTGAGCCGGAATCACATGAGTCGGGTCTGATCGGTACCGTCGGAGCATACTAACATGAAACACGTCATGCAACTGGGACATCTCACTCGGCAACGCCAATCTATAAGCCAATGGTCCTATGCTCTCAAGGATCTCATAAGGACCAATATACCAAGGGCTCAACTTGCCCTTCCGGCCAAATCTCAGAACTCCTCTCAAGGTGACACCAGGAGGAAAACTCATCTCCCATCGTGCATACTCCATCTCTCGCCGATGCTGATCCACATAACTCTTCTGCCTATCCTGAGCCGCCTTGATGCGACTCCTGATCAGTTTCACTTTATCTACAGTATCCTGAATCAGCTCGGGACCTTCAATCATCCTCATACCCTCTTCATCCTAATAAAGAGGAGATCTACACTGCCTCCCATACAGAGCCTCATACGGTGCCATCCCAATACTACTCAGATACTGGTTATTATATGCAAACTCGATCAGAGCCAAATGCTGATCCCATACACCTCTGAACTCCAATACACAGGCTCGCAACATATCCTCAACAGTCTTAATCGTCCTCTCACTCTGCCCATCTGTCTGAGTATGAAAAGCTGTACAGAAGTTCAACCGAGTACCCATAGCCGATTGCAAACTCCTCAAAAACCTCGAAGTAAACCTAGGATCCCTGTCTGAGACTATCGACATCGGAACCCCATACAGTCGCACAATCTCTGTCACATACTTCTGGGCCAACTGATCGAGAGTATTGCTCTCCCTCACTAGCAAGAAGTGAGCCGATTTAGTCAACCGGTCCACTATGACCCAGATAGCATCATGCTACCTCGGCGTCCTAGGCAAACCCATGATAAAGGCCATCGTAATTTGTTCCCATTTCCACTCCGAAATAGGCAATAAATGCAATTTTCCCACTAGAGCCTAGTGCTCAGCCTTAACCTGCTGGCACGTCAAACATCTAGAAACAAACTCTGCCACCTGCCTCTTCATGCCTGGCCACCAGAAATGCAACTTAAGCATATTATACATCTTGGTAGTACCAGGATGCATAGCATAAGCAGCCACATGTGCCTCCTCCAGAATCTCATGCCTCAGATCATCCACATCGGGAACATATAATCTCTGACCCATCCATAAAGTCCCATCTCTCAACTCAAACTCTGAATCCCGATCAGATCTCGCTCTCTCCATCAGTCTCACCATATGAGGATCCCTGTCTTGAACTCTCCTGATCCTATCATGCAACATCGGCCTAAGCCTCAGAGTAGCAATCAGAACTCCATCCTGAGCCAAATCCATCTGCACATTCAGAGCTCTCAGTTGAATCAAACTAGGCAATCTCCCAATCTGAATCTAAGCTGCACTGATATGAGATCTCCTACTCAATGCATCAGCCACCACATTGGCCTTCCCTGGATGATACTCAATCGATGCGGTCATAATCCTTGATAGCTCAATCCATCTCCTCATCTGAGATTCACTCTCTCGACTCGTGAAATACCTCAAACTCTTATGATCAGTGAAGATCTGAAACGTCTCCCCATACAAAAATGTCTCCAGATCTTCAGAGCAAATACAAATGCAGCTAACTCCAAATCGTGCACAGGATAATTTACCTAGTGAGACCTTAACTGTCTCGAGGCATAAGCTATCACTCTGCCATGCTGCATCAATACACATCCCAGTCCCTGATGCGAAGCATCACTGTACACCACATAGCCACCAATCCCTGATGGGATGCCTAACACTGGTGCAGTAGTCAGCCGATATTTCAACTCCTCAAAGCTCTTCTGGCACTCCTCAATCCATCCGAACGACACATTCTTCCTCAGCAACTTTGTCAGAGGGCCTGATATCAACGAGAACCCCTCGACAAACCTTCGGTCATATCCGACCAATCCAAGGAAACTCCGAACCTCAGATACATTCCTAGGAACCTCCCAATGCAGCACTGCCTCGACCTTGCGAGGATCCACCTGAATACCCTTACCAGACACTATGTGCCCCAGAAACACTACCTCATCAAGCCAGAATTCACATTTAGTGAATTTAGCAAACAACTGTCTCTCTCTCATCACCTGCAGAATAATCCTCAGATGCTCAGCGTGCTCCTGTCTACTCCTCGAATACACCAAAATATCATTAATGGATACTATAACAAACTGATCAAGGTATAGCTGAAAAATCTTATTCACAAGGCCATGAAGACTGCCGGGGCATTAGACAACCCAAACGGCATCACTAAGAACTCGAAATGCCCATACCTGCTCCTAAAGGCACTCTTAGGCACATCGGCCTCTACAATCCTCAACTGATAATATCTCGATCTCATATCCAACTTAGTAAACACCTGAGCTCCCTGCAACTGATCAAATAAGTCATCGATCCTAGGCAGTGGATACTTATTCTTTACCGTCACCCGATTCAACTGCCTATAGTCGATGCACAATCTCAGAGTCCCGTCCTTTTTCTTCACAATTAGCACTGAAGCTCCCCATGGCGAAACACTGGGCCTAATGAACCCCTTATCCAGAAGCTCCTGCAACTGAGCCTTAAGCTCCCTCAGTTCCACCAGTGTCATCCTATACGGAGGTATAGATATAGGAGCGATACCTGGAACGAGGTCAATCGCAAACTCCGTCTCCCGATCCGGCGGCAAACCCAGTAACTCCTCGGGAAAAACATCCAAAAATTCCCTGATCATGGGAATATCCTGCAATCTCCGTTCAACTCTGGTATCCACAACATGGGCCAGATAGGCCTCACAACCTCCTTGCATCAACCTCAAGCCACTCAGAAAGGAAATCATCCTGGCTGGCACTAGCTGGCTAACACCTCGAAAAATAGCTCTAGGCTGACCAAGAGACTCTAATACAACCTCCTTGGTGTAACAGTCCACAGCGACCCTATCTGTGATCAACGGTCCATCCCAAAATCACATCAATCTCCTCGAGAGGCAGTACTATCAAATGCAGACTCAATACATTTCGATCTATCAGAATCGGGCACCCCTTGCAGACCTCTCCTAAAACAGTCGTACTACCTAGAGGTGTACTCACCTCCAACCCATACTGTAATCTCTCTCTATCCCCATGCAGTCTACATGCCAAATGCGGTGTAATAAATGAATGAGTGGATCCAGGATCCAACAATGCATATGCTTCAAAGCCAGAAATCATAAGCATACCCGCAACAACATCTGGGGAATCTTGAGCCTCCTGTCGAGTCATGGCATAGACTCTAGCCTGGGACTGCGGTCTACTGCTCAGTCCCTCAGTCCTCACTACGGACCCCTCAGCTTGGCCTCGGCCTCGACCTCGGCCTCTCCATCCAGATCCACCTCCCCGGCTCGGCTACACTGTGGTATTGCTGCCAGATCTCCCAATCATAGTAGACTGAGCTCCCAAGGTCTCGGGGCAATTGTTAACTAGGTGGTCCATCGAGCCGTACCTAAAACAGGCTCCAGTCAGCCACCGACACTCACCACTGTGCCTCCTCTCAAAATGCTCCTGGTGAAGGAATCATCACAGAACCTCTGCCTTCGCCATTGCCACTACCAGTCTGTACAAATCTGCCTCTCTGTCCAAATCCAGACTGTCTAACTCCTCTGGAGGACCTGAAGGGCCTACTCTGGCGCTTACTGAACCCTCTGCTATCACTGCCCTGGCTATCACTCGGCCTCTTACCTCGGGTCCCCTGACCTGACTCAGCCTGACTCTGTCTCAAAAGCTGCTCAATCCGCACTGCAGCAGCCCGTAACTGGATAAAAGTGCCCATATCCGATCGGGCTAACCTGGTACGGATCTCCAGATTGAGTCCGCCATCAAACCTCCTGCATCTATCAGCCTCAGTAGCAATCAGAACAGTCGCATACCCCATCAACTCATTGAACCGAACCTCGTACTCAGCCAATGTCATCTGACCCTGTCTCAATTCCAAAAACTCCTGCATCTTCATCTCTAAATACACCTTGGGCATGTAGTTATCCCGGAAGGCTCTCAAAAAATCATCCCATGTCAGAATACAGGGTCTAGTGGTACTTCCCGGGACAGTCTTCCACCACTGATAAGCCGGACCCTGAAGGAGAGAAACTGCGTATTCAAAATGCTCGTCAGAGTCGCAGTCCATCTAATCGAGAACGCTCTCAGTCCTCTCCAACCATCCCTCAGCCTCAGCAGGATCTATGCTGCCATAAAAGTCAACAGCTCCCTGCTTGCGCAGTCGGTCATACCTCCTCTCCCGTCTCACGGGAACTCTAGGAGGCAATTCCTCATAATGAGGAATAGATGACTCCCTACTAGCTCCCACTTATCCTAGATCAGCTGGTTGATCAACTTGATCTCCAAGAACGGATGACCTACAACAAACAAAAATTTTAATCAATTCCCACTTTTCTCATTGAAATTCAAGTCTAAATTATACTATGCCCAAAAGATGTCAGACCATGCTCTCATACCACCTAATGTAGCGCCCCCTTACCGTAGGGTACACACCGGGACGCCCGTAGGTCATTCCGATACATATCCTACGACGAGGGTGCACTACGTTCGATCAATACTAAAATTCACATGGCATCAATACAATAAAACCGCAATAACAAAATCACTATATTTTAAAACGATAATGCTTGTTCTCATTTCATAATATCAACCAGAAATATATACCAGTTTATCAGCTCCCTACAATCTAAATACAATACTCCAAAAAAGAAACTGATACAAAAGTCTATACTATGCTATCTTCAAAATCAATCCCAGCTGACCGACCAGTGTGCCATCGTTTCTCTTGCCACGCGCTCACACGGCAGGAAAAGTCTAACTCTGGAGCTAGGAGTCTAATCTATCAGTCCTGAAAAATAATATGCAATTTTGGGTGAGTTTGCGAACTCAATGAGAAACCATCATCGATGGTTCACTCAATTCATGCATTACGCAAATTGCGTACAGCACATCACAGTAACATTCAAAATCTCATATAGCAGTTTACAGAATATAGGCAATTCACATATCAGTTATCACAATTGTATCATGCAATGCATATGTGACTCCTTTCCAGTTTATTTCAGTGTTGTGACCAAGCTCTTATTCAGTGACAGTGATCAGTAGACGCGTCTAGGGAGTAGGAGAGCCCTCATGTAGGATGCACTAACTCCCCTCGAGCTCGAGGCTCGGTTCAGTGACAGTATTCGAGCTCAAGGCTCTTTTCATTAATAATGGTGACTTTGGTCACAACGTCCATTATCTGTTCATGCATTTATGTATGAAATGCATATGCACAATAATTCGCAGTCATATGGCTGTATAAGCCCATTTATCCCAATTTTCAAAATCATGTATCGGTCACGTGCACATTGTCAAAGCAGGCATTTCAATCCTAACCATTCACATAATCATACAATCCACAATTGCAATCAGTTCACACAGAGCATTTAACAATTAGAAATTGAGGAACCAACTAGGTTACTCACCTGTAACTTCCGAGCTACTGCCTGGAAGTCCCAACAATATCCGTGGAATGACGATCCAACGGTGCCTCTATAACAGTCAAATAATTTCCCATTACTAGATGTTCAATCAAAATAATTCAATGATGCACATGTCTTAATGAAACTATGTACGATGCATGTTCATCATTTTTCCGGCGCTAAATCCCAATTTTCACTATCTTATGCCTCATAACCAATTTCTCATACTATATACTCTAACACAAATGACATTACCCTTAATCTCAAGGAAGGCTTCAAAACCCAAATTCACTATTTACTAGGTCAATATCATCCATTGATTCCATAAGTCTCTAAATGAAACTCCAATTAATCCTTAGGTTACAATAGGAAACTATAATCGACTTTCTTTCGATAATTAAAATCCCAATAATTAAATTCTAACTTTCATTCTTTTCCTCAATTGTAGACCTTATTCTCTAGTTCATAACGAATCAAGAATCACCTCAATTGGAGGTCTACACCATAAGTTATGCCCCATAAATCGAAACACATTCAATCATAAATTTACCCCTCGCCGCGGACTACGATCTCTCGCCACGACGTACAGAGGGTCGCTCGCCGCGGCGTGGAAGACGCTTACCGCGGTGAACACCTTCCTTACAAGCTCGTCGCGACGTATAGTAAAAGACTCGTCGCGGCGTAAATCGACGGGTTCGTCGCGTTGAAGACCTAATTCGCTCGTCGCGACAAGTACGCATTTACTCGTCGCAGCGAGGCTGCTCTCAGGCGTCGCGACGTGCGGCTCCACCGTCTTCTCCGATCGACTTTTCATCCTTTCTCTCTCTAAAAACCAGCATTAATAACTCTCAACTACCCATTATTACACAATAAATACCATAAATGCATCAAACAACTATAAATAACAACATTAAAGCCATTAAACTTACCAAATCGAAGCTCAAATCCTTAAACCCTAAATCTCTGAAAAATCTCTCAAACCTCTAACAACCACGGTGATCTTCCATAGCCATACCAAACATCATCCTCTCCAAGATTCCTAACAGATATTCAACCACAATGAAGGAGAAACAAGCAAGAATCTCCAAGGGGAAAATCGAAATTGTCGAAAGGAAGAGAAGAGTCGTGCCCTAGGGGAAGAGAAGATGATCTTTTGTAATAGACATTTTGGTGTATTCGGGGAATAGATAGGAGCATGCGGAGCACCTGAGGGTTGTGTTGCAACTTATGAGAGATAAGCGACTGTTCGCCAAATTCAGTAAGTGTGAATTTTGGCTGGATGAGGTTGTGTTTCTGGGGCACATTGTGTCTGGTGAGGGTATTCAGGTGGATCCTCATAAGGTTGAGGCAGTGTTGCATTGGGAGGCTCCTAGTAATGTGTCAGAGTTGCGAAGTTTCCTCGGATTAGCAGGTTATTGCCGGAGGTTTGTCGAGGGGTTTTCAGTGATCTCAGCCCCTCTGACAAAACTTCTGAGGAAGAATGTGGCCTTCAGATGGACTGAGGAGTGCCAGAAGAGTTTTGAGAAGCTAAAACATCGGTTGACTACGGCACCGGTGTTAGCTTTGCCGTCGGGGGGCCTGAGGTTTTGAGGTTTTTAGTGATGCTTCCCAGTAGGGATTGGATTGTGTTCTGATGCAGCATGGTAGAGTGATTGCTTATGCCTCGAGACAGTTGAGGTCTCATGAGGTGAATTATCCTGTGCATGATTTGGAGTTAGCTGTAGTGGTTTTTGCTCTGAAAATCTGGAGACACTACTTGTATGGTGAGACGTTCCAGATTTTCACTGATCATATGAGTTTGAGGTATCTGTTGAGTCGGAGAGAGCTGAATCTTAGACAGAGGAGATGGTTAGAGCTGCTTAAGGATTACGACTGCACGATTGAGTATCATCCAGGGAAGGCTAATGTGGTAGCTAATGCATTGAGCAAGATCAGTGCGGCTCAGATTCAGATTGGGAGATTGCCTAGCTTGATTCAGTTGAGAGCTCTAAATGTGCAGATGGATTTAGGTCAAGATGGAGCTCTGATCGCTATTTTGAGGCTTAGGCTGATGTTGCATGACAGGATCAGGAGAGTTCAGGACCAGGATCCTGCATTGGTGAGACTGATTGATAGAGTGAGATCTGATCGGGATTCGGAGTTTGAGTTAAGAGATGGGACATTATGGATGGGTCAAAGGCTCTGTGTTCCAGATGTGGATGGTCTGAGGCGTGACATTCTGGAGGAGGTGCATGTGGCCACTTATGCTATGCATCCTGGTACTACCAAGATGTATAATACTCTTAAGTTGCATTTCTGTTGGCCTGGCATGAAGAGGCAGGTGGCAGAGTTTGTTTCTCGGTGTCTGACAGGCCAGCAGGTTAAGGCTGAGCACCAGGCTCCAGTAGGGAAACTGAATTCGTTGCCCATTCCAGAGTGAAAATGTGAGCGAATCTCGATGGATTTTATTATAGGGTTGCCTAGGACGCCGAGATAGCATGATGCGATCTGGGTCATAGTGGACCGGTTGACCAAATCGGCTCACTTTTTGCCAGTGAGAGAGAACAATACTCTCGATCAGTTGGCCCAAAATTATATGGCAGAGATAGTGAGACTACATGGGGTCCGGTGTCTATAGTCTCAGACAGGGATCCTAGGTTTACTTCGAGGTTCTGGAAGAGTTTGCAGTCGGCTATGGGTACTTGGTTGAACTTCAGTACAGCTTTTCATCCTCAGACAGATGGATAGAGTGAGAGGACGATTAAGACTATTGAGGATATGCTGCGAGCTTGTGTATTAGAGTTTAGAGGTGCTTGGGATTAGTATTTGGCTCTGGTTGAGTTTGCTTACAATAATCAGTATCAGAGTAGTATTGGGATGGCACCGTATGAGGCGTTGTATGGGAGGCAGTGTAGATCGCCTCTTTATTGGGATGAAGAGGGTATGAGGATGCTCGAGGGTTCCGAGCTGATTCAGGACACTGTAGATAAGGTGAAACTGATTCGGAGTAGCATTAAGGCGGCTCAGGATAGACAAAAGAGTTATGTGGATCAGCATCAGAGAGAGATGGAGTATGATGTGGGAGACAGAGTGTTCCTCCGAGTGTCTCCATGGAAAGGAGTTTTGAGATTTGGCCGGGAGGGCAAGTTGCGCCCTCAGTATATTGGTCCTTATGAGATCCTAGAGAGCATAGGACCCTTGGCTTATAGATTTGGCATTGCCGAGTGAGATGTCCCAGTTGCATGACATGTTTCATGTGAGTATGCTTCGGAAATATCGTTCAGACCCCACTCATGTGATTCCGGCTCAGGAGATTGAGGTGGCCAGTAATTTGAGTTATGTTGAGGAGCCGATTTAGATTGTGGGGTCTCGAATTAAGCAGTTGAGGAGCAGGGTGATTCCATTGGTAAAAGTCCTATGGAAGAACCACTCCTCTGAGGAGGCGACTTGGGAGACTGAGGAGCACATGAGGAGGTAGTACCCTCACTTGTTCGATCAGTCAGGTAAGAAATTTCGGGACAAAATTTTTTTTAGGAGGGGAGAATTGTAACATCCCGTTACCGATGTCATTGGCATATTGGTAATTCGGATGGGTTAGACTTGAGTGCATTCATATTTTAAATTGCACATGCATTTTGCCTCTATAAGTATAGATAAATGATCATTGTGGCACTAGTATATGCAGGTACATACATGTATGACATATTCCCGGCATAATTGTGTGAATTAGAAATTCTGTGATTTTTGTATAGGTTGTGCTTTGATTTGTGAATTGAAGTGAAAATTGAATTCTAGAGGCTTGAAAAATGGAATTGGAGTGTATGACCATGTGTTTCATATTTTTGAGGAATTATAGGAATTTTCCTAGAATTTTTAGAGTTATGGGTCCGGACTGGAAAAATGACTTAGAGGCTGATTAATTGGATTCCGGTTTCGAAATTGATTGGCAATTGGCACGAGATACTTAGAGTTATGATTTTAGGATTTATTATTAATAACCATTGCAAAATTTGGGAGAGATTAGAATAAGAATTGGATTTTTAGACCCTAAGGATTGGACATGTGGCAATTGAATTGCCAAATATGCCCTTAGTTTAAAATCCCTTGTTTATAACCCTTCCCCTTTGAAATTTGCTTCCCACGATCCTCCCTTGCCTTTGAAAGAAAATTGTCTTGGTTCTTCTTCTCTTCTTCTTCGTGGATCTTCCACCTTGCTTGCTTCCTTTCATTTCCTTCTTGCTAATTGCTCCATTCTTCATCATTAACCTAGTTTTAAGCTTTGGTATTGGAGAAAATGAAATTTGGGGTTGGTTTAGGTGATTACTGTGGTTGTGCTTAAGCTTAGGTTTGGAGTATCTTGGGTGATTTTTGAAGGGTTGAAGGATAAATCAAGTAAGTTCTTACTCCTTTATGCTTTAGCTAGTTTGATTTGAACATTGAATTGAGTTATTGATTTTTTAGAAATGTTTGAGTTTCGGATGATAGGGATTTGAGAATTTTCTTGATTTAATTTTGGGTATTTGAAGAATAATTGATTTTAGATGGAATTGAGTTTTAGGATTACTAGTTTAGAGTGTATTGAGTTGTTTTGGGGTGTTTGTAAAGAGAAAAGTTGGATTAAAAATTGACAGATCTGAGAAATCTGGGTTTCGGGAGTTTTTCTGGGTTTGCAGATCGCGACGTGTGATGAACACGCCACGGCGAACAATTCTCCTTCCGCACGCCGCGACGAACAGAAGCGGGCACGCTGCGACGAGCGATTCTGTCTTAGCACGCCACGACGAGTGAAGGCGAACGTCATGACGAGCGAAGCGGATAAGCAGCAGGAGAGCTATCGACACGCCGTGTGCGAGGCGAGGGTCTCATGTGACCAGCGATCGCGCCTACTGGCGAGGACGACCATTCTCTGAAATTGAAGTTGATTCTTTAATTGATGGTTTTAAGGTTTTATTCTTATTAAATTGGTTCTTGAATGATTGAATTTAGAGATTAAGAATTGTGAATTTATAAGAATGGAATTTACGAATTATTTTCGAAAGTTCTTGAAATCGGATGGAAATTGAATAGTGAATGTGATTTATGATTGGAGTGTGACTTTTGAGAGTCCAGAATTTAGTCAAATGAGTTAAGGTGTTAGGAATTGCTATCTTTTAGAGGATAAAGAGTTTAATTGGAAAGATTCGGGAATAGGATCAGGAATGTCATAAATATGTATAGTACGTATTTTAAATCGATGCATGTGCATTATTGATTTGAAACTGTGCAATTAGTAATGTTTGTATATTATGATTGTTTTAGAGGCTCAGGTGGAGCGTCAATCCTCCGACGTGGCTGAAACTTCCCGGCATTAGCTCGGAAGTTTAGAGGTGAGTAACCTAGTTGGTTCCTCGATCTTTATGTGTTTAAATTATGTGCTTATGCCATGCGGAAGAGATGGAGGGCTATGTAATTAATTGTGATTGGTTTCGGACCATAGGTGTCCGAAGTATCGGGAATTTGTTATTGAAGTGTTATATGTGTGTAATTAAATGCGAATCGGGCATGTGCTATTTAGAATTTGAAACATATGCATCCCATGCATAAAAGCATGATCAGATAATGATAGTTGTGATCAGAGCAGCCAACGTATTTCAGAGCTTTAAGCTCAACGCACAGGGCCTCAAGCCCAACATATTTCAGAGCCACTGCCTCATCGTATCAGGGCATTCAGGCCCAATGTATTCAGAGCCACAGGCTCAACGCAATGTGCCCGTAACTGGGACAGTTCAAGGGCACGGTCACAACAACGAAATATAATGGAAAGTGTCACATGTGCATCGCATATGCAAATGATTGAATATGAACTGTGTGAAAGGCGAAATGCCTTATATTGTGGAACGATAATGCATGTGATTTTCTGAATATGTTATTGTGTGATATTATGTGAAATTCTATGAACTGTTTATATATGCATGAGTTGGGTGAACCATCGATGATGGTTTCTCGCTGAGTTCGCAAACTCACCCAACATTGCAAATATGTTTCAGGGATCGAAGAGTACCCCGTTAGAGGAACGGGAGTATTATTACTACAAGAAAGTCAGAGTTCGAGTCGGGATCAATTCACGTCTGCATAAGTGTCATTCTAATTCACATGTAATTTTGGTATTCCACAAAATAGTACTGTTATTTCAGAGGGTCCCCATTTGATAAATGTTATAATTGTAATGTGAATACTGGAATTGTGTTTTGATCGAAATGTTTTTATATAAGAGTGGGCCCAAGTTGTTTATTGATTTCTGTACATGTGAGTGTTTTCAACGAAATAAAAATGTCATACTGAGTATTTGAACTGTTTTGACTGCTCTAGCATACCACCCTCGTGAGGCACGGGCTCGGATATCACCATCGATATCGGGTTCGGGTCTTGCGAGACTGGGATGCTACATTTGATGTAGAGCCTGACCTCTACTGCCATCACTCCAGGTATTGTCCTCTTTGGTCAAGGGTGAGCCACGACTCGAACCCAAGACCTCAAGGTTTTGTTCCACTTTGCGTGGACGCCTCTTACCATTGAGCCATTTGCTCGATGGTAAGAGGCGTCCACGCAGTGGAACAAAACTCGAGGTCTGGGTTCGAGTCGTGGCTCACCTGACTAAAGATAACTGAATGATGATGAAAGGTCGGCTCTATATTAAAAAGGCACCTTTTTAATGTAGAGCCCGGCCTCTACCGCCATCACTCAAGGTATTGTCCTCTCAGTCCGGATCCACCACCGCGACTTTGCTGCACTGTCGAATTACTACCAGATCTCCCACTCACAGCAGACTGAACTCCCATTGTAGCCGGACAATTCTGAATCAGATGATCCATAGAACTGCATGCAAGACAGGCACCTCCTGTTTGTGTGCACTGTGACAGGAGGCATAGTGGGGAGTGTTGGCAGTCTCGAAATTTCTTACCTGACTGATCGAACAAGTGAGGGTACTGCCTCCTCATGTGCTCCTCAGTCTCCCAAGTCACCTCCTCAGAGGAGTGGTTCTTCCATAGGACTTTCACCAATGGAATCACCCTGCTCCTCAACTGCTTAATCCGAGACCCCACAATCTGAATCAGCTCCTCAACATAACTCAAATTACTGGCCACCTCAATCTCCTGAGCCAGAATCACATGAGTCCGGTCTGAACGATATCTCCGAAGCATACTCACATGAAACACGTCATGCAACTGGGACATCTCACTCGACAAAACCAATCTATAAGTCAAGGGTCCTATCCTCTCTAGGATCTCATAAGGACCAATATACCGAGGACTCAACTTGCCCTTCCGGCCAAATCTCAAAACTCCTTTCCACGGAGACACTCAGAGGAACACTCTGTCTCCCACATCATACTCCATCTCTCTCCGATGCTGGTCCACATAACTCTTTTGTCTATCCTGAGCCGCCTTAATGCGACTCCGAATCAGTTTCACCTTATCCACAGTGTCCTGAATCAGGTCGGAACCCTCGAGCATCCTCATACCCTCTTCATCCCAATAAAGAGGTGATTTACACTACCTACCATACAATGCCTCATACGGTGCCATCCCAATACTGCTCTGATACCACAAATGTAGCATCCCACTCCCGCAAGACCCGAACCCGATATCGATGGTGATATCCGAGCCCGTGCCTCACGAGGGTGGTATGCTAGAGTAGTCAAAACAGTTCAAATACTCAGTATGACATTTTTATTTCGTTGAAAACAGTCACATGTGCGAAAATCAATAAACAACTTGGGCCCACTCTTATATAAAAACATTTCGATCAAAACACAATTCTAGTAATCACATTACAATTATAACATTTATCAAATGGGGACCCTCTAAAATAACAGTACTATTTTGCAGAATACAAAAATTACATGTGAATCAGAATGACACTTATGCAAACGTGAACTGATCCCGACTCGAACTCTGACTTGCTTGCAGTAATCATACTCCCGTTCCTCTAACGGAGTACTCTTCAATCCCTGAAAAATATTTGCAATGCTGGGTGAGTTTGCGAACTCAGCGAGAAACCATCATCGATGGTTCACCCAACTCATGCATATACAAACAGTTCTTAGAATTTCACATAATATCACACAATAACATATTCAGAACATCACATGCTTTATTGTTCCACAATATAAGGCATTTCGCCTTTCACACAGTTCACATTCAATCATTTGCATATGCGATGCACATGTGACACTTTCCATTTTATTTCGTTGTTGTGACCGTGCGCCTGAACTGTCCCAGTGACGGGCACATTGCGTTGAGCCTGTGGCTCTGAATACATTGGGCCTGAATACCCTGATACGGTGAGCCAGTGGCTCTGAAATACGTTGGGCTCGAGGCCCTGTGCATTGAGCTTAAAGCTCTGAAATACGTTGGCTGCTCCGATCACAACTGACATTATCTGATCATGCTTTTATGCATGGGATGCATATGTTTCAATTGCTAAATAGCACATGCCCGATTCGCATTTAATTACACACATATAACACTTCAATAACAAATTCCCGACACTTCAGACACCTATGGTCCGAAACCAATCACAATCAATTACATAGCCCTCCATCTCTTCCGCATGGCATAAGCACATAATTTAAACACACAAAGATCGAGGAACCAACTAGGTTACTCACCTCTAAATTTTCGAGCTAATGCCGGAAAGTTTCAGCCACGTCGGAGGATCGACGTTCCACTTGAGCCTCTAAAACAATCAGAATATACAAACAATACTAATTGCACAGTTTCAAATCAATAATGCACATGCAGTGATTTAAAATACATACTATACATATTTATGACATTCCCGATCCTATTCCCGAATCTTTCCAATTCAACTCTTTATCCTCTAAAAGATAGCAATTCCTAACACCATAACTCATTTGACTAAATTCTGGACTCTCAAAAGTCACACTCCAATCATAAATCACATTAACTATTCAATTTCCATCCGATTTCAAGAACTTTCAAAAATAATTCAGAAATTTCATTCTTATAAATTCACAATTCTTAGTCTCTAAATTCAATCACTCAAGAACCAATTTTGTAACATCCCGACCCCAATGGGAAGGGTATATGGGTCAATTTGGTCATGCTAGTAATTTGCATTTCATATTTCTGATGTAAACATTTATTTGGCCTCTGATTGTAGAGGACTGAGTCATTTGGCACATGCACATATAGGTACATGCATTCGTGACTTTTCCCGGCATTTGATTTTGTAAATGATTTGAACTATGAATGTGTGAGATAATTAGATTGGATTATGATATATTGTGAATTATGGAATAATTGGGTGTGAATGGTGGAATTGGGCGTGTTAGAGTGATCGCAAAGTGGCAAATGATTGTTAGGATAAGTTTCGGAATAATTAGGAGAAAATGTCCGGACGGAAATTCTCCAAGTGGCGAACCGATTATTGAATAGGACCGAAATAATTGTCCTATGGCTATGGAAATTAGAAATATGATTTAAGAGTTTAAATATGTCAAGCCATTGAAATTTAGAGACAAATTGGACCGAAAATGATCGTGAAAAGAGTAACAGAATTTCTTGTATTATGAGGAAAAAGGAGACAAGAGATATATGGAATTAGCCTTATAAATGCCTTAGAATTTCGAAAGGAGAAAAGGAATTCTCTTCTCCTATGGCACGAACCCTTTTCTCCTTCCTCGGTGATCTTCGTTCTTGTCTTCTTCTTGATTCTTGCTTGTTTCTCCTTCATTGTGGTTGAAGACTAGCTGGAAACTTTAGAGAGGTTGATGTTGGGCTTGGCTATGGAGATCACCGTGATTGCTAGAGGTTGGAAGAGATTTTCCAAGATTTTAAGGTTTAGGGATTGAGCTTCGATTGGTAAGTATATGATTTCATGTTGTTTATTATTGTGTTTAAAGCATGCATGGGGTTAATTGTTAGAGATTTGAGTGAAGTTGAGTTAATACTGGATTTTGGAGAGAGAAAGAGGAAAAAGGAAATCAAAGAAGACGAACCAGGGTCGCACGTCGCGACGAATAAATATTTAGACGTCGCGACGAGGAAAGTGTTTAGACGTCGCGACGACCAAGGTGGGGATGTCGCGGCGCGGCGAGCGTGAATCATTGACGCCACGGCGAGCCCTCTCCCTCACGTCGCGGAGAGCCCAAAGGAAACGTTTGCCGCGGCGAGCGTCTGTACGTCGCGGCGAGGAACAGTTTCTGATGTGTTTTAATTGGAGTTTTGAGGTATAACTAATTGTGTAGACCTCCAATTGAGGTGAGGTTTAATTTTCTATGATCTAGTGAATGAGGTTTATGATTAAGGAAAAGAATGAGAGTTTGAATTCGAGTTTTAGAGATCTCATTTAGTGAAAGAAGTTATGAATGTGATTGTATTGTAACCTAAGGATAGTTTCCTGATGATTGGGTTATAATTATGAGAATTTCGAATATATGAATTCAGTGTAATTGGAGTCTTTATTAAGTGAATTTGATTTAGTTCAAAATGAAAATTGGTTTTGAGATCTTGTGAGCTTCGGTTAGTGCATATGAATTGACAAATGGAACTAATTGGTATAAACGAAATTGGTGAGTTCTACGGCGTGTTATTGAATCGAAATGAGTCGATAGTGATCATTGAGTAAAAGAAAGTGGAAAGGGGGAAATGGTACCGGAAAATCATGAATAGGCATAGTACATCTGTTATTGAGGCATGTGCATCATTAATTATTTTGATTTGTGCATTTTGTAATGAATGAAATTAATTGATTGTTATAGAGCCGATGGATCGATAATCCACAGACGATGTTGGAGCTTCAGAAGCAGACTAGGAAGTTCAGGTGAGTAACCTAGTTGGTTCCTCAGCCTTTATGTGCTTAATATCTTACCATTATGCCATGTGGAGAGAATGGAGGATATATGTGTTTGTTTTGATTGATTTGGACCACGGGTGTCGAAGTATTTGAACGTGATATTGAAGTGCAAAATGTGTATCTTTGCGTGTGAATCTTTCTTGTGAAATGATTGGAAATGTGATTTGATACATGTGTATTGTCTATAGAGATATCAATGAACTTGTGAAATCCATAATTGGTTAATAAATAATGGTTGTGGATGGAGCATATTCGATCAGACTATAAGCTCATCAATTGTGAAAAGGGAATAGTGCATACCCAGAGGGCTCTCCTATCCCTAATGTGAGCGAGCAGTGGTGCATACCCCGGGGGCTCTCTTACTTGCTTAAAATGTGATTACTGTGAATGAACCGAGCTTTGAGCTCTAGGGGAGTCAGTGTATACCCAGAGGGCTCTCCTACTCCCTAAGTGTATCTCAATTACATTAGTTAAGCGCCCGATCCAACTCAAAGTAAAACAATGGAAATTATGGGAAGAGATTTGTTTGTGCAGTGTCGATATGTATGTGCATAGTGTGAAAGGTGATACGCCTTATATATATACAAATTGGCAATGCCTGAGTTAATTTGGAATGTGATAATATGTGATAAGATGTGAATTGTTTGTTTATGCATGCGTTGAGTGAACCATCGATGATGGTTTCTCACTGAGTTCGCAAACTCACCCAACATTGCAATTATTTTTTTCAGGAATTGAAGAGTACCCCGTTAGTAAAATGAGAGTATGTTTGCAGGATTCAAGTGAAGGTCAGAAGTCGGGATCAGTTCGTGTCTGCATTACATGTCTTTATTTTTGTAATAAAGTGTTTATTTGTATTTGTGAAATTGACCTCAGTGGCTTTTGAAAATGTGTGTATTGAAATTGGATGTGATTGAATGAGTACCCAATTTGGGTATGGAATTCCACACACGTGTTTTAAAAAAGGAATAATGTACCGATTTTTGAATGAGTGGTTAGCATGCCACCCTCGTGGGGCACGGACTTGGATATCACCATCGATATCGGGTTCGGGTCTTGCAGGAGTGGGGTGTTACATTTTTGGTATCAGAGCCCAGAAGTACAATCTTACATGGGCATTCTGAAAAATGTGTCAAGTTATATGCATTTAAGTCATGTCATGGCAGACAGTGACAACTGATCCCCAGTCTAGTATATGAGTCACATGTAGGAGCCTGTACCAATTGTTTCAGTCGTTAGAATTTGTGAGGGCATTGTTGATATATCAGAATGGGATAAATGCCAGTTGTGGATATCATGAAATCGAAAAAAGGTATATGATTCGATTTGACAAATGAAGATTGAGTTTATTGGAACTAGTGGATACATTATGGAAGGTGATATCCGGGTTATACCCCCGGTATATCCTTGAATGTGAGATAGATATGAATATGTTCTGAACTGATAAAGGAAATTAGAGCTATGATAGAAATGACAAGAGTACAAGTGTATAATGTGGATGAAATGAAAGGTTATAATTGAGATTGATTACTGTGACGAGTGTTATGAAAATTAATTTATGACTGTGACTCGATTACATTAGAGAGAAATCAAGAATGATGGTATATATATGATGTTGCCTTTAGAGTGTGAAAATAGAAGGGTGCGATGTAATAATGAAAAGATTGAGAGGTAAGACAATGATACTGATAAGTGAAACAGATGTTCGGTTTAGTTGATTTACTAAGTGAATACACACCGATTATGGGAGCCCCATGGTAAGTGAAAAATATTAACGAAATTGTCTCGTGTATGTGGAGATGGCATGAGAAGTAAATTAAGGGATGATTGTAGTGTATAAAGTTGAATGAGAAAAGAAAGTGTTTATGAGAAATCAATTGAGAAAGAAGCGAGACTGTTAATGTGGTACCAAAAAGAGAAAGGTTATCTAAAGCTAAATGTGATTAAAGAGTTCTTAGTAGTATAATCTATTAATGGGTAAATTGATGAGAATATATTTTCAAATAAGATGTGATGATTATAGTAATTTATTGGGAATGAATTGAAATTGTTACATGTTGAGGACTTGATCATGATATAATCCTCACGAGTGAGGATAGGTGCAAAAAGAGAGTATTGTGTATCCTTAGTGTAAGTGACTAATTGGTACATCGATGCAATGATTTTTGCTGGTACGGACCTCATTGAACGGTATTAAAAAGGATGTTCTGATGATATGGATTATGGCATAGATTGATCTGCATGGGATATTGTGTGTGGTTGGAAACTGAGTCCCTGTGGCATAGAGAATGACTGACAAGAAATGTGATGACTGTGATATTGAGGAATTTCATAAGTAGTATTGATGAAAATAGTAAGAAATCCACTTGCAAAGAAGAATTTACCTGAATTGGATTAAGTTGCTCGAATGATTCAATTAAATAGTGATCAATGCAAGGACTGTATAGAGATAAATTTGAAATGAATTACAAGTTAATTTGGAGTCTAAATTCTAACAGAGACTCGAGCGTAAGAGGTAGAAAATGCTTTCATTATGATGATGAGATGAATCCAATTATGTAAGAGAATTACTGAACATTAAGAAAATAGTAATTGCGAATATGAGGAAAAAATAGATTCGTGTATGGTTTGTGTAATTATGTGCTAAAAATACGAAGTTGATTTGATGAATGTTTATTTAACGCAGGCAGTGACCTATTGCAAATAAATTGGGTTATGTGGAGAAATTAGGGAAAAAAGGAACATATGTCAGAATATGTTGTGATGGAATTGAGAATATTATAAGAAAATCGTTCCTCATTGGAGACTTTTGATATTTAAAGAGTTATACAAATTGATCACTGGTATAAGGAATTTTGGATTGAAATTGTCCGAGGTGACAATGCCCTAATAGTATTGTGCTACTGAAAAGTAAAGTGTCTTGAGTACATTCAGATTGGGAAATGATGAAGATCATCGATGATCGATTAAATGCATTTGAAAAGTAAAGAAGATAAATCGCACATGATGAGGAAATTGTATCTATCTGAACTTCATAAGAGTGAATTTGACCTTGATTGAATAAATAGTGGATGAATTATTATTCGAAAATGGCATTGGGAGACTTAATGACGATAGGGGTATGGATATAATGCGAAATTGTTAGGGACTTATATATGTATACGGGATTTGGAGATTTTGCATTATATACTGAAATGTCCCAGTAAAGGTTATACTGTAATATGATGAAAGTGTGTAAAGTGATTTTTGTACCTTGGGACAAGTAAAACTTCATGGGCTGTATTGTGATTGATGATTTGAGATCTGTTGTAATGAGTGTTGCTCTAAAAGCTTGGAGACAAAAATTGTACAGAAATAATTGAAGATGTCTATGAATGTGCAAATCAATAGTGATAGAGGTATTTTGTGAATTCGAAAGATTTGAAAAGAATTAAGCGATTGAATAATTCAAATTATGCTAGTCATGAAATTAAATGGATTGAATAGGAAATTCAAATGAGATGATCGCAATTTGAGCGATAAGGTTTTGATTGTATGACTGAGTAAAAATCGTCGAGCTAGCAAATGGGGCAAAAAGAAAGTATTATTTGTTATTGGAATTCCGAAACTGGTGTGTATATTTAAAAAGATCGGCAAAGACCAAACTAAGGTGTTGACATTTGCGAATGTTATCGAGAAACTGTTAGAGAAATCACAAGAAGCGATT
The DNA here is from genome assembly GCA_029891385.1 of Erythroxylum novogranatense. Classification (NCBI taxonomy): domain Eukaryota; kingdom Viridiplantae; phylum Streptophyta; class Magnoliopsida; order Malpighiales; family Erythroxylaceae; genus Erythroxylum; species Erythroxylum novogranatense. Next base: position 35,113,696 of record CM057233.1, on the reverse strand, counting down.
AGAGTACTATGGTTTAGTACAAGCAAATCGAAAGAGGAATTGATAGTTTAGCGTGTTAAATCGAATGATTATAGGTGTGAGTAACCAATGATTTGTTGTTGGAGATAAATGTGAGATTGATATTTTGGAGTTCTAGGGACATGAGATTGATGTACAGTTCAAATTGATTGAGTGTATATCAATTGTATATTGGTGACACCATTTGGATTTTGTATGAGGGGTTAAGAAATTAAAGTTAATGTCAATAAGTCAAATTGATTATATTGAGGTTATTGGAACCTTACAAGATTAGTGTTTCAAACGCTATAGAGATGTGATCGCTAGCGATAAATGAAGTGTTTCGAAGTGTATCGCCTCGGCCAAGATACACTAAGATGAGATAAAGGTGAATTGGGGAAAGCTAAATTCATTATAAGTGGCCTCTCTGTGACTGTGGTGTAAATAGAATTAAGGATTGGTAAGTCAGTTGAAAACCTAAAAGATGATTCGGTTTAAGTAAAAGTTACATGGTCAGAATTTGGAAATATTGTTATGATCTGACATATGTATTATCGATATCGAAAGTAAAGAATTGCGAGTGATCTTGAGGAAACAATGAGACTGTGTAAAGTTAGAGAAAAGATAAAGAGTGATTGATAGTATTGATTTGATTATTTGGCGAAATTGGCTATATAGTGAAATAAGTGGGAAGCGAGATTTAGTGATCGGAACAATTCCCCTGCCTCCCTGATCAATCGTATATGAAATTTCGAGGACAAAATTTTTGTAAGGAGGGGAGAATTGTAACATCCCGACCCCAATGGGAAGGGTATATGGGTCAATTTGGTCAGGCTAGTAATTTGCATTTCATATTTCTGATGTGAACATTTATTTGGCCTCGATTGTAGAGGATCGAGTCATTTGGCACATGCACATATAGGTATATGCATTCGTGACTTTTCCCAAACATTTGATTTTGTAAATGATTTGAACTATGAATGTGTGAGATAATTAGATTGGATTATGATATATTGTGAATTATGGAATAATTGGGTGTGAATGGTGGAATTGGAGCTGTGTTAGAGTGATCTCAAAGTGACAGTGATTGTTAGGATAAGTTTCTGGAATAATTACGAGAAAATGTCCGGACCGAAAATTCTCCGAGTGGCGGACCGATTGACTGAATAGGACCGAAATAATTGTCCTTTGGCTATGGAAATTAGAAATATGATTTAAGAGTTTAAATATGTCGAGCCATTGAAATTTAGGGACAAATTGGACCGAAAATGATCGTGAAAAGAGTAACATAATTTCTTATATTATGAGAAAAAAGGGGACAAGAGATATATGGAATTAGCCTTATAAATGCCTTAGAATTTCGAAAGGAGAAAAGGAATTCTCTTCTCCTAGGGCACGAACCCTTTTCTCCTTCCTCGGTGATCTTCGTTCCTGTTTTCTTCTTGATTCTTGCTTGTTTCTCCTTCATTGTGGATGAAGAGTAGCTGGAAACTTTAGAGAGGTTGATGTTGGGCTTGGCTATGGAGATCACCGTGATTGCTAGAGGTTGGAAGAGATTTTCGGAGATTTTAAGGTTTAGGGATTGAGCTTCGATTGGTAAGTATATGATTTCATGTTGTTTATTATTGTGTTTAAAGCATGCATGGGGTTAATTGTTAGAGATTTGAGTGTTTAAGTTGAGTTAATACTGGATTTTGGAGAGAGAAAGAGGAAAAAGGAAATCGGAGAAGACGAACCAGGGTCGCACGTCGCGACGAGGAAAGTGTTTAGACGTCGCGACGAGCAAGGTGGGGACGTTGCAGTGAGCGTGAATCATTGACGCCGCGGCGAGTCCTCTCCCTCATGTCGCGGCGAGCCCGAAGGAAACGTTCGCCGCGGCGAGCGTCTGTACGTCGCTGCGAGCCACTCCTGCACGTCGCGACAAGCGTCTGTGCATCGCGGCGAGGAACAGTTTCTGATGTGTTTTAATTGGAGTTATGAGGTATAACTAATTGTGTAGACCTCCAATTGAGGTGAGATTTGATTTGCTATGATCTAGTGAATGAGGTTTATGATTAAGGAAAAGAATGAGAGTTTGAATTCGAGTTTTAGAGATCTCATTTAGTGAAAGAAGTTATGAATGTGATTGTATTGCAACCTAAGGATAGTTTCCTGATGATTGGGTTATAATTATGAGAATTTCGAATATATGAATTCAGTGTAATTGGAGTCTTTATTAAGTGAATTTGATTTAGTTCAAAATGAAAATTGGTTTTGAGATCTTGTGAGCTTCGGTTAGTGCATATGAATTGACAAATGGAACTAATTGGTATAAACGAAATTGGTGAGTTCTACGGCGTGTTATTGAATCGAAATGGCCGATAGTGATCATTGAGTAAAAGAAAGTGAAAAGGGGAAATGGTACCGGGAAAATCATGAATAGGCATAGTACATACATTATTCAAGGCATGTGCATCATTAATTATTTTGACTGTGCATTTTGTAATGAATGAAATTAATTGATTGTTATAGAGCCGATGGATCGATAATCCACAGACGATCTTTGGAGCTTCCAGGAAACAGCTAGGAAGCTCAGGTGAGTAACCTAGTTGGTTCCTCAGCCTTTATGTGTTTAATATCTTACCATTATGCCATGTGGAGAGAATGGAGGGATATATGTGTTTGTTTTGATTGATTTCGGACCACGGGTGTCCGAAGTATTTGAACGTGATATTGAAGTGCAAAATGTGTATACTGCATGTGAATCCTGCTGTGAAATGATTGGAAATGTGATTTGATACATGTGTATTGTCTATAGAGATATGAATGAACTTGTGAAATCCATAATTAGTTAATAAATAATGGTTGTGACTGGAGCATATTCTGATCGGAGCTATAAGCTCATCAATTGTGAAAAGGGAATAGTGCATACCCAGAGGGCTCTCCTATCCCTAATGTGAGCGAGCAGTAGTGCATACCCCGGGGGCTCTCCTACTTGCTGAAAATGTGATTACTGTGAATGAACTTGAGCTCGAGGGGAATCAGTGTATACCCAGAGGGCTCTCCTACTCCCTAAGTGTATCTGAATTCTGTTTCATTAAGCGCCCAGTCACAACTCAAAGTAAAACAATGAAAATTATGGTAAGAGATTTGTGTGTGCAGTGTCGATATGTATGTGAATAGTGTGAAAGGTGATACGCCTTATATGTGTACAAATTGGCAATGCCTGAGTTAATTTGGAATGTGATAATATGTGATAAGATGTGAATTGTTTGGTTATGCATCGTTGAGTGAACCATCGATGATGGTTTCTCACTGAGTTCGCAAACTCACCCAACATTGCAATTATTTTTTCAGGAATTGAAGAGTACCCCGTTAGTAAAACGGGAGTATGTTTGCAGGATTCAAGTGAAGGTCTGAAGTCGGGATCAGTTCGTGTTTGCATTACATGTCTTTATTTTTGTAATAAAGTGTTTATTTGTATTTGTGAAATTGACCTCAGTGGCTTTTGAAAATATGTGTATTAAAATTGGATGTGATTGAATGAGTACCCAATTTGGGTATGGAATTCCGCACATGTGTTTTAAAAAAAGAATAATGTACCGATTTCTGAATGAGTGGTTAGCACGCCACCCTCGCGGGGCACGGACTCGGATATCACCATAGATATCAGGTTCGGGTCTTGCGGGAGTGGGGTGTTACAAATTTAATAAGACTAAAACCTTAAAACCATCAATTAAAGAATCAAATTCAATTTTAGAAAATGGGCGTCCTCGCCGCAGCGCAAGATCGCTCGCTGCGGCGAGACCCCTCGCCTTCGTCGCGGCGTATGCGAAAGCTCTCCCCACGGCTTGCCCGCTGCTGCTTGTCGCGACGTGCGCCTTCGCTCGTCGCGGCGTGCTAAGACAGAATCGCTCGCCTCGGCGTGCCCGCTTCTGCTCGTCGCGTCGTACGGAAGGGCAATTGCTCGTCGTGGCGTGTTCATCACACGTCGCGACGTGCAAACCCAGAAAAACGCCCGAAACCCAGATTTCTCAGATATGTCAATTTTTAATCCAACTTTTCTCTTTACAAACACCCCAAAACAACTCAATACACTCTAAACTACTAACCCTAAAACTCAATTCCATCTAAAATCAATTATTCTTCAAATACCCAAAATTAAATCAAGAAAATTCTCAAATCCCTATCATCTGAAACTCAAACATTTCTCAACAATCAATAACTCAATTCAATGTTCAAATCAAACTAGGTAAAGCATAAAAGAGTAAGAACTTACTTGATTTATCCTTCAATCCTTCAAAAATCACCCAAGATACTCCAAACCCAAGCTTAAGCACACCCACGGTAATCACCTAAACCAACCCCAAATTTCATTTTCTCCAATACCAAAGCTTAAAACTAGGTTAATGATGAAGAATGGAGCAATTAGCAAGAAGGAAATGAAAGGAAGCAAGCAAGGTGGAAGATCCACGAAGAAGAAGAGAAGAAGAACCAAGAAGAGGGTCAATTTTCTTTCAAAGGCAAGGGAGGATCGTGGGAAGCAAATTTCAAAGGGGAAGGATTATAAACAAGGGATTTTAAACTAAGGACATGTTTGGCAATTCAATTGCCACATGTCCAATCCTTAGGGCCTAAAAATCCAATTCTTATTCTAATCTCTCCCAAATTTTGCAATGGTTATTAATAATAAATCCTAAAATCATAACTCTAAGTATCTCCTGCCAATTGCCAATCAATTTCGGAACCGGAATCCAATTAATCAGCCTCTAAGTCATTTTTTCGGTCCGGACCTATAGCTCTAAAAATTCCAAGAAAATTCCTATAATTCCTCAAAAATATGAATCGCATGGTCATACACTCCAATTCCATTTTTCAAACCTCTAGAATTCAATTTTCACTTCAATTCACAAATCAAAGCACAACTTATACGAAAATCACAGAATTTCTAATTCACACAATTATGCCGGGAATATGTCATACATGTATGTACCTGCATATGCTAGTGCCACAATGATCATTTATCTATACTTATAGAGGCAAAATGCATGTGCAATTTAAAATATGAATGCACTCAAGTCTAACCCATCTGAATTACCAATATGCCCATCACATCGGTAACGGGATGTTACAAACTTACTTGAAGAAATCTCCAAATCTTCAAAATCACTCCAACCCTAATTCAAATAACACCCACGGTATCACCGACTCCCACACCCATCATCATCTTCTCCATCTCAAAGATTAAGGGGTAGATTTATGGTGAAGGAGGAAGCAATTAAGCAAGAGAAATGGAAACAAAGAGCAAAGATGGTGATCCACGAAGAAAAAGAGAAGAAGAGAAATTTTCTTCTTTCAAACTCAAGGAAGCAAATGTCGTGGAAGCCAAATTCAAAAGGTATAGGGTTTTAAATCAAAAGGGTTTAAAGCTAAGGGCTTGTTTGGCAAGTGACATGCCACAAGTCCACTTCTAAGGGTCTAAAAATCCAATTCTTATTCTAATCTCTCCCAATTTTGCAATGGCTATATTTAATAAATCCTAAAATTATAACTCTAATTATCTCGTGCCAATTGCCAATCAATTTCGGAACTGGAATCCAATTTATCAGCCTTTAGGTCATTTTTCTGGTCCGGACTTAAAACTCCAAAAATTTTAGGAAAATTCCTATAAATCCTAAAAAATATAAGACACATGATCATACACTCCAATTTCATTTTTCAAACCTCTATAATTCAATTTTCACTCCAATTCACTATTCCAATCACAAACTAGACAAAAACTCACAAAATTCCAATTAACACAATTGTGTCGGGAATATGTTATACATGCATGTGCTTCTGCAATAATAATCATTTATCTATACTTACAGAGGCAAAATGCATGTGCAGTTTAAAATATGAAAGCACTCAATTCTAACCCATCCGAATTACCAATATACCCATCACATGGGTAACGGGATGTTACAGGGACAGTTCAGGCTTTAGGCCACAGCCAAATGATAATTGAATAGTAAGCGAGTGAAATACTCATGTATCGAAAAATGGGATTTATGATTATAGATTTCTGTAAATGGGTAAATGGGGAACTTTTGAGAATATGTATTACGAGATAAAGATAGATCTATGGGAATTGTAAAATGAGATCAAAGATAAAGAATGAGAACATAAGTTATTATTTGATTCTGTACTTGAGCGAGTGGACCATCGATGATGGTCACTCATTGAGTTTGCAAAAACTCACCCATAATATGCAATTGTTTTGTAGGACTCAGAAGAATACCTCGTTAGGCAACAGGTGCATTGTGATCGTGGAGTGCCAGATGAGGACGGGATCAGTTGCGTCTGCATTAGAGTGAGGACTTTGTATATGTATTTTTGGTATTATAAGGGGACCCGCGTGGTCATGGTAATTATCAGAATTGTTATGTAATTGTTTTTCGCAACATACATATATACGAGTGTATGATTGTTTCCAAAACAAAATTTTTGTACTGTGTTTTGGTTGAGTGATGTATCATCCCATCCTAGTAGGGTGCGGATTCGGATATCACCATTGATGTCGGGTTTGGGTCTTACGGGAGTGGGGTGTTACAAGTGTCCCACTTCATATTAGACTTTTTGTGTAAGATTGTAAACTAGCACATGTTATGTAATGTAAATATACATGAATTACGAGTTGTGATGACACAATGAATGTTCTTTTGTTTATGAATGAAATGGACAAGATTGACCATTTTAAAATTATGTGTTATGTGTGATGCCTTAAAATAAGTATGCGATTGCTCTAACATGCCATTCCAGGAGGGTATGCACTCAGATATACTTTGGTATGTTGGGAGTATGCTCTATGGTAGTGGTATGTTACACTGAGAGAGTCACTAGTCAACGTGAATTGAATGAGAGATTTTCTTTACTTACATATGATGAGTATAATTTGAGTTCCCAACTGGTTCAAAGTGAAGAAGAGACAAAAGTCAATTTCGTGAATAAACATATATTTCAAGAAGGTGAGGAGGTAACTACCACTTTAAAAGATGTGATGACCGAGTTTATCCAAGAATCAAACATGAGGTATTAGAAAAGAGAGACTCATATACAAAACATGTTGGACCCTGAATTTTCTTTGGAAGCTAGAACTATTAAATGAGGAATTGTTGGCGATTCCTCATGTGTATAGAAAAGGAGAATTCTTGAATTTGAAATAAAGTATAAAAGATTGATTGAATCAAAGTGAGAGGATCAGTAAATAAAGTATGAGTTGGATATACATGCTTTAGTATTTTGATGATATTTTGATCTGTAGAGTCCCAAATGAATTGATTCTAGTTTCTAACTAAACTAGAGACTTGGGGATACAAGTTATCTGCAGGAATCGAATTTCAATTCAGTCTCTAAGAAATTCAATTTTTGGGTGGAATTTAAGCATAGCATATTGTTTCAGCATAAGAACAGGTTGGAAATGTTTAGCCTATAACTTTCAGATTACTGAACCAAATTGAATGATTTTGATGTCATTAGAAAATTAAGACAATGAGGAGCATTTCTCTATAAGGAAGTAGAAGCAAATTCCTTCAATTGTATGATTAGAAAAGGTGTTGATTTTCGAAAGGAGTTAAGCATGATTTAAATGAATTTTGAGGTCTTAATTGGGTATTTTTGTGGAATTAATTAGCATGCTAATGGGAGTTATTTAGCATGTTAATTTAAGTAAGATCATATAGCATGGGTTGATTGAATTATTGTATTAAGGTGATAAGTTTGCATGAGGGGCAAAATTGGAAGACCACTTAAGTCATTTAAGTTGCAAGGCATATAAGTAAGGGAAAAATAGACTTTGTGCAAGCATTAGTTGTATAAAAGGCAAGAGAAATGAGTTGTCTTTCATTTTAGAAGAAGCAAAAACGTGAATTAGAGAGAAAGAGAAGAGAGAAGCACGAAAAAGAGAGAAAGAGGGGACAAAAAGAGGAAAAGCTAGGGTTCTTCATTTCTTGGTTTTCTAGAGGGATTTTGAAGTTGATGCAAGAAGGAAAAAGGAAGAAGAGGAAGAGAGCTCTCATTCAAGCCATTAAACTCTTCATTTGGAGAAGATTCAAGGTAAGAATGGATTTTGACCTTTGGATTTTTGAGATAGTTTTGGTTTTTCTAGCTTAAGAAATGTATGGGTCTAAGGATTCTAAGATCAATTTTGGTGATTATGTGTTATGGGTTTCTCAATTTGAACTCCTTTTGATTTGGGGATTTTTCCATGGATGAAGGAGATTAAGAGAGGCAAGAGGAATCAAGATCAAGGGGAGGCAATTTGAGTCAAGTTTCAAGCAAGGAATTAAGGTGGGTGACATTTTTATAATTGAGTTAATAAGCTATAAATGTTCTTACAATAAATGCAATTAATTGATTTTTCCAACTACTTGATAAAAGTGCATTTATTGTTCTTTGAATGCTTGCAAATTTCCACATGCTTTTTGTAAATGAATTTTTTAGAATGATTGCTAATTGCTTTGTAATTGTGGTACATGTTGCCTTCACATGATTTGAGAAACGGTTATTATAATTGGCATATACTTTTGGTTGTAAAATTGTAAAATAATGATAGAATTGCATATGAATGGTGCATGCTCATGAAAGTCAAGTTTTTCAAAAATGTGCCATATGGGCCAAATGTTTTCAAGTTCATGAACTTCATGTTATATGGGTTTGTGGTAGTCCCTCAAGAACCGTCATGTGCACGTTGACCCAAAAATAGGCTTCTCCCGCTTGCCCGCTAGTGGCATGAAACTCCTTCAAGGACTCTCTCAAGTTTACGGCTATATAGGACCATTATATGGGAATGTGTAGTGCGTCATGAATATGGACCTACCCAAACCATTATGATTTGTTTATGTTTTTTCATGTGTTGATAAGTTTGATGATTGTTTCACTTGGGTGAAGTGTGAATTTGCTTGACAAGTTGACAATTTTGAGAAATGAATGTTTAATAAATTTTCAATGAGGTTTTCCTATAATCATGAAAGTTTCAAATGGTTTTTGCTTATTACCGTTTATAAAACTGTTACCCATGAGCTTTCGAGCTCACCCCCTCTCTTTCCCCATCTTCAGGTGAAGAACAAGAGATCAAGTAAAAGTGAATCAATGACTAAATCCAAATTTGCATGTTTTATTTTGCTTTGGAGAGATTTATGTAAACAAAGCTGTAATTACATTTTGAGCAATTATTATTCAAGTATCCTGTGTACTTTAGAGATTCTAGAACATTAATGTATTGTGCCTTCGAATTCCATTGAAGTTTTGTAAACTCTTATTTGTCGTTAATGAATTATGATTGATGTATGGATGAGGATGATTAATGTAGAGCATGGATCGTGTATATATATATATATATATATATATATATATACACTTTAGTGAGATGTTATGAATATAGTGATGTTGATGAATATGAGAAGTCAAATGAATTGAGATTGAAGGTTGGATGAATTTCAACTGGTAGTTAAATTGTTATGAATGATGTGCAATTAAGGGAGTGAAGTTCGGATAAATTTCAAGTTTTTCATGAGGGTAAATTGTGTGTGTTCTGAGTTCAGAATAAATTCTGTATTAATCTATGATGATTTTGACCAAGATGTCTTAATAAAAGTTATAGATGATCCTCTTAGCTTTCCGAAGCTATAAAGTACGCAAATTTAGGATATCGGAGTGAAAAGATATGAGCATTATAAGTGAAGATGTTGCATAAGAAGTTTAAACATGACAATCATGGTGAATGATGAGAGTTTGAGTTTGTGATAATTTATTTGAGTTAAATTTTGGGAGTTTTATGAACCCAAAGTGGTAAATGAATGTTTTAGGAGTGTGATTGCATTAAAAGAAGTGAATTAGTGAAGATTATAAGTGTATATGATGTTAGATTGGAGGTAGGAAGCTTTGGAGAGGGTTTGAAGGGGTTTTGGGAACCCCCATTTCCGTTTAATGGACTTTAGGTCCATTTAACAGACCTTTAAGGGTCAAAAAGGACCCTTAGCATCGCCCATGTCCGTTTAACGGACTTTCTCGGGTGAGAAAGTGCATTTTGGCCCGACAATGTCCGTTAAACGGACATTCACAAGTCAGCTTTAGTAAATCACAGTTTTTGACCATTTTAGAGGCAGAATCTGATTTTGTGGTCTTCATGAAAGTTTTAGATATCGAAGTATTCCTTCCAATGGTCTAAGAACGAAACTAATCTGACATTTTTGGTGAAAATTATGGCAATCACACCAAGACATGTTACTGCATGATTGAGGTTATGAACATGTTAGATTCTTTCGGTCATAACTCGCTCATCCGACCTCCGAATGAAGTGATTCTTAAAGCGATAGATTTTTAAGACATGAATTTATCTCTCCATGAAAATTAGGATCTTTTGGATTTGATTTTAAAAGGTTTGATTGTAAGAAAGTGAGAGGTCAGTTTAGAGAGCATGATTGAGGTATAAACTCTCTTTGGGATTTTAAGCATATCTTGAGCTATATAGCTCCGATTGAGGTGATTTCTTGCTCCAAGAAAAAATAGAGGCTCAGATCTATGATTTCTTTGAAGAAGCAAAATTGAAATTCTTGTTTGAAGATTTCCAAATTCTGTTCGCAAATAAGAGAAACAAGTTCAAGTATAGTGACTGGTTTGTATGGACAAGCCATTGAACAATTTGTGAGGAAAATTATTGGGATTTTATGAGAATGATGATGAACCGATGATGGTCAAGTTTCATGATCCAAAGTTGGGCTCCGCAAGTGAGGTCCAACATATGTGTTATCATAGAAAGCTCAAGTTTCATGATTTCGCAAGAGTTGGATTCCGGAAGCAAGCGGGGTCCAACATTTGTGGTATCAGAGCAAGCTCAAGTTTCATGATTTCGCAAGAGTTGGATTCCAGAAGCAAGTGGGGTCTAACAAAATATGTTGAATCAAATTGATTAACTAATAGAGATATTATCCAACAAACAACTAGGGAGTTTTCCTAGTCTTAATGAAACAGATCCTAACGAATTTGGAATGGGAATCACCTTTAGTAGTGAAGATGAGCTCTCAGAAGAAGAAGAGGAAGAGGAAGCAAGTATTATAGAAAAATTAATGGAACTCCTTGTTGACATGAAAACTAAACGACACGATTTTGAGAGAGAAGAGAAGGCAAGGGTTGGCTTCACGATTGAAGAGACATTACAAAAAAAGTTTCTCAAAGAAGACGAAGAAACCTCCAAGACAAGCTATAACTAAAGAAGATGAGCCAAAAGCATTTGTCTAAGAAGAAGAGTGGATAGAGGTGATTGAGGAAGAACTGGCAGAAGAATCAAGTAGGGAAACTACTGATGAGGTTTTTGTTACACCTCACCCTTTTGAGACATGTACCCGACATCCTGAGTGATGTCCGAGTGCGGATCCCACAAGGGTGACATGCTAGAATGGTTAGACTCTCGAAAACTCAGTACAAATTTTTTTATACATGTACACAAAAATCAGTAATCAAATTTGGACCCATTTTATGCATAAACATTTTCAAACACAAAGTTACAACCAGTACATAACTCATCAGAATTTCACTAGTCACTTGGGCCCAATTTCACAAACAAAACATATTAGTCATAATGTCTTTACATTACAACGTCATTCATATACACATTGTATGGTATTTATGAGTACATAATTTGATACAAAATTTGCGAAATATACAATTCAATACGAAAATAAAGAAATACAATGCAGACACGAACTAATCCTGACCTCTACCTCTTACTTAAATGCAATAGTTATACTCCCGTTTATCTAGTGGGGTACTCTTCTGAGCTTGAAAAATATTTGCAAATTTTGGGTGAGTTTTGTGAACTCAATGAATGACCATCTTCAATGGCTCACCCATTCATATAACACATAATTCACATCATTTATCTAATAATCACATTGCTTCACATATCTTTTTGATCACTTATTTCACAATTCACATTTAGAGCAGTCACACAGTTCATTTTGTTAATTTGAAACACACATATCAATTTTCATATGCAATGCATGCGAGACTCACTTTTATTTATCACTTTGTTGTGACCGAGTGCCTATAACTGTCCCGTATCTGTTGTGGATATCGGACTCATTAATAATTGTCCTGTATCTGTTGGGGATACCGGGCTCATTAAAAGTTGAGCCTAAGGCTCTGATGCGCATAACTGAGCTTAAAGCTCTTTTCACGTTGGTTACTTTAATTACAACTTCCTTTATCTTTCATGCATTCATGAAATGGAATGCATCAATCACATATTCATATTCTCAGTCAATCATATTTGTCTATCCTCAGAGCTTAGTCCGGCATTCAACATTAAAGTTTAGAATCACATTTTCATTCATATGCAAATGCACATTCAAAACACAATTATCATCGAACTGTGGTCTGACATCTAACAATCAATTTATGTACACTTATTTCAATCAAATTCACATATAAGTAGCACTTCAATATCTCAATCATGCCTCAAAATCATCGGACCTTCTGTCTGGAAATCAACACAGTCAATCACATTTATATGATCATTCAGTAGTCAATCAATACAAAAATTCAAAACAAAACAAACAATGAAATAAGACCATCTAGGTCGACTCATAGTATACTCCATATTATCATTAGCTTCCATGATTTGGAAATGTCTGAATGCGGACGTTTAACCTGCACATCAAAATTATGCAATACACATATTGCATATACACATTAATTACTTTGCACAATTATACGCATTCATTTATGCACATGTATGTATACGGAATAAGTACAATGCATGTTCAAGGACAATCCCTGGTATATTATCAAATTTCAAATTTTATCCACATTCTCATTTTATAACTCAATTACTCGTCATTTCTTTTTTTTGCATTATTTGCTCTCATAATAACCCATTTCTCATTCACTTTTACTAGATACACTTTACTCAAACTTTACTCCTCTTCTTGAATCACAACTTCAATCATATGAATATCTTTATTCCTATTAAACTCATGCCTTTTATACTTTGATACCTACAATTCACTCATTAATGTTATTCTAGCATTACAAGATAAACAACTATCTAAACTCTCATTTCAGTCCTATATCACCTCCAATATTCCAGACTTTCAAATCAATTTTCCATGATCATTCTGATCAGGTGAATGAAGTAATTTGGTAAAACTTTCTTCTAGAAAAGTGTTCCCCATTGTCTTAAGTTTCTAATAACACCAAGATCATTCAATTTGGTTCAATACTCCAAATGTTATACTCCAATTATTTCGGATTATTCATAGACTAAAACAGTATTCTATACCCTCAAGTCAGATTCTGGAACTATGGAGACAGAATTGGAATTTGATTTCTGCATAACAATTGTATCCCTATATCTCTATTTTAATAAAAATTGAGAATCATTCCATTTGGATAACTACATAACAATTTATGCCTAAAATACTGAAGCATGTTCAGTGAAAATACTCCAATTATCATTTTTCAGAACTCCTCATAAATTTCATCCCAAATTCATCAATCAATCTCTCCTAAATGATTTATTTAAGATCAATGTGTTACGAGTCCAATGGTTCTAGTCCCAAATCATTTGGAGGTCGGAAGAAGAAGTTATAGCTAAAAGAGTAAAGGATGTTCACATCAGTCCACTTCTGTAAGCATTTAATGTCATGATCGTGCATAGGCACGATCGTGAGATTCAAGTTGGTTTAGAAAAGTCACAATCGTGCTTGTGCACAATCATGCTTTTCCATAATTCTCTTCATGCAATCCCTTCTTTCTTCTCCAAATTCACGCACTGCGGTCTCTCTCTTCTTCTCAAAACAGACCATCGAGTCCCTCTTTCATGGTCATTTTGATAAGGAATATGAACAATTTAGGCAAAACACTCTTCTAAAAAATTGTTTCTTTATGTAGTAAGTTTCAAATGAAACTAATTTCATGCTATTTTGTTCGATATTTGGCAAGTTATGCTAAAAACAATACAGGCTGTTCCAAACCATGACAGAATCCACAAACTCAACTTAGAGCTAAAATTTGAAACTCTTATAAACAGAATTAAATTTTTGTTTCTTCATGAAAAATATAGCCACACGTCTTTAGTTTAATATAAACTTAAAATAATCACATTTGGATGTCTATATATCAAGTTATGGTTAAAATACAGATGCTTGTTCAGTAAAACACTGCATCTGTACATTTTCCAGCACCATTCACCATCTCTTTCATCTTATATCCTCTCTTTTGCTTAGTCTCTCTCTTATAGCTTATTTCCTCAATATTTCAACTTTATTCCCACTTCTATTTCAACTCAAATCACACACAACAAATCAAAATCCATTATTACTCATAAACATCAAAAACAGAACATTCATATACAAATGTTCATCCTAGCTTCTGCACTTCTTCATTTTTCTACATTTTCCATTTACTACACATTCTTCATTTTCTTCTAAACTTTCAGTTTAATCATTCACTACTCATATCTAGACATCATCTTACAGCTATTTCTTATCTCTAAACTCTTTAGAGTTCATTTCTTAAAACATCCGAAATATTCACGTATAACAATGAAGACATCAACTGAAACAGAGAATACATCAACTTTTCTCCAGAAATTTTCTGCACTAATTTATGCATGGTTTCACTAATCTTTCAACTCAAAAGTCATTTTAAAACACTCTTAGGACATATTAATCATCAAATATGTAAAAACCACAAATCCATGTTTTCATCTAAAACCCACGGTGTCATGAAATAACCATTTTCTCATGATCATGTAATGACAAATATATCACCAAATTTGATTCATATTTCTACCACTCATAAGGATTTACATAATACTTACTTGATAAAACTCCAATTTCTTCAAGATCTAAAGAATCCCTAACTCTCATGCACCCACGTACATCATCTTGAAGGTTAACAGGGGGTTCGGTTTTTCTTGAGGTAGAAGAAGGAAATAACAAAGTGGGAGTAACAATAGGTAAAAGAAAACAAGGTTTTTCTTTAGTGAAGGTTCGGTGAATCAAAAATTCTAATAAGAAGAAGAAGCTTTAAAGAGAATGCCATCAAGAAGATATTTTAAGACAAGCCAAAACAGTGTCTTTGTCTTTCATAGTTAAAGGAAACGTGGGCTTAGAATTGGAAACTTGTCTAATTCCTAAGACTTTAACTAGTTTTTCATTTGATTAGTTCAATCATCTATAAATCTTACTACAAAATTCTCCCAATTTCCAATATCATTATCTCAAAAATTCTAAAGTCATCTATAAAATTCTTCAATATTATTTGGCTCTTATTTCTACTACTATCCATCAATTAACTTGCCACATGGCATTTTTCCTAGTCCAATATTACCCATAATTTCAGGAATTCTCAAAATTCACAAAAATTCCACATCAATAAATACACTCTTTAAATCAAAATTTTAGCATATATATAAACCGCAATTCTCAATAATAACACAATTTATAATCCAATTATACCCGAACATTGTCAATGAGTGCATGTACAGTCATTGTAATATGTGCAAAAATTCAAATTCACATGTGTGTATGCTAACAATATGCATGAGCAAAAAAATGCAATTTTCTTAATCTCTCATTAATCTCACATGTACCATATTTTTAGGTTCTAACCCTTAGTATGGGAACAGGATGTTACAGTTTTGGTGTGATGTTAAGTATAGAGGGTCTCCACTTCATTACAAGCTGCTTGAGCCAATTGATGATTCAGGAGTTTTGTTATTTCCTATTTCATTAACAATTTGTCATTAAAAAGGGCATTATTGCTTGAAATTGGATTTATTAATTTGATAAAGTATGTCTTTGTTATTATCTTACAATAAGTGACTTATTTACAAGTTATAAAATCTCTTTATAGAGAAAAAGTATAAGCAAGCCGCTGATTATTAATCCAAAATGAAGTTGAGCTTAAAAGTTACATCAAGCTACCAACATTAAAGAAGCGTTGCATAAGAGTTAACTCATGAGGTGTTAGCCTTGTATTGGATGGATCAGAATAAGAGAAATCACCATAGTCAAGAAATTACCACCAAACCTTCTAACTTTTTCTTAAATGCTTATATTATGTACATTGAGGACAATGTACAACTTTAAACATGGGGATGGGTTTATTAAAATTTTTTAGCCGATTTCTTCAAGCTTATTATAATCCTAATTATAAATTTTTTAACTGATGTCTTGAATTAATTGAATATGTCCATTAATATCGTACTTTATTGTTGAATATTGACTTGAATTGGTTTTCAAACGAATAACGGTTAGAATAAAGTTAGTTTTCTAAGTCATATTTTTGTAATCATTAAAATATTCAAGTTGAATGATATTGCATATTGTTTACACGCATATACCTATATTTTATTGTGAACTTTTGCGCTTAAAGAGACAATTTTATGATATTTTTAAAGGTCTTTTTATTCTTTCATATGTGTGTCATCATGTATAGTAGGATAATTCTAAAAATTGCTTTATTATGGGTGTTTTGCTTTATTATGCATATTGAGACCATGTTTATGAAACTTAGAAGCATTAATATGATAAATGCACCTAGATTAACCAACTTGCTTTAGCCTATTTTTTTGACAACACCATACTCAAAAATTTACCTTTAGGAATAACTAAGTTAAGTGTTAGCCTTTTTCATTGATTTTACCCAAATTATACAACTTTATACTATTTTTCTTTGAAGACCTTTTTATTTTATTGAACCCTGAAGGTTGTTTACATTATTTACTTATTTGATACTTGAAATTTGTGAAAGGTCCTATATTTGTTGAATTGGTGTACTAGTTGGAATGTTAAAAAAAAGGAAAAAATAAAAGAAAGAAAGAAAGAAAAAAACCAAAGAAAAAAAGGAGAAAAAAGAATAAGTTTTTGGTACCAATAAATTTACATTGAAAGGACCAATGTATTTTGTAAACAAGTTTTGTCCTATTTCTTTAAGAAAACTTCCTTCAATTTAGCCCTTTTATTATCCCAATCATATCGTACCTAAACCTCATTACAACCTACATAGAGACCTTTTGATTTTTGTTTCTAATTTGTAAAAAAGTGGTGGAAATGTGATTTTACTACAAGCCTATGGTAAGAATTCTACGATGCATTGATTGAGAGTTTTATGTAACACACCACTACCATAGAGTATATATCCAAACATCCAGAGGACATTCAAGAACATACCCTATGAGAATGACATGTTAGAGCAGTCATATTCACTATATATTATGGCATCATACTTGCCATAAGTGATCAAAGTTCAACATTTCTCATTTCATTTCACAAACATCACTTACATTGTCATTACACCTCATAATCCATATATTTAAATTACAAAAACATCTGAGAGTTTACTGTTCTTTACAAAATATCTAACATGAAATGAGATGCTAACAGAAACAATCTATCTAAACTCCTCAGACATCAGCTGACCAGACCTTTGAGCTATTTCTAATTCCAAAATTGACAGCACTAAATTGTTACTAGATTGCCTTAGAAGCTAGGTCTTCTCAGTATCTGAAAAAACAATGTTGCAATTTTGATGAGTTTTGCGAACTAAATGAGTGAACCATCATTAATGTGCTCACTCGAGTCAAAACACAACATCACAAGCATACAACCAAATTCACAAGTATATCACATTAGCTTGAATCAATTCTCATACAATTTTTTGTACCAAATCACACTATACATCATATTTCAATAAGCACATTATAATACAAACATGTCATATAATCTTTTCAGAATAATCCAATCTTTCACCTCAATCATTCTTATCATCAACATGTATACAAGTTTTGCAGATCACCATTTCAACACAATTTAATTTTTTTTTTCACAATCATTCACATCTACACAAACATATCATAATATTATATCAACTCAATTTATTCATTCTTTACAATGATTCACATGATACATGTAAAGATATATTTGCAATGCAAATGAGACTCTACTTTTATTTTTATTTTATTGTGACCGAGCGTCTATTTAACTATCCCATATCCATTGTGGATACTGAGTTCGTTTTAAATATTGTCCCATACCCATTATGGATACCAGGATCATTAATCATTGAGCCTATGGTTCAATGAGCACATTTCTGAGCTTTAAGCTCTTTTCCACTTTGGTCACTTCGATCACAACTCATTTATCTGATCATGCATATCAATGTAAAGAAAATGCATCAAACCAAATATTATGTTATCATTAACTCTCATTTAGTGTGCACGTTCATATAGCACATTCATCATATCTAAGTTCGGCTTCAACGTATAGTTGAGAACACAATTTTCATATTCACATTCAATTTGCAAACACTTCCAATACAGTCCAAATATCAAACTCCTCATACCATCAACGTCTAAAATTAACATAATCATATCAGTAACAGTTCAATATCTAATAATTAATTAAGAATAATTCAAATATAGTGAGTAAACATCTAGGTTAACTCATAATATGTTCCAGATAGTTAAGGCCTTAACGAGCCAACAATGTCTGGAAGTTGTAGGTCAATTTGTGCTTCTAAATCATGCAATACACACATATGTACACATCTCTAACCTGTTTAATCAAATAAGTACTCAATTATACATATGTATATGTCTAATGTTCAATGCATGCTCAATTGACTTTCCCAGGTATGTATTCTTATACATAGATCTTAACTATTCAATTTGTGTTTATACACCCTAAAACCATTCAAACATCATATTTTGTATACTAACATTTTGCAACTAGGTTTGTACCTTTAAGTTAGCTTGATTTAATCAAAATTCATCAACCGTACTTTACACTTATCCTTGAACATTTTCATGATCAAAAGGCATCTTATAATCCATACACAATTGTTACTTTAAATCTGTAATTTCAGCAACTAGATATACACATTCACTAAACTTTTCCTAGCAATATATATTCATACATTTACCTATTTCTCATTCATAATTACCCCATGTTCTTTAATGCTCATTCATCCATATCTTATGCACATCACTCATGTCCTTAAGATCATGTTTTCATTAAAAGAACTCATATATTCCTTTAACAAATCAAAATTTCCATATTTGAACTCAAACCATCAAAACAGTCCATTCTTTAGGTTTTGACATCAATTAACTACATAAACTTATCAAGCTCTTAACCAATAAATCAAGCAACAATCTAAGCTCATTCCTAGCCTTAATCAATTCAAAATATACCAATTTAGAGTGAAATTTCTCAGCTGGCTCGACATGTACATAAGGCTGAAATTAAAATTCCAGAATTTGTCATCAACATCACTAATTTGTGTAACTTTACTACCTTCAATACTTCAGGAATTTTTCAATGCTTCAGTAATTTTACAAGCTTAAAGATATCACTAACACCTGAAATTTTCCAGATTTCATGTTCTTTAAGGTTACTTCATTTCAGGTTAATTTAAATTCCTTATTGGTTGCACTAAGGCTTACAAAATTCCACTCATGTATGACATTAACAGTCACTTTTTACAAACACACCTACAGCTCTAATTTTCGAGATTCAAAAACACTTCAATAACATCTATCTTTACTATGAATCCACCTTCATTTATACTTCAAATCTTAATCAAATTCATCCATAAAACAACCTAGAACCTACGATTTTTATACATCAAGAACAAAACATAATAGTATCCAATTCATGTATCATTTTCCAAAACACTTCATCATCAACATCATGTACAATCCATCCCAATTCAATCATCATACTATTTATATTAAAACATGCCATACAGATCAATCTTTTACTTAACTTATTTAGCTTAAAGATCAAGCCAACCTAGCTCTCCATGCATGCAAGATCATCACCAATTCAAAGTAGAAATAGGTTGGTTTTTAGCTAAGATAAAAGACCACAACAAGAACAAAAATTTTCTAGTTCTATCACTATGTTGTGAAGGGTAAAAGCATGGATTTGGTGTAGCAGTTTAGTAAGAATTAAGCCAAAATATAGAGATGTGAGATGGGAACAAGTTTCGGTGCAGAGAGTGAAAAAAGGAGAGAAATGAACCCAGTAGAAACTTTTCCAGCATTTGCTTAACTCAACTAGGTGCATTTGTCATGTATATATGTTGTCTTATGTCACTTAGTTACTTAGTCCATTTGTCACAAAACCATTGCTACCATTTGTCAATTAACTAACTATTTTATTTGTCACTTAATTTTCTATGCCAAATGTCACTAATTAATAAGCTTAATCATCCTAATTTTCCATGTGTCAATTTGTCTTACCACTTGGCATTTTTCCTAGACCAATTTTACATTTTAATTCATCAATTTTTCAATTGTAATAATAAATTCCAAGTTTACTAATTATAGTCCACCATAACAAATTTTAAGACATAAATAATACATAATTCACATCATGATCTTTTTAAACCTTTCACACCCTGGAATATGTCAATTGAGTGCATATATTATCTTTGCAATGTATACTAATTCATAATTCATGTTTGTATTCTAATGATCTGCATGTAAATGAAATGCAATTCATGAATTCTCAATTATATGGCCATGTGCAATATTCTAGGGTTCTAACCATTAGTATGGAAAATGGGCTATTACAATTCTCTCTTTTAAGAAATTTTGTCCTCGAAATTCTTACCTGTTTGAACAAACAGATGGGAGTATTGTTTCCTCATGTTTTCTTCAGTCTCCCATATGGCTTCTTCTCTCGAATGATTCCTCCAAAGGAATTTAACTAATAGGATGACTTAGTTTCTCAATTGTTTTGTCTGATAACCCATTATCTTAATCGATTCCTCTATATAACTTAAATTACTTGCAATTTTAACCTCATGAGACGGTAATATATGTGTCAAATCTGACCGATGCCTTTTGATCATACTAACATGAAACACGTTATGAATCTAATTCATCTCTGCTAGTAATGCTAACTTGTATGCCAATGGTCTAACTCTCTCAGTAATCTCATATAGACAAATGTATCCAGGGCTTAACTTACCCTTTTTATCGAACCTTAGCACTCCTCAACAAAGTGATAGTCTCAAGAACACCTTATCTCCTACTTGGTTCTCCATATCTCTATGGTCCTGATATGCATAACTTTTTTGCCTATCTTAAGCCGCCTTAATTTTACTGCAAATAAATTTTACCTTATCAACAATATCTTGAATCAGTTCTGGTCCTTCAACTATCCTTAGGCCCTCTTCATCGCAATACAATGGCGAATGACACTTTCTGCCATATAATGATGTTGGAGTTATGTAAATATAGTGCCCTAGAAAGCAAGTTTATTTACTTGTAACTTAATTTTCTTCCAATTACTTATGTAATGAAAATATTTATTATTAATAAAACAAAAGAATTTGATTTTATTTGTAGGAGCATTATATATCTAGTCATAAGTTACCAAGATTCTTTTGTAAGTAATAGACATATACATAGAGATGTATGGGAAACATGTATATTATTAGAATCTAAAATAATTGATTCATAGTTGAATAATCAAGTTGGTCGCTTAATTATGGTTTAGACTGTAGTGTTGCAATTTATCTCTGAGTAAGTAAAAGAGTTTACTTCAAGGGAATGATGAGTTTTATATCATAATAATAGTTGACTGTCGATAATGGCACTATTAAATAAATTTAGAATCAAGTATGTATTCAAGAATAAAGTGTCATTACTTTAATCTTAAAACATACAACTTAAGCATTCGTTTATTATGGACCACAATCTTGATGAGTGGTGAACTCATATGTGTTTTATTATAATTTTGTATATAATCAGAATGGATTTTTACAAAGTATCAATCCAGTGTCTACATGTTAGAATTATTAATTGAAACATGTATCAGGGAACATTTACTCAAATAAAGATTTTATAGTGATATCATCACTTCTAGATGTTTTACGAAGATTGGTGATTAAACTGATGCCAATAGTTTGATGGACTAGCTACCCATCAGTCTTAACACCAAGATGAGGTTTTGTGTGTTAATCATCATATAGAGTAAAATGGGAGATCTAGAAGGAAAAATCAACATAAGGGCAAGACAGTAATTTTACCTTTTATTGTGCAAATAACTATAATATGGTTCATTTTAGAGTTTGCAATTGGACATCTTATTTGAAACATGTGTTCTCATAATATTTAGTAATTCAAGAGTTCAAGTAATTGTATTTAGTAGAATGACATTTAGTTAATAAGTTGGAATTAATTCAAATGAGATTAAATTAATTCCAAGCTTATTGGAGCTTGAATTATATAAGTCCAATTAGATTCTCCATTTGGCTTTTAGGAAGGTTATCAAGCAAAGAAAGAAATGCAAATAGAGGTTGTAAAGCCTATGATTGAATGTTGGGCTTACTTTAATTAATTGTTAATTAGAAGCCCATATGAACATTTAGAAATGGGCTAGACTTTGGCTTAATTAGATTAATTAAATTAAAACAAACTTATTAAAGATAAAAGGAAGTGGATTTTCAGTTTTAATGGGCAAAATGTGCAGCTACACAATTAACATTGGTTTGCTATATTTATGATGGTTTTTAACGTGTTTTATCATCACTAAATGGAGTAATGATCTTATCATTAAATGGTTTAATGGTGTGCTTTTAATGATAGCACTTCACTTCTTCTTTTAAGACTTAACCGAAATTGAGAGAAAAAATAGAAACAAGGAGTTGTTGAATTTTTATCTCTCTCTCTCCTATCTTGCATGGGTTGGCTGAAAATTAAATGAGAGGAGTCTCATCTTGGACTTCTTTCTTCTAAGGCAAAATCTCTTCAAGTTTTCTTCTCCTTTCCCACCAAAGGATCTTGTTAATCTAGTTATCCAAGGAGAACAAATGGTAGATCAAATTGGTTGACGATACAACAACGAGAAGAGGACACATTACCTTAGAGTGGATACATTGCCAAGGATAGGATAGCATAGTGAGGAGTTAAAGTTGTGGCGAAAGAGTCGGTAAAAATTTCCATCTTGTTATTATGTAAACAGTATCATGTATGGCTTGGCATGTTGTTTTGGTTATATTGCTTCCACTGAAATTTTGATTTCTAAAAAGTTTGCAAATCTATCGTTTCTCCAAATATAGCATACTTATTGTTGTTGATCTAACAAATGCTTCATATGGAGCCATACCAATACTACTATGACAGTGATTGTTGTATACAAATTCGATAAGAGTTATATATTAATCTCATACTCCTTGGAACTCCAAAATGCAAGCTTTAAGCATATTTTCGATAGTCCTAATAGTTCTCTCACTCTGTCCGTCTGTTTGTGGAAGAAATATTATACTGAAATTCAAGTTTGCACCTATGGATGACTGTAAACCACCCTAATTGAAGTAAATCTGAGGTCTCGATATGATACAATAGATAATGAAACTACATGTAATCTCACTATTTCATTTACATACCTTTGGGCCAACTGATCGAGTGTATTATTTTCCCTCACAGGTAAGAAATGGATTGATTTCATCATTTTTTCAACAATGACCTATATAGCCATGTTGCCTCAGAGTCTTAGGCAAACCCATAATGAAATCGATAGTAATCATCTCCAATTTCCACTCCGAAATTAGCAATGACTGTAACTTCCTAATCGGAACTTGATGCTCTGCCTTAATCTGTTGACAAGTCAAACATTTAGCAACATATTCTTCCACTTGCTTCTTCATCACTGACCACCAAAAACGTTGTTTCAATGTATTATACACCTTTGTAGTACTAGGATACATAGCATTGGTTGCTATGTATGCTTCCTCCAAAATCTGTTTTCTTAGATCATCAACATTAGGTACACATAATCTCTACTTCAACCATAATGCATTATCTCTCTACTTAAACTCAGAACTCGGATCCTATTTCAACTTCTCAATAAGCCTCACAAAGTTTGGATCCTTACTTTGAGCTTTTCTAATCCTTTCATGCAATATCGACCTAAGCTTCAATGTAGCTATGAATGCTTCATTCTACCCCAAATTTAACTCAACATTTAATTATCTCAATTGAACTAAGTTTGGTAACCTCAATGCCTGAATTTGTGCCACACTATTATTGGATTTCCTGCTTAATGCATCAACCACAACATTAGCTTTACCAAGATGGTATTCAATCGTACAATCATAATCTTTAAGTAGTTCAATCCACCGTCGTTGTCTCATATTCAAAAACTTCTGACTTAACAAATATTTCAAACTTTTATGATATGTAAATATCTTAAATGTTTCACCATACAAATAATGTTTTCAAATCTTCAAAGCAAACACCACCGCAACAAGTTCTAAATTATAAACCGGATAATTAAATTCATAAGACCTCAACTATCTTTGTTGGACCCCAAATTTTTGTCTTGTTGAATTAAGCATAATTTTAAATAATTTTTGAGGTTTTGGTGGACTAAATTTTTCGAGTTATTTATTATGTTAATGTTAGTGGGATTTTATTATATGGTTTAGTTGAATTAAAGTAGTAAGAGTATATATGTATGAGGGCATTTTTGGAAGATCACTTAAGGGTATAAGGCCATAAGCTTATAAGGAAGGGCAAAATGGATAAGTTAGACTCATTAAGGGCATAAAAGAGAGAAGAAAAGAGTGTCTTGCATTTTTAAGAAGGAAAAAACGTGAATTGAGAGAGAGGGGAAAATAGAAGAGAGAAAGAAGAGAGTTTCGGTGGAGGAGAGAAATGAAGAGAAAATAAGCTAGGTTTCAATTTTTGTTAGCCTTCAAGAGAGAGATTTTAAGGTTGTTCAAGAAGAGAAAAATGTAGAAGAAGAAAAGAGCTTTCATTAGAGCTAAGAAACTCTTCATTTAGTGAAGATTCAAGGTAAGTTTGATCTTAATCTTTTGGATTTTTGAAAGGATTTTAGTTCATAAAGCTTAAGAAATGTATGGGTTTAAGAATTTTAAGATCAATTTTAGTGAATATGTCTTATGGGTTCTCCAATTTGAATTCCTATTGAATGGGAATTTTGTCTTTGATAAAGGGAATCAAAAGAGGCAAGTCGAGTAAAAGGAGCAAAAGTAGATGCATTTTGAGCAAAGTTTTAAGCAAGGAAATCAAGGTGGGTTTCATGTTTATAATTGTGTAATGAGCCTTTAATGTTTTTTTTCAAATAAAGAAATAAAAATGATTTCAATTACTTCACAAATGTTGCTTTATTGATTTGAATGATTTGCAAAATTGCTACATGTTTGGTGTATGAATTTTGTGTTGGAGTTATGTAAATATAGTGCCCTGGAAAGCAAGTGTGTTTACATGTAACTTTATCTTCTTCAGTTACAGTTTTGTAATGAAAATATTTATTATTAATAAAACAAAAGAGTTTGGTTTTATCTGTATGAGCATTATATATCTGGTCATCGGTACCAAGATTCATTTGTATGTAATATACATATACATAGAGATGTATGGGAAACATGTATATTGTTATAATCAATTAATTGATTCACAGTTGAATAATGGTCGTTTGATTATGGTTTAGAGGCGTAGTGTTGCGATTTATCTCCATATAAGTAAAGGAGTTTCCTTAAAGGGAATGATGAGTTTCATATCATGATAGTAGTAGACTATCGATAATGGCACTATTAAATGAATTGAATCAAGTATGTTTTCAAGAATAAAGTGGGCGTTACTTTAATCTTAAAACATACAACTTAAGCATTCGCTTATTATGAACCACAATCTTGATGAGTGGTGAACTCATATGTGTTTCATTATAATTCTAGATATGATCGGAATGGATTTTTACAGGTATTAATCCGATTATGCGCATGTTGGAATTATTAATTGAAACATGTATCGAGGAACATTCACTCAAATAAAGAGTTTATAGTGTTATCATCTCTTCTAGATGTTTTAAGGAGATTTGGTGATTAAAGCTGGCGCCGATGAGTTTGATGGACTAGCTACCCATCAAGTCTTAACACTAAAATGAGATCTTATGTGTTAATCACCATATAAAGTAAAATGAGAGATCTAGAAGGAAAAACCAACATAAGGGCAAAACGGTAATTTTACCCTTTGTTGTGCGGATGGCTATAATAAGGTTCTAAATAGGGTTTGCAATTAGATATATTCTCATAATATTTAATAATTCAAGAGTTCAACTAATTGTCTTTAGTGGAATGACATTTAGTTAATAAGCTAGAATTAATTCCAATGAGATTGAATTATTTCTGGGCTTATTGGAGCTTGAATTATCAAAGTCCAATAAGATTCCCCACTTGGCTTTAAGGAAGGTTATCAAGCTAAGTAAGAAGTAGTTTGGAGGCTTTAGAAGTCCATAATTGAATGATGGGCTTATACTAATTAATGGTTAATTGGAAGCCCATATGTTCATTTAGAAATGGGCTTGTTTTGGTTTAATGTAATTGATTAGATTAATTATATTAAAACAATTTTTAAATGGAGAAGAAGCAATTTCGAAATTGTGTTAGGTTAGATGTGTAACCACACATTTGACGTTAAAATACTAAATAAAGATGGTCTTTATTATGGTTCATCATTATTAAATGGAGTTATGAACTTACCATTAAATGGTTTAATGGTTGGCTTTTAATGTTGGCATGTAACCTATTTGCATTCATTAGATTAAAGATGAAAGATGTGCATTAGATGGACCATCTTCCTTCTTTCTTCTTGCCAAAACCGAAATGGGTATTCAATTATAGGTTATGGTCTTTTCAAATAGCCATTTTAAAGATAAATGAAGTAAGTCTCATTTATTGGCTATTTGATGAGTGATTAATGTAAGTGATGCATTGGATGCCTCTCACTCTTTCCATTGATGCATATTTCGAAATTGAGAGGTAAGAAAGGGTTCTTGCATGTTTTTTAGACATTCTCTCTTTTCATGCAAGGGAGAACTGAAATTCCTAAGTGAAAGAATTGAAAGAGTTTCAATTTTGGTTCTTCTTCTTCTAAGAAAATCTCCTCCAAATATTTCTTCTCCTTTCCCACCAAAGGATTTTGTTAACCTAGTTGTCCTTGAAGAACAAGTGATAAATCTAATTGGTAGAGGATACTACTACAAGGAAGAAGATAGATTGCTAAAGGAAAAGACTCAAAGGCAAAGGATTTGGATACCAGAAGGAGAGGATAGCGCAGCGAGGATTTAAAGCTGTAGCGAAGGAGTCGGTAATTCCTTTTATCTTGTTCTTGGTTTTATTATCCTTATACCATATCATGTATGGATTAGCATATTGATTTGGATATATTGCTTCCGCTGCAAGATGATTTCTTAAAAAGTTTTGAAATCTATCGTTTCTCCAAACTAAGCATGCTTTCTTTTTCCGATCTAACATTTTGATGATGAATTGTGATATGGAAATGATTTTGAAAGGCTTTATGTTTATGAAATTAGGTTTAAAAAATGTGCCATTTTGGACAATATGTTTACAAGATGTGAAATGCATGATTATATGGGTTTGTGCTAGTCCCCTAAGTTAAGTCAGGTGCACTTTGACAAAAGGCTTCTCTCGCCTACCCACTAGTGACATGGAGCTCCTTCATGGACTCCCCTAGGTTCACGGCTATATAGGACTATTATGTGGAAATGTGTAGTAATTTTTATTTTTGGATCCACCCAAGCCATTCTGATGTGTTTATATGCTCATAATATGTTGACAAGATTGATACATACATGATTTGTTTTATTGTAAATTTGGTTGAAAATTTAGGAACCATGAGTTTTATGATTCAATGATAATTTTATATGACAATGCTCATTTTAAATGGTTTTAGTTGTTATTCATTATAAACTTATTACCCACGAGCTTTCAAACTCCCCCCCCCTCTTTCCATCCCATCTTCAGGTAAAGAGAACGAGATCGCGTAGCCAAGAGTTGAGGCATCATTCTACTTTTGCAACATTTCTGTATATTAAGTTAGATTTTGTAAAACAAGGCTTTAGACACTTTTCAAAAATCATTGGGTTTTGTATCTTTTGTTTTTTGGATTTTGATATTGATGATGTAATGTGGCTTGAAATGCCATTAAAGTTTTATAAAACTCTTATTTTATGATGTTAATGAAATATGAATTTGTATATGGATGATTGTTAAGTTGAAATGTGAATTTATGTATGGATTAGGTTGAGTTGAAATATGAATTAATTAAGGATGAGGTTAAGTTGGAATTAGGTACACTTGAAGAAGTTGTCATTTTGAGATGATAAATTTTGAACATGAATTGTTGTTACATATAAGTTAGATGTATTATGGAAAAGAAAGATAGGAATTGTATTTTGACTTCAGGGGAAAAATTGTATAAATCTAGGCTGAATTAGACAAAGTTGTCTTTTGGAAGTTGTAGTTTTTCTTTCTAATTTTCCAACACTATATAGTATGAAATTTTTGGACATTGGAGTTGAGAGATATGATCATTAGAAGTTTGTGATGTTGCATAGGATGGACATTCGGGATAGCTGCATTGATTTTCAATTTTAACCCTTTTGGAGGTAAAATATCTTTTTGGGGTCTTCACGCTCGAAGTCTTTTTCAAAATGGTTTTTAAATGACCTTAATTTGACATAAGTGATTATAAGTTCAACATTTCTCTTTTCATTTCACAAACATCATTTACATTGTCATTACATCTCATGATCCATATATGTATATTTCAAAAAACATCTAAGAGTTTACAATTCTTTACAAAATATCTAGCATGAAATGAGATGCTAATAGAAACAAACTATCTAAACTCCTTAGACATCAATTGATCAGACCTTTGAGCCATTCCCGTTTCCAAAATTGACAATACTAAACTACTACTAGATTGCCTTAGAAGATAGGTCTCCTCAGTAACTGAAAAACAACATTGTAATTTTGATGAGTTTTGCGAACTCAGTGAGTAAACCGTCATCGATGTGCTCACTCAATTCGAAACACAACATCACAAGTATACAACCAAATTCACAAGTATATCACATTAGCTTAGATCAATTCCCATACAGTTTTGTATACCAAATCCCACTATACATCATATTTCAATATGCACATTATAATACAAACATATCATATAATCTTTTCAGAACAATCCAATCTTTCACCTCAATCATTCATATCATCAACATGAATACAAGAACTACAGATCACTATATCAACATAATTCAGTACCTTTTTTTCAAAATTATTCACGTGTACAAAAATATAGCATCATTCTTTACAATGATTCACATGATACAAGTAAAGATATATTTTCAATGCACATTAGAGCCACTCTTATTTTTATTTTGTTATGATCGAACACCTATTTAACTGTCCTCTATCCATTGTGGATATCAAGTTCATTTCAGATACTATCCAATTGGGGTTACCAAGCTCATTAATCGTTGAGCCTATGGCTCTATGTGAACATTTCTACACTTTAAGTTCCTTTTCACGTTGGTCACTCTAGTCACAACTCCTTTATCTGATCATGCATATCAATGTAATAAAAATGCATCAAATCACATATTACAATGTCAATAACTTTCATTCAGTGTGCATAGTTATATAACACATTCATCATATCTAAGTCCGGCATTCAACATATAGTTGAGAACATAATTTTCATATTCATATTCATTTTGCAAATACTTCCAATACAGTCCCGAATATCAAACTCCTCGCACCATCAATGTCTGGAATTAACACAATCATATCAGTAACAACTTAATATCCAATAGTTAATTAAGAACAATTCAAATATAGTGAGTAAACATCTAGGTTAACTCATAATATGCTCTAGATAGCTATTGTCTTGACAAGCCGACAATGTCTGGAAGTTGTCAGTCAATTTGTGCTTTTAAATCATGCAATACAAACATATATACACATTACTAACTTGTTGAATCAAACAAGTACCCAATCATACACATATATATGTGTTATGTTTAATGCATGCACAATTGACTTTCCAGGGTATGTATTCTTCTACATAGATCTTAACTATTCAATTTGTGCTTATACACCCTAAGACCATTCAAACATCATATTTTGTATACTACCATTTTGCAATCAGGTTTGTACATTTAAGTTAGTTTGATTAACTCCAAATTAATCAACCATACTTTACACTTATCCTTGAACATTTTCATGATAAAAAAGCCTCTCATAATCCACACACAATTGTTACTTTAAATCTGTAATTTTAGCAACTAGATTTATGCATTCACTAAACTTTTTCCAGCAATATATATTCATACATATACCCAATTCTCATTCATAATTACCCCATGTTCTTCAATGTTCATTCATCCATATCTTATACACATTAATCATGTCCTTATGATCATGTTTGCATTAAAATAACTCATTTATTCATTTAACAAATCAAAATTTCCATATTTGAACTCAACCACTTCAAAACAGTCCATTCTTTAGGTTATGACATCAATTAACTACATAAACTTATCGAGCTCTTAACCAATTAATCAAGAAAAAATCTAGGCTCATTCCTAGCCTTAATCAAGTCCAAATATACCAATATATAGTGAAATTTCTCAGCTGGTTCGACATGTACACAAGGCTGAAATTAAAATTCCAGAATTTGTCATCAACGTCACTAATATCTGTAACTTTACTATCTTCAATACTTCAGGAATTTTACAAGCTTAATGACATCACTAACACCTGAAATTTTCCAGATTTTAGGTCCTTTAAGTTTACTTAATTTCAGGTTAATTTAACTTCCTTATTGGTTATACTAAGGCTTACAAATTTATGCTCACTTATGAAGTTAACAGTTACTTTGCACAAACACACCTACAGCTCTAATTTTTTAGATTCAAGAACACTTCAATAACACCTATCTTTACTATGAATCCACCTTAATTTATACTTCAAATCTCAATCAAATTCGTCCATAAATCAACCTAGATCCTATGGTTTTTATACATCAAGAACAAAACAAAATAGTATCAAATTCATGTATCATTTTCTAGCACACTTCATCATCAACATCATATACAATGCATCCCAATTCAATCATCATAATATTAATATTAAAACATGCCATAAAGATCAATATTTTACTTACTTTTCAAGCTCAAATTCCATCTCAAAGATCAAGCGAACTTAGCTCTCCATGCATGCAAGATCATCACCAATTCAAGGTAGAAATAGGTTGGTTTTCAGCTAGGATAAAAGACCACAACAAGAACAACAATTTTCTGGTTCTATGACTATGTTGTGAAGGGTAAAAGTATTTATTTGGTGTAGAAATTTAGCAAGAATTAAGCCAAAATATAGAGATGTGATATGGGAGCAAGTTTCGGTGGAGAGACTGAAAAAAGAAGAGAAATGAACTTAGCAGAAACTTTTCCAGCATTTGCTTAATTCAACTAGGTGCAAGGTGTCAGTTTCTTAGATTAACATTTTTCCTTATGCATGTACTCCATTTGTCATGTATATATGCTACCTTATGTCACTTAGTTACTTAGTCCATTTGTCACCCAACCATTGCTGCCATTTGTCACTTAATTTTTCATGTCGAATGTCACTAATTCATAAGCATAGTCATCCTAATTTTTCATGTGTCAATTTGTCTTACCACTTGATATTTTTCCTAGACCAATTGTACATTTTAATTCATCATTTTTCCAATTGTAACAATAAATTACAAGTTTACTAATTATAGTCCACTAAACCAAAATTCAGGACATAAACAATACACAATTCACATCATGATCATTTTAAACCTTTCATTCCTCATAATATGTTAGTTAAGTGCATATATTATCTTTACGTGTGTATTAATTCATAATTCATGTGTGTATGCTAATGATATGCAAGTAACTGAAATTCAATTCATGAATTTTCAATGATATGGCCATGTGCCATATTTTAGGGTTCTAACCGTTAGTATGAAAAACGGGCTATTACAGTTTTAATACTTTTCATTCTAAACACTTGAGTGCATTGAGTGAAATCTTGGTGAGGGTGTAAAGATATGTGCTTTTGATTTCAATGCTATTATTGCTGTGATTATTATTAATATTACTTAGGAAGTTAATTTTATAATAACTTGATTCTGATCGTATGTTAATTTGATTCCATAGGATATGACAATGTATAGTATGAATGGACAGGTTGAAATTAATGATGGATTTATGTTGTAAATTTTATAATTTTGATTATAGTTTGCTTGAGGACAAGAAAAAATTTAAGTGTGTGGATGTTTGATAAATGATGAATTGACTATATTTTTACCCTATATTTAATGTATTCTTGCTTCATAGTTTATACTTTTGGTATATATTTGGTACTTAATTCATTTCAAGTGTGTTTACAAAGTATAATTGCCTTTATTGACTTAAAGAAGAAGAATTAGGATAAAAATGTGGCATAAAACAAAGAATCAATAATCTAGGAGTGTATGTTGAGTAAGTTTTACTTCTAATAAAATCCCCAATATCCCTAAGTATATGGATCGTAAACTTGTAATATTAAAGAGGTCGGTCCATGAGGAGTTGTGAACTAATCTAATCATAAGTTATCTAAGGCTTAAAAAATGAAAATATAAACTGAACAGAAAAGTATAACATGTGAAGATGGATTAATAGAGAATTGAATTGCAAAATTAACAAAAATGAAATCAAATTGAGCACCACCAACTTAACAATGGAAAATTATGCAAGAAGTACTATCAAATTATGAGAGAGGGGATTTTCCTTATCATCAACGCTAACCTAGTAATTCATGTGTAATGAGGTGTTGGTTCTAGACTATTGAAGGGAGGATTACTCTCTCTCTCATTATAATCACAAGCTCTCAATAATAATGTCTAATTAGGTTTAGTACCAAACATGTAAGCTCTCAATTACAAACAGTAATAACCCTAGTTAGTTCTTAAGCTTTCTAATAAATAATCAAGTATCACACGAGATCTCTCTCCATATAAAAGCCGATTTGATTAATTACGTGGTCAATTAGATTTCTTAACTCCCATTAACCCAACCCAATCATTTTACATTTGTTTTACCCTCTTGATTTATTACTAAAGCATGAAGTTACAACAATTAATCACAGCACCCAAGATGATTAAAACAAAAATAACTAGATTAACATTAAATCAAGTAAAAATCCCTAAAGAAAAGTTAGAACATTATAATCAAGTCATACAATCCATCTCAATCTCATAAATTTAAATGAAATAAAATGAAAGATGGAAAGAAAAAATAAACTTGGAAAGATGGAAGTTGACATTGCGGGACAGGTCTTCTTCCTTGCTCTTCCATTTCTCTCTCTATTTTCTTCTTTTTAGAGTTTTCTAAAAGTGGCAAAGAATGGAGCTCTCCGTAGGGTTATTTCTCTTTATTTATATAGTTTTTTCTATTTTAGGTAAACCTTAGGGTTTCCCTAGGTCCAAAAAGTCCCAAATGTCCCTTGATAAGTCATGTCATGATCGTGAAACTTCATTTGGCTCTCTATCACGATCATGGCATACAAGGCCACGATCGTGGCTCCCCCCAAATGGTTCTATCTAGCTCCAGGCTTCCTCTAATTATCCTCCGTTCTTCTATATCTGTTCTAAATTAAAGCTTGAAAGCATGCTCTAACCCATATAACACTTAAAACACAAACATTTAACTAAATAACACAATCCTAACCTAAACATGCACTAATCATTCAATTTAACAACTAAAAACATACTAAACTACCTACCAAAACATTATGCAACCTACCACTATCAACATCCCCACAAAAAAGCAAAACAAGAAAAACAAAATCACCCCAAAACATAACACGCACATATATGCAATAATGGGACAATGACATTAAACTTCACGAAACAAATTTAACTTCAAACACCATCTCTCAAGTTATTCTAACTTATTAACTTGTGAAACATGTGTCTAAATATTTTATATTAAATATGCATACTAATCAAGACCTCAATACCAAGTTTATTAACCCCTATCACTTACACACACACATTGATAATTATTCAGTCAATAAAAAATGTGACTACCCTTAAGTAGGTTTTCATGAAAATTCAAGTTATTCACAAAGATCGGTAGGCTTATTTGACAAAACACTATTTTTTAATATTGATTGATATGAACCTAGCCTTTTTATGTGAAGGCAAACATTTGTGATGAATGTCGATATAGTTACTTAAATAGGTTGTGTTTTTATTAAGCAACTTGGTTAGAGTGTCATTATAGCTTTTTGACACGAAGGTAAACATTTGTGATGAATGTCTCCTAGTTACTCAGCTACATCACATTCTCAACTGACTACTAGCTCTATTTATAACCCGAAAGCCAGTAGAATAGTTATTTATTTAAGATTTTCATCATTTTTCACATTTTATTATTGCCTACCTATTTTCTTTAACTCTCATGAACAAATACTATCAATGCTACTTATTCGATTGGCATAAAATTGTGAATGAATGCCACAAATTCTATAAAATTATCAATGAATGTGACAAATTCTTAGGGTGAATAAACTAGCATCATATCCTAATCAATATTTAACTAAAGTAACCTAGGTCACTAATTTCACAAACTAATAAATCTTCGCAACCTAAAAGTCTATGTTCAAAGCTAAATCAATTATGTTAAATTTTATCCATTGACACATTCACACGAATCATATCATGCAACCTAAGCTAATTAATATATGATATGCAAAATTCACATTCAAAATAAAATAAAACGAAACATAAAGATAGAATTTAAAAGAGAAAGGGTTAGAACACAAAACCATCATAGTGAAGGAGATGGTGATGGCAATAATGTTGAGACCAAATATGTTTGACACAAAGAGTGTTTGATTCAAGAGAGTAAGAGATTTAATGGTCTAGCCCATTCTAACTTATTATATAATTGAAAACAAATCTAACTGCACAATAATTTAAATCTAACTACTAAATGTTCTAATTTAGGGTCATTAGCTTGACCTTGCATCTTTTAAAATGCATCCAGATCAATTATGAGGGGCTTGCTTCCACCCATATTGCCTAATTTCAACTTTGTAGCTTGTAAATAAGCTCCATATTGGAAGACAATTAGAAGGACAACATTAATAAAATTTAGATAACCAATTAAGTTTAATAATGTCCTTTTTACTAACAAACTGTCAATAAAATAAATAATAACGAAACTCCTTGAATCTTCTAGTGAATCTAGTAGTTTGTCTTGTAAAAGGGTGATTTTTTGTTGTTCTTTTTCAGTCACCCTCATCTCTTCTTCTTCTTTCAATTCAAGAACAGAGACCTTCATATCTGTTTTAAGCTATATGTCCATTTTCATCTATTTTTCTTGTAACACCCCACTCCCACGTGGCCCGAACCTGATATCGTTGGCGATATCCGAGTCCGTGTCCCGCGAGGGTGGCGTACTACATCAGTTGGTCAAAACTCAGTATACAATTGTTTGTTTTTATTTTTCATTCGCGCGGAAAAGACAGTAATAATCTGAGCCCACAATCAGAAATACACAGTTTCAGTTTCAGCAGTAAACATTTTCAGTTATTACAATCATTCAGCAATAAGTTACAATCATTTAATGTATAAAGAGCCCTAACTAAATTAGGCTCATTACAGATACAAGCATCCTTGACAGAAAGTTCAGAATACAATTATGCGACACTAATGCAGACACGAACTGATCCCGACCTGTGCGTTGGGCACTAGACCCTGTGCGTTGAGCTTAAAGCTCTGAATACGGTGGCTGCACCGGTCACAACTGCCTTTTATCTGATCATGCATAATGGCATGAATGCACATATCCCCAAATTTTCACTAGTGGTAGCACAACCTAGTATCACTATCCAAATTTGCATTTGAAAACCGATTAAGAACAATTTATCCATGATTAACACTTCTATATCAAAGTCCAAATATTTCGAACACCTGTGGTCCGAAATCAATCAAAACAAACACATACAATCCATCCTTAACTCCACATGGCATATTGCATCGAATTTAACACATATAGGTTGAGAAACCAACTAGGTTACTCACCTCTAACTTCCGAGCCACTGCCGGGAAGTCTCGCCTACGACGGACGATCGGCGGTCTACTGGCACCTCTATAACAATCAGAATATCCAAATATTACTAATTGCACAATTTCTAATATTCAGAAATGCATATGTAGCAAATACGCTGAGTACTATACATGTTATGACATTCCTGACACTAATTCGCTATTTCTCCAATATCAATTCTAAAACCCGAATTTATAATCTCCCAATTGAATTTACTCCAGAACCAACTCAATCAACCACATTCCTAATTTCCAATTTAAAAATCCCATTTTTAGAAATTTGGGCGTTCTCATCATGCATGTCGGTCCTCGCCGCATGTGAGTACTTCCTTCCTTCACCATGGCGTGCGCCTCGCAAGGCGCATGGCGCACCTCCTCACGCCGCCATGGCATGCGATTTTGCTCGTCATGCATGCGGAGTTAATTACTCGCCGCGGCGTGTTCATCACACGTCGCGGCGTCCAACATCAGTTTCACGCCCAAAACCCAGAAATTTTCCAGATTTTCCAGTTCAAATCCGTTCTAAACACTCCAAAACAACTTTCTATACTTAACACAACTCATTTCTAACCTCAAATCCATTCAATAACAATTATTTCTCAAATACCCAAATCAAAATCTACAATTTCTCAAAACCCTATCTCATCCGAAACTCACAAATTCTCAAACAATTTATACCTTAATTCAATGCTCAAATCTAACTATTTAAAACATAAACAAGTAGAAACTTACTTGATTCGAGCTTTCAATCCTTTCAAAATCACCAAGATACTCAAATCCTCAAGCTAAACACACCCACGACAATCACGTAAAGCCCACCAAACTTCATTCTTTCGAATACCAAGTTTAGGGATAGATTGATGATGATGGAGGGAGCAATTAACAAGAAGAAATTGAAAGGAAACAACCAAGAACATCCACGAAGAAGGAGAGAAGAAGAAAATTCACATTGTCTTTCAAAGAAAAAGGAGAAATCGTGGCCAACCAAATTCAAAGCTTAGGGATAGATATATATACGGATTTTAAAGCTAGGGACATAATTGGCCACTCATTTGCCACATTCTTAGGGTCTAAAAATCCAATTCTTGTTCTAATTTCTCCCGATTTCGCAATGACTATAACTAATAAATCTTGAAATCTTAATTCAAATTACCTTGTGCCACTTGTCAATCAATTTCAGAACCGGAATCCAATTTATCAGTCATTAAGCCAATTTTCCGGTCCGGACCCATAACTCGAAACATTCCGGAAAAATTCCTATAAATCGTCAAAAATATAAAACACATGATCCTACACCCAAATTTCTCAAACCTCTAACTTTCAATTTTCCACTACAATTCACATATCAAATCGTAATCTATACTATTTCCAATTCACACAATTTTTATCGGGAATATATCATACATGTATGTACCTACATATGCTTGTGCCAAATAACTCAGTCCTCTACAATCAGAGGCCAAACGAATGTCTACATTTCAAATATGCAATGCAACAACCTAGCCTGTGCCAATTTACCAATTTACCCTTCCCCTCGAGGACGGGATGTTACAGCCTCGCCCTCGCGAGGGGCGAGGTTCCAAATCCCTTTTTTTCTTCTTTTTGTCAAACCGAAATTCCAACACCAATAACTTTTTGTACACAATTCAGAACATTACAAACCATGTCTCGTTGGAAAGATTATGAAAATCTCTACAAGTTTCATGTAGATCATAAAAATCAATTTCACCCCTAAGGTTGTCAAAAATCCAATCGAAGCTTCTGTCCAGTCAATGCCTCTCAAAACAGTGCAGTATTTTGTAAAATCCATAACTTCCCATTTCTTCAGTCAAAAATTATCAAATAAATATCAATACAAAGACAAAGACAATACCTACAACTTTCATGAACAATATGAAATCAAATTCAGTGACTAACTAGGTCAAACAATTCAGTGAATGTTGCTGCCCCTGAAAGTACTCAATCTGGACAGTAATTTTTAAAACAGTATAACTCCTTGTACACATGTCAAGAAAATCACTACACTATATCGCTGGAAAGATAAAACACATTACTACACTTTTCATGCAGAACTCAGAATGCAATTCCATCCCTAACAATTTCAAACTTGTCATGCAAGTTTCTACTGATCAGGGCAGTTAATAACCTAATGCAGATTCAGTGTTTGAAAACTCATAACTTCCAAATCTAATCTCCAAAAATCACATGCTATATACCATTTTCAACTTTGCAGAATATCACTCAAGCCAATTCAATTCACAGAAATTGCTAAAATTGTTTCCAATCAGAATGTGCACAAAATCGACACTTAGGTTAGGTTTCACCAAATGGCACAAAATCAGTCAATATTACACAGTGCATATCTCCCAATATACAGATCTAAAAATTGCAAAATCAGTGGGACTGGAAATCTAACTTAATAGGCTTCAACTTTCATGAAGACTATTTTTACCAATTCCTTCTAAATTAATTTAGAAAAATCATCAAAACAATTAGGTCATTGGTTCAGTTACTATTCACACAGACCTCGACTGTAACTTTCCAAGCCAAAATTCAACCTCTTAAGGCTAAAATTAGACAATACCTATTTCACACAAAATTTTATCCAATCAACTAAAGTTTCATTAGGCATAAACCATACCTCATTTGCATAACCACACAATTAGTTATGATCAAAACAGTATAATCAGTACAAAACCAATTTTCCAGCTTTGGTACTAACCTTAGATCCTATCACTTCCAATGCCAATAACACATCACTAAGCATCCAAATGGACAAGAAATAAGTCACTAGATCATTCATACATTCACTTAGGCTACTAGTCACAATTTGGCAGCATCCTATTCAAGTAGTTTTCATTAATCTCCCATGTCAAAAATCAATCCAACACTAAGTTAAAACACACTTCAATCATACTACTTCATCAATCAAGTCATATTCAACATAATCTTATACCCAACTATTTAAACTATACTTTTCATAAAATTTAAGCATCATAAATCATGATTTATGCACCAAATTTACCAAT
Source organism: Erythroxylum novogranatense (assembly GCA_029891385.1). Taxonomy (NCBI): domain Eukaryota; kingdom Viridiplantae; phylum Streptophyta; class Magnoliopsida; order Malpighiales; family Erythroxylaceae; genus Erythroxylum; species Erythroxylum novogranatense. The sequence continues at coordinate 35,074,681 of CM057233.1, read as the reverse complement.
TAATGCATCTAACCACTACAACTTCAAAAGCTTAATGAAATTCTTACCTAATTAAAGCTTCCTCTTAAATGCTTCAACTACCAACAACTTCTCCACTTCACTTCACACCCACACCATCACGATCATAGTAGAAACTAGGAGGTTCAAGCTTGTAAGCATGAAAGGTTGGAGGAAAATAGCAATTTAAGCTAAGAAAAATTGAGAAAATGTCGATGAAGGGGAAGAGAAGAAGGTTGCGCAAGAAGATTAAGATAAGCAAATAAACTCACAAGTTTCCTTCATTAATCATGGAACATCCGAGAATACAAGCCAACTTTTAATGAGATGGATATGTGTCACTATGGTACTTGTCCAAGTTGAAGAAGAAAAAGACAAAATGAGAAAAGGACAAAAACATATAATAGGATTTCTTAAGAAACCCTAATGAAATTTGACCCAATCAATTCCAATGGCCCTCATTTCAATCCCAAAATAATATACCCAATATTGTAGTGCCATTGGATAGCAATTTTCGCTATCGAAAATCAACTGGTTCTCCACTTGGCGATTTTTCCGGTCCAGGAATTTTCTCCGAAAAATTTCAAAAAAATTCATATAATTCCCGTAAAATGTAAAGCACACAAAAATGCAGTCCCATAAAATTTTCAAATACAATATCCACATTATTCACAATAAAATTCCATTTAGGCCCAATACCGGGAAATAATCATGAATGCATGTACAGATATTGCATGTGCACAATTTCATTGTTTGACCAATACCAGTATGCATAACATTATCCCATTAGTCCTAATCACTCTCGACCTTTGCCAAATTACTATTTTACCCTTCCTGTCGGGGGTGGGATGTTACATTTCTTCTTTTTGTTTTGAAGATTCGACCACATCAATTTTCTTGAATGAGTCACCCTCCTCCTTCTTCTCATGGTCTTCTATAAGGTAGGATTTAGCTTGTTTTTCACTGGTTGATAGTTCATCATAACGCTAGTTAAAATAAACTAGACTAATACTATAGTAGTGGTGAGTCTTGGTCGATCCTACAAAGAGTCCGTGTAAAGTTATTGAAATGAAATTAATTGGTATTTAGGGTTTTTTTAGGGGGTTTGGTTTAATAACAAAATAAAGTAAAACAAACCTAGTGAAAACAAATAAAAGAAATATAAAAAAAGATAAAAGTGGAGAATACGATAAGGATCTAATTGTTTAGTTCAATGTCAGTCTACACCTTAATTAAACATATTTCAATAATTTGTTGTTCTCAACCTTTTAAAAACTATTAATTGTGGGTTAATAACTAACTCGAGTTTTCCCTTATATATTATTTAATTAAGATACGATCGTTAATTAAACCTAACTATTGAATAACCTAGGATAAGATCATTAGATTCAATTAGGTAGTAGCATTACAAATTAGGAAAACCAATCAATCAATGCAACAATCACATTTGATGCGTCATTTAACTTAGGTTATGTTATCCTTAATGATTACAAATCATTAGTCGCTATAAATAAATTTCAAATATAACAATCATGAATTATATAAAATTCTAACTATGGGTTCATACACAAATAATTGAACGATAACAAGAATATGATTATTCATATATAAAACCCAAGTCAATTAATATAGGATAACACAACTGATTTCTAAAGAGATAAATAAACAAGAAAACAATGGAAAAATACACTTAATCAGGTCTTTGGCGTCGATGTCACCTCTAAACCAGCATCGAGAATCTACCCCTCTATGGGCCTCTCAACGTTGAGAACTTTGCCTCTCTTCTTCACTAAGAACAAGAGGTCCCAATATAATTTTGCTTTAGCCCCAAGCCCAAGAGAGTCCCTCTGTCTGAAGACACCTTCCAAGAACACTCTACAACACCTCACTTTTTTTTTCAAAACCAATGCTACTGTTCTCCTCTTTTGTTTAAAACCAATGCATGCTTAAAACCCTCATTGATTCTCCTCTGCTATGTCTACGATTTTTCTCCTCTTGCCCAACGTTGCCGTTTCCCTCAATGCCTCTAACGTGAGCTACGTTTTGGTCTCTCCCTATGTCTATCCACCTGCACTACATTTTGTTCTTCTTGTATTCGTTTCATCACTATATTCCAATTACTGAGCATTTTGTTCATGTGTTGTTTGTCATTTTAAGCCTTCTTGCCTTGGCTGTGCGCTGGTATTTTCTTCATCTTGCTTTTCCATTTTGCTCCTTCTCTAGTTGCTATCATTTTCTCCATGTGTTGATGTTGTTTTCTCTTCTCTTCCAACTGCCTTATACATTGTCATTTTTATCCTCTTGTGTTATTTTGTTTGGCAAATACTTTGTTGTCTTCTTTTCGACTGATTCACGAGAAAGTTGTCTCATTTAAAACTCTAGGTTATGAATAGAAGAGGCATGGTCTTCTGTTACTTGTTTAAACTTTTCTTCCAGTCTCTTCTAGGCCTCTTCCATGCTCAAGAGCTTGTCCATGATCTTGTCCAATTTAGAATCCCATGAACCGGACTCTTCTTGCTGAAATCCTAATAGGTCTTGATGTTCTATGTGAATCGTTACATTATTAGACCAATATAAATTTGGGAAGTTCTGCCAACCTGGATTGTACGCATTCAAATAAGGATGAAGAATTCCTCGACCAAATTGTGCATCACTAAAGTCCATAGGGGTCTTTTACTCTCCTTAATGTATTTCCTCCACCATCTTTCTCTCTATCTCTTCTTGGCATTTAATCTTGCAGATTCCTCATTATGCCCTTGTAATGTCCAAATTCATGAGTCTTCTACTTTATGCCCAAACATCCTTCTCTTTTTTTTATTTCTTATGATTTGGTACTATAATCACAATAGTTGGTGAAAATTCCTTAGACTAAAAAAATTAAACTAATCTCACTAACTCCCCGACAATGGCGTCAAAAATTTGTTGAACAAGTTTTACTTGTAATAAAACCCTCAATATCTTCAAGTATACAGATTGTAAACTTGAAATGTTAAAGGTGTCGATCCCCCGAGGAGTCGTGAACAAGTCTAATCCTAAGTTATCTAAGGCTTAAAAAATTAATGAAATGAAAATAAAAAATGAACAGGAAAGTAAACATGTGAAGATTGATTGATAGAAAATTGAATTGCAAAACTAACACAAATGAAATCAAATTGAGCACCACAAACTTAACAATGGAAAATTATGTGAGAAGAATTACCAAATTATGAGTGAGGGGATTTTTTGTATCATCAATGCTAAACTAGTTATTTATGTGTAATGAAGTGTTGGTTCTAAACTATCGAAGGGAAGATTACTCTCGCACATTATAATCACAAGCCCTAAATAATAATTTATAATTAGGCTTACTATCGAGCATGTGATCTCTCAATTACAATCAATAATAACCCTAGCTAGTTCTTAAGTTTTCTAATAAACAATCTGTCTCACATAGATCTCTCTCTATATAAAAATAGACTTGATTAATTACGTGGTCTATTGGATCACTTAACTCTTACTAATCCAACCCAATCATTTTGTATTCGGTTCACCCTCTCGATTTGTTACCGAAGCATAAAGTTACAACAATTAATCACAACACCCAATGAGATTAACAAAAAAATAACTAGATTAACATTAAATCAATTTAAAATACATAAAGAAAAGTTATAACATTATAATCAATCCCAAATCCATTGTCGTACAATCCATCTCAATCTCATACATTTAAATGAATGAAAATGAAAGATGGAAAGAAGAAAATAAACTTGGAAAGAAGGAGGTTGACGCTGCAGAATAGGTCTTCTTTCTTGCTTGTCCCTTTTTATCTCTATCTTCTTCTTCTTCTTGGAGTTTTCCAAAAGTAGCAAAGAATGGAGCTCTCCCTATGGTTTTTTTCACTTTCTGTATATAACTTTTCTATTTTAAGTAAACCTTAGGGTTTTTCCAAATCCAAAAAGTACAAAATGTTCCTCAGTAACAAGAGGTTGTTTGCGCTGTCTGTCATGCAGGCCACTATCGTGGCAGACAAGGCCACAATCGTGGCTCCCCCAATTGGTTATGTCACAAGCATGGCCTATAACCACGATCGTGGGCTTGATTCTAGCTCTGGCCTTCCTTCGATTCTCCTCCGTTCTTCCATATTTATTCTCCAACACTAACAAATAGATCAAGGCACCTGAAATACACAAACATTTAACTAAATAACACAATCCTAACCTAAAAATGCACTAATTATTCAATTTAACAACAAAACTACCTACTAAACCATTATGCAACCTACCACTATCAGTGCACAACTATGCACTTTAACATGTCCGTGCATTTTTGCAATTTGCAGCAAATTTTGATTACATATGGTTTGATGCATGGCCATTCATGTCACTGTGCATATCCTAAAAACCTAGATTTTCTTATAAAATTGATTTTCCAAAGGCAAATAAAAGGAAGAGACTTTGGGAGGTGATTTCCATAAGTGGAGAACATCTAAAAGGGCTGATTTTCATCCCGAGATGCAGGAAAGAAGAATAAATCATCGAAAGATCCATCGGAACACAAGATCAAGCCTCTACATCGTAAGAACATTATATAGAAGACGATCGGGGAGGTTTGGAATTATAAGCGCATTGTTTCTACTCGCATTTTTGTTTATGTATGTTTGATTTAGTGTTTGATAATGTGAAACTAAACGCCCAGTTGATATTTAGGTGAGATGATCCTTATGATAATACTTTATATAATTTGATTCCTTTATTAATGTATTTGGTTTTATTGATTATTGTGATTTGATTACGTGTTTTATTGAAATCTGATTTCATACTAGAGATTAAGAAATCCTAGTGTGAATAGATCTACCGTAATTAGAAGGAGTTGATTGCAACCTTAAAGATAGGATGACATAGATCCTCCAAATTAAGGTCAAACTTAATAAAAAAAACTCATAAATCAGTAACGTAATCCTATAAGATTTAACCTAAGTAATTTACATAGAAACCTTAGGATTAGCTATAGTAGACTCAAGGTCAGCTACTAACATACCATAGGAGTCTCCACAGTCTAATTAATCAACAAGCAATTGTATGATAAAAGATCAATCTATTAAGATTTTAGGGAGATTCGATCCTAAATACTAATTTCTGATAATGATAGTTTTCTACATGAATTCCACTATCTCTGTGTTCATTATTGTTTCCTATTTCTTTAATTTCTTTAATTTTTATTTTCTTTTTATTAAATATCTAAAATTAATCCATAGGCTAGATAATAGGGGAAGGATAATTACTAGTATTCATAGTCATTGTGGGATCGACCTGTTCTTGTCACTACTAACTATAGCTATGTCGTTCACTTGCATTTATTATATATTTGACCAACTCATGAAATAGGTCCATCAAAATTCAATATTGAATCTTCTATTTTTGCTACTTTAATTCAATATAATAAGAAAACATGAATAATTCTCGTAAAAAATATAGTCTTGCATTAAGTCAATGAGTTAATCTAAAAAAAAATAGGTATTGGTTCATCTCAGCTAGATCTACATCTCAATTAGTTTATACTCAAAGAAAGAAAATCACAACAAATAAGAAATTAGATAGCATTCTTATAGATACTAAATCTTTATATTCTTGATGAATGTTAATGAACTTTTTTTTCCTCTAAGTTCACTCTTTTCTTAATCCTAGTTGCTTCTTATTGACTTTTCCTGTTTTCCCTTTTCTTTTTCATGATCTCCCTCTTAAGTATGAAACCTTAAAATTTTTGACCAATATGGGTTAAACATGGGACCAAGTTTGTCCCTATATTGATTAACCCAACTCTCTTAAATTTTCTCGTAATAATCATTGCCTATATAGGTGATAGACACAGTGCCATATTACAACTATATTAAAGAATATAGGTTGAAAACAATACCACTTTGGTAAAAGCTCAAGGAAATAAAATGAATTAATTTTGAAAAAGGAAGGAATATCAGTACATATTAGTGTCGTGTTTGTTCATATAACAAACTCTCCCAGAAACATAATATTCTATGTTAGAAAATAGGGATGGAATATGGTAACGTGTTGGTTCCATTCTAAGTCTGTAGAATAAATTCATACCAAAATTTCTCTAACTTGACTTGAATATTTTTAATTTATTTTTTCTCCATTAAGAAACTAAAACAAAGCTTGAAACAAAATATATATGATTTTAAGTATCAAGTCCTATAAAACATTAAAACATAAGGATAATGCCCTTAAAACTATACTAAAACATAGCATATTTAGTGATTATCAGTGGTGGTTTAAAGGACAAATCATTTAATCATTTTAATGCTTTACTTAGAAATAAAAACTTGTGTCAACTATTTTATCTTTGTAAGTATTCCTTAAAATTATTGTATAATCATCTTAAAATTTATACAAATGAATTGATGATCCTTCGATGAATAATTATATTTATTTATTGATATATTTATTTTACAAGATATGTTAATCTATTCCCATACATATTATTTTTATGAGTTTATATAACATTAACTTTTAAATATCTTAAATAAGGAGATTTTAATTATTGAACTAAGGAATTTCCAATCTATGTTTTGTGATAACAAAATATAAGTTATACTAATAAGTTTATTAGGTTGGTAAGGAGAAATATAAAACAAGATGTATCTATAACTCAAGAAAATAATTCATAAATGTGATAAAGCAAAGTTGAAGTTTGTAATATTTTAAGTGAAGATCATGTTAAGACAAAAAGAAGATCAAGAATTTATAATATTAATTGTAATCTCATTTAACCACTTTAAGGATCTTATAGGCTCACCATGCATAAACATTCCATATTACTTTATTACATAAGTCTTTTCATTCACGAAGAGTTAATAAAGTTTTTATTTTAAAAGCAAAGTCTTTTGATAATTCTAACACTCTTTTGGGGACATTTTGAAAGTTTTTTCAATTATAATTGTATTAAACAAATGAAATATGGGTATTTTAAGTTGTTAAAATCACGAGTTTGGAGAGATTTGGCCTACTAAATATAGGTTAATGATCAGCCAATGTAGGTTCAATGTGTACCATAACCATCTTCTAACTTATTGATTGACTAGTAGGGTGATGTGCTCGAATAATGTCACTTTTAAGGGACACATTAGTAGATCAATAGGCTCTAACAGTCAACCATTATACTCTAATAGTTGACCAATTTGGCTTAGTGGTTAATCCATGTGCAACGACTAGTAAATATTGTGCATTTAATACATAGTAGTTAACTAGTATGACTTATTTAATTAGAACCGATCATTATAACAACTATTTTTTTTCTAACTGCTAGTATGGGTCCTAAAACTCTATAAATACCTATTTCTCATTGATTCTTACATTAAAAAAATTATTTGGGTGTCTTATACCCATAGTTTAAAGTTTTTATCAAACATTTAAGTATTTATTATCTCATATATACGTTAATAAGCCTCTTTGGTATTATTAAAGTGGTAAAGTATGATATTTTGAGTCATGAGTTTCTTTTATGATTTTGTACATTTTACTTAGGGATATTCTAACTGGCATTGAGATTTCTCGTTTCCTTGAATGACGATTATAAAATTGTTCCTCTTTATAGAAAAAAAGATTTTACAAAGTTTAATCTTTGCCTTAAAAAAGAGTTATAATGGAATTCTAAGAAGAATCTTGGGAGTCCATATAAGCAAAGGTTGTTTATTAAACTACTATAAATCACTTTACACTTCTCTTTCCTTACCCTTTTTATATTATTTATTAAATTTGTTATTGAATTTTTATTATTGATATCATCCTTTATCCTTTATAATTTGTGCTCATTATTACACTAAGTAAATATTTTATTTAATTTTTTTTGGTAATTTAGAAAGTATATATATATAATTTGAAATTATGTACAACTTGAGATTGTCCAAACTACAATCTCTAGTCTAAATCTGAAATTAACCTACATAAGATCAACATGAGCCCTACTAAATTTCCTTCAATCTAGACAACACAAGAACAATAACCATTACTTCAATCTCATTTGCTATGACAGAACCTTCTCCTAGGAATTCAACACCATACCCAACCTCAGTAAGCAATTAAACCAATCCACACCCCTAAAAGATTGTATCCCCTTGGTGTCCTACTATTTCTGCAATGCTCAGTGGAAACTAAGGTATCTCGACATCTGTTGTTCTTCTTCTGTTTATGGCAAACACCTTCCTAGTGCTATCAAAGGAGAAGATCCCTATACTAATAAAAGTTCCTTAAGACAAGTTTCGCATATGGCAATACACCAAAGCTTAAACTTGTGATAAGTTTCAGAGGAGTCTAAAATCCAAAGAGACAAGCAATTATTTGAACATTCAGCAAACACAATGAGACCAGAAGCTATCGCATATCTCTGCAATGGAAGGGGTTAAAAGCTTCGGATAGTTGTCCTCTCCACCTTCCTTAATGTGTGTTGTATTCCTTTGACCATGACTATCCTTGGGTGTAGGAGACTAGGCCTTCTCTACTTTGCTGTGTGTTTTGGTGGTTTGGATGGTTCTTTCCTAACCGGATCTCTTTACCTCATCCGTGGCCACTAAGTTGCATGTACTCCTTCTGATTCACTTGGATTGTTGTTTGTGCTGATTCCTTCCATTGAGGTTTAACTGTTGGGACCCGATTTCGGAACCGGACCCCAACCAAAAAAACGGAATCATAAATCGAACACATTTACAAAACATGAGCAAACTTATACTTGGCGAAAGCGAAAGAAATCGAAAGCGAAACGAATTGGCTCGGAATCAAAGCAAACAAACAGTTCAATTGAACTGAAACAAATTTTCGACATCCGAGAACGTGTAACTTAGAAAAACTAGCGTTGGAAACTTTAGGACAACCGGCCTAAACCAATCCAAAACCGACATAAATTTTTTTTCATTCTTGATTTTATTCATCTTTATTCAATCTCATACAAAGCAATACACTTCTTCAATTTGGAATTCATCAATTCCATTACCTCAATCAAAAAATCAAATCATAATATTCTTCTTATACAATTATACAAATCCCATAATTCATCTTTTAAACGTTTTATTCTTCTTTTGCCATAAAATCTCATGCATGATAATCAACCATACACAAAAAGCATTTCAATATTTCAAATCCATCACATCAATAATCAGACCTCCTGTCCGGAATACAACCAAAATTAATCATATTCATATACACATATAGTACTTCAACATCCAAGGCACATTCACAATTCGATTCTATACACAATTCCATAATTCATTTACATCAAAGAAATACATGCTTACAAAATCTTAATGGCATTCCAAGCCATGTTACAACATCAATATCAAAATTCAAAATGCACAAGATACAAAGATCCCAAAATTCTCAACATGTCTGAGATCTAAATCTTACAACAAATTAACTTAAAAGCCAATCATATACGTAACGAACGGACGTCTAGACTTTCTTTCTTCCGATCTCTATCTTGATACCTGGAGATGGGGATGAAAGGGGGGTGAGCTTTACAACTCGTGGATAACACGTTTATAATAAAAGATAAGCAAAAACCTTGAAAACAGTTCACTTGTCTTAGAAAACTTTCATTAAGTTTATAAAACGCATGTTTTCTAGGCTTTCAGCCAAAATCCATAAGTTGCAAATCATGAATGCATCAAACTTGATCAAACATAACATGAGCGCATAAACACATCATAATGGTTTGGCTAAGTCCAAATTCATGACGCACTACACATTTCTATCGAAATGGTCTTGTGTAGTCGTAATTTCTTGAGGGAGTCCTTGAAGGAGCTCCGTGCCACTAGCAGGCAGGCAGGAGAAGCCTATTCTTGGGTCAATGTGCACATGACAGTTCTTGAGGGACTACCACAAACCCACTTAACACATAGCTTTCAAAATCTTGTAACTTGTTGCCCAAAATGGCACTTTTCTTGAAAACTTGCTTATCATATACTTGATGTATATCTTGAAAACCATTCTTGAAAATATGATTTCATAACACGCATCTTTTTCAAAATATCACTCAAATCATGTAACAACATATAGCATGTTTCACAAGTCATTCATAAACAATAATGTAGCACTTATGATGCAAGTGAAATCAGAAAACTTCTTTGATTTAAAGAAAATAGTAGTAGCTTATTTAAATTATAAACATGTACCCACCTAAATTCCTTGCTTGGATACATGCTTAAAAGATGTCTCTCCTCTTGATCCTCTTGCCTTACTTGATTCCCTTTATCAAATGCAAAAATTCCCATTCAATAGGAATACAATTTAAGGACCCATATATTGCATATTCACTAAGATAAATTCTAAAAACTCAAATTCTTCCAAAAGTCCAAACATTCAGGTCAATTTTCCATGGTCACTATGATCAAGTAAATGAAAAAATCTGGTAATATTCTCTTCTAGAAAAATGTTCCCCATTGTCTTAAGTTTCTAATGACTCCAAAATCATTTAATTTGTTTCAGAAATCCGAAAGTTATAATCCAAACATATTGGGACTATCCTTATGTTGAAATAAGAATCTATACTCAACTTCCACCCAAAATTTGAGATCTTTAAAAACTGATTAAAAACTTCCTTTCTTTATAAAACTTGTAGACCTTTGTCTCTAGTTTACAACGAATCAAAAATCACCTCATTTGGATATCTACAAAAAACATTATGCCCAAAATACCAAAGCATGTCTATGTAGGAAGGTTGAGCTCGCCGCGGCGAAGGGTGAGCTCACCACGGTGAAACCCAGAAGCTCGCCGCGACAAGGGCACTTGCTTGTGCCCGCCACGACGTGCACACTTACGTCCAAAAACCTCTTGAAACCTGATTTTTCGACATTCTTCGTCTACATTCTTCCCATATGTCAAAAATAACTCATCTTAACCCTAAATCATCATTCCTACTTCATTTCTAAACTCATACCAACCCAAAATCATCCACAAACAACATAATCATTAACCCTAAAACCAAACATATGCTTTAACTCATTCTACCACTCCTAACACATAATCCTCTCTTAACTAACATCAAAACATGTTTCATTCATCAAATCAAGAGGAATGATGCTTATACTTACTTGATTTGGCTTCAAATTCTTCAAATTCTTCAAAGATCTCCAAACCCTAGCTTTCTCTTCTTCTTCCTTTGTCTCCAACGACACTCTCCCTCTTTCTCTTCTCATTCACAATTTTCTTCTTCTAATTCATACTCTTAATGAGTGGGTAATGTCCACTTTTCCCTCCAATATAAGCCTTATAACTCTTAGACTTAAGTGTCATGCCCAATTTGCCCTTATGTATTCTTATAACTTTAATACTTCAATTCAGAAATTGAAAATCTTAGGGACTGAATTGAAATTCGAATCCTTCAGATAACTTGTAGCCCCATGTCTCTAATTTATTTAAAACCAAGAATCAACTTAATTAGATTTCTACAAATCAAGATATCATCAAAATACCTAAACATGTTCAGAAAAATGTCCAACTCAAACTCTTTAATCAATCCTCTCACTTTGATTCAATCAATATCTTTTTCAAATTAATCTCAAAAATCACAAATTTTCATGGAGATATAAGGGATGTCTTAGGAATCCAACACTTCAAAAATCGGATCAATCGGATGTCGGACGGAAAAGTTAGAAGCAAAGGAATGGGCAAGGGTCGGATCACCCTAGACAGTAACAGCAACTTGTAAAAATCATAACTTCCTATTTCATCGCCCAAAATTTCCATACTTTACACCAATGGAAGATTTGAACATGGTTGGGTCAGTCGTGCTAGGCCCAAGCCCAGACTCAGAATGGCGCATGGGCCAATAGGCTTAACCCCGCGTTGCATAACCAGTTTTGAGGATTTTAAGTTGCTATTCCTCAACCAGTTTGCTACAAGTAAACGGCCACAAAAGGCTGCCTTGGAAGTAATGCAGTTGACCCAAAGAAGGAACGAAAGTTTGCGGGAGTTCATCACCCAATTTAACAATGAAGCTGTTGAAGTCCCTGACTTCACCTGCTCGTTCATGTTGGCTGCCTTGATGAGCAAGAAGAGGGATGAAGAGTTCAAGAAGTCGCTGGCTCTCGATCAGCCCAGGTCTATTCAAGAGATAAGAAATCGGACAGATAAATACATCCAGCTGGAGGAAGAGTTGAAAACACAAAACGTAGAGCAGATGACTGCTGGTCGAGTAGTAGAGCCGATGATTCACATAAACGGCAGAAGAATCAGTGTAACATCCCATTACTAGAGGGAAGGGTAGGATGGTTAATGTGAGTAATAAGAGTAGAGATGCACTTCCATGTTCATGCATGATATGCCATACACTTACACATAAATAGTGAATATATTTACACATGAAAATAATTGTTCATGCATTCATGAATAATTCTGGGTATAATTGGAATGAATTGAGAATCTTGAATGTTATTACAATGAAAATTTTATGAATTAGTGAAATTTTGATATTTTGAATTTTGGTGGGAAATATTGTATTTGTATACGTTGGTGAAGTTATGGAGTATTGAGAAAGATATATTTATAGTAGGGAACAAGAAATAAATTAAATAAAGATTTGGAGATAGTTGGGTTGTAAAGATGATTGTTGTATTGGAAAGAGGGGAACTAAATGGAGTTAGTTGTTGGAGTTATGTACATATAGTGCCCTGGAAAGCAAGTGTGTTTACATGTAACTTTATCTTCTTCAGCTACAGTTTTGTAATGAAAATATTTATTATTAATAAAACAAAAGAGTTTGGTTTTATCTGTATGAGCATTATATATCTGGTCATAAGGTACCAAGATTCATTTGTAAGTAATATACATATACATAGAGATGTATGGAAACATGTATATTATTAGAATCAATTAATTGATTCACAGTTGAATAATCAAGTTGGTCGTTTGATTATGGTTTAGATCGTAGTGTTGCGATTTATCTCCATATAAGTAATGGAGTTTACTTAAAGGGAATGATGAGTTTCATATCATGATAGTAGTAGATTATCGATAATGGCACTATTAAATGAACTCGAATCAAGTATGTTTTCAAGAATAAAGTGGGCGTTACTTTAATCTTAAAACATACAACTTAAGCATTCGCTTATTATGAACCACAATCTTGATGAGTGGTGAACTCATATGTGTTTCATTATAATTTTGATATGATCGAATGGATTTTTACAGGTATTAATCCAGTTTCGCATGTTGGAATTATTAATTGAAACATGTATCGTGAATATTCACTCAAATAAAGAGTTTATAGTGTTATCATCTCTTAGATGTTTTAAGGAGATTTGGTGATTAAATCTGGCGCCATGAGTTTGATGGACTAGCTACCCATCAAGTCTTAACACTAAGATGAGATCTTATGTGTTAATTACCATATAAAGTAAAATGAGAGATCTAGAAGGAAAAACCAACATAAGGGCAAAACGGTAATTTTACCCTTTGTTGTGCGGATGGCTATAATAAGGTTCTAAATAGGGTTTGCAATTGGACTTATTCTCATAATATTTAATAATTCAAGAGTTCAACTAATTGTCTTTAGTGGAATGACATTTAGTTAATAAGCTAGAATTAATTCCAATGAGATTGAATTATTTCGGGCTTATGGAGCTTGAATTATCAAAGTCCAATAAGATTCCCCACTTGGCTTTAAGGAAGGTTATCAAGCTAAGTAAGAAGTAGTTTGGAGGCTTTAGAAGTCCATAATTGAATGATGGGCTTATACTAATTAATGGTTAATTGGAAGCCCATATGTTCATTTAGAAATGGGCTTGTTTTGGTTTAATGTAATTGATTAGATTAATTATATTAAAACAATTTTTTTAAACGGAGAAGAAGCAATTTCGAAATTGTGTTAGGTTAGATGTGTAACCACACATTTGACATTAAAATACTAAATAAAGATGGTCTTTATTATGGTTCATCATTATGAAATGGAGTTATGAACTTACCATTAAATGGTTTAATGGTTGGCTTTTAATGTTGGCATGTAACCTATTTGCATTCATTAGATTAAAGATGAAAGATGTGCATTAGATGGACCATCTTCCTTCTTTCTTCTTACCAAAACTGAAATGGGTATTCAATTATAGGTTATGGTCTTTTCAAATAGCCATTTTAAAGATAAATGAAGTAAGTCTCATTTATTGGCTATTTGATGAGTGATTAATGTAAGAAGTGATGCATTGGATGCCTCTCACTCTTTCCATTGATGCATATTTCGAAATTGAGAGGTAAGAAAGGGTTCTTGCGTGTTTTTTAGACATTCTCTCTTTTCATGCAAGGGAGAACCGAAATTCCTAAGTGAAAGAATTGAAAGAGTTTCAATTTTGGTTCTTCTTCTTCTAAGAAAATCTCCTCCAAATATTTCTTCTCCTTTCCCACCAAAGGATTTTGTTAAACTAGTTGTCCTTGAAGAACTAGTGGTAAATCTAATTGGTAGAGGATACTACTACAAGGAAGAAGATAGATTGCTAAAGGAAAAGACTCAAAGGCAAAGGATTTGGATACCAGAAGGAGAGGATAGCGCAGCGAGGATTTAAAGTTGTAGCGAAGGAGTCGGTAATTCCTTTTATCTTGTTCTTGGTTTTATTATCCTTATACCATATCATGTATGGATTAGCATGTTGATTTGGATATATTGCTTCCGCTGCAAGATGATTTCTTAAAAAGTTTTGAAATCTATCGTTTCTCCAAACTAAGCATGCTTTCTTTTCCGATCCAACAATTGGTATCGAGCGGTTTTTCATGCATGATTTGGTTCCTATATGGTGGATGCATGGGTTGGCAATCTTTTATGTATACTGCATATTTTATGTGATAGAAATATATATGGTGTATGTTGCTCTTTTGGTTGTCCATAGAAGTTAAATTTTATCTTGTAAAATTTCTTCTTTTGGTCAGTAACAAGGAGGGTGGTCTATCATCACCATGTTTCCTCCTTAGTTTCTTTTTTTCTATTTTATTTGATTTTGTAATGTACAATTTGATGTAATGATGAAGAAGGAGCAGCCATGGATTGAAGAAATGGAAAGGTAAAATTTTGGTGTATCCTTTTGTGTTTTGGCATAAGTTTTGTGAAAACTAAGTTGCTGGAATTTTGTTTCAATGAATCATATTTCAGTTATGATTGGAAAACAAGTGCTGGTTTTTTGTTTCAAAGAATCCAATTTCGGTTTTGCTAAAATACTAAGTGTTGTGTTTAATTTTCATGAAATGAGTTTCGATTTTAATAAAACAAGTGCTGGAATTTTTTGTCAAAACAAAGATTTGGTTTTCTAAAATCTAGTGCTGGAATTTTATTTTTCAAATGACAAAATTCTAATTTCATAAATGCCATTACATTTTGTTTACCGAATGGGCCGGATCATGTTAGCGAAGAGTTCGAAGCGGAAGATCCAAGATGAAGAAGCATATTTTGGGCCTAAAAGGCTTGTAATAATTTTATGTTTCTAGGATGGACAATCAAAAGTGGCTTTATTAGTTCATGTGATGAATGGAGAAATGAATGCTTGTAATATGTGATATTATGTTATTGCATGTCATTTAGAAAATTGCCAACCCTAGGCCTTGCCATGCATTCATTATGTATGAGATATATAATGAAACAATATATGATGGATAATAAATTGCATCTAGACAAGATGGTATTTAAAACTTAAAGCCCAAAAAGATTCAGTGGGAGAGGATGCTCTTGTGAGAGTCCACGGTCTCCAAATGATGGCCCGTTTACATGTGGTGAAGTGTTACTCCCCATCGGAGGGCATGGATCCTAGATCTTGCATGGATTGGGTTTCCTTAAGGATAAGTCCACTTAATGATAGCAAATATGACCTCCCACCGAGGCATGATTTGTAGGTATCTTTAGTGAATGAATCAAATGGTTATACACTCAACATTTTTTATCAATAAACTGCCCACCGTAGCTCTGTTGGTAAAAGTATGGACCAAATTAAGACGCTTCTTAAAAAATTGAGCATGAGATGCTTGGTAGTTTTTTGAGTGGGAGGGTCCCAGTTTTTCTTTTAATAGATAAGATGGCCCACCGTCACTTAGTCTGTTATAGATAAGAAAAATAATCGTCGTATAATGTTTTAATTTTTTAAGTTTTGTTAAATCTATCATCATGCATACATGCATCATGATTTTATACAAAGTTCCATAAATTGTTGACTAGTATGCTCATGTTTTAATAATTTATATTTTCAGACATAATCAACCACAAAATGAATCCACTCACCCTGCTCTTGACTAATAACAAATTGGAAAATGGAGACAAGTTTAATGAATGGAGACGTAACCTTGACATTGTTCTTCAATATGAACGTATTTCATGGGTGTTAACTGAAAATGAGCCTACACCTCTAAGTGGAGATGCAACTCCTGAGCAAGTCCAACAACATGAGCGTTGGCAGAATGCTGACAAGACTACTAAGTGTTATATTCGCTTCGTCGTGGCATGTTGCAAAAGCAAATTGCTTGTATGAAAACTGCCAGTGCAATGGTCCATCACCTACATGAGATGTTTGGTGTGAGGACTAGGTATGCAAGAGTGAAAGATATCCAAACCTTTCATAATCTCAGATAGAAACCTGGTGAACCGGTGCGGGATTACATGATGAAGGTAATCTCTGCGGTCACTGAGGCTGAGATGCTTGGGGCGGATATGGATGCGGACACGCAGATGATTATGATCATCAATAGCTTAAACTCTTCTTTTCAGCAGTTTAAGTTGGACTATGAGCTCAACAGCAAGGATTACACCTTGAGTGAGTTGATGAATACCCTCCAGAGCACGGAGGAAATATTGAATATTAAGGCTCATGGGCCAGAAGCTAATGTAGCTTCTTCTTCTAAGCCCAAGGGTAAGGGCAAGGAAAAGAAGAAGTGTCCAATGAAAAAGAAGGCCCAAATAGGGGTCAAGGCCAAACCCATGAAAAGGAAGGCCAAAGAGAACATCAAAGGAAAGTGTTTCCACTGTGATGAGATGGGCCACTGGAAAAGAAACTGTCCAGTCTACCTAGAGTCCCTCAAAAGCAAACAAGGTATGGGCTTCCTAAGTTTGTTAGGAACTAGAAATGTGGTAGATTTATCTACTTCTTGGATATTAGATTCAGGAGCCACTAACCATGTTTGTAATTCTTTGTAGGGGTTCCAGCAAAGGAAAAGACTTCCTAAAGGCCAGTTTCAAGTTAAGATAGCAGATGGTTCCTATGTTTCAGCAGAATCAGTGGGAGTATTTATCTTGGACTTTCCTAGTGGTCATAGGTTATATTTGGAAGATGTTTATTACATGCCAATGATTGTAAGGAACATGATTTTGTTTTTGTCTAATAAAATCTGGCTATTCCTTATATTTTGAAAAGGTTGTTTCAATATATGAGAATAAGGATTTTATTTGTGAAGCGATAATTAAACAGGGATTGTTTTTTATAGAACCTATGAAAGGCTCACTAAACACCACAGAATTGATAAAACCAAGACAATCCAATATCTCTAGCATTAATTCAAAGTATCTGTGGCATCTAAGGATGGGTCATATCAATCGAAAAGACTTGACAAAGCTAGTAAAGGATGGGATCCTTATGGGCTTGGATAGTGATCCATTACCCACCTGTGAATCTTCTATTGAAGGAAAAATGACAAAAGCCTCATTTCCTTCTAAAGGAAACAGATTTGAATCCACATTGGACATGGTACATACTGATGTGTGTGGGCTCATGAATGTACAAGCTAGAGGAGGTTATGAATATTTCATAAATGTTATAGATGATTACTCAAGACATGGCTATTTGTATTTGATGCATAAAAAGAGTGAATCTTTTGAAAAGTTCAAAGAATTCAAAGCTGAAGCTAAGAAGCAACTTGGCAAGCCATTAAAACGACTTCGATCGATCGAGGTGGTGAGTATTTATCCGAGAGTTCCAGAATATTTAATTGACAATGGAATTGTTTCCAATTTGTCACTCCTCGTACACCTCAATGAATGGTGTAGCAGAGAGGAGAAATAGAACTCTATTGGAAATGGTAAGATCAATGATGTCCTATGCTAGCCTTCCGAATCGTTCGGGATATGCCATACAAACAAAGAACATATCTTCTTAACTTTGCTCCATCCAAATCGGTGCCTAAAACACCTAGGGAGTTGTGGACTGGCCGAGTGCCTTCATTGAGGCACTTGAGGACTTGGGGCTATCCAGCCCATGTTCTAAAGCCTGAATCCACAAAGGTGGAATCAAGGTCAGAAGTATGTTTGTTTGTAGGATATCCTACGGGAACTCGAGGGTACTATTTTTACAGTCCTCATGATAGGAAGGTATTTGTGTCGACAAATGCAAACTTCTTAGAGGAAGAGTTTGTGAGAAATCACAAAGGAAGAAGTGAAGTAGTACTAAAGGAGTTAGCAATTTCATCCAAACCAAGAGTTGTTTTAGATATAACAGAACAAGATGTCGAAATGGATTCAAGAGTTGAATCAGAAGTGCAACCTGAACATCAAGATGTGCCTAGACGTAGTGGGAGGGTTGTGAGACAACCAGATAGGTATCTGGGTTTAGGAGAAGGCTTAATTGCCATCTCGCACCAAGAAGAAACAGATCCCGCTACGTATACACGTGCTATTAATGATGTTGATGCGAAAAATGGCTCAAGGCAATGGAATCGGAAATAGATTCTATGTATACTAATGAAGTTCAGGTCCTTGTAGATCTACCACGTGTCTAAAACCATAGGTGTAAATGGATCTACAAAAGGAAAAGGGGATCGGATGGAAAGGTAGAGACCTTTAAAGCTAGATTGGTAGCTAAAGGCTATACTCAAAAGGAGGGTATAGACTACAAGGAGACTTTTTCTCCGGTTGCCATGCTTAAGTCCATCAGGATTCTTTTGGCCATAGTAGCCTATTTCGATTATGAAATATGGCAAATGGATGTCAAGACCGCATTTCTGAATGGAGATCTGGAGGAGACCATTTATATGGCCCAACCAGAAGTATTCATTGAGCTAGGTAATGAGCATAAGGTTTGCAAGTTGCAAAGGTCCATTTATGGACTTAAGCAAGCATCTAGGTCTTGGAACATTAGGTTTGATAAGGCTATCAAAACCTATGGGTTCGTACAAAACCTAGATGAGCCTTGTGTTTACAAAAGAATACAAGAAGGTAAGGTTACTTTCCTAATCTTGTATGTTGATGACATTCTGCTCATTGGGAATGATGTGGGAATGTTATCTGCGGTTAAGGGATGGTTGAATGAACAGTTTTCAATGAAGGATTTGGGAGAGGCTACCTATGTTCTAGGGATCAGACTTATAAGGGATCGTAAGAACAAGAAGATAGCTTTGTCTCAACTAACTTACATTGAGAATATGCTCAATAAGTTCGCCATGCAAGATTCCAAGAGGGGTTTCACTCCTACTAGACATGGAATCAAACTTTCAAAGGAACAAGCACCTAAAACCCAAGAGGAGGTTGAACGCATGCGTAACATTCCATATGCTTGGGTAGTTGGTAGTTTGATGTATGCAATGCTGTGCACTAGACCGGATATCTGTTACGCAGTGGGACTGGTAAGCAGATTTCAGTCCAATCCAGGAATGGAACATTGGACTGCGGTTAAGTGTATACTTAAGTATCTTCGTAGGACGAAGAACTTAATGCTTGTTTACTCTGGAAGTAATCTTATTCCGACAGGATATACGGATTTTGATTTCCAATCAGATGTTAATTCAAGGAAATCAACTTCTAGTTCTATATTTACTTTAGGAGGTGGAGCCATAGTTTGGAGGAGTGTCAAGCAATCTTGTATTGCTGATTCGACTATAGAGGCTGAGTATGTTGCTGCTTGTGAAGCAAAGAAAGGAAGCGATCTGGCTCGGAAGTTCCTAAATGATTTGGAGGTAGTTCCAGAGGCAGAAAAAGCCATTACACTTTATTGTGATAATAGTGGGGCAGTGGCTAATTCTAAAGAACCTCGAAACCACAAAGCTACCAAACGCATTGTGTGAAAGTATCATCTGATAAGGGAGATAATACAACGTGGAGAAGTGGATGTGGTAAAGATTCCTACAGAGCAAAACCTTGCTGATCCGTTCACAAAGACATTGACTCAAAAGAGCTTTGAGGGTCACCTAGAAGGGATGGGAATGAAGGATATGTCAAACTTGCTTTAGGGAAAGTGGGAGAATGTTGGAGTTATGTAAATATAGTGCCCTGGAAAGCAAGTGTGTTTACATGTAACTTTATCTTCTTCAGTTACAGTTTTGTAATGAAAATATTTATTATTAATAAAACAAAAGAGTTTGGTTTTATCTGTATGAGCATTATATATCTGGTCATAAGGTACTAAGATTCATTTGTAAGTAATATACATATACATAGAGATGTATGGGAAACATGTATATTATTAGAATCTGAATTAATTGATTCACAATTGAATAATCAAGTTGGTCGTTTAATTATGGTTTAGATTGTAGTGTTGCGATTTATCTTCATATAAGTAAAGGAGTTTACTTAAAGGGAATGATGAGTTTCATATCATGATAGTAGTAGACTATCAATAATGGCACTATTAAATGAATCTGGAATCAAGTATGTTTTCGAGAATAAAGTGGGCCCTTACTTTAATCTTAAAACATACAACTTAAGAATTCGCTTATTATGAACCACAATCTTGATGAGTGGTGAACTCATATGTGTTTCATTATAATTCTTGATATGATCGGAATGGATTTTTACAGGGTATTAATCCAGTGTCTGCATGTTGGAATTATTAATTGAAACATGTATCAGGGAACATTCACTCAAATAAAGAGTTTATAGTGTTATCGTCTCTTCTAGATGTTTTAAGGAGATTTGGTGATTAAACTGGCGCCAGTAGTTTGATGGACTAGCTACCCATCAAGTCTTAACACTAAGATGAGATCTTATGTGTTAATCACCATATAAAGTAAAATGAGAGATCTAGAAGGAAAAACCAACATAAGGGCAAAACGATAATTTTACCCTTTGTTGTGCGGATGGCTATAATAAGGTTCTAAATAGGGTTTGCAAATGGACATATTCTCATAATATTTAATAATTCAAGAGTTCAACTAATTGTCTTTAGTGGAATGACATTTAGTTAATAAGCTAGAATTAATTCCAATGAGATTGAATTATTTATGGGCTTATTGGAGCTTGAATTATCAAAGTCCAATAAGATTCCCCACTTGGCTTTAAGGAAGGTTATCAAGCTAAGTAAGAAGTAGTTTGGAGGCTTTAGAAGTCCATAATTGAATGATGGGCTTATACTAATTAATGGTTAATTGGAAGCGCATATGTTCATTTAGAAATGGGCTTGTTTTGGTTTAATGTAATTGATTAGATTAATTATATTAAAACAATTTTTTTAAATGGAGAAGAAGTAATTTCGAAATTGTGTTAGGTTAGATGTGTAACTACACATTTGACATTAAAATACTAATTAAAGATGGTCTTTATTATGGTTCATCATTATTAAATGGAGTTATGAACTTACCATTAAATGGTTTAATGGTTGGCTTTTAATGTTGGCATGTAACCTATTTGCATTCATTAGATTAAAGATGAAAGATGTGCATTAGATGGACCATCTTCCTTCTTTCTTCTTGCCAAAACCGAAATGGGTATTCAATTATAGGTTATGGTCTTTTCAAATAGCCATTTTAAAGATAAATGAAGTAAGTCTCATTTATTGGCTATTTGATGAGTGATTAATGTAAGAAGTGATGCATTGGATGCCTCTCACTCTTTCCATTTATGCATATTTCGAAATTGAGAGGTAATAAAGGGTTCTTGCATGTTTTTTAGACATTCTCTCTTTTCATGCAAGGGAGAACCCAAATTCCTAAGTGAAAGAATTGAAAGAGTTTCAATTTTGGTTCTTCTTCTTCTAAGAAAATCTCCTCCAAATATTTCTTCTCCTTTCCCACCAAAGGATTTTGTTAACCTAGTTGTCCTTGAAGAACAAGTGGTAAATCTAATTGGTAGAGGATACTACTATAAGGAAGAAGATAGATTGCAAAAGGAAAAGACTCAAAGGCAAAGGATTTGGATACCAGAAGGAGAGGATAGCGCAGCGAGGATTTAAAGCTGTAGCGAAGGAGTCGGTAATTCCTTTTATCTTGTTCTTGGTTTTATTATCCTTATACCATATCATGTATGGATTAGCATGTTGATTTGGATATATTTCTTCCGCTGCAAGATGATTTCTTAAAAAGTTTTGAAATCTATCGTTTCTTCAAACTAAGCATGCTTTCTTTTTCCGATCCAACATTAGTTTCCAAAGGAACTAAGTTAGAGTTTAATTATTAAGAAAGTGAAATGTGTCACTTAGACCTTGTACTCTAGGTAGAAGTAGGTCACTATTCCTTGAGAGTTGACGGGTTAAGTCTTGTCCAAGTCCCTTCTTTATTCTCATCTTTCTAAAACTTCTCTCTTCGAAAAAAAAAACAGAGTCTTCCAGCAAAATATCTTCTAAGGGACTTCTGTGTTCTTCCTTTCTTTCACCAACCTTACTTTTCCATTTGTGTCATCTTCTCTAAGGAAAAACCAGAAGCAATTCATTTCATTCAGTGAAGTACAAAAATTTGGTGGAGATTAGGGCTTGTAGATTTTGAAGTTTTCAGCAGGTAAGTGTTAGAGAAATCCCTTGCAGTTAGGGATTTGTGAAATAAAGTTGATAAATTAATTTCATTTGCATGAAAAATGTACTTTATGTGTTTTTTCTTAAATACTGGGTAGTTGGGGAGAAATAAATTCAGTTATAGTGTTAAATTAGTTTTTGAGAAAACTTTTGGTGTTTGGTGACGTAAAGTGTTGAAAGTTAGAAAGTCTGAAAAATTTATCACTGAGTATGTTTCAGTATTTTAGCCATAACATTTTCTGTGGTTGTCGAAATGAGATGATTCTTGATTCGGAGTAAACTAGGAATATATGGCTACAATTCGTATGCAGACATCGAATTTCATTTCTGTCTCTAAGAATCTCAAAAGTTTTCACGAAGTTGAGAACTGGGTGCAGGATGTTGAGAGTTGAGCAAAAATTCATGTTCCAACTTCGGGAGGAAATTTGGACCTGATTTAGATATATTCTGGCAAAGTTTCCTTCTTGAAAGTTGTAGATAATTCTTTTATCTTTCCAACGATATAAAGTTTGTAAATTTTAGACATCGTAGTCAAACGTTATGCATCTTATAAGTGGAGACATTTTGGACGCAGAAAAACAGACGCATAAAAGTAGACGCATTAAAGCAGACGCATGAAAACAGACGCATGAAAACAGACGCATTAAAGCAGACGCATGAAAACAGATGCATAAAAGCAGATGCATGAAAGCAGACGCATAAAAGTAGACGCATAAACGCAGACGCAGAAACTGAGACGCAAAAACAAGTTGTACTCTTTTGGTCATAACTTCTTCTCTAGACCTCCAAATGACCTTATTTTTGAAGCATTGGATTCCTAACACATTTATTTATCTCTACACAAAATGTTATGGTCTTTGGTATTAAATTGGAAATGATTAACTGAATCAAAGTAAGGGTACCGGTGGAAGGAGTATGAATTGGATATTTTACTGAATGTATTTCAGTATTTTGATGATATCTTAGTCTATAGGATTCCAATTGAGGTGATCCTTGATTTTTAGTAAACTGAGTAAAAGGGCTACAAATTATATGAAGGAGATGAATCTTGATACGGTCTCTAAGGTGTTCAATTTCTGATGGAAGTCGGATGTAATACACTGTTTTGGTGAGGAACAGTCCAAAAATGTTTGAGGCACATCTTTGAATATACTGAACCAAATTGAGTGATTTTGGGGGTTAATGGAAAGATAAAAGATAGAGGAACACTTTTCTAAGAGAAAGTAGGCTCGAATTATGCAAGTTTTGATTTCTAATTAAACAGGAAGAGTGGACCCGAAAGTTAGAGTTTGGGGAAAGATCTGAAATGGTTCTTTGGACTATGAAATTGGATTCAAATGGTTTATGGAGGTTTAAATCCCACAGAATGAGGCTAGTTAAGTGAGTTTTGATAGTTGAATGTCTTGTGATGGAATTGATGGATTGATAACCGGGATAGTCATGAATATGCATTGTACATATTTCATCTCATTCATGTGCATTATTAAACACTTATGATTGTTCAAATTATGATATATGTATATGTTATTTGTTATAGAGGAGCCTCTGGAACGTCAACCTCCAGACGCTGCTGGATCTTCCAGGCTTTAGCTTTGGGAGAAACTTGTGAGTAACCTAGTTGGTTCCTCAATCTTTATGTGTTAAATTTGACGCACTTATGCCATGAGGAGATGAATGGAGGGTTATGTGTGTGTTTGCTTTTGATTGACTTCGGACCACAGGTGTCCGAAGTATTGGGACTTTGATATTGAAGTGTTATTTGGGTGTAACTGTTTGTGATTGCTTCAATGAAATGAACTGTGAATGATCATGTTTGAAATCTCGGACCCAAGGTCCGAGCGATGGGGTGATTTGATATTGAAGCAAAACTGCTTATAAATGTGAAAGCTATTATGACTGAAATACCGGACCGAAGGTCCAAAGAAATGGGAATTGGACTTTGCAATGTAAATTGGGTCATGTGCATTCATGCATAAAGGCATGTTCAGATAATGATAGTTGTGACCGGAGCAGCCACCGTATTTCAGAACTTTAAGCTCAACGCATCAGGGCCTCGAGCCCAACGTAATTTAGAGCCACAGGCTCAACGTATCAGGGCTTCAAGCCCAATGAAATTCAGAGCCACTGGCTCACCGTTAATGAGCTCAGGCGCATAGTCACAACACCGTAATAAAAGGAAAGTGTCACATGTGCATTGCATATATAAATGAATGAATGTAAATTGTGTGAAAGGCGATATGCCTTATATTTGTGAAATATTAGCGCATGTGATATTTTCGAATGTGATATTTTGTGAATTGTGTGTATATGCATGAGTTGGGTGAACCATCGATGATGGTTTCTCACTGAGTTCGCAAACTCACCCAACATTGCAAATATTTTTTTCAGGGATCGACAAGTACCCCGTTAGACAAATGGGAGTATGATTACTGCAAGAGAGTCAGAGTTTGAAGTCGGGATCAGTTTCACGTCTGCATTTGAGTCATTCTGATTTATATGTAAATTTGTATTTCCGCATATTAGTACTGTTATTGCAGAGGACCCCAATTGATTAATGTTGTATTGTAATATGATTGCTAAAATAGTATTTTGAATGAAAATGTTTTCGTATCGCGGGCCCAAATTGTTTACTGATATACGCGCACTCAATTGTTTTCAAAAAGAAAAAAAACGTCTTACTGAGTTTCTGAATAGATTTGACTGCTCTAGCATACCACCCTCGTGAGGCACGGGCTCGGATATCACCCACAATATCGGGTTTGGGTCTTGCGGGAGTGGGATGCTACATTTGTGGTATCAGAGCCCAGAAGTACAATCTTACATGGGCATTCTGAAGTATGGGTCAAGTACATGCATTTAAGTCATATCACGGCAGACAGTGACCACTGATCCCCAGTCTAGTATATGAGTCACATGTAGAGGCCTGTGCCAATTGTTTCAGTCATTAGAATTAGTGAGGAAAATGATGATATGTTAGAATGTGATAAAAAGGAAGTTGTGTATACCATGGAATTTGAAAAAGGTATATGATTCGATTTGATAAATGAAGATTGAGTGAACTGGTATTGGTGGATACATTATGAAATACGACATCCGTGTTATATCGAGGGTATATCCTTGAATGTGGGATAAATATGAATATATAGCTATGGATTGATAAAGGAAATAGAGAGATTTGTTAGAAATGGCAAGATTGAAAGTGTATAAGCAAAGTGGGTGACAATAAAATGTTATATGATCTGTGAAAGCTACGATTGGGTTTGATTTCTGTGATGAGAATAATGAATAAGGGTTTAGGATTTTGAGACAAAATATGTGAATGGGAAATCAAGACTGATTTTTTTTTACATCTATGATTTAGATTTGATTATGACCATACACGGGTATGACGAGATAATGAGAGATTGGAATGTAAGACAATGATAATGGTAGATGAAATAGTTGTCAAGGTTCAGTTGTTTTGCCTATGAGAATGCACATTTGATAATGGGAATGCCATGGTAAGTGAATATATTAAGCTTAATTGTATCATCTGTGTGGAGATGATATCAGAATCAATCGGTGAGTTAGTGGAGAACGGCCAGTAATAGTTTTTATAGTTTAAAGTTCATTATGAGATAGAATAAAGAGTGAAAGAGCTTATAGTGCTCAATTGGGAATAAATTGAAATTGTTATTTGTTTAAATAGAATAGGACTCGATCTTGGCATACCCCTCTCGAGCGAGGACAAGTGCAAAAAGGGAAGTGTTATCAAAAATCAAATGAGACCAAGGTATCCTTAGCGTAAGTGACTAATTGGTGAGATGTTCTACATCTGTCTCTGGATAAGATTAAATGATTTTGGTGGTATATACTTCACTGAATTTTATTAAAAAGGATGTCCTGAATTATATGATTTGAGGCATAATTGATCTTTATGGGATTTTATGAGTTATAGTTAAAATTGATTTTTCTCTTAAGGTATTGCAAATGGCTGACAAGATATGTGACGAGGGTCGATGAGTAGGAATTTCGGAACGGTATTGATGAAAGTAGTAAGAAATCTTCTTTTAAAAGAAGAGTTTCCCTGAATTGGATTAAGTCGATTAGATGATTACAATTGAAAATTTAGTGATGAAAGGACAAATTGGAGATAAATTTGAGATGAACGAAAAGTCATTATTGGGAGTTCTGATCCTAGCGGAGATTCAAGCATAAAAGATATAATCTGCTTCTAAGAAGGTATGTACTATGTTAATGTACAGAATTCGATTATGTAATAGGATTATTGAACAGCAAGGAGACATTAGTCGTGAATTCAAGGAGAAAATCGGTTCATGAATTTTTGTGTCAATATGTTCGTAAAGCATAAAGTCGATATGATGAATGTGTTATTCAACCCAGAGAGTAAAGATTGCTAATGAATTGAAATTTGTGGAGAAACTAGTGTAAAGGAACATGTGTCAGAATACGTTATTATGAAACTGAGAAAAGTATAAGAGAATTGTTCCTTTTTGGAGAAATTCGATATTTTTAAAGAGTTAGGAAAATCAATCACGAGTATAAGGAATTTTGGGTCGTAATTGTCAAAGATAGCAATGCCTTGACAGTACTATACTATTGAAGAGTAAGTTGTCTCAATCGTATTGGAATTGGATAGTGACTATGATCATAAATGATATATCAAATGCATTTGGAGAGTGAAGAAGAATAGTTGGCATTATTGAGGAAATTTCATATCATGAAAGTTTCACAAAAAAGTGAATCTTGTTGTGATCAAATAAAGTTGTGGATGAATTAGTATTCGAGCATGGCTCATTTGGGATACTTAATGACAATAGAGGTATGAAGATAATGGGAAATTGCAAGAGATATGTATATACAGGATTTGGAGTTATTAAGAACTAGCTATATGCTGGATACATCCAGAGATTGTTAAAGATTTTCAGGCCTTAGCTCTTTGACAAAATGTTGAGGAGAAATGTGTGAATTGTATGTCGGGTGATTGTAAAAAGGGACAATGGGAGAAATTTACAATTCGAGTATTGATGGTATCACTTTAATTTGGAGATTTTGCAATATTTAGCGAAGTGTCCCAATAAAGGTTATGAGGCAATTTGTTGATATAGTGCAAAGTTATTCTATGTACTTGGGGACAAGTATAACTTCATGGGCTACATTGTGTTTGATGATTTGGGATTTGTTGTACTAAGTATTGCTTTGAAAGTTTGGAGATTTTATTCGTACCGAAGCAATTTTGGATATGTCTATGAATATACAAGTTGATAGCGGTCAAGATATTATGAGAATTTGAAAGATTTGAAAAGGATTATGCGTTTGAGTATTTCAGAACTAAGCTAGTGATGAAATTAAATGGATTGAATAGAAAATGAAATGGTATAAGGTTTCAATTTGGACGATAGGGTTGATAGACCTAGTGTAATACTGAGTGCGACTGTCGATCTAGCAAAGGGGTAAAAAAAGGTATTAGTAGCTATTGGAATTCCAAATCAGGTGTGTATATAAAAAGAATGACGAAACCCAAATTGAGAATTTAGAAATGTGGACCTTTTCAAGGATTTGCCAATGGATTCAACTTTTGAGAAAAATGATATTTTTGACTGGAGTAAGAAGTATGTGTTATATCCGCCAAAGAAACTGTTAGTGAAAATGCAAGGAACAATCGCAGCTAGTTCACTGAAAGAGAAATTGACAGTTTAGAATGTAAAATCGAATAATTATATGTGTGATTTATCAACATATTTGATTTCTGGAGATAAATGTGAAACTGATATTTTTGGAGTTCTATGGGATATGAGATTGATGTATAGTCCAGATTGATTGTAGGCATATCAATTGTTTTATTGGTGTTACCATTCGAATAGTGTATAAGGGGTCTTACAATAAAAAGAAGTCGTTCACCCCTATAGTAAAGTGATCAGGGCCTAAAAATAGTCGACGGTCATGAGTGATTTGAGTTAATGTTGATAAGTGGATTGAATCGGTAATAGGGGTTAAGTAATCCAAGTTAATGGCAATGAGTTGAGTTGATTATTATCGAGGTTACTGAAACCTTATGAGATTAGTGTTTTAACACTGAAGAGATGTAATCTGATAAGCGATAAAAGAAATGCTTCGAGGTGTATCAATTCTGCCTGGATGCACTGAAATAAAGATAAGTGTGTAAACCGGAGAATTAAATTCGTTGTAATGTAGCCTTTATGTGACTGTGATGTGAATAGAACTATGGATTGGTAAGTCAGTTTAAAACCAAAAATGATGATTTTGGATTCATAAAGTATTGCATGGACAGAATTAGGAAATATTGTTATGATATGATATATGTGTTATTGGTATCGAAAGTGAAGAATTGCAAGTAATCATGAGAAAACAGTTAAGACAATGTAGAGTTTGAGAAAGGAAAAAGAGTAATTGATTGTATTGACTTCCGTTAATTGACAGAATTTGGTCATGTAGTGAAATAAGTGGGAATCAGAATAGAAAAGAGCGAAGAAATTCTCCCTGTCTTTCTGATTAATCATATATGAAATTTCGAGGACGAAATTTTTGTTAGGAGGGGAGAATTGTAACATCCCATTACTAGAGGGAAGGGTAGGATGGTTAATGTGAGTAATGAGAGTAGAGATGCACTTCCATGTTCATGCATGATATGCCATACACTTACACATAAATAGTGAATATATTTACACATGAAAATAATTGTTAATGCATTCATGAATAATTTCGGGTATAATTGAAATGAATTGAGAATCTTGAATGTTATTACATTGAAAATTTTATGAATTAGTGAAATTTTGATATTTTGAATTTTGGTGGGAAATATTGTATTTGTATACGTTGGTGAAGTTATGGAGTATTGAGAAAGATATATTTATAGTAGGGAATAAGAAATAAATTAAATAAAGATTTGGAGATAGTTGGGTTGTAAAGATGATTGTTGTATTCGAAAGAGGGGAACTAAATGGAGTTAGTTTCCAAAGAAACTAAGTTAGAGTTTAATTATTAAGAAAGTGACATGTGTCACTTAGACCTTGTACTCTAGCTAGAAGTAGGTTACTATTCCTTGAGAGTTGATAAGTTAAGTCTTGTCCAACTCCCTTCTTTATTCTCATCTTTCTAAAACTTCTCTCTTCAAAAAAAAAAAATAGAGTCTTCCAGCAAAATATCTTCTAAGGGACTTCTGTGTTCTTCCTTTCTTTCACCAACCTTACTTTGCCATTTGTGTCATCTTCTCTAAGGAAAAACCAGAAGCTATTCATTTCACTCAGTGAAGTACGAAAATTTGGTGGAGATTAGGGATTGTAGATTTTGGAGTTTTTAGCAGGTAAGTGTTAGAGAAATCCCTTGCAGTCAGGGATTTGTGAAATAAAGTTGATAAATTACTGTCATTTGCATGGAAAATGTACTTTATGTGTTTGTTCTTAAATACTGGGTAGTTGGGGAGAAATAAATTCGGTTATAGTGTTAAATTAGTTTTTGAGAAAACTTTTGGTGTTTGGTGACGTAAAGTGTTGAAAGTTAGAAAGTCTGAAAAATTTCTCACTGAGTATGTTTCAGTATTTTAGCCATAACATTTTCTGTGGTTGTCCAAACAAGATGATTCTTGATTTGGAGTAAAGACCATCTTTATTTAGTATTTTAATGTCAAATGTGTGGTTACACATCTAACCTAACACAATTTCGAAATTGCTTCTTCTCCATTTAAAAAAAATTGTTTTAATATAATTAATCTAATCAATTACATTAAACCAAAACAAGCCCATTTCTAAATGAACATATAGGCTTCCAATTAACCATTAATTAGTATAAGCCCATCATTCAATTATGGACTTCTAAAGCCTCCAAACTACTTCTTACTTAGCTTGATAACCTTCCTTAAAGCCAAGTGGGGAATCTTATTGGACTTTGATAATTCAAGCTCCAATAAGCCCAGAAATAATTCAATCTCATTGGAATTAATTCTAGCTTATTAACTAAATGTCATTCCACTAAAGACAATTAGTTGAACTTTTGAATTATTAAATATTATGAGAATATGTCCAATTGCAAACCCTATTTAGAACCTTATTATAGCCATCCGCACAACAAAGGGTAAAATTACCGTTTTGCCCTTATGTTGGTTTTTCCTTCTAGATCTCTCATTTTACTTTATATGGTGATTAACACATAAGATCTCATCTTAGTGTTAAGAATTGATGGGTAGCTAGTCCATCAAACCATCTGGCGCCAGTTTAATCACCAAATCTCCTTAAAACATCTAGAAGAGATGATAACACTATAAACTCTTTATTTGAGTGAATGTTTCACGATACATGTTTCAATTAATAATTCCAACATGCAGAATCGGATTAATACCTGTAAAAATCCATTCCGATCATATCAAGAATTATAATGAAACACATATGAGTTCACCACTCATCAAGATTGTGGTTCATAATAGCGAATGCTTAAGTTGTATGTTTTAAGATTAAAGTAAGGACCCACTTTATTCGAAAACATACTTGATTCCAATTCATTTAATAGTGCCATTATCGATAGTCTACTACTATCATGATATGAAACTCATCATTCCCTTTAAGTAAACTCCTTTACTTATATGGAGATAAATCGCAACACTACAGTCTAAACCATAATCAAACGACCAACTTGATTATTCAACTGTGAATCAATTAATTCAGATTCTAATAATATACATGTTTCCCATACATCTCTATGTATATGTATATTACTTACAAATGAATCTTGGTACCTTATGACCAGATATAAAATGCTCATACAGATAAAACCAAACTCTTTTGTTTTATTAATAATAAATATTTTCATTATAAAACTGTAACTGAAGAAGATAAAGTTACATGTAAATACATTTGCTTTCCAGGGCACTATATTTACATAACTCCAACAATCTCCCACTGGCCCTAAAGCAAGTTTGACATATCCTTCATTCCCATCCCTTCTAGGTGACCCTCAAAGCTCTTTTGAGTCAATGTCTTTGTGAAAGGATCAGCAAGGTTTTGCTCTGTAGGAATCTTTACCACATCCACTTCTCCACGTTGTATTATCTCCCTTATGAGATGATACTTTCGCTCAATGTTTTTGGCAGCTTTGTGGTTACGAGGTTCTTTAGAATTAGCCACTGCCCCACTATTATCACAATAAAGTGTAATGGCTTTTTCTGCCTCTGGAACTACCTCCAAATCATTTAGGAACATCTGAGCGATCGCTTCCTTCACGCTTCACAAGCAGCAACATACTCAGCCTCCATAGTTGAATCAGCAATACAAGATTGCTTGACACACCTCCAAACTATGGCTCCACCTCTTAAAGTAAATATAGAACCAGAAGTTGATTTCCTTGAATCAACATCTGATTGGAAATCAGAATCCGTATATCCTGTCAGAATAAGATTACTTCCAGAGTAAACAAGCATCAAGTTCTTTGTCCTACGAAGATACTTAAATATACACTTAACCGCAGTCCAATGTTCCATTCCTGGATTGGACTGAAATTTGCTTACCAAATCCAATGCATGTAATGATATCGGTCTAGTGCACAAGATTGCATACATCAAACTACCAATTGCGAAGCATATGGAATGTT
Source organism: Erythroxylum novogranatense (assembly GCA_029891385.1). Taxonomy (NCBI): domain Eukaryota; kingdom Viridiplantae; phylum Streptophyta; class Magnoliopsida; order Malpighiales; family Erythroxylaceae; genus Erythroxylum; species Erythroxylum novogranatense. The sequence goes on along the minus strand of CM057233.1, from coordinate 35,042,430 downwards.
ACGCATGCGCTCAACCTCCTCTTGGGTTTTAGGTGCTTGTTCCTTTGAAAGTTTGATTCCATGTCTAGTAGGAGTGAAACCCTCTTGGAATCTTGCATGGCTTAACTTATTGAGCATATTCTCAATGTAAGTTAGTTGAGACAAAACTATCTTCTTGTTCTTACGATCCCTTATAAGTTTGATCCTAGAACATAGGTAGCCTCTCCCAAATCCTTCATTGAAAGCTGCTCATTCAGCCATCCTTAATCGTAGATAACATTCCCACATCATTCCTAATGAGCAAAATGTCATCAACATACGTGATTAGGAAAGTAACCTTACCTTCTTGTATTCTTTTGTAAACACAAGGCTCATCTAGGTTTTGTATGAACCCATAGGTTTTGATAGCCTTATCAAACCTAATGTTCCAAGACCTAGATGCTTGCTTAAGTCCATAAATGGACCTTTGCAACTTGCAAACCTTATGCTCATTACCTAGCTCAATGAATCCTTCGGTTGGGCCATATAAATGGTCTCCTCAAGATCTCCATTCGAAATGCGGTCTTGACATCCATTTGCCATATTTCATAATCGAAATAGTCTTTATGGCCAAAAGAATCTCGATGGTCTTAAGCATGGCAATCGGAGAAAAGTCTTCTTGTAGTCTATACCCTCCTTTCGAGTATAGCCTTTATCTACCAATCTAGCTTTAAAGGTCTCTACCTTTCCATCCGATCCCTTTTCCTTTGTAGATCCATTTACACCCTATGGTTTTAGACACTGTGGTAGATCTACAAGGACCTGCACTTCATTAGTATACATAGAATCTATTTCGATTCCATTGCCTTGAGCCATTTTCCGCATCAACATCATTAATAGCCTATGTATACGAACGGATCTGTTTCTTCTTGGTCCGAGATGGCAATTAAGCCTTCTCCTAAACCCAGATACCTATCTGGTTGTCTCACAACCTCCCACTACGCCTAGGCACATCTTGATGTTCAGTTGCACTTCGATTCAACTCTTGAATCCATTTCGACATATTGTTCTTTCATATCCAAAACAACTCTTGGTTTGGATGAAATTGCTAACTCCTTTAGTACTACTTCACTTCTTCCTTTGTGATTTCTCACAAACTCTTCCTCTAAGAAGTGTCCATTTGTCGACATAAATACCTTCCTATCATGAGGATTTGTAAAAATAGTACCCTCGAGTTCCGTAGATATCCTACAAACAAACATACTTGACCTTGGTTCCATCTTTGTGGATTCAGGCTTTAGAACATGAAATGGACAGCCCTAAGTCCTCAAGTGCCTCAATGAAGGCACTCGCCATCCACAACTCCCTAGGTGTTTTAGGCACCGATTTGGATGGAGCAAAGTTAAGAAGATATGTTGCCGTTTGTATGGCATATCCCCGTAACGATTCTCGAAGGCTAGCATAGACATCATTGATCTTACCATTTCCAATAGAGTTCTATTTCTCTCTCTCGCTACACCATTCATTGAGGTGTACGAGGAGCTGACAAATTGGAAACAATTCCATTGTCAATTAAATATTGTTGGAACTCTACAAATAAATACTCACCACCTCGATCTGATCGAAGCTGTTTTAATGGCTTGCCAAGTTGCTTCTCAGCTTCAGCTTTGAATTCTTTGAACTTTTCAAAAGATTCACTCTTTTTATGCATCAAATACAAATAGCCATGTCTTGAGTAATCATCTATAAAAATTATGAAATATTCATAACCTCCTCTAGCTTGTACATTCATGGGCCCACACACATCAGTATGTACCATGTCCAATGTGGATTCAAATCTGTTTCCTTTAGAAGGAAATGAGGCTTTTTTCATTTTTCCTTCAATACAATATTCACAGGTGGGTAATGGATCACTATCTAAGCCCATAAGGATCCCATCCTTTACTAGCCTGTCAAGTCTTTTCTGATTGATATGACCCATCCTTAGATGCCACAGATACTTTGAATTAATGCTAGAGATATTGGATTGTCTTGGTTTTATCAATTACGTGGTGTTTAGTGAGCCTTTCATAGGTTCTATAAAAACAATCCTGCTTAATTATCGCTTCACAAATAAAATCCTTATTCTCATATATTGAAACAACCTTTTCAAAATATAAGGAATAGCCATATTTTATTAGACAAAAATGTAAATCATGTTCCTTACAATCATTGGCATGTAATAAACGCCTTCCAAATATAACCTATGACCACTAGAAAAGTCCAAGATAACTACTCCCACCGATTCTCGCTGAAACATAGGAACCATCTGCTATCTTAACTTGAAAGCGGCCTTTAGAAGTCTTTTCCTTCTTTGGAACCCCGCAAAGAATTACAAACATGGTTAGTGGCTCCTAATCTAATATCCAAGAAGTAGATAAATCTGTCACATTTCTAGTTCCTAACAAACTTAGGAAACCCATACCTTGTTTGCTTTTGAGGGACTCTAGGTAGATGGACGGTTTTTTTCCAAAGGGCCCATCTCATCACAATGGAAACACTTTCCTTTGATGTTCTCTTTGGCCTTCTTTTTCATGGGTTTGGCCTTGACCCCTATTTGGGCCTTCTTTTCATCGACCCTTCTTCTTTCCTTGCCCTTACCCTTGGCTTGAAGAAGAAGCTACATTAGCCTCGCCCATGAGCCTTAATATTCAATATTTTCTCCGTGTTCTGAGAGTATTCATCAACTCACTCAAGGTGTAATCCTTCTTTGTTGAGCTCATAGTCCAACTTAAACTGCTGAAAAGAAGAGTTTAAGCTATTGATGATCATAATCATCTGCGTGTCCGCATCCATATCCGCCCAAGCATCTCAAACCTCAAAGGACCGCAGAGATTACCTTCATCATGTAATCCCGCACCATTTCACCGTGTTTCATTCGAGATTATGAAAGGTTTGGATAGCTTTCACTCTTGCAGACCTAGTCCTCACACCAAACATCTCATGTAGGTGATGGACCATTGCACTAGCAGTTTTCATACAAACAATTTGCTTTTGCAACATGCACGATGAAGCTTTAATATAACACTTAGTAGTCTTGTCAACATTCCGCCAACGCTCATGTTGTTGGACTTGCTCAGAGTTGCATCTCCACTTAGAGGTGTAGGCTCATTTTCGTTAACACCCATGAAATACGCTCATATTGAAGAACAATGTCAAGGTTACGCTCCATTCATTAAACTTGTCTCCATTTTCCAATTTGTTATTAGTCAAGAGCGGTGAGTGGATTCATTTGTGGTTGATTATGTCCGAAAATATAAATTATTAAAACATGAGCATACTAGTCAACAATTTATGGAACTTTGTATAAAATCATGATGCATGTATGCATGATGATAGATTTAACAAAACTTAAAAATTAAAACATTATAAGATGGTTATTTTCTTATCTATAATGAGACTAAGTGACGGTGGGCCATCTTATCTATTAAAAGAAAACTGGGACCCTCCCACTCAAAAACTACCAAGCATCTCATGCTCAATTTTTTTAAGAAGCGCCTTAATTTGGTCCATACTTTTACCAATGAGCTACGGTGGGAAGTTTATTGAAAAAATGTTGAGTGTATAACCATTTGATTCATTCACTAAAGATACCTACAAATCATGCCTCGGTGGGAGGTCATATTTGCTATCATTATGGACTTATCCTTAAGGAAACCCAAACCATGCAAGATCTAGGATCCATGCCCTCCGATGGGGAGTAACACTTCACCACATGCAAACGGGCCATCATTTGGAGACCGTGGACTCTCACAAGAGCATCCTCTCCCACTCAATCTTTTGGGCTTTAAGTTTTAAATACCATCTTGTCTAGATGCAATTTATTATCCATCCTATATTGTTTCATTATATATCTCATACATAATGAATGCATGGCAAGGCCTAGGGTTGGCAATTTTCTAAATGACATGCAATCACATAATATCACATATTACAAGCATTCATTTCTCCATTCATCACATGAACTAATAAAGCCACTTTTGATTGTCCATCCTAGAAACATAAAATAATTACAAGCCTTTTAGGCCCAAAATATGCTTCTTCATCTTGGATCTTCCGCTCAACTGTTCGCTAACATGATCCGCCCATTCGTAAACAAAATGTAATGGCATTTATGAAATTAGAATTTTTTCATTTTGAAAAATAAAATTCCAGCACTAGATTTTTAGAAAACCAAATCTTTGTTTTGACAAAAAATTCCAGCACTTGTTTTATTAAAACCGAAACTCATTTCATGAAAATTAAACACAACACTTAGTATTTTAGCAAAACCGAAATTGGATTCTTTGAAACAAAAAACCAACACTTGTTTTCCAATCATAACTGAAATATGATTCATTGAAACAAAAATTCCAGCAACTTAGTTTTCACAAAACTTATGCCAAAACACAAAAGGATACACCAAAAATTTTACCTTTCCATTTCTTCAATCCATGGCTGCTCCTTCTTCATCATTACATCAATTTGTACATTACAAAATCAAATAAAATAGAAAAAAAGAAACCAAGGAGGAAACATGGTGATGATAGACCACCCTCCTTGTTACAACCAAATGAAGAAATCTTACAAGATAAAATTTAACTTCTATGGACAACCAAAAGAACAACATACACCATATATATTTCTATCACATAAAAATATGCAGTATACATAAAAAGATTGCCCACCCATGCATCCACCATATAGGAACCGAAATCATGCATGAAAAACCGGCTCTGATACCAATTGTTGGATCGGAAAAAGAAAACATGCTTAGTTTGGAGAAACGATAGATTTCAAAACTTTTTAAGAAATCATCTTGCAGCGGAAGCAATATATCCAAATCAATATGCTAATCCATACATGATATGGTATAAGGATAATAAAACCAAGAACAAGATAAAAGGAATTACCGACTCCTTCGCCATGACTTTAAATCCTCGCCGCTTATCCTCTCCTTCTCAGTATCCAAATCCTTTGCCTTTGAGTCTTTTCCTTTAGCAATCTATCTTCTTCCTTGTAGTAGTATCCTCTACCAATTAGATTTACCACTTGTTCTTCAAGGACAACTAGGTTAACAAAATCCTTTGGTGGGAAAGGAGAAGAAATATTTGGAGGAGATTTTCTTAGAAGAAGAAGAACCAAAATTGAAACTCTTTCAATTCTTTCACTTAAGAATTTCGGTTCTCTCTTGCATGAAAAGAGATAATGTCTAAAAAACATGCAAGAACCCTTTCTTACCTCTCAATTTCGAAATATGCATAAATGGAAAGAGTGAGAGGCATCCAATGCATCACTTCTTACATTAATCACTCATCAAATAGACAATAAATGAGACTTACTTCATTTATTTTTAAAATGGCTATTTGAAAAGACCATAACCTATAATTGAATACCCATTTCGGTTTTGGCAAGAAGAAAGAAGGAAGATGGTCCATCTAATGCACATCTTTCATCTTTAATCTAATGAATGCAAATAGGTTACATGCCAACATTAAAAGCCAACCATTAAACCATTTAATGGTAAGTTCATAACTCCATTTAATAATGATGAACCATAATAAAGACCATCTTTATTTAGTATTTTAATGTCAAATGTGTGGTTACACATCTAACCTAACACAATTTCGAAATTGCTTCTTCTCCATTTTAAAAAAATTGTTTTAATATAATTAATCTAATCAATTACATTAAACCAAAACAAGCCCATTTCTAAATGAACATATGGGCTTCCAATTAACCATTAATTAGTATAAGCCCATCATTCAATTATGGACTTCTAAAGCCTCCAAACTACTTCTTACTTAGCTTGATAACCTTCCTTAAAGCCAAGTGGGGAATCTTATTGGACTTTGATAATTCAAGCTCCAATAAGCCCAGAAATAATTCAATCTCATTGGAATTAATTCTAGCTTATTAACTAAATGTCATTCCACTAAAGACAATTAGTTGAACTCTTGAATTATTAAATATTATGAGAATATGTCCAATTGCAAACCCTATTTAGAACCTTATTATAGCCATCCGCGCAACAAAGGGTAAAATTACCGTTTTGCCCTTATGTTGGTTTTTCCTTCTAGATCTCTCATTTTACTTTATATGGTGATTAACACATAAGATCTCATCTTAGTGTTAAGACTTGATGGGTAGCTAGTCCATCAAACCATGGCGCCAGATTTAATCACCAAATCTCCTTAAAACATCTAGAAGAGATGATAACACTATAAACTCTTTATTTGAGTGAATGTTCTCGATACATGTTTCAATTAATAATTCCAACATGCGCATAATCGGATTAATACCTGTAAAAATCCATTCCGATCATATCAAGAATTATAATGAAACACATATGAGTTCACCACTCATCAAGATTGTGGTTCATAATAAGCGAATGCTTAAGTTGTATGTTTTAAGATTAAAGTAAGGACCCACTTTATTTTGAAAAACATACTTGATTCCAGATTCATTTAATAGTGCCATTATCGATAGTCTACTACTATCATGATATGAAACTCATCATTCCCTTTAAGTAAACTCCTTTACTTATATGGAGATAAATCGCAACACTACAGTCTAAACCATAATCAAACGACCAACTTGATTATTCAACTGTGAATCAATTAATTCAGATTCTAATAATATACATGTTTCCCATACATCTCTATGTATATGTATATTACTTACAAATGAATCTTGGTACCTTATGACCAGATATAAAATGCTCATACAGATAAAACCAAACTCTTTTGTTTTATTAATAATAAATATTTTCATTATAAAGCAGAATCAAGAAGATAAAGTTACATGTAAATACATTTGCTTTCAGGGCACTATATTTACATAACTCCAACAATCTCCCATCGCCCTAAAGCAAGTTTGACATATCCTTCATTCCCATCCCTTCTAGGTGACCCTCAAAGCTCTTTTGAGTCAATGTCTTTAATGAAAGGATCAGCAAGGTTTTGCTCTGTAGGAATCTTTACCACATCCACTTCTCCACGTTGTATTATCTCCTTATGAGATGATACTTTCGCCAATGTTTTTGGCAGCTTTGTGGTTACGAGGTTCTTTAGAATTAGCCACTGCCCCACTATTATCACAATAAAGTGTAATGGCTTTTTCTGCCTCTGGAACTACCTCCAAATCATTTAGGAACATCTGGAGCCAGACTGCTTCCTTTGCTGCTTCACAAGCAGCAACATACTCAGCCTCCATAGTTGAATCAGCAATACAAGATTGCTTGACACACCTCCAAACTATGGCTCCACCTCTTAAAGTAAATATAGAACCAGAAGTTGATTTCCTTGAATCAACATCTGATTGGAAATCAGAATCCGTATATCCTGTCAGAATAAGATTACTTCCAGAGTAAACAAGCATCAAGTTCTTTGTCCTACGAAGATACTTAAGTATACACTTAACCGCAGTCCAATGTTCCATTCCTGGATTGGACTGAAATTTGCTTACCAGTCCAACTGCGTAACAGATATCCGGTCTAGTGCACAGCATTGCATACATCAAACTACCAATTGCCGAAGCATATGGAATGTTACGCATGCGTTCAACCTCCTCTTGGGTTTTAGGTGCTTGTTCCTTTGAAAGTTTGATTCCATGTCTAGTAGGAGTGAAACCCCTCTTGGAATCTTGCATGGCGAACTTATTGAGCATATTCTCAATGTAAGTTAGTTGAGACAAAACTATCTTCTTGTTCTTACGATCCCTTATAAGTTTGATCCTAGAACATAGGTAGCCTCTCCCAAATCCTTCATTGAAAGCTGCTCATTCACCATCCTTAATCGTAGATAACATTCCCACATCATTCCCAATGAGCAAAATGTCATCAACATACAGGATTAGGAAAGTAACCTTACCTTCTTGTATTCTTTTGTAAACACAAGGCTCATCTAGGTTTTGTATGAACCCATAGGTTTTGATAGCCTTATCAAACCTAATGTTCCAAGACCTAGATGCTTGCTTAAGTCCATAAATGGACCTTTGCAACTTTGCAAACCTTATGCTCATTACCTAGCTCAATGAATCCTTACGGTTGGGCCATATAAATGGTCTCCTCAAGATCTCCATTCGAAATGCGGTCTTGACATCCATTTGCCATATTTCATAATCGAAATAGTCGCTATGGCCAAAAGAATCTCGATGGTCTTAAGCATGGCAATCGGAGAAAAGTCTTCTTGTAGTCTATACCCTCCTTTTGAGTATAGCCTTTATCTACCAATCTAGCTTTAAAGGTCTCTACCTTTCCATCCGATCCCTTTTCCTTTGTAGATCCATTTACACCCTATGGTTTTAGACACGGTGGTAGATCTACAAGGACCCGAACTTCATTAGTATACATAGAATCTATTTCTGATTCCATTGCCTTGAGCCATTTTCCTGCATCAACATCATTAATAGCCTATGTATACGTAACGGGATCTGTTTCTTCTTGGTCTGAGATGGCAATTAAGCCTTCTCCTAAACCCAGATACCTATCTGGTTGTCTCACAACCCTCCCACTACGTCTAGGCACATCTTGATGTTCAGGTTGCACTTCTGATTCAACTCTTGAATCCATTTCGACATATTGTTCTTTCATATCCAAAACAACTCTTGGTTTGGATGAAATTGCTAACTCCTTTAGTACTACTTCACTTCTTCCTTTGTGATTTCTCACAAACTCTTCCTCTAAGAAGTGTCCATTTGTCGACATAAATACCTTCCTATCATGAGGACTGTAAAAATAGTACCCTCGAGTTCCTGTAGGATATCCTACAAACAAACATACTTCTGACCTTGGTTCCATCTTTGTGGATTCAGGCTTTAGAACATGAAATTTGGACAGCCCCAAGTCCTCAAGTGCCTCAATGAAGGCACTCGGCCAGTCCACAACTCCCTAGGTGTTTTAGGCACCGATTTGGATGGAGCAAAGTTAAGAAGATATGTTGCCGTTTGTATGGCATATCCCCAGAACGATTCTGGAAGGCTAGCATAGGACATCATTGATCTTACCATTTCCAATAGAGTTCTATTTCTCCTCTCGCTACACCATTACGTTGAGGTGTACGAGGAGCTGACAAATTGGAAACAATTCCATTGTCAATTAAATATTGTTGGAACTCTACAAATAAATACTCACCACCTCGATCTGATCGAAGCTGTTTTAATGGCTTGCCAAGTTGCTTCTCAACTTCAGCTTTGAATTCTTTGAACTTTTCAAAAGATTCACTCTTTTTATGCATCAAATACAAATAGCCATGTCTTGAGTAATCATCTATAAAAATTATGAAATATTCATAACCTCCTCTAGCTTGTACATTCATGGGCCCACACACATCAGTATGTACCATGTCCAATGTGGATTCAAATCTGTTTCCTTTAGAAGGAAATGAGGCTTTTTTCATTTTTCCTTCAATACAATATTCACAGGTGGGTAATGGATCACTATCTAAGCCCATAAGGATCCCATCCTTTACTAGCTTTGTCAAGTCTTTTTCGATTGATATGACCCATCCTTAGATGCCACAGATACTTTGAATTAATGCTGAGATATTGGATTGTCTTGGTTTTATCAATTACGTGGTGTTTAGTAAGCCTTTCATAGGTTCTATAAAAACAATCCTGTTTAATTATCGCTTCACAAATAAAATCCTTATTCTCATATATTGAAACAACCTTTTCAAAATATAAGGAATAGCCATATTTTATTAGACAAAAAACAGAAATCATGTTCCTTACAATCATTGGCATGTAATAAACGTCTTCCAAATATAACCTATGACCACTAGGAAAGTCCAAGATAACTACTCCCACTGATTCTGCTGAAACATAGGAACCATCTGCTATCTTAACTTGAACGGCCTTTAGGAAGTCTTTTCCTTTGCTGGAACCCCTGCAAAGAATTACAAACATGGTTAGTGGCTCCTGAATCTAATATCCAAGAAGTAGATAAATCTGTCACATTTCTAGTTCCTAACAAACTTAGGAAACCCATACCTTGTTTGCTTTTGAGGGACTCTAGGTAGACTGGACAGTTTCTTTTCCAGTGGCCCATCTCATCACAATGGAAACACTTTCCTTTGATGTTCTCTTTGGCCTTCTTTTTCATGGGTTTGGCCTTGACCCCTATTTGGGCCTTCTTTTTCATTGGACCCTTCTTCTTTTCCTTGCCCTTACCCTTGGGCTTAGAAGAAGAAGCTACATTAACCGGCCCATGAGCCTTAATATTCAATATTTTCTCCGTGCTCGAGAGTATTCATCAACTCACTCAAGGTGTAATCCTTCTTTGTTGAGCTCATAGTCCAACTTAAACTGCTGAAAAGAAGAGTTTAAGCTATTGATGATCATAATCATCTGCGTGTCCGCATCCATATCCGCCCAAGCATCTCACCTCGGACCGCAGAGATTACCTTCATCATGTAATCCCGCACCATTTCACCGGGTTTACATGCGAGATTATGAAAGGTTTGGATAGCTTTCACTCTTGCAGACCTAGTCCTCACACCAAACATCTCATGTAGGTGATGGACCATTGCACTAGCAGTTTTCATACAAGCAATTTGCTTTTGCAACATGTCGCTGACAGAAGCCAGAATATAACACTTAGTAGTCTTGTCAGCATTCTGCCAATGCTCATGTTGTTGGACTTGCTCAGGAGTTGCATCTCCACTTAGAGGTGTAGGCTCATTTTTAATTAACACCCATGAAATACGTTCATATTGAAGAACAATGTCAAGGTTACGTCTCCATTCATTAAACTTGTCTCCATTTTCCAATTTGTTATTAGTCAAGAGCGGTAGTGGATTCATTTGTGGTTGATTATGTCGAAAATATAAATTATTAAAACATGAGCATACTAGTCAACAATTTATGGAACTTTGTATAAAATCATGATGCATGTATGCATGATGATAGATTTAACAAAACTTAAAAATTAAAACATTATCGATGGTTATTTTTCTTATCTATAATGAGACTAAGTGACGGTGGGCCATCTTATCTATTAAAAGAAAAACTGGGACCCTCCCACTCAAAAAACTACCAAGCATCTCATGCTCAATTTTTTTTTAAGAAGCGTCTTAATTTGGTCCATACTTTTACCAACAGAGCTACGGTGGGAAGTTTATTGAAAAAAAATGTTGAGTGTATAACCATTTGATTCATTCACTAAAGATACCTACAAATCATGCCTCGGTGGGAGGTCATATTTGCTATCATTAAGTGGACTTATCCTTAAGGAAACCCAAACCATGCAAGATCTAGGATCCATGCCCTCCGATGGGGAGTAACACTTCACCACATGCAAACGGGCCATCATTTGGAGACCGTGGACTCTCACAAGAGCATCCTCTCCCACTCAATCTTTTTGGGCTTTAAGTTTTAAATACCATCTTGTCTAGATGCAATTTATTATCCATCCTATATTGTTTCATTATATATCTCATACATAATGAATGCATGGCAAGGCCTAGGGTTGGCAATTTTCTAAATGACATGCAATCACATAATATCACATATTACAAGCATTCATTTCTCCATTCATCACATGAACTAATAAAGCCACTTTTGATTGTCCATCCTAGAAACATAAAATAATTACAAGCCTTTTAGGCCCAAAATATGCTTCTTCATCTTGGATCTTCCGCTTCGAACTGTTCGCTAACATGATCCGGCCCATTCGGTAAACAAAATGTAATGGCATTTATGAAATTAGAATTTTTCATTTTGAAAAATAAAATTCCAGCACTAGATTTTAGAAAACCAAATCTTTGTTTTGACAAAAATTCCAGCACTTGTTTTATTAAAACGAAACTCATTTCATGAAAATTAAACACAACACTTAGTATTTTAGCAAAACCGAAATTGGATTCTTTGAAACAAAAACCAACACTTGTTTTCCAATCATAACTGAAATATGATTCATTGAAACAAAATTCCAGCAACTTAGTTTTCACAAAACTTATGCCAAAACACAAAAGGATACACCAAAATTTTACCTTTCCATTTCTTCAATCCATGGCTGCTCCTTCTTCATCATTACATCAATTTGTACATTACAAAATCAAATAAAATAGAAAAAAAGAAACCAAGGAGGAAACATGGTGATGATAGACCACCCTCCTTGTTACAACCAAATGAAGAAATCTTACAAGATAAAATTTAACTTCTATGGACAACCAAAAGAACAACATACACCATATATATTTCTATCACATAAAATATGCAGTATACATAAAAGATTGCCCACCCATGCATCCACCATATAGGAACCGAAATCATGCATGAAAAACCGGCTCTGATACCAATTGTTGGATCGGAAAAAGAAAACATGCTTAGTTTGGAGAAACGATAGATTTCAAAACTTTTTAAGAAATCATCTTGCAGCGGAAGCAATATATCCAAATCAATATGCTAATCCATACATGATATGGTATAAGGATAATAAAACCAAGAACAAGATAAAAGGAATTACCGACTCCTTTCGCTACACTTTTAAATCCTCGCTGCGCTATCCTCTCCTTCTTGTATCCAAATCCTTTGCCTTTGAGTCTTTTCCTTTAGCAATCTATCTTCTTCCTTGTAGTAGTATCCTCTACCAATTAGATTTACCACTTGTTCTTCAAGGACAACTAGGTTAACAAAATCCTTTGGTGGGAAAGGAGAAGAAATATTTGGAGGAGATTTTCTTAGAAGAAGAAGAACCAAAATTGAAACTCTTTCAATTCTTTCACTTAAGAATTTCGGTTCTCTCTTGCATGAAAAGAGATAATGTCTAAAAAACATGCAAGAACCCTTTCTTACCTCTCAATTTCGAAATATGCATAAATGGAAAGAGTGAGAGGCATCCAATGCATCACTTCTTACATTAATCACTCATCAAATAGACAATAAATGAGACTTACTTCATTTATTTTTAAAATGGCTATTTGAAAAGACCATAACCTATAATTGAATACCCATTTCGGTTTTGGCAAGAAGAAAGAAGGAAGATGGTCCATCTAATGCACATCTTTCATCTTTAATCTAATGAATGCAAATAGGTTACATGCCAACATTAAAAGCCAACCATTAAACCATTTAATGGTAAGTTCATAACTCCATTTAATAATGATGAACCATAATAAAGACCATCTTTATTTAGTATTTTAATGTCAAATGTGTGGTTACACATCTAACCTAACACAATTTCGAAATTGCTTCTTCTCCATTTAAAAAATTGTTTTAATATAATTAATCTAATCAATTACATTAAACCAAAACAAGCCCATTTCTAAATGAACATATGGGCTTCCAATTAACCATTAATTAGTATAAGCCCATCATTCAATTATGGACTTCTAAAGCCTCCAAACTACTTCTTACTTAGCTTGATAACCTTCCTTAAAGCCAAGTGGGGAATCTTATTGGACTTTGATAATTCAAGCTCCGATAAGCCCGAAATAATTCAATCTCATTGGAATTAATTCTAGCTTATTAACTAAATGTCATTCCACTAAAGACAATTAGTTGAACTCTTGAATTATTAAATATTATGAGAATATGTCCAATTGCAAACCCTATTTAGAACCTTATTATAGCCATCCAGCGCAACAAAGGGTAAAATTACCGTTTTGCCCTTATGTTGGTTTTTCCTTCTATATCTCTCATTTTACTTTATATGGTGATTAACACATAAGATCTCATCTTAGTGTTAAGACTTGATGGGTAGCTAGTCCATCAAACTCTTGGCGCCAGATTTAATCACCAAATCTCCTTAAAACATCTAGAAGAGATGATAACACTATAAACTCTTTATTTGAGTGAATGTTCACGATACATGTTTCAATTAATAATTCCAACATGCAGATAATCGGATTAATACCTGTAAAAATCCATTCCGATCATATCAAAATTATAATGAAACACATATGAGTTCACCACTCATCAAGATTGTGGTTCATAATAAGCGAATGCTTAAGTTGTATGTTTTAAGATTAAAGTAAGGACCCACTTTATTCGAAAACATACTTGATTCAATTCATTTAATAGTGCCATTATCGATAGTCTACTACTATCATGATATGAAACTCATCATTCCCTTTAAGTAAACTCCTTTACTTATATGGAGATAAATCGCAACACTACTGATCTAAACCATAATCAAACGACCAACTTGATTATTCAACTGTGAATCAATTAATTGATTCTAATAATATACATGTTTCCCATACATCTCTATGTATATGTATATTACTTACAAATGAATCTTGGTACCTTATGACCAGATATAAAATGCTCATACAGATAAAACCAAACTCTTTTGTTTTATTAATAATAAATATTTTCATTATAAAGCATGGCGAAGAAGATAAAGTTACATGTAAATACATTTGCTTTCAGGCACTATATTTACATAACTCCAACAATCTCCCATGGCCCTAAAGCAAGTTTGACATATCCTTCATTCCCATCCTTCTAGGTGACCCTCAAAGCTCTTTTGAGTCAATGTCTTTGTGAAAGGATCGTGAGGTTTTGCTCTGTAGGAATCTTTACCACATCCACTTCTCCACGTTGTATTATCTCCTTATGAGATGATACTTTCGCTCAATGTTTTTGGCGACTTTGTGGTTACGAGGTTCTTTAGAATTAGCCATCGCCCACTATTATCCTGATAAAGTGTAATGGCTTTTACGCCTCTGGAACTACCTCCAAATCATTTAGGAACATCTGGAGCCGATCGCTTCCTTCTTTGCTTCACAAGACAACATACTCAACCTCCATAGTTGAATCGACAATACAAGATTGCTTGACACACCTCCAAACTATGGCTCCACCTCTTAAAGTAAATATAGAACCGAAGTTGATTTCCTTGAATCAACATCGATTGGAAATCAGAATCCGTATATCTGTCGAATAAGATTACTTCGGAGTAAACAAGCATCAAGTTCTTTGTCCTACGAAGATACTTAAGTATACACTTAACCATGATTCAATGTTCCATTCTGGATTGGACTGAAATTTGCTACCGATCCAGCTGCGTAATGATATCCGGTCTAGTGCATGACATTGCATACATCAAACTACCAATTGCGAAGCATATGGAATGTTACGCATCGTTCAACCTCCTCTTGGGTTTTAGGTGCTTGTTCCTTTGAAAGTTTGATTCCATGTCTAGTAGAGTGAAACCCTCTTGGAATCTTGCATGGCGAACTTATTGAGCATATTCTCAATGTAAGTTAGTTGAGACAAAACTATCTTCTTGTTCTTACGATCCCTTATAAGTTTGATCCCTAGAACATAGGTAGCCTCTCCCAAATCCTTCATTGAAAACTGTTCATTCAGCCATCCCTTAATCGTAGATAACATTCCCACATCATTCCCAATGAGCAAAATGTCATCAACATACAGGATTAGGAAAGTAACCTTACCTTCTTGTATTCTTTTGTAAACACAAGGCTCATCTAGGTTTTGTATGAACCCATAGGTTTTGATAGCCTTATCAAACCTAATGTTCCAAGACCTAGATGCTTGCTTAAGTCCATAAATGGACCTTTGCAACTTGCAAACCTTATGCTCATTACCTAGCTCAATGAATCATACGGTTGGGCCATATAAATGGTCTCCTCAAGATCTCCATTCAGAAATGCGGTCTTGACATCCATTTGCCATATTTCATAATCGAAATAGGCTGCTATGGCCAAAAGAATCCTGATGGTCTTAAGCATGGCAATCGGAGAAAAAGTCTTCTTGTAGTCTATACCCTCCTTTTGAGTATAGCCTTTATCTACCAATCTAGCTTTAAAGGTCTCTACCTTTCCATCCGATCCCCTTTTCCTTTTGTAGATCCATTTACACCCTATGGTTTTTAGACCTGGTGGTAGATCTACAAGGACCCAGACTTCATTAGTATACATAGAATCTATTTCTGATTCCATTGCCTTGAGCCATTTTCCTGCATCAACATCATTAATAGCCTATGTATACGTAACGGGATCTGTTTCTTCTTGGTGCGAGATGGCAATTAAGCCTTCTCCTAAACCCAGAATACCTATCTGGTTGTCTCACAACCCTCCCACTACGTCTAGGCACATCTTGATGTTCAGTTGCACTTCGATTCAACTCTTGAATCCATTTGACATATTGTTCTTTCATATCCAAAACAACTCTTGGTTTGGATGAAATTGCTAACTCCTTTAGTACTACTTCACTTCTTCCTTTGTGATTTCTCACAAACTCTTCCTCTAAGAAGTGTCCATTTGTCGACATAAATACCTTCCTATCATGAGGATTTGTAAAAATAGTACCCTCGAGTTCTGTGGGATATCCTACAAACAAACATACTTGACCTTGGTTCCATCTTTGTGGATTCGGGCTTTAGAACATGAAATTTGGACAGCCCCTGAAGTCCTCAAGTGCCTCAATGAAGGCACTCGGCGATCCACAACTCCCTAGGTGTTTTAGGCACGATTTGGATGGAGCAAAGTTAAGAAGATATGTTGCCGTTTGTATGGCATATCCCGAAACGATTCTCGGAAGGCTAGCATAGGACATCATTGATCTTACCATTTCCAATAGAGTTCTATTTCTCCTCTCGCTACACCATTACATTGAGGTGTACGAGGAGTCGACAAATTGGAAACAATTCCATTGTCAATTAAATATTGTTGGAACTCTACAAATAAATACTCACCACCTCGATCGATCGAAGTTGTTTTAATGGCTTGCCAAGTTGCTTCTCACTTGACTTTGAATTCTTTGAACTTTTCAAAAGATTCACTCTTTTATGCATCAAATACAAATAGCCATGTCTTGAGTAATCATCTATAAAATTATGAAATATTCATAACCTCCTCTAGCTTGTACATTCATGGGCCCACACACATCAAGATGTACCATGTCCAATGTGGATTCAAATCTGTTTCCTTTAGAAGGAAATGAGGCTTTTTCATTTTCCTTCAATACAATATTCACAGTGGGTAATGGATCACTATCTAAGCCCATAAGGATCCCATCCTTTACTAGCTTTGTCAAGTCTTTTTCGATTGATATGACCCATCCTTAGATGCCACAGATACTTTGAATTAATGCTAGAGATATTGGATTGTCTTGGTTTTATCAATTACGTGGTGTTTAGTAAGCCTTTCATAGGTTCTATAAAAACAATCCTGTTTAATTATCGCTTCACAAATAAAATCCTTATTCTCATATATTGAAACAACCTTTTCAAAATATAAGGAATAGCCATATTTTATTAGACAAAAACAGAAATCATGTTCCTTACAATCATTGGCATGTAATAAGCGTCTTCCAAATATAACCTATGACCACTAGGAAAGTCCAAGATAACTTCTCCCACCGATTCTGCTGAAACATAGGAACCATCGCTATCTTAACTTGGCGGCCTTTAGGAAGTCTTTTCCTTCTTTGGAACCCCGCAAAGAATTACAAACATGGTTAGTGGCTCCTGAATCTAATATCCAAGAAGTAGATAAATCATCACATTTCTAGTTCCTAACAAACTTAGGAAACCCATACCTTGTTTGCTTTTGAGGGACTCTAGGTAGATGGACAGTTTTTTTCCAGTGGCCCATCTCATCACAATGGAAACACTTTCCTTTGATGTTCTCTTTGGCCTTCTTTTCATGGGTTTGGCCTTGACCCTATTTGGGCCTTCTTTTCATTGGACCCTTCTTCTTTCCTTGCCCTTACCCTTGGGCTTAGAAGAAGAAGCTACATTAACCGGCCCATGAGCCTTAATATTCAATATTTTCTCCGTGCTCTGGAGAGTATTCATCAACTCACTCGAGGTGTAATCCTTCTTTGTTGAGCTCGTAGTCCAACTTAAGCTGCTGAAAAGAAGAGTTTAAGCTATTGATGATCATAATCATCTGCGTGTCGCATCCATATCCGCCCAAGCATCTCAAACCTCGGACCGCAGAGATTACCTTCATCATGTAATCCCGCACCATTTCACGAGTTTACATCGAGATTATGAAAGGTTTGGATAGCTTTCACTCTTGCAGACCTAGTCCTCACACCAAACATCTCATGTAGGTGATGGACCATTACACTAGCAGTTTTCATACAAGCAATTTGCTTTTGCAACATGCATTGATGAAGCGAGAATATAACACTTAGTAGTCTTG
This sequence comes from Erythroxylum novogranatense, assembly GCA_029891385.1. Taxonomy (NCBI): domain Eukaryota; kingdom Viridiplantae; phylum Streptophyta; class Magnoliopsida; order Malpighiales; family Erythroxylaceae; genus Erythroxylum; species Erythroxylum novogranatense. The sequence goes on along the minus strand of CM057233.1, from coordinate 35,024,335 downwards.
TCAACATTCTCGCCAACTTTCATGTTGTTGGACTTGCTCAGAGTTGCATCTCCACTTAGAGGTGTAGGCTCATTTTCGATTAACACCCATGAAATCGTTCATATTGAAGAACAATGTCAAGGTTACGTCTCCATTCATTAAACTTGTCTCCATTTTCCAATTTGTTATTAGTCAAGAAGCGGTAGTGGATTCATTTTGTGGTTGATTATGTCTGAAAATATAAATTATTAAAACATGAGCATACTAGTCAACAATTTATGGAACTTTGTATAAAATCATGATGCATGTATGCATGATGATAGATTTAACAAAACTTAAAAAATTAAAACATTATACGATGGTTATTTTTCTTATCTATAACAGACTAAGTGACGGTGGGCCATCTTATCTATTAAAAGAAAAACTGGGACCCTCCCACTCAAAAAACTACCAAGCATCTCATGCTCAATTTTTTTTTAAGAAGCGTCTTAATTTGGTCCATACTTTTACCAACAGAGCTACGGTGGGAAGTTTATTGAAAAAAAATGTTGAGTGTATAACCATTTGATTCATTCACTAAAGATACCTACAAATCATGCCTCGGTGGGAGGTCATATTTGCTATCATTAAGTGGACTTATCCTTAAGGAAACCCAAACCATGCAAGATCTAGGATCCATGCCCTCCGATGGGGAGTAACACTTCACCACATGCAAACGGGCCATCATTTGGAGACCGTGGACTCTCACAAGAGCATCCTCTCCCACTCGATCTTTTGGGCTTTAAGTTTTAAATACCATCTTGTCTAGATGCAATTTATTATCCATCCTATATTGTTTCATTATATATCTCATACATAATGAATGCATGGCAAGGCCTAGGGTTGGCAATTTTCTAAATGACATGCAATCACATAATATCACATATTACAAGCATTCATTTCTCCATTCATCACATGAACTAATAAAGCCACTTTTGATTGTCCATCCTAGAAACATAAAATAATTACAAGCCTTTTAGGCCCAAAATATGCTTCTTCATCTTGGATCTTCCGCTTCGAACTGTTCGCTAACATGATCCGGCCCATTCGGTAAACAAAATGTAATGGCATTTATGAAATTAGAATTTTTCATTTTGAAAATAAAATTCCAGCACTAGATTTTAGAAAACCAAATCTTTGTTTTGACAAAAAATTCCAGCACTTGTTTTATTAAAACCGAAACTCATTTCATGAAAATTAAACACAACACTTAGTATTTTAGCAAAACCGAAATTGGATTCTTTGAAACAAAAAACCAACACTTGTTTTCCAATCATAACTGAAATATGATTCATTGAAACAAAAATTCCAGCAACTTAGTTTTCACAAAACTTATGCCAAAACACAAAAGGATACACCAAAAATTTTACCTTTCCATTTCTTCAATCCATGGCTGCTCCTTCTTCATCATTACATCAATTTGTACATTACAAAATCAAATAAAATAGAAAAAAGAAACCAAGGAGGAAACATGGTGATGATAGACCACCCTCCTTATTCTGACCAAATGAAGAAATCTTACAAGATAAAATTTAACTTCTATGGACAACCAAAAGAACAACATACACCATATATATTTCTATCACATAAAATATGCAGTATACATAAAAGATTGCCCACCCATGCATCCACCATATAGGAACCGAAATCATGCATGAAAACCGGCTCGATACCAATTGTTGGATCGGAAAAGAAAACATGCTTAGTTTGGAGAAGCGATAGATTTCAAAACTTTTTAAGAAATCATCTTGCAGCGGAAGCAATATATCCAAATCAATATGCTAATCCATACATGATATGGTATAAGGATAATAAAACCAAGAACAAGATAAAAGGAATTACCGACTCCTTCGCTACAGCTTTAAATCCTCGCTGCGCTATCCTCTCCTTCTTGTATCCAAATCCTTTGCCTTTAAGTCTTTTCCTTTAGCAATCTATCTTCTTCCTTGTAGTAGTATCCTCTACCAATTAGATTTACCACTTGTTCTTCAAGGACAACTAGGTTAACAAAATCCTTTGGTGGGAAAGGAGAAGAAATATTTGGAGGAGATTTTCTTAGAAGAAGAAGAACCAAAATTGAAACTCTTTCAATTCTTTCACTTAAGAATTTCGGTTCTCTCTTGCATGAAAAGAGATAATGTCTAAAAAACATGCAAGAACCCTTTCTTACCTCTCAATTTCGAAATATGCATAAATGGAAAGAGTGAGAGGCATCCAATGCATCACTTACATTAATCACTCATCAAATAGACAATAAATGAGACTTACTTCATTTATTTTAAAATAGCTATTTGAAAAGACCATAACCTATAATTGAATACCCATTTCGGTTTTGGCAAGAAGAAAGAAGGAAGATGGTCCATCTAATGCACATCTTTCATCTTTAATCTAATGAATGCAAATAGGTTACATGCCAACATTAAAAGCCAACCATTAAACCATTTAATGGTAAGTTCATAACTCCATTTAATAATGATGAACCATAATAAAGACCATCTTTATTTAGTATTTTAATGTCAAATGTGTGGTTACACATCTAACCTAACACAATTTCAAATTACTTCTTCTCCATTTTAAAAAATTGTTTTAATATAATTAATCTAATCAATTACATTAAACCAAAACAAGCCCATTTCTAAATGAACATATGGGCTTCCAATTAACCATTAATTAGTATAAGCCCATCATTCAATTATGGACTTCTAAAGCCTCCAAACTACTTCTTACTTAGCTTGATAACCTTCCTTAAAGCCAAGTGGGGAATCTTATTGGACTTTGATAATTCAAGCTCCAATAAGCCCGTAAATAATTGATCTCATTGGAATTAATTCTAGCTTATTAACTAAATGTCATTCCACTAAAGACAATTAGTTGAACTCTTGAATTATTAAATATTATGAGAATATGTCCAATTGCAAACCCTATTTAGAACCTTATTATAGCCATCCGCGCAACAAAGGGTAAAATTACCGTTTTGCCCTTATGTTGGTTTTTCCTTCTAGATCTCTCATTTTACTTTATATGGTGATTAACACATAAGATCTCATCTTAGTGTTAAGACTTGATGGGTAGCTAGTCCATCAAACTCTGGCGCCGTGATTTAATCACCAAATCTCCTTAAAACATCTAGAAGAGATGATAACACTATAAACTCTTTATTTGAGTGAATGTTCCACGATACATGTTTCAATTAATAATTCCAACATGCAACCTTCGGATTAATACCTGTAAAAATCCATTCCGATCATATCAAAATTATAATGAAACACATATGAGTTCACCACTCATCAAGATTGTGGTTCATAATAGCGAATGCTTAAGTTGTATGTTTTAAGATTAAAGTAAGGGCCCACTTTATTCTTGAAAACATACTTGATTCAATTCATTTAATAGTGCCATTATCGATAGTCTACTACTATCATGATATGAAACTCATCATTCCCTTTAAGTAAACTCCTTTACTTATATGGAGATAAATCGCAACACTACTGATCTAAACCATAATCAAGCGACCAACTTGATTATTCAACTGTGAATCAATTAATTGATTCTAATAATATACATGTTTCCCATACATCTCTATGTATATGTATATTACTTACAAATGAATCTTGGTACCTTATGACCATATATATAATGCTCATACAGATAAAACCAAACTCTTTTTTTTATTAATAATAAATATTTTCATTATAAAACTGTAACTGAAGAAGATAAAGTTACATGTAAATACACTTGCTTTCCAGGGCACTATATTTACATAACTCCAACAGAACGGTGGACCCGAAAGTTAGAGTTTGAGGAAAGATCTGAAATGGTTCGTTGAACTATGAAATTGGATTCAAATGGTTTATGGAGGTTTAAATCCCACAGAATGAGGCTAGTTAAGTGAGTTTTGATAGTTGAATGTCTTGTGATGGAATTGATGGATTGATAACCGGGATAGTCATGAATATGCATTGTACATATTTCATCTCATTCATGTGCATTATTAAACACTTATGATTGTTCAAATTATTATATATGTATATGTTATTTCTTATGGAGGAGCCTCTGGAATGTCAACCTCCAGACGCTGCTGGATCTTCCAGGCTTTAGCTTCGGGAGAAACTTGTGAGTACCCTAATTGGTTCCTCAATCTTTATGTGTTAAATTTGACGCACTTATGCCATGAGGAGATGAATGGAGGGTTATGTGTGTGTTTGCTTTTGATTGACTTCGGACCATAGGTGTCCGAAGTATTGGGACTTTGATATTGAAGTGTTATTTGGGTGTAGCTGTTTGTGATTGCTTGATGAAATGAGCTGTGAATGATCATGTTTGAAATCTGGACCCAAGGTGCGGCGATGGGGTGATTTGATATTGAAGCAAAGCGCTTATAAATGTGAAAGCTATTATGGTGAAATCTGGGACGAAGGTCCAAGAAATAAATTGGACTTTGCAATGTAAATTGGGTCATGTGCATTCATGCATAAAGGCATGTTCAGATAATGATAGTTGTGACCGGAGCAGCCACCGTATTTCAGAGCTTTAAGCTCAACGCATCAGGGCCTCGAGCCCAACGTAATGTACAGCCACAGGTTCAACATATCATGGCTTCAAGCCCAATGAAATTCAGAGCCACTGGCTCACCGTTAATGAGCTCAGGCGCACGGTCACAACACCGTAATAAAAGGGAAGTGTCACATGTGCATTGCATATATAAATGAATGAATGTAAACTGTGTGAAAGGCAATACGCCTTATATTTGTGAAATATTAGCGCATGTGATATTTTCGAATGTTATATTATGTGATATTCTGTGAATTGTGTGTGTATGCATGAGTTGGGTGAACCATCGATGATGGTTTCTCACTGAGTTCGCAAACTCACCTATCATTGCAAAAAAAAAATTCAGGGATCGACGAGTACCCCGTTAGACAAACAGGAGTATGATTACTGCAAGAGAGTCAGAGTTTGAAGTCGGGATCAGTTTCACGTCTGCATTTGAGTCATTCTGATTTATATGTAAATTTGTATTTCTGCATATTAGTACTGTTATTACAGAGGGCCCCAATTGATTAATGTTGTATTGTAATATGATTGCTAAAATAGTATTTTGAATGAAAATGTTTTCGTATCGCGGGCCCAAATTGTTTACTGATATACGCGCACTCGATTGTTTTCAACAAGAAAAAAATGTCTTACTGAGTTTCTGAATGGATTTGACTGCTCTAGCATACCACCCTCGTGAGGCACGGGCTCAGATATCACCCACGATATCGGGTTTGGGTCTTGCGGGAGTGCGAAGCTACAATCAGTCTAGCTGGAGGAAGTCGATTGATCAGAAGGACCAACGGCAAGAATCCTTCACTCTGCTCAACAGGCGATATGCGGAAATACTGGAGGTCATGAGAGCAGAAGGGGAATCCCTCCGAGAACCCAATAAATTGAAAACTCCTCTAAAAAAAAGGTTTCTTCTTTATATTTTTGTTTCCACAGAGATGCCGGTCATGACACGGAGGATTGTTGGGACTTAAAGAAAGAAATCGAACTCCTTATTCAGAGGGGAAGGCTGGGTAGATTTTTTAAGTACGGAAGAAATGCTGATCGAGATAATCAGGGCAGGAGCGGTCGGTCTGACAATTGGCAAAAACCCTGGCGACAAAACAACATGAACGATGGAGGAAGCTAGAGATGATAGAAATACTGGGCAGTAGGATGACCGACCAGTTAGGGTCATAAATATGATTTTTGGTGGTAGCACAGCAGGAGGGTCCACCGTCAGAGGAAGGAAGAGGTATGCTAGGCAGACAGCTGAGGGCCAATCAGCAACGAAAAAGCCACAAAACAATGAGGTGATCTCGTTTGACGAGTCTGATCTGGCTGGCATCAGCTGTCCTCATGACGATGCACTCGTGGTCACTTTGAATATGGACGGTAGTGAGGTGAAGCGCGTAATGATTGGCATAGGCAGCTCGGTCGACCTATTGTACTACTATGCTTTTAAGCAGATGGAGATTCCGAAGGAACGACCATTGTCGATAGAGGGACCATTCAAAGGGGTAATAGGAGCATCAGCCTATCCATTCGTTCGAGTCCTCTTGAGCGTAAAGTTCGGACAAAATCCATGCCAAGTAGTGAAGAATGTTGAATTCCTAGTTGTGAAGTTTGTAGGAGCCTATAATGTAATAATTGGAAGAGCCGCACAAAACGCCCTCAAAGCTGTCGTCTCAACCTATTATCAGGCGATGAAGTTCCCAACATCCCATGGCACCGATATTGTCAGGGGTCAGCAAAGGATCGCTAGGGAATGCTACTTGGCATAAATAAGAACCCTTGAGGGAGCGGTAGTGTTGGCAAGTTCTCTTGATGTAAGAGCAGATGAAGAAACCGAGAGGATGAAACCTGCATAAGAAACGCAATAGGTCATACTGGATGATGAAGATCTATCCAAATTCACAAATTTGGGCGCCAAACTCAAACAAGGGTTGGCTGCAACAATCACAAGTTGCTTGGTAGAGAACCGATCGGTCTTTGCTTGGATACCGAGCGACATGCCTGGAATCTTTCAAGCGGTAACATCTCATTCCCTGGGTATTCAAAAAAATTGTAGGCCGGTCAGACAGAAGAAGCAGTGGCACAGCAAGGAGCGACAGGGGGTGATCGAGAAAGAAATAGAGAAGCTGCTTGACGCTGGGTTCATTTGGGAAGTCAAGTACCCCGAATGGTTAGCCAACGTGGTATTGGTAAAGAAGAAAAACAAAAAAGTGGAGAAAGTGTATTGATTTCACCGACCTGAACAAAGCATGCCCAAAGGACAGTTTTCCCCTGCCCAAGATTGATCAGCTGGTAGACTCCACGGCAGGGCATGAGCTCCTCAGCTTCTTGGATGCCTTCTCTAGTTATCATCAAATAAAAATGAGCCTCGAAGACAAAGAAAAAATGGCTTTCATAACTGACCAGGGCACATATTGCTACCAGGTGACCAGGGGCTACTTACCAGCAGCTCGTTATGGAAGTTTTTTAGAGACAGGTCGGCAAAACAGTCGAGGCTTATGTGGACGACATGGTGGTCAAAAGCAAGACAGCCGCCGAACATGTGGAAAACATTAGAGAAATCTTCCTGACCCTCAATAAATTCCAAATGAAGTTGAATCCCGAAAAGTGCGTCTTTGGTGTAGCATCTGGAAAATTATTAGGATTTATGATTACTCAGCGGGGAATCGAAGCTAATCCAGAAAAGATCGAAGCTATTGTCCAAATGCCCTCACCGCGATGCTTGAAGGATGTCTGAGATCTTGGCCGGGCGAGATAGTTTTCGAAAGCGATTAAATCTCAGGATAGGGACAAGTGCCTCCCTTTCTTCAAAATTTTGAGGAAGGCAGATGTGACCCAGTTCCAATGGCTGGATGAGTGCAAAAAAGCATTCCAACACTTGAAGCAATATCTTACCAGTCCACCCATCTTGTAGAGCCTTGTTGAGGGGGAGAATTTGATTCTTTATTTGGAAGTCACAGAGGGAGCGATCAATGCAGTTCTTGTTCGATCGGACAGTAGTGAACAATTCCCGATCTACTATGTCAGTAAAGTGCTGAACGGACCAGAAACGCAGTATGCACCCATTGAAAAGTTGGCTCTTTCCTTGATAACTGTGGCACGGAAACTAAGGCCCTACTTCCAGAGTCATACCATCGAGGTATAGACTGACCAACCCCTCAGGCAGTGCCTCCAAAAGCCCAAAACCTCTGGGCGGTTAATAAAATGGGCAATAGAGATGGGGGAGTTCGATATACATTATAAACCATGAACGATGATCAAGGCCCAAGTGTTGGCAGACTTCGTTGCATAAATCAGTCAACCTAACTCGCAGGGTGAGCAACGCCTTGCTTGGAGCCTATTTGTTGATGGTTTGTCCAACGCTGAGGGATGCAGAGTAGGAGTGGTATTGATCAACCCACACTGGGAAGAAAAGGTGGAGTATGCTCTCTGGTTAGAATTTAGAGCATCCAATAACAAGCCAGAATACGAAGCTCTAATAGCCGGTCTCTAGTTGGCAAGAGAGATGGGGGCAAAGCATCTGAAGGTATACAGCGATAGCCAAATAGTGGTTGGTCAAGTTCTGAGGCGAAGATGGCCAAGGGAACAACATGATCAAGTATCTGGAATTGGTAAAACAGGAGTTGAGTAATTTTGAGCAATGCTCGGTCATCAGGATAGAACGGACACAAAATGCTCAGGCAGACGCACTTTCCAAGATGGCTTATGATCAAAATGTCAGGAACAACATCTTGGTTGAGCGGCTCGACCAACCTAGCATCCAGAAGGCTACTGAAGTCCTTCAAGCAGACGATGAACGGTCAAGTTGGATGGAGCCAATCACGCAGTACCTTCTTAAGGGAACACAGTCGGTGGAAGCTTTGGAAGCCAGGAAACTAAGGGTAAAGGCGGCAGAATATGTGATTGTCAATGACATCTTGTACAAGCGTTCTTATGACTGGCCGCTATTACGTTGCTTGAATGAAGAAGAGACAGAACGAGCAATGGCTGAAGTTCATGAAGGAATGTGTGGAAATCATTTAGGAGGCAGAATGTTGGCTCACAGATTGATCAGACAGGGGTATTATTGACCGACGATGAAGAAGGATTGTCAAGAGAAAGTTAACCGATGCGAGGCCTGCCAGAAGAATAGCAATTTGTCTCACCAGCCGATCGAGTAGCTAAAAATTGTGAGCCATCCCATTCCCTTTGCTCAATGGGGAATGGACATACTAGGTCCTTTTCCTCTTGGTCCAGGGCAGAAAAAGTTTTTGATAGTCGCAGTCGAATACTTCACTAAATGGGTAAAAGAGGAAGCGGTCGCCACCATCACTGAGCAGAAAATTGAAAAATTCATACGCAAAAATATACTGAGCCGTTTTGGGATGCCTATGGTTTTGTTTATAGACAATGGTCAGCGGTTTGATAACGACAAGTTCAAAGATTTCTGTGAACGACTGAAGATAAGGCTCCAGTTGACTTCAGTAGCTCATCCTCAAAGTAATGGTCTAGCGGAGAATACTAACAAGAAGATAATGAGTGCCCTCAAGAAGCGCTTAGATGGACGTAAGACTTGGGTGGACGAAGTAGATGAAGTGTTGTGGGCGTACATAACAACCCTAAATGGGGCCACTGGTGAGACACCGTTCAGAATGACCTTCGGGGCAGAGGCCTTATTCCCAACAGAAGTAGTACTGCATAACCAACGAGTTTCGAGTTACGAAGAAGAAAGGAATGAGAAAGCCCGCAAGGCAGAACTAGTACTTCTCAGTGAAGACAGAGATAGGGCAGTCGCTCATTCAGAAGCTATCAGATAAAAAGCAACGAAGTTTTACAATAAAAGGGTAAGGTCGAGCGAAATAAAGGTCGGTGGCTACGTTCTGTGAAAGGCCAAGGTAGCTGGAAAGCATCCTGGGAAGCTCGGTCAGATATGGGAAGGACCCTATCAAATGGTCAAACAAGCCGGACACGGCTCTTACATCCTGCGCGATACTAACGGCAAGATTCTACCGAGGCCCTGGAATTCTCAAAACCTGAGGGCATTCTACCTATAGATAAGCTTTATTTTAGTTCACTTATTTCTTTGTTTATTATTGTTTATGCTCTTGTACACGCAACTTGTGGGTACCATTTTCCTGGCCCTACCAGTCAGGTTTTTTAACGGCCCATGCCCTTGTCATCATCAATAAAGGGGTTTCAAATTTCTTGGCAAGAAAAATGGCAAGAGGAGAAAATTCTGTCAACTGATCGCCGTCTACATCGCTCGATTAGGTTGCCAAGACAGGATCTTGGAACTAGGCGATGCCAAGAGCCAAAATCTTGGATCGCTCGGCCTCTACATCCCTCGGCCAGGTTGCCAAGACAGGATCTTGGAACCAGGCGATGCCAAGAGCCAAAATCTTGGATCGCTCGGCTAGGTTGCCAAGACTAGATCTTGGAACTAGGTGATGCCGAGAGCCAAAATCTTGGATCGCTCAGCCTCTACATCGCTCGGCCTCTACATCGCTCGGTAAGGTTGTCAAGACAGGATCTTGGAACCAGGCGATGCCAAGAGCCAAAATCTTGGATCGCTCGGCCTCCACATCGACAGGATCTTGGAACTAGGAGATGCCAAGAGCCAAAATCTTGGATCGCTCGACCTCTACATCGCTCGGCCAGGTTGTCAAGATAGGATCTTCGAACCAGGCGATGCCAAGAGCCAAAATCTTGGATCGCTCGGCCAAGTTCTCTTGTCTCGGTCGACCTTGACTCTCATCTGAACTCAGGTTCAGCATCTCATCGGGCAAGGCGTCTCTTTCCTTCTCAGCTATCTCTCTCACCTCCTCAAGTGAAAGGCTGAGCTCGGAGGGAAGCATCGGCTTGGTATAATCCTCGAATGAAGGACCACCCAACCCCTCAGGGGTGCAAACGCTGTGGCAGTTCCTCAAGATGGAAAGAGCCAAGTAGCAAGCAAATTCCAGACGCTCCTAGTGTAAGTACCACCCTTTCCATCGCTTCATCGTTTCAACCCTTTGCTCCTTGACGGAGTCTTGCAGCTCCAGTAGCTTCCTCTCAGCCTTCATTTTATCCATCACCGCCTCATGACAGTCATGGAGGACTCTCAAACGGAGCTCCTCCTCCATTTTTCGCCTTCGAATTGGCATCAAACACCTCTCTCCTTAAGCCCTCATTACTGAGCTGCAATGCTCGGCATTCACTTTCCAGTTCATCCCTGGAAGCAACCGCTCTACTCCTCTCATCCTCCCTCGAAACGAGTTGATTTCTCAAAATGCTCTTCTCTTCCTCCAAAACGCTCTTCTCCTCCTCCAGTGAAGAAAGTTGAGCTCGTAAAACGTCATCCTCCTCCTTCACCTCTGAAAGTTCAGCTCTTAAAGCATTAACTTACTCAAGAAGATCGTGAACCTCCCGGTCCATTGTTTGGTTTACTTTATCGAGCTGATCGATACGCTGATGCATCGCAGAGGTGAACGCCAGATCCCTGGCACAGCCACGAACGAGACTAGCCATCAGCTCCTTGTTGTTCAGCGTAACCAAAAATTTCTCGTCCTCAGGAGGAACAACCTTCTGGGCAATATGCAGAGCAACATTGATGCATCAGCGTATCGATCAGCTCAACACTTCGAGTGGTCTTTTTTATTTTGAGCGGTGGCTCCATCTCTTCCTCCGTATCCTCTCGGTCCTCACTCACCGGGTGGATCGGCAACGACGCAAACTCATCAGGTCGGTCCTCAGTCGATAGAAGGGCCAGCAATGCTATAGACTGGTCCAACATCGTCAGCTGAGCGATGTCTTTGCTGACCTCTACCTCCTTCCTTTGCTTCTTCACCTTCGAAGAATATCTAGGCCCTTTGGGTTACCTTTTGGATTTAGGGAGACTAGAGGACCAGGCGAAATCCTTGAGCTTTACCATGGCTGCACAATTATAGAAGCAGGTTAGAAATCGAAATTAGTACTTATGAATACAACAAATAGTTAAACTATGAGGAGTTAACCAGGAGGGGCAGTTTCCTCTTCTATCCTGCTAATTCGAGGAGGGGGATCAATTAAAAAGGCATCAGCTGATGCCCCTCTACGATACCTCCAAATGAGACTGTCGAAAGAATACCGACCGAGCGCCTTAATCCTATAAATCACTTCCCATTCCTCCCTAGTAAGAGACAGATCGGAGATGTCGTTCCATCGCTCGAACAAGGGATATCTCCATGGCCTTAACTCGTGGGTAGATCCTGGGGGCCTCACAAAGAAATACTTTATCCTCCAGTCCTTGATTGCCGAAGCTGTCCCAGCCGGACGATATATCGCGTCTCTATACTGGAAGTGAGGAATTCTGGCCCTGACACTTGAGCTCTGGTTCATCCTCAAAAAGTAGCGCAGAATGCTGACCGATGGGGGACAACCTAAGTGATGGCACAACAGAGCCAGACCGTTAATGAACCTCCAACTGCTCGGCTGAATCTGGCTTGGCCCTAGCTGGTAGGTGCAACATACCTCATCGATAATAGGGGCGTACGGAAGCTGCATACAGCCGATCGAGAAAAAACTGTCTGAAACAATGAAGTAACCGCCCATACTGCTATGAATCCGTTCGTTCTTGCCGGCCAGCCTAGGTCCCCAAGATGAAGGGATATTATTTTTTATAATTGATCGGTTCAGTTCCCTTTCGGTCATCGTTGATGGGTCAATCGGTGTCTTTTCAACAACTTGCCCGTCCTTCCGGGCACTCGCCCCAATTTCCTCATTTCCCCTGCCTCCAGCGCTTCATTCCCGCCAGCCTCCGTCACCTCCACCATTTCCGCCGCTATCTCCAACGGCCCAACAATTTGTAAAGCCCTCTCGGCAGCCAATTTCCGATGGAGCTCCCTCAGAATCGTACTTACTTCTTCGTTATGACCCGGGGATGCTCGTAGTGAAGGCTAGCGAGGAGGCGATGAAGTAGGAGAGGGGGAGGTAGCTTCATCCCTAAGTCTAAGTGCACCTCTAGGGCTAGTCGACGACATGAATAAGAAAAAGAGATTTGTAGGATAAGGATCAGAGAAAGGACGTACCTAGTTTAGTGACTGGAGTTTGGGATTTGGATGACGGTGAAAAAGGAAATTTTGATGACTGCAAACAAGGAGATGAAGAAAAGAGGAAGCAAAGACTGGAGAATCGAACACGCAAAAAGTGAAGAAGTGTGTCAATGCTGAGCATTTATAACAGAATACTGAACAGGCGTAATAGTGGAACTTGGACACATGGCAAAATCTAAGCCTTGCGAATTTGGGTTATCAAGTGCCCCAATCGGCACAACAGTTGAAAGGAAGCCCATGAAAGCTGCGCAGTAGTTAAAAAGACTCCTCGTTTCAAATTTTGAAAAACCTGTCAGAGGACACGTGTCTTTAGTAATGATTAAACCAAATGCCTTCATGCGCTAGGAGTCGACATTCAACCGACCGATCCTGGAACGAGCTGTCATGCACTAAGCGTTGATGTCCGACCGATCGGGCCTATCACGAGCTGTCATACAAACGAGCTGCACGATCCTTTTGTACTCCTTTGACCCTTCTCCTTGGTCAGACTCGAGGAGTAGGGGACTTATGGTTGGGTCGGTCATACTAGGCCCAAGCCCAGACTCAGAACGGCGCATGGGCCGATCGGCCCATCCCTTGATGATTAACCTAATTCCTGTAGGTATTATCCATATAAATTCATTACCTCATCATGAAAAAGGTACGAATTTTGAGAACCCTAGTATTCTTTATTCACTAGCCACCAAAATTCTCACAGGAGGCTAACTTGAGCATCGGAGGGGCCTACTGGTAGTCAACCCCCGATGTGCCTTATTGTTTTGTAGGTATATCTGGGCCAAAGTGAACCAGTCTCATGGATCCCAGTAGCAGTGCCCAGCCCCATCAAAATCAAACAGAACCAGAACATAATCTAAAACTTTCATGTAGCACTTAAAGGCAAATTTCAACTTCTAACTAGGTCAATTTTTCAATCAAAGTTTCTGCCAGAATTTATCATCCTAAAACAACATCCAAACTTCCAAATTTCATATCTTCCAAATTCCATGACCAGAAATAACATATTATACATCATTGAAAAACTAGGATAATCTCCTATGACTTTCATGCAGACCACTTAACTCAATTCAAAACATATCAGTCCATAATTGTTCATCAAAACACTGCATACAAAATCCTACACTTATGAGCATCTTCAAAAACAAAGTAACATACACTTCAATTTGATTGATCATAAATGTCAATTTCGATATCGAAAACATGTCATACTTTAAGGCGATAGAAAGCTTTCAACAGAAGCTAAAATTTTCGTGAAGATCATTTCATCAAATTCTACCTAAATCAAGCTCGAAAAATTCACAAAATTTCAGAACCAATTTAGCATTTTCTGTTACTATTCATCCTCAAAATTTCAGATTTTCACATCTCCAAAATCTAACACTTTCACTAATAAATTTCATAATACCATACAGAATTTACCCAAAACCTCTCATCAATTTCATTAAACTCAAAAACACTCATTTCAGGCCATACTTAATCATAAACATCGATAACAAAAGCATACACACACCTATACTCTCTCATCATCAACTTGCTAAATTCACCTATCTTAATCTCATATAACAATTCACATTCTTGAATTGTCTTTTTCTTTCCACATGAATAATTTACCACAAATTCCTCATTTAATGTCAAGTTATACTTCAAAATTTCAAGAAAAGTTCGGGGTCCAACATTAACTAACTGCTGGTGTAGATAGAATTCGGAGAGGTGATGATTTGCCTTCATTCCCCAAAATTGCCTTGCTTTGACCTGAAATAGAAAAACTACATAAAAGATGTTAGTGATTTAAAAAAACTCTTCTACCTTTGCCTTCTCAACACTCAATTCACCCTCCTCTTGGATGCCACTAAAGACTAATAGGTGGTATCAAAGTGACACTATTGGGCTAGAATTTTAAAAGGAATACTATATCAAAGATCATAATAATACATTTAGGCACATCATTATGAAACTAAGAGGGAAAATATTGGTATAACACCCTTCTTTAATAGTAATGATTATGTATATTAGAAAAATAGGATGAGATTTTTCTTAATAGCTAAACTTGTAAACCTATGGGAAATAGTTTCAAATGGTGCCTTTATCCCTATAAAAATTGTAGATAACAAAGAGGTCCCTAAACTAAAGGAAGTATGGGAATCTTAAGATAAGAGATTAATTTCCATGAATAGTAGGGCCATACACATCTTATTTTGTGCATTAGAAAGAAATGGATTCAATAATCTCTATGTGTGAAATAATTTATGAAATTTTTCATACATTAAAATTTATATATAAGCTCACAAATCAAGTCAAGGAGAGTAAAGTGACCATGTTAAACCACTAATATAAATTATTTCAAATGAAGCAAGATGAAAGCATATTTAGTATTTACACTAGATTTATCAATATTACTAATATTACAAAGTGGTAAGAAATTTTCTTAGGTCACTTCCGAAGATGTCGGAAGCCAAAGTAACATCTATACAAGAAACCAATGGTCTAATAACACTACCATTAAAGGAGTTTGTTGCATCTTTACTCACAAATAAGATGAGACTCCAAAAGGCACAAGAAGAAATAATTCTTCTAATAAGAAGGAATGTAGCATTCAAAGCCTCAAAGGAATAATTTAGCGAAAAGAAAGAGACATCAACTAGTTAAAGAGATGAGGAAGACATTGCCTTAATCCCTATAAAATTCAAATGATTCTCAATGAAGAAGAATTTTTTAAAAAAGAAAGGCTTCAAAGGTGATAAGTGTTGAGCCCCATTTCCAGAACCCAACCTTCCGGAATCAAAAAGCATGCGGATAGAATTTTTCAAAAAACAAATCTTGAAAACATAAAGAGTGGGCCAAAACCAAAGAAATCCAAAAGCTTAAGGTCAAACCAAAGCACTTGCCGAAACTAAAGGAACCGAAAGCTTAAGGAACCAAAAAAATCGAAAGGCTCGAAATCAAAGAAAACAAAATGCTTAAGGACAAAACTCTTAACTCCGACATCCAAAAACGCATACTTTAGAAAAACATTGGAAACTGTAAAGACACACTTGGTCTAAACCAATCCAAATCGATATTAAAAAAAAAATTCAATATCATTCAAAGCAATTTCAATTTCAAATGTGAGATTCATCCACCCTCATTCAAAGCAACTTCAATTGCCAAATGGACTTTATCAATCCCACTCAAGCCTCAATACATTTTCTTCTTCATATGCAATCATATCTCATCATTTAACAATCTTATTTTTCTTTCTTGCCATCAAATCTCACACACATGTCTATATACCATCAATTCATATACAAAGAGCACTTCAATAATTCAGATCAATCATCAAATTCATCGGACCTCCTGTCCGGAATCCAAACACATTCATATCATCTAATCCATATATGAATTCACATGACATATCCATACAAAAATTCATATTTCACATCCATACACAAATCCATAACTCATTACCATCATGAAGTAATTGTTAAGAACTTTAATGGCATTCCAAGCCATGATACAACATCAATATCAAAATCTGAAAATACAAAAATACACAACTCTCAAAATTCTCAACAACAATCTAACTTAAAAACAATACAATATGTACACATACAAACAAAAACCTTCACTTTCCTTCACCCGATCTTCTTCTCATCACCGATGGATGGGAATGTAGGGGGTGACCTTATAGCTCGTGGGTAACATGCTTATAACCCAGAATAAGCAAAAACATTGAAATATTTATTTCCTTTGCCAAATTCACATTAAAATCTGTGCAACATAAGTTTCCCAAAATTCAAAACTTATTAAGTGATTTATAAACATCATAAATCATAATTCAAAGCATAATCACATTAAACATAACAGATGCGTCAAAATGATCACAAATCAAATACACATAACACAACAGAATTGGTTCGGGTGGGTCAAAAATAGAATGTACTACACATTTTTGCATAACGGTCATGTGTAGCCGTGAACTTATAGGAGTCCGTGAGGAGCTCCAATGCCATTAGCGGGCAGGCAGGAAAAGCCTATATACAGACAAGTGCAGTTGACTATCTTAAGGGACCACCATAATGTTAGAGTAGTGCCCTAAAGGCAATCGCCTTTAGCGCATTTTGTACAAAGTTGTGTACATACTTTATGAATAAATAAAGAAAGACATATTTCATTAATTTGATGTTCATTATTTATGAATGGATATTGATCTATAAGCAAATTAATGAAGTCCTTGATATATGACATAGCATGAAGGAAATTATGATGTGATCATACTACTGAGATTCCTATCATGTGCAATTATGTCAGTATCTAAATTATCCCTAGTCATAGGATTACTGAGACTGGACATTGGTAATCCAGAAAGACTAGCACATCTCAAGCTCCTTGATTTGGTCAAGCAGTGGATCTCAGAAACTGTAAATATAAGATATTTAGGGTTGAGATGTGAATGCTTACTAGAGGTAGTAAGTACATTGGATGACCTGCTATGAGATCATCACATGGATGTCCTATTCTAATGTCAGTGATAATCTCATCATAGCAATGGTGCAAGTATCCTTAGACTTGAGGTACTCAAGGATATCTTGGATACTGATTATGTGCTTTGAATCCATTCCTTGTTGCCTTACAGAGGTCGCTCGTAGGGTGGTGCTTGGGTACAGTTTAAGGTATTCGAAGGTAATTAAGTAGCCAATAGAGGATTCACCACTTCTGTGATAGCAAAAGATGATACCCATGGCCTCTTGTCAGGGTCATTACTTGGAAATCTCTTATCAGAGTACATATTTCATGAAGAGTGTCTTCATTGACATATTAAGTAATGAGTCCCAGGACAAGAGCTGAAATCACTTGGACTAGATTTGATGTAGTCAGTCTAGTAAGAGTTGACACTTTGCCCATACTCATAACCAAGTGGGGTATAGCATGGTGAAAGGACGAATTGCACGGTAATTGTCTATGGAAAGGTTCGTGATATGGTTCATGATGAATATAGGTTCATTCGTCAAACCAATTACTTTCCGGTCAATTGGGGGTCATGATGTGTTGCTAGATACCGCTCATGACTTGCTTGGATTAAGTGTTGATCTAAGTGGCTAACATAACCGGGAACCTAATGTGTCACACGCATAAGAGTGACTCGGAGAATTCGTAAAATAGTTTTGGACAGAGTTCCAATATATGGAGAGAAAATGGATTAAATGGATCCCGATAAGATCGAGATATGTCCCGATGAGATCACAACATCGATATTGCTGAAAAAGGTTTTCGATAGTTTTTCCATACCGGGACCCGGTAGGACCGACCCCAGTGTGACTGGACCACCTCAGCATTAATATACATATATATATCATATTAATTAATTAAGTAATTAATATATATATATATATATAACGATGGATGAATGTATGGGTTTTTAGAAAGGGTTTCTAAAATCATACTCTCTCTTCTTCATCTTTCATCAAGCTCTCCTCTCCAAGCTTCATCGATTCTCTTCTTTCAAGCTCTCCAAGGACAAAGGTAAGAGCTAGTACTCTTTAATTTGTTCTAGCTATTCCCGGGTCAAAGGGTTTGTCCCGGTTAGGTTCTCCGATCTCTGCGTGGATACCGTTAGAGACGGTCTCCTTTGGTCGTTTTGGTTTGACTTTGTTATATAGTCACATGGATCCTGGCTTTCGGGAAGGTCCCAGAACAAAAATTTTTGTTTTCCGTACCGTGGGCATGTGATGCTTACACCGGGATTACCTACAGTGGTATCAGAGCCACTTGTGTCGTATATAAAGAAGAAATCATGACTAGGTCGGAGTTGCCTATTACTCGTGACGATGATGCATGTTGTAAATGTCAAATTCGAAATCAGTATAGAGATATTGTTTTTCAAAATTTTCTTGCCCAGATATGTTCACAAGATGTTGTTTCATATGTCTGTGGAAGCTTGGAATTTATCAAAGTGATTTGATATGGTTTTGCTAATTTATTCCCTAATGTTCTGGTTTCTGTGTTTGTGCACATTCAATTTACAGGCATGCTTGTAAATTCGAGAATAAATTGTAGAAAAAAACATTTTTGGATTTTCTTTCACCGAAATGTCTCTAAGATGTTTATGAATGTATATGAGAATGGAAAAATGTTTTCAAGGTGATTTACTATTTATTTGATAATTTATTGTGTGCTGCTGAGAATAACTGTGTTGAGGAACACAGATTCTATATTGGCTTTGTTGCTGAGTTTGGATGAGTTTTTTATGGAAATAAATCCTAAACAAATTCATGGAGCATGTTGGGAACATTTTTTAACCTCTTTAATTTTCTCAGAATTTATTGGAATTTTTTCAATTATTTTTTCAAGCAAAAGACAGAGGTTGGCAGTTTTGAGAAAGTTGCTGGAGCTGTTTTGTTTGAAATGAATGATTGTGTATTTCTCAATTCCAATGCCTTGGATCATTTTTAATGTGATTAAAAAATGTGTTATCTTGATGTTGTATGCTTGCAAAAATGATTTTCTTGAAATTGGATTTCCAAACAATTTTCGGATGTCAAATGTGTCTCATTAGCGTCTCGTTAGTATATTCCCTTATCTTGATTGTTTTGGCCGTCACAAATTTTTGTGACCAGTGCTGAAGTAATCTTGATAAAGTGTAGACTAGCTAGAGATACTTAGGGTGATAGTTTGATATTCTCAAATTATTTGGAATCTAAATGAATAAGAGTGTATTCATCGATTTCAAGTTTCATGTATAGTATAACTATATATGGTAAGCATGATACAATGAAAGTGTTTCATTGGTACATCATAGTAAAGGATATTATACTTGGTATTGTGAATTTGAACTACACGGATTAAAAATTAGCCGATTAGAGTGCATGCCAGTATAAGTACCAGTCGACTAGCACGTGTATACGGTCATTATGACCATTACATGTCAATGACTAAGACATGCGGTCGGTGGCTCATGCCTGATAATCCATAGTAGTCGACTAGCACATGTACCGGTCGGTCAAGCACATGCACCAGTCGACTAGCACATGCACCAGTCGACTACAACATGCAAAGGTGGGATGATGGATGATTTTAGGTATTGATTCAATGTGATTGATGAATTGCCCTAAATCATTCCATATAGTCATGGTGACTATAATCCTATAGCTTGGAGAAGAAGAAGATGAGACCGGAAAACCCTCAAATAATATGAAAACTAACGCCTTCCATTAATATGGGGAGAACCATAGTTCTTATAGAGTTGGGTTGTTGGGTAAACCCAAGCTCACTCTATACGGATATGTTCGAACCATGAAAATAAGATTTTCGAATTAATGGGTCGGTTTTCACTAGAAGCGTTAATTTGTTGAGTAAACTCAAGGTTAGCGTGATGAGGCGAAATTGGGTAGTGTACATCAGATGTACGCGCATCAAGAGTTGATAACCCAATGTGTGTGCATATATCACGAGTTGATAGCACTAGTCGATAGTTGCATCTATGAAGCAAGTGGTATGCCCGATACCTACCGATTGACCTAAGGTGGCTTGTTGGGTAAACCCAAGCTCATTTTAGTAATGTCGGATATCGACCCACTAGGACATTTTGTCATAATGTTTCTTGGATTCGTAGTGAGGGTTATGGATTCTTTGAAACTAGTGGGAGCCATATGCATGTCATGCAAGTCCTTATGATCATGCATGTAATTCTATTCTAACATTCTTTCTCTCTTTCTCTTTAGGTTGATTGAAGATGACTTCCAGTGTGAATTTGCGCTCACTAATGGACTCAAACAAATTAACTGGACCAAATTTTCTCGATTGACTGATAAATTTGAGAATTGTTCTCAGATCTGAGGAACTAGGCTATGTCCTAGATGTTCCACTTCCTGATCCACATGCTGTTGATGCTTCTGATGAGGATCAGAAAGCATATCGTAAGCATCTCAAAGACAGTGACATGGCTACCTGCATTATGCTCGCCTCGATGTCACCAGAGCTGCAGAAGCAGCATGAGTCTATGGATGCTAATACTATAGTGTTTCATCTTAGGGAGCTGTTTGATGAGCAAGCTCGGTCTGAAAGGTTCGAGACCTCGAGGCTACTTTTCACTACTAAGATGACTCCAGGTTCATCTGCAGTGCAGTATGCACTGAAGATAAATGGGTATATTGAGAGGTTGGCCGTCTTAGGTTTTGTTATGGATTATGAATTAAGTGTTGACTTAATTCTAGTTGGATTGTCTGATAGTTATTCACAGTTTGTGTTAAACTATCGGATGAACCAAATATCCACGACAATTCCTGAGTTGATCAATTTGCTCAAGACAGCAGAGCAAGCTATCAAGAAGGATAGCAAGGCAGTGCTTGTTGTGGATTCTTCTTCTGGTTCAAGGAAAAAGAAACTGAAGAAGAAAAGGTCTAACAAACCAAAAGGAAGTACAGCCAAGAAGAAAACCAAAGAAACTGCACCAAAAGGAACTTGCTTCCATTGTGGCAAGATTGGCCACTGGAAGCGTAACTGTAAAGTCTATCTGGAAGAATTGAAGCAGAAGGAGGCATCAGATGCCTCGACTTCTTCAGGTATGTTTGTCATTGAGGTTAATACTGTTTCTGACCATAACATATGGGTATTAGATACCGGTTGTGGCTCACACATATGCCGGGCCTCAGGGACAGTAGACAGCTTATGAAGGGAGAACTAGACCTGCGTGTGGGAAATGGAGCAAGAGTTGCTGCATTAGTTGTAGGCACTTACTTTTTGTCACTCCCCACTGGGCTTGTAATTAAATTGGATGAATGTTATTTTGTACCTGTTTTAACAAAGAACATATTGTCTGTTTCTTGTTTAAATAGAGCTGGTTTCCATTTGACTTTTAATAATAATGGTTGTTCTATTGGTTTGAATGGAATGCTTTATGGTACTGGTACATTATGCAATGGAATTTACATATTAGATATGTCACATCCAATTATGAATGTCAAAGACACGAAAAGACATAAACGAGATAATTTAAAATCAACTTACTTATGGTATTGTCGCCTTGGCCATATAAATGAGAGACGCATAGCTAAGCTCCATAAGAGTGGAAGTTTAGGGTCATTTGATTATGAATAATATGACACATGTGAATCTTGTTTATTAGGCAAGATGACTAAGTCACCCTTCAAGGGAAAGGGTGAACGAGCGACTGGAGTATTAGACCAAATACATTCAGATGTATGTGGTCCGATGTCCATCCATGCTAGAAGTGGTTGTCTTTACTTCATTACCTTTATCGATGATTATTCTCGATATGGGTACAGTGTCGATGAGATACAAATCTGAAGCATTTGAAAAGTTCAAACAATTCAGAAATGAAGTAGAAAACCAACTTGGGAAAAGTATCAAGACATTACGATCCGATCGTGGTGGGGAATACTTAGACCAACAGTTATTGGATTATCTCAGAGATAATAGGATTTTATCTCAATGGACTCCACCTTACACACCACAGCATAATGGTGTGGTAGAAAGGAGAAATCGAACCTTGTTAGACATGGTACGATCGATGATGGGCTTTACAAAGTTACCAAAATCCTTTTGGGGGTATGCAATCGAGACAGCTATTTACTTGCTAAAAAGAGTTCCATCAAAGACAGTTGATGTTACTCCATATGAGATGTGGACTAACAAAAGACCCTATCTTACTCATTTGAAAGTTTGGGGTTGTCCTGCTTATGTGAAGCGGACACGGTCGGATAAACTTGATGCAAAGTCGACAAGTGTTTGTTAGTAGGATATCCTAAAGAAACAATGGGATATCAATTCTACCTCACGAGGAACAAAAGGTGTTTGTTTCAAAGCATGTTCTCTTTAGAGAAAGAGTTTCTTTTACAAGAAGGCAGTTGGAGCAAAATTGAACTTGAAGAAGTTCAAGATGCTCGAATAAACGCAGATCACCGCTGAACTCAAGCTGTGACTCATGAGATGAAGTGATTCAACCTTCTATAACACACGAAATTCGTAGGTCACATAGGATACGCTCTGTTCCTGAGAGATATGGATTTCTCGTGAATGAACATAATGACGTATTGCTCATAGAAGATGATGAGCCTACCACCTATGAAGAGGTTCTGAAGAGTTCAGAGTCTGAGAAATGGCTTCAAGCCATGCAAGCTGAAATGGATTCCATGTATGAAAACCAAGTATGGACTTTGGTTGAAGCACCCGAAGGAATAAAACCCATAGGGTGTAAACCGACATGGATGGTAATGTGATTACCTATAAAGCAAGGCTCATGGCTAAAGGTTTTCATCAAAGACAAGGAGTTGACTACGACGAGACCTTCAGCCCAGTAGCAATGCTTAAATCCATTAGTATACTCCTAGCCATTGTCACTCATTATGATTATGAGATATGGCAAATGGATGTGAAGATAGCTTTCCTAAATGGAAATCTAGCTGAGGATGTGTATATGACACAACCTGAGGGCTTCACCTCCTATGATGGCGAAAAAGTATGCAAGCTTCAGAAATCCATCTATGGATTGAAACAAGCATCTAAGAGTTGGAATATCTGTTTTGATGAGGTAATCAAAGAGTTTGGTTTCTCACAAAATCTGGATGAACACTGTGTGTATAAGAAGGATAATGGGACTGCAATCGTATTCCTTGTGCTATATGTAGATGACATATTATTACTAGGAAACGATGTCTCTATGCTACAATCAGTGAAGATTTGATTGTCCAAACAATTTTCCATGAAAGACCTTGGTGAAGCAACTTATATCCTAGGGATAAGGATCTATAGAGATAGATCAAAAAAGGTTGCTTGGTCTTTCACAATCAACGTACATAGACAAGATGTTAAAGAGGTTTAGCATGGAACAATCCAAGAGAGGTTACCTTCCCGTGACTTATGGGATAACACGCTCAAAATCTATGTGTCCTAAGACACAAGATGAGAGGATGCGCATGAATATGATCCCGTATGCATCTGCGGTAGGATCTATCATGTATGCAATGCTATGTACGAGACTCGATGTATCATATGCTCTAAGTGTTACGAGCAGATACCAGTCGGATCTTGGTGAGGGTCACTGGGTGGCTGTCAAGAATATCCTCAAGTACTTGCGAAGGACTAAGGATGTTTTCTTGATATATGGAGATGGAGATCTCAAAGTGAGCGGGTATACAGATGCCAGTTTTCAATTTAATAAGGATGATTCTAAATCCCAATCAGGTTATGTATTCACACTGAACGGCGGGGCAGTCAGTTGGAAGAGTTCCAAACAAGAGACGACTGCTGATTCAACGACCGAGCCAGAGTACATTGCCGCTTCAGACGCAGCAAAGGAAGCAGTTTGGATCAAGAAGTTCATTGCTGAACTTGGTGTGGTTCCAAGCAGTGATGGGCCCATATAGTTGTATCGTGACAACAATGGGGCTATTGCGCAGGCGAAGGAACCAAGGTCTCATCAACGATTCAAACACGTACTCCGCAGATATCACCTGATCAGGGAGATCATTGGTCGAGGTGATATGCAGATAGAGAGAATTCCCATAGAGCAGAATATTGCTGATCTGTTGACAAAGCCATTGTCACAGAAGAACTTTGATTCTCATGTACTCGCCTATGGTATTAGATATCAAGGCGATTGGCTTTAGGTCAAGTGGGAGATTTTGTTAGAGTAGTGCCCTAAAGGTAATCACCTTTAGCGCATGATCGCGGTTCTGTCGATGCGATCTTACGATCGATCCTTGGAAACCGGTCAAATAGAATAAATTCCAAGATTGCGGTGTAGGATGCAACCTCGGGTCGTCTCACTTAACTGGAACCAAATAAAAATGGTCTAATCTAGCCTAAATGTCAAAAATTGCAATTGAAGTTGATAAACGGGGGTTTAGTATTTTTGTCAAAACTGGAAAAGTAATCAAAATTGGACAAAAAGTATAAAACAATATTTTTGGAATTTTTTAAATGATGCAATAAATAAAATTGGATAGAATCAAATTGATAAAATCCTCTTGAAAATGAGGCTCAGGCTATCACAGTTCAAAAATGGTTTTCGGGGACACAATCCACTAAGTTTCGAAAGATCAACCCTAAAGAACTCTTTAGGTCTAAAGATTTAATTAATGAACTCCATCATTTAAATATTTGTTAAAAACCTTAGTGTGACAATTGGACAAGCAAATGCAATTGGTCAAATGAATAAAACACAACAATCTCAATCAAACACAACTAGGCAGATTAAAACCGTGAATGCAGTATCCAATGACATATATGAAACTATCATATATTAAACACAAAACATTTTACAAATCACTTGTCCAAATCTCAACATAGTATCAACACACGGTTAAACTATAACAATGCTAATCTAAATATATCGATGCAATCCTCTAACTCAGAAGTTTACACAAATATACTAGACTTCAGATACTAAGTGATTACTCCCCTTTGAAGCTCTGTAAACTCAAGCCATTGCTACATCTTCAAGAGGAAGGTTGGCTTAGCTACGCATGACCCCGGTCGATCCCTCGGATACTGGAGAATGAACGAGGCTCATGTTTGCAGAAGACGATGACAGTGATGATGGCGACTGTGGTGATGATGGTAGACGATGATAAAAAATGTGAAGGTCTTCTCCTTTCAGAGTCTGCGTTCCAAGCCGTCTCTGTATTCCAAAAGTCTGCGTGACCAAAGTCTCTCGATGACCTAAAAATAGCAAGTCTTATATGATGGGTCACGGGCCGGGTTGGAACAGTGAGACAAAACTTTCCATAAGAAGTCGGGTATCCGCTCGTTCGTGACGAACAAAATAAATCAATTAAATTCGTCGCGACGTGTGCAATCGTCTGCTCGTCGCGTCATCTGCATTGTCCTGCGCCGCGACGTGTGGAAGTATGTTCGCCGCGTCGTGTGAAATGCCATGCGTCGCGACGTGCGAAAAGACTTTGACTATTGACTTCCTGATGTTGACTCCTTTGTTCCTGAAATTAAATAACAACAAAAACAACAACTTGCAGTATCAATTGTCCCAATAAAATTGTGGAAACATAAGTATCAAATCATGACAATTCACTGACAAATTGAGAATTGAAAGAACTCGATATGAGGAACCAATTTAAGCACAAAATCATCAATCGAGTCAATACATGCATAAGCGACTATGAAAATGCAGCCAATTTATAATATAAACTTGGCTCAATCAAATTCCCCCACACTTAGACCTTTGTACTCCTGGACAAAGTTTTACAAGAGTCAAAAAGAGTGCAAGAGAAAAAAAAAATATCTACCCATGCTCAAAACAATAAAAGGAAATTGACGCAAGTTACTTCCTCAGAATTCAACCAAAGCAAAATGAAAGAGTGCTACTAAAATAAACATTGAAAGAATCCAAGTGCAAGAGATTGAACAAAAGAGAAGCACTCAAGGTATAGTGTTTGCACTTAGCTCACTTGTGTCTAGGGATATCTTTCTCTCAATCTACTTAATCCATCTCCTACCATAGGCTTGTGTCAATTCTATTTCTCCACCACAAGAACTATCATTTTGAAGATCAAGAGGACTTTGAGGGTTGTAATGTATGGAAGGCTAAATGAATGGGTAAAGTAAAAGAAAGAAAATATGAGCATATGCACTAAATGTGAACTGATGTCATCTGTAGAATTCAAACTAAACAATTGCATAAACATAATGCAACATTATTCTTTTCTTACTTTCTCTTTTCTTCTGCTTTTGCTCTTTTTTTTTCTTTTTTTTTTCTTCTTTTTTTTTGGACATTTTAGAGACATTGTCTCTTTCTGGAAACACAAAATCATCATCAAATATATATATATATATATATATATATATATATATATATATATATATATATATATATATATATATATATATATATATATATATATTTGACATTTTATTTTGAAATAAGCAACATAACCAATGACACCACAAAGGTATGAATGCAAATGCTCATAATAGGAAGGCTCAAAGGGGCTAACAAGGGATAAATGTGCAAGGGACGGTGTTTGGGAAATGGGTTTAAGAAAGAACGCCTCTATCACATCCGCAAAAATCCAGCTCATTAAGCTTCAAGTAAGAATTAAAACAAGTTCTGGAGAAAAATGAAATAAGAAGATGCACACAAAGATAGAATGAAAATTTTGGGCTCAAATATCCTTCCACAAGGGTATGATCTCAATGAACAATCTCAAGTCTAAAAAACTTAAAATGCCACTTTGTTAGCATGCTTTCATTTACTTTGTATTGAAAACGTTGAAAGCAAGATTTTGTCAAGTCCAATTATCATTAAAAGAATAGAAGGTGTTTTCAAAAACTCAAGCATCGTTTTGAAACTAGTAAAGACTTTGAAAACAAAAGCCACAAGAGTCCAGTGTAAGAAAAATTTGAAATGAGTGGAAGAATTAAGCACAGTATCATTCATGCATGAGTATGGACGTCGCGACGTGTAGAAGCAGACGTCGAGACGTATGGACGTCGCGACGTAGCAAGGTTGACGTCGCAACGTATGCCAAATTTGAAGAACGCTTTGCCGCGATGTATGGACACTCGTCGCGGCGAAGAAATGCAGAATGACAGAAAATACAACAAGTTTATCAGCAGAAAGCACCAATTGGCCAAGAATATAATATCAACAGTCATGCAATGTGAAAAATAAATAGGGAAACAACTCCCCCACACTTGAATCACACATTGTCCTCAATGAAAGTGTAACAGAAGCAAAAGATGAGAAGAAGAAGGCACAAAAACAAAGATTGATCATTAAGTGGATTAAGTCAAGTACAAAAGACACAAAAGAACTAAGGAACTAAATACAGAAAGAAAAGAAAACAAAAGAAAAGAAATACAAGAAAAGAAAACAACAGAAAGACAAAACTAAGCCGCAGGGTCATCAGCTGGCGGATCCGGAGGAGCAGCCTGAGAAGCACTAGGACCAGCTGAAA
This sequence comes from Erythroxylum novogranatense, assembly GCA_029891385.1. NCBI lineage: Eukaryota > Viridiplantae > Streptophyta > Magnoliopsida > Malpighiales > Erythroxylaceae > Erythroxylum > Erythroxylum novogranatense. The sequence continues at coordinate 34,996,824 of CM057233.1, read as the reverse complement.
GATCCTGGGAGGCAGGAGGAAGTAGTAACTGCAGCCGATCTGCAATCGTGGTGAACATCAAGTGTAATCTGTCGGTCAGCAGCCATCGAGCCTCTAGGCGACGCAAGTCAGCCAAGAAGGGCGAGCGGATCGAGGAGGCGGAGGTGAAGGGGTGGGCGGATGGGGCTCGAGGTGGAGCCTCGGATGGAGGAATAGGAACAGAAGGAACAGGAGAGGAAGGAATAGGGACAGAAGTAGCAGGGGGAGGGGAAGAAGGTGGGGAAGGAGTAGATGGGGGAGGAAGGCCACGAGGCTGACGGAGACGGACGTATCGGAAAGCAGGGGCAGGCTCAAAGGTAAGGTCGGTCAGATGTTCCGGAACCCGATAGGCCCGGAACATGTCAGTGATGAGGTGAGGAAAGATGAGAGAATGGTTGGGGTTGGTGGAGATGATGCATTGAAGAAGGGCAGAGGTAATGGCATGGGCGAGATCGACTGGCCGACCGACCATCAACAGATAAATGTACAGAGCCTGGTCCTTGGGAACCATGGCTAGGTGAGAGGTAGGGAGGATGTTGTTGCAAATAAAATGAAGCCACGGACGGGCTTCAGAGCGAAGGTCAGTACGGCAGAGATAACGTTGAGCGCCCCTGGGTTGATACCATTCAATACCCTCAGGGCAGAGAGTATGAAGAACATCATCCCACGGGTACTCATGTATGAGCTCCGCGTAATGGCAACGGGGTGTGGGAGGAAGCTGATAATGCTCCCGAATGGAGATGGAAGTAAATGCACGAGGAATGGAGACACCACGAAATGCATTGCCATAAGAGCCGGAGTAGCGTGCACGGGTATAGTACTGGTGAACGAAGGTGAGGTTCCCAGAGGTACGGGACTGAGCAAGGGTGATGAGGTGGAGTGTGAAGAGCTGGCAGACGAATGGGTTAGTGGCGGGGGTCGAAGGAAAAGGTTTTTCCTTCAGTATGGCCCTGGCCTCAGTCTTGGCGGCCAGGGCAGCATACTCCGGATCAACCGGGAGAGAGGTAGAATGGGAAGGGGAATGGTGGTGGGATGAATGTGAGGGTGGAGAAGAAGGAGAATTGGTGGAGAAAACCCCTAAGGAAGGTGGAGAGACGGTGGGATGAGGGGAAACAGGTGGGGCTGAAGTAAACTCGTCAAGCGAGTGTGGGGGAGAGGGAAGGACATGAGAAGGGGTGGTGGGACGCTGGGACTTGCTGACATTCTTTGTGCGAGGCATATCCTGCAAACAAAAAGAAACAAAACAACAAAAATTAAAAAAGAAAATCAAGTAAAAATCAGCCTCCTCGTCGCGACGTGTGGGCAGATGTCGCGGCGAGGCCAAGTCCTCGACTGTACGTCGCGACGCGCGGAAGCAGACGTCGTGGCGAAACAAGGTACTTCATACGTCGCGACGAGGCAATGCACTCGTCGCGGCGTATGGTGATTTCTCAGACGCATCGCGGCGAGCAATTGCTCGTCGCGGAAACCCTAACTCAAACCTACGAATATGGAAGGTGAAAATACAGGAAAAAAGAAAGATAATGGGACACTTACTGAAGTCGAAAACGCAAGAAGGAAGATGGCCGGAGACACAGCAACACAGAGAGAGCGAACAGAGAGGGCGAGAGCAACGTCGACGGCGGGAAAGGAAAAGAAGAAGAAATGAAGGAGAAAAAGAATAAGAAGAGGAAGCGGCGAAGGAGACCAGACGTCGCGACGTGAAAAGACAAAAAAAGGCTATGGATAAACACGCAGACCGCAGGACGAAAAGGGCAACAATGGTATTTCAACTGATGGGACGTCGCGGCAAAGAAATGCTCCACGTCGCGACGTATACGCCGGGAGGAGCGAGATACGTCGCAATGTATGAATGAATAAGAGAACACGTCGCGACGTATCCAAACAAACAGAACAGAAACACAACTTGACTTAATCCAGAAATATTCAATCTAAAAACAATCAATCTCCCAAAAATCAATCCTCCAAGTAATGTCATACTTCTTCATAAAGATATAAAGCTAACAAAGGGAAAGCAATTTATTCAAAAAATGAACAGAAATCCTACCTAACTACAGCTACTCTACTGGCTAGGTTTCTCCCCCGCACTTAATCAAGATATTCATGCAACACAACAATTTACATCACTTCTAAACTAGATGCATGAATATAAAGAGAATGTTGGGTGAGAAACAACCCGGTCTCATGGCGGGTCCTGAAACTTGGGATAGTCACCCGACATAAATCCGAGCTTCATCCCAATGGCTTGGCTCTGGTGCAGCTCAATATCCAACTCCTGACTTGGAGTCTCTCCTACAAAATCATCAGCAAGCAAATGTTCTCCAAGAAGAGTGTCAGTAGAAGATGTCAAAGTTTGTGCAAAATCACAACATGCATCATCAATAACCGTGTCAAGCATATTTACTCCAAACAAGGAGTAATCCTCATGGGGGTGCTTCATTGCTTCATACATGTTGAAGCTCACCCTTTGATCGCCAACCTCTATGGTTATCTTCCCTTCCTTCATGCTAATCATGGTGCTTGTTGTTCGAAGGAAGGGTCGTCCGAGAATCAGTGAAGTATCCTGCACAACCTCAGTAGACATGTCAAGTACATAAAAATCAGCAAGAAAAACTAGACCTTTAACTTGGACTAAGATATCCTCAATTATCCCCACTGGATGCCTAAAAGACCTATCAGCCAATTGTAACACTACAGATGTAGGTTTTATGCTTTTCACTCCTAGGTTCTCATAGACTGATTTAGGCATCACATTGATAGCCGCCCCCAAATCTAATAAAGCTCTCCCGATGGTCACTTTTCCTAAAGTGCAAGGGATGGTAAAAGATCCAAGGTCTTGACACTTGGCAGTATTTGGGGCTTGAATAATGCGGACACATTGGAGCTCACTGGACTCTCTCATTTGGCCTAAACTTTCTCTTATTAGTGCACAAATCCTTCAAATACTTAGCATAGGCGGAACTCTCTTCACTAGATCAAGCAAAGGTACATTCACTTCCACTTTCCCAAACAAATCAATGATTTCTTTCTCATGTTGTTTCTCATTTAAGCGCTTATTCATTAAATATGAATTGGGAAAAGGAAGGTCTGAATACTTACCTCCTTACCTTTACCGCTTGCTTACTTGACTCTCCACTTCCTGCTTTCTCTTTAGAATCTCTTGGAGTTGTTTCCTTCTCAGTTGTTGTGAGTCTCTTCCTTTCTTTCAGTAGGTCCTCCTCTCTGGCACTTTCTGATCTCATTACCCTTGTTGGAGGTACTGGCTCACTATCAATCTCATCCTCACATGGCTCATCTTCATCTTGAGGCTTGAACCTCACTTGCTTTCCACTCCTGAGGGCAATGGCATTAAGACTCTTCGGGTTCATCACAGTATTGGAAGGAATGGCTCCACTGCTTTTCGCCTGATTTTTGCTCATGTTGTTGGACAACTGAGTGACATAGGAATTGATGTTCTCTGCCTTGGTCTCCCATTACTCCATTCTTTTCTCCAAGGCATTGACTCTGGCAGTAGTCTTTGAGGAATCCTGTTGAATCAAAGAAGCAATTGCATTAAACTGGTTAGCATTGGAATCCCTCTCTTCCTTCATCAAGGTCATCATACTGTGGAGCAACTGATTGGTGTCCTCCTTTGGTGGGACTACCAGGGCTTACTGTTGATTGGGGAACTGGCTAGTGGAAGTCCCAGCTCCTCCTCCTTGTGAAAATCTGCCCTGAGCTCTGTTCTCCTCATTCCTCCAACTGAATCTCGGATTGGATTTCCATCCCTCATTGTAGGTGTTGGAGTATGGGTCCCATTTCTGATTTTGCCTTCCTTGATACATTGCCGAGACTTCCTCATATCTACCTGGGCAAACGCTCGAAATATGCATTACTGACCCACAATTTTCACAACTAGGTGCGGTAAGCTCTGTTGAAGAAGTAGAGCGTTGTACATTCAAATTCTTCACCAAGAAGTGATGCAAGATAGCTGTGATGATATCCGACTCTCCAAAGAGTCCACTTTCGACTCTAGGCTCTCCATTCTTTTAGCTTGAGCAGTCAAGGCTCCCAACTCATGCACTCCTCTTTGATCTCTGACACTGTACTGCTGATGGTTTAAAGCCATTTTCTTGATCAAATCCCATGCTTCCAATGCTGTAAGGTCAATCAGAGATCCTCCAGATGCAGCATCTAACATACCCTTCTCCTGGCTCTTCAACCCATCATAAAAGTATTGCACCAATTGCTTATCAAGAATCTGGTGATGGGGGCATCTAGAAAGAAGGTCTTGGAAACGGTTCCAATAGTCATACAGTGACTCTTCATAATCCTGGCGGGCTGAATAAATCTCCTTCCTCATGGAAGATGTCCTAGAAGCTGGAAAGTATTTCTCCAGAAAGGCCTTCCTTAGATTGGCCCAGCTATGGTAAGCATTGGCCACATGCCTCGGAAGACTCATGTACCACTCTCTTGCTTTCCCCTCCAATGACAAATGAAACACCTTCCAAAGTACTTCATCCAAGGTAGCTCCCACTGGCTTCATACTCTGGCAGATCATTGTCAAAGCCTGTAGGTGCATATATGGATCCTCTCCTGCCAAGCCATGAAATTTGGGAAGAGAATTAATCAATAAGCCTTTAATCTCAAAATTAACATCAAAATTAGGGCAAGCAGCAGTAAATGGATCATAATGAACATCAGAAGTGGTTGCTTCCCTAATTGTCCCTCGTCTCGGTTTTCAATGTTTTCCCTACTCTCATGCTCACCATTTCCTCCATTAGTCCCATTTCTAGGTTGGTGAGCAGGATAATCGGATTGGGGTAAATGTTTGGGTTCTCACCATGTTCTCACTTTCTAGCTCAACTACTCTCGTCTCTCTTGTTCTTTCCTCTCTTTTCTAAGTCTCCTCAAATGTCTCTCAACTTGGGATGGGCGAACAAGTTTACCTCTCCTGGGCATGCACCAAAAAGCAATCCACAAACTAAAGAATGGTATCAAAAATGCTCACAGTCACAAAAAAATCAGATAAAAGTGAAATGCGATGAATGTGAGAGTATGGATGTATGAATGTATGTATGAGTGTGTATGTGTGAAAAATGTGTAAAGTATGAAATAAGATCAAAGTATGATGTATGTGTGTGCAAAGGGAAATCAAATCTATACTATGAACAATTGTAAAAATCAAACTATCTAAATGCAATCAAAAACAATGATTCCTATTATCAACGACAATTCAAAAATGACAATGGCTATCCGATGGTAAACTAATTACTTGGTTCCCCGGCAACGGCGCCAATTTGATCACGGTTCTGTCGATGCGATCTTACGATCGATCCTTGGAAACCGGTCAAATAGAATAAATTCCAAGATTGCGGTGTAGGATGCAACCTCGGGTCGTCTCACTTAACTGGAACCAAATAAAAATGGTCTAATCTAGCCTAAATGTCAAAAATTGCAATTGAAGTTGATAAACGGGGGTTTAGTATTTTTGTCAAAACTGGAAAAGTAATCAAAGCTCGACAAAAGTATAAAACAATATTTTGGAATTTTGTAAATGATGCAATAAATAAAATTGGATAGAATCAAATTGATAAAATCCTCTTGAAAATGAGGCTCAGGCTATCACAGTTCAAAAATGGTTTTCGGGGACACAATCCACTAAGTTTCGAAAGATCAACCCTAAAGAACTCTTTAGGTCTAAAGATTTAATTAATGAACTCCATCATTTAAATATTTGTTAAAAACCTTAGTGTGACAATTGGACAAGCAAATGCAATTGGTCAAATGAATAAAACACAACAATCTCAATCAAACACAACTAGGCAGATTAAAACCGTGAATGCAGTATCCAATGACATATATGAAACTATCATATATTAAACTCAAAACATTCTACAAATCACTTGTCCAAACCTCAACATAGTATCAACACACGGTTAAACTATAACAATGCTAATCTAAATATTTCGATGCAATCCTCTAACTCAGAAGTTTACACAAATATACTAGACTTCAGATACTAAGTGATTACTCCCCTTTGAAGCTCTGTAAACTCAAGCCATTGCTACATCTTCAAGAGGAAGGTTGGCTTAGCTACGCATGACTCCGGTCGATCCCTCGGATACTGGAGAATGAACGAGGCTCATATTTGCAGAAGACGATGACGGTGATGATGGCGACTGTGGTGATGATGATAGACGATGATAAAAATGTGAAGGTCTTCTCCTTCCAGAGTCTGCGTTCCAAGCCGTCTCTGTATTCCAAAAGTCTGCGTGACCAAAGTCTCTCGATGACCTAAAAATAGCAAGTCTTATATGATGGGTTACGGGCCGGGTTGGAACAGTGAGACAAAACTTTCCATAAGAAGTCGGGTATCCGCTCGTTCGTCGCGACGAACAAAATAAATCAATTAAATTCGTCGCGACGTGTGCAATCGTCTGCTCGTCGCGTCGTCTGCATCGTCCTGCGCCGCGACGTGTGGAAGTATGTTCGCCGCGTCGTGTGAAATGCCATGCGTCACGATGTGCGGAAAGACTTTAACTGTTGACTTCCTGACGTTGACTCCTTTGTTCCTGAAATTAAATAACAACAAAAACAACAACTTGCAGTATCAATTGTCCCAATAAAATTGTGGAAACATAAGTATCAAATCATGACAATTCACTGACAAATTGAGAATTGAAAGAACTCAGTATGAGGAACCAATTTAAGCACAAAAATCATCAATCAGGAGTCAATACATGCATAAGCAGCTATGAAAATGCAGCCAATTTATAATATAAACTTGGCTCAATCAGCGCATTTTGTACAAAGTTGTGTACATACTTTATGAATAAATAAAGAAAGGCATATGTCATTAATTTGATGTTCATTATTTATGAATGGATATTGATCTATAAGCAAATTAATGAAGTCCTTGATATATGATAGCATGAAGGAAATTATAATGTGATCATACTACTGAGATTCCTATCATGTGCAATTATGTCAGTATCTAAATTATCCCTAGTCATAGGATTACTGAGACTGGACATCGGTAATCCAGAAAGACTAGCACATCTCAAGCTCCTTGATTTGGTCAAGCAGTGGATCTCAAAAACTGTAAATATGAGATATTTAGGGTTGAGATGTGAATGCTTACTAGAGGTAGTAAGTACATTGGATGACCTGCTATGAGATCATCACATGGATGTCCTATTCTAATGTCAGTGATAATCTCATCATAGCAATGGTGCAAGTATCCTTAGACTTGAGGTACTCAAGGATATCTTGGATACTGATTCTATGCTTTGACTCCATTCCTTGTTGCCTTACAGAGGTCGCTCGTAGGATGGTGCTTGGGTACAGTTTGAGGTATTCGAAGGTAATTAAGTAGCCAATAGAGGATTCACCACTTCTGTGATAGCAGAAGATGATACCAATGGCCTCTTGTCAGGGTCATTACTTGGAAATCTCTTATCAGAGTACATATGTCATGAAGAGTGTCTTCATTGACATATTAAGTAATGAGTCCCAGGATAAGAACTGAAATCACTTGGACTAGATTTGACGTAGTCAGTCTAGTAAGAGTTGACACTTTGCCCATACTCATAACCAAGTGGGGTATAGCATGGTGAAAGGACGAATTGCACAATAATTGTCTATGGAAAGGTTCGTGATATGGTTCATGATGAATATAGGTTCATTAGTCAAACCAATTACTTTCCGGTCAATTGGGGGTCATGATGTGTTGCTAGATACCGCTCATGACTTGCTTGGATTAAGTGTTGATCTAAGTGGCTAACATAACCGGGAACCTAATGTGTCACACGCATAAGAGTGACTCGGAGAATTCGTAAAATAGTTTTGGAAAGAGTTCCAATATATAGAAAGCAAACGGATTAAATGGATCCCGATAAGATCGACATATGTCCCGATGAGATCGCGACATCGATATTGCTGAAAAAGGTTTTCGGTGGTTTTTCTATACCAGGACCCGGTAGAACCGACCCCAGTGCGACTGGACCACCTCAGCATTAATATACATATATGTATCATATTAATTAATTAAGTAATTATATATATATATATATATGCAACGTGGAAGAAGGAGGAGAGGAAGCTTGTCTTTAACTTTATATATATAAAAAGGCTATACGTGGAAATCTTTCCACTTTGCATTTAATGTCTTTAATAGTTAAAGACAAATGGCATTTGATGATAAGAAGAGAGGATAATCGTTGGTTTATAAAGAAAAAAAACGATGGATGAAGGTATGGGTTTTTAGAAAGGGTTTCTAAAATCATACTCGCTCTTCTTCATCTTTCATCAAGCTCTCCTCTCCAAGCTTCATCGATTCTCTTCTTTCAAGCTCTCCAAGGACAAAGGTAAGAGCTAGCACTCTTTAATTTGTTCTAGCTATTCCCGGGTCAAAGGGTTTGTCCCGGTTAGGTTCTCCGATCTCTGCGTGGATACCGTTAGAGACGGTCTCCTTTGGTCGTTTTGGTTTGACTTTGTTATATAATCACATGGATCCTGGCTTTCGGGAAGGTCCCGGAACAAAAATTTTTGTTTTCCGCACCGTGGGCATGTGATGCTTACACCGGGATTTTCCTACACATAAACCCATACAAGCATACAATTCACATTGTTCAAACATATTGGCCAAAAGGCCACTTTTCTGAAAGGCAATATAGCCGTTGCATTCTTTCAAAAATCATATTCACATTCTTTTTCAAATTATCAATCAAAATTTTTCAAATCATTCAAGCAATGTAATGCAACAATCATAGCAATTTCTCAATCAATCATAAAGCAATCAAAGCAAAATTTTCAAAGCCATTGAAAACATTTCCTTTTCTTGATTCAAAAGAAAGCATGTATGGCTCATTACTTAAATTATAAGCATGAAACCCATCTTATTTCCTTGCTTGAAACTTGTCCAAAGCCTCTACTCTTTCTCCCATAACTTCTCTAATTTCCTTCATAAATTGCAAAAATCCCTAATCAATAGGAATTCAAATTGAACATCACATAAGGCATAAACACCATAATTAATCTTGGAAAACTTAAACCCATAAGTTTCTTAAGCTATCTAAACCAAAAAAATTCCAAAATTCCAAAATCTTAAAATCCAACTTACCTTAAATCCTTCACCAAATGAAGAGTTTCTTAGCTTGGATGGAAGCTCTCATGCTCCTCTTTCTTTTTCCTTTATGAATAAGCATAAAAATCCCTCTTAAAATCTTAGAAAAATCAAACCCTAAAAGTTCTTTCTTCTTTCTCCTCTTCTCCATCCGAATACTCACTCTCTCATTTCTTCTTTCCTTTTGTTCTTTCTTTTCACTCTAATTTCGTTCATGCTTTCTTCTTAAATGCAAGCCTACTCTTCTATTTACAACTTTGCCATTAATAAATGAGCAAAGACCCTTATGCCCTTCCTTATAAGCCTTGTAACTTAAAAGCTTAAGTGGCTTTCCAATTTTGTCCCTCATGCATTCTTAACACTTTAATTCAATTTAACCAAATCAACCTATGCCATATGATCTTACTCAAATTAACATTCTAATTACTTACATTAACCTGCTAATTAATTGATCAAAAATATATAATATAACAAAGCCTCCAAATTCATTTAATCCATACTTAACTTAAGACATTTTTCTAATCATCAAATTGAAGGAATTTGCTAACACTTCCTTCTAGAGAAATGTTCCTCATTGACTCAATTTTTCAAAGATATAAAAATCATTAAATTTGGTTCAATACTCCAAAAGTTATACCTCAAACATTTTCGAACTATTTTTATACCAAAACATTAGCCTGCGCTCAAAATCCATCCGAAATTTGACATTCTTAGAGACTGAATTAAAACTCAATTTTATCAGAAAATTTGTAGCCTTATCTCTCTAGTTTAATCAAAATTAAGAACCACCTCATTTGGATGACTAGAGCAAAGGTTATGGCCAAAACAGTTTTAGCTCTTACTAATCCGAGACTAAACACTAAACCCAACTTCAATTTAGAAATTGAAAGTCTTAGGGACTGAATTGAAATTTAGTTCCTTTAGATAACTTGTATCTCCATGTCTCTAGTTTAATTAGAAATAAAAATCAACTCAACTGGATCTCTAAAGATCACGATATCACCAAAATACCTAAACATGTTCAGAAAAATGTCCAACTCAAACTCTTTAATCAATCCTCTCACTTTGATTCAATCAATATTTTTCAAATTAATCTCAAAATTCCAAAATTTTTCTATGGAGAGGTATAGGAATGTCTTAGAAATCAAACGCTTCAAAAATCAGGTCAATCGGATGTCGGATGAAAAAGTTATAAGTAAAAGAGTAGAAAGAAGTCAGATTAGGGGTTGGAAAACGACAAAAACAAAAAAAAATCAAAACTGCAGCGTCGCACTTGTTACGCTGCGCGCTAGCTCGCACATTAGCGATCACGATCGCCCTTGTGATCGCGAGGCGAGCGTCTGCGCTCGCCCTCGCGAGGTGCTGGACAGGCGAGCTGATCGCCCTCGTGAGAGCGTCGCGATCGCGACGGGCGCTAGGGCACAGTGCCCTGACCCCCTCCGACTTTCAAACTTCAAAAATTTCCCCTCCTTCGACTACCAAATTCAAATTTTCATAAATTTTGACTCAAAACTCCAAAGTTTACAAATTTGGTATCAAAAGAAACCTAAAAGGAAGCTCTACAACTTTCATGAAGGACTTAAAAACCAATTTGGCCTCTAAGGGAGTCAAAAATCCACTCAAAGTTTCTGTCCCAAAAATGTCACCCTAAACAGTAACAGAATTTCTAAAAATCATAAATTCTCATTCCATAGTCCAAAAATTCCATTCTTTATATAAATGGAAAGATAAAAACACAATCCACAACTTTCATAAGAACTTAAAAGCAATTTCTACCTCTAACTTGATCAATTTTTCAATCAAAGTTTCTGTCCAATTAATTTCATCTTAAACAGTAACACAACTTCTAAAATTTCTATCTTTCAACTCCAAGGTCTAAAAATGTCAATCTTTACATCAATGTAAAGATAAAAATACAAACTTCAACTTTCATGAAGACTTTAAGAGCAATTTCAGCCTCTATATAGATCAAAATTTCAATCAAAGTTTATGTCTCTTAAATTCACCCTAAACAATATGAAGACTTCAAAAATTCACATCGTTCAATTCCCACATCCAAAAATAGCACATTATACATCATTGAAAATCTATGAAATTTCTTTATAACTTTCAAGAAGGCTACTTGATCCAATTTAACCTATATCAGTCCAAATTTTGCCATAAAGCCAGCATACACAAAACCTACCCTTATGGACATTTTCAAAAACAAAACAAAACATCCAAAACTTCAAATGATCATAACTTTCAACCCCGATATCGAAAAATGTCATACTTTATAGCGATATCGAAAAATGTCATACTTTATCAAAATCTGCCTAGATCAAACCAAAAAAATTCACAAAGTTTCAGCTCAATAATGCAACTTTCTGCTACTATTCATCCCAAAAATTTCAGACTTTTGATTCTCCAAAATTTAACACTTTCACTATTCATTTCTTGATTTTTAATTCCATTCAAATCAACACTTTTCATCACCCACAACAGAAACCTACACAAACACCCATTTCCAACCAAAATAAATGTTCATGCTTTAACTTCAAAATATCATTTCAAAATCTTGAATATCCCTTTTCTTTGCACATGAAAAATGAAACCACCAAATCCTCATTTAATCTCATTTAATAATTCAAATTTTCCAAGAAAAGTTCGGGGTCCAACAATAAGATAGATTCAAAACACAAACCAAATGATATTATTAATTCTAAATATAGGAAACTATGACATATAAAGTCTCAATGCCCCCTTTTTTAGTAAAATGAAAAATATGAGAGAAATGATAAGAAGGAGAAAAATGAAAAAAACAATAAGAAGGAACTTAAAGCTTTTACTTGGGATGACACAAGTTATTTTAAGAGTGAGTATTTGAAAAGAGATGTAGCTTATATGTGCTTCATGGCTAAAAATGATGATGAGGTACTCTCCAACACTAAATCTTATGATAATAATGGTGATGTTAAATTGCCATATAACGAACTAGTTGAAAGCCCAGAAATTATGAGCATAAAAAGGAAGAAGTTGTCTTCTAAACTCAAATAGGTTCAATAGATTATAGAAACATGCATAAGTGAAAATATAAAAAAAATATTATAACATTAAAGCATCCAAAATTACATCCATTAATAATAATAATAATAATAATAATAACAACAACAACAACAACAACAACACAACAACAACAATCAAAAATTTTTGAAGTATGAAAATAAAGAATTGGAAAAGGAGGTCAATACCCTCAAAGACTCATTGCACAAATTTAAAAATTGAAGTGAGAAACTTGAAAGCATGTAACAAGCTTAAAAGAGTTCAAATAATCAGCATGAGATTGGATATAACTATTAGAGTGTATCTAATACTAAAACTACACTTTTTATGGAAAAGCATTTATATGGTGAAGAATCATTACCCTAGGTAACAAATAAGCATGGAGAATCTAAATCTAAGAATATGCATAAATCATATGCATATGCCACATCCATTAGGGTTTATTCTAAGAGCAAGCCTCATGCTTTCATGTAAGGGTCATAATCTAGGCCCAGAAGTTAACACTCTTAAGGAAAGAATATGCACAATTTTTATATAGAGACATATGGTAGCATTCAATCTCACTCGTACTCTTTTAGGTCTCATACTAAGCATAATGTTATGACACATTTTTGCACTCATTATAAGCCTCAATATAATAAAAGAAGCATAACTCATATGTACAATTATGCTATGTCTCTTTGCTATCTAAAAAGAGCATTCAACATTTTTCATATCCAAAAGGAGATCCCTACCAGTTATACATACATAGAAGAATAAGGCATGGATATATATACCAAAATCATAAGGTTTATTATCATAGCACCAACTCATATCATTCATATAGTATATATGGACATGTTGAGAGATTTTACTTCCTAAATAAAGAATGGTAAGTAAAACCTTGAGGATGTGGGTTGAAAATAAGAAGGATGATATTAATCAAGGACCCAAGTTTATTTGGTTGCCTAAAATAAAATTGATGACTTTGTTTTAAAGAAAAGGAATAAAGGTATAAGAATAGTGAATGCTTAAGGAATAGTTTTTCTTGGTTGCTCTCATAAAGCATATAGAATGTTTAATAGGAAGAATTTTCTTATTACAGATTTTATATATGTTGTCTTTGATCTAAACTCCTCGCCTTTAAGAAATTCTTGAAAATGTTATAGGAGGGTGTAAAGAAATTAACCCTTGAATATAAACATGTATAAACACAAACTTCCAAAGAGCTAATTCTTAAACCAAAGGAGATGAGAAGGATAAGATACTTCCAATGGATTGAAAATTCAAGAAGAATCATCATCTAAATCATATCATGGGTGTTGTTTAAAAAGGGGATTATTGTGTTTTATAAATTTGTCAAGTATTGTATTTATTTGTTAATTAATAAGTCTAAATATTTAGTAATGATTATTAAGTTTGCATTATGAATAAGGAATTAAACATTTTTGGAGGAAGTATAGAGTAGATATTAATACCTAGACTTAGAGATTACGTGCACAAAGGGAATATTAAATTGAATTTATTGATACACTACACCAACTGAGCATACTTCCATTAAACCAATGAATGAGATTAGATTTCGCACAATTAGAAGAAGATTAAGTATTATTATAGGAATTTATATATGATAAGGATCAGCTTATGTGATTGAACTCATTCTTGATTAATATATATTTGATTGATTATATGTTTTAATGCTTTGATTTTGAGTTTTGATTTTTTTCTTAGCTTTTCAAAATAAATTGGTCAACCTGTTCCCAAGTATGGTCGATTAGTGTCCTAAAAAATCTATCTTTTTTTAATATTTTTAGTGAGTTTATAAAGAGACTATTTGCAATAATGGTCGTACATATACACAAACTAGTCAACCAATATAGCTCTGTGGTCGACCAATGTCTTATATGAATAAAATAAAAGGGTTTCACTAAGTTTGGCTGCTAGTATGGTTGATCACACACAAACACTAGTCAACGAGTAAAGCTATATTGTAAATAATCCTTATATTTTAAGGCCCTTCCTCTCCTCCTTTTTTATATTTTCCACTTTGTTTATTTATACCTCCTAAAAATGTAGAAAATTCATCTCTTTTTTAAAAAAAATCATCCCCATTGTAACTAGCTACCATGATTCATAAAAATTGTGTAGTTTTAATTTCATAAGTTAGAATTTCATCAAAGTGAAAAAAAATTAGGCTTTTAAATTTGGTTTTATCAAAATTTTTCTTAATTTGGAGTTATCGTTTCAAATTGATGCTTCCATAGTCAAATTAAAAAAAAAAGAATCAAGGTTGTTTCCCTTTTAATTATATGTTTTGATTTTGTTAAATTTTGACATTTTGAGTTGTTTTTCTATCATTATTCTTGAAGTTTTGGGGCTTTCGAAATTGTATTCTCTTTTATGAAATTAATGGTTAGATATTTCAATTATGTTAACTTTTTCAATATTCTAGCATCTAATGTTGTCAAAACATGCTATTTTTTACTCCAATCAAACTTTTCATTTTAGGCATAATATGAAAATTGGGAATCTTCAGTTGATTTATGCTTGTACCAAATTGATTGTCTATAAATCCAATTGAGGTTTTAATCAATGTATTTTTATCTAATTGTACTCAATTATTAGTGTTGAGTTTGAGTTTTGAATATGATTGACTATTGAAAGTAATAAAATTTCTAACTTCATACAATTCATGATATTATATTTGTCTTAGATAATTGATTTCTTTTGTAGGATTACAAAAAAGGAAAGAAAGGTTAGTGAGATTAGATTCGGGAGAAGTGATAACACTGAGGAGAAGTGAATTTGTATTCCTTGTACTTTATGTGATATTTATGCTTCAATAAATTTATGTTATGTTTAAGTTAACTTATTTAAATATATGAATGTTTCTTTTACATTTGATATTGAATATTTCTTTCATTTTTATATTAAATTACGTCTTATGCATTAATTAATATAGAGCTAAACACTATATTAATTATGTGTTCAATTTTGTTATTACCCTTTAATATTATAAACATTTTGTCATCATCAAAAAATGAGAGATTGTTTAATTAAAGGAGGTCTTAAACAATGTTTTAGTGATGACAAAACATAAATACTGCCAATAAGTTTATTGTTTTGGTGATGAGTAGTAGAAAAATAAGGTGCATTCATAACTCAAGAATATAGTTAATGAAGATGATAAGGGAAAGTTAAAATTTGCAACTTTACAAGTGAATATCAAGTCAAAAACAAAAAAAAAAATCAAGACACATCAAGATCATTATATATCTTGTAATGTTAATTATAATCTCATTTAGTCATTTTAAAGATCTTAAAGGTTCACTATGCATAAGTATTTCATTTTACTTTATTAGATGAGTCTTTTCATTCATTAAATGGTATTAAAGCTTTTGTTTTCAAAGGAAAGCCTCTTGACCTTTCAAACACTCTTTAAGAAAATTTTGAAAAGTTATTTTTAATTGTAATTACATTAAATAAATGAAATTCGAGTATTTGAAGTTGCTAAAATCATGATTTTGGAGGGATTTATTAATTAATATAAGTTAGTGATCAACCAACGTGTATTACATATATAACAAGATTGTTCCTAGCATATTATTCAACTAGTATGGTGATTTGCTCGTCCAATTTCCCTTTAGGGGGCACACTAGTTGATCATTAGGCATCATGTTAGTCGATCAATGTGCAACAAATAGTAAATATTGTGCATTAAATGCATATTAGTCAAACAATTCGACCTAGAAGTTAACCAATGTGCTTGAACTAGCCAGAACTAGCCATTATAATAACTAGTTCTGGATCAAATGGTTAGTAAGGAATTCGAAAACCCTATATCTAGATTGCTTAGTATTGGTTCTTTTATAGAAAATTATTTATCTTGTACACATATTTTGAAGTGCTTATCAAGCATTTGAGCATTTATTATCTCATATTTGAGTGAGTGAGTAAGCCTTTTTTGATATTATTAAAGTGATAAAGTGAGGCATTCAAGTAGTAAGATTCTTTTGAGGTTTTGTATATTGTACTTAGAGGTGTTTCAAGTGACACTGAGGTTCTTTTCACTATGAAAGAAGATTGTAAAATACTTCTTTTTTATTGGAAAAAAAAGATACAAAGGTTATTTTTCACATTAAAAAAAGAGTTATGGTATAATTCTAAAAAGAATCTTAAGAGTGAACATAAGCAATAATTAATTGTCAGACTACTATAAATCAATTTGCATTTCTCTTCCCCTTAACCTTTTTATACACTACAAGGGAAATGATAAATAGCAACGGCACAATACCGACTGAATGTACACCGTTGCAAATAGCGACCGAAAAAATGTAAACGTCGGAGATATTGGTAGTGTTTGGAACTTTTTTCGACCGAAAACTTTTCGGTCGGCGAATTTAGTCAAATGTTTGCCGACGCATAATTTCCGTCGGTGAAGACGTAGGTGAAATACGCGCCCTTCACTTAAGTTTAACGACGTCATTTTGGTCTTGATTTAGGGCTGCGTCTGCCTTCTTCTTCCTCTCCCCCGCAGACGCAGCCTTCCTCTCTCTTCCTCGCGATTCTTTGATCCGTCTTCTTCCTCGTTGCTAGCCGCCGGTTGCTGCTCGTCCTTCGCCGCACGCCAACGTCGCTCCCCCTCCTCCTCTCCGACAACTTCGTAAGTCATGCTCCCTCTCCTCTTTAATTTCTCCGATGTTCTTGACATGAATGATGAAGCATTTTTATTTTTTATATGGAAAGTTTTCCTGTAATTATATGTACATTACTTCTCTTATATACATCTGTAAATTAAATGTAAATTTTTGTTGTAATTATTTTTAATTATTGGTGTTATATGCATCTGTAAATTATACATTGATTGTTGCTGTAATTTTATGTAAATTATTGCTTTTATATGCATGTGTAAATAATATGTAAATTATTGTTGTAATTTTATGAAAATTTTGGGTCTGCTATGCATCTGTAAAATATATGTAAATTATTTCATTATTATTGGTCTTATATGCATCTGTAAATTAAATGTAAATTATTGCTCTTCCAATGCTTTTAAAGAAAATTGTAAGATTTCAATAAGAAAATTAAGAATTTGTGTACTACATTGCCAAAACTTTCTATAGTTTTGATGATGATGATTTAATTGTTAAAACTAATACTTCGATTATGTGTATGGAGTGAGTATTAAAAAGATTAATTATGATGATTCTAATATAAAAAGATATATCAAATATGATTCTTTTATATAAAATATTTGTAAAATGAGTTTAACCATAAAGGCCCTTTTCAATTAAATTCAAACTATTACTTTCTTATAAAACAAAGTTGTGTGTACCACATCTTATGCATGTTAAATATAATGTTTTGTCAAACATTTATTTATACAAATTCTTACTATTAACACTTAGTTACAATTGGAAAAAGAACTTTCAATACAATACATGTATATTAAATCATAATCCAAACAAAATTCTTTCTATTAACAAGTAATATAAAGTTTCTTATTTAATTCAATTTATAAGATTAGAGATGTATTATCATATATAAGTTTTAAAGCCATGTTATAGACTATTAACTATTTTGTTAGAATAAATATCAATAAAATTCATTACATAAATTCTCAAAAGTAATATAATAATCTAGAGTTAAATTATAATCAACATAAATGCTAATGAAAATAAAACTAAGTTATTAATATGAAGGAATTATACAAGTCTAAGATAAAATATAATTTTCAGTCACTAAGAATTAAAAGTGAAGATATGATAATGTCCATATACTTTGAAGTAATTTACATTAACAAATTTTAATGAAAAACATTTCACGATTCATTTGTTAAATTTTGTAAAATATTATTGTTTTCCATATTGCTTATATGAAGAGATACTACAAATTTATACCTAGTGAAGAAGAAGAGAAAATATATATAATATAAAAACAAAGGAAAGCTAAATTTAGTATAGTTGAGATGTTTATCAAGAAAGTATGGGGAATATTTTGCACATGTTATCGTACCAATCCCCAACCAATAATTCTACTAAAACATCTAAGGACATATATCTAGTATAGGCCTATGTAATTGGTGGTTAATGATTAAATAAATTGATTGATTGATAATTACAATTTTAACATTAAAACACAAAATGTGCTTACAATATACCAATCTTTTTTAGGTTTTAAAAATGGGAATCAAATTAAATGTGAATTCTATAGTTAGAATATTGTTAAATTGTTTTTAGAATAATATGTGATAAATAAAGATAAGTCCAAATTATGTTTTAAATATTATTCTAATAACCTAAATAATTTTAGAAGCTATTACAATGAGTTAATTTTATTTACATATTAGTATTTAAAAAAAAAATTCTACACATTCTAAATAATTATTTATTTTTCTAATAGTTATAATCTAAGACTATAAAAGAGAAGGGAATCTAACATCAATATAAATTACATAGGTTTGTAATTGAGGAAAACATGAAGAGGGGTTTGGATAGTTTGTAAAAGATTCAAGTAAAGTTGAAGAATTGTAGTTATAAAATATAACCAGTGTGAAAATCGTAAACAAAACATTGTTAGTCTTTTGTTATATGCACTAGAGTTCTATATATAAGCAACACAAGACTCGTGTTTGATTCACGCATTGAAAGTTGTAAAACAAAATTAGATTTGATATTGGCTAAGACAAGTGACATATATGTACTTTAATTAGTTAGAGTTTTATTATTTTAAAGACATTATATTCTTTTAGGACTAGTATTTGATTAGTTTTTAATTTTCAAGCTTATGTCTAAATAGGGATTTATCATTTTTAAAAGTCATTTGTTTCTAATTATAATCTATTGACATTGTCATTTCCTTATAGGAGTCTACTTCTAAGGATTTCCATGTTTTAGGGTTTTATGCCTTTATAAGGCTATGTCATTAATGTAATTTATATATTGTCATTATTATTATTTAATAATAACCTTTGGATACTGGAGTTCATCCTTATTCACAGAGAAATCCTTAATTTAAGTCCTATGTTAACTATAGATCTGAAGTAGCTTGCTAGTAGCAATCAACCTTAGAATCTTATCACTCACAAATCTCATCTTTTATATAATATGGCTATTCATATCCTTATTTATAAATTTTTGTGTTATATAAGTCCTATTAAAAAGGTCATTGCACAATTTAGTATCACAGCACATGTCTATATTCAGGTTTGTTCTTAGTATGATTGTTTATTTTTTTGTTTCTTTGTTGCTAACATTTAATATTCATTACTGTTCTCATAAAAGTTTTGTTGAGAATACATTATTCTTAAGTATTCTCAACATTTCTTACATTTAAAGTTAATAAAAAAGATTATTTTGGGTTCTTGTTTGATGTTTTCCTGATTTTATAAGTTAATAAAAATTCTTATTTGTGAGTTATCTTGTTTTCCCTATTATTTAATTATTCTTATTTAGTTCAATTTGGTTATATCAAAATCAACTTTATGTTGGTACAGTGTTCTCACTCCTAGGCCTCTAGTTGTGTTTTCATTTCTTAATTGTTTTTCCAATTTCCTTCTTTGGGAGTTATTTGACAAAGGGAGAATATTTAAACTATCTTTCTTAGTTTATATCTTTTAGTTTGCAAATAAACTATTGTCAAGAGTTTTAGATTAGATTTGAGTGAAACTTTGAGAACAACACGTGAAGGAGTGGTTTTTCTAGTTAATTGTTGTGTATGTATATGACTCAAACTTGTAGCAAAAACTTGTTGATAATATAAGAAAGTAATTAAGAAGGAAATAATGTGAGTAGAGTAGGAGGCCTTCATGAATGTTAAGGCCAATATTATTAACTTGTGAAAAAGTTCGGTTAAGTTTGAAGTAAATTAGAGAAACATAAAACTGTTATAGGTAGACTATAAAAATGTATAATAAAATGTGCATATTATATGGGATAAAAGTATTAGTATATCGATTGAGGTAAGTGCGTATGCTTTTGTTATTAGTGGTCTCTGGCTCCTGATGAATGAGCTTGGTTGTGAACTTATCATAGTATGTTGCTTTGTGGGTATTATATATTGATGTCTTGCAATGTGTGAAACTTGACAGCACACATGTTGTACGGAGATTGAATTTGTGATGTCATTACTGGTTGAGATAAATGTGTGTTCCTTTTGCAGGGTGACCTTTATTGTTTAAGGGGGTGTCCAAATTATAGGGGAAATGCTGCCGAAATTTCAATAGGATCCTCGTCGTAGATGATGTTTAAACAAAAAGATTAGATCGTTTATTTTATTATTTGAAGCGACTTACATTGATGAAAATGATTTAGGCTATTAGTTGATTGTTTAATTTTGTGAGGATGAGAAATGGCATGCGTTGAGTATGACATGTTCCTGACTATGTATTGCAACAATTACACGCTGTGATCTGACGATTGCGGTATAACAGTTCGTTCCCGTAATATCTTGATATGGAGAAGAAGTCTTCCATTCTAAGACTGGGCACTCATTCACTATTTCCTCAACAAATTTAGATATAGCTGCAATGTTATTGCAAGAATCTGATCAACAACGCACAGAAGGTGGACGAAGTTTCACTGTTTCCATTGGTGCATTTGAACGTGCGAGAACACTTCTCGGGAACCCAGACATTGGAGACTCTTTCACCTTTACCGACACCCATGTTATATGGAATCAAAAAAATTGAATCGATCAATGTGCTTTTGTACTGCCAGACATTATTACACTTTGCTTTCACGTTGATTTATTGTTGTATCTGTAAGACAAGGTTAAACAGTGCATATTTGATATTAGTGTTAACGTTCATTTATGGTTGATAACAAATTGTTAACCTTCATTTATTGCCATAGTTTCTTCTGTATGTGTTGTGTTTAATATTGCTTTCAAATTATTAGTTGTACATGTAGAGAATTGTGTGAAATTGAATTTCAGGAAAAGAATGGGACCGAAGAGACAACGTGACGTCATGCGACCCAGGTTTCGAGCCATGTTCGGGGGAACTTATAATGAAGGTGGTTCGTCACAATCAGCCGCACCTACTGACTCACCTTCTCCACCTCTCGTGCTGGGCGTTGCAGTTGAGGCATCACCAACTGCTTCTCAGCCTACACCATCCCCTTCCCCAACGCATATATCATCCAACACCTGCGAACCGGAATCAGGAGACGTCCGTCAGCCTGGCGCTGAGGGACCTGATGGAAGAAAGTTTGTCTCTATTGTCAATGACCAGTAAGTGAACTCAAAGAACTTCACAATTTGCTTATTATCAACATGGACTTTTACCAATATGTACATAGGATAACATCACTTTACATGTTAGGTTGGTTCCGTCTGGACCAATTTTAAGAAATATGACTTCCTCGTTCAAGCAAAGAATTGAACCAGAGGGTTATGTGTGGAAAAATTTAGCTGACACCACAAAGCAATTATACTTTGAAGAGTTTGAGGTAGAAATCATAGTTATTTTCTTGTTACATTGCTTTATATTCATAATGTTCATACAACATTTTAACTTTTTGTTATTCTTACTCATCTTATTTCAGAAAGAATTTTACTGAGATTCTCTTTTCGACGCCATCATGTATAAACAATGGGAAAAGAAAGCTCGCATACGTTATCGCGATTTAATTAATCAAATACGCAAGGTTGGTGCAAGCCCGCGTTATATGTCGGAGGAAATTTGGACTCATTGGACCGAATATTGGACATCACCTGCGGCAATGTCCATATCTGAGCGTAATTCGGCCAACAGACGTGGAGGGCCGGGGGGGCCGAGTCTTGCAGTGCATACGGGAGGATCAATTACCCACAACAAGCATGCACATAGACTAGTAAGTATCTAATTTCTCATGACAATTTTACATATATCTTGCTTTTCTTTATTGAACATTGTGATTATGATATAAATGTCTGGTGCCATATGGTTGTGTGAAGTTATTTTCATTGTTGAACAGGGGGCAAATATCATATATACAGAGGAAACTTTGGCGAAATTTTTTTAAATACTAGTTAACATCTAACAATTTAAGTTATACGTGTAGGAAAAGGTTTTGGGCACGAAGCCTACACCTATGCAGGTATTTGTGCACACCTACACGAAGAAACATGATGGTGTCACCTTCATCAACAGTCGATGTAGAGAAGTCAATGTCAGTGAAATTAACATATTCTAATAATTTCTTAACAATTATACCTTATTTACTAATATAAAGATTGTTTCCTAATAGGATCAAATACAAGAAAATATCCAGCGACAATCTCAGGAGGAACAACCTGTGGACGAGACTCAGACATATCTTGATGTCGTGGGTGGTTGGGACCGTCGTGGAAGAATATTCGGCCTGGGCTCATATGCAAACACCTGTTATTCGCGCTCTTCCCTTTCTAGTATAACAGCATCTGCTCGACCATCTCAATCTCATGATGTATCGGAGCTCCGGGTCACAGTGGACTCATTAAGGGAACAGATACCTAATCAAAACGAGCAGCTGGTTACTCAACATCACTGGCATATGGAGGACATAGCTAAGGTGAGGGAGGAGATTAGTCTGCAGATGACAGAACAACTTAGAGCGGAGCTGCAACAGGTTTCAAAGATCAAAGAGTCGCTGGAGCAGATGGAGCAAGTAGCTAAGATGAGAGAGGAGATGGAGCGGCTGACTAAGATGAGAGCGGAGATGGAGCAGATGGCCAAGGACAAACAGCATGCGGAGGAGATGGCTAAGCTTAGGCAGGAGATGGAAATGTTAAAGAGGGGGGAAACAGTTCAGAACATCCATGATCATTACGACAATAATTACCATAACATTGTCATGTGTTTTAAATTAAAAAACATAAGAGATTTGTTATTTCTTATTTTTTAATAATTAAATTAATCTCTTTTTATATTTTATTAATTATTAATTTTCTCATTATTCATTATTCTAACGCAACACAAATTAATAAAGTGAATATATAATATAATCATTATTATAAAAACAAAAAGCAAAAAAAAAATCAGTCATTACCGACGGTCAATTGTCCGTTGGAAAAGTTACCCTAGTTACCGACCGTATAACATACCGTCGAAAAATGTCGTTGAAGATAACTTCGCATCACCGACGGACTGAACGACCGTAGCAATATTTCTTCGACGGAATTGTACTTACCATTTTGTCGTTAAATAAATACCGACAATAATATTTCGGTCGGTAATTCCATCGTAACATTGCGATGGAAAATGTCCATCGGTATTTTTAGCTTCGGGCAGTTCACCGACCGAATTTTGCTCCACCAAATTCCGTCGGTGATTAATTGTTGGAGTTATGTAAATATAGTGCCCTGGAAAGCAAGTGTGTTTACATGTAACTTTATCTTCTTCAGTTACAGTTTTGTAATGAAAATATTTATTATTAATAAAACAAAAGAGTTTGGTTTTATCTGTATGAGCATTATATATCTGGTCATAAGGTACCAAGATTCATTAGTAAGTAATATACATATACATAGAGATGTATGGGAAACATGTATATTATTAGAATCTGAATTAATTGATTCACAGTTGAATAATCAAGTTGGTCGTTTGATTATGGTTTAGACTGTAGTGTTGCGATTTATCTCCATATAAGTAAAGGAGTTTACTTAAAGGAAATGATGAGTTTCATATCATGATAATAGTAGACTATCGATAATGGCACTATTAAATGAATCTGGAATCAAGTATGTTTTCAAGAATAAAGTGGGCCATTACTTTAATCTTAAAACATACAACTTAAGCATTCGCTTATTATGAACCACAATCTTGATGAGTAGTGAACTCATATGTGTTTCATTATAATTCTTGATATGATCGGAATGGATTTTTACAGGGTATTAATCAAGTGTCTGCATGTTAGAATTATTAATTGAAACATGTATCAGGGAACATTCACTCAAATAAAGAGTTTATAGTGTTATCATCTCTTCTAGATGTTTTAAGGAGATTTGGTGATTAAAGCTGGCGCGATGAGTTTGATGGACTAGCTACCCATCAAGTCTTAACACTAAGATGAGATCTTATGTGTTAATCACCATATAAAGTAAAATGAGAGATCTAGAAGGAAAAACCAACATAAGGGCAAAACGGTAATTTTACCCTTTGTTGTGCGGATGGCTATAATAAGGTTCTAAATAGGGTTTGCAATTGGACATATTCTCATAATATTTAATAATTCAAGAGTTCAACTAATTGTCTTTAGTGGAATGACATTTAGTTAATAAGCTAGAATTAATTCCAATGAGATTGAATTATTTCTGGGCTTATTGGAGCTTGAATTATCAAAGTCCAATAAGATTCCCCACTTGGCTTTAAGGAAGGTTATCAAGCTAAGTAAGAAGTAGTTTGGAGGCTTTAGAAGTCCATAATTTAATGATGAGCTTATACTAATTAATGGTTAATTGGAAGCCCATATGTTCATTTAGAAATGGGCTTGTTTTGGTTTAATGTAATTGATTAGATTAATTATATTAAAACAATTTTTTTAAAAATGGAGAAGAAGCAATTTCGAAATTGTGTTAGGTTAGATGTGTAACCACACATTTGACATTAAAATACTAAAAAAAGAAGGTCTTTATTATGGTTCATCATTATTAAATGGAGTTATGAACTTACCATTAAATGGTTTAATGGTTGGCTTTTAATGTTGGCATGTAACCTATTTGCATTCATTAGATTAAAGATGAAAGATGTGCATTAGATGGACCATCTTCCTTCTTTCTTCTTGCCAAAACCGAAATGGGTATTCAATTATAGGTTATGGTTTTTTAAAATAGCCATTTTAAATATAAATGAAGTAAGTCTCATTTATTGGCTATTTGATGAGTGATTAATGTAAGAAGTGATGCATTGGATGCCTCTCACTCTTTCCATTGATGCATATTTCGAAATTGAGAGGTAAGAAAGGGTTCTTGCATATTTTTTAGACATTCTCTCTTTTCATGCAAGGGAGAACCGAAATTCCTAAGTGAAAGAATTGAAAGAGTTTCAATTTTGGTTCTTCTTCTTCTAAGAAAATCTCCTCCAAATATTTCTTCTCCTTTCCCACCAAAGGATTTTGTTAACCTAGTTGTCCTTGAAGAACAAGTGGTAAATCTAATTGGTAGAGGATACTACTACAAGGAAGAAGATAGATTGCTAAAGGAAAAGACTCAAAGGCAAAGGATTTAGATACCAGAAGGAGAGGATAGCGCAGCGAGGATTTAAAGCTGTAGCGAAGGAGTCGGTAATTCCTTTTATCTTGTTCTTGGTTTTATTATCCTTATACCATATCATGTATGGATTAGCATGTTGATTTGGATATATTGCTTCCGCTGCAAGATGATTTCTTAAAAAGTTTTGAAATCTATCATTTCTCCAAACTAAGCATGCTTTCTTTTTCCGATCCAACAATTGGTATCAGAGCCGGTTTTTTCATGCATGATTTCGGTTCCTATATGGTGGATGCATGGGTTGGCAATCTTTTTATGTATACTGCATATTTTTATGTGATAGAAATATATATGGTGTATGTTTCTCTTTTGGTTGTCCATAGAAGTTAAATTTTATCTTGTAAGATTTCTTCTTTTTTGTCAGAATAGGAGGGTGGTCTATCATCACCATGTTTCCTCCTTGGTTTCTTTTTCTATTTTATTTGATTTTGTAATGTACAATTTGATGTAATGATGAAGAAGGAGCAGCCATGGATTGAAGAAATGGAAAGGTAAAATTTTGGTGTATCCTTTTGTGTTTTGGCATAAGTTTTATGAAAACTAAGTTGCTGGAATTTTGTTTCAATGAATCATATTTCAGTTATGATTGGAAAACAAGTGCTGGTTTTTGTTTCAAAGAATCCAATTTCAGTTTTGCTAAAATACTAAGTGCTGTGTTTAATTTTCATGAAATGAGTTTGGTTTTAATAAAACAAGTGCTGGAATTTTTGTCAAAACAAAGATTTGGTTTTCTAAAATCTAGTGTTGGAATTTTATTTTTCAAAATGACAAAATTCTAATTTCATAAATGTCATTACATTTTGTTTACCGAATGGGCCGGATCATGTTAGCGAAGAGTTCGAAGCGGAAGATCCAAGATGAAGAAGCATATTTTGGGCCTAAAAGGCTTGTAATTATTTTATGTTTCTAGGATGGACAATCAAAAGTGGCTTTATTAGTTCATGTGATGAATGGAGAAATGAATGCTTGTAATATGTGATATTATGTGATTGCATGTCATTTAGAAAATTGCCAACCCTAGGCCTTGCCATGCATTCATTATGTATGAGATATATAATGAAACAATATAGGATGGATAATAAATTGCATCTAGACAAGATGGTATTTAAAACTTAAAGCCCAAAAAGATTGAGTGGGAGAGGATGCTCCTGTGAGAGTCCACGGTCTCCAAATGATGGCCCGTTTGTATGTGGTGAAATGTTACTCCCCATCGGAGGGCATGGATCCTAGATCTTGCATGGTTTGGGTTTCCTTAAGGATAAGTCCACTTAATGATAGAAAATATGACCTCCCACCGAGGCATGATTTGTAGGTATCTTTAGTGAATGAATCAAATAGTTATACACTCAACATTTTTTGTCAATAAACTGCCCACCGTAGCTCTGTTGGTAAAAGTATGGACCAAATTAAGACGCTTCTTAAAAAATTGAGCATGAGATGCTTGGTAGTTTTTTGAGTGGGAGGGTCCCAGTTTTTCTTTTAATAGATAAGATGGCCCACCGTCACTTAGTCTGTTATAGATAAGAAAAATAACCGTCAGATAATGTTTTAATTTTTAAGTTTTGTTAAATCTATCATCATGCATACATGCATCATGATTTTATACAAAGTTCCATAAATTGTTGACTAGTATGCTCATGTTTTAATAATTTATATTTTCGGACATAATCAACCACAAAATGAATCCACTCACCCCGCTTCTCGACTAATAACAAATTGGAAAATGGAGACAAGTTTAATGAATGGAGACGTAACCTTGACATTGTTCTTCAATATAAACGTATTTCATGGGTGTTAACTCGAAAATGAGCCTACACCTCTAAGTGGAGATGCAACTCTGAGCAAGTCCAACAACATGGCGTTGGCAGAATCTTGACAAGACTACTAAGTGTTATATTAAAGCTTCTTTCGGTGGCATGTTGCAAAAGCAAATTGCTTGTATGAAAAATGCTAGTGTAATGGTCCATCACCTACATGAGATGTTTGGTGTGAGGACTAGGTCTGCAAGAGTGAAAGCTATCCAAACCTTTCATAATCTCGACGAAACACGGTGAACCGGTGCGGGATTACATGATGAAGGTAATCTCTGCGGTCACCGATTTGAGATGCTTAGGGCGGATATGGATCTTGACACGCAGATGATTATGATCATCAATAGCTTAAACTCTTCTTTTCAGCGGTTTAAGTTGGACTATGAGCTCAACAAAGAAGGATTACACCTTGAGTGAGTTGATGAATACCCTCCAGAGCACGGAGAAAATATTGAATATTAAGGCTCATGGGCCGAAGCTAATGTAGCTTCTTCTTCTAAGCCAAGGTAAGGGTAAGGAAAGAAGAAGGGTCCAATGAAAAGAAGGCCCAAATAGGGTCAAGGCCAAACCCATGAAAAGAAGGTCAAAGAGAACATCAAAGGAAAGTGTTTCCTTTGTGATGAGATGGGCCCTGGAAAAAAAGCTGTCCAGTCTACCTAGAGTCCCTCAAAAGCAAACAAGGTATGGGCTTCCTAAGTTTGTTAGGAACTAGAAATGTGATGATTTATCTACTTCTTGGATATTAGATTCAGGAGCCACTAACCATGTTTGTAATTCTTTGCGGGGTTCCAAGAAGGAAAAGACTTCCTAAAGGCCAGTTTCAAGTTAAGATAGCAGATGGTTCCTATGTTTCAGCAGAATCAGTGGGAGTAGTTATCTTGGACTTTCCTAGTGGTCATAGGTTATATTTGGAAGACGTTTATTACATGTCAATGATTGTAAGGAACATGATTTCTGTTTTTTGTCTAATAAAATCTGGCTATTCCTTATATTTTGAAAAGGTTGTTTCAATATATGAGTGTAGCACCCCACTCCCGACGAGACCCGAACCCGATATCCATGGTGATATCCGAGCCCGTGACCCGCGAGGGTGGTGTACTAGAACAGTCATTACCTTGTTAACCAAAAATCGTGTGACATTTTTTTTTTCTTTGAAAAACATTAGAGTGCGCATGACATTATCTTTTTCTTTCAAAAAAGAGAGTCATGTAAAGCAATCATTGACTTGGCCCAATTATAACAAAACATTTTCAAATATTAAACCATTTCACCGATAAAACAATTTCACTCATTATTAGCACTCATTAGTGCTCGATTACTCTATATAATTACATGTAAACAATTGGGCCTACTAAATACCAAATGAATACACTAATGCAGATATCGGACGATAATCGATCCCGACCCGATACTCTGTCTTGCTAGCAATATACGTACTCCCGTGTGTCCAACGGGGTACTCTCCATTTCTGAAAAATAGATGCAATGTTGGGTGAGTTTGCGAACTCGGTGAGAAACCATCATCGATGGTTCACCCAATTCATGCATAAACACACAATTTACCAATTATCACATACAATCACAATTCACAAATGTAAGGCGACGCCTTTCATACGATCCACATTTAATCATACCATATATGCAATGCACATGAGACCCTTTCCATTTTCATTACGTTGTTGTGACCGTGCGCTCAAATCGCCCCCGATGATGGGCACATTGCGTTGAGCGAGTGGCTCGAAAACATGGGCTTGAAGCCTCGATACATTGAGCCCGAGGCTCAATACGTTGGACTGAGGTCTCATGCGTTGGTGAAAGCTCATATATCGTTAGGCGTGATATGCCCCGACACGGTCTTGCTCCGGCCACAATCGCCTTTATCTCGATCATGCCATTATGCATGAATGCATATGCTCTAATTCCCATTTACTGATCGGTTATAGTTCAATGACCAATTTTCGTTTCTTCGACCTTCGGTCCGGTGTTTGATCTATACATTTACAATTTATTGCATCCTACCATATCATATTAAAAGTCACATCCAATGTATCAAAATGCATAATTTTAACACTTCAATATTTATTTCCCATTCCTCGGACCTTTAATCCGAGATCTCCAATGTACTTATTCACAAACAGTACACACAAATAGCACTTCAATAACAAGTTTCCAAATATTTGAGACACCTATGGTCCAAATCAATCAAAATCAAACACATATAAACCCCCATTATCTCCACATGGCATAATTGCAAAATCTTAAACACATAAAGGTTGAGGAACCAACTAGGTTACTCACCTATTACTCCGAAGCTAATGCCGGAAGTTTCCGCCGTCGGTCGACGACGCCCACTTGGGCCTCTATAAGAAATAGAAAAGAACGGGTCACTACAGATGCAATTTGTGCACATGTAGGTGAAATATGCATGTTCATGAATTTTCCGCCCTAAATCCAAATTTCCCATAATAAAATCCGTCTAAAATTAGAAATCTAATGGGCCGACGGTGCGCAATTGGACCTCTATAGGTCCCCAATTAAATAAAACAAATGACGAAAACAATAAACCGGACCCACGTAAATTTTCCGTCCAAAAATTCCCAATTTCCCATGAAATGAAATTCAATGTTTCACGAATCCGATGCCTCAAGAATCAGGTCAATCGGATGTCGGACGGAAAAGTTATGAGCAAAAGAATCACCAAATACCAAATAATCAAATAATAATAAAAACAATATATATACATATTGCAACTGCCTCGCGGGGGCGAGACGTCGCCCTCGCGAGGCAGACTCATTTTGCCTCGTCGCGAGGGCGAGGCGTCGCCCTCGCGAGGCAGGCTCATTTTGCCTCGTCGCGAGGGCGAGGCGTCGCCCTCGCGACCGAGCTGACTTACCTCGCCTCGCGAGGTTCCTCTACTTCCTTGCCCTTTTTTCCTGTTTTCAATCCAAATTTCCAACAACCGTAATTCTTAGAACACAATTCAGAAAAATGCAAACCATAGCTTCTTGGAAAGATCATGAAACCCTCTACAATTCTCAAGAAGACCATAAAAATCAATTTCACCCCTAAGGGTGTCAAATATCCCATCAAAGCTACTGTCTACACAAAACCTCTCAAACAGTGCAATACTTTGCAAATTCAGTAACTTTTATTCTCTTCAGTCAAAAATAACACAATAAATATGCTCTTCAATATCACAATGTTATCTAAAACTTTCATGAATAACCAAAATCCCAATTCATTTACTAACTAGGTCAAACAATTCAGTGAATGCTACTGCCCTGAAAGTACTCAAATTGATAATAATTTTTCAAGCAGTATAACTCCTTGTTCAAAAGTCGAAAATTGCATACTTTATACCCATAAAAGATAAAACACAGTACTACACTTCTCATAAAGGGCTCAGAATCAAATTCCATCATTAACAAATTTAAAACAGTCCTGCAAGTTACTGCCCTGTTCAGCAGTTCATGACCTAACTTCAATCCAATCTTTGAAAATCATAAGTCCCAATTCTGTTATCTAAAATAGCATGCTATATACTATTTTAAAGATAATTGTTTCCTCTACAACTCTTCAGAAGATCACCTAAGCCAATGCAATTCACACAAATTACTAAAATTGCTTCCAATCACAATGTTCACAAAACTGTCATTTCAGTTAGGTTTCACTCAAATGCTCAAAATCAGTCAATATATCACAATGCATATCTCCCAGTATACAGGTCGAAAATTACAAGATCAGTGGCAATGGAAAGCTAACAATGTATTCTTCAACTCTCATGAAGACCATTTTCCCTAATTCCATATCAATTAATTTAGAAAAATCATCAAAACACTTAGGTCATTGGTCCGGATACTGTTCACCTAAGTTAAAACAGTAACTTTCAAGCCAGATTTCAACCTCTTAGAGTTACAATTTGACAACACCTATTTCACACAAAATGTAGCCAACAAACCAAAGTTTATTTGGGCACAAACCTTGTCTCATTTTCATAACCACACAATTAGTTATGATCAAAACAGTGCAATAGGTACAAATCCATTTTTCAGCTCTATTTACTTCCTTTCATTTTAACACCTTTCCTACCTTCATAAGCATTAAATTTAATCACTCAA
The DNA here is from genome assembly GCA_029891385.1 of Erythroxylum novogranatense. Taxonomy (NCBI): domain Eukaryota; kingdom Viridiplantae; phylum Streptophyta; class Magnoliopsida; order Malpighiales; family Erythroxylaceae; genus Erythroxylum; species Erythroxylum novogranatense. The sequence goes on along the minus strand of CM057233.1, from coordinate 34,965,524 downwards.
TCAACCAATATATCATTCAATCAGCCCCTTAAGCACTTAGCCATAAACATGGCAGCAACACTCATTGCCTCATTCATACACCTCTTACACTACTCTTTAAGTATCACTTCACTTTTAATCAACTTAACAACTCTACTTACATTCATTAGGTTTTACCCTATCAATATATCAATCAACCATCAATTAAATAACCAATTTACATACCCATCTAGTCAAAGCAAAACTTCATGCAATTGATGCATAAGATGTCAAAATTATACATGCAACAAACATAGAACATCCTCTTACCTATTTAAGCTTTAATCTTCTTCAACTTATCCAACTTTTCACAAACTTCCTACATTTCTCTAACCCCCACGATCATCATCTTCTTCCCAACATCACTCATAATCATCACCATGTAAAGGAGGTAGAACACTCAAGCTTGTATCCATGCTAGGAAGACACTTAAGGGAGAAGACAAGAGTAATTCTTTAGGAAGCTAATTAAAGAAACCAAATGAAAGAGATGGAAGAGAGGTTTCGGATGGAGGAGGAGCCAAAAGCAACACCAAACCATCTTTTTCTTTCCTTCTCTTTAAGACACCGAAAATACCATGAATGAATAAGACAAAACATTAAAACACTTAAGGACACTTGGCATTTGTAGGAAAAGAAAACAAATAAGAAAAAGACAAAACATGTAATAGGATTTTAAGAACCCTATTGTGAAATTTGACCCATTCAAGTCCAATGGCCCTCATTTCAATCTCAAAATAATATACCCAATATTGTAGTGCCATTGGATAGAAATTTACGCTATCGAAAATCAATCGGTTCGCGCTTGACGATTTTTCCATTCGAGAATTTTCTCCGAAAATTCCGAAAAATTTCTAAAACCCTTAAAATAGAAAACAATTTATGGCGACTCGAATAATTTTTCAAACCCATTAACCACGTTAATCCCAATAAAATTGTCTTAGGCACGCAAACCGAGAATATCATGTATGCATGCACAAGAAATTCATGTGCACAATTGTGACTATGTAGCAATCCTATTATGCATGAGCGGTCCCATGAAATCCCAATCTAGCACATCCTATACCAATTTACTATTCTACCCTTCCGGTGGGGGTGGGATGTTACAATTCCCCTCCTTATAAAAATTTCGTCCCGAAATTCTCAATCAACAGCTCACTATGACCGTTATCAAATGACCCTACATGTCCCATACACTATTCCACTCAATGATTCATTTTCCGAAAGGTCACAAGAACTACATTTAGTCATTGTTCACCACTTCTTTGGCTAATTCACAAGAGACGACTCAACAATCTTTGTCGGTTGGCGCATCTCACTATCTTAACTATCTCACTTGCTATTTTCTGAGTAGCCATTAACTTTGGTTAGATGCTATGACTCAATTCCTTATTTCTGAATCCGTTATCAATTCAATACTTTTCTCTAGTAACATGCAGACTAATACGTATTCCGGACATCCTTTCAAGGTGATACGTATCATAACCTCCTTTATCTCATCCCTCATATTCATTTTGTACCAATACAATGACATTTAGTTCCATTTCACTATAACCAGTGATACTTCACCTAATGCAGTCATTCTTTATATCCCACCAACTCTCTATTCAAATTCAATTCTCCTTAGACAATTCACTGTTTTATAGTGTTCACGCACTCTATCTCGGATATGCATTTTATTCTGTTTCACTTATCCGATCCTGATCCACTTTAGCTAACTTATGCTGTTTTCCTATGTCACTTTCCTTTGTTTCACTCATCACAATCGCAAATTCTTTGTGGTCTTTGACTTCCGTTAGGCAATCATGCAAGATAACAATGTATCTTTCTGAAGAATCAACTCTATAACACGATCACAATCCTGAGAAACCCAAACCACTTAAGCGTTTTTCCTGTTAAACATTCAAACCTCTAAGCACTTGAATCACTCATCACTTCATTCTATACTCATAGTCATCAATTTTGCTTTTTGCATATACTTACCAGAATGTCTAGCTTCGACTATTCACTTTCTTGTTCTATCACTCTCTATCGGGTACACAACTTATTCTTTGAAGCATTCAATAATATTGTCGTTGTTGTTTTTTTTTTTTCCGATTTCACTGTGTATCCATCTTATGACTCATAAGACTAGACTTACCACTTTAACTCCTTCACTTTTAACCTTTCTTATCACTAGATCTACAACTTCAATTTTCCGAAACACTTCACAATAACCCATAATCTACTTGACATTCTTTGAAAATCCCAATATCTGTAATTGATCTGTTCATTGTAGCATTATCTGTTCACTAGTTGAGTTTAGTAGGCAGAATTGTCCGTTCATTTTAGCATTGTCGGTATTTATGCCTGTCTCTTTCCTCGAATTAACACTATGTATCCCTATAGGAATCTAAAGTCTCCAAGACTTTCAACAATCATGATGATAACACCAATCCCATTTATCAACGTCAATTCAATTTATATTTCAATTCAACACACATTGTCCACTCTCCAAAGGTATGCTTATCAGCAGTATCAAATTCTTCACTTATTCATATAGTTTTTTTTTTTTTTTTTACTTTTCACTGTTCAACACTTTCAATCACATTCCTATTATAAACATAGTCACTACCATTTGCTTACCTCACATAATTCCCTATTAGGGTCTCATTGACTTTACCATACATCTTTTAACCTTTTCATTGAATCCACAATTAGGGTATTTGCAATCCCTTTATGAAGGTATCACTACATCACGTCATTGTCAGCTTTCCTTTAGGATTTCTTGTCTCTACTCATTTCTCTTTTCAATTGATTTCGTCATTCACATCAACATATGCCAATACCTAGTCATCCGTATTGGACTTCCATAAATTTCACTTCATTTAAGTATTTCACTTCACAGTTCAAGAAGATCTATTCACTTTTCATTGCAATAGGATCACCTCAAATAAACATTCCATTTATGTCGTTGGATACTTTACATTCCGCACACACACAATACATATAACCTCAATCGATATTTCACTTGTTATGTCTAAATCTCCTCTTGAGATATGACTCAATTTCACTTTTGATTTCGTCTGTACTTCTTTTCTTGCTACCGTCATTATACTGTTCACGAAAGTCTCATCAGCCAATTAGTGTCCCTAATTGCTTTTCAATCATTCACAACTATACGTACTATCTTAATCAGAACAATATGCGATACACTTTCTTTAACCCTTATACTTTACTATACACATTACCCGAAATCACTTCATCTTATCCGGAAACCAATTATTATCCTATACGATTCAGAATTCCACAAACTCATTTCCGTTTATGTCAATCCTCAAATAGAGGACTTATGCCATAATCATTTTTCATTTTCCATTTCTCCTCATAAAGGTACATTCAGTCATCTTATGTCTTACTTTAACCCATTATGAACTTTACACTTATAGCCATTCACCGATCATCTCCTCTGTTATTTCCATGTATCCTTCACATACATTTCATTAATCATGATTAATTTTACTGTCCAATAGGTACTCCCAACGGTAAATCGACTTGAATGTGACAACTCTTTTCATATCACTATCATTGTTCCATTTATTTATTTTTTTTCATTTCCTTAGTTTCATTCCCATAGTATTCATGTGTCAACTTGACCTTTTTAAGGTCATATCCACTTGGCTTATACAATATCATCTCCTTATTGCTACGTATCTCTTTATTTTCCTCAAACAATCTATAATAGGGCATTCACGGTCCCAAAATACGACAAAATCGTTGATACAACTCCATTGTATCTCTATCTATTTACCCATCCAATTACCATTTCAGATCTATATACATCTTTTCAACCAAATCTAGAATTTCTCGATACACAATCAGTAGAAAATTGTCAGTCTGTCTTTTTCCCTTACGATCTTATTATACTGATTTCTAAACTCTTAGCACAATATTCACATACCCATTTCAGTTTCAAGCTTATGCGTTCCAGATCATAACCGTTTCACGAGTTCATTTCAGTTTATCTGTACACTTTCTACTTTTTCTTACTCTACTAGGCACTAGGCACCTTGCTCATTCAGTTCTTTTAGTTCTAGGTAGACCGGTACGGTACAATATTGATCCTATCACAATCTCACTATCCTCATCTACCTATGATATCTACTGATATTGAACACAAATGCAGTGAATCCATATCTGCCTGATCGGATCATCTACGCTTTACTCAGTTCCAAGATTTCCCAGTTCATCGTATCTACAGTCAGAACTTCATCATCCCAGGCTTTTAATCTCACTTAGGCCTATAACCAGTATACTTCTCATATCTCCAGTAGACCTCTCCAAGTTCTAGACATATTCATTTTCTGTCGCCGTCATATTGCCACTTTAATCCGGGAATTCATTGTGATATCACTTCTTTCCTTAATCAATTTAAGCCAACATAGTCATTCTAACCACAGTACATTATAATTCTCATTATTGATGTTTCCTTTTTCCATTCCTCATTGCCTATACACATTCAGGGGCTCACATTCTAATACGGTCTCACTTTTCTCTCACTTCGTCACTTAACACGTATGCACACGTAGGATTTCTACTCGTGCGACTCAGACTGGGGATCAGTTGCCACGGTCTGCAACGACACGACTCAAATGCATGCAACCTTAACCTATGTTTCAGACTGTGCCCAGATACATTCGCATTTCGGGCTCGATACATTAAATGTAGCACCCACTCCCGACGAGACCCAACCCGATATCCATGGTGATATCCGAGCCCGTGACCATGAGGGTGGTGTACTAGAACAATCATTACCTTGTTAACCAAAAATCGTGTGACATTTTTTTTTTCTTTGAAAACATTAGAGCGCATGACATTATCTTTTCTTTCAAAAAAGAGAGTGCATAAAGCAATCATTGACTTGGCCCAATTATAACAAAACATTTTCAAATATTAAACCATTTCACCGATAAAACAATTTCACTCATTATTAGCACTCATTAGTGCTCGGTTACTCTATATAATTACATGTAAACAATTGGGCCTACTAAATACCAAATGAATACACTAATGCAGATACTGGACGACATCGATCCCGACCCGATACTGCTCTTAGCAAGATATCGCACTCCTGTGTCCAACGGGTACTTCCATTTCTGAAAAATAGATGCAATGTTGGGTGAGTTTGCGAACTCAAAGTGAGAAACCATCATCGATGGTTCACCCAATTCATGCATAAACACACAATTTACCAATTATCACATACAATCACAATTCACAAATGTAAGGCGACGCTTTCATACGATCCACATTTAATCATACCATATATGCAATGCACATGAGACCCTTTCCATTTTCATTACGTTGTTGGACTGTATACCAAACTCGCCCCAAATGATGGGCACATTGCGTTGAGCCAGTGGCTCGAAAACATGGGCTTGAAGCCTCGATACATCGAGCCCGAGGCTCAATACGCTGGACTCGAGGTCTCATGCGCTGGTAAAGCTCTCATATACGTTAGGCGGATATGCCCCGATACATTTCTTCCTCGGCCACAACCGCTTTTATCTCGATCATGCCATTATGCATGAATGCATATGCTCTAATTCCCATTTACATCCGTTATAGTTCGGTGACCAATTTTGCTTTTCGGACCTTCGTCCGTGTTTCATCTATACATTTACAATTTATTGCATCCTACCATATCATATTAAAAGTCACATCCAATGTATCAAAATGCATAATTTTAACACTTCAATATTTATTTCCCATTCCTCGGACCTTTAATCCGAGATCTCCAATGTACTTATTCACAAACAGTACACACAAATAGCACTTCAATAATAAGTTTCCAAATATTTCGACACCTATGGTCCAAATCAATCAAAATCAAACACATATAAACCCCCATTATCTCCACATGGCATAATTGCAAAATCTTAAACACATAAAGGTTGAGGAACCAACTAGGTTACTCACCTATTACTTCCGAAGCTAATGCCGGAAGTTTCGCCCGTCGGTCCGACGACGCCCACTTGGGCCTCTATAAGAAATAGAAAAGAACGGGTCACTACAGATGCAATTTGTGCACATGTAGGTGAAATATGCATGTTCATGAATTTTCCGCCCTAAATCCAAATTTCCCATAATAAAATCCGCCTAAAATTAGAAATCTAATGGCGCCGACGGTGCAATTGGACCTCTATAGGTCCCCAATTAAATAAAACAAGGACGTAAAACAATAAACCGGACCCACGTAAATTTTCCGTCCAAAAATTCCCAATTTCCCATGAAATGAAATTCAATGTTTCACGAATCCGATGCCTCAAGAATCAGGTCAATCGGATGTCGGACGGAAAAGTTATGAGCAAAAGAATCACCAAATACCAAATAATCAAATAATAATAAAAACAATATATATACATATTGCAACTGCCTCGCGGGGGCGAGACGTCGCCCTCGCGAGGCAGACTCATTTTGCCTCGTCGCGAGGGCGAGGCGTCGCCCTCGCGAGGCCGACTCATTTTGCCTCGTCGCGAGGGCGAGGCGTCGCCCTCGCGACCGAGCTGACTTACCTCGCCTCGCGAGGTTCCTCTACTTCCTTGCCCTTTTTCCTGTTTTCAATCCAAATTTCCAACAACCGTAATTTTAGAACACAATTCAGAAAATGCAAACCATAGCTTCTTGGAAAGATCATGAAACCCTCTACAATTCTCAAGAAGACCATAAAAATCAATTTCACCCCTAAGGGTGTCAAATATCCCATCAAAGCTACTGTCTACACAAAACCTCTCAAACAGTGCAATACTTTGCAAATTCAGTAACTTTTATTCTCTTCAGTCAAAAATAACACAATAAATATGCTCTTCAATATCACAATGTTATCTAAAACTTTCATGAATAACCAAAATCCCAATTCATTTACTAACTAGGTCAAACAATTCAGTGAATGCTACTGCCCTGAAAGTACTCAAATTGATAATAATTTTTCAAGCAGTATAACTCCTTGTTCAAAAGTCGAAAAATTGCATACTTTATACCCATAAAAAGATAAAACACAGTACTACACTTCTCATAAAGGGCTCAGAATCAAATTCCATCATTAACAAATTTAAAACAGTCCTGCAAGTTACTGCCCTGTTCAGCAGTTCATGACCTAACTTCAATCCAATCTTTGAAAAATCATAAGTCCCAATTCTGTTATCTAAAAATAGCATGCTATATACTATTTTAAAGATAATTGTTTCCTCTACAACTCTTCAGAAGATCACCTAAGCCAATGCAATTCACACAAATTACTAAAATTGCTTCCAATCACAATGTTCACAAAACTGTCATTTCAGTTAGGTTTCACTCAAATGCTCAAAATCAGTCAATATATCACAATGCATATCTCCCAGTATACAGGTCGAAAAATTACAAGATCAGTGGCAATGGAAAGCTAACAATGTATTCTTCAACTCTCATGAAGACCATTTTCCCTAATTCCATATCAATTAATTTAGAAAAATCATCAAAACACTTAGGTCATTGATCCGGATACTGTTCACCTAAGTTAAAACAGTAACTTTCCAAGCCAGATTTCAACCTCTTAGAGTTACAATTTGACAACACCTATTTCACACAAAAATATAGCCAACAAACCAAAGTTTATTTGGGCACAAACCTTGTCTCATTTTCATAACCACACAATTAGTTATGATCAAAACAGTGCAATAGGTACAAATCCATTTTTCAGCTCTATTTACTTCCTTTCATTTTAACACCTTTCCTACCTTCATAAGCATTAAATTTAATCACTCAATCAACCAATATATCATTCAATCAGCCCCTTAAGCACTTAGCCATAAACATGGCAGCAACACTCATTGCCTCATTCATACACCTCTTACACTACTCTTTAAGTATCACTTCACTTTTAATCAACTTAACAACTCTACTTACATTCATTAGGTTTTACCCTATCAATATATCAATCAACCATCAATTAAATAACCAATTTACATACCCATCTAGTCAAAGCAAAACTTCATGCAATTGATGCATAAGATGTCAAAATTATACATGCAACAAACATAGAACATCCTCTTACCTATTTAAGCTTTAATCTTCTTCAACTTATCCAACTTTTCACAAACTTCCTACATTTCTCTAACCCCACGATCATCATCTTCTTCCCAACATCACTCATAATCATCACCATGTAAAGGAGGTAGAACACTCAAGCTTGTATCCATGCTAGGAAGACACTTAAGGAGAAGACAAGAGTAATTCTTTAGGAAGCTAATTAAAGAAACCAAATGAAAGAGATGGAAGAGAGGTTTCGGATGGAGGAGGAGCCAAAAGCAACACCAAACCATCTTTTCTTTCCTTCTCTTTAAGACACCGAAAATACCATGAATGAATAAGACAAAACATTAAAACACTTAAGGACACTTGGCATTTGTAGGAAAAGAAAAACAAATAAGAAAAGACAAAACATGTAATAGGATTTTAAGAACCCTATTGTGAAATTTGACCCATTCAAGTCCAATGGCCCTCATTTCAATCTCAAAATAATATACCCAATATTGTAGTGCCATTGGATAGAAATTTACGCCATCGAAAATCAATCGGTTCGCCGCTGACGATTTTTCCGGTCGAGAATTTTCTCCGAAAATTCGAAAAATTTCTAAAACCCTTAAAATAGAAAACAATTTATGGCGACTCGAATAATTTTTCAAACCCATTAACCACGTTAATCCCAATAAAATTGTCTTAGGCACGCAAACCGAGAATATCATGTATGCATGCACAGTAAATTCATGTGCACAATTGTGACTATGTAGCAATCCTATTATGCATGAGCAGTCCCATGAAATCCCAATCTAGCACATCCTATACCAATTTACTATTCTACCCTTCCAGTAGGGGGTGGGATGTTACAATGAGAATAAGGATTTTATTTGTGAAGCGATAATTAAACAGGGATTGTTTTTATAGAACCTATGAAAGGCTCACTAAACACCACAGAATTGATAAAACCAAGACAATCCAATATCTCTAGCATTAATTCAAAGTATCTGTGGCATCTGAGGATGGGTCATATCAATCGAAAAGACTTGACAAAGCTAGTAAAGGATGGGATCCTTATGGGCTTGGATAGTGATCCATTACCCACTGTGAATCTTGTATTGAAGGAAAATGACAAAAGCCTCATTTCCTTCTAAAGGAAACAGATTTGAATCCACATTGGACATGGTACATCTTGATGTGTGTGGGCCCATGAATGTACAAGCTAGAGGAGGTTATAAATATTTCATAACTTTATATAAGATTACTCAAGACATGGCTATTTGTATTTGATGCATAAAAGAGTGAATCTTTTGAAAAGTTCAAAGAATTCAAAGTCAAGTTGAGAAGCAACTTGGCAAGCCATTAAAACAAACTTCGATCGATCGAGGTGGTGAGTATTTATCCGAGAGTTCCAAGAATATTTAATTGACAATGGAATTGTTTCCAATTTGTCGACTCCTCGTACACCTCAATGTAATGGTGTAGCGAGAGGAGAAATAGAACTCTATTGGAAATGGTAAGATCAATGATGTCCTATGCTAGCCTTCCAGAATCGTTCTGGGGATATGCCATATAAACGGCAACATATCTTCTTAACTTTGCTCCATCCAAATCGGTGCCTAAAACACCTAGGGAGTTGTGGACTGGCCGAGTGCCTTCATTTAGGCACTTGAGGACTTGGGGCTATCCAGCCCATGTTCTAAAGCCTGAATCCACAAAGGTGGAACCAAGGTCAGAAGTATGTTTGTTTGTAGGATATCCTACGGGAACTCGAGGGTACTATTTTTACAGTCCTCATGATAGGAAGGTATTTGTGTCGACAAATGCAAACTTCTTAGAGGAAGAGTTTGTGAGAAATCACAAAGGAAGAAGTGAAGTAGTACTAAAGGAGTTAGCAATTTCATCCAAACCAAGAGTTGTTTTGGATATGACAGAACAAGATGTCGAAATGGATTCAAGAGTTGAATCAGAAGTGCAACCTGAACATCAAGATGTGCCTAGACGTAGTGGGAGGGTTGTGAGACAACCAGATAGGTATTTGGGTTTAGGAGAAGGCTTAATTGCCATCTCGCACCAAGAAGAAACAGATCCCGTTCACGTATACACAAGCTATTAATGATGTTGATGCAGAAAATGGCTCAAGGCAATGGAATCGGAAATAGATTCTATGTATACTAATGAAGTTCAGGTCCTTGTAGATCTACCACCGTGTCTAAAAACTATAGGGTGTAAATAGATCTACAAAAGGAAAAGGGATCGGATGGAAAGGTAGAGACCTTTAAAGCTAGATTGGTAGCTAAAGGCTATACTCAAAAGGAGGGTATAGACTACGAGGAGACTTTTCTCCGGTTGCCATGCTTAAGTCCATCAGATTCTTTTGGCCATAATGACCTATTTCGATTATGAAATATGGCAAATGGATGTCAAGACCGCATTTCGAATGGAGATCTTGAGGAGACTATTTATATGGCCCAACCGAAGGATTCATTGAGCTAGGTAATGAGCATAAGGTTTGCAGAAGTTGCAAAGGTCCATTTATGGACTTAAGCAAGCAACTAGGTCTTGGAACATTAGGTTTGATAAGGCTATCAAAACCTATGGGTTCGCATAAAACCTAGATGAGCCTTGTGTTTACAAAAAATACAAGAAGGTAAGGTTACTTTCCTAATCCTATATGTTGATGACATTACGCTCATCGGGAATGATGTGGGAATGTTATCTGCGATTAAGGATGGTGAATGAGCAGTTTTCAATGAAGGATTTGGGAGAGGCTACCTATGTTCTAGGGATCAAACTTATAAGGATCATAAGAACAAGAAGATAGTTTTGTCTCAACTAACTTACATTGAGAATATGCTCAATAAGTTCGCCATGCAAGATTCCAAGAGGGTTTCACTCCTACTAGACATGGAATCAAACTTTCAAAGGAACAAGCACCTAAAACCCAAGAGGAGGTTGAACGACGCGTAACATTCCATATGCTTGGCAGTTGGTAGTTTGATGTATGCAATGTCTTGTGCACTAGACCGGATATCTCATACGCAGATGGGGTGGTAGCGATTTCACCAATCCAGAATGGAACATTGATGCGGTTAAGTGTATATTTAAGTATCTTCGTAGGACGAAGAACTTAATGCTTGTTTACTCTGTAAGTAATCTTATTCCGACGGGATATACGGATTCGATTTCCAATCGATGTTGATTCAAGGAAATCAACTTCGGTTCTATATTTACTTTAGGAGGTGGAGCCATAGTTTGGAGGAGTGTCAAGCAATCTTGTATTGCTGATTCGACTATGGAGGTTGAGTATGTTGTTGCTTGTGAAGCAAAGAAAGGAAGCGATCGACCGGAGTTCCTAAATGATTTGGAGGTAATTCCAGAGGCGTAAAAACAATTACACTTTATTGTGATAATAGTGGGCGTTGGCTAATTCTAAAGAACCTCGGAACCACAAAGTCGCTAAACACATTGAGCGTAAAGTATCATCTCATAAGGGAGATAATACAACGTGGAGAAGTGGATGTGGTAAAGATTCTACAGAGCAAAACCTCACGATCCGTTCATTAAAGACATTGACTCAAAAGAGCTTTGAGGGTCACCTAGAAGGGATGGGAATGAAGGATATGTCAAACTTGCTTTAGGGAAAGTGGGAGATTGTTGGAGTTATGTAAATATAGTGCCTTAGAAAGCAAGTGTGTTTACATGTAACTTTATCTTCTTCAGTTACAGTTTTGTAGTGAAAATATTTATTATTAATAAAACAAAAGAGTTTGGTTTTATCTGTATGAGCATTATATATCTGGTCATAAGGTACCAAGATTCATTTGTAAGTAATATACATAAACATAGAGATGTATGGTAAACATGTATATTATTAGAATCTGAATTAATTGATTCATAGTTGAATAATCAAGTTGGTCGTTTGATTATGGTTTAGACTGTAGTGTTGCGATTTATCTCCATATAAGTAAAGGAGTTTACTTAAAGGGAATGATGAGTTTCATATCATGATAGTAGTAGACTATCGATAATGGCACTATTAAATGAATCTAGAATCAAGTATGTTTTCAAGAATAAAGTGGGACGTTACTTTAATCTTAAAACATACAACTTAAGCATTTGCTTATTATGAACCACAATCTTGATGAGTAGTGAACTCATATGTGTTTCATTATAATTCTTGATATGATCGGAATGGATTTTACAGGTATTAATCCGATGTATCGCATGTTGGAATTATTAATTGAAACATGTATCGTGGAACATTCACTCAAATAAAGAGTTTATAGTGTTATCATCTCTTCTAGATGTTTTAAGGAGATTTGGTGATTAAAGCTGGCGCAGATAGTTTGATGGACTAGCTACCCATCAAGTCTTAACACTAAGATGAGATCTTATGTGTTAATCACCATATAAAGTAAAATGAGAGATCTAGAAGGAAAAACCAACATAAGGGCAAAACGGTAATTTTACCCTTTATTGTGCGAATGGCTATAATAAGGTTCTAAATAGGGTTTGCAATTGGACATATTCTCATAATATTTAATAATTCAAGAGTTCAACTAATTGTCTTTAGTGGAATGACATTTAGTTAATAAGCTAGAATTAATTCCAATGAGATTGAATTATTTCTGTGCTTATTGGAGCTTGAATTATCAAAGTCCAATAAGATTCTCCACTTGGCTTTAAGGAAGGTTATCAAGCTAAGTAAGAAGTAGTTTGGAGGCTTTAGAAGTCCATAATTTAATGATGAGCTTATACTAATTAATGGTTAATTGGAAGCCCATATGTTCATTTAGAAATGGGCTTGTTTTGGTTTAATGTAATTGATTAGATTAATTATATTAAAACAATTTTTTAAAAAATGGAGAAGAAGCAATTTCGAAATTGTCTTAGGTTAGATGTGTAACCACACATTTGACATTAAAATACTAAATAAAGATGGTCTTTATTATGGTTCATCATTATTAAATGGAGTTATGAACTTACCATTAAATGGTTTAATGGTTGGCTTTTAATGTTGGCATGTAACCTATTTGCATTCATTAGATTAAAGATGAAAGATGTGCATTAGATGGACCATCTTCCTTCTTTCTTCTTGCCAAAACCGAAATGGGTATTCAATTATAGGTTATGGTTTTTTCAAATAGCCATTTTAAAGATAAATGAAGTAAGTCTCATTTATTGGCTATTTGATGAGTGATTAATGTGAAGTGATGCATTGGATGCCTCTCACTTTTTCATTGATGCATATTTCAAATTGAGAGGTAAGAAAGGGTTCTTGCATGTTTTTAGACATTCTCTTTTCATGCAAGGAAAACCGAAATTCCTAAGTGAAAGAATTGAAAGAGTTTCAATTTTGGTTCTTCTTCTTCTAAGAAAATCTCCTTCAAATATTTCTTCTCCTTTCCCACCAAAGGATTTTGTTAACCTAGTTGTCCTCAAGAACAAGTGGTAAATCTAATTGGTAGAGGATACTACTACAAGGAAGAAGATAGATTGTTAAAGGAAAAGACTCAAAGGCAAAGGATTTAGATACCGAAAGGAGAGGATAAAGCAATGAGGATTTAAAGTCAGAAGCGAAGAGTCGGTAATTCCTTTTATCTTGTTCTTGGTTTTATTATCCTTATACCATATCATGTATGGATTAGCATGTTGATTTGGATATATTGCTTCATTTGCAAGACGATTTCTTAAAAGTTTTGAAATCTATCGCTTCTCCAAACTAAGCATGCTTTTTTTCCGATCCAACATTAATTTCACCGACGGATATCTCGTGTTTACCGACGGCAATTTCCGTCAGTAAAACACTGATTTCTTGTAGTGATATTATTGCTTAAGTTTGTTATTGAGTTTTATTGTTTTATCGTATTTTTATTCTCTATAATTTATGTTCATTAGCTCATTAAATAAACAAATATTGTTTAAATTTTTTTATTGACACTCAATTTCTTCCCTCTCTCTTAGGTGCCATTTGAAGTTCAAATAAATTTTTGTTACCCAAAAAATATAAAATAGTACCAAATTTTCAAGCTTTTACTCTTTGATAATACAAAAATCTACATTTAGAATTCACTTTTCAAAAATCTACATTTGGAATAATACTTTCTTTAACGAAAGGTCAAGTATAAAAGCTGCAATTCAAGTGAAGTTACTTAGTTACAAGGCACTTCGTCTCAGGTCTCCGATGGAAAACTACACTCATCTTAAGTTCAGGTGGAGTACTTCAACTTTGTGGTCCGAAGTGGTCCTTTACTTGAATGATGCCTCCATAGCTCAGGGATTGCATTCCAAGTCACTTCTACCTTTCCAATATTTGTTTAAAACCTCTCTAAATATTTTTATATTGTCTTTGCAATATTCATAACAAGACTCTTATCGTAAACATAAATCTTAAGTGAAAACAAAAGAGTAATAAACCCATAAAAATACTGTCTTATTATAATTTAATGTGAGTTTGATGTCTTTTCTATTTTACAAATTTATAATTATGCTATTTTTAGCGTTACGAACATGCAAAAAATTCCGAAAGAATGCAATAATTTGTTTCGTATTGCAATTGCAGACTTACTGTCTATTTGGTTAGCGTCTTCAATATGCAGATGCGACGGATTTTAATGTAATGTTAATCAAGATAGTGAGATATTTAGTATGCATGACGTAATGTTAATTAAAGACAGTGAGGTGTTTGGTTACAGTGACAGTGCTTTCATTCTTTAGCCTATCCGTCGTTATATGTCACCTACACTGCACGGATCAAAAGAAGAGTAAACGCAAAAAATGTAACCTTTTTCTTAACCCAAATTTTGAGGAGCGAATTGGTTCCCTTATTCACGAGTCCAGATCTCCTGTCCAATATTATGGTGTCCTATTCTGTCCAATGAATCTCAGTCATTTATTTATATGGGTCTCGCATAAATTACGCTTGGGTCCTACAAAATAAATGATTGAGATTTCATTGAACAGAATAAGACTGAGTAATACTGGACGGAGGATCTTGTCTCCTTATTCACATGTCATGGTCATTTCTATGGATGAGATTCGTTTTTTAGATATATATTGGAATTGGTGGCGTGAAATTCTTTCCCAACGTTGGAATATTGGGACCCCAAAACTGTAAGTGCAAGATGAATTAGACGACTTAAGCAGATAAAATCTGTTTAAAAAGGAAGAATGCCCAAGTCAAGCTCCAAACTTCACAGTCTGCCATGCATCAACTGGAGTAGATAAGCAAGAAAAATTGAAGCAGATAGATGATGGTTACCACAAGACAGAAGCCAAAAGGGACCACCAACAGGGGCTTTAAATTTGGGACAGGAATCATTGAAATATAGACAAAAAATAAAACGAAAGGGTCTATACCCTAAAGACAGAGACGTTGAAATAGAAACAGATTGGGACAGGGCTCTCATGACAAACAATTCCAACCCGTGAGACCCCACAAGGAATCCTACATTGGGCAGGCAGCCAATAAGAATTCATGATTTAAGATGGACTTCAAACTTTAACCAATGGCAGCCTAGATAAGAGCAAATTCACGGGTCCCAGAAAGAGCCAATCCAATCTCTGTAGCGGACCACCAAAAGTGCATGGCTCAGAAATGCAACTTAGTGCAGAGAGTAAAAGCACTACTGCTGTGGGTCATTCATACGAGGGCATGCACAATAATTGTACCATTTAGGTTTAGCTCCAGATATATATATACGTTAACAGACAATTTTAATTGTTCTGCATTCCAGCTCTTCAATTCACTATTTGCATTGGCCAAACAACAAAAAAGCTAATTCACTCCATGATCAGGGAAAGGAAGTTAACATCTGACGCCATGGGAGGCAAAACAGCGAGAGCCTGCGATAGCTGCTTGAGAAAGAGAGCTCGTTGGTTTTGTGTCCCTGATGATGCCTTTCTTTGCCAAGCCTGTGATACATCAGTTCATTCAGCCAACCAACTGGCAAGTAGGCACGAAAGAGTCAGGCTGGAGATCTCATCGTCGTCTAAAATTAATACTGGTTCAATAAATATTGATCATCACCAAGACTCAGTGCCTTCATGGCATCAAGGGTTCACCAGAAAAGCAAGAACTCCAAGGCATAACAGTAACAAGGCCGCGTTGGTTCCGTTAATGGTTAAAGAAGAAGAGAAGATTTTCAATCCTCTTCCTCTTGTTCCAGAAATTGGCAGAGATGAAGAGGGAAGCATGATTGATGCTGAGAGTGAAGATCAGCTAATGTGTAGGGTTCCTGTTTTTGATCCTTTCGCATCAGAGCTCTGTGATATTATGGCAAGTGAAGTGAATGAAACTGTCATGGGAAATAGTGAAGAAAGAAATACGAGCCTCGATGATGGTTGTGGACAAGATGCGACATGTGGCTTGCTAGGTGATTTGCCAGAGTTTTTACATTCGGATGTGGATCTGGCTGAGTTTGCTGCTGATATCGAAAAGTTATTGGAAGATGGAATCAACGAGGACTCTCCTGACAGAAAGGATATGGGGTTGTTAGACTGCAAACAGTACCATGTTGTCCCGGAAAAGGCAATGAAAGTTAAAAATGAACTCGTAGTGGAATCAATATTTACTGAAAGTAGTCAGTTTGGTCAAGCTTTTGATATAATAAAGGAACCGTTGAACTGGGATTTCGATTACGAGTCACCAATCACCGGAGATGAGAAGGAGGCTGTGCCTGAGACTCTTGAATCGAGGAACAGTGAGTGCAAGAAAATGAAGAACATATCTTTGAGGCTCAACTATGAAGCAGTAATCACCGCTTGGTCGAGCCAAGGATCTCCATGGACTAACGGAAGCCGACCCACGTTGAACGAGGACGGTTGTTGGGCTGATTGCCTGGTAAGCTTTGAATTTAAAATTGATAAAGAAGTTAGGAAGCAAATAAGTGCATCGTCCATATGTGCAATCCCTAATTTTCATCACTTTATGACTGGAAGTCTGGAATTCATATGTTTATATTCCTCAATTTACAGAATACGTGCCCAAAAGATGGCCATCTTCAACTATATGGAGGGCTAAGAGGCCATATGAGAGGGGAAGATGGTGACAGAGAAGCAAGAGTACAGAGGTACAAGGAGAAGCGAAGAACTAGATTGTTTTCGAAGAAGATAAGATACGAAGTACGGAAGCTGAACGCAGAGAAGAGGCCTAGAATGAAAGGAAGGTTCGTCAAAAGAACATCTTTTGTTTGCTTTCCTTAACAACAAATTGTTGTGACGAGGAATACTTTTTTGATCCCTTCCTCAACTTCAAATCGTAGTATTAGTTGTGCTTGCTGGTCGGCAAACCTGGAAATAGTTAAGAAGTTTGTAGGCTACTAGCCAAATTAGTGTATATGTCAATTACTAGCTAACGAAAGTAGCCCTTCTACTCACTCTAGCAACTTTCTCCGGATTGTAATATATCTATTTTATCAAAAATGGCTGAAGAGATATTCTTGGGAATCAAATCTCCAAATTATTCTTAAATGGAGACTAGAAATGAACAAGAACACTTATGTCTTCATTTTCCTCTGTTTGCACATAAGTATGGTGTAATATGTTTAATTTTGGACCTCTTTGAGAAAGTAAATTTGTGTAATTTGTATGAGCTTAGATCTCCATATATCCTCAATTTTTTCAGTTATAGTGTGCTCGCATATCATTGCTCTTTTTTTTATACAAAGGAGTAAAAGCAAAAGTCTATACAGTGAGCCTTAGGGTTAAAACCCCACACATATCCTCAACAAAGATAGCAAGACATCCTGAAAGAGGAAATTGTAAATTAGTAATTCCGAAACCAAAAGACTCCGCATCAGAAGCCAATCAATCAGCACAACGATTTCCTTCACGAAAGACATGGCGAAGACGAACCGTTCAGGATTTAACTAGTAGAACATGAATAGCATTTATCAAGGAAGTATTATAGGAAGACCTCGAACCTAAAGATAAAAGAATGTTAATGACTACCAAGGAATCAACTTCTGGCTCAACTCACCAACAACCCATATCCCAAGCTAGATTCAATCCCAAATAAACATACCATAGCTTAGCATCCAGTAGCGAGCAAAATCCAATATGATGGACAAAACTTCCCAACCAACCACCAAAGCTATCATAAAGGAGACCCTTGACAGAGGCAATTTGTCTTGACACTCGCTTTGCTCCATCTGTGTTCAACCTAATCTATCTCTTACTCGGTTTGGCCTAACCAATATGCCTAATACGACTAGCATCATGACCAACAGCAGCTTCAGCGATAACTGTACTGCTTTCACAACCCAAATTGCATAGTTTAGAACAATAGTCTTGTTAGCAACTGGCCAGGAAAAATCATCCTCAAATAAATTTTTATTTCGCCAAAGTCACAAGAACCAGCAGGAAATCCCAAAAAGAATTGACCATCGTAAACCACTAACCTTTACGTGATTGTAAAGATTCGAGATCAGCCACGTTGAAGTGCTTGGACTAAAGAACTCCGTAAGTTCTACTTTAGAGGAAAACTGCATCCATAAATGTCGCACTCTAGGACAATCTCTAATAGCATGCAAGCAAAATTCAAGATTACCACAATAGGGACACCTGTCATCCTTAGAAAAATGTCTATAAGCACGTTGCTGATTAGTCAAGAGTTTTCCTTTAGCAACCAGCCATAAGAAAGATCTGATACGTTGCGAATCTTTCCATTTCTAAATCAAAGACCAAAATCTACTAATGCCTTCATCACCAATATTTTCAATTAGCTCATACGCAGATGTTGTTGCAAAAGACCCATTTTGGTTTAGATCCCACACTGCGATCTTTATCAAACTCTGGTTTCGGAGCCATAATGCTGATAATTGTCATGCACACCGCCACCGAAAGGAGGTTCTAAAACTTCTCCCAGCACCAACACCCCTCTATGTCCACGAATTCACTCACCTTGGCATATAAAGTACTGTCAGGGATAGGATTAATAAACAAGAGAGCTAGGGGGGGCCCATCGTCAACCCAATTATCTAACCAAAATCTGATACAATTCTCACTAACTACTCGCCACTTTGCGCTAGCAAGAACAAATTTTCAAATAGTAGAGATACTCTCGCAAATCAAGAGACTCTCTACTCTCCAAGACCTCAGGAATATTCAGATTATCAAAGTGGTATTTTGCTTAAAGGATTTGTACCCAAAGAGCAAAAGGTTTAGAGATTAACGCCCATCCAAGTTTAGTGAGTAAAGCATCATTAGTAGTACGAATTCTCCTAATATAGAGGCCCCCAGAATTTTTTGTTTTGCACACTATCTCCTAATTCACAAGATTAATCTTCCTTCGACCCTCCTTAGACCCCCAAATGAAATTACGCATAATCTTCTCAAAATCATCACAAAACTATCATGGTAACCGCACTGTTTGCATGTTATAAATAGGTAACAATGCAAGAACAGATTGCGTCAGTGTGACTCTACCTACAAGGGAAAGAAGGCGAGCACCCCCAACCTGCTAGTTTATGTTAAACTTTATCAAGAATGTATTGGTACATATGCCTTGTCAATCTTTCATGAATTAATGGCACTCCGAGGTACTTTCCAAAGTTTGCAATGAGTTGGAAACCCAAATTCTCACTCAGGGCTCGAGCTTGGGGCCGAGAAATGTTCTTTGAGAAGTAGACTCTAGACTTGGCGCTGCTGACTTTTTGTCCTGATGTCATACAAAAAGTATCTACAACCCAGGATATTATCTGCACCTGATCCATGGAAGCCTATGCAAACAAATGAGATCATCCACACAAAAAAAGGTGAGAGATGGTAAGACCTTCTTTATTCAGCCTAATCAGCTTCTTAATTTTCCTCTATTGTTCTTTTCATTTTTCCTTCCTCACATGTATCTTTCTTCAAAATTAATTTATTCAAAAGCATCTGAAACTCTCAAGTCACTAATCAAAAAGAATCACTTAACTTGTGATTGCATAAATAATTAATTACCTCATTAAATACCTAAACCCAACTCTAGTAAGTTAAAATTTTCCTTTGCTTGGAGTCACCTAATTAACTTGTTGTGATTGCATAACTAATTAGCATACTGAATACCGTTTCTCATTTAAAAAACAGTCCAAAAAAAAGTTCTAAGCTATCATGACCAACATCTTACATTCGCCATAATCATTAAATACATTAAAATTAAAAGCTTTTAATAATAAAATTTAAGTTGAACTAATCACTTTAAAATTGACCTAACACTATTTATAATATGGGTGATAACTATTTTTTAGCTAAAGCATATTTTTAAGTTAAAATTTAATTATATGTATGTCTTGATTTTTTCCCTGATTTTACCATATATTAATTCAATTACTTAATTTTACGCATGTTTGATGTTACTTCAAATTCAATCATTTACTCGTGAATCTTTATTTTTTTCTACGTCAATGTAAGAATTTCAAGATATCTAGTTTTAGTAGGCATGAAATGGATACTCCTTCAATCCAAGAGATTTCATCACAAAGTTTATGTATAATCTTGTAAGTTAAATTATAATTCTCCTGATAAACGCCTTGACTTAAGGAGCACTGTAGTTTTATCGCTCCCTTGATGCAATTTTCAGGTTGAAAAGGTCGAATCTTCTTATTTTTGCTTAGTTTAAGAGCAAGTTCTAGCAAATTCAAGTGCAGAAGATCACTCGCAGATGAGAGGATAAAAAGGTTGCCCTTCAGCCTGTTAGAATCAATTGTCTGTGAAAGAGAGCAATGCAGTTGCTAAAAAATGCACGTACTTCGAACACGACTCGATAAAAATTGAGTGAAGGCAACTACTAACATATCAAAGTATTAAGACAGGTTCGTGAGAAATATTAAATCATTACAGTAGTGGTATTCAGAAGCCCGACAGCAAAGTTTCTGAAGATGGTGCTAGCGCAACAATGAGGCATATTCACCAAACTTGTAGAAGTTAGTTAGTATAAGGAACTCGTAAGCAATCTAAAAGTGAGCAGAATGATTCATCATGGAACGTCAAGCATTTAAAAAGAAGAAGTTTTAATGGATGTAGCACTTGTTTTCCATTCAGTAGAAGTAACTTTATTGATTAAAAAGAAAATCCCATCATTTCAGGCGGACCACAAGATCCGTTGAATGACTAGTTTCCATCTTCTCTTCCAAGTTCTGTTCCCTATCAGATCTATAGATTGTACATAAAAGTCTCGGATGTATTTGGATGAACAATTGGTCAAGGCTCCACCATTTGAGTATATTTCACCACAAGAGCCAGACCTTTCTCTGGTGGAGGACATGGTTATTGTCTTCTATATTTGTATTGCACCATTTGCAAGATAATTGATTAAAGAGTAGTTGTCCTCCTCTACTCTCCAAGAATATATTTATGGTATGTTGTCATTTACAGGCTAACCAGCAAAACACCTAAACTCCAGTCAAAGAAAAGTTATCCCAAATAGCGTCATACTAAGGTAGTTTGGAATTTTCTTGGTCAAGTGGAAGAGAATTCAGAAATAAATTTGGAGTCACAACTCCAGAATTATCTTGAACCCATACAAATTTTTTCATATTTGAAAGATTTGATTGTTTGGATATTATACAAAGTCAGCAAGCTGTCAAATTGATTTTGTTCCAAATTTTTGAGGAACCCTAAAAATTATAACAGCCACCAAATGTATTTGTCCTTTGAGAAACTCTGACAGACCACCACTTTTGGGCTCTCTAAAAGGATGGAGCGAAGTTTTAGGAAAATCTTTTAAAGGGATTCAGACTCAGTTGCTGCCCAAGTATCATTCCAGAGAGAAATGGAAATGGAATTACCTTTCCCAACTTCCCATTTGAAGGAGTAAAAATTAAGCAAATATTTGAAAGGTTCCTTATTGGCAGTATTCAAGATTTGATTGAAGTTGGTGAAATGTTCATATCCCAGTGCCAAAACTCTAAGAATCTAGATTCCAATTGTATTTGACAGATGAGAGCGTTTTTTTTGGAGTGTTGAAGTTCTACTCCCATTTGATAGATTGACCACCTTATTCCGCATTTTATGATTGTCCAAGATAGTCGGAATAAAAGGGAGCTGATGATGTTTACTGGATGATGAGGATCATTGGATAAAGATGCAATTGGTATAATTAATCTGACTTTCCCAGAAATTTATTAAGAGCTCGTAGACTAATTCAAAGCATTTTATCACCTTTTTTATATTCAACAAGTTTTTTTCAGAACCTTTTGCAAACGCAACAAGGTCAATGCGAATTGGAAATGGGAAAGTGTCAAATTCTCTACAATTTCGGTGGCCATTGTAACAACAAGGTGGAATGTCTATATAATCATCAAGGAATGGAAAGGGAAGAGGGGGCACCCTTGCCTTAATCCTGATCTATAGTAAACTCATTTCTAAGTTTATATCGTTGAAGGATGTACATTACAATACAGTATATCATTTCTATTTTGTTCCATTGAATGTCATAACTTGGTGAATCTTTACTTTTTTTTAAGATTTACACATCTTTTTAGCTACAAGCTATCAGTTTGGAATTGTTGGTTTCAAAAGTAAAAACGTTTGAACGAATATAAATCGCAGAAAGAAAGAGATGAGTTTTAATTTCTCTGTAAAGGAATTCTTTATTCAATGAATGAGCCTTTACATTTATAGCTGCTAGATTAACAAAAGAGAAAAATACGGATACTTCATGGCTATTGCTTAACCCCTAAAGAATAGGTCAAGCTTATTGACTAATTCAAAGTCGCAACAATAAAAGATAAATAATAAAGAGTCCACGGGATTTATTCAAGTTCTAAAAGCAAATATCTAACACTCCTCCTTGCTTTGAGGCGCAAACCCAATCTTCCGCCTTAGGTCTTCAAATTTGCTCATCGGAAGTGGCTTTGTAAACAAGTCACCAATTGATCTTGATTTGCGAGAGACTAGTGTTACTTCTCCATTGTTTTGAACCTCCTTAAGAAGAAAAGTTTGATATTGAAATGCTTTGTCTTCCCATGGAATATCGGATTGTGAGATATTGCAATTCGCTTGATTATCAACGAAAATTTCAAATGACATTTTTTGCTTTATATCCAAATCACATGAGCTTTTTCAGCCATAAGGCTTGGTTGATCATTGTAGCTGCAATAAATTCTACTTGGCAATCGATTGTGTTAGGTTTCTTGCTTTTCGAGCATCATGAGAAAACTCCGAACCCAAATCAAAATAAGAATCAAGTACTTTTCATATCATCTATAGAACCAGCCCGTCCGCTATCCGAGAATCCACATAACTCAAACTTTTGCATTTTGAACTTGACACCATAATTAATTGTACCTTTGACATATTTCAAGACTCTTTTTGTTGCTTGTAAATGCAATTCACTAGCACAATGCATAAATCGAGATAAGAGACTTACAAAGAAATAGGATGTCGGGTCTTGTTGCGGTGAGATACATTAAGCATCCAATCAAGCTTCTATAATAAGCCTTATCAAGTTTATCACCCATCCTCCTTACTCGACTTCTCTTTTGATTCATTGGTGTGCTAATGACTTTGCATTCGCCATCTGAAATTTCTTTAGAATTTCTTTTGCATATTTCTTTGCTAGAGAAAACTTCATTAGTGCTTTGCTTGATCTCCATCCCAAGAAAGTAGGACATTAGACCAAGATCGGTCATTTCAAAAACTCGTTTCATTTCTTGTTTGAACTCTTCAATCGGCTCCATATTATTTCTGTTATCAAAAGATCATCAACGCATAACGATACTATAAGCACATCACTGCCTTTTAGTTTAACATATAAAGTTGTCTCGGATAAACTTTTCGTGAAGCCCAAACTCAACAAATAATCATCTATTCTCATTGCACCCACGCCTAGGCGCTGCTTTAATCCATAGAGTGCCTTTTTTAGCAAGTACACCTTATCTTCTTTTCCTGGAACTACGAATCCGTCAGGCGCTCGACGATATTTCTTCCTGCAAAACACCATTTAGAAAAGCTGATTTTACATCTAATTGAAAGACCTTCCAACTATTCTGTGCTGCGATAGCTAGCAACATTCTAATTATGTCTAATCGAGCAACTGGAGAGAAGGTTTTAGAATAATCAACGCCGAAAATCTGAGCATAACCCTTAACAACAAGTCTGGCCTTGTATTTGTTGATGGAGCTGTCTGCATTTAGTTTCGTCCAATACACCCACTTTACTCCGATCACTTTTCTGCCTTCAAGTCTAGCAACTAATTCCCAGGTTTTGTTTTTTTCAATCATTGAAATTTCAGCCTCCATTGCTTCCTTCCATTTTGGATTTTTAAGAGCTTCTTCATGCCCAGCAGGTTCGCATATTACTACATTACAACTCGCATAGATGTCTATTAGTGTTCTTGTTCCTCTGACTGGAGTATCATCAATCAGCCATTGGTTGTTTGTTTGCTCTGCCTCTTCATTTTCTTACACTGTCGGAAGGTTAACTGCAAGTTCTTGAGAGACGCTATCTGAATTTTTGAATTCCAGCCCATTTCTCATCCTCTTTGAAATGAACGCCTCGAGTAATAGTCATTCTATTTGTTTGTGGATGATAAACTTTGAGGCCTTAGAAAATGTGCTATAGCCTACAAAATGCCCGAGTAGCTTTCTTGTCGAGTTTGTCACGCTTAACTCATGGGATATAAGAGAAACACACACACCAAAAACTTTAAGAAAACTCAATGAAGGTTTAAAACCATACCAGCCTCAAATGGAGTTTTATTTTCAAAGCTTTAAGGAAGTCATTTTGTAGAAACACTGCCAGTTTGCAGCCTTCGCCCAAGATTCTCTAGGCAACTCCTTCTCATGAAGCATGCATCGAGCCATCTCCATAACATATTTATTTCTCCTTTCACTAACTCCGTTTTGCTGTGGAGTGTAGGAGCAGTACGCTGATGTTCAATTCCAGCTTCTTCATAAAAAGAATTAAATTTCGCCGAGGTGTATTCTTTTCCGTTGTCTGATCTCAAAACTTGAATTTTGCAGCCACTTTGGTTTTCAACCATGTTTTTTGTAACACCACTCCCCGAAAGGACCCAATCCGATATCGTTGGTGATATCCGAGTCCCGTCCTGCGAGGGTATGATTACATCACCGATTAAAACCCAAGATACATTTTTTAAGCCATTGATTCCACGTTAGCGCTGAAAAAAAGTAAGTAACTAACACCCATGTTCATAATAAACCGTTTGATTATTATACCATCCGAGAATAATTTACAATCACCAATGAGTAAAACATTAAAACCACAATGGGCTCAAGAGAAATATAAAGCATTGTTATACGATGATTATGAACACAATTTGATAAGACACTAATGCAGACACGGATTGATCCCGACCTCTATCCTTTATTTGCCTACAATAGACATACTCCCTGTCAACCGGGTATTCTTCAGACTCGAAAAAATAGATGCAAATTTTGGATGAGTTTTATGAACTTCGGTGAGAAACCATCATCGATGGTTCACCCAATTCATACATTACGCGAATAGCGACGGATTATCACAATTGCACATTCGTAATATCATATGACAATTTACGATTTTTACAACAACATAATCGTAAAGAATCTAAAGCAAGATAACAAAATGCAAGGCATATTGCCTCTTTCCCAATCCAAAAGTCAATGAATGTATACTTACTCAAATACATGACATTTTCCATTTTATTTCAGTGATTCAGTGTTTTCCCAATTCACAATACAATCAAATACATATATAACATTTTCTATTTCTTCCCATTTAGATTATGTGTTGGATCGAGCTACTGATCGTCCCAATCCGGCAAGATAATCGGTGAGCCTATGGCTCTCGAATCGTCCCTTTCGCTCATTAAGCATTGAGCATAAAGCTCGAATCGTCCCTTTCGCTCATTAAGCATTGAGCATATAGCTCTCGGTGGCGAGCTCCAATACAATCGTTATCAATTAATCATGTACATAATTCATTTATTACAATTCTACCATATCACATTGAAAGTCAAAACCAATTTATCGAAACAAACAATTAACACTTCAATATCAATTTTCATTCCTCGGACCTTGGTCCGAGATCTCAAACGTAATCATTCACAAACAATATACACAATTAGCACTTCGATAACAAGTTCCCAATACTTCGCATACCCATGGTCCAAATCAATCAAAAGCAAACACACATAATCCTCCATTGTCTCCACATGGCATAACCACATAATCTTCATCACATATAGATTGAGGAACCAACTAGGTTACTCACCCGCATTCCGAGCTAATATCCGAAGTCTCAAGAACGTCAGTAGATCGACGCCCAAATGTGCCTCTATACTAATCGAAAATATAACAATTATCACTGTCAAATCGTAACTATTTAATAATGCATATGAAGCAATTTGCAGGTGCACAATGCATGTTCATGATATTCCGGCCTTAATCCAATATTTTCATCATAAAAATCCGCTTAAAAAATTAGAAACCTATCAAGCGCCGACGCATGCAATTTGACCTCTATAGGTTCCCAATTAAACAAAACAGTGATTAAAGGTCTCATACCGGGGCCACGCCAATTTCTTGTCCGAAAATCCCCAATCTCTCAGAAAATGAAATTAAATATTCAGTGAATCCGATGCCTCAAGAATCAGTCAATCGGACGTCGGACTAAAAGTTATTCACGAAAGAAATCAAATCCAAAAATAAAAAAATCGCATATATAAATATATCCATCCATTTGGCTCATGAGGGCGAAGCTACTCGTGAGTCGCCGAAAGTCTCGGCTCGTGAGGGCGAGCTGTCGCCTCATGAGGCGAGCCCTCGTGAGGGAGAGCTTCCAAATGTTTCCCTTTTTCTTCTTTTTTTCAAACCGAATTTCAATCAGTCATAATGCTTTCCACACAATTCAGAAAATTACAAACCATATGTCATTGGAAAGATCATGAAAACTCTACAAGTTTCATGTAGACCATAAAAATCAATTTCACCCCTAAGGGTGTCAAAAATCCAGTCAAATCCACTGCCTACTCAAAACCTCTCAAAACAGTGCAGTACTTTACAAATTCAGTAACTTTTATTCTCTTCAGTCAAAAATAACACAATAAATATGCTCATCAAGATCACAATGTTATCTAAAACTTTCATGAATAACCAAAATCCCAATTCATTTACTAACTAGGTCAAATAATTCACCGAAGCATCTGTCTACTAAACTGTCCCAATATGAGCAGTAAATTTCCAACCAGTATATCTCCTAGCACAAATGTCAAACAAATCACTACTTTATATCCCTGAAAAGATAAGATCTCAAAATTCAATCTTCATGAAGAACCCAAATTCCAATTCAACATCTAACAATTTCAAATCTGCCAAACAATGTACTGATCAGGGCAGCAGTGAGAAACCTAATGTGGGTTCAGTTTTTACAAATTCATTACTCCCAAATCTGACATACAAAAATTACATGCCATAATATAATTTTCAAGATAATTTCTTCCTCTACAACATTTCAGAAGGTCACTCATGCCAATTCAATTTACATAAATTGCTAAAATTGCTTCCAATCCGAATGCTCACAAAATCTACACTTAGGATAGGTTTCATCAAAATGCTCAAAACCAGTCAATAGTAAACAGGTCATATCTCCCAATATACAGATCTAAAATTACAAGATCAGTGGAAATGGAAAGCTAACAATGTA